>CM036560.1:117795543-119134293 GCA_020745775.1 Theristicus caerulescens
TCTGCGATTGCGATCTCATGGTAAGGAGAGTGCGGGGCGGGGAGGGCGCGGGGCAGGGCTGCCGCTGCCGCCCCCCGCCCGCCGCCCTCGGCCTCCCCGCTCCGGGCTCCTCTTCCCCGCCGGCTGCGGGGAAGCGGGGAAAACTTGCATCCCGCAAAAGCTTGTTGCGGGGGGGTGGGGGTGGGGTGGGGAGGTGGGGTGGGAATAGGGAGGTCCCGGGGAGCTCCGGGCTCCTTTCCATGTGCCGCGCATCTTGAGGGGAGAGCCGGCGGTCCTGAATTTCAAGTCGCCCGTCCCCTTTGCTGCACTTTTCTAAGTTATTGTTGGTAAATGGTGGGGAACTGTCCGTCAGCGGCCCCGGCGCTGGCGGCTGCCGCGGGAAATCGCACGTGTGACAAAGGCGGCCGCTGGAGTGTGGTGGCTGCTGTGAATAGAGGGAGGGAAGGCAATTAGTTGCCGTGTTGTCGGGGCTTTTTACTTGTCAAACTGGAGCCTCGTTGCTTTTGTTATTGCCGTGTAAAGGGAAATCGCGGGGTTTTGTTTTGGTATTAAGGGCCTTAAAGATTGCTGGCTGACACTTTGCACGCGAAGGCCAGAGCGGTGCGGGGGAGAGGGGGGACGGGGCTCGGCGGGCAGAAAACGCACAGATTTTCCCCCTGCTTGCTTCGTCTGCCCCTACTTTTTGTTTTGTTTTGTTTTCCCTGGGTCCTAGGGGCCAGCTTTGCGTTTTGTTTTGGTTTGTTTTTTTGTTTAGCCCGCAGCCTTCGCCGATTAAACTGCCACGTAAAAAGCAAACCTGGGACCGCTCCAGGTCTCCCTGTTCGAAACAGAGTTTTGATTCTTTTCCTATATTTATTTAGTCCCGTTGTTTCCTTCTTTGGGGGCGAGGGGGGCTGAACTCGCTCGCGTGAGTCACCCAGATGTGTGCGGGGAAGACAAGTGTTTGCAACTGGTCTCCTTCGGTGCCTCGTCTGCAGCAGCGGCCGTCCCACATGGCGATGCAGAATCCCTCAGCGTTAGCAAACTCGCTTAGAAAGTGAGGAAGGGAAGAACGCGGCCATGGTTTCCTAATTATTCCCCGTCAAACCACCCTTTGTGGCTTTCGCCCCTGTTGCAGAGTAACTACTTTGCAACTTTCGGGAAAGGGATAAATAAGAGATGAGAGATTGACTCTTGGCGAAGTCGGATGCTGCGGTTTGCCCTTGGTACCCGGCTCAGATTTAGGAAGCGGGCGTCTCGCAGCTCTCGTAGGCGAGGGAGAGGCGCAGGGGAGAAGGCTTCACCTGTGCTCAGCCCAGTGATGCTCTCTGGGTACCCCTGTTTATTCTTACTCAGGAGCAGCTTGGGAAAACACAATAGCCAGGGCACCGTAACGTTAGCAATCTCGAAGCTCCTCTTGCATCGCTTTTACAGCGGGGTCAGTGATTTACAGAAATATTAAATGCTAAAGGAAAAGGGGGGGGGAGGGAGAGACCAGAGCTAATGGTAAAGGTCTGCCAAATGTCACCTCAGTGTTACAATGACAAGAAAATATACTTTCCTTACAGCTGTCTCCCTAAGAAATTTGTTTTGAGGGATTTGACAATCTTGCAGATAAAGTGACTGCTTGCTACACTTAACTGATCATGCTCCCTCACGGCCGGCCGGCGTTTCCTCGCTGCACTTAGTAATACCTGTGCAACCTGGGTTGTAGTAGCATTGTCACTGATTTCCAAGGTAACTGCTTTTTAGCTCTTCTGAGCAGACATACCTGCGTAGGGGGGGAAAAAGTCTTTTCCCCACTGCCTGGAAGGATGAAGGTAAAGTGCTATATCGGAAAAGAGAGGAGGCTTCTCTAAATTTTGATAACCGCAGCCGACAATTTAGAAATAAGACACTTCTCACAGCCAACATGACAGTGGATTTTGAGCATTCAGAAAACACCAGGCCAAAAAACTGGAGACATCTTGATCTTTTAAGACAGCTTTTCCAGTACTTTAAGTGAAGGGGGGGAGCGGGGAAAGAAAAAGAGAGAGAGAAAAGCTGCAAGGAAAATAATACAAAGCCAGCACAATTGGCATCTCGACAGTAAAGAAAAAAGTTTTTGAGGTTAAGAGAAGGAAAGACAAAGCTGTTATGTACCCGAGGGATGCAATTTTAGTGGGAATGGAAGATTTGAGTGGTAAAGGAGGAGCGCTTGCCTCTGGGTTCTCTCTCTTCCAGCAGTTCGGCTGCTGGCATCTCAATTTGAATTGCTGGGTGAGTAGCACTTTCTGTGTGCGCGCTTTCCGTCTTGACCATTGAACTTCTGATGTGACTTCTCTCCCTCTCCCCCTCTACTCCCTCTCCTTTTCTTTCCTCCTGCGTGGAATCAAAAAAAAAAGGGGAGGGGGGGGAGAAATCAAGCAAGCATCTCCAGCTGTGACCTTTGTTAGCGACGTTGATTTTATTTATTTATTTTATGGTAATCGTCTTTTTTAGTAGGGGGAAGCGCGACTTTTCGATGACACTTTAATTTTACAGCAGTGGCGAGGAGCGAGCGGCAGAGCGCTGTTTTGTCGAGACACAATGGTGCAGCGGGGCAGAGTTGTTGCACTCCTCCTCTTTGCCCTTCCCACCGCCTGATTTTGGGGTTTGGTTTACGGAAAGGGGTGGGTGGGGGGGGGAGAGCAATTTTTTCTCGTGCATCCAGGGTGGGATCGGGGGGTGTTGGGTGGGTGGGGGGGTTGTTTCAGAGCCTGGTGTACAGCAGGTTTCAGGGGCTGATTTCTGGATGCTGAACAATGGTTACCAGCGAGGGAGAAGTGTGCGCGCGTGTATTAGCTGCGCGTTACATCCGCAGGCGTACACTCACACAGTGACCATGACATCACTAGCTTTGCTTTTCTTTTTCTCCTTTGGGGCGGAGGGGGCCACTTCAAAGCTTTCTTCAGTTCAGTACGATATTTCCTTAACTCTGAAACCATGAAGGTAAAAATGTTTGGTGGTGTTTTTTTTTTAAAAGGAGAAAAAGTTGGTTTGTAGCAGGGCACATACAGTTAATGGGGTTTGGAGATGGAATGGTTTAACTCTTGTCATACACAAAACGAGATTTTTTTTTTCTTTTTTTTAATTATTAAAAATATTATGTAGTAGTTTTTAATTGGGTGCTTTTGATCCTGTGTTTGGTTGACACTCAGTTAAATTTTCTGAATTCTTCAGAAAGCTCAGATGTGATGGGAAAGATGAACATTTTAGGGGTACTCCATAAAAATGATTTCACCCAGTGATAAAGGAATTTGAAAAATAATACTGAATGTTGATAAATGTGAGATAATGTGTTTTGACACAGTGGTTCTGTGTTCGTTATCAGAAGTCTACGAGACCTTTTTTCTCCTATTAATATATATTACAGAAAGTAAACCTACCCCTCAGCCAATTCTGTACATTGCCCATAATTATACACGGAAAATAGAAATGTATTTAAGAATTGTAGAAAGCATCGCATTTTCACTGCAGGTTTTGTGGGAATCTTGAGTTTTCTGCTGTTTTCTTTTCTAACTCTGCCAAGCTTGCTTAGAGAGTCACTTGATCCAGGAGGAGGATTTCTGTCACTTCAGTACTCTGTGATACCTTTGCCTGAGTAGCTTAGTTGATTTATTTGCCTTTTCTTGTGTAAAACAAGGGATAAAATTCTGTAGAATTCACCTAAAATGAATTGATCTAAAAGGACAGTTATTTAGATGTTTCTTCTTTCACTGCAGGTTGTTGCATACGCAGGTTTTACATGGCTGGTGATGAGATCTTGTAAGCGTTGTACCTTTAGAGGAATTCTTTTTACTGGGACTTGGGGCGAAAGGCCTGGCGGTGCTGTATAAATGTGCCTGTTTCTTTTCTTCCAAAATATTTGCAAGGTGTGTCAGTTCTGATGTGCATTTGACATCACATTTTTAGAGAAACTCTGTTGAATTTATTCAAGAAATAATTGATCTGGACTTACTTAATTTCATCGTTTAATTGTTTTGTGGTGGCATGTATTGTTTTTAGCACATTAAAAAATGAAAATGTTTTTTAGAGCTTTGTTATTTGTTAAGCTATTGAATATACATTTGCTAGATATGTTGTGTATCAGTGTTGAGCACAGTCCGCTATAATTTGTGAATACTGCATTTTAAAAAGCTGTACTGAAAACTTGGCATCATATATCAAGGCATGTATGTGCATGTTAGTTCTTTAATAATGCTGTCGTTACTGAAATTGCCAAATCCAAGTGGATATAGACATGCATGCTAATTTTTTTTCATTTCTTGCAATTTTTTAACAGCCTCAGATTCAAGTTCTTACTGTAGACAGAAGTCACAGATACCCTAACAAAATCAGTGGAGCTATTTCTCTTACAGTATATGTCTGTCTAGTGCTGAAATAAGCGATGTATATGCAAGAATTAAAGCTGTTTATGATGTGGCATTTTAGAGAATGCTAGGCAGTAAGTGGAATTGCATTACTAGGTATTCATACAAAGCACATAACAAATAAGGTCTATCAGGGCAGTTATAAGCACCCTTTTGCTTATATTTACTTCTCCCTTGTTGCCATCTTTTCTGAATTTCCCTGCTTGCATTATTGGTCTGTCTCTCTCCCCTCTCCACCCCCGTGATGTTCAGGACTGTTTCCTGAGGACCTGCTCAGGTTTCACCAGTCTCTTTGCTTACTGCTGGTGTATCCAGCACACCTTGTACTGGTACTGCTTAAGAGAACAGTGGTTTTCAGTTTTAGTCTAATGTATGCCAAGTCTTTCTGCTTTTTGCCTTGTTAGACATGAAGGAAGGCTTGCCTGCTCTAAAGAGATAATATCTGTCTAGTAATTAACTAAAGTATGCGAAGAAAGCACCGAGTATTTGTCAGGTTGGGGAAGAAGCTGTGCTTCTCCTTTTGTAATGGAAGAAATAGATCTGGGCACCTCGATGCCTGAAACTTGAAGAGTCTAAGCAGTACCCTGTCCTCCTCGTACAGGGAAATCCACCTGTTGATCAAATCATCTCTAATTTTGAGATACAGTGTAAGGCTTGGCTGGATACATCCAGGCCACAGTTTCTGGGCTATAGGCTGGGGTAACTCTGGTGTCCAAATTTGTATGCCAAGATCAGGCAGAGCAGATGCAGCAGAGTGCTTTCTCTTTATCAATAAAGCATTAAGAGAATGAGTGAGGTAAAATCTAACAGGCATCAATGTAATTCCAAGTGATGCTGAAGGGTCTCAAAATGTACAGCTGTGTCTAAGCGGGTGCTTGTCTTGGTCTGACCTGACGTTAGAGTAACCCCACATGGTCCAAGGATGCAGCACTTAACTTGTATTTAAAACCCCAAGTATTTTTTTTTTTTTTACTTCAAAAAACCAAAACCCACCCCAAATACCATAGCAGTAAGATTACTGTCCACAACAGCTTTGAAAGCAAAGTGTGAGCATACTTAATACCAACGCTTTACTACTAGTGTTTTTAATTCTCGTGCACGAGAACTAACAGGCAGTGATCAGATAGCTAAACCCCAGTTCTTTCCCTTTTACGCTAGTGGATTTGGCGTATGCTAATTGTCACCAGATCATTTCACATAATTGCCTTTTGGCGAAATTAAGTGGAAATTTCCTGAACATCTTAAACCCTCGCTCCCCCACCCCCTCCCCTCAGTACTTTCACCCCCTTGCAGGAAGGATGCTGAAAATGTCAAGCACGGTGGCTTAGTGCTCCAGTACGCAGGGGGCACTTCATCATAGTTGGGGGGGGGGGGAGAAAACAATTCTTTTCTTGAATGAATTGCTGGACACTTAAAGCCAGGAAACTGATTTTGTTGTTTTGTCTGAGAGATTGCTAATAGAGCACGTTTTTGGGTGGGTTTTTTTTTTTTTGGAAAGCCCGGCAGTTCTTGCAGGAGCAGGTAGGCGCTCGCTGGCCTGGGAAGTGGTCAGGGAGGGAGGGGGAAGAAGCAGAGGGATGCAAAAGTGTCGTGTCCTCTGCCTTTTTTTTTTTTTTTTTTTATTAAGGGGAGGGCAGTGGGGGGTTGGGGTTTTTTTGTCAAGCTCTGACTAGGGGTGGTATTGTCCCAGCACATGGTTGTCAGTGCTCCTGTCATCGTTTGTGTGAAAGAAGAAAATGAGCCTTTTTTTAGCAGGGCGAGTTGTGATTATCAATGGAGGCCTTGTCTGCTGCTACAATGGGCAGTTAGCTCAGGGCAGGACCTCAGGCAGAAATCAGCTACATTAAACTGTGAAAGGGCTCAGGCCACTGTATCAGCCATAATGGAGCAAGGGGAAGTAGTTTTCAGGAGAAAATGCTTAGTCAGGTGTGAAAGCATCCTTAAAAAAAATAAACTGTGACTCCAGTAGCTAAACGGAGCCAGGTAAAATGATTTTTTTTCTTCCGATTTTTTCAGGAAATGCTTCATCACTGGCGTTGAATGTTTATGCTTGGGAAGGGGATGAGGACCAAGTTACATATAGCTGGTGGGGTTGGTTGGCTTTAGCTTTTCAGTTAACCTGAATGGTTTGCGGTTTCCTTGCTGAAGTTTGGAGTACCACCCAGAGCGACTGATGTGGGTGATCGCTGGGGCCAGAGTGGTGCTTACTGATGGGTGCTCTGCTTTGGGTGTTGGTGACCCTGGCTGGAAACAGAAGAATATTACAATATTTGCAGCAATATTTTGGGATTTGCCTTTTCTTCCAGCTTAGTTTCACGATTTTGGCAGAGTGGCAGGGGGGTGTCATTCCAAGGCAGAACCAAGGAGAGCTCAACCTTTGGAAAAAAAGAAACTGCTCTCGCAAGCATCTTTGGAGCTGCAGAGCAGCTCAGGAACATCTGTTAGTATTTCACTGGCCATAGTCAGCATAACTGCAACAGCACCATCTGGAAAATACAGGGAGACAAGTTACAAACCTATTTTTTAGTGTGGACTGGTATTGAATGGTACCCTTTGCTTAGCCCAGGGAGCAGCTCCAGGAGGGCCCGCTAATTCAAGACCACTGTCGACCTCCTGCATCCACCCTGGAGGAGGGGAAAAGGCTGACAAACCCTCTTCTGTGCTGCTTTTATTTTATTGTATTAGGCTCATAAAGGCACTTTCAGGGCCCATCTTTCTTCGGCAGAAAGGGAAAGCAATGGGGAAACGGGGAAGAGGAGGACATGGCAAAAAAGACAGGCGGAGCTCTAGCTCCATTTGTTTTTGGTGTCTGTTGATTAATAGGTTTTACGGTGAATGGTGAGCTCTCATTCCTCCTCCATTAATCGTAGTGGAGGAAGGGAGGGAGCTCTGGGGGTCCAGGGTGCGAGTGCCTGATCAGTCCCTCCCTTGCCACGTTCCCGGTTGCGGGTGGTTGAGGGGTGCCCGGCAGGCAGCAGTCTGTCCCTGCCTCGCGAGCAGGACTTCAGGCTCTAAGTACGCTTAAAAGGTCGCCCCAGGTCGGGGAAGGGGGTCCCTCCCTGGCTGTGGCCGCGGGAGCTGTGCCGGCGGCTGTGAGGGTTTCAGGCTGTGCTAGGGCAAGAGCATCCCCCCTGCCCTGCCCTTGGCTGCTCAGCCGGGGACGCATCGGAGCGGAGTCTCCTGCCAGCCGTTCGTCTGGGGCCGAAGACTTTGGCCGCTGCAATGCTACGATGTCTTGTTTTCAGCCTGGGTGGCTTTTTTTGCAGACCTGCTTTTACTAAAACCACGTTATCCCAGCGAGGACAAATCCTCTGGCCTCTCTGGCATGTTTTCCTCTGACTTTGAGTCCATACCATGTTTTTATTACGAAAGCCAAACAAGCTATGAATTTGCAAACAGAAATTGCAGTAACAAACTGTTCCTATTTAAAGGTTGGTTTCTCTTTGTGTGCTCAACAATACAATGTTTCATCTCACGCAAGTCTTATGTTGCTTTCAGAGACTTAGGAACTATTGATTTATACAGCATGTATTAACTTCTTCAATAAATGGGGAGTATTCATCAGTGGGGTGTATTAAATTGGGCTGTATTCGCATAAAAGTATCTTTCATCCTGTTAATGAAATGTCCTTACCATGCAACAAAGACTAATACACAGCAATTTATACACACAATCCCCTGCAGTTTAAATCTGAAGTTCAGATATTTTTTTTGTTCCCTAAAGGCACCTATCGGAACTTAGGCTAAATGGATCTCAGTATCACTCTCAAACATATATCAGTCCAAAATTTGTTGTGTTTGGTTCTTTTTTTTTTTCATTCCAGAGCTCCATTATTGTTTAAAGTCATCTGTGTTTAAGCACTCCCAGAAGCATTTCAAATTCATATAGAGAGATTTAGTAGTTGAGTCCCTATGGGGACAATTTCCTTTGGTTTGCTTCAGGCAGGGGTTATCAAGAAAAGCAAACTTCTGTTGTTTTTTTGCAATTCTTTACCGTGCCCTCTAACCCAGCATATGAGACCCCAGCTTTCAGTGGAGAGGAGTGATTTATCAGCAGATGACTTGGTACTTTGTAGATGCTGGGATTTCTCTCCAGAAATCTCCACTTGTTCCCGTCCTGTTACCGCGTGCCCTGATGCTAATCTGCGCGTACCAGTGCAGCTCCCCTTTCCGTGTCTGACAGAGCCATAAATGGAGTTCTTCAAGTTGCCAGAGAAATTCCTGCATCTCACAATGGCTTTTAGCTTAAAACTACCCTTGATAAAGTACTCGCAAATGTATATTGGAGAAGGGCCTTTTGCAGGGGATGGCTAAGGTCATCTAATAGGTGTCTCCTATTGATGGCTTCTGTGGTTTACCTTTCATTGCCAGTGGATGGGGTTAGGACCACACTTGTTACTCAGGCAGAGCTCCCATTGACTTCAAAGGAAGATGCATGTGCGGGATTAATCCTGCTCTTTCCCAGCTAGTCCTTTCTTTTTCCAAGGAAGCTTAGTTAACTTAAGGAATGCTGCTTTTAAAGAGCAGCTTATTTAGCATATTATGCATGATTAGCTTGGTGGTGAATCGTGCGTGCTATTCTGAGCAGAGTTACGGTCCCTTTTCCCAGTGTGTGATAAGCAGAGCAAAACAGAATACAAACCTAGCCCTGGGTAGTGATACAGATGCAGACTGATGTGCAGGGGCAGTGGATCACGCTCCTCTGTCCTGGAGAGCATCTATTTGAGCACGTAGATGACAGTTTCCCCTTTCCCCCCAGTACATTCTGCCCACACCTCTGCCCCAGCATCATCAGAGTGGCAAAAAAGTATCCTGTCCTTACATCCAGTACCGTTATAGGAATTGTCTGACTGCAGGGCAGTCACTCAAGTAAAGATGACCTGGGGAAAAGTTTGCAGACTAAGGTTCAAACTCTTGGGGGTTGATTTTTAATTTTTTTTTCCTTTTGCTTTTTATTTTTGTCTGAAAAGTCTTAAGTAAAATACGTAATAATTTAGCACTCGTGCCATTTTGTGGAGATATTGCAGGGGGTCTTGGTATATCAAAGCAGTGGGTGGTAGTTTCCCACAGTTTACATGTGACCCCCTATGGTACATCTGGCTTTGGTGAGAGAGGCACGTAAGTCCATCTTTCCTCTCACGTGTTGTTTCTTGTTTGTCGGCTTAAGTCTGACCCTCTAATGTTATTCTGTCACTTACTTATTTTTTTAACTAACCAGTTCCAGTTTCTATGAAAATAAGCTCTCCATGGAAGAGACCCCTCAATGGTTGTCAGGATCTGGGTGAGGGTTTTTTTCAATGATAGGAAGATACAGCTGGGAGAGCACAGAGCTACAGCAGCTACCAGCCACACTGTGGGTCACCTAACAGCAAGTGCTCACACAATTCTTGGCCAGCAAAAATCTCTCTTATTGGGAATGATTGTTTTTTGTGAACCGGATCAAGTGGTCATTTGGCATATAATGTCATCTGTTGTTGAGTAGACGCCTGCTAGTTTGCATGGTCTGTAATGTGATTTGTTACGTGAAGCCCTTGCCAAACCTTTCAGTTACTTTTGGACCGCTTAGGTTGGTTCATTTGGAAGAGAAAAGATTTTGGGTTAGAGCATCTCCTTCGGCTTTTTGAATTAAGGGGCTAAATCCCCATAGCTCCTCTGATGTGAAACCATTATGGATCTGTGTGGCCAAAAGTTGTCCTTGGTTGTACAGCTGGCAGAAGACCTGACCTGCAGCCCAGCCAACACAACGTGCTGTAATTCATAGCGTTGGCTGTCGCGGCCATGCTGTGTGCTGCGCAGTGGCCACTTGGCATGGGACTCTCCTGTGCCACGTATGTGTTATTAGAGGGGAATTGTTCCGTGTAAGGGCTGCAAAAAGAAATAAAGATGGTAAAAGTTGTGGGAAGTTTGGCTTGCTTGTCTTGGATGCGCACTTTTTTTTGCATGTTATCAAAGGGGTGAGTCAAATACCTACGTATGGCAGGGGCTGGGGCTGGGGGAGCCTCCTGGGGTAGCAGAGGCTGGAAGAGCCGATGGTGAAGCTCTGCTGTGTCTTGACCAAAGGATGATGGAGGGACTTCTTGTTCGTTCGGGGGAAGACTGAAGTTCCTTCTCCTCCTAGCTCTCAGTCTGTCTTCCCTCTTCCTTCCCCCCAGTCTAGAAACTCATTCCCAAAGAATACGGAATTATTTTTGAAATGCTTTTAAGGGAAGCTCGGAGCGTTCGAACCAAGATCAGATAATAACTTGTCTAAAGTGGCGCGGCGAGGACGCCTGTGTTTTGGGGGTGCTGGGGAGCGAGCGGTGGGGTTGGAGCCGTCCTCAGGCAGGAGGGCAAGCAGGAGAGCGCTGGCAGACCCTGAACGGCAGCGGCGCTATCGGGGGCTGCCTTGGTATCACTACTTTATTTTAATGTGATTCCTTTTACTTGATGTTAATGCAAATTGTTCCTTACTTAAAGTAATAAAAGGAAATGAAGACACATTCTAAAATGAAACCTGACTCTAATCCATTCATCATCTAATACCAGCCTCTTTATCTTTGCTGGTACCTAATCTGGTTAAATGTCCCTGTTGTAGGATTTTAGTGAAAATCCTCTATGGGGAATAGGGTTTTTTGCAATTGGATTACTCGCAGTAAATGGTCCAGCAGTTCGCTTGTTTCAGCTTAATTTTTTCTTTGTGATCTTGTAAGGGTAAGTTACAGTTCAGCCTGCCTTTTCCTTTCATTCATTCACTACTCCTTTTTTTTTTATTGTTGTTAAGAAAAAGATTTTTTTTTTCTCCCCAGAGCTAGGAATGTGACAGGGAAAATGTCACGATATCTGCGTGATTATTCCCCCCACAAGAGTGTTAATTTCAATGGCTTTATCTGTGTTTTTGCCATTATTTATATAGCTGAATATTTTAGTTGCCTAATTCATCAGTATCCAGTTTTCCATTTATTAGCTCTCTCTGATGAATTGATAATTAATCAGCTCTTCTAAAAAAAATATATATATAAAATATGCAGGTGATCGCTTGTCAGCTTAATGCTTGCTGATGAAGGGAATCCTCTAGCACTACAAAGGCTTTTTATCTGTAATATTTGCAATGAGCAGTAAAATGCAGAACTGAAAGTGAGGACAGGAAGGGGAAAGGAAAAGACCTACAGGTCAGTGAGCATTTGGGTCTCATGCTAATTAAATGGGGGACTCTCTCAGCCCCTCACTGAGGAGTCTGCCTGCATCTTGGAGGTGAAGCACAAGATTATAAAATAAAAAGGAAAAATTTTAAAGAATTGCTGTTGCTCCGTACAGGAGCACGACAGGTCAAAAAGATTAAAGAAACTCAAGAGCAGGGAAAGTATGTGAGGAGGTTTTAAGCAACAGGGTGGGAAAACTGCAAGGGTGATGCTGAGAAGGGATCTGGAAAAGTCTGAAGACTGTGTTGAAATCCTGGGTACTGACATTTCTGTATGTTGTGCCTTGTGCTGCAGTGGGGGGTACCTGGCTCTGCTCTAATGCCGTCGACCTTTTTCTCTTGACAGTCTAACAAAGTGCCAGTTGTGCAGCACCCACACCATGTACACCCTCTTACGCCGCTTATCACGTACAGCAATGAGCACTTCACACCGGGAAACCCTCCTCCACACTTACCAGCCGACGTAGATCCCAAAACAGGTAGGTGGGAAATAGTTCGGGGTTTTTTGAGAGTGGGTGGGTGGATCTTTCCATTTTGCATATTAGGGGGAAGGAGTGCGGGAGGAAGGATTTCCCATGCTGGAGCACCAAAGGGGGCATGTAAAATGTCAAACGCATTCAAGAACCCAGACAAAATAGTTTCCTTTTTAAGCCAATTAGGCTTCAGAAGGAAACCTACTGGGTGAATTTTCATAAAGCTTCTGCAGGGTGACACCAGAGTTGCATGTATGGGGTCGTTTGCAGGTGTGTTTCTTTGCAAGCATGATATCCCACCTAGTAGTTCCATCTACCAAGTGCTTGGTTTGCATGCACGACCCAGAGAGTTAAACATGTACGTTCTGTGATCTGCACTTAAAAAATTGCAGCTGGAATTTTAAAGGTGGTGGGTCATGACCGGTTTCAAAATGAATCTCTTTTAATTCCCCAAATCCCATTGTTTCTGTGTCAGGAGTTCAGCCATTTTTCTCCTATAATGTTGAATTTTCATCCACTCTAACTACTTAGCTTTAGCTCTACACTTGCAACTCTTTTCCCCAATGTAAGTCTACCCAACTCTCAGTTCAGCCTGAAGGGCAGTCTTCTTGAATATAGAGCACCACATAAAACCCTGGCTAGATTTATTGGTGTTACAGAGTAGAATTTACATGTTATTCTAACTTTTTAAGAGTCCCTGTTTAACCTGAGGGCCCAGAGAAGTCAAACAGTGTCAATCTTCTTTCTTCGGGCTGCATTGAGATCCTAGTGACAGCGGTTTTGTTTTTGTTAATCCAAATCCCAGCTAGTTAATTGGAAAGTACATCAGAAACTGAATTCATGTCAAAGGAATCACTCTGTGTCGGCCCTAACGTATGCAGATAATTTATCTAAACTCCAGCCCTTGAATGAGGCTGTGCATTAGCTGGTTTTCACTCCCTGTGCTTCAACTGGGGGCCCCCTTTTAATTGTGCTTAATGCTAACTTCACATGGCTTAAAAGGAATCCATCTCGCCATCCCTGGGTATTGCAAGTGAATGGCATAGTCAACCTCTCATTTAAATAATGGTAGTACAGGGAATAGCTTTTAAATGGTTATCGTAAAACATATGATTAACGTCTGTGGACTGTTTACTTTTCTTCTGTGAACATTCTTTCAAGTGTGCAAATAGCTCGCCGGATGGTTAAAGCCCGGTTAATCTGTTTGGGTTTTGTAATGGAGAAAAAGCAATGTCTGCATGAAAATGTCACACAAGGAGATTTAATTTAGAGATTAAAAGCTTCCCGAGTGACTTAAAAAAATAGTTTTTTAGCCATGAATACAGTACCCCTTCCTTTTAATGCTCTCTGTTTTAATTTTGCTTCTGCTGTGTAATTGTGCTCTGGCTTGTTAATTGAAAGACCCAGTCTTGTAACCCTTACTCCTCTGAGTAATTCCTACTTGCTCTTAAGGCAAGGAGCATTAAGATTTAAGGCTTGTGTCTGGAGCTGGTTTCTGCTCTCCGAGTAGGAACTCCATCGGTTTCAGAGAGGACGGATGGGCTCTCTGTCCTTCCCTGCACACCTTCAGCATCTGCCCCCGGTTTTACCAAGCATTTCCCGGGTCTCTTACTTCCATTCTTAGGTTTTGGGAAAGGTTTCCAAGGTTTGCTCAAAAGCAAACATCATTTGCAATTATAATGACTTTGTAACTCATTTTGGAGGTTACTTTGGAATAACGCCATGCTATTGAGTACCTTGTCAATGCATGGGTAGGGCCTGTGCTCTTTTGGTGACTTTGAGTCTAAAATAACCGTGAAATTGATACAGGGACCGTCATTCTGTTGAGCATTTAAGACAGCACCTGGCACAGCATCACACCAAATCTATAGCTGAGAATCCTAAATTCTCATCCTAAATAACACAATAATTATCTCTGATCGGAGAGGTGACTGAGGGAGTGAATCACATCAGTTTTTCTGGTTGAATCTCATTTAACAAGATGCCAAGAGGTTCACTTTTAAAAATAAGACTGTGAAACAGCCTTTGGAAACCCAAAGTGAAGCCATGAGTATTGTAATAAAAATGAATAGATAGCAATTTAGAAACATATGTGCTTTTTCCTTATATTTTATTTATTTCCATGTCTCAATACTAACGCTGCTTTATATTCCTCTTTCATAGGAATTCCAAGGCCTCCACATCCTCCAGATATATCTCCTTATTATCCGTTATCACCGGGCACTGTAGGACAAATCCCCCATCCGCTAGGATGGTTAGTACCACAGTAAGGAGTTCCATTTTTTTAATTTCCTTTTTCTTTTTTGATGTGTAAAATTTATGTTAAAAATTGTGTATGTGTGTGTGCGTGCACATGTGTGTGTGCCTTGAGATAAGTCTGTTTGCCAACTGCCACTTCATTGAGTGGTTATGAATTTACCCACCTCATGAAGATTTAATTAAAACTTTTGCCAGGTCATGTGGTCTTAAACAAACATGAGCAGTTGGACACAGCTTTGCATGTCATTTCAACCAGCTGATGGCTCATGAAGCATGAATTTTTAAACCCTTCTGCAGAAATGTCCTTTTCTTGTTAATGCCCTTATACTGCACCATGTGGGTTTTTCTCAGATTTGGTTTTCTGGGGGCTCAGGGTGGTTCTCATGGACTCTTTTTTTACCAGGGCCGTCCTCACTATAAATGTGCAATTTTAAATTTCATTGGCCTTCCCTGTTGAAACGCCTTTCGTTTTTCTTGTGAAACAGTAGAGCTTTACATCGGCCAGTGAGCAGCATTCCTAGTCGAGATGTGGCTGGGCAGTTGGCATCTGAGGAATGGAATTTTCTTGCAAACAAGAAAGAGGAATTAGTTTACTTTAAAACTGGCTGAGAAAAAAGCCATGGAAAGTTAGTTTTGGGTTTTGTTTTCTTTTCAGGTCCTCATATCCCACTTGCAGAGCCTTGTTGGGTATGAGGTTCCCTCCAGTAACTGAGTCCTTATTTTCTTTTTTTTCCTTACATTGCCGTCTCTGCAGTGGGTTTATAATGCACTTAAGCACTGCCTAGGCTTTTGTACAGTATATTTGATTTAAATACTTATAAAATACATTTGTATTGCTGGATACAACAGTTCTCTGCATTATAAATCAAGACTATTCCCCTATTTTTCTCACATAACAGGCCTCGTCAATTTTGGGGAGATCATATTTCTTTAGAAATGAATTATCCAAAGCTAGAAATAGTTTGTTCCTGCTTGAGGTTGTTTGGCCAGCTGTGCTAAAATACCTCTTCACAAGTTAGCCCTCTGTAAGAAAGTCGAGTTCACCCTGTAGGAGAGCAGGGCAGAGCAGGGGGCCCCCCACACACACACCCGGGTCTCGGGCAGGGAGAGGGATTGGTGTCAAAGGCTTTGGGGGCCTTTCTCAAGCACAGACGTGTGGATGCAGGAGAGCTGGAGCTCAGACCCCAGCCACAGCAACCCGCTTCTGGCCACTTTGCAGGCTGCCCTTCCTCACAGGGTGGTCGTGCAACTTGTTTGGGTAGAGGTTCTCCCACCCTGAGGGTAAAGCATCTCCATCAGCTCTCTGCAGAAGGCTGTTTCTCCAGAAGAGCACAGCATGAGCAGAAGAAAAACCCAGAGCATTCCTCCCTGAAATCTTAAATTCCTCCTCATTTGTTATGGTTTACTTTTTATGTAGGACACCCTGAATGCTGGTAGAATGCCTGTCAGCTCCTTTTCTTCTTTCTTGCTTGCAGGGCCTAGCTGCATTACAGCCATCTCATGCTCTTCTGCAACTGCTTAGCTCAAGTTTGCGCAGTAACATCCTCAGCATTTAAAACAAATATACTCAGCTAATGCCAAAAGTCAGTAACATTAAAGACATGAGAGCGCAGGGAAGAAATTCCTCACTGTCATTGACCTGTGCGTCATTGCTCAGCTGTGTCTCAGAGCCTTACATCTTTATGTGTGCAGACACAGGTTTGCCTCCCTGAACCTCATGTCATGGCTGCCAAACCACACGAATGTTGCCACATGTGGCCAGTTTCATCAGGCAGGTACTAATGGCCACCTCTGTCACAGGAAGACTCTGTGTTCACCACCGGTTTATAACAAGTCAACACCCATGGCGTACTTATCTACCCACATCTCTTACAGCTTCTCTGAGTGGTTTTTGTTGAGGGGTGGTACCATCACATTGCATTTGCTCTAGGAGAGTAGCATGGCCAACTTTGCAGAAGTAGCCCAAGGTTTTTATTTCCCCTCTCGCTGCCACTCGTCCTTCACCATCAACTTCCCAACCCATCTCTCCTCAACTGGCCTGCATGTCTCTAGCATAGTACCCCCCCAGAAAGCATCCTGCCCAGTCAGATGATATATTTGAAGGACAGATGAAAAGAACTAGCCAGCACAGACAAACCTCAATCAGAAAAAGTTGTGTGTCTTTCATGAGGATGCTGTTTTGCATGTTGCTGTATTTTTTAATTATTGTAATGAGGTGTGATTGTCTATTGGTTACCCACAATACTTCTTGGGGACTCTCCCCCGGTAACTCTTGTCAACACTTGTTAATCTGACAAAAGGCTACAAATTAAGCTCTGTTAATTTAATGTTTTCTCACCGAGATCTAAATACCGAAAGAGGCCCAAAGCGCAACTGAAGTCCTTTGATTCACTGTACTTTATTTTGGTATAAATTTACATTCATTATTGTTTTCCTTTGGATGTGTAGCCCTCAATTAGTGTGATGGCTCCATTAAAGCAAGCGAGACTTCGCCTTTAATTATTACAACAAAACACCTAGTTTCAGCTTGGGGAGAGGGTCTCTATTGACATAAGCAGAGGTTATAAAATTTAATTAGCCATTCCTATCAGATTTATGGCATTCAAATTGTTCTGTGTTTCTTTCCTTTGATCCTTGCTGTACAATCCCCAAGATTTTTGTTCTGATCAAATGAGAATAAAGCTTACTGTGCAGAGAGAAGTTTTTTGTTGGTTGTTTTTTTTTTTAAACCCTTTTGTCTTTTCTCTCATTCTCTCTTTCCCTTCATTTTTGCCAGGCAAGGTCAGCCAGTGTACCCAATCACGACAGGGGGTTTCCGCCACCCTTACCCAACAGCTCTGACCGTCAATGCTTCCATGTCAAGGTGAGTTCAAATGCTGAGGTCCCGAATTGAGAGCAAATGTAACTCCTCCTGCCGCCCTCTGTAGAGGAGGGCATTTCATCTAGGAAGCGTATTTCTGAAAGCACTTCAGTTAAACAGTCATCCTTAGTTTTTTGGTGGGGTGGAGGAGGAGAGGATGAGAGGTATCTTCCCATTTGAGGAGAAGAGGGTGTCCTAGTGCTGTCATTGGGCTTTAAGAATTTCTTTTTGAGGGAGAGGTGGAGGAGCGGGAAGTCATCTTTAAAAGCCAAACTAAATGAAAAAGCTGGGAGAATGTGATGTTGAAAAAGCAAGGAGGAGAAGTCGTGATACCTTTTGCTTTCTCGGTGGCTATCACCCAGAGCAGCACTCTGTGTGCGAGAGGGGAGTCTCGGGAGGGAGGAGGGCTGCTCTTAAAGCAGAGTTGGGAGGAAGGTTATTGCGCTATGTTTTCCTCTACCAAAGCTCCAAACACTGATAGTCAACATAAAAGGGCCTGCCTGACCCTCTAAAGCTTTAGAAGTATATATTTCTCCCCCTCCCTACCTCCAATTAATTCCATCTAATTTTCCAGGGGCTGCTAGTTTTATTTACAAACTGGTTGGCAGCACTATGTTTAAGTAATCACTAATTGCTCCTAATGATAGTTTTATTTTCTGTTCATCTGATTTTCAGTCTGGTTAATTAAATCGGTGGAGGTTTAGACTTTCCTGATGGGCTGAAACAGCTAATCCATTTTGATGATGGCACATAATTAAATTAGCATGCATTACATAGCAAGGTTCCACGTCTCTTCTCTGCTCTGTCCCTTCCTTTCCATCTCTGCAGTTTAATATGTGAAGGTTGGAGTATAGAGGATTTAAGGAGGAAAAGACTGGGGGGGGGGTTTGGGGGGAAACACACCTCATTGAGAAATGGAAACCTGGAACTAGAGCTCATGAGTGAATGGGTAGGAAAATAGTGCGTTGTGTGCTTTAGAGAAGTAGAGTGAAAGAAAAAAAATAATATTTGCCCGTGTTGCTCCAACAAATAGAGAGACAACTGGAAAATCAACTTAAAAAAAAATTAATAGACCCAGCACGGGGGAGAAAAAATCCTGGGTTGGGGAGAGCTGCAAATTTAAACAATGGTTCCCTCCCTCCATTTAATCTTTTTTAATATCTATAAAAGACTTGCAGGCACGGTGTGAGGCAAAGTAGAGCTTGATGTAGTTTAATTATTATTAGAGAGGCTAGTCATTTGAGGGAGGGGGGAGATGTGGGAGGGGGGAGGCTGTATTCCCAAGATAGGCTTTATGAAAGGTATCTAGTTAAAAAGAGTACACAGCAAATTAAATACATTATTGTGGTAATGGGACGACAGAAGTAGAGGTCTATTATACTTATGGCAGTTATAGGAAATGTAGGCTCCTTGCCCTGTTCTAGCACATCCTTTGATATTCATTCCATTCAGCAGCAGGGCCAGGACTTCTCAGAATTAAGTGATGGGTCATTATACTTTAAACACCATGGAGAAGCCTAGATTGGCAATTAAACAGCACTTGCTGACACTCGCTTGTGCCACCCTGTGACCCCCTTTAGATTGAGTTGTTGGAGCTCGGGGCCCTCAGCCTGCTAAATTGGTAGCAGGCACTTCTCCTGACGAGGGCTGGCTCTGAAATCTGCCGGCTTCAAAGGGAGCAAGATCATGTATAAACCATAATGTGGGTGCACCGTGGCTCAAAAAATAAGGCAGGAATAGATGAAATGTTACAAGTGCAAGGGGAAAATGAGAGAATAATGACAAATCTAATGCAACTCAAAGCAGAATTGTTGCACAGAAAAATGCATCCCACTGCTTGTGCATAAAATCAAGGCAGGCAGATGACATCCAGTTAACAGAAACATGTCAACAGTGAAGTAAAGTGAGAGTGAGTAAGAGAGAAGCCCCTGAGACAGCCAGGAACAAAAAATTAGTTGTCCTTAACAAGTTAAGACTCATCATTATATTCTGGCTTGGAGCCATAAAAGGAGACACTGGTGTATAATGAGCTGCTTAGAATTTTTAGGGTGTTTATTGCAATTCATGGAATACTCGTCTAGAGAAAAAAATACGGGGGGATGTCTTAGGCGAAGGTGAGGGGTGTGCATATACACACATAGCCTTTCTTTTTGTCTCTGACATAAGCCCGTACGCGCACACATGCTCAAGTGCACACACAGAGTGATGAATAGATTTAAGATGTTTATCCTTTGTTTCAGCCCAGAAACTTGTCTCCTGGTTTCCCATACATGGGAACACCCTCTGGGCAGACCGTGCTCTGATACGTGGTTCAACGCATGTTTTCTCATGCCTGCCGTATCAGCTGGAGCACCTGAGCTCAGCCGTGGGACAGCCCTTGCCCTGAGTAGCCAGCGTAGTTGGGGGATGGGGCTGGCGTGCCCGGGGATGCCCACACTTGCTTGCAGACATGCTGTTTGTGGCTGGCCTCCGGGCAACAGCCCTGCAGGGCCCTGGTACAAGCCTTGGGGTCACTGCGTTGGCCCTGCCCAAATATGGAAGCCAGGGCAGTCCCCAGCCTCACGCCTCCATCCACGTTTCTTCCAGAGCCTTCCTTTAAAAGTAGTTCCCGTCTTTGCCTGCACTATGGTATAGACCTTTGGAGCATATGCTTCCCAACCCTGAATATTCCCTAAGCTTAGTAATTACAGTTCATTAGTTAGAGTGTGCTTATGAATAGTTTATAAAAGGTTAATGGGTGACTAATAGTGATTTTCATAAATGGTTTAGACTATTAAGGTAGTGTCTTCAGGTTGTTTTAACCATTTACAACTCTTTTCTCCGCTTGTAGCATCGCCCCACTCACTTCGTATGCATGCAACATGCTTATAAGAGCTCTTGATCCTTCATTACCCCTCTATAATATGCCCTTAATGTAAATTGAGACAGGGTTAACTGACTGATGGGCAAACAGTGGACCCACTATGAAAAAACAACTGCTGTGAGAGGAAATCAGGAAATAATTTAGCAGAATTACACCAGACAAACACTGCACAGCAGTTAAGTGGTGGCAGTGGAAAATACCTTCTGTAATTGAAATTTCAGGGGAAATTCACTTTTGCTGAATGTAATTACTGAAGTTGGAGTGTAGCCAGGAACTTAAAAATTAACACTCTTCCCCCACTTCTATTGCCATGTGAGTGGATGTCTACATGGAAATAAGTAGGCACTCAGGCTTTGGGCTGAACCCTCACCCAGCTCACTGAAGTCCATGGGATTGTGAGAGCAAGTTCAGGTTCTGGAGCATGTTTTTATAGCCCCAAACATAGGGAGGCATGTGTAAGCCCAGTAGGCAGCCTTGTGTCTTGGAGGGAGGGAAATTCAGTGTGAAATAATGAATGGTCACTGGTAATGAACACACAACTTCCTTGGGGAAACTGCCACCCCGAAAATAACTACTGAGCTGCAGCTGCCTGTTGATGAAGGCTGCCGCGTCTCTGAAGTTTAGAGCTCAGTGGGTAAAATCTCAGCCCAGCCGAAGTCAGTGGAGGCTTCACCATCCTCCAGGCTTTCACACAACATGCGTACGTAGGCTTCTCCTCTTCCACTGCCCATCCTCCCCATCTGGTCACTCTCCGATGTGCAAATACTTACTTTTTTTTTTGCAGATTTTCTTCACCCTCCTCAATTTTTTATTAGCTGGAGGTGCTTAAATCTTCATCAAAAATAAATGAATAAAATAACCCCCTATCTTTTGTTGAATTTGTTTCCTTTGAACGTTCTGGCTGTACAGCAATCCACCATGTAGGCAGAGTCCATTTTGCAGTGTGTTTTAATTTTTGGCCAGATCCTCTTTTGAGAAACAAGCCTGTGACCCGTTATCATGGCCACATCACGGGATCCTTTTCAGAAGCTTAACAAGCACCATCTTTTATCCCCATTAACTCCAGCTGTAATCAGTCTTTTGTGATATTTGGGAGCCCTTCTCCAGTGATGAGTCTAATCTTATTCAGGTCCACTCTCATCCCCTTCCGTCCTTGTGCTACCACTGCACTCAACTCTTCTTCCTTGCTGGTATATGCCCACTGCCCTTCCCACTGTGTCCTCATGTCAAACAAGCGCAGCTCTTCCTGCCTGCTCGCTCTCTGAAGGTAGGCTTTTTGTCTCCATCTTCATCCTTCATTGTCCCGTTGTCACTGGCTCTTGTTCCAGTTTGAACCCTAGCTATCCCCAGTAGCATAGTCCTCTCTTGAATGCTGGGTCTTGCCTAGGACAGACAGTCATTTGATAGGATGTGTGTCAGCTTTTTATCACTATGCTTATACCGCTTTCAGTGAGGTCAGTATTTTGCTATGGGTTTTATTTTCACCCATGTTTGTAAGTTATTTTTTTAAAAAAAGCTCTTACTGTCAGTTTTTATTGTTTGCATTGTACTATGGCTGAAGGCCGCAGGCACTGTGTGAACAAACTTTAAGTATGTCCAATCAAAATACATACACACAAAAATAAAGAGAAGGAGAAGAGGAAAAAATGATACAAAGGCCCAGTTTGTGTCTTGCTGATGGTGAGGCAGTTCTGTGGCAGAAGTGGGACCAGGACGTTGGTCTCGTTGCAGCCTCGCCGTTGTCTTCTGTTCTGACCTACCATGCACCAAAGCATTTCCCCAAACGTGCATTTCTCTCCCAGCTACTTCTGTCAGAGAGTGGGGAAGGCATTTTGACAATCTACTTGGAGATTTGTGTCCATGAATCCATAGCAGAAGTAGGAATGGCCATTTTGCTGCCCGTTCTCCTCTTCCCTTGCCATCACACCCTCCTTTCCTTCTCTCCATGCCTTTGTTTGTGAGGAGCTGCAATTCTCTACAGTTCGAACAATTTCACATTCTCCCTGTCAGTCCCTGCTCTTCCCACCACTGCCTTCAAAGACAAAATACTTCTGTCTAATGTTCCTGAGTACTACCAGCTGATAGACAAAGATCCTCAGAGCTCATAGTGGACAGTACCTCTCATTCATGAAAGTGCTACTGTGTCATCTTGTGAATGTAGGGAATGTCTAGGCAGTTTAGGGGCGAGGGTTAAGCTCAGTAATGGAATTTATAAGAGGGGGGGGGGGGGGGAAGAAATCCCATTATATTTCTGATACTTGTACACAGTCTACTTATCCATGGTGTATCACCCCATTTTAAATCCTGTTTGATAGAAAAAATCATTGTCTATTGATGATAGAAGAAATAATTCCTTATCGTCTTGCTTGTTGCATATTCTTGGGGTATTTTATTTGGACCAAGACGGTTCAAAATCTGGGATGAGAGTAGGGATTTGCAATGATAAAAAACCTTGTCATTTGCGAGATCGCTTTGGCTTTGGAATTTTGAGGGAAGTTATTTCTGAGCCAAAATTTTAGGCTAAATCCCATTTCCTGCAAACCTGTTGACTTCAGTGGGGGTTTTCTAAGGGAAAGGCAGTCAGTCATAGTGTGCTTTCCTTATTCACTGCAAAACCTTTCTGAGACTGTTGAGAAATAATGATAAGAAGTCAATCCTACTTTTGAGAAGTTTGTTCATTTCGGTTAAAAAGTCTGAATGATTGTGCCATGTTTGTGCTGTGGCCCCGATCGAGCAATTAGATTCATGCAGAAGGATTGCACATCCCTCTGAATCCAGTTGCAGGACTGGGGCCTGTCCATGTATATGACCATAAACCATAAAGCTGACAACATTTTTTCTCTTTAGAAAGGCTAGACTGTTATTTTGCATGAATTTAAGCCTTCCTAGCTTACTTTAATGGGTCAAAATTGACTTAATGCCACCATCTTCCCACCTTTTGTTAAAGCAATGTGGCTCAGAGATTTATTAGACACAAATAAATATTTTCGTTTGCTCCATCAACAGAATGTAGCTAATGAGGCATCTATAAGGATTATCAAAAATGCATCTAGATTGTGTTGGCATTAATATTTTATTTTGCTGTCAATATGCAACAAAAGATGTCATGCCAAATTCACAACATGATTCAGAACAATAAAAATTGATTCCTTGGTTGCCACAGATAATTTCTGAGTGAAAAAATGGACTGGTGGATTTTCTTGCAGGTAGCTGAAATTCCACTTTCATCCAAGTTCATCCAGTTGGATTTGCCTTTTGTTAAAGATGTTAAAAATCATGATGTCTCATGTCAGTAATGATAATGAAGGGGAAGATTGGCTTTAATGACATTAGAAGAGTCATTATGTTTAATTTATTGCTAATTAATGCTGCCAGCTTTCATATGCTTTGTCTAGCTGTCATGTGCTTGTTATATGCCTTCTTTTTTTTAATGTGTGTACACATCCCTCCCCATTCATTCATTTTTATTCTGACGATTTACACAGCTTTCTCTCCTCTAGGTTTCCTCCACACATGGTCCCGCCACACCATAGTTTACATACAACTGGAATCCCTCATCCGGCCATAGTCACACCAACAGTCAAACAGGAATCTTCCCAGAGCGACGTCGGCTCACTCCACAGCTCGTAAGTTGTTGCTTCCTGTGTCTTAATATTAGAACACCCAAAGCATCACCTGTGCATGTGTGGCTTTTAAAAAGGATTTGTAGGAATGTTTTTGCTGTAAAATATTTTTTAAACTGCTTTTTCCTCTTCTGTTCTAACTCATTTGAACATGGTTTAACTACCAAAGTGTGTCAAAATAATGGTGACTGTCTTTCAGAGTCATTTTGTGACATAGACAAGTAGTTCTTAATTTCACCCATTTTAACAAAGAAGTGGAATTTTCTTATCAAGATTCAAGCTTCTTGACCAGTTTCCCCTGTTACTCAGTGCCCAGTTTGGAGCCATGAGATACCGGATACACAACAGGAGACACTAAATCAAGCATAAATGGCTTGTTCAAAGCTGCAGAGAGAGCTGGTATCAAGTTTAGGTTTGAACTGAGGAGAGCCCTGGTGTACCCCTAGTGCTTCTGGTGCTTCTTGCCTTTCATTTCACAGGTGAAGCAGAAGGAGAGCATTTCAGTTCCCAGTGATGATGGGGTGTAATTATTTCCTCTACCATCATGCTCACAAGCCCTCCCCATGAAGCCATTTTCCTGAGTGCCCATGTCCTTCCAAGGTTCTTCTAGGGGCTGAGAGGGTACTTAGTGATACTGCATAAATATGAGATAGGTTTTCTTATAATGCTCTTAAAACTGTTCTCATACGTCAGCCAAGATGAAGGCCCTAGAGAACCTTCTGCTCCTCTTTCTAGAGACTAATTTCTGAGGGTGAATGCTAGAGGGATTGAGGGGATGAAATTAATAAATTCACAAGAATTCTCATGTGAGGTTTATGTCTGTTGTATCTTTACCCTTCAGAAAACATCAGGACTCCAAAAAAGAAGAAGAGAAAAAGAAGCCACACATAAAGAAACCTCTTAATGCATTTATGTTGTATATGAAGGAAATGAGAGCAAAAGTTGTAGCAGAATGCACATTGAAAGAGAGCGCAGCCATCAACCAAATCCTCGGTCGAAGGGTAGGTAACAAGGGAGAAGCACAAGCAGGGACTGAAACTCGGTAGGATTCACACTGCTTGCAGAGAAAGGGAGTTGCATCCTTCTGGATCACTGTGTTTTCCTGTTCTTTTGATAGTGGATAGGGAAGTAACTAAACCAAAGGCCTTCTTTTGTTTTTTGTTTTTGCAGACACTTTTTGCCAGTGGGGTCATTCACAAGGAAGGGGGGGGACTTAATTAACAGCAGTGTTATTTCAGTGTTATTTCCATCACCTAGAGATGGAAAAAAATGTCAAATTTCTTATTTTGTCCTAGAAACAGGCAGAAAAGTAAATGGGGAAGGAAAAAGCCTTTGGGAAGCACAGTACGAGTATCAGCACCTGTGAGAGCCAGGAGAGGAGAGGGGCTGCCAGTGGGGAAGGGAGGGGGAGACTTTCTGTAAATCTGTAACTGAGATCTGGCTCACGACAAGTGGTTCAGCCCTGCTCTTTGTTTTTGTTTAGTTTTCTTAATTCTCCTCTCTCATCAGGAGACAAAGGGGCTGAGTGAACATAAATTATAAGTTGTGACTCAGTTGAGTTTACTGGAGTTATAATCTGGAGTTATAAATAAAATATGAATGGCAGCATGCCAGATCTTCTGTTTTTATCTCTTTTTTTATGAAAATCAACTCTCGCTGTATTTATGTATAAATAATATACTCTGCTGTTAATGCAACTAAAAAAAACCCACTTGTGCTTTTTATTTTGTCTTTTTCTCTTTTCTTCACCTCAGTGGCACGCGTTATCCAGAGAAGAGCAAGCGAAATACTATGAACTAGCAAGAAAGGAACGACAGCTTCATATGCAGCTGTACCCGGGCTGGTCCGCACGGGATAACTATGTAGGTTCCTATGTAGGTGGAAATTTTTTTAGTAGTAGAGCTTGTAGAAATGTATATGTGACCTGCTGAACTACGACCACACATTGCACACAAGCACTACTTGGAAAGCGTGCCTCAGGATCCCAATCTGGTAACAACAACGGACGCTTCCCTCTGCGATACTAAAACTATTGGGGATAATTCCCAGCCCTCCACTTGGAAGAGGCTTCCTGGCTGGGACTAGTCAAAGGTTAGAATTGGGGCATGACAGTAGACCTCTGTGAAGAAACTCTTGCCTTCACTTTTAGCAGCGTCTGGAAATGCTGTTTGGCTTGCTGGTCATTTTAAATTTCATTTTTTTTAAACAAAATTAAAAATTCCCCTAGTATGGCTCCTCTCCTTTCCACCAAAAGAGATGAATAATTAGTGTCTTGTGCTTATCTGTGTGAGAGTATAGTGGAAAGTGGAAGAATGACTTATCCTAGCTTCAGAGAAGGACTGGCAAAACCAAAAACATGACTTGTTTGAAAGTCTTACTCTCAAGTGGGGTTAAATGAATTATTCCACGCTCTACTGTTGTATATTTTGATTATGTTTTGCTTTTTCATGGCTATGTTATCTTCCCCCCCCCCCCCCCCCCCTCATTTTTTAAAAAGTGTTTTGGAGTTTGTGATCAATTCATGGAGTGTTTTTAAGAATGATTCCCCCCTCCGCCTTTCAGAAATCCTGTTTTGTATCTAAAAGTGGTAGAATTTTCTGTCTGTTAAAAACATAAGGCCAGCATTGTAACTGCTTATTAGTAGTATATAACCCCTTCTTCCATGAAGGGTAAGCATTGCATCCGGTAGTAAGTGTTTGCAAGCCTAAACGCATAAATTCTTGACGGATTGGTGGGAGCTCTAAACCCTCTTTAATAGGATTATAGCAGCATCTTGATTATTTTTTTAAAAATTTAAATAAAAATCACCTAAAATTTTCAAGGTCTCTAACTCTGGAATAAACGGTGCTCCCTACCTTCCAGGCAGACTTCCCTGCAGGTTTGGGGACCAGCAGCTGTAAGACTGATGTCAGTTATGCATAGCGTTACACGTTTTGTTTTTGTTGAAGTCTGTCTCTTCCATCATCGTCATCATCACTGCCTATTTTACCGTAAATATCCTATTTTGCCGTAAATACCATAAACTGTGTCCTTTGTATATGGCAATGTTTACCTCTGTGAGAATCTGCACTTTTATGTGCATGGATGAGAAGAAGCCAGTTCAGAGTCTGCAGCAAAGCCTAGAGCAGCAGCAGCTCTCTATGCTCATCTACCGTTTCAGGAGTGGAGAATACACATGCTCACTTATTTAGCAATATGTACTTCAGGACATTTTTTTCAAATCCTTCTGTTTTTTCTTGATCATCTTTTCTTTCCGTTGGGCTCTGCCTCGCTGCCTCCTTTGTTTGCCATTGCAGGTGTAGCTGTGCATGCTCCTCAGAGGAGACCTCGTTAAGCCCAATGAGGCACTGGTCCTGCTTAAACACATTTTCCCTTTCTCTTTCGCGTATCTGGCCTGAGACTGTCAGACCATAGGCTTGAGGTAGTTCCTCAGCACTGTGCAGTATCATCTTCTTGGGTGTTCAAAAGGGAGTATAGGCTCGACTGAGGTTTCGGGAATGCTCGTTCTGCTCAGTGACTGTGCCACCGACAGATGGGCATGTACAAAGCCTTCAGTGTTTAGGACTTTTTACTTTTGTCCTCACCGTGTGAGCACTGAGAAACCCTTTCTTCTCGAGCTAAAAAGGACAGGATGAGAAGGCCGGCGCTTTCCCAGCGGCTTGATGCTGTACCCCCAAGTGACCTTCAGGGGGAACCTTCCTGCCTGAGGAGAGCGTGGTGCCTTTGCATCACACGATTGCATCATCCGCAGGATTTATTTATTTCTCCTCTCCTGGTCCGTTCAGAGCTCTCCGAGTTCCCCTCCTCCCTCGGTCTCTTCGTAGGGTCTTGAGCCCTTCACACATCTAGAAGGGGAGCGCGTTTGGGCTGTTTGAAATGGTTAAGCTGTTAGGCATCTCACATCAGGCATGAGGAAGAGGCCAGCTGTATTGTAGCCCAGGTCTTCAGAAATAGGAGCAGTACATTGAAGAAACGCAGCTTTCAGCCTGCTATTAATAAGAGAAGAGGATTCAGGGAATCCCTCGTGGCCTGTTGGTGTCACAAGGCACATTTGCTCTTCCTGAGATCTAATATAAGATGTTAAGCAGCACCAAGTGCTGGACTTAGAAGTATGTAAGGGTCTAGTCACCTCGTCTGCCACTTGTCTAGAAAATTAGTACCAAAGAACTCTGCAGTCCTGTCAAAACCCATGTTGGTTTGGCTCTGTAGAGGGAGCTGCCAAGATGGTTAGCAAGTATTTACATCTACCTTTACTTGCAGCCTAAGAATTTCTATAGTACGATGAGGGAAAACATTACAGACCATCTGTTCGAGTCTTAGGAGGACAATCGGAGGCAAAGGCAAAACAGTGTCTTCTGCAGAGCACTTGAAAAAACTGCTGCCATAATTCTTTTCTTAAGTCCATATATTAATTTAGCTACGTCATCGAATATCTTCTTGTAGCACAGAAATTGAGCAAGGCAGCCAGGTGATTCTTCTCCCCATTTGCTTTGAAAAGGGTGTAAAAGAAGTTAGTGGGACCTCTGTCAGTTCTTTGTTAGGAACAGTTTTCAAAGTTTGTGTTGAAAAGGAACGAAAAATTCCTGGTCCCTGGCTGACATTCCTGTATATCAGCCATTTTTAACAGATTGCTCCCTAAAGGGGTTATAGTTCTTTAATACCTGGCTTGAAGAGTTTGTAAAGGGCAGGTGACTCCTGACCTCTGTACTGGCTGGCCCTTGTGTGAAGAAGTTCTAAGGTCTCAAATTGGAATAGCCCTTGAATTCCCAAATGTACTGCAAAAATTAAGCAAATTTTCCACAAGATGCAGTCTGTTAATTATGCAAGTGGCCTCCTTGAGATTAAATGAAAATCAGGCTTGTGGTCTTCAGGCAATTGTCTGGTTTTGGTTACATTGTTGTAAACCTGGAAAAAATTCACCGACTTTCACAGAGTTACTGTCAATCTAGATCAATATAGATGGAGCAGTATGAGCCTCTTGTATCTTTATGTGATACATGGACTTCAAGATACCACGTTTTTCCCTATTTTATTCTCGGGGAGCTTTAGGAGCAATGCTTGTCTATCTTGTCTGTCATGCTAGACTGATGGCTGCTGTAGCAATTCACTCAGAGCAGCAACTTTCCATATCCTCCAGAATGACCTCAGAGGTGTCGGAGGTGATTTCTCAGCAGCATCCAGGCCACAGGATTATGTGCATGTTGTTTAAAAATCCTTTAAAATTGATGGTGTACACAGCTTTATCCATCACCAGAAGGCTCTCATGAACAAGACTGTGCTTGTTGCAGCCTGGACAGCAGTGTGGCAGTTTACAACCCTGAGCAAGCAAGGGGGAATGAGTACAGAAGCCCTGTGCTAGAAAGCCAGCTTTTGGGGTGGAAAAATATGATAACAACAACAAATCAAAATCCAGCATTCATATTGAGGGATTTTTTTACCAATACGTTCCAGGGAATGTGTCATAGTGAGTGTCCCAGATGTTATACTGGGTGTCCCAAGCTGAAGCCCAATCTAACTGTTTAGCTGGGAGCCAGACCAACCTACTGAGAAAGATGTCCACCATGTGGGAGAACCTCTTGGCTTCCCCATAGATATGTCCAGCCTTTCAAAAGTGCTGTGAGATTCCTTCTTCCAAGGCATGTTTGTTCCCTTTTGACCACAAGGGACTGCTGGCCTGGTGTCTTTTCATCAACTTCTCTTAGTACCACATCTTCAAAAGCAGGGATCTCTGCTGTTCACAGTTGACATTGCTGGCCTGAAAGTCATTGCTTTTAGCATCTGGGCAGCTGTGAAAATGAAATTACTCTGTCCCCTTGCACTGGCCTTTTTGTGCTGCTCTGCAAACCCTGTAGCTCAGTGTTAGAAGAGTTTTCTTAGAAAATAGCTTTTCTCTTTTGCGCCATGCTTATTACTTTATAAATCTTCTCTTGGAAAGCGGTCGTTGTGTTTCCACAGAAGTCAGGCTCCTGGTCATGTCCTCTCCCACACTGCTGGAGGGAAATGGAGAAAGGGCCCTTCTCCCTCCAGTCAGAAATAGTAACAAATTGCATCATCTTGTGGGGCAGTATTTGGGAAAGGGACGCAGTTTAGCAGAACATAATTGATGATTTTTTTCTTGTGACAGAGCAAAATGTGGGAAGGGTCAGTTATATCTGGATTTTTTTTCTCTTCCTGACTTTGCTTCCCAAGTTGTCAGTGCACTTATAAACCTGCAGGTTAGGTTTTGCTCGTTACTGTGGCGTCCTCGTCTGCTTTAACAGTTGGGTTTGGGTGCTGAGGAACTCCAGGGGCTCAGTCTGACTTCACTCACGGACTTTCCCATCTTGAATCTCTGCTGTTGCCCTTTCTTCTCTTCCCCACCCCACAGAAACATGACCAGGAATGATTTTTTTCAAGCAGGAGCATACAAGTGCCAATGTTTCTGTCGTGACGATAATCTTATCTCAAAAGAAGCATCTTACAAGTCGTTCTGCCCCTTCCCCAACTGCGTATGGCTTTGGTGGGTGTTAGCATTGGGGGGGGCTGCAGTGAGGCTGCCCGAAAAGGCACGGGGCAGGCAGGTAGAGCCATCCCTGGGGTGCAAGCATGCCCTCAAGGCCCCCCCAAGCCTCCCTGCACCGGGAGCGAGCCGGCACCACGCTTCGGTGTCCTCCCTGGGGAGCTTCCCGCACCGGCCGCAGCCCCATCGCTCAGTGCTGTCTTGCAAGGAGACATGTTTTGGGGTTTTTTTAATCCTTCTCATTTGTGTATGTTTCCTGCAGGGAAAGAAGAAGAAGAGGAAAAGGGATAAGCAGCCAGGAGAGACCAATGGTAAGTAAAACTAAGTCTAAATCTCTTGCTTAGTGGAAGTGTGGCAATCCTGGTGTGATGCTCCTAGGTACGGGGGAGGTGGGTACGAGTCTCCTGGCCTCACGGGGAGCCGGCCCCTATACTAGGCAGCCTTTTTTTTTTAATGCACTCTAATTATTTACGCGTTATTGCCCTTCTAAAACTAGTAACCAAGCCATTGCATGTAAGAGCCTCTTGTGATGATAGCTGAATTTGTACATAATAATTGCAAAGCCTTTAACTGCAGAGCCATAGTTGTAATGCCTATGCCATCATTTATAAAGTTGTCTGCTTATTTTGCGCATATGTGTGTGCGTGTATGTACGTATGTATGTGTTTGGTATTAATTTGGGCTGTACCTGTATGTTCTGATGCATGCCTTACAGTGGTAAATCGCACCCATTTTAAATTAAGGAGGTTTGCCATTCTATATAGGAAATTAGAAATACTGCATAGGCAATCTCATAGTCAATTTTGAAGAAGCCCTGACTTAGTTTTTTTGAAGCCTTTGTATAATTTGTTCTTTTTTTTCAGAACACAGCGAATGTTTCCTAAATCCTTGCCTTTCACTTCCTCCGATTACAGGTGCTAACGTCATTTTGAGTCATTTAAAATAGTTTATAAACTGCTTTTTATTTTTTTTTCCTGCCATTATAGATTTTAACATTAAACACTTATGACATTAAGAAAAAAATACCATCCACACGTTTTGATAGTATTTATTATCTATATATCTTTATATCTATTATATGTTTGATAGTATTTTTTAATTTTGTTTTTCGTTTTTGTAACAAATGCTATTAAAACAGTAATACAGTAAAAATAACGCAAGAGTTGTACTAACTGTGCAAATTGAATATGCAGTATTTCTTTAAAGAGACTGATAAAGAATGGAAGCAAGTCAGTAATGAACCTCCTTAATCTAATGGCATTTTTCATGGCTCCCACTAAGTCTTCTCACATTAGCATGCATATGCATTTTTTATTATTATTTTAGTTTTGGATTTTTTTTATTTATTTTTTTTCCTTTCTGCTCAAGCCTATTCATCGCAATTCACTAGCTGTACTAACTCAGCACCTTGCCATGCTTTACGTTTTATTTTCTGGCTGATACTAACATACTCATTCCGCAATCTGCTTATTCTTATCCATTCTTTTAAATACAAATTAATAAAAACAAATAAATTGAATGTTATTCCAAAAGCTGCATTATCCCAGGAGATATAATTTCCTTTTTTTTTTTTCTTTTCTCTTATTTTTATTTTGTATCTGAGTTGAAGAAAAAAGCATGTTCAGGATCTAACTTCCATACTCAGCTTCTTTTCTTCCTTTTTCCCCCCCCTCTCAAAAAAGAGAATAAAAAACCCCAGCCCAAATAAATCTTGCCTGAAACATCCTGCTAGACCAGCCACAGTGACTTTCCTCTACCTGCTCTTTTAAAAGGGAAAGAAACAGTCCTTTATAAAGGGATACTGCAGCTTTAATTGCAACAGCTAATCTCAAGAGTTGAATAAAAATGTGATTATCACTTTTTTAACTTTTAAATCAAAAGTCAATATTTTGCAATTAATAACGAGGACATTGATTTTTATTCCCTTTTTTATTTTTATTTTTTCCTTATTTTTATCTTTCTCTTTTTTCTCCCCTTTTCTCTCTTCCTCTCTCTCTCTCTCCCCCCCTCTCCCCTTTTCTTTTTTTCCTCTCTCCCTTTTCTGCTCGCTTTTCTTGAACTCATTCAGACCTGAGCGCTCCTAAGAAATGCCGAGCGCGCTTTGGCCTTGATCAACAGAATAACTGGTGCGGCCCCTGCAGGTGTGTATAGTTTTCCCAGACTCGCTATGGCTGATTTGCAGCTGGTTTATTTGGTACTTTCCCCTTTTTTTTCCTGCCTTGTTGCTTTGTAGCTCTGTGTTGTGATCTAGAAGACACAAGGGAGTGGGACACTGCCATGAGTTATCATCTCTCTGAAAGGGTTTTGCTTTTTTTTTTCGTTGTTGGTCTCTTTTTTTTGCCTTCCTCTTTGCTGCTGCTAGCCAAAAACCCACTGTAAAACAGCATCAGCCTTAAGCCCATCTGATCCGTGGCTCAACCATGCTCCTGCCCTCCAAGCCTCCACCCGAGCAAAGTCGCTCCCAAAGCCCTTGATAACATGGCATTGAGCACGGTACCGACACCGGACAGACACACGGCCGTGTCGGACTTTTTGTTTTTGTTTTCTTTTGGCTCATTGTGAAAGTCCTGTTTTCTTTCCTGCCCTTGGTACAAGGGGAGATTACCAAATAAAACTAAGGTGATTGAAAGCTAAACGTAGCTGTAGCTAAGATGACGCAGTCCAAATAAGCTCTATCCACCATTGTGTTGTATTTTTTGTGTTTACCTTATGCTAACAGATGCAAATACTCCAAAGAAGTGTCGGGCATTGTTCGGGCTTGACCGACAGAGTTTATGGTGCAAACCATGCAGGTATAATACTACCCATTAGGCCTTTGGGGAAATAAAAGCAATCTGTCCTCTTAGTGCATTTGTGTGATTTTATTTTTTTAATCTTTTTTCCCCACTCCCCACCTTTCTCTCTCCCACAGCATCAATTGCTAATAATCTTTGATCTTTGGAATTTCTTGCTAATTTAATGCCATTTTCTCTCTTTCTTTACCAATAACCTCTCCCTGGTGGTAGAACTGGGAACAAAAAAACTTCAGGTCCTTAAAGCTGGCAGTTTTTTGGCTTTTTTATGATTTTTTTCCAGATTGTCAGCAAAATGAATGTTTAGCTGGACATCTGTATTTTGTCTTTCATTTGGGTCTATGTCCGCTGCCTCCAAAGGCTTTTTGAAAACGTTCTGGGATCTGCAGCACTAGTGTTTTTCTCATGATTAGAGATGTAAAAGCCGGTGTTTACAGCTTATATTGTACTAATTTTTTTGGTGTTATCTGCAAAATTAAATAGCTACCTGTAGGCTTCTACGCCTCGGTAAAGTTTATGTAGATATCAGGTTTTTAAATGGTCTGATGTCTTTTTTTTCTGATTCCAAAAATACATTTTTTCCTAAATTTTATCCCAACAAGTGAGCTGTAAACGCTTGAGCTCTAGACAAAACTAATTACAACTTTAGTAGGACAGTTTCCAGCATTAAAAGGAGATGAAAGACAGCAGAGAGCCCAAATTTCGACAGCCCATGTTCTACTGGAGTTTAATTCCATGTATAACTCAGTACGTACTTCTTTCTTGGTGGAGGGATACCGAGTAGTTCTTTTCTCATTCCTTTTTCCTTATATGATCGCATTTGGTTAAATTTGTTGTTTCTTTGTTCTGATACAAGCAGTCTTTGAATTTGGAATATTATGATGGTAGGTATTTCAATCCAAACCACACTCTGTGTGTAGTGATTCCTCTCCCACATTTTCCCCTCTTACTCATGCCAGTCCCATGTGCTCCATCTCATTTAGAATGTAGATCAGACGTCCATCATATTTTGTGTATGCACGCAGTCTTGTTTGTGCTTAGTGTCGAGGAAAACATGGATCGAGGGTGGTGGTGTATGTCAAAATACCAGCTAAGGCACCAGAAATGTTTTCAACAGATTGAATATTGTCCTATTCGAGGCATGCTAGTACTGGGTGGTGGGGTCCTAAATACCAGTACCAGTATATATGTTAAATAAGCTTTGAAAGCAGTATTTGCTTAAAGCTTAAAGGAAGAAGAGTTCAATCCACAAGAGCTGGGTAGCCACTTCACTGTGTCTGGAGGCTCGAGTCTCATGCTAGCCAAAGACTTGAATGCTGTGTTTAATTAGGCTTTATTCTGTGGTTAGTTCACTACACTCTATCAGCAGATATTTGTGTAGTCTAGAGATAGAGTGTTTGAAGCGTGTCAGGCTCTGTATGCCAAGTGCCAGAACCGGGGCACATCATGTTTGTGTTGCTTTATCTTTCCCTAGCTGCTTGAGTAAACAGCATACTTTTAAAACTACATTTTATCAGTGAGGGGACTTTTCATTCAGTCTGTACAGTGCTTAGGTTACATGTGAAGCATAAACCCTCTCTTAACTTACGCCAGATTTTGGTCAGAAATCTTTGCAGCACATCAGAGACGACTTCAGTGGTGTAGCTGATAGCTTTAGACTTACTGATACAGAGTCAGCTGCTCTTCTTTTTGTTTTGGTTAGGTTTTTTTTAATGCATGGAGGCATTTTATCACTAGGTATTAGAGCATTTCTATCCTAGTTCTGGTCCTAACCATTATAACATTGCATTTGCTAGCATGGTAGCATTTTGTAGTGCATCTCAGGTAGGTGCTAAAGATGTGCAGTTTGCTACTACAATAGAAACTGAGACATCTTTGCTCACAGCAACTGAATAGACCCTTGTCATCCTCTGTGGCTTTCATTCATGGCAATTGCAGCATTACAGGTTTCCCAGTGCTGTCTTGGGGCTAGTTTCAAGGGCAGCACGAGCCAGGTCAGGTCTGTGGTGTTTGCTAGACTGGTATAGCAGTTGACGCTTTCAGAGCGATGCACAAGTGAATAATCCTCACTAGTGCTTCTGAGGGGGGATATATAGTATTTTTGTTACCACTTTTAGGAGAGCAAAACAAAGGCACAAAGAGTTCCTTGGATGTTTGTTTATTCCCCTTCACCAGAGTTGCCTGGTGTTGTTAACTTCTGGTAAAATTTGGCTTGCAGGGTTTGGGGTTTTACCATCTATGCATTCTGTCCCACCTAACCCTGGCACGTACATGACCACAGATAACACATGGTGGGAATGGCACAGGCTGGAGAAATGTCCCCTCCTTGAGCCATCATGATTTAAGTAAATGGCTTTTCAGACTAGAAGTGGCCATGCTGTTAAAGTGTTTAAGATAAAACAGAAGCAGAGGAAGCAATCTGTTCCCTTAATCCTAGTCAAAGGAAAATTACTTAAGGTAGCAGACCAGTGGGTTTAGTTTTAAAAAGGTTGTTAACTCTGCAGAGTCAGAGAGTCAGGTAGACCTAGTTTAAGTCTGCTTTGCCATGGGAACTCTTCCTTTCGGGCCATGGAACTTAAATAGTATTAAAAAAATAATTTTGGATTTTTGGCATACTAGATTCAAACTGCCTCCAGTGAAGTAGTAAACTGCCTTGAAGGTTCAGAGCAATCCCATTGAATGGATTCTGGACCACCATCAATGAGGCAGGCAGAGCTTGGGTCTCTGCTCGCAAATTGTTTTAATTGGGAGTTGGGGGGGAGCCCCGCAGTCTCCAAATTGTGAGAACCCACCTTTCCACACAGGGTTATCAGTGAGCTTTGTGGAGCAACACTGTTCTGCTTTGCCACTGAGCTGTACAGAAGGTCCAAACGTGAACTGTGGCCCTGGTAGTGTTGCACAGCTGAAGCTAGGAGGTGGTGAGACAGAGGAGAGGGGAGGGCAGAAAGAGCAGCAGAACTGTCCTTAGCCAAGAGCCAGAGGCTTCCTGTGTTGTTTGTTGATGGTAGAAGAATTAACAGGTTCTGTTTTGAGCCCACCAAATTAATTTTTTTCTGTCTTTTAACGTTGCTCTAATAAAGCATGGTTTACAGCCTTCACTTGCTGTCTTCTATCTTTCTTTCTTTCTTTTTAACATTTAAGTTGCATGGTTGTCTTTAGTTTTTAGCATGTATTGATCTGCAGGCTAACGTGGTTAAAACTCTACTAGCCCTAACCCCTTACCTTGCCATGTGGAACGTGGAGCAGAACCTGAGAGCAGAGCCTGAGTCTCTGGAGGAAGGGATGTCACAGCATTGGTCCCTCACTGAAGCTGGTGGAAAGATGGGGTGCCGGGGTTGCTGTTCCCTTCCTGGCTACGGGAGATGATATCTTTTAACTCCAGGATCAAGCTGATTAGATCTCCCTTGCAGTCGAGAAACATCTAGCCCCATTGCCTAGACAGCAGACCTTGGTTTAACCCAAGTCAAACGCAGTTGCCCTTGAGAACACTGAGGACCAGCAGTGGAGCTAGGGCACCTGCGCGAGTGGGGAACGTCACCCAGCGACATTCAGCTGCTGTGCCATGCTCGGGCGCTTCCTCTGATGAAGTTGCTGAGCTAAGGCGAGGTATCCACTGGAGAGGGAGAGCAACCTGCTCCTTCACATTGTCGGCCTTCTGCAGCTTAGCTGAGTGTCCAAAGTTTTTGTGGCGGAGCTGCTCTAGACAGACTTTGTCATATGCCTCGGGCTGTGTAACAGCGGTTTAGCACTTCCCATGGAAAGTGTGCGTGTGAATAGGAGGGCTGGAGAGCCATCATTATTAGGGTCAAGGTGGCCACTGAACGTCTTTCTGCCAGATGCTGTGGTTGTTTGCCTCATTATTTCTGTCCTGCTGCTAGAATTGTCTTGCATATACTTGGCAGGAGAGATGGTGTGAAACTGTCATCTGTTTTCATTGCTCCTTTACATTATTAAGTGGACAGAGGGAGGAGAAAAGATCTCTGTCGGGTCACTTACTCATTTATTTGAAGATGAGCGGCTCTTGCAAGACTCTCATATTCCCTGGTGTGAAATAAGCTCCCTGTTGCTCCTCACCTTTGTTCCTGTCGTCGTGCTCTTCACCTACTGAAATTGGATCCCAGTCTGGAGTTAACATGGATGGCCTCTCAGAGGAAAATTCCCCAAAACGCAGACGAGCAGCTTCCCAAATCTACCACTCTCCCTTAAAACAAAAAATAAAACTGAGTCGATTTAAAGCCACAACCTGCAGGCCATACAACCAGTTATTCTTGTTATTTTGGATCATACTCTGTTTATCCTGTTCTTTTCCTGGTTTTTCTTCTGTTTGCTTTGTTCGTTCGTTTTGTTTTTATTTCCCCTCTCTCTCATTCTCTCTATTATATATCCCTCCTGTCTGACTCTGACGTTTCTGGATTTGGTGTGGTTCTTAACAGAGGAGAAAGCAGTGAGCAGTAGTTTGCAGCCGTCCTTGCCTCCCAAGGGCAGCGCATCGTAAGACACAACAGGTGATGCAGGTGTAGAGATAGCCCCGTTGAGTTGGACAGCGTTATGGGACACCTTGAGATACCATCAACTATCCAGAGCTTTTATTTTATAAGGATTAATTTATATTTTTTTTTCTGGAGGAAAGTCGAGTTTGTAGATTAGCACAGTGGGCTCCAAAAATGTCTTATCTGATTTTCTGATTATTAAAATCACTAAGGAAAGGAGGCGGCCTGAAGAGGAGGGGGACGAAGAGACAATTGGTGAATCCTTTCCAAATCTGTTAGCCGAGGGGAGGTTCCCGAGCGGGCTCAGTGCCGAGGACACCCTGCCAGACCCCCAGGACGGCGCGTGGGGCCAGGGTGCTGCCCGCGCAGAGCCCAGAGTAGCTAATTGACGGCTCTTTGCTTTAGATAACTGTCTCCATCAGCATCTCTGCCCTTTATTCACAGATAACTCTCTCCCTGTTTCTAGGAGAAAAAAAAAGTGCGTTCGCTACATACAAGGTGAAGGCAGCTGCGTCAGCCCACCCTCTTCAGATGGAAGCTTACTAGACTCTCCTCCGTCCTCCCCCGCCATGCTCGCCTCCCCCTCCAGAGACTCGAAACCACAGACTGAACAAACGCAACCCCTCTCGCTCTCATTGAAGCCCGACCCGCTGGCACACCTGGTCATGATGCCGCCGCCATCCTCGCTCGTCCTCACCGAGAGCGCTGCGAGCAAGCCCGGCGCCCTGCCTGCCGCCAGCTGCCCCAACGGGGCCCTGGACCACCCGCCGGCCGCCCTCCCGCCGGCCGCCGCCGCATCCCTAGCACAGCCCTCGACGTCCTCCTTGCATTCCCACAGCTCGCTGGCGGGGACACAGCCCCAGCCGCTCTCCCTCGTAACCAAGTCCTTAGAATAGCTTTAGCCTCGTTAGCCCTTTCGGTTTCCTTCGGGGGGATTGAATTCTGTTGGGATTTGGGGTTGGTTTTTTTTTTTCCCCCTTTATTTTTTTTTCCTTCTCCTCCTCCTCGTCGTCCGCTGTTTGTCGTCGTCTCTCGGTTTCGTTTTTAATTCGTGCCACGTGGCTACATTAGTTGATGTTTTATCGAGTTCATTGGTCAATATTTGACCCATTCTTATTTCAATTTCTCCTTTTTAAATATGTAGATGAGAAAAGCCTCATGATTCTGCCAAAATTTTTATCAACAGCTGTTTAAAGTCTTTGTAGCGTTTAAAAAATATATATATATACATAATTGTTATGTAGTTCCAATAGCTTAGTTTTAAAGACTGATTTTAAAAATTAAAAAAAAAAGAAGCAATTTTGAAGCAGCCCTTGCCGGAGGCATTGGTTCTTTATTATTTGTATTAAATACGAGCTTGCGAACCAATCATTTTACATCTGGTTTTTAAACCTTTAAGGGCACAACGAATGCAGTGCCGCTACTACTTCTTTTTTTTTTTCTTCCTTGTGTGAAACAACCTTTATTGTGATGTTACTTGTTATTGTTTAAATGTACAGAAACAAAGGGTTAAAAAAAAATGTGTTAATATACCTTGTTCCATGGTGTTGTTCTTTTTGGGGGAGGGAACGCTACTCAACAATTAAAAGTATCACAACGCTATTGGACCAGTAGTATTTATTGCTTTAGAAATTGCTTGTTGTATCTGTATGTTGTCCCTTTTTAAATGTTTTTTTCTTCTTTTTTTCTTGAAACATTGTATAAAGGTTTTTTTTTTTCCCTTAGTGTAAGCATCTTATATATAACAACTCATTTGTACAAGGTTTTTAAGTTTATATATAAATGTGTATATATATATTTTTTCCGGGATTTTTGTTTTTTATTTCCTTTTGTGATTTTTTTTTTTTTTGTGCTATATGAAACACAGTTGCCACCAAATGGACATTTGCAGATGCATTTTTTCAAGGATCAATAGTGTAAAAAAAAAAAATTGCTTTAAAAGCCATTACACACGAAAAGACTTGAAAATTTAGCAAGGGAATTTTTAGCAACGCTGTTTGAAAAACAGCAAGGTCCAAGTGTCTCCCGTTCAGAACTGCAGCTGAATCCCCTGCGACATTAGGACTGTAGGCTGTGTGCAAAATTTTTATGTGCCAAAATTCTCAGTGACTTTTAACTTTCTCCCGACAACTTTATTATTTTTTTTAATGCTGTAATTTTTTTGTTCATCATGTTTTGCTGTGATGTTACATAGGTAGATATGTATGTAGTTTTAATGTCACCTATAACAGACGTGTTTGGTAGCAGATTGTCCGGAAAGCATTTAAAATGAAGAGGTATAAACCCTTAAGGGCCAAATTCTGTATATTAGATTATTCATAAAAGGAAAATCAGACTGCCACTTTTATGTACACTTACTACATACAGGTAGGTAGCAAACTTAAAACAAAAAAAAAAACTAGGCATGTTGATGTTGCAAAAAACGCTGTATAAAGCTGAAAAATTGTTCATCTGTTCATTCAGTGCCATTGTAGTTGACATGAAGCGATTGTAAAACTGTCTCAGATTTTTCTCTGGTTTATTAAGATGCTAACTATAACATTTTTTGTGAATACTTTGAATGTTTCCTAACAGTTGTGATGTTACTGTTCCGTTTTATGCTCTTATTCCGATTTTCATTTTTAATGGTTTGGAAGCCATTTTTTGTAATGAATAAATGTTCATGCTGTACAGTATCTGTAGCATGCAGTTCTGGATTAATAAAAGCAACTTAGTATGTGCAGAGAATGACTTGTCAACTCATTTATGCGTTGACTGCATTTTACTCTGGCCAAAAAGATTTACAGCCTGAGTGGAAAACTGCCTTGAAAAAAATTTTGTGAAAATAGTGACAACTTGCAGCCAGCTCCGGTTTTGAGAAATCCTCTGTTTCCTTTGGGTTCCCATGCTGCTGCCTGCTAAATTCGTTTTGCAGTAGCCCTCTCCCCGCTCAGCAAGCTTTTCTTGCAATAGTTGAAAATCCTTTTTTTTAAAAGCAAATGGCACATGATTTGGCAAAAGACAAAGAGCACGTGAGGTAAAGTAATGTCGTCCCTCTGTGTGAAGCGGTCCTGACTGGAGGACGGGAGACCAGGGCTGATACCTCTAATTTTAAAACATTTTTGTTCAGCCTGGTGATCCCACAACACGGGGCTGGTGCACTATAAAGGTCACACAGGAGAGCTTAGGTAGCCCTAATTACAGTCCTTGTGCTGGCCTTAGGGTTTATCTCCTGGATAGATGTGAGGCTGGTTTTGCATATATATATATTTTTTAATGCAGCGAGCCCTTGCAGCGCGGTCTGCTCTCAGCGCTGAGCATCCAACGTCCACCTGATGCAGCAGTGCCTGCAGATGCTGTGGGATGAGAGTGAATTTAAATGCAAGAATTTTTATTAAATGGTTGATTTATTTGGGTTTTTTAAACTAAGTAGGGATTTAAGCTTTGTAATTTCCAGGAATCTCTCAGAAGTGGATGTCACCATAGCCCCAGTCATCTTGGAAAATCTCAGCCATAGTAATTTCTACAATGGCACTCGAGGGCAATCAAATGCAAAGGTCTCGGAGCAGGCTTGTTCCCTGCCGTCATGCCAGTGTATTGCTCGGGTAATGCACTTCTCTTCAGTTGGTCTTGATGGACTCTGCGGGAAGGGTAAGTATTCTTCCTCGTGTGGGGAAACAGGTGAAGTGATTTTCTGCAGAGACCTGGGAACGGGGCCGTTTTGGGAAGCCCAGCCCTGGCGCTGAGACTGGGCTGTCCCTCGCTGCGGGGTCTGATAAAACCAAAACTGGCTGCAAAGCAGTTGCCTGTTGGCTGCAGAAGGAATTTGCTTTTTAGAGGGGCAGGGAGGTACTGGGTGAAGTACTAAATATTGTTTAAACAGAGCATATAGTACTTTAAATTGCTACCACTTTTTTTAATGACTAGTTTACAAGCCAGAAGCCTTTTTTTTTTTCGTTTCAAACATGTTAATAAAGGGTAATATACGTGAGTATTGCTTCATATTTCCTATTAGAAGGATTAAGTCACAGTGAATTTTTTACCAGGCTCCATTTATCTCCCTTGATCTAAGGCCTGATGCTGTTTGTGTTGTGGTCTACCACGACGCTCCCCTGACTTGAGTGGAACATGTCCCCTCGTCACTGGCGACAGGCGTGTGGGCAGGCTGGGGGGACGGGCTCTGCGACGGGGAAGACGATGTTGCTGCGAAGCCTTTGTGGAAGATGCCAAATCTTGCTGTTGGTGGTAGCCAGCAAATTGAACAAGATGCTCAAATTACTCTCCTGCTATTTAAGGTTTCTAGGGAATTTTTTTTTTTCTTTCTCCTAAACATTTTGACTCTTGCTAGAGCACGGCCATCCGTCAGCCAGACACATGTGCTGCATCTCTGCTGGGGATAACTGCTCTCTTCTAAAGTAAAACATAGTGCTCCAGGGAGATCTTTGAATGCCATGATTCAAAGGAGACGCCATCAAGGTATGATTCATATCTTCAGCAGAATAGCGTGTTCTTTGCTCGCTGCTTTATTAGCAAGCCTTTGGAAAGCAGAGTCCAAAAACAGTGTTCCTGGACAAATTGGTTTTCCTTCTGTCTGTGTGGTGAGCGAGGCACGTGTTCGAAAGATAGGTTGAACAGAGCTTGTGAGTGGTGGATAACTCGTGCTGGGAACTCTTGTTTGCTGTGGAAAACAACTGCATATTCCTGGGAAAGCAACCGCCTGGGTTTCCTGTAGGTTGTGCATTGGCTGTGTCCCTTGATGGGCTTATGCCTTCAGATTTGCCTCCAAATTCCCCTTGCTTGGAGGGCCTGAGCTGGGTCAAGGCTCCTGGGAGAAAATTACTATTATTTATATATACTCCCTGTGTGCCCCGGAGTCACAGCCAAGGACCCCATCAGACCAGGTGCACTGGCAACATGGTGGGAAGACAGCCCTTCCCATACACTGTAGGTGTAAAATAGGCTGAGCAACTGGCTACAGGGGTATGGCCCGATCACCCCCTTCACCCCCTGATCCACGCAAGTGAGAGCAACCTCCAGAGCAGGGCGGTGACAAACTGGGACGCTCTGTCCTTGAACGGGGCTGCCGCGGGACAGCATGGGGCCCTACGTACAGTAGGTAATTCACTGTAGCTATTGCTTCCATCTGTTTTTATGGGATAAGGCAAGGAAGCAAGTCAATGTATTGCATGTTCAGGAGACATTTATTTTCCATTAGTTTTGTAAATCTCATTTTTCACTTAGTGTATGGAATTTTAAAAAGTTTAAGCAATTGCTGACTCAATAAAGCAGCGCCACATGGTTGTAAGCTTTGCTTAAAAGGAAAAAAGGAAGGGAAAGGCAGGAAAAAAGAGCAATCTTTAGAGTCCTGTTCATTTCATTAGACCATAAAAAGATGTGAAGAGAAGTCACAGTAAAATAGTTGCATGGGCCATCGAAACAATCATGAAAGCAAACAATAATAAAAATGAACGTGTGTGACAGCACTGCCCAGCTATGTCTGGCATACACATAGGAATGCTCTGTCACCTAAGACTCTGGGTAAAGATTTTAGATGCTCTTTCGGGAAAGATGCTCCAGCTGAAGACTAAATTCAGTACAGGACCAATATTGAGCTTCAGTGGCCTTTCTTGGACAGGAAGGCTAAAGCTCTCGGAGCCTTAAAACTATGAATATGCAAATGTGCTCAGGGATTGTAGCAATTGCTATATTATAAAAAAAGGATAGACAGGTACTTTAGCATTCATTTTAAGATGTTCTTGGAAAACATCTTGAGAGTTTAAGGCAGATCAGCTACAACTGAATGCATCCCAATGGCCCGTCATCGTCAATAATGTCACCAGCCCATTTTAAGGACTCCCTGAGGACAGGAGTCTGCCAGCCCCTGGACTGATTTCCTTCAGGGATCAATCCAAAATATGCATTAATGACTTGCCTCCATGTTCTAGGAGTTGCTCTTTTTCTGAGGTTGGAAATGCATTTAATTTGGGGCAGGGAGGTGTTAGCCTGGACCTCTAAGGCAGCGGAGATCATGAAGTCATGCTGTCTGTCCATCTGTTTGACCCTCTCCTGATAACTCTTGAATCCTCTGGCATTTTGAACCAGATTTGACAGCGGCAGTCAAACTCTCAGAGATGATAAAGTCCCTGTGAGTTCCAGGGAAATCTCTGCCGGCACTGAGAAGAGAGGCTTTCCAGATCCACTGCTGAAGAAAAGGCAGGGAGAGCTCAGCTGTTATCCATTCTCTCTGGCAGCATCCAGATGGCCAATTATCACACGTCTACTTCTGGACCGGCATCTGTGCTCTCCTGCCCAGCTGGCAGGCCAAGAAGATTACGTAGGAGACATGGAGAGCGTTGGGGTGTTGGAGGGAACAAGGGACATGGGAGAGAGTTAAGGGTATAGGGGAAACTGGAAATATTGCAGCTGCAATATGTAATATTATGTAAGATTGCAGCAGGGAAGCGAGGGGAGAGGAAGGACGATGGGGAGACAGGAGACACATCTGCAGGACATCAGGCCTCGCTGATGTTACTGCTCACAGAGCAAAGCTGCTCTGGAAGAGCAGTCGCCATGGTGTTACCAGCTCCTTGTGTCCTTCCTTCCAGTTATTTGCTTGCACCAGCTCACCAAGGAGAAGCACGACCCCGTTGCCCTGGCCTGGCCCCCCACCAGAAAGGTCTGCAGGGTGGGAAAGGCTCAGGGTGTTTCCACAGTCCTGTAGTGTGGTGAGGAACAGAGTTGGGTGTACGTAGCAAGAAGGTTTTGTTGTTTTTTTTTTTTCCCAAAAAAAGAAAAAATGTTGTTATCTTATTTGCAAACAAGCCTATTCGTAGTAGCTGGTTCCCAGGCATTAGCAAACACCCTGGTTTTAATCTTCCTCAGAAAATGTCTCCTTTGCTCCCTTATTTTGTGTTCCCTTTTGAATATGCTGCTGGGGTATTTTTGGATCTAACTATATCTTTTTAATCTGTTCCCCCCGCCCCTTCTCAGCCCCCGCTGCCTCCCTGCCTGCTCCTCCTTCAAACTTATATAATGGCACATTATACAAAATAGCTAAGCAGGTGGTATTTTTAAAGACAGTGAGTGAGCATTTTTTTGGCCTAAATTTGGAACGAAACAGATGGATTTTAAGACTCTGCTTTTTCTATGAATAGTAACCGTTGTTCTCCACTGCCTTAAACACCAGTTTCAAGACCACCTCCAGCAACCAATCAGCACTCCGTTATTTAATTATAACAAAATTCTTAGCTCTGTCTGCTGCTGCATGGGCAAGTGGGGGGCACTGGATCAACTTCTGGAGCCAGGCAGACTTGCCAACAATAATTTTCCTTTTCCCAGAGGGCCGAGGGGGCCTGGAGCGGGTTCCAAGTTCCTCCTAAACTGGCTGTTCAGTTTGGGCTCCCTGACAGAGTGCTTGAAAAGGGTTATAGAAAGGCAGATAAATGCACTTCTTGTTGCAAGCTTCCCTGACAAACCAGGCCTCCAGAACAGTGATCTCATTCCTGCCTCATTATTAGTGGTGCCAGATTTTTTCCATTAACAGGTAATTGAGTCGAAACTAAAATAAGCGAAGTTTGTTTTATCCAATGCATTTTCTTGCTTGCTTGTGAAAGAAAAACACTTTAGAAAGGAGTTTGCTTTTAATGTTCATGGAAATGTATTTACATCTTAGAGATTCTTCTCTGCTCTAGTGTAATTAACCTGACTGGTCTTTTTGTTATTGTTGTTTTGAGTTTTAAAGCAAAGACATTGGCAAGGCTTAATTCTTTTTTTTAATGGTTTGGATTCCCCGGGACCAGCAGGGTTGAAGTCGCCCATTCTGTGCACGGCCACGCGTGTTAGTTATCCCGCTCCCTTGTGCGTGTGTGTTCACATTGTGCAATTGACTTCACCCATGGCCCGGGGGGAAGCAGGAGCAGGAGCCCAACGGGATGATGCCGCGTACCACTTCCAGGCTCACAGCTTTCCCTTCCAGAGGGGTTGCAGGGACACTGCTGGGACCAGCCAGTGTCTTCTCTCCTGATTGAGCAGGAAAACAAGGTGGCGGCCCATGAAATGCTCATGGTCTTGCTGAAGGTCATTCTTTGTTTCCAATCCATGCGGTTATGAAGGCAGAAGGGACAAGTGTAAAATCTGGGCTACGCATGCTTCTGCTGAGGCAGCGTTGCTTGTAGAAGAGGAGAGAAACTTTCTACCTGTCCGGGTGTGTCTGTGCACAGGGATTGCCATGCCGTCTGCCTCTGAGCCAAGGCAGTGCCAGTGCCAAGAAAACCTGAGCAATTCCCCAGTCAGCGGCTTCAGGCTTCCCTGTGCAGCCAGCGGGTCACCTCCTCCCCCTCCTTGGCTGCAGGAGAGCCAGCTCTGCCCTGGGTGAAAGGCAAAGGCCTCGAGAACAGCATGTGAAGTGCTGCAAGCCCCTGGGGACAAGCATGTCCTGCAGAGAAATTACTACCAGTTTGGATGTCTTCCCATTTTTTGAGGCATCTCCCTGATGCCTCCTAATCTTGTGGTGTTGGGCTGCCTTGGGGGACTCTGGGCCACCCTACACATCAAGCAGTGAATTCTCTCTGAAATTCATGGGACCGATGCCCAGAAGCAGGGCTGTTTTCTGACCTAGCTTGGGCATCTGAAGCAGTTGCTTGTGGAGTCAGCTCTGACCTTACCACTAGGCAAAGCAGTTGCCTCTTGTTTGCATCCCCCACCCGTGTCCGGAAGTAAGCAAAACCTGCAGAGACTTTGCATCATTTCAGCTACTAGTTTAACAGGAAACAGTTAACGATGCTGAAGAACAGACAAGTTTCATGTTTGTGGATTTGCTTTTCTGCTTCTGTTTTGGGCTATTCATGGAGGTAGGTGCCTTCCTGCTTTACCCTTGTGCAAGAGGCCATGTCCACCAGTGACACTAGGACTTGAGCGCTTTGCCCACAAACTAACATCCTTGCATCAACCACGTTTCTGTGTGACCTCTTCTCTGGTCCTTTGCAAAGGAGCAAAGGGATGGGAGCATTGCAGAAGGGCCGGTAGCCCTGGACAGAGGCAGGGGGAGGCTGAGCAAGGAGGGTGCTGAGGTGGGCCGTGGGACGGGGACCGCGACATGCCCCACTGCAGCTGAGACCCTGCAGCAGGGCAGGGGAAGCGGGCGGCTGCCGAAGTGCTGAGCGTGGCAGCAGTGCCTGCCTGCTGAGCGCTGCCTCAGCTCGCATCCCCTGGGCTCTGAGAGGCCAATTACCAATTCACAGAGCCTGTTTCAGCACAAACAGGACCTTCAAAGAGATGGGACCCTTTCTGATTTTGTTTTCTTTTTTTTTTTTCCCCCCTCCTAAAAAAATAAAAGCAGAAAGACCCATCCTTTAAGGTCAAGTACATAATTGTTTCTAACAGGAATTTCACACATTGTCTCTTCCTCTGGGCAGGTATCCTGGGTCAACTACCCTGACTACCTGATGACAGACTCGAGACACAATAACCCCATCCTCACTTGAACACATCTTCTCCAAAGTAGAATTTAAAGGGCTTTTTGTTTTGTTTTGTTTTGTTTAATCGCACAACTTTGGAGGGTTTTCTGGTTGGAGAATTTAGCCAGCTTTCATCTCATGGAGGTCTGATGCTGAGATTTCTCTGGCAGTGAAGCTGTAGGAGAAATCAGGTGGGTGACAGGGGAGCTGTGGTCCTGTGATAGCCCTTGTCTGGGCTGGGGTGGAGGGTCTGTTGGGGGAAGACTCCGAAGGAGCATAGCAGAAAATGCCTGTTAATGGTTGAAACGAAACAAGATGCCCAAATTACGTTTCAAGCAGTCTGGGATGTGCATTAACCAAGTCCCTCAGTTTACCTGGCTCTAAAATGGCTGTAAAAAAGATGCAGTCATGAGGCTTGCACAGCTCTTATTCTCTGTAATAAGCATGTTCAGGACCTGCACAGCAAAATCAGGGTTGCCACCATGGCAGGAGATGAAATTCCTTCTCCAGTCACTCATTCCAACATATTTGTTTCTCACTGGATTTTCTGGGGTAATCCTTGTTGTACCAACGATGTGGTTTAGTTCCCTGTTTACTGTGTGAATTTTGCTAAAGCAGCCAAGCGGCTTGCTTTTATGAACTTCTCTGCATCATGAAGGGTGACAAAGAACTTGGATTAGTGAAAAACCATTGAACAAAGTGGCTTCACTTCAAACTGTTTCAAGAGATGAACTTTTTCTTTCCCCCACCCTCTTTAAATTTTTAAGTGAATTTAAATTAACAGACATCACTCAGGTGTAGGCAGTACACAGACAGGAAAGATTTGCCACCTACAAATCTGTTCACACATAAAGCCTTCTGTTTAGCCAGAGACCACCTGCAGTGTAGATAACAGTACAGACCCCTCTGAACTCTGTCCTTTCTTCAGGCTCCTCTGACCCGGACGAATGAGCTGAGGGATGCGACAGCCGCTCTGCCTCCTTCTTCCTTCAGATCCTTCCTGTTCCATTCACACTTTACACAGCGTTCATCACTGTTACATCTCAGCACCTCAGGTTCCTTCCAAGAGCCACCAGGTTTACCTGTTGTCTTGCATTTCACAGGGATGTCATAGTAGCGTCAGCTTCACCTCACATGTTCATAATCTGACCCAAAGGACTGTTTTTTGGTTGAGTTTCACATTTGCGTAATATTTGATATGTTTTCAACAAAAGCATCTATTAGCAGTGAATACAATGGTGAGACAAACTGCTTCAAGTCAGCTGAGACCAGCAACAAAATCTGGCCTAGTAGGGCAGACCTAGTAATATGAAAGAGGACATGAAGACTGGTTGTACAGTATCGATGACTTTAATATCCTCATGGGTTCGGTCAAGACCTTTTATTTGGGTATTAGCATTTTTGAACTTTGTACTGACTTGCATCTCTTCACTTTTCTGAGATGAAATGCCTCAGATTTCCAATGGCAACTCATGGCCTTGGGTGTCCCATTTGATGAAGGAAGCAAGAACTGGATTCCTTTCATTCCAGGGGGAAAGGAATCTGTGTAAAATGTCTCAACTTCAACTCTAAAACTGAAGCCAAAACAATCAGTAGCAACTACTTAAAAATCTACAGTGATCCTATTTTAATTTAATCCATGAGATACATTTAGCACACCTTTGGTACTGCATACAATAACAATATTTTTCATGTTAGAGAAGGCAAAAGGAACAGGAGTATAAATAATTCTATATGTTAGTTGCATTTAAGTGTGCTCAAGTTTCATTGTTTCATATGGATGGATATGATCATATCCTTTGGATATGATCCAACCTAAAAATCATATTTACCCGAACTTAAATATTCGGTTGTTTTTTTTTTTTCCTGAATATACCTGTCTTTTTTAGTGGTGATGTTGTTCTGGCTAGTTTTCTTTACCCTAACAGAGGTGACTCCGCAGCACATTTCTTTTGACAAAAACACACAAAACCAACACGGATCAGTTAACACAGATGACATCTTTAAACTTGAATACATTTTTTCACTATAAACGCCACCAGTCAACTTTCGTGTAGGTAGGTTTCCATTGTTAGTTGTCAAAGTCTTCTTGAGTGGATTTCCCACTGTGTCACTTTTGTGTGAGTCAAATCAAGATTATAGGCAACAGAGAAGAAAAAGAAAAAGAAGAGAAGGTTAGACCCTCATTTTAGAGTTTAAGAAAAATCTACCAGCAGGTTGCAGTTCGAGTTGGTAATATACATGAAAGGGGGAGTCCAAGCCGTGTCACAGGTATCACTATATTAGGCTTTCAGGAAAAAGCATACAAAACACATATTGTAGTGGTCACACACAGAGACATAAATTTAGGAACAAGATCTGCCTTAGCTTGAACATAGTCAGCTCTGATAATAAGGAACAATGGACCGAAGCTATTATGAAACGAAACCCAGGTGCCTGAATGGAGGGACCTTTTAGTTGAGTTCTCCTGGAATAAAAAAAGTCTAACTTTTTTCACAGATATATGTTGTCCTAATTTTTCTCTGTTCTCACTTTAGAAGACAGCTGATTTTATTTGGGATTTGATTAATGAACATGATTAAGATGTTCCATGCTGAAATTTTCTGGAGTAACTTTTAAATGATTTTTTTGTTTGTTTCATCTTTTCTGTCTTAAATTGTTTCATTTTCATTGGGATTTTGAGTGTGCAAGGAAAACACGCTAAGGTATCCCCTGTACCATATCCACGAGGTAGTAGCCAGGATGGATTTCAGATACTTTGTAATAGTTTGGGTAGTTTTTAGTCTTACATGAGTGGTGTAAAAATATCTCTAGAAGTGTGATATTCATTAATTCACTTAGTGAGATTGTCAGAAACAACTTCAAGGAGGAAAAGACAGTGAATACCTAAGTGTGGGCAAAAGCTTGACTTACAGCAAAAATCACTTGTTTGACACTTTGTCTTGACCTACATGGGATGTCAACAGACTGCTGAGATGTGTCTAAGAAAGCTGGAGGACTGGGAGAGCAGAAACCTTCAGCAGCATTTGAAGAGTCCTGCAAGGACATAAGAAGGACAGAGGCAAAGTCCAGGTTGTCAGAGGTATCTGATGATGTCATAGCTCCAGCTGTGGAATTTACAGGTAAGTTTGACTTTACTCTCAAAAGGAGTATGGGTACATTCTAGGTATGAGAGATACTTGCATAGGTCTTTGGTCATACTGAAGACCTTTTCTCTTTGCTAAGGTAATTGCCTCACATGCTATCCAATTTTATTATTGCCAGGAGTAAACCAGCTTAATGTGAGAAATTTGTCTTTTACTTTTGTCTTAACCACAGGCCACTAGCTTCCAATGGAAACCACTGCACCTGGTCCTCTTGAAGTAAGCATGGTAGGTCCATACCATGTCGCCCTGCACCCCCAGAGTTTTGTCTTGAACATTATGGGAACCCACCTCAGGGATTCAGTAGCATGGAGTAACGTTCTCTTGACTTGAAGGAGCAATCAGAATATCTGGGGAACAAACAAGGCTGAGCTAGCCTTGTATTCCGGTCAAACAGGGCTTCTCTCCCCTGCAGAATCAATGGCAATTACTAGATTTGCATCAAAGGTTTAGTCATCAAAAGGTTAATAGTATTAAGCATGAATATTTTGGCCTATTGTGCAAAACATACAAATATTCAAGGGTGTTTGCACTGAGGCTTTTGGCTGGACCTCTATAAAGATACAAGCAACAAGCCAAACATATGTTCTGGTGTTCTAGGCTTTGATTCTTAATCATGTTCTGTGCTTGTGTTCAGAGGTTTGCTTTGGGACCATCTCCAGTGTGAGAAAATATGACGGAGAAATCAAACACAGAGGTTATGCATAGCGGTGTGTTGTTCATATCTGAAGGGGAGCTTTTGTAAGCACTAACATCATTCTTCTTTTGACAGTAGTCGCACATTTTCACTTGGTTTATCTTAACTGGGAATAACCCCTAAGACAGGATGTCTCCGGGCACTTCAGAGAAGTGCTTTTTGAAGGCAAAGGAAATAATGTTACAGGGCTGTGCCTCACATCTCTTCGACTGTTAACAATCCTATAAATACCACTGCCAAGTGAAGTATGTGTCCATGGCCGGTCTCAAGTGTAGCTGCAGTGCCTGGCTCATAGCACAGCAATATTCTCTTGATCTAGGAGAATGTTCCCCAGCTTTACTAATACTTGGCTCCCTGACACAGACTAAAGCAGCTCTGACAGACCATATAAGAAGGCACTGGCTGGCCATGTAAACTAGGCAACATGTCATGGTATGGGAAAAGTCAGGTACCAGCTGTCAAAAAGAGTGAATTCTGAAAGATTCCCAGGAACAGAAAAAGATGGAAATTAGGGTTTTAGGATGGGTTTGGGTTTGCTTTAACCTGACATTATGCTCTTCCATGGCTATGAAACTTTTCAGGAATGGCTTTCATACTTTCTCAATGCATCACCCTTTTACCCATTCTGTTTACCAGCAAAGAGGGCTGACTTGTAAGCTGAACTTTCCTTCAGCTTCCCCTATTTCTATCCAGAAAGGTTCCTCTGCCTTCATTTTTAAGTTTCAACAGTTTAAAACACTATAATGGAAAAAGGCAATCAGTATATGGGAGGAAGTGTAAAAATTAACCAAAAAAAACATTGGGTAATTCTAAAATGCATTTCATCTTTTTTGTAACTTTTTGCACTTTGGTAATTTGGTAATTACAAGGGAATGTACTTATAGAATCATAGAATCATAGAATGCTTTGAGATGGAAGGGATCTTTAAAGGTCATCTAGTCCAACCCCCCTGCAATTGGCAGGGACATCTTCAACTAGATCAGGTTGCTCAGAGCCCCATCCAGCCTGACCTTGAATGTTTCCAAGGATGAGGCATCTACCACCTCTCTGGGCAACCCGTTCCAGTGTTTCACCAAAACTGGATAGATCTAATATCCGATATATATGCAAAGGAAAAGCCATGAAGTCAATGGAAATATTTCAGCAACCTGACGTCAAGCTGTAGTTTCCTGAGAAAACAGAAACTCGGTTTCTATTCTTCCAGTCAGTCTCGTCATCATCTCTTCTTCCTCACATGTGCAACTTCATTTCCCAATGCACATTTCTGTCCTACAACTGCTGAGGCACATGGCAGGTGTGAAAATCATATCTATCAGCTGTTGAAGCCAATGGGTTTTGATCACAGCTCACTTTGTATTGGGCTCTAAATGATTGTTTCTGCAGAAAATGTGACAAAATGTTGGTCAGGAACTTGTAAGAGGAAAATGGAACTGAATTTAGGAGACACCCCGCACCAACAAAGAATACTGAGAGCAAAAGAGCAGCGACAGGAAGAACATCGTCCACTGCTGGCCAAACTGCAAGATAATTAAACCAGAAATAGCATGGGGCAAGAAAGAGGCCAATTAATTCCATCAGAAGGATGTCATCTAGCAGTTCAAGACAAGAAGGAAGCACTGTATAAAGTGGAGATGAGCATGGTAGTCTGCCAATCTATCACAATCTTCTTTTATTTAAGATGCTTATTAGTATCTTATATTTCAAATTAAATATTTATAGTTCTGTTAATAGCATGTGGGAAGGGGGTCTGTTCCAGAGATTAGTCTGTACAAGAGAAGTTGTTCACTGATGTAAATTAGATCAATGAAGCTTAGGATATTCATGCTTGCAGTCGTGTCATCATTTGTATTTTGGGGCTACAGGCTGGGGTGGCAGCTAAGCTACCTGTAGGAACATTACTCTCCTCTCTATGAATGTGTGTACCTCTTACTTTCCTGCAAACTGTTTTGCCTGCATCAACTGTTTTGGGCTTCAACAAGTCTTTTAAGTGATTCTGTGTTGTAACCTTCATGGTTGGCAGGCCAGTGTCGCTATTCCCATTCTCCCACATGGAGACTCCTGCAGCTTTTAAAGGAGTTGCCCAAGGACACGCAGAGAAGCAGTGCCAGCTTTGTGAATATACAGCCCCACCATTCTTATTAGATTCCATGAAAGATGAGAATAGGCCCTTTGATGCTTTCAGTGAGTGCTGAAGCCTTTACCAATGTTGTGAAAGGTCATTAGAGAAGAGCTGGGGGGCCAAATTCAACAGCTACTCATGGGAATGGTCCTTGGGATGTGCAACTAGTCCAGGAGAAAATGTGAAAACAGAAGTGATTTATATTGAAATGAGGGTTATGAAGACAGCAATGACCACTTAAACATACACAACAATAACTCAGAACAGCCTCTCTCTGGCACACTCTGCTGTGCCATCTTTTTAACCCTGGAGGAGGCGACTGGGACGAGAGATTTAGAGAAGATCTGTGGGACTGATATGAGTGAACAAATCTAACTTCTATCTAGGTGCTTCTGGGTTCTCATCAGCCCCTTTCAAGGTGTAAGGGAAACCATCTTGGTCCTCTGTGATCTGCTCCCTGGGATACAGACAGCAGGACAAAGCAGTCATTCTCTTTTTCTCCCATGGTAAGTGGTCTCTGCCCTTTTGATATTAAATATATGGGGTCTTTCCAGAAGGGTAGTGTGAAATGTCAAAGAGATAATGTGTTTAAGCATTCATCTGGTTTGCAACCATTTCATACCCACCACACAAAGACATAGAAGGCTTCTCACTCATTTCTCTGCACTCATCATGCTGCCATTGTGGGACCAGAAGATAATGAGATGAATAGGAAGCATTTCCACAGCATGAGCAATGTAGGAACATCATTATTAATGTTCGTACAAAATATCCCATCTCTACATGATGTCTACATATCTGAGATACAGCCCTCTGCCAGATATAAAAAACCATGACCATCCAACAGTGATCTGTTACTTAATGGAAAGTCTGCTCAAATTTCAGTTTAAATTGCATTTATTATTTATGTCTCAAGTACAGAGTATGTATACTGAGTATATCTTCCCCTTATAGTGCTAGAGGATTAGTAGTTTCCATTTAAACAGGTAGATATTGGCCCAAAAGGATGTTGAATATGTCCATATTTAATACTTAAAAATTGTAAAAATGCTTTGAAATCAGTGCAAAAATTATAATCAAGTAGCCTTTTCTATATATACTGAGGTGCACATTTTCATGCGCCTGGGGCCAGGTACCTGCAGCTTGGCTCCCAGTCACTAGTCCTTTTCCCTCTGACTCCTGGTGGGTTAAGTGAGAGCTCCTGGGTGAGTGTGCCAGCCCGGGGGCAGACTCTGTAAGGATGGGGTTCAAGGGGATGTACAGGGGTAGAGATGGACAGGTATATGTGTGGTGCTGGAGGCGGTGCACCCAAGGATGGTTGCAGTGGCATTACCTGCAGGTAAACCTTACACTAGATAATAATATTTTGATTTTGATCATCCTTTTTTCTTTGTAGCTTGCCCTCCAGAAGGGGTGGTTTTCAAATATAATCTTGAGGTGACATTTTTAGTAGTTAATTTCTGACATTTGTTATCTGTGACTTGTTCACAAGCAGCTCATTGCACATGCTCAGTGCTTGGCAACCTGTGTGTGGCGTATCTTGACCTTGCGTGGGTGGGTTGCATGCCACCGGGCAGGAGTAGGTGCCCATAGCACTGCAGATCTCACTGGCACAGTGTATCCAGGTATTTGAATAATTCATTGCCAACATATGTGACAAACTTTGTGTTTCAGGTTTTTTTTTCTCTAAAGCATTGGAACAATGCAGTTTATCTTCTCACACTAACTCATTCGTATTCATATTTGCTATAGTAGACATTTTGAATGCTTTACTTAAAGCTGCACCCAGAAGTACACAGTGGAACAGATGGTAGAAAGAGCTAGGAATTTTTTTGGTATTTTATGGGTTGGACAACAACCACAACCTGATCCAACAAATTTTCTTGTTCTCAAACATTTTACTGTCAATACACTCCTCAGGAATGTACTCAGAGTTGTTTGGGGACATGGAAAAATATTTACCTCAGCCTTCCACAATTTATTACTTATTGTTTGAAAAAGTTGCCTCTTTTCTGTGCCAACATTTATCATCTTGGGAAACATACTGGGATATAGCAGTGATATTAAACAATAATATGCTCTTTGCTGGGATAAAATAATATTGCTGGGCCACTGCAGAGGAAGCCAAAAACCACATGTGAAATGGTTCCTTTGGAAGGGCAAAAAGCCTCTAAGTTTTTGTTAGCAAATAATTTAGCTAGTGGTGCAGACATCAAATGGCTTCAGCAGCACTTGCAAAGCTATTCTGAATATGCATTTCCCCTGCAGTGCTGGGGCACAAAGCCACTGTAATGAAGGTTAGAACCATAATAAGAAGAATCCCTCACCAGTAAAAAATAATAATATAATAAAGTAAAAAACAAACAAACAAACAAAAAACTTGCAGAAGAGTTAGGGGAAGAAAGGACAGGCTGTGTGAGTCTTTCAGCAATTCATATTAATTTAACTTCTGTTTTCATGGCCCTGAATTAGGGGCTGCCTTAGCTCCTGGGCAGGGGTGGCAGCTCAAGGTTCCTTTTTCCTTCTTCACCCTGGCTGGAGAGGGAGAGGCTGCCATCCCTCTCCTCCAGTCCTTAAGCTGCTTTCCTAGCTGAGCATTTCTTGCACATCCATACATTCCACCACCCCCCTCCCCCAACTAGTTTAATACTTTCTCTTGTGCAGCCCCTTATGTTTGGTGGAGATTTCCCATACAAAACTGCACAGCTACAAATGCAGCATTCTTTAAATATTTCCCTAAAATCCCCCCTTTCTGAACTACCTATGAAATACTTTATAAGAGCTACACAGTCCTGTGCGTGTAGTAAAATGAATGTCCTCATGGACTTCTTCACCGTCTAGTTGCGCCTGCCTACTACCTCTTGTAGGATGCCCAGTAAGTTTAGGGGACAAGAGACCATCTTTACTGTAGTGCCTCAATGCAGCCTGCTATAGAGAGCCCTTGAAGCTTCCTCTATAACCCATAAATCCAATGAACGTAATACAAGAGCTAATCTAAGATGTATCTTGAATCACCCCTCTCTTCTGAGTGGACTTCAGCTTGCTCAGCTGGGTGCCAGGAGCGCTGTGCTCCTCAGCAGCTGAACCTGACACCTCCCAAATGGGACATCTCCAGCAGGACCTTCCACGGGTCCCTCTCTGCTGCCCCAGGAGCACACGGGTGTGCTGGGAGTGGAGTGGGGGGACAGTGCTGAGTGAGACAGTGCTGGGACAGCTGAGGGCACCTCAGCATGGAGGGCGCTGCAATTTTGCCAGGAGGTGGTGGGGTGCAATTGCACCATTTCGGCTGATTGCTCTGTGACTTGTGCACCCATTTTGGCACAACACACAGTATGTTATTTAAGGTTCTAAAGACTCATTCGTCCTCTGTGTGCCCTCGCATGTGCCAGAGAAAAAATACAAACTTTATTTCCCTTTTGATGTATGCAAAGAGGAAAAGAGGGGGGAAAGGATCAGTGCTGTGCTTGGAGGGAGAAGAAACAACATTAGAATGGATGGGTAAGCTGAAAGGGACGGAGCAATTCTCACAAAATATTAATAACTACTAATAAAGGCACATTTGAATACCGAGTTTAGTTGTGAAGGATCCAAAGAGCCCTGTGTGCGTTGGAATTGTCCTGGCCACCTCTGAAGTGCTCCCACCTGAAGGGCAGGGTGCCCCAGTTTCTTGAAAGTGCGCTCTGGACTCGACACAAGGTGTGAAACAAATCTTTGAACCCTGGGTGCTTTGCCCAATGCCTGTTCCTTTATTAGAAGCCCAGAAGCCAGCATGGAATAAGCAGGGTAGCAGTACAGCGCGGCACATTTTTATAGCAAGGCCAAATCTTTATTATGCTTCTTGGCCCAGTTTAGTGGAGAACACTGCTGGGCCTGATTTCAGTTTTGATATCATACACTGTGGCTGCAGACCCTTAAGAGTACAAGCTGGAGAAAAGAACATAGAAAATGTTAGGAATGAGAAAAGGCCATTCAACACATTGATGCTTGTCTCTTGTAATACAGCGTTTCCCCCAGGATAGCATCTAATTGCTTCTTGAACGAGCCCACTGTCTTTGCCTCAACAACCTTGCCCAGTAGGCCATTCCAAACATTTATTATTCTTTGAGTGACAAAGCACTTCCTTATGTCTCCTCTGAATTTGTTTTTTGAACTTCCATTTATGCCCCCGATCCTGTCATCTGTGCAGTATCAAAAGTAGTAACATGCATTGATATTATCCATTCAGCTAAGATTTTTGTATACTTCAGTTAGACCCCCCTTAAATGTCTTTTTATTTTTTTTTTTTAAGTTGAATAGATTGAGGGGGTTTTTCACCTTTCAGTAACTTCTACAATTTTATCCTGGAACCAAGTCGAGCAAAAATATTTGTTAAAGCCTGACTTACATTAGACCACACTGAATGGATTTATAAAGTCTACTATAGAAACACATTTCAGTAAGGTTTTTTTTCCCCTCTTTTGGAGACTAAACTATCATTTAGTTTCCCTGATGCTCATGTCTGGTTATTTTGACAAAAGTTAACTAAGAAGAGGGCAAGAATAAAAAGCTTGATATGAAATTTGGAAAAAGCTGATAATCTCTCAATTTTTCCATTTATACTGTGGGCTTCCACCCACCCCCCTTTTCTCTTTCTCCAAGTAGTGGGTTTTTTGGAAAAGAGAATTGTTTATCATGTGGGATTTTCCATGTGACAATGTAGAAATGTCAGAATTCATCAGTGATCCCCCCAAAAGCCACAGAATCAAACAGTTGCAGGTTCAGCCCTCATCCACTGCCACAGACGAGGTGAATAGTTCATTACCTTTTTGGATGAAATTCTACAGCATGTGTTATGCAGGAGGCCAGAACTGATGATCTAATGGTCCCTCCTGGCCCCAAAAAATATCTACAAATAGTGATTATAGATGAAATATATATGCCCTGCACAAAGTCAAAACCAGCAGGCTTTGGGTGGGAACAAGAAATTAAGGAAAGGAATTTTCCCTTAGCCGTTTCCCAGAAGCTGGACAAACAGCTACGAGCGTTAGCCTGACCACAGCAGTGGCTGTTTATTCATTGTCTCTCCTTTTTTGTCATTGTATTAAAAATATGGGGGTTCTTTAGGCCATCTGTAAATCTTTTCATTTTCTCTGAATTCCTTCCCGATGCATTTCTAGGAATGTGGGATCCGAGCGAGATGGGCGGGTTGTCCCTACAGCACGCGGCTGAGCTGGGAATATTTTCTTATGGGCTCTTCACAGATGTAAATATAGGCTTTCCACAGCATCACTGAGTTTTGGATCAGGTAAACTAGTATCAGTTTAGGCAAAGCACTAGTATAATTTATAGTTTGGAAATGAATTTGTTAAGCATCATCTTGTGTATTTTCTGCACAGGGTTGTAGTATGGGATCCAGACACACTGCTGGATGCATCACAGCCAAGCCAGTCGTTCTCCTTTCCCCTGGTTGGGACCGTAGCTGTCAGTCAGCCCTGCGCCAGCGTTGTGTTGGACTATACTGGGTCATCTGGAGGTAATGAGCAAGTCAGCCTCATAGGTCTTAGGAAATTATTTGTGCTATTATACTACCAGGGAGAGAAAACTGACGTATGAGGCGGTAATTATCAGGATCACGCTTCAGTTCTTCTCTGAAAAATCTGTACATTATTTGCTTTGCTCCAGGCCCTGGGAATCTCCCATGATTTGTCAAAAAATAATTGTTGGTGGTACAATAAATTTGTTATTCAAGTCCCTAAGTGTTCTGGGATGTATGCAATCTGGAAAGCTGATTTGTTTAGATTCATATTTTTTCTGTATTCCCTTACCCATTCTTTGTCATTATCTTTATTTTTACAGGTTTATTTTTCTCCAGTGTTCTCTAGTTGTTCAAACTTTGTGTTTATATGTTTATTTAAAGGCAGATTTCAAAAGAGTTCAGTCTCTTGGTTTACTGAAGGATTCAACTTCTCACTAGTACTTCATCTCCCCTGGTACTTTTGCGAACGCTCTTGTTCTCCTTACCCATCTATCTAGCGCTAACCTCTTCAGTCTCTGCTGCTCACGTCTGTTGCTCACAAACCCCAGAGTCCTGGTTTTGAACCACAGTCCCCTTATATTCAGCCTTATATGTCTTTGGACATTATCTGCTGCTTGTTCCACACCTTTTTTTTTACAGAGGAATTTTGATGTGTCTTGAATTGAGGTATTTTTAGAAGTCTCCAACATTTTTCTGCACACATAGATTTCCATTTTTTTTTGTCTGGGAGGGCTTCATACCTACCCCATGTAACACTGCTGCTGGGAGCCGAGGGCCTGGAGCCCGGCACCAGTCACCACCAGGAGAGATGGTGCAGGGGCAGGGTACCGGCCCGCGGCATGGACGATCCCGGACCAAGCCTTTCTTCTCTCACAGATTTCCCCTGATTTAAACCCGTCTGTAACGTGCGGCTACAAAGAGACTTTTAGAAGTGGCCGAGGGTGTCGGACACCATGCGAAGGGCTTTGCTGTCCAAGCTGTGCTGTGGCCCAGCATGAAAGCATCATGCTTCTGCTCCCCGCGAAGGTCTTCCTCACTCCTCGTGCGGTGTGTGAGGCCCCTGCCAGGTGAACCTGCCATGCAAAGGACATCTGCCGCGTCCCTTGGATCAGCGGTGCCGGGGGGAAGAACAACTCTAGGAACACTGAGACCATGATAACTCCACATCCTGGCAGAGGAAATGCAAAAAGGGCTGTGGGGCTTTCGTTATCTTTGGCAAGCCTTTCCTTCCATTCTGTCCAGTGTTTCAGATTGTTAGGACTGCTTGTCCTGTCAGACCTACCAAATATAACTAGAGCATTCACTGGATTTAAACATTTTCAAGTGTTTACAACCACATCTCCTCCCCGGGGGGATCTCTGAACTGCACTGCTTGCTGTATTGTCTTTGGCTGGGTCTTTAGAGTTTCTGAATTTATGCGCTTAAAAATCAATGAGCCTTGGTTAGACAAGAACCCAAACACTGTGACTTCTCATTTGGGTGACTCCACTCCTAGGATTTCACAGGGATTATGAGAGATATAAATAAACCTCGGGTTTGTAGCCTTCAGAGTTTCTATCAAAGTTTTAAGTTGATTTAAATTTAAGGGCCAGATATGCCGTGTGAATCACACTTTAAACCATAGGTAGTCTTTATGCGGTAAAGTCTGAGAAGCTATTTGAATATTAAATGAATTGTAACTGAGGTTTCTTTAGCCTCTGCTAGCCAACGAGAGCTAGTGACAAAGAAGCCCATGGTAATGAAAAGCCTGGTTATATAAATATTATCACTCAGCTCCGGACTCTTTTGCGCCACGTACATCTCATGCCCCGTAGCTCCCAAGGGCAACTGGGTGGCAAACGCAGGCGTGCAGACACGTCCACAGCCAGGCCTGTCTTCCTTGCACAGCGGGCAGCATGAATGCAAGCTTTTTCCTCCCCTGGACTTCAGAGCTCCCCAAAGGCCTGTCCAGGCTCTTTGAAAGTGAAATGAGCAGAGTTTGGACCTTCGCTTAACATACAGCCTGGCCGTACCTAAGGGAGCGTACTGGGACACTTGGTTATGGGCCACGTGGCCAAAGTCCTCATCACAGGCTCTCTCTTTGCTGCAGTATTTTGTGTCAAGCTGAAACAAACGGGATTCTTCCCTCTCCTTTGAAAGAGCTGTAAAAGAGGCATGGAGAGATGGAAGAAACAACCAGAAGAAACTAGGGAGGAAAAAAGACAAGAGAGAGGAAGAAGGAGACTGAGAGGGAGAGGGAGAAAGGGGAGAGAAATAGCTGTCTCTCTCAACAGTCAAGGGAATAGGTGATGTGCCATCTCCCTCTCAGTATAAAGAGGTTGTGTGGGAAGGGGGAGATGACAGATAATATATCAAAGGAAATGAATTGCAGTATTAAGATCCTGACTTTGCTTTGTCAAATTTGCAGGTGATTATTGTATAACTCTCTGCAGCTCCTCTCAGTGATGGAAATGCTCTTCAGATCCTCAAGACATAGTATGACTGGTAAAAGCAACAGCTCTTCAGAGAGATGCTTACTTGAAGTAGCAGTAGGCTTCTTAAATTTCCTTCAGGCTTCCTCCAACACTGTTACCCATTCTGTGTAGTCTCTATGTACTTGAGATATATTTTCCTCCCTGACTGACAGTAAAATTAGAGCTCAAAAAATACAGTGGGAATCTCTGAAGTAAAATTTAATTCAAATTTATAATTTTCAATTTGATGTAATAATCAACACACTTCAGAACAATAGTTTTGATATCAAGAACCAAGGATAACTCCTATGACATAAATCAGTGAACACATGGCAAGCATGGCCTTATGGTAAGCATGCTGGAGAAAGAACTGATCAGTGGTCCACCAAATTAGGTCAGATCTGATCCCAAAACACCACTGAAAGCCATGGGTAAGTTTTTACTGACAGCAGAGGATTCCTGAGCAAATCCTTTGGCAGTAGCCATTTTCACATGTGGCTGAGATTTGATAGATATGAAAGCTGAAGGTTACTGACCATCAAAATGTGACCAAAGGATTTGCTGATGGAACAGCAAAAGAGGAGCTTGGTGTGGCCAATCAGTCAATAGCAGGCAGGAAAATTGCCTGCCCATGCAAAAAGCATACTGAAGAGTGAAAGAATGCATGCAAAGAAAGAAAAGAAACTCATATTTCAAAATATTGCAACAAAAAAATCTCAATGATTTAAAGAAAACAAAACAAACAGTTCTTCAGGGAAGTGTTTCAGATTTTTGTTGATTGCTCAAAAATTGAGTCAACCTTTCATTTATATTTCTGTTTGATCATCTCTTTTCTTTCTCCTCTTCTGCTACCTTCTGCTTTTTCAGTGACCAAGGAAATATAGGGAATGACAGAAGAAGAGAGGAAAAGGAAGAAACCAAGACAAAAAAGCCAAAATGAAAAAAAGCTAAATATTCCCAGGCACTCTGACCATATTCTATGTCCTTTGGAAAGGAAATTACTTCAGAATGCTTTGTGGGTTTTCCTCTTTCTGGTTTTGGACTCCAGTAGAAACGGGGCATGGAGAACCGCTTGCGCAAGCTGGTACATCCCGAAGGTGAGACGTCTACAGCGCAGCTGGAGCAGGGCTTGCTTGGAGGTGGGAAGGGCTTCAGTTACAACAGCCCTGGGCACAGCACATGCATAAGACCTGCATAGGTAAGGATTTATACTCAGAAAATTCTTCAATTTTTTGGATAAGATCAGCTGGTGAAATGAAGATATAACTTCTGTCCTACAAATCAAGTATCTTTAATACTCATATTCTGTAGTGGGTACAGTATCCTTTGAGGCATCCTCAGACTTTCAGCTGCTAAAAATCACTGCTTTGACCTGGGAAACAAAATAAACACACAAAAAAAAAACCATATAAAAGGATTGTGTCCAGTGTGACCTACCCCTGTCTGGGGGTGGAAGCGGGGGACTGGAGGGAAAAGTATTTCTTGTTAACCAGTCTGAAGTGGTTCCCAAACACTGAAACACAGAACAGTAAAGGAAATTTATAACTACATCTCTCTCTTGGCCTTTCCCCAACCCTTAGTACTCATCATTCGTGGCTTTAAAATGGTAAAGGAAAGGGGGAGTTGTAAATGGAAAACAAAATCAAACCAAAAGAAACCTCTTAAAAACAAACTCAGATCCAAGAGATCACTTTTGCCCTCCAAATGAGGAAAATTCACACCTCATTGCCATCAATGGGGATTCCAGACAAGGCATATCCAAATGGGAACAAAGTTATTTGAATGAAATATTCAGCCATCCTCTTTCCTCTGCCTTTCTCCATCGGCTGCCAGAACTGGCACAGAGAAAGAGACCTCTTTGGCCTCATAACGTTTGAAGTGAAACTTTTTGGGGAATATTGAAAGTCACTCACAGTCCCAGGGGAATGGTGAGCCATTTTTTCCACCCTCCCTTCTTTGTAGTTTACTTTCCCTTATACACTTTTTTTTCTTACTGCAGCTTTTCTGATCACAGTATCACAGTGACTTTATCACCATCACCTCCTCATTGTGAACCAGCCCATCCCTTGGAGGCAGAGAGCTATTGTGAAGGTGGCAAGTAATTTGTTTTGTTCAATGGATTTCTTGTTATGCATGCATGCAAAGCCCCTTTTATCTCACATTTAAATTTGTGTTTTCCCTCTTATGATTGGTTTTGTGACATCAAAAAGCTTTCAGCATCTTCAAAAATCAAGAAGAACAAACTCTTAGAAAAATAAAGTAAAAATAAAAAGAAATCCTTCCTAGCACACCCAGCATTTCAGTGCAGCTTTAGAAACGAACAGATTCACATGGGATACTGGCTACTAACGACTATGGAAATAAGCCTGATTTTTTGATCTCTAGGCCCAAACATTATTCATATTTTTTTCCTTAGCCTCAAACAATGTCTTCAGATAGCCCAGGTAAAAGCAAGCCAGAAACAAAACAACATCATAGAGGAATTGCTTTATGCAGATACTTTCAGCTACGCTACACAACTCGCATTGTCTTTGAACCCAGTGTGATGAGAGAATGATTTGAGACTCCAGGGACAACTCCTGGATATGTTTTTACTTCAGCATATTGTAGCGAGACAGAAGTCTTTGGCTTAAGAAACGTGTTCAGCAATCATCTGCATTTGAGGGGGTTTATTATTATTTCTATTGCTCTAGTAACACTTTGGACAATGTTGAGAGCTGAGGTCAAGGAGCAGACATGCTGTACATATGAGGTTATGCAGACTCTCTTTAACCTTTAAGAAAATGGTTTGTCCATGCTTAGTGGGAAGCTGAGAGCAAGAGTGGGAAAGTGAGCCAAACCCTCCTCCTCTAAATCAGGAGAAATAGCTATAATGGTTAGGCTGCTTTTCAAGAAAGGATCCACATATATCCTTTGATTTTCAGTCAATTGTCTACTTTTCGAAGAATGCTTTTATCAATTGACTTTTTGGGAACTGGTTAGCATTTGCCTGAGTATCTACAATGAACTGAAATACTGAACCTCAATATAAGTTAATTGTACATAGCCCATGTACTCTGACACGCAGTACCCAGATTTTTAAATTCATATAACTTGAGGAGAAAGGCACTTGAAACATTCAAGTCCACAGAATGGCGGTCAGAGGTTGTCTGAGAAATTGCATCATAAACTGTTTGGGGCATCCATTTATCTACAATTCTATCTTGTTTCTGTAAAATTCAGGTTCATTCTAGATGGAACTGAATGGCAAAGTTTTTTAAAAAATTGATCCTCTCTGACATTTCCCGTTCAATACTCATTCTTTGATAAAGAGGTGTGGACCACAGGGCAAGGAATCTTCTCCGAAGCAGCAAGGCATTGCAGCCAGCGGAGGCCCTGCTGCCTCCCAGGCATCCTGGCTCTCCAAGTCATGGTGAATAAGTGATGCTGTTTGGGACACATCTGCTTTTAACAAAATGATCTTTACTGTGGAAAAAAAAGAACCCTGTCTTGCTGAAAATTTACAGTTATGAAGCTGGAGTCACTTTATTGACCAAAATGGAGCCCTTAGCAAAAAATGGGCAGGTCAAATTTAAGCATGAGCATGATCTTACATCTCACGCTGTAGGACAGTCATGGGATACAGAGACTGCTGTCCTGCACTTCCAATAAAATCTTTTGTCCTAGATTTTTCCTGGGACAGGGAATTTTCCTTGCCCCAAGTCGGGAGCTATCGCACTCCCAGAACTGTGGCAGGAGGGGGGGACCCAGGTCCACAGCTGCTCGTGTCCCGTTCCCCCCGCCCCCCCCGGCAACACATGTCTCACCATTTGGCCCAACACATGCATGCACTGAGGCTCAAAAAATGCACAAGAAACATCACACAGTCCAAAGCAGAGGTGTGACCTAAATTCTGTGTGTGCACCAGCCATCTCCCTTTTTTAAATTGCTCACCATATCCAAGGCAGCGACAGAAAAGAGAAATCTCTGCAATAAACTAAAACATTATTGAGAGTTAATTCCACTGCAAGGATACTTGCAGGATGTTTTAAGGTGATATGTAGGTTTTGTTGTCTCAGCTACCTAACCCATGAGTGCTATAGGGACCCTGGACCCAGGGCCATAGGGGTATTTAGGTACCTAATTCTGGTAGAGGTGTCCTATTCTAGCTTCCCAATGAAACCAGTTCTTCCCTTCACAGCTCCTTTGTGAATGTGGACTGAAGGTATTAATCATCCTGAGAAAGGGATTTTGGGTACTGTGGGAGGCTTTCTGCTGCCTTGAATGGGAGCAGGATTGAGCCCTCATTGCCTGATTAAAAAGGTAATCTGAGGCCATTACTAGCAAAGGGAGGAGGAAGGAGGTCTTCTCACAGGGTGTGAAACCTTCCCCCTCCGGCCCCATGCTCACTGCTGCCCTTGGATTTTAGGGGCTTTTCATTCTGGCAAATATATTTTATGAACCTGATGTACACTTAGCTAGAACAATCCCACACTGGGATCTAATTTCAGACCTACAAAGGTTGATTTATCCTTTTTCAGGCTATGTACTCATTTGAACTAAAATTACCCTGCTGCCAGCCTCCTTGATAGCAATTACATCTAAAGAGAGAGAACCACTGAACTTCATGTATTGGTAATGGTCTTTCGTCTATATTTTTCCTTGGGGATAAGGTTGTATGGGAAAATTAGACACATTAGCTTAGGAAAAATAGTGAACAAAAATACATATTTTATACTTTTAAAAAGTATCCTCATGCTTCCAATTAGAGACATTATTTAATGCAGGTATTTTAGCATTATGGTGCCAGTCTGTATATAAAGCAGAACAAAACCATTTTTGATAGTTATTTAAGGGCATCCTAAATACACTCAAGAATAGTACATTTTAATTTTCAATAATGCCAGCAGACTCAAACATTCAGATTTTAGCATAACCAGCAGGAAAACTGTTTGATGTTTTAATTATGTCCCAGAAAATGCTGAATGTGTTATAAAAGAAATCTGAAAAGGGGAGGGGGGAAAAAAAGGTTTTTATTACTGCTCAAGAGGAAGGACGTTTTACAACATAGCATTAAAAATGTAAAATGGAATAAAAAAGAACTCGGATAGTCAAAACTTTGTCTGCAACAAAGTAGGCCAGAGAAGCAAAATAATATGTCTGTTAGAAGCAGTCGGCAGTGAGAAGTGGAAGAGAGCATTTACATAGGGATAGGGCTGAAGGAAAGGAAAAGCCTTAAAATAACCCCAAAGTCTTTTAAATTATGTTTAAGACTAGCCAGAACCTGGTAACCGTTCCCAACAAGGTGTCTCGGAGGATTTCAGAGTTCCTGATTAATGTGGTGACCTACTGCTCTCTGATGCAATGCGTTTAAAACCCAGCTGGGTATTCGCAGTCGGGATGAGGCTGTTGGGACTTCCTGGGGCTCTATCCTGCTGGCACCGGGGTCAGGCTCCGCAGCAAGGCTCAGGAAAGGTGTCCCCAAGGGAGGGGAAAAACGAGAACCTGAATCGTTGGGAATGAACTGAACCAGATGTACAAAGCTCCAGCAATTCAAGCAGCGATAGGAAGTAGCGAGGGGGGGGGGAAATTACTGAGGTTTAACTCTTCCTTCCCTTAGCAGGTGTAGGAGGATGAGGGGGGCCAGCGCGGGGCACTGCCACGTCCCGTGGTGCTGCCCAGTGTCCCCAGCGCAGGGACCGACGCAGGGTGCCTGAGCCACAGAGGGATGGGGCTGGTTGGGGGGCTGCAGAGCCAAAGCCTCGCCTCCGCTCATCATGCCCGTGCCACGCACAGGACATGCTGCCGTTCCTCGCACACACAGATAGACACAATTTCACTCCTTCCTGGCACTCGACTCTTTTGCCATCCTACTGTTGTGAGCTACCTTAAGAAAGCGACATCTTCAATTTGGTTCAGATACATAATTTACATTGTGTCGATACATTTGTTTCTCTTAAAGCAGGCTCTCAAAAAACTGTTCTAAGAAATGTTTACTTCAGATTTTTTAAAACATCAATAACAGTAGATTTGTATATGTATATTTATACTCACATACATATACAATAAATATGAAAGTCCATGATTGTACTAGATATATACATCTTAGTGTCATTGATGCTTTAAAAAAGCCAGCACAAAGCTTTCTGTGGCTGTGGCTTGTTAAAAAAAATAACCCTTTATTGATAAAATCATGAATTATGTATCTAAACAAAAATAAAGAAAGTCTGTTTATTATGTGGTTGATAATGTGAAAATGATGAAAGAATTTGGAGTCAGATGTCAATGAAACAGTGTTGTGAATTCTCCTGCAGCAGTATGGTATTTCAAAATGTCCAGTGTCAAGCCCGGGTATTATAATATATGTTTCTTATTTACCGTTTCAGTTCTTAGAGCTTCTGTGCTTTGTTATTTGATACCTTGACTGTTTGCTTAAACTCTGTATGCAAATACAAAGCTCAAATGCAAAGCTGGAGTATTAAGATTAAAGAACTAGGATTCCAAGATTAAAAAGTGAGATGAATGTCTCTTGTAAATGTGTATTGTTGGTCTGATTTTTAGAGGCTGTTTGGCAATGCTTTTTTTTTAAAAAAAAATCAGCATTGTAAAAGAAATGGTCCAAAATGCTTTAAAAAGCATCCATAGTAGAAAAACCTTTCTACAACTGTAAATGAACTGCACAGTCTGATGCCCGCCACAAAAGTTATTGTTAGAGGAGCAGCTAAGCCCAAAATGATGCCGTTTGAATACTTTTCCCTTATTGCACCCTGTTCTCTTATCTCTTTTTTATCTGATTATAGCCTGAGCAAGCTACAGAGGGTTTGTATTCCCTGTAACAATTCAGGCAGCAGAGGCACGAGGGAGGCGGATGCTCTTCCCCAAGGCCAGGCAGATGCTCCGTGCCCAGGCGCAGTCTCCCCGTCCCTCTCCCGATGCAGAGCCATTTCTCAGACCACCTGGAGACACGGACACCTTTAGACCACAGCTCTCGGGTGCCAAAATAGTCCCCCAGCATTCAGCATCCAGGCTGCTGGCTTCTCCTCCCCGCCTTCTCATCCCTCCTGCATCAGAAGTGGAACTTGTTACCAAGATAGCAGCTGGCATTGTTATTCGAGACTGTAAACTTTCACCTTTTGAACATTATTTCTGTGTCTGCGTTGAGGCTGGAAGTCTAAGAGTTCAGGGAGAAAAAAACTTGCTTGACAAGCAAAGCTTTTTCTTTAAAAAAGAAGAAGGAGAGGGAAAAAAAAGAAATGCTCCAAACTCACGGGAATAGGTGAAAGTGACAGAGGCTAGAGACAAAGATGAGAAGTGATCCTGAACACGCCAGCGTCGGAGGCTGCAGGGAGAGTGATCGGCAGCGCTACGGGCCCGCTGCTCACCCCGGAGAGGAGGCAATGAAAAACCTGTCAGCTGGCGCCGAGTTTGGTGGAAGGTGGGAGGCATTGGCCAGGGAGCTAGGAGACGTGGAGGATGCTTTAGATGTAATTGCTTCCTATGGCCCCTTTTGCTTATTTCCATTGTTTGCACTTGCTTCTGGTCGGGGCCGGAGAGGAGGCAGCGTTCCCCCTGCTGCCTGTGGATGTGCTGCTTGGGCAGAGCTGCCTAGGAAGGCAGAAACAGGCAGGGGTCCAGCCCAGGGGGGTCCTCGCCTTGTGCCCTAACAAGGCTGAGCATCCCCGGCTGCCGCGCATGGGAAGCGGCTACAAATCACCGGTCACTTACAGGCTCTTTCTCAGTTTCTGTTTCTGTATTTTTCACCTTTTTTGATTTGTGGACCATGAAGCATTTTCCAGAGGAGCAGGTCCCTTTTGAAATGCACATTCTTAAAGTGCTGTACAGCATAAATGGACTTGTTTTTCTTAGCCACCTCTCACAGACACCTTAGAAGTAGACCACAAAGCTCCCCAGCGGTCTGCAGACCCCCAGGTTGAAAACTAGCACTCTAATGTTAATCCTTTCAGCTGTCCAGTCCAGGAAATGTGATTATTTTGCAAGTGAGAGAAGAGAGACAAAACAAGGTGATGCCAAAAAGCAGGAATTTTAAAAGCTCTGCTCTGATCTAGGAGTACAGCAACCCCTGGAAGAGAGGGCTGGTTTTCCTAAGCATCTTTCAGATGCTATTGAAATCACTCCAAAAGTGTTCCCCTTTCATTAGGTGTCTAAATTCACATCCATAGGTGCTAAGTGCTCACAAATCCCTCTGAACTCAGAGCCATGCGTGCCTGCCTGCCACCTATGCAAATCAGACCGTTTTGATATGTCTCTTTTTAGATCGCCCTATTTGAAGCAGTGGTCATGCCCGGGCCATGGAAGGAGTCAGTGTCAGGTTTTGGACGAGATATCGAGTTCTTAGAGCTAGTTGCTGTTCATAAACACTAGGAGCACGTCTCCTGGGATCCTGTCCCTTAAAGTGGAGCACACTTTGAACACTTTGATTCCTGCAAGTACATTTAAATTACATTTGGCATTCACAGATTTGTAGATTTTTGAGGCCAGGAGTGCATCCTTTTTTCACTCATTTTCCCCTGCATTCAGCCCAATAACTTGCATCTGACTAGAGCATAGCTTATGTTTGATTACAGCACATCTGCCAGAAAAGCGTTCAGACCTGATTTGAAGACATCAGGAGAGAGAGAATCCACCTCTTCCCTTGGTGTTTCATTTTAGTGGCTAATCACCCTCAATGTTAAATATTTGTGCCATTCTTGCTAGATTAAAGAGCATTTCAATACATGGCATTCCTATGAGATAATGCTTGCAATGAAGTAACCTTTTAATCTTCTTTTTGATAAATTAAACAGCGTGAGATCTTTAGGTTTCTCACTGTCAAACATTATCTACAGTCAGTAAATCATTTCTGTGGCTCTTTTCTGAGCCTTCTCCAATTTTGTAATGCCCTTTTTTAACGTGACAACTGGATCCCATAGTCTAGCATATGCTCGCCTAGAGTGTCTTCTCTAGCCTGCTTATTCTCTCCTTTGCTATGAGGGTGAGAAACATCCCACCTAAGTTTAGCCAAACTAGAAGTTTTGGCATCTAAAAGTTAGTCGTCTAATTTCAGCTCATCTCCTAGGCTCCCTCAATAGTCAGCGGAGATAGATGGACACTTCTGAAGGGCACACTTTCCCACGTACATAATTTTGCTTTGGGCTGTATCAGAACACCTTCGCTTTGAATTCTTCCCACCTTGCCAAGAGTCTCAGTGTGTTGCAAGTGCCACCCCCACATCAGCAGCCCCCTCTTTGGTCCCTCTGTCAGGCCCCCTGTTCTCCCATGCCTGTAATCAGCAAAGACTTTGAGAGCGCAGGACAGAAACATTTTCAATGAGATGAAATTTTTCAAAAACAGTTTGCAGAGATGTTCTGATGTGGACATAATTTTTATTAAGACTAATTCATATGCATGAGGCTATTGATGTTTACTAACTGAATCCACTGAAGAAAACATCAGCTAGTTGCAGACCAGTACTACTCATTGCTAAATTTTGTTAAGGAAAAATCCCATTCAGTGATGACTCTCCGCTGACAATTGTCTTTTGGAGATCTGCCAAGTAGCCAGCTCTTCACCCATTCATCCTGTGTCTTATCAGTATTGCAAATACCAATTTTTCCGTTGAAATAGTATGTGAATTAAACTTAACAGCAATTCCATAATTATCTTGCTTAAGAAATTCATTATAAAGTACCTCTAATCTTCATTTGCATTTTTCTATCTTTTTTTTCTTATTCCTTTCAATTTATTTTTGATTAATTGGCTCTTTTGAGCCAACTACATACATTACTTGCTTGGACTCTCCTGTTTGTACTATTGGTACAACTATAGGTGTCTAGTGACCACCATCTTTTATGCTTTTAACTAATTAACTCCTGACAGTCAGGAATGATGTACTGGATCTATAGCTTTCTCATTAAAGGAATTATCCTCTATACTTCTTTTTTTCTCTCTCTGTGTCTTATTTTGTTGAGAAATCCAAGTAATGCTTTATTTACCAGCTACATAAGACCTCCAGCATATGCCTCCCAAACTGAGGACCCCCTAACAGTGCAGTTCTTCCCCTTGATGTGTTCCAGACAGGTCTTAAGGAGTAACACATCCTGTTTTCTGGTTTGATTTAGTGGTCTACAAAGTCTCCTACCACTACCACCTCCTGAGCTTTCTGAGTCAGCTCGGTGATCGAAGAGGCAGTCAGAGTCCTGGGGTTCACTCTAGGCTCTCAATAGCTAGAAAACCAGATAATGGCACTTTTAATGTTCATACCTCACCTCTTTCACCCCGTCTGTTGCTCCTGAACAGGATGAGATGGCTCCAGGAAACAGCACCACAAAGTTAGCAGCGTGAAGCAGATGATGATGTGGTGTCATTTCCAGAAAGTCTTCTGCTGCTGGTATCTCATGAAGCATCTTGACAGTGTGATGGCATCCCACAGCTCCTTGTGCATCTTCAGGTACGTGCACAGTGTACCCACAGGGCAGCCAAATCATAGGATCAGAGGAGCTAAAGACAGGCAAGATCTGTCAGATCACAGAGCACATGCCCCTGCCAGTGAGTGCTGTCGTCCCTGATACAGCACGCGTCAGATCTCAAACAGATACTACTACTGATCTCAGCCCAAAGGCCAAAGGGAGTTGGATGTATTTTTTTGTATCTGAAACTTAACATTCGCAACTGTTCAGAAAGGCCTTCTGTTATGTGCTGATGGACTAAAAGCTGAGTCCAACACTTGAGTCTGGTCGCTCTCCTGCCCTGACTGGTGGTGAGTCTGTCTTTGCTCCCAAAGGGGAGACAGTGTCTCAAAGCAACCCCCTTTGTCCGCCTTTCCCCCAGAGAGAGTAATGTTGGACATTAATAAAGTGAGTCATATCTCCTCATCCAGAAAGGTGTTTTTTCTGAGACAGCCTTTAGACAGTGCAGGGAGAAATGGAGCCCCAACGCCAGCTAGAGGAAAGAACACAAAACCACCAAGGACTGTGAAACCTGTGACACAAAATTCACACTGATCAAAGCCAAGTACTTTAAAAGCTTTGAGGCAAAAAAACCCCAAAACATGTTGTTGGGTTTTTTTTTTTTAGATGCCAACAAGGTAGAAATTTGGCATCCCCTCTGCTGGTGCCTGGGACACAGTAGGGAATGGGAAGGCAGCCATGCTGATGAACACCACGATCACAAGGACAAGCCTCTGAGGGAACAGGATTTGGACCTGGCGATAAACAGAGGAAGGGATGGAAAAGAGTACAAGTGGGAAGGCTTAGCAGGTGTGAGGAGAGTGGATCAGAGCGTGTGCAGGGCTGTAAGCCAGAGATGGGAGCTGGGAGGAGTAGATAAATGCAGGGGAAACAGGAGTGGGAACCAAGGAGAGTGGGTATGGCGACAACCAGAGAAAGCATTTGGGAAAGGTCAGTGAGGAAGGATCAGAAGGAGAAAGGCAGGCGTGTATGTGTGTAGTGAGCAGATAGGAGCAGAGCAGAGGGGCTGGCAGGGTGAAGGTAAGTAGGGGGACTGGAAGGGTGTAGTCACATCTGTGTGAGCTAAGCTACAGCCCACCTCCGTATCCACCCCACTACACCCCATTTGCTCAGAGATAGCCCTCCACAAGGCTACACTGGGGGTAATGCCCAAAGCCCTATTTGTCCAGGCTGGGACTGGCTGGAGCAAAGGCTGCTCTGGCTGCTCGGGCTCCAGCATCTCCAACCTGCCGAGCTTTGGGGTCAGCAACCTGCCAGCCATGCAGCAGAACTTCTGTCGTGTGTTGTGTTATTCTAATACAGCAGGAAGTATGCATTCAACTCCAGAAACAGCATAGCAACCCAGTCTTGAAAGTCAGGGTGCATTCAGCTTGCTTCCTCTCTATGCAACTTCTCATGACATGAGTTTAATCCAGCGGGATGTTTGCAACTAGTGATTTTTACTCTCCTTTCCTGGGATTCATTTAGAACGTACTTGTGCCTGCTTAGCAGGTCCTTATCTCCCACTGAATTGGCAAAACTTCAGGCGAGACAGGTCTCTTGAAGGGCAAAGTTCACTTCACTTGGATACAGAAGAGCCTTAGGAGGTCTGGGCCATTCATTTGTGGGCTGGAAGAAATACTTTGTGATCATGGATACCAGTCAGAGAGCTAGACTTCTCTGACCCAGCTTGCAGGGCAGTTGCTATGATCCATTAGGAGTACATCATACCTCAGGAATGAAGACAGGTATTTTGCAACAAGCAGTTTTGAGGAACTAGCAAATAAAAAAAAAAAAAGGTAATAAAAAAATCAGGGCTTAAGGTATATAACAGCTAGTGTATCCCTCTGGTTTCTATAGGGGAAATTTGGAAGCCCTTCTCCCCCAGCCTGAAGTACATTGAGCTGAGTAATGCATGACAATCACTGCAAATTATGGAGGTTCAAGCAGCCTTCTCTATATTTGTGCTAGGCCTGATTGTTTTTCCCTCTTGCCCCATATTATTTACTGTACAAATCCATTAGCATTGCTTTTTCTTGCTGCATTCAGGATACTGCAGTCTATCACTTGAGCTATTCACATGACATTTTATCCTTTCTTTGGAAGACAATCGTGTCTTCAATCAAAGACCTCTCAACAAAAGGAAATAGGAGCAAGAACTTGAGATGGCATAATGCAGCAAAGTGCTTTCTGTACACCTGCATAATATGATTCAGTCTGCCTTTACTTTCAAAATTATCCTGAAAGATTTCTCTTGTTTACATTTTTTTGTGTGCCCTGACCCATTGCTCGTTTAACCTTGAGGTTCCCTTCATTCCTCCTTCCCCCCACCACTTTCCTCCTCTACACTTCCAGCAGTTATTATTTTCTTTGTTGGTTGCAGTTTGTATAATTGTGTTGCTGCAGTCAACATGCAAGCATTTATTTAGTCTGTTTTCATGCCAAGGAGACTGAGTGCAATGGTCAGGTTGGTGTAAGTATTTTAGGTGGTTTGTCAAACACAATCTAGTGTCTCATTTTTAGGACATCCTCTTTAGGGCCAGTGATGAAGGGCTTTAAGTGGGTTCAGGATTTTTTATGTGATGAATGAAAGGACATATTTGAGGGAAAAAGTGTTCAAAAATCAAAGGTATGATTGAAATGATGGTGCAGCACTAGAGTTCCAGCAAGGTCTGTGGCTGATTTCAGTTGAGTCACGTTGTCCTCTGAGAGGGTGCTGGATGGATTCCCTGTGGGAGGCCGAGGGAGACAGGAATTATTGCCTTCCTATGCAAAGGTAGCTCTTACAGCTCCCATGGGGTGGTGGAAATCATGCTGTGTTATTGACACCCACCTCCTTAGGATGTTCCTGTTACAGATCTTGCTTTGGGTTTCGCTGAGGAACACACTGAGGATACAGTTGCCATGTCCCAGCCATCTCATGTCTTTTTTGGACTGTGCTGGGTCCTTCATTTGTTTCCCAGCGTGGCTGGCATGTCTGTGGTCACTTTTTGCTTTCTGAAACTGCTCTGTGACAATTTATTTGCCATTTTGTGTATAAACTTAAAAACTTATACCTGATCCAAAGCCTGTTGACTTTGTTGGGGTTCTGTCTGCTGTGATGAGGGTAGGTTTTTGTAGGCTAGTTTCCTAGATCACCTGAGAGGCAAAAAGTGAGGAGGCAGTCTGAGGGCAACTCCAGCAGTGAGCATGTCTTTCCTTGCAGAAAGATCCCTTAAATCCTCTGATCTCTGCTTCCCAACTATATAAATGTGCATCTGCTTCCAAAAGGGTTGCAAAACTTTGTTAATGCTAGTATATTTGTTTGAGACAGGCCTCCTCAGTACTAATGAAAATCTACTTCACTTATCATTACTCTGCATGTCAGCAATATTTCAGATTTTCAGTGGCCCTTAAGCTGGTCTTTTTGAATTTGGACCTTCTTAATGCCATCCCACAGACTGCACCTTGGCCCTTTTCTCAAAAGAAGAGCATAATAAAATTTAGTCAATCTCTTCCTTCGTGCTTGGGTATAGGCACCCCTTGGCATGAAATTGTCATTGTTAATTATGTGATGCAATTGTTCCCTGCCAGTGAAAGCAGGAGACACTGGCCGGTTTTGTCTCGAGCTCTGGACAGGCGTTGACATGGCCGATACTTCCAACAGGTTCACCTCAACCTCCCTGGGACATGTAAAAAGGTGTTAACTGGTATGAGCCTGGCAAGACCTTCCTATGCATGGTATTGTACAGGCCAGTCTGTTTAGTGAGCATGCATCTTGGAAGATGGTGTGTCCTTGCGGTCCCTCAGGCAGGAGGGGCTGTGAGCAATCCAGCTGGGGCAAAGCACCTCTAAAGCAGAAATTAGGGTGGTGAGGGACTTAAAAGCATGTTAGAAATACCAGTCCCTGCATTGTTTAGGAGCCTGATGTAGCTTTAAATACTGCAAAATTAGTACAGAATTAGGGCTGTGGTGCTGGCAGATAATAGGCATTCCCACCTCATGGTAAATGGTACCCCCCTACCTTTTACCCTTCATTCCCTTGTTTTATCATTAACACTGCTTCTTTTCAGTAGGAAGTTGTAAATTATGATGAGTTATGTTTAGCTGCCAGCAGGTAGTGGCTCTTCATCATTCACCAGGTCAAAAAGAAGAAAGGTTACACAATATTCATCAGCTGTAACCTGGGGTTTCAATGCTAAAAAATATAAGTACCAGCTTCTTCTCCTACTGCCTCCAAAACATTAAAAAGCATCTGTTTTTTAAACAGAGGACATTTCTGGAGCTGCCATATGAAAAGGCAGAAAATGAGCCTAACCTTGTCAGAAGCATTTATAGCTGATCTTATTTGCTGACAGATCAATATTGAAGGATCACCTTTTTGATACAGCACACAACATTTAAATGTGGTTTCCCAAGGATTTTTTTGCCCAGCATGTTGTTCCAAGCAAGTAGCTTTAAATGTCCTAGTGTTCATTGCTGCCCCTGTGCTGGCATCCTGGGGCTGCTGAAGCCCTGTAGTGGTCAGGAGTTACACTGGACGGATCCCATGGTCTCAAACCTCAAATGACCTACAATTTTCGGTATCCCTGATAGTGACACCTGTTCCCACTCACACCATTATCAGGGTCAAGCCTGTTCAGTCACAGCTATTGGGAATCCTGTAGATGATTCATAAGCTCTGCTCACCCCCTTGATGACGGTCATAATCTGTGCTCCGCATTTAATCTCAGATGGCAATTTGTGATAGGAATCATTATTTTCACAGCCAGAAAACAAAGAATGAGAAGTTGGTAACTGTGTCCACTAAAAATCCCAAGTGACTTATTATTTATGGGACAGTTTATTTATTCTCCACCACGTGCATGTATATGCTTGTTTAGTATAACCTGCGATTTTATAGACATTCTTTCTACCTCAGAGATGTTTGAATTTTGATAGTGAAACCAAGTCATTGGTACAGACACGCTATTTCTAATACTGCATAGTCCCCTACAGTCTGTAATAGCTGCTACGTAAGTGAATCACTAACGATGATATCCTTATTTGAATGCAAAGTCTGGCTACTGACATTTTCTCTGCATTACTTAGCTCTGTAAGTCTGCGCTCTGTAAATTCACTGGAGTCATTTGAGCTGTGTTGTTTTCTACCAGTGAAGGACCTGACTCTTGCTCTCTGGTGACTGAGGTGCAATCAATTCAAATCTTTTGGGTTAATAATCCTGGACCTTTATCTCTCCCTTCTTTCCTCTCACTTTTTGCAATGGAGATGCCACCTATTACTTTTACATTTCTCTGTGATGCACTGACCTCCAAGGCCCTCTGCTCATCTCTCTCTCCAACTCTACATGGGATAACATAGTTGTACACATCCCAGTGCCAGCCCAGCTCAATATACACAGTTTTGGGGAGGCAGGGGACCATTTGGGGTTTATGCCTCTCAGCAAAGGCTTTTACTGTAGGTGCAATTGCAGAAGCACCTCTGAGTATATCTCACTGGTATTGTTTTTCTCTGGATGGATGGACTATAGATCCTTTGGAGAGACAGTTCTCAGCACCATCAGGAAATAATAGGATTTTTTTTCTTTTTCCATCCTTGCTTCCCTAACTAATTGTTTTTCTCTCTTTAAACTTATCTGTAGACTTACATTATCTCACCTCAGACTTGGAAGCCAGCATAAAAGGAGCTTACCCACCAGGTGGCATTTTCTCATGTGTCCAGCCTTAATTCTAACATGAATGCTTTTTACATATAATTATAAAACCAAGGGCCACTAAAGTGCACCTGTAGAGCAGAAACTTGACTGTTCTCGATTCTGTTCTAATTATTGAGCCTTAGAGCAAAAACTAGGTTTCAAAGAAAACTTTCTGTACAGGCCTCAATAGAGTTAAAGGAGAAACATTTTAAGTTGATGAGCTGACACTTGTAGAAGCAAATATATTAAATAAATCATGATTCGTTTTGGGGCTAAATCTGACTTACATCAACTCTGGAAAAACTAGATCCTAATGAGTGACAGTTTGGTGTTTTCTGTCACTTCCTACAGTAATGGCCCCAAGCTGACACTGCTCTGTGGGAGTCTAATACTTCTGAACAAAAGTTTTTTGGAGTGAGATAGACAAGGTAGAAATCCCAAGGTGACTGGAAGGAATGTCTAATGACTGGAAAGACATATTTACTGGCAGACTGTATGTAAGCTGTGACAGTTGACAGGGCTTGATTGTAATAAATATAGTTGATGAAGAGAAGGCTGACAGGTGAGGACAGAGAGAGAAAAAGAGTCAAAAGATCTGCATTGGCTGAACCCTATTAATGGTAAGTTGGTAACAAAGCCCAGAGTCATAAAAGAAAACAGGTATCGCAAACTGGTGTCTAAACACTGAAATGTGTAGGACTTGCAGGTTGCCGTAACAAGCTCAGATTTGTTGACATTTCTTCTAGCTATTTTATAAGTGGTGTTTTCAGTTGGAATTCACACCAGCAGCAGGCAGGCACCTGATATTTTTAAATATCGTGTATGATTAATCATGTAACAGAATAAACCCTGATCAAGGTCATAATTATTGCTTCAATCTCTAACTTTCATTGCTTTGGTCGGAGGATTTGATGTCGGAAAATGTTCCTCCATGTGCTGTGAAGGAAGCAATCTTCCTGGAGATCTGTTCTGCTGAAAACAAAATGAATTCCTGTAAAGGAAATTAAGCAACATAAAACCTGAAAATATTTCTTTAAATGCACAGGCTCACCACACACACACACACATACGCAGATGGAGTGATTGACCCTGAAAATGGAAACAACTCTGGCATATTAAATCATGACACTTTATAACTGACTGGTCAGAGTTTCAACAATAGGATTTCCAATGAGCTCTGCACTTTCTTCCCCCAGGCAAATGTCACACACTGAAACTAAACAGGATCTTTTTTTTCTTGTTCATCTGACGTGCTGTTTTCTGTGCCCAAGATAAGAATCTGTATTCAAAAATGCCTTAACCCTTTGGAAGGGCAACCCTCCTTCTCCATGCCCCGGGAGAAGGGAGTTTTGCAGCAGGTATGGGACGTAGGGGACATCATGCCTGCATTGGCACTGGGGTCAGGCTGCACATTTATTGCAGTCCCATATCAAAAGGGAAGAAAGGAAAAAAACAGTCATAAGGGAATGTCTGGAGGAAAGAATTCAGGAATTGCACAAACTTAATGTAAAGGTTAATAAAGAGGAATATCCCTTGTTAGGAATATCAAATGAGAGTCCTTCTAAACTCTGGAAATGGGCCTATTTAGCAGCAGGGTCACTGTTTGCTTGCTTTCATCACCACATGGACAGAGGTGAAACTCCCTTCACCTTCATGCTTGTACGAAATACAAAAGCATTTGTAAAATATTTAGACAACTAAAATATTGAGAGAACTTTTCTTTTTCAAAGTTGCTGTTATTTTGAATGATCTCCTCCTTCCCTTCCCACCAAATGCCACAGTCTCTTCAAGTGGTGCTGCCACTAAATGAGTTGTGGGGAGTGCCAAGAAAAACAAATGAGACTATATAGGCACACAACAAAGACTCTCAGAGTAGCACAATGCTTATGTGTCAATCACGCCGATGCTCCCTCTTTGCCGGCTGCCTGTCTCCCACACGGCAATGGATCCAGCCACTCTGCTTCTCACCGCTGCCTCTTTGGAATCACAGGATTCAGAGCCGTGTCTCATCAGCACGGGAGTTGCCAGCCTAATTGGCACGTACACACACACTTTATACACTCCTCTACTTGTCAGTGACGGTTTACACATGTATGCACACTATATAGGTAGGCACAAGTGTGTCTTTTCATGTAGAAAGTTCTCCACGCAAGCACACAGATGCTTTAGGGATTGATATCCACAAATATCCACATACTTGTATACTGGTGTATTTGTAGGTGGTTGCACACCTGGACTTATACACACACCTCATCTACTGTCCTCTCTGGATGTGGTGTTAATGTGGCAAATTTAATCTATGGTCATTTACTTCAGCGGCTGTCTTTTGATGCCCCGGCAGAAGACAGGGCATTGTTGTATTTAAATAGAACAAAAACATGTAATTGAATGTATATATTTACAAACACACAGAGAGTTTCTGCTCTGCAACCCAACCTCATGCAACCTGAACTCCATGTAAACAAATTTCTTATATACTGAAGGCCTTGAGCCAGGCAACTGGAAGCACAAGACAAAGGAAGTGATATTTAAGCTATGCTGCAACCCTTTTCTTTTTATATACGTTTATGTATTCGTGTATGTACTTTACACATTTTTTTGGTTTGGCCTTTTACAGAGATTTTACCACAACTTTAAGCTGATGAGAACATCCAAACTTTCTTCTACTCAAAAAGCAGTGTGTTAGAGCCAATGTAAGTAGCTGTAAATGTCTTGACTTTGCTTTGTAATCTCTTTTAGGTTCCAGGACACATTCAAAGTCAGTTCCTTGTCAAAAGATGTAAGTAGAAGACAAAGCAGGTACGAAAATCTTCATGGAGTGTATTTTCTTTCATATGGAAACCTGGCCGAAGTCATGTTGACTTTGACCATTGCCTGCATCATGGTCGGGCTTTCATTTCAATACTACCAAAAAGGTAAGAACACTAGTAGATGGCTTTTTGCTACTGGGTTTTTAATGCAAATAAAGGATTAGCAGAAGACATAATTTTTTGAAGTTACATGGTCTAATAAAAATACCGTTGAAAATAAAAACTGAACCCAAATGTCAGGGAAAATTATCTGTTGTGAAATTTATAAGGAAAGAGAATATTCTTCTAGAAACCTGGGATAGTCTGTAGAATGAATTGCTGTTGCTAAGACAGGGTTAATCTTGCATCTGTAGGAATTTTTAATGGAAGTCATATAATAGTTCTGCCACATATTTTACATCTTTGAATCTACATTGATTTTGGATAGCTTCTGAGACACAAGTTTCCCAAGAGGGTAATAATCTTCACTCTGTTGTATATGGTGCAAGAGGTATTACAGAGGACCCTAACAACGGCTCTGAAGACTGAGAGTCTCACTTGAGACAAAACATTTCTGAGCCTACACTTTAGAGAAGACTTTCAAAAAGAACAAAACCAAGCTGATCCTGGGATTCCTAAAGTCTGAAGTAGGCCAAGTCCCGCAAAATGGTAAGAATAATTTTTAAAGATCTATTCATGCAATTGGGATAGGAATGAAGATTTTTGATAAACCCTCTATGTAACTTCCATTCTGCACACTTGATCTGGTCCAAAATGTGGATAAGCACCTTGCTTGAAAAGATTCATAGCTTTCCAGGTTTTGCATAATTTTTTCCTGCAGAAATTTAGTGTGTTCAGATCTCGTCCTTTGGTTTAGACTCTCTTTACAATTATTTTACAAGACAAAAAACCCCAAACAAAAAAAAATCCCTTTTATATCACGACTATAGAATTCATAATAACTCAGACTAAAGCTTCAACTAGAACCACAGCTATGTGTGGCACCAAACACGACATGAGGGACAACTCAGTAGCACTGACATAAGATTTATAATTGTATTTAAGTTGTTGAGAGAAAAAAAGTGTTTTCACTGCCACAGTGGGTGGAAGTTAATGCCTAGGACTTCAGCTGTAAAACTCCTGTTTTGTCTTTTGCTACTTGTTCATAAAAGCTTGCCAAGAGCATGGACCCTCATTATATACCTTGCTGTTATAATAACGGCATGGGAACATACAGCAAGTTCTTTGTGCCAGAAGAGACTTCTGTGAGAAAGAGAAGCAAGTACATGATGCTGTACTTTCAACAGACACTGTTGAGAGCTATGTTTGGGCACTGATGAGTCAGCGGCTCATCAATATAGCCATGGAGTTGAATACATCAGGGAAGCTTTAAGAAGAATGGGACAAATAGAACAAGTTTGGGAGTAAGAATAGTGGGCCAAAATTATTTCCAGTGTAAATGTGCTGAACAAAATGTGGTTTCACCAATGAGAATTTTTCCCTGTTGCATTCCAGGCTTCTCATTTAGGTTGATTACACGGCAACATGGAATTGATTTCTTGAGCTTAGGACAGTTGGCAAACTTGACTAGACTTAAAATGAACCTCTTTGATTCTGTCTACAAAATTAGAGCAGATTTGATAAAGTAAAGATGTATCCTTTGAAGTATTCCCTATCAACATAAGTGCTAAGAACACTTGAGCGAAGGAATTTTAACAGTTTTGAAAGCAGTAGCAAAGGAACATCAATAAGGATTGCAGCTAAGGGCATGCCCACAAGGCACTATACTAACTGCATCTATCCTGCAGGCAATAAGCAATTGCTAAAGATTCTAGACTTTTTAAAGTTCATAGTTCATCTCATAAAAACTTTACATGTAACTTATGATAAGATTTTGCTGGTAGGTTTGACTTTCAGTAAGCGACTCCAAGAGGAGGCGTTTGCAAGTTGATCTGCATATAAGGACATGAAGAAGCTTTCTTTTTTTCATGTCAAATGATGATTGATGATCGGTCGATCCTTCAAGGTATGAAGTGTGCTCATGTCCTGTTATATCCAGTGTTATGAGCATGGATGCTACAAATCTTCCAGGCACTTCAGCATGTAAGGAAAAGCACCAGCCCAAATCCTTTGTTGAATCAAGCCACATCATGGAAGAGAAAAGGGCTGTCTTTCACACTGCAGATTCGTCATGAGTGCTAGATTTGAAGTGCCCATGTTGCTGCAAGATGTTTTTCCTTGAGTAGAAAACAATATGAAGGCCAACCAATGATTCAGTGGCAGTTTTGCTTAGACCAGACATGTACGTGGCAACTCTGATTCTGCTGGCCCATCAACATCAATGCTCTAACTGCTGTGGATAGCACTTGTGTTGGGTAACTTGCTGTGGCCTTGCAAATTTATCATTAGCAAGGATGAGCACAAAAGAAGGAAAGAACAGAAGGAACTGGACAGAAGTGAGATGGAAACAGAAAAGGAGGTCTTAAACAGCAAAGAAGATCTGAGTTTCTGGCACTTGGAAATGAGTCACTAAACAACTTGGATATTTCATCTGGGCAGTAAAGGAGATTTAATTAAAAAGCTTTTACTTTTTTATGTAGATTTCATACTGGTGGTACTTGATAGATTTCAGTGCGACCACAGCAAATTAGTGGTAGCCACAGTTATGACAATTAGGATTCTTAAAACATGATCATGTTACTGTGGCTTAATGAACTACTGCATGTCAGCTGAGCTGTGGGAAGCGGCATGTGTATGCCCTTAACTGGTCACAAACATGAGATAGTGAGTCAGTGTAAACCTCTTTCAGCAAGTTTTAAACAAACATTTCCCAGCTCATACTCGCAATGGACAAACAGCGTGTACAGTGTTGGTGCTCAGCTGGTGAGTAGAAAGGATTCATTAGACTGCAGTAATTAAAAAATGCCTGAATCCTTAAAGAAAAAATGGGAGAAACATGTACATGATGTCTTAGATCACCTAGTGTGTTTCCCCAAGACACGTGATTCCAAAATTCCCTTCACAGTTTTTCTTCCCCAAATTTGCTATGAAGGCATTGCTTCCCCAATGGTGTAATAAGAAAAAGAATTAAAAGTGGCTGTGAACAAAGAGCAGCTGAAATGGATTCAAGAGTAGCAAAGTGTGAACAACTGCTCTCACCATGAGCCTGATCCAAAGGCAGTGGACTCACCAAGGCGGTTTTCTCTGTTGACTTCAAGAAGTTTGGAATCAAACCCAGTTTCCCATGGTTTAATGAAGAAAATGTAGGCCAGGAAAACATTCTTTGTTCTGATGCATCTTCTTCCTGGATGTCATGACAATAGCTGCCTTATAAATGCCCACAATAATAATTAATAATGGAAATTAATAATTTTTGACCTTTGTGTTTTTCCTGCATGAAACTCTACCTTGCTTACTGAAGTTTTACTGCTGATTAGGTATCACTTTATGAATTCATTGAAAGCTAATAAAAACTGGCTGATTAGACAACCCCAGGCAGCACATCTTAAATAGTCATTAAACAATCATTACAGATAGAAACAGCTACAACTGGCTTCTGTTGAAATGCTGCTTATTATTATATAATCCTTTTTCAAGTCAAAATGAATGCATAATCAAAGCACAAAGCAAACAGTTTGAAAGTTCTGAGCTGGCTGTGCAAAGCTATAATGCGTCAACGAACCTCTAAATTAGTGCTCAAATCAGTAGATGAGGGTTGATGTACAGCAGAAGAAGTAATTGAGGAAAAAGTATGGATCCATGGGCATAGGCAAAGAAAGAGATTCTTCTGAAATAATTTCATGTAGAGTCCTACAGGAAACCATTGCAGCTTTGACCCGAAGGCATTTGTCTGGTGTCAAGGAGCAAAAATGAATGTACAGTTCTGGTGTGTCTTATTGCTATTACAGATATTGTCATTTACAAAGAGTCACATTAAACTTCACAGCTGAAGACACACAAACTTTGAGATAAACCTGCTACAGGACCAAAACATTGTGAATTGACCCTTACCCAATAACATTTCTGCTTTTAACAGATTCCTTAATGAAAATTCATAAGAAACTCTCCAGATAAATAAGGATACATTCTGATCCTTATTATACTGGTATAAGTTTGGAGCAACTTCAGTGAAACTAGTGGAATTGCTCTGCATTTACTAATAGTGTAAATGAGCACAGAATGAAGACCAGAGACTTTGGGAAGCCTTAAGCCAACAATTCAGCTTTCTGAATTGAGGAGATCGCTTATTAAGTTTATAGTACAAAACCTCTGTCTTCTTCCTTCTCCGTAATACCATCTTTCTTAATAGTCCTGACCTAATCTTTACATATTCTGCATGAAATAAATGGTCAGGATGTTTAAGTTTCCACTCTGTACCACCTGCAAGTTACAGGCCAGATCCATTTGCTTGATTGAGGCAACACAGAGTCATTACCACATCAGTCAGCTGATTCTTCCCCCCTTAAACACCTGGAAATGCAGGTCACCTGGGAGTTTGAACCTATTAAGTTTCTTCTAATTGAGACAAGGGCAAAATAGTTTGTAAAATGGTACATGACCAGAAAGATGAGAGAGAAAGAGAGAAAGAGAAAGACACTGGTTGGATGGCAGGAAATCATATAACCATATTTGCAAGTGAGCTTTGGGAGCATGGTCTTTGTAATGGGGTTAGCTAATCCAGATAGTAATAAGGATAGGAAAGTCAGCAATCATAATCATATTTAATGGATTCCAGATGGAGAAATATAATTGTTCTCATTATCATTGTGAAAACTCCAAGGAAATACAATCCCAAGATACTTTACCTTGACAGGCAACCAGGAACAATATCGACATCAAGTCATGGGTTTTGTAGGTAGAGTTGTCAGTTATTTCCTTTTTGTAGCATTCCCTTCTAATGTAATGGTTTGATTAACCTAAGACATTTTGATGTGAGTATAAAAGCAATGTTAATGAAATGCCTGCTTAATTGACTGTGCATCTCTATACCATATGATGTGGTGACTTACTAAATACGTTGTGGAATTAAAAAGAAAACCCGAAAGACTTGTATATCATGAGACTTTTTCTTTATAATGTGGTTAAAATGAAATACGACTGTAAGCACAGGCCTTTTTGGGTGCAGCTGTTCTTTTTGTTTGGGTTGATAATTGGAACCAGTCCCATGGGCCTATTTGATGTTATCTCTTGTTTAAAACTAAACTGTCAAAGCTTATTCCCCCTGTGTACTCAACAGGGAGTAGTTCTGGGGAAACTTTCTTCTTAAGTATTTTTAACCCCTCCTCCCTGCACGCATTCTCTAAACTGAACCGGGGCAGTCATGAAATGATGTCTTCACAGGAACACTTGTACAGCAAAATATTTCTTTGTGGAAAATTGAGCCTTTTCATGTTATATGTCTTTGTAAGAGGGGCCTAAAAGGAAAGATCCCACAGCAGAAGTCAGATGATCAGGGTGTGATCTCTCAGCTTTTTAACAACTTGCCTCTGCACAAAGGGTGTCCTGCACAGCATCCCCCTGGCATGAGAGGAGCTCAGGGTGTGGGGCAGAGACGCAGATGTCTCCCACAATATGAACCAATATTCGATCCAGGAACAGCATAATTGTGTTTCCATGCAAGCGTGACTTTAATGTGCCCGATCCCAAGCTAATGCATTCAGGCAGTGTTGCACTGTGGAGACCTACCAGTTGGGCTGACATTACCTCAGAGTTTTCTGTAAGGGTAAGCATGCCCTGCTCATTGTAATATTTAGATGTAACCCCAGAATATTTAGATTTGCTTAAGGTCAGCAGAAGTTAGACCGTGTGTTTTGGTTAGTTTCTTGAATGGCAGGTGGTAGCAAGGAGCAGGCCTCCTGCAGTCAGGCGAGGAGATATTTCTGGTTTGCTTCTCACCTTTAATTTTCCTTTGCAGTTACTGTCTTTGGAGTTATGGAATTGAGGCAACTAAACTGTGTGATCTCAAATTAACAGCACTAAAAAAGGAGTTATTCTTTTGGCCATAGGACCCATGGGTCTTTTCCTCTGTCTGATCTGTTTCAGTTATATTTTTATCAAAAAAACATAAGGCCTTCTGCTAGATATTTTTGTTTTTACTGACAATTTTGGCAGGTCTTTATGCACATGCTATAATGGTACCTATGGAGCCAATTTTAATGGAAAAGCAGGAAGGAGAGATAAGAATCACTGATAGATGTCAGAGTCATCTCCACCATCTTGGGCAAGTGAGAGGGACAAAAGTTACAGGCTTGCTAGGTGTTTCTGCCTGCTCTTGCATGTCCTGTGTCATGTGCTGCTCTTCTTGAATGGCTCATGTGCAGAATAAGAGAATTTTTCGGTTATTACCCCATAGATCATTTAGCACACTATACATAGTCACGCTATTTTGTTAAAAGGATAGCATGCCAATATATTGGTTTCTCCTCTAGCTGACGTATGTACACTGTGGAGATGTGGCGGTGGCCTGCAGTGATTGGAAGTTGTGTGCTGGTACTATGTTTGCCTATCTGTCACACACAGATCATTTCTAATAAGGGCTGAACATCCAATGCAGCTTGTGATCTACTTTCTTGGCTTTTGTTGCATTAGATCTGGCCTTTGCCTTAGCACTCTTTGTCACTCTCTTTCCTTCTCGTCTTAAGACCAAATGCAGCAGTGTCTCCTCATCTTCCACAAATAACCATCTGTTTCTGTCCTATAGACTCATGTCAGGCCACCTGGAAGAGCCCTTCTGAGTCAAATCAGAAGTAAAAGCTGCTGATAGCTGTAAAAACAGCAAATGAGCTTCCTATCTCGTGCAACACTCAACTAAGATGCTTCTGGCAAGCCACCTCTTTGCAGTGCACTTTAGAGAGCGATGGAGTGGAACACCTAAGCACAGGCTGTAGGTTGCAGGCTGATTATGTGCCTCAAGAGAACAAAGGTGCTTGTGATGCCCATTGATGGAAGAGCAACGGCCAAGCTATAGGTCTCTCTTGCCATCTCAAACCAATCTCTGTAGAGCTGACATATATGTGAGATGGGGAATAATTCTTATGTCCCTTGAGGGATGCCAGGACTCAGTACTTTGTAGATAAATATAAGTTTCTATTTAAAACCAGTACTACTGGGACTAGATGTAAGAAGGGCTGGAAAAAGCCATTTCTAAAAATACAGGAAATAGCTATACAGTTACAGAAGTGAATTTCCAGCTGTGGGTAATCATATAACTCACATATTAACAATGGGAATCCACTGTGTAAGGGGGAAAAAACAACAATTCATATAAGCTTAAAAGACAATAGGCCAATTCCTGATCAGACTGTGGAAAAAGGAGCAGAGAGAATATATGGAGGGCAGAAAAAGCAGGGGGCTGGTGCTTTGTTACAGAAGAGCCAGTGGAGAAGGCAATTCTAGAAAGGTCAGTAAGGGCAAAGGAAAATGTTCATTTACATTTAGGAGGTACTGCTTGCAAAGGTGAGGTTAAGAGCATGGAGCTGAAACAATCAGGAGGCCCCTTTGGTGGACTGTCCCATCTGTTCATAGATTCAGCTCCGGAAGCAGCAGCTCCAGAAATAAAATCCAGTATAATCCATACAACACCTAGTATCCAAGGCTCTCCCAGCAATTTTGAACTATTTCTAATACCAGACTGCCTCGCTGTTGACAGAGAACTGATTAGCCCATGCATGTTATAGATGGGAAAACTGAGGCATTCACCTTGTCAGTTACTGAAAGAGTAGAAACAGAACTCATCTGTCTTTGCCCCATTTTCATTTATTTTAATTAGTCATCCAAACTTCCATTTCCTGTCAGGTCTTTTAGCTGCAAAGTCCCTATCTTGCAGAGTTTTCCTGGTGTGTTCTGGAAAAGTTCATTTTGTCATTTTTTTTTTTGTCCTCAGACCTGCTGTCGAGAACTTCAGTCTTCCCTTTTTCTTCCTATGGGCCTCTCCAGTGCCTATTCCTTTAAAATCCCTTCCTAGTAATTGTCACTGTTATTCTAAGCAATAGTAGACGGTTTTGATCTGTGGAGCTATGTAAAAACTGTGTTCTCAACCTGTCTCTCTATCTGTTTTTATTCCTCAGTGTTGGAGCTTAATTCTCATGGGCTTGATCAGAACAGTTGCTTTTGTGTAGTGGGACTAATTTTAACCAATCATTCAATTGTCAAGGGGTTTCTCCTCTCATTTCAAGGCAGCTTCTTTACAGTATTCTCTTTGGTTCCCCCTCACTTTACAGCAGAGGTTGTGCAATAACACTACAAAAGTATAGTTATTGCTGGAAGGCTTTTTAGGCTGTAACATGGTTTCGTCCCCAGAGGAGGGGGCATATTTGTCTTAATAGAATCATTGTGGCTCATTTCAGTGGTGCAGGCTGTTCCTAGGTCCTCCTGCTGCAACTGGGGGTTTGCTTATGGCTTATGCTTCTCTACTCTTCCATGGCAAGCAGAATCCTTTGCTCTACTAATCTGCAAGCTTGAGTAAATCAGGTAGCTTTAGCCACTGACAAAGGATCTGATCCAAATTCACAGGAAGTCAATGGGAGCACCTTACATGTTTACACGAACAATAATGCCCCCAAAGTTGGCCAGTTATGTCTGCAATCAGGGGTTTCTTCTCCTCCCACTCCACTTTCCTTAACCTTGTTATTAGAGTGCATTGCAAAAGCTGTTGTCCAGCATCACCTAACCTGCAGGACCAATGTAAAAAAACCTGCATGCAAATATCCTTCTCCTCTCCTCTCCTCTGACATAAAAAATCTGAGAGTGGTACCTGTGCTTAGATACAGGAAATGTCCCCAGAGATGCCCACCTGATTACATCTCATGCCCTGCTAGGGCTGCCTGCAGATAGGAGTCATCATACTTACAGAATTACCTGATTCTCAGCAGAGTTAAAATACTGATGTTGTGTAAACATAAAACAAAGTAAAAACATTTTTTGCAGTTTTGGTTTTGTATTTCTTTTACCTATAGGCAGGATGGACAATGTATGTCTATTCTGGCCTCCTATTTTTTATGCACTACAGCAAGACCCTGAAATGTAATCGCAGCGTTCAGGTAAAAAAAAATCAGTGTTTTACAATTAAAGAAAGAAAAATTACTTTCATGACAAAACGAAAAACTAATTTTTACTTCCACTGTTTCTGTAATATCTGTGTCTCATTGATAGTATGCAAGTTTGTCTCCTCCGGACAAAACAGCAACAACATTTGCTGTTCTTTATGTTTATCCATTGCTTTTGGAGCTGCAGGATTGGATCAACCCTTATTTTCAGGGTTTTCAGTACCTTCTCAGAGACTGAAAGCATAGTCAGACTGAAAGCTGAGCTCTGTGGATTGCAGGCTTTCAGGGCTGAAGGAAGCATGCCCAGGACTGCAAGACCCAGTAGAAAACTGGAGAGCTGGCAGGACTGGCTGGTGGTGGGAGTGTGTTCATGCCTTCAAAAGCCAGCAAGCCCTGCTGCCTTGATGTGGAATTTAGCTTGAAAAGTAATATCAGTGCTCATTTCATAATAAAATTCTTTATTTGTTTTAGAGGGGTAGCAGCTAAGGACCTGGTCAGAGATGGTAGGCAATGCATGCACAAAAAGGACAGAATTGAGAAACAGACTGTGGCAGTACACCAAACTGAGCTCACTTGCCAGGTTTTTTTGGCTTTGCCAGCTCATTTTCCAGTTTTTACAAATATTTCTTTCTCCCAGGTCACTGTATGAAAGAGCTGCACAGAGCGGAGGAGAACTGCCTGGCCGGCTGCTCCTGCGGGAGCACATGGTGAGTAGCTGCATGGACACGCCAGGTCCCCTCTTTCTCACTCTACCCTTGTGCACGTCCGTGTTTTCAAACCTGCTGCCAGGTCATATAATCCTGGGTGCTACTTGTAGGAAGAAGCAATCAAAAAAAGAAATACACAGTGAGATGGAAGTGGTGATGTTTAATTCGTCCGTGTGCTTTTGTAGCTGGGCTGCTGGAGCTTAGTCTTAGGCTCAGTTTCATTCAGAGCCCAGGGAAAGCAGAGGTGACCGCGGTGAAAACACCCTTCATTTCCACAGTTGACAGCGGGGCTCAGGGCTGCATCGAGCCCAGCTATTGCATGCAACCTTGTGGGCAGCTGTCCTCACAATGTTGCTCAGAGATGTTTTAATGGATGCTATTTATCTGGTGCGTTAGAGGGAGCTTGTTGGAGCTGTTGAGGTGTATTGATAAAATCTGTGCTAAGGGACTTTTAAAAAAGCTGTGTTTTGACCCAACATACCATAACGAGCCTTTTGGTTGTATTTACAGAGGCAAACGAGTATTCAGGGACTCCTAAATGTGCATACTATGTAGCTACCATGAATGCATGTGAGGGCTCTGGGTACACCTTGGAGTTACAGCATGGGGCCCATCAAGTAGCACCTCTAGATACGTTTGCCACTGCTGGCAGGGAGGATATTGCAGCCATGCTCGTGTGTTGCAGACACATGCTGGCCCAGCACGCTCCTCTGTGGCTGTACATGAGCATGGCCACGCAGCAGAGCACACCCTGGGATGCCACCCCCAGCCCATGGTGCATCTCTGACTCCATCGTTGGCCCAGGTGGAGCTGGAGGTTGAGTTTTCCAAGGGGACCTGGTCCTTCCTGCGAGAGGATCCACACGTGGATGGCATCGTCTCCATGCCTTCCAGCCCTGCCTTTGAATGAACTGAAGGCTGAGAGGGATATTACTCTGAAGGGGTTTTATTTTGGTTTTGTTTGTTTTTAATTTATGTTCAATTATTATTCATAGCAAGCACTCGGAAGCGAGTTCAAGAGCCATACTTCAGCTGCAGCTCGGCCTTTCTTTACTGTCTTCTCCGGTTCTGCTTTACAGAGCAGACTGGAGGTTAAAGCAGGTCAAATATAACATTTTCCTGTGCTGGTTTTTTTTTTTTCTGATTGTTTGTTTTTTCACTACTGTTTACTGGATCTGACCAAGTGCAGAGAATAATTGTAAAGCTAAAATGAAATGGAAATCATCCGGGAGGCAAAAATGCTTGCAAAAGCTGCTAAAACCAAATGAATCCCTCTCAAAGGAGTCAAAAGCATGCAAGATAATGCAGGAAACATTAACATAATATTATCTTAACCTTGTAGATAAGATTATCTGATGCGTGAAAATGGTCATCTTTTGTATTGATTCCACCGTGCCATGCAGCAGTTCTTAGGAAAATGAATGGGTCATTAAATGTTCATTACTTGATAGGCTCTAAAGCAGAAAAGATGTATTAGCAAATGAATTAACTGCTTTGTTACAGTTTGAATATATCATTAATGTGTATGTTTTTCTCACGCAAGGCATGAATTGTATGCATCTGCAGGGCAGCAGTGTCTGTAGACTGCTGGAGAGCAATATTTACTTAATACTTGAGGGACATTTACACTTCTAGAAAATTCAAGTAAGCACTGGTCATTTGTCTGGTAACCAGGAAGGGAGAATTTGGTAAATTATTTATCCATTTATGAAAACTGTCATAGGAGAGTTATGCCTCATGCGACTAGGATGTCCTGGTTGAGAGTAGAGGCGATACGCTGACTGCAGCAGTGCTGCCCCCAGCCCCACCTGCGTCTGTGGGGAGCACCGCTGCTCCCCTGAGAGACCCGACGGGAACTGGGGGAGATGCCTGTGCTAGCACAGAAGCAGCATCCAAAATACTTCACACACCCTGGGCTGCTGGAGGGCTCGGCAGAACAGCCATGGCCATCAGGGTGCTCCAAAGGGTCTGCTGCCCTCAGATGCTGCCCGTTTTCCGCAGCCCCCGGCTGACCCTCATGAGAGCCGTGGGGCAGATGGTGCTTCCAGCAGCAGAGAGTGTTGGAAACACAGCATCACCTAACCTTGCTCAGGGCTGCCCAGCAGAGAAAATGCTCGTTACACATTGCTTGAAACAACAACCTGGTGCTGCAGTAAAAATGCCAAAGGCCTTTCTTGCCCCATCTACAGGATCACTCCCACCTGCGCCAGCAACAGAAGGGGGATTTTTTTCTCTCTTTCTTTTAAAAGCCAATAAGGCTTATAATTGCATTTGAAGCTGCTTTTCAAAGCCATTTGTGTCCACGCCCGCTACGACTTTAAGTGATATTATAAGCGTATTAACCAATTAAGTGACATATTACCCAGAGGGACAGTCAAGAGCATGATTTCGGCACGCACAATTGTTAGAGAAATCCCAGGCTGCAAAGCTGGATAGCAAAACCATGCCAGGAAACCTCTGCCGACGGTTCTGAACACAGCACAGCTGCGAGCGCGAGTGCGGCTCAAGCTGTAGCTTGGACAGGGCCTCAGAGACTAATAGCACTGGTTCGAGCCAGACATTGTGCAGTCAAGAGCTGAGCAAAACTCTGCTTTGTAGCTCACTTCTAACCTGCAACACCACCTGCTGTTTCAATGCACGGTCTCCTCGACAGCAGAGATTGCTGCAGATATGCTGAGAGCAGCAAAGCAACTTTGTCCTCTAACCCCATGCATTCAGAAGTAGGTCTTACTTGGGAAATGTGAATAAGGGTGTTAGCTGAAAAGTCGGTAGGGTTGAAAAACAAACATGGAAAAATATGTACAAAATCTTTTCTCCATTCCCTTCTTCTCTCGCCCAGTTCAGATTTCTTAAGTGCTAAACTAAAACCTAAGGTCTCCTGCTGGCTACTACGGGGAGGCTTGAACCATATTATCCTTCATCTCTGGGGTAAGGTGAGGTGGCAGCCACCCTTTTAAAGCCCTTTTCCCATGGAAGTTCTTGTATCCTCCTAAATCACCCAGCTCCTGACTTTTTCCCTCCCTCAGTCTCTACCGCTCTTTCAGTGGATATTGTGCTGCTGCAAGCCTTCAACTTGTCTGGAGCAGGTAGATCGTGAGCTGAGGGAGCTTTGGCTCCATCCCTTACTTTGCTTTGCAGCACACAGTTAAACAAACAAGAGTGGGAGTGGGGGCAGACTGAGGTGGCATTTTCACCTCCCTCTGCTCCAGCAGTCAGGGACTGTCCCTTTGTGGGCCAGCAGAAAGTCAGCAGGGAGCTCTATCTCAGATGAGCATCCCCATGACTTAATGCCTTCACCGTTCTGCTCCTGGGGTGATACCATTTATGGACTTTTCTCAGGACAGGGTCTAACGTCTCAGCCAAGTGCTAAATAAGTAACAGAAAGATGATTTCATTCTTCTGTTTAATTTAGGTTTCACAATCTGCAAGAATATCACCCTGAGCCGTCTCCCCCCACTTCCCAAGCTGATTTTTATTGCTCTCCCATCACTTTTTTTCTCTGGGAAGCTGGGCTATGATCTTGCAGGAATAAAAGAGCTCTGCACCCATGCAAAGCCCATTTTCTTGGCACTATCAGAAGCTAAGCTGTTTGTCCACATTCAGCATTAGATTTACATGGGACAAGAGGAGCTGTGTTCTACAAAACAACGTTTTCACCAAAAGTCTGAGGAGTTTCCAACTTTGGGCTTTATTTGTATTTTAAATTTAGCATTTGCAGATGTTTTATAGGCATCCAACTATTTCAACAAAATGATCACTTGACAATATGATATTGCTGAGCCTTGAACTCTGGCCAGATTGCTTTGTTTACATAAGACCACCTGCAGCCGTGGTATATTTTGTGACCTTCTATGGAGAAACAAAATTGTGAGTAGGGGAGCACTACTCAGGTCTTTTTTGGTTCATGAATGAAGCCCACTACAATGTGTACGGCAGGGTATGAGAAGGAGATGAATTAATCATGACACACTACAGACAACGAAGTGCTTGCCATTCATTTAACAGTCAATCAACTATCTGAGAAACTATAGGCCCCTTTGTGGTCCAGGAGCACACAACTCTGTCCCGGTCCTACCAGCAGTGACTTAGTGGTGGGAGGCATAATGTCATGGGTTATTCCTGTTAATTTGGCCTATTACAAATTTCCATGAGACATCAATGGAGAACTGAAAAAAAAAGGTCCACTCCTGGGCTGAGCAATGGTGAGGTGTGTCTTGTCAAATGCTACGTGTAATGTCAATGCTCAGGGGCATCTGCCCACCTCATGTTCCTTTACCTTTGTGCAGAAATTAAACACTGCCAAACAAGCAGGGCGCTGCAGAATGAAAAGGGTAAGGCAGGAACATTTATTAGAGTTTTGAAGAAAACATCCTCTCCTTCTGCAGAGGTACTAACCAAACTATCATGTAGTATAAGTACAAGGTGAAATGTTAAATGCCAGTGTTTCTTAGTCGACGATGTATGACCTTGTTTCTGAGCAGCTGAACTATGGATAGAGTCCAAGTGTCTCTCTGTAAGAGGTGATTGCACTCAGAACCAGCCAAAAAATGTTAAAACACATAAAACTTGATGCTACAAATCTTATTGCCCTCTGGCCAGTGCAACCAGTTTGCTTCTATTAAAGTTCATGAAGAGCAAGGGAAGAAGCTCTTGATTACAGTTGATTCACAATGAGAATTTATTCAGCAGCTCCAGTCTTGTATTTTTATGGTTCAGATAAAATAGACTATTCCCAACCTAAATTACTCTCAAATTTTGTTTTGCCTAACCAGTTCATAATCACTGAGAAAAACTAAAGCCCACCCTGGTTAGCACATTTTTGTGTGAGGCAATGCTGAAACCATTTATCAGAATTTCCACTCGTCTTTAGAGGGATGCTTGATAGGCCTGTAAACTCAAACCACAGCAATTTGTTTATTTTTTGTGAAAACACAATATGTCATCTTTACTGCATGTCTGATCTTCACTGCTTTAGCACAGTATTGGCCCTGATCCTGCAACCCTTATGTATATGAGTAGCTATACAAAAGGCATCCAAATCAGTGGGACCAGAGCAAAACTTCCTGCAGGATTGTTCCCAAAGAGCTGTTTGCTGTGAAAAGTGGTGACAACAGCTCTTGCTCTTGCTTTTGCCTCTGCAGAGGACTTGCTGCTACCAATGAGCAAACACAAGGTTTGAGTCCAGCTGGGAGAACAATTCCCCTGGTGTTTCCTTCCAGCCATCTACACCCACGCAGCGGTGTGAAACCTAGGAGCCCTGTGCTCCTTCCAGCCCTGTTTTGCATGCCAGGGAGTTTAGAGAAAGGCTTAGAAAGCATATTGGGAGCTGAAATGTATCTCCAGGCCTTGAGGGCGTTTCAATTCTGAACCTTGGCTGCAGGAACGCCTTGGGTACCACACAGAGAGTCCGGACTGAGTTAATTGGGTGAGTCCATTCGAGTGGCTGGACATCACTTGGCACACACAACGTGTGCCAGTGCCATCCTGTCTTTCTCAGGAAAATCATTGTTCCCCAGCCCACCGGCTTCTTTCCCCTGAAGTGATTGTTTCTTTAATTCACGATGTCAGTTTACTCTTTAGTTTCTCCTTTTACAAATATCTTTCTTATGCCCCCTTCATTTCCTTTGCCATCTTAGCCTGGAAACGGGCCTCGATTGTTTCAGCTCACACAATCTGAGCAGAGATGAGCTGCAGCCAAATCTCCCGTCTTGGGCTAATTAATGACAAAGTGTCACAGTTTCCCTGAAGAAAAGTCTGTCGCATTCCCCGAGTTCACGTTAGCCTTTGTACAATTCAAGAAACGACAAAGCACTACCCAAAACCTGTCTCTCCATCGCTTGTGTTTCCCATTTAATCTGTTTCTCCTTCCTCTCTAAACTCTTTTCTCTGTCTTTCAGCAAGTGTGAAACAATTTCCTCTTTTCACAGGGGCCTAGTGGCAAGCAGATTAATGAACCCTTAACACAACACAGAACGCCGCTGCCAAAAAATGTATGAAATGCATTCAGCAGTCCCCACAGTGCACTGTGTGAGGGACAATTATAGAAAACAAAAGCTGCGGAGCAGTTCACTTAGGTTTCCAGCAGTCTGAAAGGTTTGGATCAGACCTAGGGAACTACAAAACTGACCCTGACTTTTCTTTTAATTTTTATTAGTCAGCACCAGGTATCTTTTATGACTTTAAATGTAGCAGAAGTTCAGGTCCAGTGACAGGAACCTGCAGCCTCCTTCATTCCTGGTGTAACTGCTCTCCAGTCGATGATTTGACATCAGGGACAAATTTGACTTGCACTACCCCCTGACATTAATGTGCTTCTGCTTGAGCTCTCTGTATTGTTCTGAACTGGAACTTAACGTTTTATATTTCAGAGGGGCTTTAGGGGAGAGATCCTTTGGTTTCTCACTGGCCTTTGCAGCTCCGTGCTGACCCTGCCCAATGGCTCTGTATACAATATTTGGAAGATAGCTTGCTTTCTGTCTTCCCTTCCTTTTTTTTTTTTTCTTTTTCCTTTTTTCCCCCCCCTCTTTAATGAGCCTTTGTTGGTCCAGCTTGCTCTCTCGGTCTCTTAACACACTTGTGTGTGGAACACTAACTCCTTGAAATGCGAAACAGATGGATGAAGTGTGGGACTCGGAGATATTTGTTTTGGAACAGCGCTGCACATCAGTGTCTGTGGAAGAATTTCCAGCAGCTGGGTAAGCCCACTGAGAGTTCCCCAGTTTCAGTACAAAAGAGAGTCCCCAAAGAACTTCCCCCAGGGAGGTTTTGCAGCTCATGAAATGTAGACTTTGCACTCCCAGGTTGACATATGGTACTTCCAAGTTCAAGTGCTAAAGGTGAAGTTATTTTATTTTGGGGAGCTTCAGGCACTTTGTTTGCTTGTTTGCAAAATGCTCAAGAAGCGATATGATTTAAAAAGCTGTATTAACAACATTTTGGATTTCAACAGAAGCTTCCACTCTAAGAAATAAAATCATGCTTTGTAGCCACTAATGACTACAGCCTCCCAAACACTCCTGTGAAAAAAGCAGCCTGGTTAATCACATTTTGTAGGTGGGAACACAGAAGGTGAAATCCAGGTCCCAGCTGAAGTCAAAGGGAAAATTCCCTTGATTTCAGTAGGGCCAGGTTTTCACTGGCTGTGATTAGGAGGCTGAGTCTGCAAATCCTTACTCAGAGTCTGGCCATTACACAGACAAGCAGTCCATTGTAGCCGTGCACTCGCACAAACAAGACTTAGTGGGAGCGGGTTCCCAGACCTAAGTTTTTATTTTCAAAAGTGGTCACTGATTTGGGATGCCTGGCTTGAGACACCTGAAAAGACTTTTTCACTGTCAGGGAACGTTCGTGCCTGAAATCCATCAGAGCTGGACCTAAGGCAACACCTCCAAGAAGTCAATCTCGGTTTAGCAATCTCTCTCATAAAAATTTGGCTTTTTTATGTCACTGTGAAAGGCCAAGAATAGCAGACTTAGGATTTGGGATTCCTTGTCCTTGGGACTGTGTCTAAATTCTTTACATTTACCATTTAATTTGGCCATATTGGGAGCATGTCTCAGGATGGTTATCCTTGTCTACCATAAATTGGAGTGTTCCCCCACCAAGGCTGGTAGCCGGATCCCTAAACTGGAATATACCCACAGAAACAAGTCACTGTGAAGCATTCCAAGCAGAGGTGACTTGAGGTTTCTCAGCTGTGCAATCAAAAGTGTACCATGCAGCAACAGTCCTCAGGCACTGCTGTCCCCACATGGTTCCCAGAGGGACAATGGGAGGTGGTAACAGGGACCTGGGGGTACAGAGCTGGGCTGAGGTGGGGACTGTGGGAGCACATGAGTAGGGAAAGGGGCTTTAAAGGTTCATAGCACTGCAGAGGGAGCAGGAGGGTGGCTGTGGGAGGCAAATTTGCTTTCCTTCCACATCAGAGCCCCCTTCCTTCACCACAGCACATCTGAGCTCAGCCTGACCTTGGTGGTTTCATCCTGCAATGAGGTCTACTTTCTGGTGGCCGCTGTTCTGCATGGGAGACCCAATGCCTGTCCCTCACAGTGCAGGGAAAACACACCAAAAGCTGCAGAGACACCCGGTGCCCCCAGCGCAGAGCCCAGGAGCACACCTAAACAGCATGGGCAGACACGTATGGACCTTGGGCTGGGTGAATCCCTTGCAAGACGGGCGAACAGCACTGCTACACCTTTGGGGCTGGGGCTGGTGAGCCACTTGGCAAGGGAGAGAGGCTCTGTGGTGCATCAAGCTTGTCTGGACACCCCAGCAAGTACCCACTGAACATGGCCCCAGGTTTGGCTATTCAGAGCATTGCTGCATTGCAGCAGTTTGCTGTCAAGACCCTGCAGAACCAGGGGTGCAAGCAAGGCTTTATGATCAGGGGAGCCCAGGGCCAGTCTTGCTGCCCTCATCATCTTCATGCCCAGCAGCTACCTATTTCTAAGGCAAGTTGTGATATATGGTGCAAACTTACAGCACATCAGCTAGTCTGTGGTAACTTGTGTTCGCGCTTGGCCCCATGAGGTAGCTGTGGTAAGCCCTTGCATTAAATATGAAGTAGCTTAACTGTCAAAGTGTGAGGGCTGGACTGCCTTGCATCTATCGTGGCTTGCAAGCTCACATAGTTATTGTGGAGCAGCTGACGTGCTGCAAATTTGCACCTTAGCATTTCTTGTGTCAAGCCGTTCATGCGGCTAGACCCATGGAGAAAGCATGTGAGCTAAAGCTGGGCTACTGAAATTCAGCAGGGCAGCAGCTCATTCACACACACACGCACGCACAGACACACAGATATATAGGGTTTCTTTCTGTGGATTCCTGCTTTCCAGGAGATTAAGGTCAGCTGAACCAAAGCTGACAGTGAAACTCTGCCAAAACTGGCAGATTCTACCTGCTTTAGGGTTGAAGACAGACAAAAGTCAGTTATTGGCTCTGGTTTCTGGATCTCTGTGAATAACTGTATTTGTTTCCCTAGCACCTTTACTGTGCAGATATCAGAGGGCCTCATGAAGTATTACAAGCACATTTTACATGTGAACGCAACAGATTTAACACTCTTGCCTGTAACTCAGACCGCAGTCTGGTCTAGCATTATTGTAATTTTCTTAAGGCCACACAGAGAGTGAGAACTAATGGTAAGAGGAGATCTTGGGTCCCCTGACCCTGGTCTGTGCTGTCCCAGCACTCTCCACTGGCTCCAACCTGGAGCTGAACCTCCTTGAAGTTTCAAGTCTATTTTACCTGGTCTGACTTTGCTATGAAAGTATTGCACAGGCAGTGAGGCTGGATTGATAGGGGCCATTTACGATGAACTGGCTAGAGACTGATTAGAAATTATCATCAATGGCAAACGAATGAACAAGTAGCTGATGCAAGCAGCATGCTGATGAGCACCAACGGTAATGAACATGGTGGGGAAGGGGTCCTCCATACCAAGGTGCTTAACCTAATCTCTCCCTAGGGAGTGTTTATTTTACATTGGAGCCCATTGGAAAAACAAGGACCCCAAAAGCAGAGCTCTCCGATGGGAACATTGGTATTTCCCTGTCTACCTCCTGATGCCATCATTCTTTCATTTCTCCAAGGAAGGCTCGTGGGGACTCGGCCCTTTGTGTGCTGCACTGGGCTCACCCCTGGGGCATGAGGTCTGCACTGTGGCTCCTTGGATGGAGGGGAGCTGAATGCGGGCTAACCAGGGTGCTGCCATCGTGCCAACATTGGTCAGCAGCTCTGCTGGCTGTTAAATTAAAAACAAGAAGTTGTGTCCAGTAGATCTCCTTTCACAGATACTGGGTGCTCCAAACCCCGAGAGAGACTAAAAATTTTGGGTTTTGGGAGGGTGGCATGGTCTGGGCTGGCCATAGGTGCTTCACTGCCCCATGGCAGGAAGCCCTGCCACACTGTTGGTTCCCTGGGGTGGGAAGAGGTAGGAAGGGACCATTTTCTGAATATGTCTACATCCCCTTGCCATCTGTATGTGGAGCCAGAGCTCTGAAGGAAGCTGTGATGAATCACCCAGCTAAAGCCTCCTTTTCTTTTGGCACTTCAATACCTAAGCCGGCTTCCTAAAGGAGGCATGCCTGCTCTCCTGCAGAGCTCCAGCAGCAGCGCCCTGAGAGGCGAAGTGTGTGTGCCCAGCGCATTGTCTTTCATGGCTGTCTCGTGGAATCAGGTCAGTTATATTTTCATAGCCTAATTTAGACTCGTGGAGGTGAGCCACATTTAATAGATGCAGTTAGTCTTTTTGCCAGCTTCAAACCGGGCTGTTATTTATGATGTTAGTCTGTTAACAGAAACTTATTTATAAGGCCAAAGAATGTGAATCTTTTATGGTAGATGGAAAAGGTCCTTGGATCAGAATTAGTTTGGGTTTGCTGCTTCTTTCTCTCTCTCTTTTAATAAGAAAAGATAAGAAAAGTTATCCACTTATTACTTACACACTGAGCCAAGATCGTGATGCTGGAGAGCTAGAGGAATGACACTGAGTGCTTTCATGAAGTCCCTCTGAGGATGATGAATGCAAAGCACTGCACAGAGCCCAGCGCTCCCATTTTGTTCTTTCTTGAATGTTGTTGGTTTCCATGCATTATGGAAATAGTGGATTTGGTGTTTTTACAGTGCATTCATCTCTAATATGTCTGAAATTTTGGGCCTGAGTTAGGGAAGTAGGCATGGGCAGGACCATCAACTTCTCTCCCTCCTGCAAAATTATCTACCAGGCAAAGGGAATAGCTGAAGAGTTTAAACCTTCTGAATGGTGGATTGCATGAGCTGTCGGTGCAATGGTCATAACCACATAACTCATCAGATACTATCTTATAATAATAATGCTTTTATTCAAGGATCTTCAGGTATTTTAAAAAAAAGAGTGAATTCGTGTCTGGGCACAACGAAGTTGATATTGCTCCTTATTCTAGTTGCACGTATTTCACTAGAGATGCGTAGCTTTTTCCAGGTTGCCCTGGTTCTGTTTGGGTGCTTGCAGAAAATAATTGAAAGCTGGAGCACTGTCTCCTTAGATCCATCTTGAATGTAAATGCAGGGAGAGTTTTGTTGTTCACTCATTGAAAGATGTGCTTCCACCCAGGGCTGTCGCAAATGCAAGTCCTCTTGTGATTTCATTATGCAGAGTTCTAGCATCAGGCCAAAGCTCTGAGGTAGAGCTTTTCTGAAAGAACAGCTTCCTACCCAAGTGTGGCTTCATCACTATGAAATATTTTGCAGGAATGTGTCAACTCTTATGATGTTTTCAAAGATAAGAAGTTGAAATGAATAATTGCAACGCTATAATTTTATTTTAGTGATGCTGAAACATTTTGTTACAGTAAGACAAAATCTTTCTTACCTTCAACGATAAAAAGGTTTGCTATGTCACTGACATTTCAATTAATTTTATTTAGACTATTAGGTCATATTAACAACTGTTAATACTATGCTGATTGTTTTACATATAATACTTAACAGACCTATGTTTGGTATCATTCAGATAAATTATCTTAATGGTGCACATTATTTTTTTAAAATAATTTCCTTTCTGTGAGAAATATCTGCTTTTGATTCCAGAAGAGAAAATAATCACAACACCAGGATTTCCCAAAGGATGGGAATTCTGGTCCATCACTATCATCACTATCATAACATGAGGGACCCTTGTTAATGACTAGGACATGTGGACTTGTTCCAAGTGCAGTACAGGCTCCAAAAGTCCCAAACCCTCAGAAGCTCCAAAAGCCCCAAGAGCTTGCAATCAAAGTAGAAGGCAAGGGTCACCAGATGGACAGAGACAGATGGAGAACTGCAAAGAAACCAGGAGACACAACAGGTCAGCCTGATGGCAGCCGTCTCAGTGGTTTCCTCTTCAGCTCAAACTCAGATCCCGCAGACCTGTCTTCCTTATGTTGTCTTTAACACTTTCATGTCTGGCCATGACCAAAGAAACTCTTATCTGACCATTTTGAAAGGTCTTCCAACAGTTCTGCATAGGATTTTGATTCACCTTTGCCTTCACCTCTGTGAGGTCAGAAGCTGTTGCTAAGAGATAAGAGGCCCCATGTGCAATTTTCCCCCCTCACATGGCTTGTCTATGAGATGTGAGAGGTTAAGTCAGAAAAAGTATTATGTACATACAGTAATTAGTAGTAGTTGTTTGAAAAATGACAGAAAAATGTATGTTTTTTTAAAGTGGAAAGTTTGAACTGAAGATCTGTGTTTTATATGGATGTGGCATGCATGGCTGGCTAGTATCTAACCCATGACCAAAAGTTCTGGGCTCTCAGAGAAGATTGAGGATGTAGCGTTGGTCAATACCATTAAACACTTTCATTTTCCTATGACAAATGACCATGGGGAGCTAGAGATTGTGTTGCCTTACAAGACACAAAGGTAATTTTTATGCTTTTAAACTTCTTTCCCTAGAAGGGATTATTATCAACATTATTTGGCCAACAGTGAACAAAAAAGCTTATGATGGAAGAAAACAAAAATGTGCTTTACAATTGTGGAAGGCTCTATGGAGAGCAACAGGGTTGATGCTGGCAGCATTGCTGACAGCATTGGACACTTGAAGAGCAAGGAAATGTGAACTTTCTTACTATGTGGGTGAGCCATGTCAAAAAACAGTACAGACTCTGAGAATAGCAGAATATTCACTGGTGGTGTCTGTGTCTGGTTTGATGGCATTTCAAATGACATTTCTGTAGGTAACAGTAGATTCTTTCCTGAAACACTGTGCTACAGGAACATATCCACATGTCTTAGCTGATAGTTCATTCCCAGGTGGGATGTCCCATGGAAATGAGAGATGAAAACTCTGAATTTCACTGGGGTTGGCTTTACTTCTGTGTGCAAGTTTCCTTTACGAGCTGATTTAAGGTTGATGAAGTGGCGACACCAGACTGGATGTATTTCTTAAGCCTTGGCCTAGGTTGACCTCATTGAGAGCTCTGTGTTTATAAAGGCTTGAGTATCATAATCCAAACAAAATACACCACGGTAAAGTCAGTTCTGGGGTTAGCCATGTTACCTGGTTAACCATGGGTATAGTCTATTGTGTAAAGAGACAATAAGAAATGCATCCATCCACAAACTGGAACAGCTGCTGCTATTTTATTAAACAGCTGTATTCTGAATGCCAGCAGAAGCTGCTGTTTGAGTGTTTTATTGGGATTAAATGTTAAGAATAAATTAAAGATTGCTTCATTTTAAATCCACTACAGAAACTTGGCAGTTTGAAAAAAATCAATTTGTCGCCAGAGATTTTCGTTAAGTCAGTTATGATGACATGATGAGGACTTCTGCATCTTTAGATCAACAAAAGAAATAAGTTATCATATATAGCTGGAGTTTAGAGTGCTTAGCCCTTGCAACACTTTTTAGTGGGGCAATAATATGGAGCCATCAGCTGACTTGAAAGTACATTTTCACCAAGAAACCCGAAGAGCAGTTGAAGCTAATCTTGGCAATAAGGATTTAGTCTGTTTTATAGTACATTGGTGCTTGGCTTGCATGCCACATCGCTCGATCAGGAAAAGCTAGATGAGCTATGTAATTATATGCAAATGTTCCTCAGGATTGATGTTTCATTCTGTCAGACTAAAAAAAAAGGATATGTCTTGTTCTTCAGATGCATTCATTAGAGAAACAGCAACTTCTTATTTTTTTAAGGGTTTGTTTTAGGGAACTCCGTCCTCTGAAAACCAAAATCAGCCCTGGAGATTTGCACATTTTCTTTGAATGAGTGCCTCCTCCAAAGAGCGCGTACATGTCAGCATTTGAAAGCAATTATCAGAGACATTTTAAGAGGAAATCGGGGACATGTTGTGGGAATGGAGAGAGATATTTCTCATTCCTCTTTACTTCTTCGGTTATGTTGCACAGACAGATCTCACATAGAATGAAATTCACCACTGTGCAGAAAGTCAGCACAAGGCAAATAGGTTTTGCTTAAGCCTGAGGGCTTAAATGAGAATTAAGTGGCGAGCAGGTCCGATGCTGGCCCTCAGCACAAGTGTGAATTTTATTAATCAAAGATGTTTCGTTGTTCTGAACCAGCACTGTCTCACTGACACATCCAACACAACACTCAGACCTGTCTGATGGGGTACAAGTTTTGAAAGCCAGGAGTGTTAGATGGGGACATCCTGTTGTTCCTCATTATAAAGATAAAGTCCACTTTTGGAGAATATTCAGATCTGGGATTTTCTTAAGTTGGGGTTACTCAGGTTGAAGTTGTGATTTAAGCTTTTGATTGCACTCTATTAAAAGCTACTTCAGTTCCTGCTCCTCATAGGAGGTATTCCTGCTCTCGGCAACATTTTTTTGTTGCTTTTCAGTCAAAACAGACTCTTCTCAGTCAAAACATATTCTCTACAGATATAAGAGGAGGATAATGGAGTTTTTGTTCTTTGTATTAAACAATTATTTATAGAGGTTCATGCCCTATTTCACTGCTTTATAAGGAAAAAAAATGGGGTTTCAATTTTCTTTATTTCTTTCTCCCTTCTTCTTATTTGTTACAGACAAAAAAGCATGGAGACATGGGTACCAGAATATGGCTAAATATAATAATAAATTCATTTACAACTAATACCTGCTGCAGTGAAGGTTACTAGCTCAAATTACCTAGTAAGACCTCTTCAAGTTTGTTTTTTAGTGAGCAATAGTAGACTGGTAGACTCTAAAGTTGAAGGTGGCTGTAAAGACTTTCTGTGTCTTTAGATTTACCAAGAAACTCTCTAAGACAGAAGTGTGAGCATCAGCTCTTTTCCAGGAGAAGCTAAAGGAAATTAGATCAGCTACAGAAGATGCAGTGCCAAGCCCCGTCGGCATGCCAGGACTCAGCCTTTCGGCTTGCAGCCATCTCGGTCAGACACTTTCCTAGCCACCAGCTGCACTGGAGCCTGTTGATGCTGCAACCCTTGTAATTAAAGTGATCCCAACCAGGCCCTCTGGGATGCAGATGTGACAAGGGAAAAACTCACACAACAGCATTCAAATCTGCCATCTGGGACAGAAACCTTCCAGATCTCAGACCTGACAGTCAGCCCCATCCCTGCTGGCTCTGCAGGCCCAGGATGCAAAAGCCCGCACCCAGCAAGCGAATGCCTCAGCTGGGACCAGGAGCCTGAGCTGGCTCCTGTGCAAGTGCAGCAAGTCATGCCACCATGTCCTTGCCAGGACCACCTGGTCACCAGTGCCACCAGCATCACACAACAGAGGCAGGGCAGCACAGTCCCCACACCACGAATAAATGGGGGAGACAGGCAGAGTCTTCATGGCTAGGGCCCATGGCTGCTGTCTCTGGGGAAGCTCTGCCAGCATCAACAGTGGTGGGAGACTTTTGTCACTTGAGGTAAGTCCTAAAAAGCAGATAAGATTCATGGATAAGAAAGCTTGAGAAGGAGGACCTCATACCTTTGGCTACATCCCACCCAAGCAGCTCTGTCCAATTGAGAGGCAACCAACCATGTGGGGAATCATGGGTTTGTGAGCACTTTGATCTGTTCCCATCATGCTGATAGACCTCCTGTCGGTCATCCCAGGCTGGGCTGGCAGGGCCAAATGTGGTCTAGATAATGTTATTTTAAAAATATCTCCATTAGCTTCAGGAATAATAGCATGTGAATTAAGAAATCAGTTTCCCGTGGTGAGGCAAGGAGTTTTTCTGGGAAGTCAGGGTGAGGAGGAAATAACCTCAATGAACCAATTGATCAGGCCTAAGATAGCAGGCATTTCAGTCTAGAGCACTTCCATTTGCTTTGTTAATTTGTCCTCATATCCAATAAAGAAATGGGTAATTCAGCAATGAGTCATTATTAGGCATAACAAAGCCAAAAATGTATTTGCAGGCAATTTTTAGGCAGTTAACAGTAATTTGGCATATTGTTCTCCCAGCAGATGCTCCCTCCATTTGTATAATTTGTGGAAATCCCAGTAGAAAAAAAAAAAGAAAAATTAAAAGTATCTATGAGGCAAAATCCTCTGTAGGAAGACTGAATATTTTCATTCTATTAGCATTGTTACTTTTTTATATTGGCTTGTCCAGATATATGTGCTGCTTTTAAGACTGAACTTGCTAAAAGGCTGAACTATGTACCTTTAAGATAAACCACGGGGAACTAGTATCTAATCAAGAAATGGATTGTCCAAGCACTGTTTGTCCAAGCATTACAAAGACAACACGGAACCTCTCGAGACATTTCTTTTTTTTTACCCCCTTTAAAAGATTGTGATTTCTTTCAGTAGTCAAACCCAAACATTTCATATGATCAAATTAAGAAAATGCGAGATTTTGTGCAACGGGAAGGAATAGAGAAGAATTACTACAGAGACAAATTGTTTTAAAGCTTTCTAGGGACTACACAATAGCCCTAGGATCCCTTGGGTAAAAATGAAATAGCTACACCTTAGGAATATAATGGAAAGATATTATCAACCGTGGTTTACAGGGAATAGAAAGAGGATCCAGCCGGACTTCCCACAGAATATGTGAATAATCTATGAGAAAGACTGAGCCCATTAAGGGTAACTACACAGTATATGTTAAACATTGATAGATGTTATACCCTATTGGAAGTCATCTACTTTTCTTTCTGGATAGTCTTTTAATTTATGCTTTAATATAATCTTTTAAAAATAATTCTGACTGTACTGGCACTTCTGACACACAGACCATCATTTCAAATCCTTTTATCAGCACATGTATCATTTTGTCTCATACTAGTAATAGGATGGGAGTCAAGGAATATCTATAATTTCACCTCATGCCTCTTAGCAATAATGGAGTTATGTGTTGCAATGAAATACTGTGTAACTCGCTATTCATCAAATGAGGCCAGGGTACTGAAGAAATTTGCTCAATGACTGTTTCATGCAAAGAACATAAACAGTCCTGGGATCAAGTCAAGGGCTCCCATGGCTCACCGAGCTTCCGAACCTGTAGGCTCCAGTCCTGTCCCCTCTGGTATTTTCCTTCTGCCTCCATGAGCAGTGAATCTCTGCTATGTGGCTGGGGTTGGAGCACTCCCCTGCATGGGGAAAGTGCACTCACTATGCTGCAGGATGAAGAGGAAACCCAGCAAGGGTGCCCCAGGCCTTGGCCAGGCTCTTTCATTGCTTACTGTGGCGGCAGATTATGGTGGGAGGTGGCATCACAGCTATCACTGCTGCAATGATCTGTGGTCCATCTTCTGTGAGTGCCTTCAGGGAAGAGGTCTGCAGCGGTGTGTGCTGTGAGCAGGACATGTAGGATGGGGATGTCAGACTTATCCTGTTCCCCTTGCTTTCCCTGTTAAATCAACACACAATGGTGCTGGCTAAAGCACTTCTTGGCTCGATGTGTTGGCAGTGCTGGAGCACGTTCCCACAGTCCCACGTCTCTTCAGGCACTGGACAGGGCTTGAAGTGCATAAGAGGGGATTTGACTCAAGGATCTCTCCTGGATTTAATATTAATTTAGCTGATCTGTTTTTTCTGCATGTTTCTAATGTTACTTTCTGGCAGTACAGACTACAGATGCTAAGGGCTCTTATTGCCTATGTCCTCCCAAACACCCAGTCATCCTCCCTTCCTCTTTTTTCTGCACTCCTTTGAATTTGTACCTGCTTTTCTGTACCTGCCCTTCCCCATCCACCCTCCCAGGACTCCCTACCAGCCTTTCCCCTGCTCCAGCCCAGCACTGCAGATCCCCTCCTGCTCTTTGATTTTCCAGTACCCCACATTAATTCCAGCTCTCACTGTTTCCTCGGGCAGGGGAAATGTGGCTACAGAGCCCAGGTGGGGACATGCTGCTTTATTCTGTAGGACAGTATCTGTATGACCTGGTCAGAACAGGAGGACTGAGATGAGAAGGAAACCATGTGGTGGAGTTGTTGAGAATCAAACTCCAGCATCTAATGAGTCTCCATGTAAACTTGCGCAAGCTGTAACTTTTAAAAAACCCATAACACAGTCAAATTTGGGTGGGTTTCCATCCGCAGTGAGAAAAAGTAAACTTACCCAGATTTCACCAGTAAGAAAAGGCACAGGGTTATAAGTTCATAACCACACCTGAGTGTATCTGTTCCCAGGGAGGACCCAGCACAGCCTCCTGAAGGAAAAGTATCCAGCCATCCATTTACTACAAAGGGAAAACCAATGTATATTCTCCTAAGTCCATTCAGGGAAGTGGCTAGGTCATTTTTGTTGAACCTTTACACAAGAAAAGGCAGCATGAGGTGGGCATTTGTTGAATATAATCCACCCAAAACAGCTGCATTTTGGGAAATCTACCAAAACCAGGGGGTTACAGTGAGAAGCTCAGCCAAATTTTGCTATTGGCTATACCAACTGTACCAGCAGTGTTGTATCTCAGTTCTCACAGATTTCATTAAAAGTCTTTGCTCTAAAAAGTCTTAAATCCAGGTGATTAGACTTACTAAAAAAAAAAAAGGGCAAAAAATCAGATCCGTGCAAGGTATTGAACATTCTCTGTATGAATTAAAAGCCAGGGGTTTGTGGCCAGCTCCAAGATTTGGTCTTTTTCAATAATCAGTGTTTGATCAAAGCTGACTTTCTAAACTGGTGCTTGAGAAGGAGCCTTTGCCTCATGATGATGCTGAGGTATCTGTGAGGAAACGTATTGGTCACGTAATCTTAGCTTGTCCTTATTGCCAACTGACAAAATATATTGAAAGACACTAAAAATATGTAGCACAGTTTCTTAAGACCTTGTTTCTTGGAGCTGATTGCTGTAGTTTCTACAGGCCTGTTACACAGCTATGAATGAAGTCTGAGGGTTTCTTATTTAATCAAATGTAGGGCACATGATGGTCTGCAGAAATATGCTGGTGGTGGCTAGGTGGGAAACATAACGATTTATTGCTTTCAAAACTGATCCATGAAGCCCACCAGATGTGAACATTAGGGCAGAAACCTGCACCAGGGAATACAACATGATGCATTGCAAAAAGAAGTCTCCGTTGAAGTCACTTGATGGACAGTGTGTTCTGGAGCTACGTGCAAGCTTTAAAACAGGTGCCAGCAAAAAGAAAGGAAAAGCCAGAATCCAGCTGACAAAGGCAACAGCAGTTGGGCAATCAGACTACTGGTAACCTACAGGAAGAAAGACAAAGGGCAGTAGAAAAATATTGATTTATTAGTGTGAAGTGGAAAGTACATGGGCCAGGCCAGAACCACTTGCTTTCCCGAGGAAGTTTTAATTTGATTAGTCAATTATTTACAGTGGGACTAAATGTTTTAAGGCAGTGGATGAAAATGCAGAGCCAGTGGTTTCTGATTTTTAACAGTGTTTGCTTGCTAAGCATTCATTTTTTACTTTGATTTCATGGCACCTGGATAAGAGATTGTAGGTGGCCTTTCAGATTTGAGGAAAACCAAATAAATTGTACTTCTGCTTCTTGGGACAAAATTTATTGAAACCATATGTAATGCACGCCACTTTGGAGCAGGTAGATGCTTGGCAGAAGGAAGACAGCGCCGAGGAATAGTTTCCTACTGACAGAAACTAGTATCTTCCAGTCAAGTAAGGCCTAAACCAATCAAAAAGTGTGAACCACAGATACCAGTGTATAATTCCAATCTTTGTACAGTAATAAGATTTCATGATTACTGCTTTGAAGGCTGCACTCTGGTCAAGCAAGATAAGTACTGGCAATTTCCCTGAGCCTGAATTCAGTGAGATATCACATGTCACTTTCAACGATGCTCTCTGTGTGCTGTGTCGAGATCAAAACCTGGACTAGAGTGTATCACACAGATCACATCGCTTGTTAGGTGATGGTGCAGTTAGGATGGCACAGTCTATTTCAATATCAGGAATATTCAGGTCTTGGACTTTTGTGGGTCTGCAGCTATAATTGCAGCGAGGTTTTGAAGAAGCTGCAAAGACCAGATTTTTGCTTGGTGTAAATTGTCACAGGGTGGCGAGGATTCATTCTACTTATATATGACAGAAAAGTTTAATATGCAGGAGGATCTGCCTTTGCAGTATCAGTAAGTAAACAGGTCAAGCTCATGTGGGCACTGCCCTGTGTTCAGCATCCTGAATGATGCTTGACTGCCAGCGAGGTGGAGGACCATCTCCTTGTCACATTTTCAGTGGGGGCATGAAGCATAGCTGGATTTGGGATCAGACATGTCTGAATGCTCAAAGAACAAAGTTGTGTTTGAATGGCAACATGGGAGTAGGCATTTCAACTATAATCTGCTTACTCAATTCTGTGTTAAATCTCTGGAACACTACAGAAATCAGCCAGCATTACTTGTGAAACAAGCCTATTACCAGCAATGAATTTAAAGACATCCTACTATTAAAGGCAAGTCTCCTATAGCTAAAACTCTGTAAAAGTGTGCTCAATTCCAGACTTTGCCACAGCCTTCCAAGTAAAATGAGACAAGTTGCTTCAACCCTTTGTGTTGCTTGGGTAAAATTGGGGTCTTACATCTTCCATTGTTTCTTGCTCTGGAAGAAGGGGAGCAGAAGGTTCACTTGTAATGGGGAATGATCTGGACTGAGACTGCTGGTTGTTGCCACGATACAAATAATAAGTACTTAAGCCTTATGAAAATGCTACTGAGTTCAGTTGCAATAAATTAGCACTAGTTATTGAAACATTAGGAAGGTTTTTCTTTGCACTACAGTGATTAAAGCAGATAAATAAGAAGCCGGACAATTTTTTGTGTGTGGTTACTGTGTCTTAGGGCTGCCTCTAATAGCCCCAGTGATCTTTCCATCGTTGTTAATGCATATTTAATTAGGATTTATTTCCATGGAATTTTTGTACCTTCAGATCATTACAGCACTGAGGGAATTTTATAGCCATGGGGATCAACATGGTCCCTCTAGAGGTTCTGTTTGATGAATGAAGTTGGAAAGAGTTGACATAGAGTTAGAGACCATTATGATTTAGAAACACAGGAGCGATGTGTCCTATGCTGTCCTATGCTGTCTACCAGTCACCTCTTAAAAAACAGTAGGATGAATGCATCCAATCTTTTCTTCTGTTTTTAATTGATCTTTCCTCAAAATTCTATATGTTCTTTTTTTATTTCAGAGCAGTGAAACCGAATGGTACCACCCATCTGTGGAGGAGATAGCTGTTGCATTTTGTCCCTATCTTTCCACAGCTTATAAGAGAAAACATTGATCACAGATAGAGAATAGCTGGGACATGGCAGCACTGGCACGTGACTCAGGAGAGGTGAAAGCAATTCTTCTCTGTGCCACAGACTTCCTGTATGACCTTGGGAAGTTACCTGTTTCTCAGTACAGAAGTGGCCTTTTTCTACTTTTCTAGGTAGAAGATCAAGTCAATATTTAAGACTTTCAATGAGCGATGTGTGCCTCAAAATAACAAAGGCACAATAAATACAATTTATCTTGTCCTGTGGCTTCTGCAATAGGATTACCCAAAATACTCACTGTATTTCACTGTATTAATCTGTGTGGATGGGCTATTCCCACCTATGTACAAGTTTGGTGTCTTTAATATTTGAAACTAATAATGTAGCCTTTATGACAAATCTGTACCTTGATAATGCTGCGTTTCCCCCCTCATTTAGCCTTCAACTGTCCCTTGTTAACAGAGTTGAGCCAGCTTGGCTAGGTCAACGTCTTTTCTCTTGATTCCCTCCTATCTTCAGAGGGCTTTCCATCTGTCTTCTCTAGTTGTTCCTGTCTTATTCATGTGTGCATGCTTGGGCATGTGCAAAGCCTACAGGAAGGACCTTGTCATGAGCAGATTTCCTTTCTTTTAATTGCTCCCAACCTGTACCACTCCCTGCAGCTGGGCCTGAGGAAAGGTATTCAAGGCAGCAATCACCAGGCCTTTAAAATTACCCATTCTTAAAATTATATTCAAGTTAACCCTCAGGTTCTCTGGACTGGGGTTGTTGCATTTGAAAACCCACCACCTGGTGTGAATTTTGCTATGGCAGGATGGGCTCCAAAGTCACTGTCTGAGCTTATGTTTTAACTCTTAAAACACCAATTCATTTTTATGGGTCTGGAAACAAATACACTCACTGCAACTTCTTTTCTTACCCTTAGTATCTACAGTATTTCTTTGCTTTTCCTCTTCTTTTAGCTGAGACCCCATCATGTCCCCTCCTTTTCAGTGTATCCTCCACCAGGACCTACAGTTTCTCTGTCCTTCAAAAGCCACCATGCCTCCCCAAGCAAATCTAACCCCTGAATCCCACTTGTGCTTTTTAATCCTTAAACCACCTTGAGGGCAATCAGTCTGATTTGGCATTTCCTCCTTAGGCACAAAGACATGGTCCCACATCAGTGCAGGGTGTGCTTTAGGCAGACAGGCGCACAGGCTGGGCAAGAAACCAGCTCCATGTAGCAGGAATGCACAAGGACCAGTTTTACCTGGAAATCCTTCCTTGGAGGGAAAAACAAATCCATAGTTTTGCAAACAGTGTCCATGCCAAGGCATGGGACAGACACCAGGGCTCAGGGCACAAGGTGGTAGGAAACCTGGAAACTGCCTTTTTCTTTCTCAGAAACTGCAATATGATAGCTATGTATAGCTTGCAATTGCAGGTATGTTATATACAGATGTAATTTCACAGCCTGCTTTTAGAGCATACCCATACCACAGCTGGGGCAAACTAGAGAATTGCCTATGACTCAGTTACCTCTGTCTCCTCCTTTCTGTAGGAGTAATTTATCCGTAACTCCTTTGTGCAGCAGAGCCCACCCCATTGCACCGTGCCCTCCCCAGGTCACAGACTGGAGCATCAGAGAAGCAGCATCCCCTGCACAGCTGGATCCTAGGCTGAGCAGGACCACGCAGTGGAAAGGGAGCCATTTCTCAAAGTCTCCCAGCAGCCCTGATCTAAGGAGGCAAGATAAAATAGGGGCTAGGCCACAGGTGGCTGAATTAAATCTGCAAGAAACTAACAGTAGTCACTCAGGAAGGCTGCAGGAAGAAGAAATGAACCCAGATTTGTCAGTCCCAGCCCTGTGTCCTAACCACCACCAGAAACTGTTGGTGCTCTTGACCTGGCTCCCCACAGTTGGACAGGTCAGCTGGAAAAGGTTGTAAGTCACCTGTATCTTGCTTTGTAGGGTACAATTTATGTAGTGGAGGAATCATTCACAATACTTGATGCTTAGCTGCATAAACATTTGGTGTTCAGGGGGAACTTAGTCACTTGTGATGTGGAGCTCTGGAGGATGCACTGCTTCTGGCTTCCTGGACAGACAGGAGTCTTCTCATGAGGGAAGTCTTCATTCTTACTCCTGGGACTGAGAAGAAGATAAAAGGGAAAAGGACACTCCATGTCCCTTCTCTGGTGCTCATCAGAAAGGAAGCAGAAAACCATCTAGTCAGGTGAATGAAAACCATAAGCTGTACAGGCAGAGATACAAGGAAGAAAGGCTTAAGTGGTTCTTTGCTAAAAATTATGTTCTTGTTTGTGGGATAAAATGGATTTTTAAAGAATCTGTTTACAATTGGATGAATTATATAAGTATCCATTATGTAATTGAATAATAGCATAATCTTCCATAATGACAGGCAGAAGCCTTCTAATGTTTGGGACAGGACTGCTATTTTCTTCTTACTTGGATATCTTTCAGATCCATTGTTATGCAGTTCTTTACATGATGTTTTCTTTCTTCCCTCTTTGAAATTCATCCATGCTAACTGGCTGTATTTACTCTATTATTATGCTTCCTTGAAAATGTCTTTTCTTTATTACTTACGTCTTGATAGCATTCCAAGCGTACCATGCTGCAATGCTCTTTTTTTCTTGCTATTGCAAGTTTGAGCCTCTGGATCCAGTTCTCGTACCTCTACACCTGTTTGAGCTCACTCCAAATATGGGATAAAACTATCTCCGTGCAAGGTGAAACAAAGGTCTTTGAAGGACAAAGAACTTTAGTGAGGCTGGTTATAGGCTTACAAGGGATTTTTCCCTTCAGTGGTTTGAAAGGACAAGAAAGGCAACTCACATGAGTAAGCACTTGCGAGTTCAGTTCCTGAATCAACTACTCCATTAGTTTTTGAGTATACTTTGCTGCAAAGCTAGTTATATTTTTCTTTTAAACATGTTTCTTTCTGGAAATTTTACTGCTAATGTAGGTTTTCTTGTTTCTTTTTTATTTTGTTTGTTCCTTGGTAATGTGGCACAATGTCCAGATTAAAAAAAATCTTTCAGTGAATTAGTAATATGTTTAACACTGATGGCATTTTTCATCTTCCTTTCAAACACTGGTATACAGAGTTTGTCTGTAGAAGGGCAGTCTTGTGGATGGGATTTACGGGGGGATGCATCTCTTTTCAAAATTATGAAAAACGTCTCATTTTATGAAAAAGCCACAAGCCCCTTGAGAAGCACAGAGGCTTTAATTTCAAAACTGAACTGCTTCTGTCCACTTTTCTTGGAAAATCTTCAAGGAGCCTCCAGATTTTCAATGTTGACGTTTGCAATCTCCTGTAAAAGAAAATACCCCTCCCCTCAATTTTTTTAAACACTGAATTATATACATATTTGAATATTCACATTTCGGTGAATTGCTGGCCACAGTGACACTTCTGTGCCCTGGAAGAAATTATGAGCCTTTTTTTTTTCAACTTCTATTTCACAAAGCCACGTTAAACATTTTCTCACAGCATTTGTTAATAACATAAGCAGGTTTATTCCACGATTGGGGATTTGTTTAGCCATAGGCTAAATTAGATTGGCCACATGTGGTGTTCAGAGTGTCACAGTGGGGTCCATGTAACACCCTCTACGAGTAACACTGCACTGCTGAAAAACGAGGGAGGGGGGAGAGGGAGGGCTTAGAAGAGTCGATAATTTTGCAGTTTAGCTGAGTTTCTGGTGGCGGCGGTGGTTGTTGTTGTTGTTGTTTTGAGTTGTGTGTACTATGTTTGAAGAGAAAGCTAGGACTGGTTGGAGCCTTAATAAGAAATAAAAAAATGGAGGTGAAAGGGCTCACTGATAAAAGAGCTGCTTTCATTTACTGCTCCAGGCATCTGCTGTAAAGGAGCCAAAGCGAATGTGCAAGCATCAGAGACAGTCGCAGGAGGGAGGAGGCAACAGTCAGAGCTGTGAGTAACTGTACATAAACATAATTTAAATCAAAACAGCTGAATAACAATTTAGGACATAAAAGGAAAGAGAAAAGGTGGAATGAAGTAAAGAAAAACAAACCCCACAAATCGACCACAGTCAAACGAGAGAGGAACGCAGAGGAGCAGCAAATGGAAGACGAAAAATCAAGCAAAGCCATCAGGGTCCAGTGGTTCATTCCTGTGGTACCCTGCGGTTCCCAGCTCAATTACTCAATAAGGTCTCATGCTTTCCAGGCCAAGAGGAGCCCTGAAGTACCAAATCTCTCCTTCAGGCTTCTTGTCTTCAAACACAGGGCTCTTCAGAGCTCAGCCTCCCCATACTTGCCTCTTTATGCTGCTTTCTGTGCCACCTCCCAGCCCCTCTGCTCCACCAGTGACCCACGGTGCTCGCTTCTACTGCTGCCATCATTCCCACTTGCCCGGGGCCACTAGCACCCTTTCCAGACAGGTTCTCCTTTCCCCCAGAAGCCCTCCCCAAACATTGCTTGCTCCTGCTCAGCCCCTACTGGTACCCACCAGCCAGAGATGGCCGGTCCCGGTGCATTATCACTCATCATCTTGCCATCTCAGGTCACTGCTGTTGTCTCTTTCCATGTTCACATAGCTGCTTTTACAAAGGGGTTTTCATCCACAATTAAGGCTCCTAAGTCCTAACACAACAGCTGTTGATGCTCTACAGCCACCAAGGCCTTTGTGTCTTCTGGCTTTTTTGAGTACCACCCAGTGTCACTGGCTGGTGTCCTTACAAACACGTAAGAACAAATTTGGATTTTTTTAATCCTATTAAATATTTGGCCTTGATGATACCATGTGGCAATGAGCACCACTGATGACTCAGTTTTAAATGTGTTTTCCTGACATTGTTATTAAATGGGGAGAGCAAGCAGAACATTGCCAGGTCGATGTGGTTAATGGAGAATGCTGTTGATGGGCTTCACAAAGACTAATTGCCCACTCCTTCAAATCCAAGAGATGTTGTTGTGATGGAACAAAGAGCCATCTTTGTTCAGTGTCTGGAGAAGAATGGCACGAGCAGAAGAAAACAGTAGGATAAAAGAGTGTCTCAAGCAGAGGCTGTTACCCCATACTTCTGTGGATGTTATTAAAGGCTCTGCAGTAGACCTTTCGTGAAATGTCTCCCTGACCCCAGTGCTGAAGCCTCTTTTGTGCCTGGAAAAATGAGGGTTTAAACCCTTTCCAAAATACTTGGGGTTTTGCTTTCTTATTAGTGCAAACTTAGCTTTGCTTGCATATTGGGCATGTTTCATTTCTCAGGTTCGTGATATGAGAAAAAGCTAAGAAACAAAATAATCCTCCCTCCTTTATGAGAGACAGTGTTATTTCCCTCCCTGATCTATATGTTCAATTAGTCCATAAAAGTTCCTCTCTGCTAATTTGATATCCCGTTTTCCAGCTTTACCAACATCTGAGACATCTGATGTGTGTGTAAGCATATAGGGGGATGAGGACATGTGACAATATTTTTTCCACAGCAGAAATGTGTATATTTTTTCATGCATACATAATTAAAAATGGTTGAAAGAGACTTTGATTAAGCTTTCTCAAGAATTCAAACTAATGTTAATCGTATTTCAGGAGAGATCATGCAATAATATTTTCAGCCAAGAAAAGGAGACTGCTTAGGGAAAGCCACCATATTAGTAAAAAAATAAAAATACCAGCTTGTGACTGGAAACATTTTGCTGTCTTTGCTTTAGCTCATACTAACAAGTGACCACTGTCAAGCAGTTACTAGGATAAATAATACATAATAGCAAGGCTAGAGAGAAATGAAGAGTCATAGACAAGGGAGGAGAATATTGTTTCATCTCAGAATTGAAATGAAGCAGAGGCCAAAATCAGCAGGGTGGGAAGTCTGTTCCAGATGGCAGGAGCTGCAGAAGCTATTGCACCAACAGTAGCCAGCTTGTAGGAAGAGGCAGAGAGAAATAATCGGGTTTCATCCAACAAAGTATCAGGTAATGTAAGAGGGGGACTAAGAGTGCCAAAGCTCTGACTGATGCTTCCTGAAGGGGATAGTCCTGCAGTAATTGGGAGGGTCACTGTGACTCAGAAACCGTGCGCTGCAGGGGAGGCGGGGGAGGTAAGGGGGTTAACACTTTTTTTCCTAGATGCAGCACTGAGTCATAAAGCCTTTTTCTTTTTCTTTTTCTTTTTTTTTTTTTGTCTCCTCTGTTAAGAAAAAATGATCTGGCATGTTCTTTTTCCAGAAGATTTTGAAGAGGACATTTTGGAGAAGCATTTCACAGAGCCCAGCAGACAGTCCCATGTCAGCTCAGCTCTCCATCCTCAGGCAGCTCCCCCTCTCCCAGGACAGGCTCCTCGTGACCTCCCTGTCCTGCTGACAACTGCGGGACAACGCGGTCCTGCCCGCAGACCAATGGGACCAGAATAAAATGAAACAGAGGAGACAGGGTTTATCATCGGCATCCCTTCTTATGGAAGGGGGGTACAAAGAACTAATGGAGGTGCCCAGAGTCACCCCTAGATGTGGTGGTGAGGATGGCAGTGGGGCACAGGTCCCTGTGGCTGCAGTCTGGTGTTCCAACTGTGGGGCTACATTTCCCTCCAGTGATCTACTGAGCAGGACTCACTCTTGAGACCCACTAGTAAAGGGGTCAAATCTGTAAAGGAAATTAGAAACTTGTTTTTTAAATGAAGAAAAAATTGCTTCAGTTGGTATATGCCCTCTTGTATCCTCTGTTCTTATATAGAAGATAGCAAGAGTAATAAGGAAGATCCCACACATCACACTGACTGCTAGCACATGGAGAACTTCTTCCCATGGTCCCCGACGGAGAGGTAAGAAATGCATCAAACCTGAGGTTTTCCAAGGTCCATGCTCCCAGACAGTCCCCAGCTGGCACTGCTGGCTGCTCAGGCTCTGAACCCAGCCTGACATTTTGTAGGGATGGTCATCAACCAGCGGTTTATGGACAACCAATGTGTGGTAGGGCTGATGCAGTGAGACCTTTCTCCACATTTGCCTCACGTTGAGGACCCAGCTGGCCTTAAGATTCATTTCTGAGGTTGAATTGGGGTAAGGTTTGGGCTTGGAGCTGGTAATCCAAGAGTCACTGTTCAGTGATTTCAACTGCAAGATGTCAAAATCCTTCGTGTTCAGAAAGTCCCTCGCTAGTACTTTGCCACGTTTCTGTCTCAGAAACCAGTTTGAATTTTGGAACCAAATCAGTTAAGTCATTTGGGGCTTGGCAATTTGACTTTGACTTCACATGATTTTAAAGAAGCTTGGATATAAACACTAGTTTTTAAAGATGCCAGGCCTAACGGTTTAAAAACTGAACAATAAACACACTTATTAATTTGCCGTGGAAGATAGACACATTGAATCTGTGTTAGTTATTTGGCAGCATCATGAATACTTTCCTCAAACTGATTTGATGACTAAACACTCTCCAGAATAGCAACTGGTCCTGCTGAGAAAAAAGTAACTTTTAGGGCTAACAGTTTCTTACTGTTCACATTCCTCCCTGAAATTCTGTTCAGCTTTCAGTCTAAATTCTTCATGGCAAAAAATTTAAATGAAAAATTCATTTTGGGGCGATGCCAAGATCTTCCAAGGTTCTGATGGGTTTTTTTTTGTTGGTGGTGTTGGTTTTTTTAAATCTAAAAATGATTCTTATTTTTAATTACAAACTCAAATCACCTGATCAAAAATGTAAGCTTTGTCCAATTCAAGCAGCTTTAAACAGTTCAAGAATAATACTTTTTGACTAATTGGTCAATTAAAGGTATCATTTTTCTTGATGCCCAACAGGAAGAAATAGAATAGAAGTTCAAAATATTCAATGACCTGAAAAATCTGTTTTGTACCAGCTCTGTTTATCAACCTTTAAAACTAGTCTCACCCCACTGAACTGAATAGCACACTGTCTTCTTAAAAGGCCAGCAGTTTTCCAAGCAGATTGTTTTGTGTCACCCGCAATTTAGAAAGCAAGCAAACATGCAGCTGATACCAGTTTTTGACCAAAGCATCTGTAGGAAAGAAGCAGAAACTTTGCTGCTCTTGATCAGACATATTTTCAAGGCCACAGTGTGTTTTTCAATAGCTGTGTTGAGTTTAGTGCTGCCATCTCGGGGAAATCTGAGAGGAACAAGGTTATTTAAAAAAAAAATTAGAAACAGCAACCACTATTTTTTGGCAAAATGTGACGATAAACAAACAGAAAAGGTCAAAAGATAAATCACAGTTGCTGAAGCGACCTCCAAGACTTTACAAGCTCTTCTACTTACCATTTACCTCCTCAGCTCTGCCTTCTTTTGCCAAAAATGATACTTTGCTGATTTATTTTTTTACTGTTGCAGGCAGGAGGTCTATAAATTGATCTTTATAAGTCCTGGTAGAATATCTATATTATACCCTGTAGGTATTTCTAGGTTTGTGTAAAATACCAGTGCAGTCCACGTTGACAAACAAATATCCCTGAAACCTACAGGTGATGCCACTGGACCTCTAATTGCTGAATGAGTGACAAATCTTTGAAGAGAAATAGGACTGATGACACCAGGTGACACACTGAAAAGGGCTTCTAAGCAGAGCTCTGCACACAGGGGATGGGTGCATTTGCTCGTCTTTTTGAATCATTGGCTGATTTGAACAACATTGTTTCAGGTTAATCTGAAAGAAACACTTATCCTTCCTGTAGCCCCAAAATGAATCAGAAAAATCAAACCATAAGAGGAATTAATTTGAGGCTGGAAAAAAAATAATTTCATTCTGTTTGGGCTGTTATTGTTGTTTTTCATCCTCCCAAAAGGGAAATTTAGTTCAATTTCCAAATTAAATGTTCTTTCAAAATGAAAAATCCAAACATTTACTTCAGGAATGTCAAAGGGAAATGTATTAAACATTCATTTATAAGTTGGCTTAGGATGATCTGCTGAACTTAATCTTGATTCACAAGTATCTTTGCTTGGCTTGGAAAGGAGCTCTTTTCATCCCGTTGTGCAGAGGGCTCCTCTCGGAGCTGCTCTGGCATGGGGAGAGGTGGTGGGGATGCTGAAATGTCAGGTTGGGCTCAGCCTGATGCTCGGTGCCATCTCCTGCTCGCCTGCAAATGGTGATTGATGGCACGCGTCAGGTGTCAGGGGGCACAAACCGGCCTGGGTGAGTATTCAGTGACAAGCATGTGGCCAGGCTGTTTTGCTGGCGTGGCAGCCCCGAAGCATTCCTGTGCAGTCACCAACTGCAGCACCTGTTGTGATGTCCCTCCTTGGCTCACAATGTCCCTCCTTGGCTCTCCTTCACCCTCAATGGTGCCAACAACTTTATGCTGGGCTCCAGGAGCTCCAGTTTTTTAGGACACCAGTGATGCCACGGCAATACAAGATCCCTCCATCGGCTGACTTAACCCCTCATCTGGCAGGACAGCTCTCCTTGCCCACTCATGGGCAACTCTTTTGCAAGTGGGCTTCTGACATTTGTCCTATACAAAATATGAGAAGAACCACCCAAGAGGAACAAATTTTGCCCTGACCAACTCTTCTAGGATGAAACTCGAGGCAAAGAGGTGGCTCTATCTACCTGTCAGCCTCCACCCCCTGTTACACACTTTTTACTGTTGACTCTCCTATTTTTTGTCATGCTCTCTGCTTGTTGTCTGAGACGAGATGAAAGATTTTTAATAGTGATGGCATACAGCTCTAGAGACAAAAGGGTCTATTCTTTTCTTATCTTGGATGTGTTAAAAACACTCTACCTTCATCCTGCTACGTTCAAAAGGAGACAAAAAGTGAAACGAAGTGAACAATTTTTCAGTACCATTAATAAAACAACCCCAAATGATATAAAATAGCCTTGTTTCACATGACAAACACTGTACCCATGAGCTTTGGCTTCTCTCATGAAGAGAGAGAGAGAAAACCTTCAGAACTTTTTCTGGGCTCTCAAACTTCCAGCGTGGTTCGTAGGGGCTGTAATTTAGCCCCAGGCATTTGAGAATCTACTTTGTGTGTTTTGGCAATGACATGAAAATGCAGAGAGAACTGTACATCTTGCAGTTGTACGCTGAGCTAGGCGATCTGAGGGGCCTGTCTATAATAGAGGAATCATCTTTTCTTCAATGAAGTGCTACTATTGTTGTGATCTTCAATAAAGGATATAATGGACGCATTCATGTGGTGGCTGTTGTTTGTGTGTCATTCTTTCAGCGTACGGCTAAGCGCACAAGAGTCTTTTAAACTCTTCTCTACTCAGATCCAGTAGTGCTAGCATTTTGTGCCAAACTAGGTTGGTTTTCCCCCTGCAAGCTTCTTTTCCTATTATTTTTGGATAAAGCCAATTGACCGTGAAATACCTCTTTATTGCAAAATGATATCTCCAAGGCCTCACTGTGGGATCACGGGTTAAAACAGCAGTGTAATGCACATTTGCGTGGAGGTGCTGTTGGTTTAAATATCCATCTTTCTAAAATTAGTCACTTTGGCCCATTGTAGGCACGTTAAGAAACTGATATTCATCGGGGGTCAGAAGTAATATTCAAAGCTGCATTTACTTCTGGGTGCCATAATAATATCAATTGCCCTTTTTCATATAAGAAGTCCAAACTGAAGTTGGGCCTTTCATGTGAGTAAACAGCATCCTCAGGCCTTCATAGGGTGACCTGAATAAAGTCATTTCCTTCTGTTTGATTACAGCATGGGGCAGGGGAGAGATTTTCAAAGACAAAAGGTGATGGTTGTGCCTGGAAAGGCAGAAATTTGCACAAACCCATACCGTAATGGCACAAGCAAAGAACATTTTAGCATGCAACGTGCACGTGCACTTCACTTATCACAGATGCAATCACTAATGTGTGGTCAGATAGTTGGCTCTGAACAAGGGGCGAGGCTTGGAGGAAGGGTGCTGAACAAGGGTGCAGCCAGCAGCTGGAAATGCACAGGATGAGGCTCACATGGGCCATGAGAGGATGCTCATTTTTCAACCATACAACAACAACACTTTTAGAAGAGGGGTGGGGGAGGAAATGTTACCTTGAATCTGCTCTAAAGAACTTACTTGAATCAATAGGCCTACATTTAAATAAGTTTAGATGTAATTATCCGTTACAAATCTGGTTTTATGCCTTGTTAGCCGGAGATCCTAGGCACTTTTATTTAAAATTTGTACCAATCTCAACCTCATTTAACTACACAATGTGAACAGTTTAGGAGAAGAGGAAAAAAAAAAAGAAAACCACAAAACCTTCCAACATCTTTTCTTTTTAGGCAAGTTGAAAAGGATGAGCATCTAGCAAGGTTTTTTCTCAAGTCACTTTTTAAAGATTGTTATTATCTTTTCATATTAAAGTTAACATTACCATATGCTGTTGAGCTTTTGTTGATGGCAATGCTTAAACTGGGATGTTGTTTCCTTTGGAGATTCTTACTGCCAGTCATTAATTTACATTTTTTTGAAATCGTACAGCGAGTGCTTTGTTGATGTCTGTTTTCATTTTGTTTCTCTCTCTTTTCAGGTCACACATGAGGAGGTTTTTCAAACAGCAAGTTAAAGCGATGGAATGAAATCAGTGACATCTGCCACTCATGCTCTCTCCCTCCATCCTGTTTACCCATAGCCCCCCTTTTTTCCTTTTCTTTTTGTAATGCTCAGGGTTTTCATCCCATTCAATGGCCACCCCCCATTCTGCCCTGCAACCCCAGTTTCTCCAGTAATTACTCTGAGGAATGCATTTGAATCTGAATCTCTTTCTCTCCTTCATTCTTTGGCCCTTTTTGGCTGTTGGTTTGGGGATGTCTTAATGTTCCCATTTGAACTGAGATGTCTCCCTTCATAAACTTCAGTTGTGCCCATTTTTATTTCATCTCCGAGGAAATCAAAGATCATGTCATGAAAATGAAGTGTCCAGCACTTAACGTGATCCCATGCTGATTGTAACAGGCTTCTAGGAATTGTCCTACTCTGTGCTTTTGGTTTCCTATTGTGGTTGACCATCTCCATAACAATCTAAATAAATGAAATCTAATTAAAAAGAAAAAGGACACAACTGCCTCCCCACTCCCTCTTTAAAAGCTGAATGAATAACATTGAATCCTCTCCAGTAGGAAATTTATGAGGCTGAGAGTTAGGGTCCTGATCCTGAAATCTTTACTCATGCACTAATCCTCACACACTTGATTTATCCTTTCAGCTTCAGTTCATACAATGACTCATAAAAATAAGTGATGTAGGATTGGGCCCTTCAGAAACTTGCAATGACGCAGTTTTCCCCAGTGTTTTCTTTCATTATTGTGATTTTTAACTACTGACTATGCAGGCAGAGAAAATATACTCAGCAGAGAGATCTTTTTTCAATCCTTACTCCAGCAAGTAAAGAGAGTAGTAACTTGTCAGAGAAGGATGTGATCCAACAAGCATACAGGTATACGTTTGAGATTTCTTCAGTAATAGACTTGTCTCTCCTGTATCAATTAGGAGCATTGCATTGCCAAACAGGATCATCCCATTGTATTATAGCATGGATGTTCCCTATTACAATGCTTTAAACTATCTATTTAGGACAAGCTGCTTTAAAAAAAAAAAAAAAAAGAAGAAGAAAAAAAGAAAAGGAAACCTGGATGCTTGTTTGCTAGTGTTGCAAACTGTTTGCAATAAAGATCACCACCAAAAAGGAAACAAAGGAAATTCTAGACTACAGTAAAGGCTGATCTGTTTAGTATATGCCCTTAAAACTTAATGTGCATGGTTAGGATCCAGTTAAGTAAAGTGCTCTGTCGCTAAAACTTGGATTGAAGCAGCCCTGCTGTAAAGTTTCTTTCCTGATGTCATTTTAAAGTGAGAAGAGGAAAGAAGAGAAACAAATTGACACGTACTGTGATAAATTCCTGTAATGGATTAGAAACAGTGCATTGCTGACACTGAAGTCAGAAGAACAGAACAGTTTGGGAAACGGTTCAGAGATGCTGGCTCTGGTTATTTCTTCCAGTGGAGTAATAAGAATGCTGGAAACTTGCCTTGTGTGTGTGTGATCTGGACTCAAGTCCCTCTGGAAATGCATTAAAAAAAAGGGAGGTCTCGTTGCTAAAGGGTATTGTTTGGAAAATCATACAAAACAACAACCAGCAAAAGAAACCGCTTTTGTAGCTGATGGGAAATATCAAGAATGGATAAAGTTATTCACACTAGGCTGAATTCTCATGTCTGTCTTCCTATCTGAGAGTGAATAAGAAGTAAAGACAACTTAGGATTTGCCCTGTTCCTGCCTCCACAGGTACTCAGCTCAGGCGGTCCCATCAGGACTTTATAAAGGCTGATTTTGTGGACCACTGGAGAGGCAGAGGACTGCTTATTGACTGGTTGGAGTCACATTTATTCTGTTTTAGTCTTCTTCTGTTTTGGGTAGTACATTTTGGTATATTTAGGAGGTTACCCTCCAACATCTGGGAATCATTTTCACACCAAATGATGGAAAGACAACCCTCAATTACACCACTGAATTCCACCCCACTGTTGAAAACAGCATGTCTGCATGCATGTGCCCCACTTACTGCCTGATCGGGGCAATCTCCTGAGAAGCTCTCCTCCTTCACAGCCCCTTCTGCCAGGGCAGCTCTTCCCTGGGGCTGGAAGCCCAAGTGAAGGAATCTGACTTTCCCAGCTCTCTGTCCCCTGAGCAGCTCCTGTCCTACAGGAAAAATGCACTTTTCTGCCCCCCTCCCTGCTCGCCCTGACTTGGGAGGAGGTTTTGGGGGCTCTACCACTGCTGGTGTCCCATTGCTTCCTCCTCACTGCCCCCCCCAGTGCATCACACCCCCCTCCGTGAGGAGATGAGAAAGAGCTGTTGCTTTGATTGGATTAAAATACAGACATTTTGCCCCAAACTAACAACATGTTGCAAAACAGGAGGAAGCGACGGGAAGGAGGAAAAGATGGCTTTTCCAGAGAAAAGTCTGGCTGATGGGTCTTAATGGAGGTGTAAAACTATACAAGTGTGAAATGTTGTTGTTATTATTTATGAACTACCCTGCACTCTGTCTGACACTGCCTGAGATATCATTTTACTGGCACATGCAAAGCAATGCAATTCATTGGCTTTCTTCCCTGCTGTAAGTGTACCCACAGCCTGAATGGGGCATTTGGGGACCTGTTTCCAGCATGTGGATCTCAGAGACCAAAATGCACAACCAGACGTCTGCTTTGAACAGGGGCAGAATGCAAAGCAGTATTCCTGGCAAGGGATTTTCAGGGTAGTTTATAACCAGGGAGAGTTTGGCATGTGAGCTACACACTAGAACATACACATGATAATGATGGAGCACTAAGACACCATCACTGGAAAAGCAACACATTTTCATACATGTAACATGTCCAATAACAAGAACCGCTTTAAAATAATCCTCTGAGCAATTTGTACGCTCTGCTAACATGCTAACATAACAACCAAACTGGGGACAGAAGGAAAGAGGAAAAATCTAATGCTAGTGGCAGGCAGAAAATGAAACTACTGAGAATCAGAATAGCAGAACATCAGAGCAAAAGCAGGACCATGATGAGGGGGGCCCATGGGGCAGGGGAGAAGGGGAACGTGAGGGTAAAAGGACTCTGGGCTAATCTTGCTTTCATATTACCTGCATGCATGTATTACCCACACTGGTATTGAACTATGGGAAGCTGGAGCACTCGGACAACCCATGTGCTGCTCATGGAGGATTTCCACCTGGCAGCAGAAATTTTGGTTCTAGAAGGCGGTATTTCAGGGCTTGTGGTACTGGGTCTCTGGCAGAGACAGCCAAGGGTCTGAACAGCAGTCCCCTTCCACCCATGGCCATATGTCCCAGCTTCTGTAAATTAGAAAGGGTCGCCTGCTCCCTGCTGACCAGAGAACAGTTTCCCTTAGATCTGGTGTCTCTAGCAGCAATGACTTAAGTATTTTTAGTGGAGGAACTACTCTGATGATCCCTACTTTCCCCAGTTTGGCAGTATAGAGGAGCTGTCATCAGGATTCATCTAACCTACTATTGTTCACTCCTTCCCCCTTCAAAATAGTATGATTTCCTGCTGCTTTCCTGTGAGTTAAATACCAAGGATTTAGGATGAGCAGAGCAGCAAATCATCTGTTGGCTCTTGCTTCCCCCCGCTCCCCGCTCTCTCTCTCTGAGCAGCATTTCCTCCAGCACTGATTTATATTTGGTTCCACAGGAAGAGAATCCGCCAGGGGAGGTTTAAGCCTTTGACACTGCAGTCACCAGAGACCTGGAGCTGAGCTCATACCTTGCAAGAGCAGCTGCATGGATGCCCAAAGAAATCCAGACTCTCTCTCTGTCATCACTCCCACCCTGGTTCTTGAGGACTTTGGTGTTTTGTGCCCACTGATTGTCCTGATGGATGGGAAATAAAGGCATGAATGTCACTTGGCAGTGCATCCTTCTCCTCTATCCTGTTCCAACAGGGAACCCATGGTGTGGGTGAGAGCTCAAGGCACTGCTTACCTTATAATGGTGCCTACAGAGGTGCAAAGCTTTAAAACCAAACCCTTTGCCTCTGGCTACAGTGGCTGAATGAAGAGCCTGGGAGTTTTCTTCCACTCTCTGTCATTACCTCCAACACTGATCATGCCAAAGTATCTCTTATGCTGAGCTTCCTAACTGACCTGTGCTGTGTGAAAAATCCTTTGAAATCTTCAAAGAGAAGGTGCTTAAGAATATCAAGTTGCTCTTAATTGAATGTGGCCTCCTGAATAGAGCACAGGTGAGCTCAGACTGCACCCCAAAGTTTTAAGAGGAGCCCTGGGCATTTGGGAGGTGTTGTTGCTTTTTCCATCAGTGGTGACTAATGACCTTGCCACCAAAGAAGTGGTTTTGATTTGTCTATCCAAGCAGATAACAACAGCATTGTATATTTTGACCATGCTCTTTTATTTTGATGAGGTGGTGCAAATAGCCAGCTGGCAGATTGCTAGTGCATCTGCCCAAGGTTTGGATGGAGCAGGCAGATGATTAGCAGGGGTGGGCCAGCTGCAGCTCTTGATTTTCATGCAGGGCTTGCGTGGCTCCCACCCTGAGGCTATCACAGGTGACCTGCAAGGGGCTGTAATGGTCCAGGAGATGTTTGGCAGGTGATGAGCGGCTTTGAGGTGATGTGAAGCAGCTGCTGCCAGCCCTGATTGCTCTACAATACTCTCTGGGAGCACTGCCATCACGTGCCTTTAGGGTTATCTTCTCTCCCTGAAGCATCATCTCTCCTGGGTCCCCCATCAGCTGTGGGATGTGCCCCACTGGCTTGGCTGTATAGTATGGAATCGCTGAGTAAGCAACTCAAGCTGGCTTTCGTTCATCTTTTTAATGGCTCTCCCCCACATGTCACACTGGTCAGGAAAAAGACTCCATTGATTAGCTTAGCTTTCAAGCTGAAAACCTTCAAGCTTTTGACTTGATGGTTTTCAGCCAAGTATTTCACCTAACAGAGCTCTGGGTAGCGTACGTGGATACTTCTGCTTGTCTGCTCCAACAGGTGGTCTTGGAAAAAAGTAGATTTCCTAGCTGAACTTCTATTCTGGCTTTTAAAAAAAAAGTCAGTCTTAACTTGACTCTCCTAGGGTCTGTTTTATTTCAGTAGGGAAACAACTTACTAATTAGGGTAAGACTCTTTAAGAAAATATGTTTTCTATTCCACTGATAGTCAGTTACAAGCGATAACACTGTTAAATGTAGTGCCTAATAAATCTAGAAAAACTACCCAATAAATGTAAGTAATAACAATGATTAACAATAAATTAAATGCAGAGAACTAGGAATGTACCACATTATTTTTAACTAGTCTGGTCCATCGGGTTCTTATTATTCAGTTTGTCCTCCACACCTGGAGTTTATTAGAGTGTAATACAAACTAAACAGTCCCTCAGAGAGGCCATTGGAAGGGCTTAGTATAAAACAATATACAAGTTTAATAGTGGTAACTGACCTTTTTTTCTTTTGCAAAAACGTATCTCCGTAACTTGATTCGTAAGGAAATGTAATGCTTTTTTACATAATCCTAATGGGTAATTTTCCTTTTTGTTTAATTTAGATTATTTTTATTCACAAGACAGCAAGACCTATGGCCAACAGTCAGTGATCTCCTATTCTTCCAGATATAAAATAGTTACTCAAGAGTATTTTTCTTTCCTTACCCGTTTAAAGATTAAGCAAGCAAAAGGGTTAATGCTGTGTGCTCTACAAATGATGAAAGTGTACAGTTAGAAATGGCTAAACTTCACCACATTCATGCCTGGCTAAAGGTTTCAAGCAGCTTAAAGTTCAGGGTTGTTCGGACTCAAGTGGCTTTCGTTTGGCACAGTGCAGAGATAAGGTTCATTTGCTGCAATATGAATCCAGGCCTGACCTTTAAACACCTCTAAAGTTGGACCAGAGGCATTGGCTCAAATCTGTGTATTTTTTTTAATACACACATATGAGTAACAACCAAATATTCATAATGATGCATGTTGTTTGTAGCTGGAATTTTTAGTTAGTTTTCCTTCAGGTTTTCATTTGAAAATGTTGGAAAATTATCATTTATCATATCTTTTTCTTTCTCTCTTCCTCCTCCTCCCTCCCACTTCTCTTTTAAAACCACAAGCTATGGGCAATAGTAAATCTGCAAGACAAAAGATTCTTTTCTAATTTATTTCCCTGAATTTCCATTGTTACACTTATGCCATCTAATGGACTACAGTGTTTTTCTGTCCTGTTCCCACTTTTTCAAATAAAATATAGTTTAATGTTTCTGAGGTTTTTAACTGCTTTTAAAACTTAAAAATAGCTGTAGGAAAGAGGCATTTTCCCTGCACAATGACCTGTAATATTCTGTGCTCTATGTATCCAGTATTGCACTACTGCTGCACGCATACCAAACCCATACATTGTTTCAGACTAAAAATCCCTTTGTTTAGATGCCTTTACACGCTCTAAATCAGAATTGCAGACATTGACACTGCAAATTAGCCCATAAAAAAACACAAAAACCAGCTCAGAAACAATTAAGGGAGAACGTTAAATTCAGTGCTGTTCAGAGGTGCAAATAAGTCAACTAACATATGGAATTTGGAGCAGGGACAGGAACAGTTCATTATAGTCTACATTATCTTCAGACCTACTCATCTTGCAAGATTGGCTCCAATTCTTACTCACTCAAATAGTGATGCCAAAAACCACATACAGCTTGCTCACTGTAAGCCTTCATTTTATAATCAAAACCATTTTTATTTTGATTCACTCCCCCTTCATTTTAAGGGATGAGAAACTATTCCTTGTTTCTGCAAAGATCATCTTTGCTTCAAACACGGACTTGTTCAATCACTTGATCAAATGACCAGGCAAACACTACAAAAATAACTAGTATTTTGAAACAAATAAAAGACAAGTACAATTGCCAATGATTTTTCAGGTGGGTTCTTGTTTTGGTTTGGTTTGGGTTTTTTTTCCCCTAAGTATCTCTGGCAGGAAAAAAACCTCAGAAGGAATAATATTTCTGGATCCTTTTGCAAAAGCAGCCAGGAAAAATGGAATTTGCTGTTGCACCGAGAGGATTTAACTTAATGGATTATAAAGCCATTGCCCAATAAAGTTGGATCCATGGCTCCAGTTCTTTATATGTGATCTGGTCCATATTCCTAAAAAGTTATAGTTTGAAAACTAAAAACGCACCACAGACCCCGTGGTGCTGTGTTTTGGTGAAAAGCCAAATCCAAGGTGCTGTCACGTGGGGAATACGCACTCAGACAGTTTGAGCTCAGGAGAGTGGGCGGTCGAAGGCAGGACTGCCCCTGGCCTCCCAAAAAGGTCTTGATTGCCAGCAGGTTTTCTTGGTTTATAGATGTGCTGCTCTGCTTCTGCCTTTTCATCACGTGAAGTGTTGGGTTTGCAGAGTGTTTTGGGCTGTCCTGGCCATGGGGAACAGGGGATCCCCACAATGGATGTGGTCCTCGTTGCTTTTTGTGGGCCAGGAGACAACACGTAGCCATGGCTGACTCTTGCCAAAATGACCTGGTCCTTGGTACTGCGGCTTCAGCCGGGATGCCCGCTGGGGGCCTTACTGACGTTAATGAAAAATTCACCAAAACCAGGAGAAACTTGAAGGCTTCTTGTTGCTTTTGCTGTCGCTTCTCCTACCAACAGGGAAAACATGCTGGTTTTGTAGTACATGGATCTGCTCTCATTTACACTGATGTACCTTTATTCAAAGAGGAAATCCTGGGTTACTCTGACTTAAGGTCTGCCCCTGGGAGTCATCCTGAGTTGTTTTAACAAAGCTGTGTTCTCCAGGCTATCATTTACATAACCAGATGTCTGTCCTGCTTGATCCATGCCCTCATCAATATGCTTAGTGCGAGTGTTATTTGATTTGATTTATTCTGCTTTCTTTGGAATCATAGATTGATCCCACATAAAAATTCCTGGGGAAATCAGGCAGTTGCTGTGTAGCGCTTGATTTTCACTGTACTGCAGCCCCCTAAAATCTGTAGTCTGAGAGGGAAAGGTACAGACGCTGAGAATCAAAGCAGAAGGCTTCCACAATAAGCTGAGACTCAAATAAAAATGCATAGACATAGGTAATGATGGCTTGGAGAGGAACTGTTCTTTTGCAATTGAATGTATTGAGCATCCAAACAAACAGTATATTATTTTTTTTCTTTTTTCTTTTTTTACATAACGTATCTTTTGGGAGTCAAAGCCCTATACATAATTAAGGAAGTTTCTTTTTTAGCCAGATGCATTGTGGTGTGTGCTCTCTAAACAAAATAAATAACCATTACAATATGAGAACCGCAGGATCATTTTATCCCTCCCCCTTTCCCTCCGCTTTGAGTTTTCTCTATGGAAAATCAGACGCCATATCCACTGCCTCCTAAGAGCAGCACTGTGATCTTGCAGACTCCTGCATCATGGGAGCCCAGGCGCTGGCAAACAAGCAGCAGTATAGACCATCTCTGGAAGGAACAAAGAGTGCACAAAGGCGGGAGGGTGGGCTGGGAATCAGGGAGCCAGAGCATCCCTGGGTGCCCTCCATCCCAGTCTGTGTATTGGCATAGAAATGATTTCTCCTTATTGATTCCTGCTCTCGTTCATGTTTATGTCCCATGAGGATGTTTTTGCTCTGCTCATGTTTATGCTTTTCTTTGTCGGCGTCTTGGGGATCTATCAGATAAAAGTGATAGCCAAGAATAAAATGTCATTATGGTGTGACTGTATTGGCATTTAAGAGGATGGATGATAGGATCTGTCTCACAGGCAAAATCCTGCCCAGGTCAAGGACCTCTTGTGCCCTAAGTGCTCCTTGAAATCACTGGCCCTCACAAAGTACTTTAATGGTGCAAGCAACAGGCTCTGATAAAGATATAGGGTAGCAGAACCCATGCCAGTAAGGAGAAAAACAAGTGCTACTATGGCCCTAGATAGCCTAGAATGAGTCTAGCCACACCTACAATGAAACTCGTTACCTGTGCATTTCTGTTGCTCTGCTCCAGTGCAATCCGTGGGTTTGAGGAATTAACATGACATTTTAAAGAAAGATGTGAAACTGCTGCTGATGTAAATGAACGAAAAACCTACATAGGTTGAACAGGGACTGTCTAGAGGCAGAACACTTCTGAAAACCAAGCTATTTGCTCAGACATTTTGGTAAATCCTGCTGTCCTTCTCATGTCAGAGGCAGGGAGGAGGCCCCTGGGTTTCCTTTCTCTGTGTAGGCAATGTTGACTTGTAATTTTTTTTTTCCCTGAGGTATTTACATGGAGAGCTCCTACACCATGTTTAAGGAAGAAAAATCCACAGAAGTTAAAATTCACCCTAGGGCAAAGTCTCTGCTCTTGGACTTGCCAGACATCTGGCTCCAGTCCAGGCAGTCTGACTTCCAGGTTGAGATTTGGGAAGAAAGCAACCCTTGGGACCAAGCAGGTAGGAAGGCTCCTTGCAGCATCTCCCACAGGGGAAGGGGTGGGAGGAATGGATGTATAATTTCTGGGCTGAGTTCAGGCCAGCTGACCTGTGCTGCTGACAGTTGGGGTGGGCTGCATCAGGGAGGCACTTCTGGCAGGGACTCAGCATGCCTAGAAATCTGCAGAGAATGTGGACACCACGTCCTACCAGCTGGGGTGGCTGATGGACACTGGGGAGTAGTCCATAGGATGGAGAGAGGATGGTCTGCTCTTTCTCCATGGCCTTGGTTTTTCAAGATAAGATTTTTCATGTCAAGAGTGTTCCTCCCTCGCCAAGCAGGATGTCTGTGTCCTGCCATGCTGACCCAACACTTTCATCCTTCTCTTGGGCTGCAAACAGCAAGACACTCAGCTGCAGTTAGACAAGCCGTGGAGAAGTCCCCAACGTTCCACAGTCACAGGAGCTGAAGAGACACAGAACCAAGAAAGAGTGGTGGCTTCAGGGCTTTGGCATTTCCCATCCCCAGGCCAGTCCCTTGGTAGTCACAGGCTGGTGGTCTGAGGTGGCCCAGCGAGCTCCAGAGCCCATGCAGCTATAACAGACTTACTAATGATGTCCTTCATCCTTTTTCTGAACCATGTTATTTCAGGGTCTGGGCCACTGGCTCTCTCTGGAAGCTGTATCCAAGGCCAGTGTCATGGGGCTGGCATGATCTATGAGAAAATGCTTTGAATCTTTCAACGTTGGAGCAATGGTGGGGGTGAAGGCACATGTCTTGCAACCCTTTTCCCATATTTTTTCATAAATGTGTCAGGGTGACCTCAGGGCTAGCCTGAGCCAATCTGTTCCTTCCTACCAAGCCATGAGATTCTCAGCTTTAATTTACCAACTTGGAGGCTTTTTGAGGGAGAGAGAAATCTTCAGATGAAACACTATATTTCAAGATGATTATTGTTATAGTTAATGGGAAAGCAGTTTATATGAAACACTCTGTTCTCTCTATGTCCCACACTTCTACGGGACATGCTGGATAACTGGTACCATAAAAGTGTGCTTTTGGCAGGATTCAGATAGCAATAAAGTTATGCACTTTAGATTACAGCTAGGAGAGAGAAGGGGGAGAAAGGAAATTCCTTTGAAAATTATAATTTCAACATGATAAAGTTGGCTGAAGAAGTGCAGCAACAGATAAAAATCAGCCTTGGTAAAAGGCTGTGACCATTCAATAAAACAATGAAACATTGAAATGTGCAGAAATTGTTTTACCATGAATTAAAAGTGCAGAGAGTCCATCAGTGAGCAACAGTTAGCTAATGAGAAAAGCAGATGCATGCATTTAGGAAATGTAAAGAAAACTTAAACCTTGTAAATTTTTATGTATTGCCCCTTGTACCAAAATATGAAAACCAGGTTAAAAAAAAACCCAACACAAATCAAACCAAAACAAAAACCCCTACCAAGTATGTCCATAAAAGAATTAGGAGACCTAGCCAAAAGAGAAACAAAAAATCATTTTTAAAAGTCCTCTATTCATATATTGAGAACAGAAATATTGAGACACAGAAAAATAGTCATTTTTGATTCTCCTGAACATATTTTTTATTCCCCAGTTATAAAACAGAATTTTTTCCAGCTCCTTTTGGCAAGTCCAATCTGCTGGAAATATTGAATAATGGATATGTTCTATAGGTACATCCTCAGAAGGACACCTAGGCATGATGAAGACAGTTTTATCAACTGTCTATTGAAGTCTACAGGTAAATGTTTGCCCTAGAGTCAACCAAAAATCCAGAGCGGCCTCTGGAATAGCAAAACATCTAGGACCCTAGATTTTCATAGCTTGTTCATCATTTTAAGAAAATTCCCTTGGAAGGTACAATACTGGAAAATCCAATCTACAAATATGCCTTCAGGATAGACAAGAGAGTGCTTTTAAATCTAAGGCAGCAGTTGGCTAAACTGATTTAAAAGAAAAATACATGTGCTGTGTGGAGGCAATGTTAATACAATCCAGCTTACGAATGTATTGGTCTGAAAGGTGATTTTGCAGGATATGAAGTTCTGGAAAAATTTATCAAATAATTTCTTTGGTTTTTTTCTAATCATTAGCACCATTGACACCCTCTATTCATGAAGGAGCAGTCTCTTTGTCTAATGGATGAACATTCTGAGGACTGTAGCTGGCTTCAAGTAGCTATAATTTAGGTGCAAAGTCTTCACCTGGCACAGAGGGGCATTTCAGAGCTGCTCCATGCACTGCCTCTGTTGGTATATTGGCCCTCAAGAAGCCGAAGTTTGAGGCCTCATCCCTCCTTGCTACAGGCAAGGCCCTCCCTGAGGTTGGCACTCCCATGTGCTCAGCAGAGCATGAAGCACCATCCGACTTCAGGCTCTGGCTTGAGCACTGCTGCCTGCAATGTCCTTAAATGTTTGACTAGTTGAAAAGATTTGAAACATGTATGGCCAAACTAAGTGTCAACACTTCGTTATCAAGATCACCCAGCTATTAAAACACATTCATCTCTGATGAGCAGTTAGCTTGAATCAAATGGAGATTGGCTTGAGGGAACTGCAGGGCTGGCTGCACGACTCCCTGTTTTGCTGGCTGTGCAGAGTGCCTTCAAACAGTCCCCTCTCTGTAAAACAACCATGTAGGATGACACCATAACTCAGGTTGGAAATGGCCTTGGGATATCTCTAGTCCAACCTCCTGCTCAAAGCAGGTTCAGCAATGAGGCTGGAGTAGGTTGCTCCGGGCTTTATCCGATTGTGTCCCAAAAGCTTTCAAGGATGGGAACGGCTCAGCCTGGGCATCCCGCTACTTGATTGCCCTCATGGTGAAAAAGTTTCTTCTTTCAACTAATGTCCGTTGTCTCTTGTCATCCTGCAGCGGCTTTTACATTGTAAAAGCCTGGTTTTGCTCGTCTTTTGCTCATCTTTTGCTCAAGGTTTACCTCGTCTTAGGTACTAGAGGCAGTTAGACAACATTGGAGAATGTAGATAGATTGATTTCACACACATGCGTGCAGTTGGAATAATTGAAAACTAATCAAAAAGTCTACTGAGAACCTCTGGAAGGGCATTAAAGCAAACCCGTCCTTTCCAAATGTGCTGCAAACTTCTTCTTCCATTTCTCACTCAGATCCATTGGTGGTCAAGCCTGGGCGTCCATCTCTGTGCATCAGCCAGGTGCGTACTGATCTACCCACAGTTCATAAGTGCATGCTCAGTTCTGCAAGATTCCCGTCGGAGATGCCTGGCTGGGCCCTGCCTAAGATAACCACAGCTACCAGCCCTTGCTGATTGGCCTGCAGACCTTCCCAGGGCGTTGGGAACTGCTGTCTGATCAACTCACTGGGAGTGGATTGGGTTTCCTGGCCATCTTTCAAGGACCACTTAATTGTCCAAGGATTGCAGAGATCCCAACTTAAAAAGCAGGGACCTAGTGTGATCAAGATCTCTTTAAATTTGAAGCAGGCATCTGTAAATGACATAACTCTATGGATGTCAAATCTGGCCTAGAGGACGTACATCTACCTCCCTTCCTATATAATATACGGTAGCAGTTAACTGTAATGAGTGGTAATATAACTCAAGTGCCAAAGGGATTAGAGTTTTCAGCATAAAACACAATACTCGGGGTTTATTCTTTTTTTTTCCTTTAATTTTAATGTGGTGGGCTGAGGCATTTACATTTAATCCCATTGTTGTATATACGTTGCATTATTTTCAGTCTATAAAATTTATATTCCTCTTCAATTAGATTACAGTTGAACCAAAGAGAGGGGATTCTGCTCTGTGAATGCCATTCCAGTTCCTACAGAGCACAGGCAATTGTCACCTCTTTCCTCCCCTCACCCCCCCACCCCCCCTGCCCTGCTCCTTTCCTTAACTCAGCTGTGCTGCAGCACTTGATCAATTGCAACAGCACTAAAAAAAAAGTTAGTCATACATGATCAGCAAAATGGCCCAAATGATGTCATCCATCAAGATGGACATCGCAATTTGCCAACTATTTTCTCATAAATCAAATCATAGTCCCACAAGGAAGAAGAGCAGCTCATGAAGAGCCAACATGGCAGCAGTTATCGGCAGACTGAGAGAAATGCTCCCTCAAGTATACAGTAATTATTTTTACTCGATGGGAAATAAAGAGGGGAGAGATGGTAGTGTAGAACTGGAGAGTGTCTGCCTCACTTCATTACTATTCCCTAGGCAAGGGGCGCAACATATGCTTTTCATTGTGAAGCCAATAATTTTGAATCTTGGGACAGGTGAAAACTTAAATGACATTTGCAAACCTTGATTTATTTCCCTGCTTAACTCTGGAACATGCTTTAGATTTAGCTCTATAAGTTTCCATAGATTAGTGGCCAGTGTCACTGTATTTGCAGTGACCTTTAGCAAGTCTTTCCCTTTTTGTATCAGTCAATTAAATATTTTGGATACTAATAATGACTTACTGAAACCATCCCTGCTTTCTTTTTGTGTATACGTATGAAACAACAGGGGGATAACATGAACATTTTAATTTTTTATTGAGATTCTCTCTTGCATTTTTTTCCCCTCTCTTTCCTTCGCTCTCTCTGTTTTTCCCCTCCCATGTGCGATTTTACTTGCTGGAAATCTCATTAAAAGTTATTTATGAGCTGCTAGTGATCCCGTAAGGATTACACTTAATTCAGTCTGTAAAGCTTTTGAGTTACATTGCTTCCCAGGAATAGCCCCTACAGCAAGAAGGACCACCTTTCCCATTGTTTGACTTTCGTTATCATTACTATAAATACTTCATGAGAGGTTCCTTACAAATGCAGAATGGATCATTGACAGGACTTAGGCACCAAGTGCCATTTGGTATGTTAAGATTTTGCTTCCTGATTCTTTGGTTCATCCCATTTGACACGTGTGGAAGCTAATGATTCATAAAGGTGACATCATTTGTGCAAGACTCACAGAAAGTGTCAAAAAAAGACTGCGTTTCCTTGAAAACAGCCAAAGGTTAATATTATTAGGGTCCAGAGCTGTATTTGCTAATCAAATTAAATCTGCTAGTAAAACATCAGAGGGGTTACAGATCCAAGGCAAACATTCTTCATCTCCCTAGAAGTGAAGAATTCTCCCCTTTCTTAGACTCTAATTTTATTGTCAGGCTATATTTTTAGAATTTTTTCAGTGTGACAGTGAAAATGTATCTAATATGTTCAGAATATCACATACAGCATTAGATATCCTGATTTTTCTGGAAGACTTGGGACTTTGCGCTCTTCTGTCTTAGTTCACTTTGACACTTGGGCTAATTATCGTTATAAGAATAATAAGAATAAAATGAATATACATTTCTTATCTTCCTCCAATAGATGTATAAGCTTAGGAAAGTTGAGAAGTTAAATGACCTGTGCAGTATGTAGTTAGGAAGTATCAGAATTAGAAAAATAGTGAGAATTAATATCATTTCCTACTAGACCATGCAGCTATCTCATCGTGTTGTGACGCTAGAAAGGGAACAGGTAACAAGCAGTGCAGAAGAGCTTTCCCAGGGACTAGGGTCTGACCACAGACACATCAGAGTATTTGGGCATCTGATTCACTTCATTGTGAATAAGCATCTGCTAAATTTTAGCATTTATAGCTCTCAAACCAAATTGGGCCAGTTTATAGTGCTAGAGACTGTAAGCACAGCAAGAGATGGTCTCTGCTCCAATGAGAGAGGAAGCAGGAGTAAAAGGGAAGTGTTATCCTCTTCCTTTACAGATGCCAAGTGAAGAGGCTATAAATACCCTCACCAAGGTGAGTGAAGTTGCCTGCTGCAGAGCTGAGAACTGAACCTCAGCCTCAAATCCCTGTCCTGACCTGTAGCCGCATAAAGCCTGTCCTTCCTTCTACCTCTGCTAATTGGTTTACTCAGCCCACCTGGTGAACATCAAAACCCCTCCCAGGTCAACTGTTCAATAAAGGGAGAAGTTTCAAGGGGGGAAAAATAGCTCACTTGGGACATAGCAGGTTTTGTTTCATCAGCTGTCAGGAAGAACTGCTGCTTTTGTTTGAACGAGGTGTGAAGACAGGAAGAAAGTGAGAAATCCATGTTATTTTCCAACCCGTCAGGGAGAAGTAGAAGGTGGACAGAGACTGAGATGACCTGGTCCATCCACCTTGCTTTTGAGGGTGGCCCTCCACTGATCTCAACCGTACAATCCTGGAGCTACTCTCTTGCTCATCCTGACCCAGGCTGGTATCCAGGAAGTCACTGTGAGTGCAGAGAACAGTATGGAACTTCTTATAAAAAAAAAAACACAGAAAACTCTTTCTTTCCTAAAAACAGTAAGGGAGACAAGGAGGGGAGAAGACTGAAAGTATACCCTAATTGGAGATTCGCAACCCAGACTATAGAAACTATGAAGCGAAGTTATACCAAGTCACTCTAGGGAATCGCTAATAAAAGAATAAACATTTTTAAACATGCCTTGTGTTTAATTAATTGTATAACTCAAGAACAAAGACTACATTTCTTCAAAGTTCTCAATTTTCCTTCTCAAGTAGTACAAAATCAGCTCTAGGATTCTTAGTTCACTCATACTGGAGTACCACTTGGCGCCATTCCACTTGTAATTGGATTTCCAACTTTTCAAAACAATTTGTCTTAAAAAAAAAAAAAAAGCTTATTTTCCTCCAGGCTAGCAGAAGCTAATAAAAAGAGAATATTTCCCTCGTTCTCTCCAAATTGCTTCAAAAATCACATATATTTGATTAAGCAAACAGGCAAAATCTTTAACTGTGTCTTTGCAAAAGCCACTCAGTAGTGCCTCTGACAGACTTTACGGTCGAGGTTTAAGGGCAGAAAAATTTTGTTTGTTCTTATCAGGAGAGAGGCTGTGTTGTCTAATGGTTGAGGCAGGACACTAGGAGTCTGTCCTCCCAGGTTGTCGGTGGCTCTTGCCTTTGATTTGCCATGGGAAGGCCATTTTGGCATTGACTTTGCAAATCCTTAAGCAAGGTAGCAAGAAGAGATGGTGGATGGATAGCAAGGTAGCAAGATGTCGGGTGGATAAGGCATGGGAGATGCAAGGGTGAGCTGGCTGGGGCAGCCCCGGTGTCTCTCCACCAGGAATTATGCAATGGGAGACATTAGATTGATGCTGGAGCTTATGGTGGTCCCCACTATCATTATATGTCAGGTCATTGTAATTTTTGTTATAGGGAAATCTATATGAGAGAGCTGCCTTATTCCATAAACTTGGCAGGCTGCGTAACTGCAGCTCTGCTCTACCTCTCTGAGTAACATATAGTGACTGGCAGAAAATAATGGTCTTTATTTGAGGAACGTGACTGATTTTTATGTATTTCTTCATTGCTTCCTTGAATGGGCACTGGGGACTGTAACTGAAGCACGCGAAAGCCACCTCACTCCATCTCTCTGAGTGTCACGTTTCGCCTGCCCTGATAGATACACAGTGAAGGGCTTCACCTACCTCGGGACCAGCTACCAGCAAACTGAGATAGCCACCAGCAGTGCTAGGAAGTCATCATGCTGAGACAAGGGAAGTGGCTTGTGAGGAATTGTCACCTGTGCAAGCTGCCCACCAAGGGCAGTGTCAAGAAGAGACAAATAAAAATTCACCATTGCTGTAGAAACAGTGGTATTAATACAGGGATAATGGCATTTCATTTAGAGTAATACATTTTTTTATTGTGGTTTCAAGGACCTGTCAAATGATAAACATTACTTTGGGTTATGTAGTGTAGCATAAACATTTCACCCCAAAGGGAACAGTATTATAAGTTGTACTAACAGCTCGTAGTTGAACCCATAGTGGATGCATGGCTGGCTCCATATGACACTAGACCTCCTTCTTCTTGGTTCTGGGCATATCTACTGCAAGAGAGAGAGAGAGTGCTCCTGCTGCAAAACATCAGTTTAGAAGATCCCACCTACCTCAGAAGCCACTGCTCCAGCTGGGTCTGAGGGCTCCCAGAAGTCAGGCAGAAGCCCAAAGTCCTCAAATTACAGCCAGATACAATTACCAGCTGGAAAAAGAGAACGTGCCAAGAATATATAGAGGTGTGGAAGCTACTAAAACAGGGGAAAAAGGATCAAAAAGGAAAAAAGTTCTCTTTCTGAAAAAAAAGGGGTAAGAGGTTTTCATCTAAAGAACTCCAGCTAGTTCTGCCTGCTATGAACATCTCTCCCAGCTTCCTGAGAGCCCTGCGCGTGGCCTGGAGCAGATTTGCTGGTTCTGGTCCAGTCAAGCTCCTAACGAGTCAGGCTGAAATCTGCTTAAAATTTCCCTTTTCTCATTTCCTATGACTCCACAAGAGTCTGCTCTCCACAAGATAGAAGAGAATATCTTAATTCCAGTCTCTCTTTTCCTGCCTACCCCCAGCATGTTCTGCTCAAATTAATGTGGATGTTGGGGGAGGTAGCGAGAGAAGAGAATTTCCTTCAGTATCTGTAATCCATCTACTTTTTAGCCAAGTGAAACACAAATGGTAATCCCTTACATTTCATTTATAAAATGGATTTCCACAGCTATGGAAAGCTGAAGTTGCTATTGTTGTTGCTTTTCATCTGATTTCCACTAGGTCTGCAGTCTCTCCCTGCCGACATGACACCCTGAAATGAATGTGTAATTTGATTGCAGTCAGGCTAGTCATGGATAAGAACTTCCTCCCAGTGACATGACTTCTTTGCATTTATGTTCCCAATGTCTATTTGCCAATTTTTTATTCAGTGCCATGTTCTGTGGCAACCATTCTTAGTTTTCTGCCTATTATTACTCTTAAACTTCTTTTATCTCTCTTGGCTTCTTCTTTCCATTAAATATTACTAGCAGTGGAATATTTTTTCTTTCAGATCTTGCATTTCTTCTACTTGAATCTAATTTTGTTGTGGTTTTAATATTTGGCTTGACAGAAACACAATTTCCTCCGTTCACAGGATGAAATTGGTTTTGTTTTATTGATAACTCAGTTCTTTTCTACTATCAAATAACCATTACACATTCTTGTTTGATACAACTGCTCAACTGCTTTGCATTGGCAATAACTAACAATGAAAATGTACTGGCAAAAAAAGTGGAAAAATACTAGTAAAAAAGTCCCTTTGCCAAGAAATTTTCAAAAAACATTATTTTTTAAGTTTCAACCTAAACTTCACATTAATTGAGATGTGCTAAAGGGAAAACTCAAATATGCAATGTTTTACTTACTTTAGTTTTTAAAAATGTGATAGGTTTTTTTATAATACAAATGGTTCTAGCTTTAAACCATTATTTTGGTCAAAAACGTGAAGTTTTCAGAGGACAGAAGAAAGAACTTTGGGTTATAAACAGTTTTCTGTACACAAGTGTACACCTATACATATACACACACATGTATTTATTCTGTGAATAGTTTTCTGAGCATCTGTTACGGGGCAGCAGGGCCAATTATGCTTCATTCCTGCCCGGGCAGAGAGCATCTGCACTCTGTATGTTTTTCCAGCGGCCGTGCCAGTTAACGTACAGGATTCCTCTGCATTTCTCCGACCTCTGTTTGTTTTTTATCAAGCTGAACAACAATTGTATTCAGCTGCTGTTTTGCATGTAAAATAATCTTTGCACGGATGACTGCAGGTCAGACTTTTCCTTTCGCTGTAATTTTAATGTTACATGGTAAGCGTGCATTTCATCACCCCAGTGCGTTCTGCTCTCTGAAATATTTTCCATTCAGCCAGGGCGGAGGAGATGAGCCTTGCTGTCATCGTAGGATGTCACTAATGCATCTCTCTCTGCGACCAGTCTCTGGTTTTGTGGCTGAGCTCAGATATATCCTGCTGGATCTGCTATGGCCATTATCCGGTGAAGATGAGCACTCCTGTTCAAGCAATAGATGTTCGCGTGTTGGGATGCAGCAGCCGTAGGCATCACCCCAGGCCCCATCCTGGAGGACATGAGTTTTGTACAGTCTCACAAGCAATGGCCAAGGCAGTCGCAGATCTAGGTATTTTGGCTTGGGCAGGGAGAACACAGCAATTTGCATTTGTAGGAGATTATGAAGAATGCTTGGGATAGCAAGAAGCCTGCAGGATGCTGTATGTGCTTGAAATGGTGGACACCCAGCTGTGTAGCAATGGCATGGGAATTGTATGGCATATCCTGAAATGGATTTCTGCCACGGCTGTAACTGGGACAGCACAGGCTGGAATGTCTCCTTTGCAGCCACATGTGCCCAAAGGACTGCACAAGAGAACTGCTCAAGTTCACTCCTGCACGCTGATCAGCAGGACTTGCCAGGGTGAAGTGGCTCATGTGTGTGAGCACAGCTAGATTGCACCAGCTGCAGAGCAGGGCAGATGTATTTCACCGTTGGTTTGTCATCTGCTCCTCCACATTCTTGCTTTTCTCCTCCTCCTTCTGCCATGGGGGAAAGCCTTAGTCCCCTGGGGCAGCATCAAGCTGCTCTCTCACATGGCTCACACTGCGGATCCTTAGGACACTTAGGGATCTCTAGGCACTATTATAAAATCAATGAAAAAGCAGATCCTTCTGGTTAGTCCAAAGTTCATTCTAAAGAGACCAAGTAGAAACAAAATATGGGCAATGTGGCAAAGGAAAATGGGCATTTTCAGGTGGGGAACCATTTCTCAATGGCTTCTGGGCCCACAGCAGCTCTGGTGCTGACTGAGGGAAACTTGGAGTTTGCCATTGGGACCTCCGCTTATTTTGGAGGGTCACTGAACTTGAATCCAGGCCCAAGGTTAGAGCATATCACATGCCAGGGCTCTGCCTGCTCTACAGCAGAGGAGTAGCCAGCAGTGGAGCAGGAGAACTCAAGTGCGGGAAGAACAGCAAAGTTCTGTGAAAAATGTGTTGGGCAGTGGAAACCTCTTAATTCCTTTATTTGCATGACGAATCAGCTGTGCTTTCTGCTTGCTCCCCACACAGCTAAGTTTATACTACTTATTTTGCACATCACTTCATTTAAATTCAGGTGCAGGAGAGGGGAATATGGGCACTTTCATTTGTTCAGCATATTTATAAAAGGCACAGAAATGAACATGTGGCATCAGATGAACACCTGGCAATCAAAGCAGGGAGAGCCAGCTGTTGCCTTTGCAATTGGAATTACAAATTCATGCCATCCGTCCTCTTCCTATCATACCTGCACCGCTCATGAAAGCGGAGGAGTTAGCTCTGGGTGCATATGCTTGAGAAGAATCAGCCAAAGACAACGCTTGCGCTCTCTGCTAAAAAAAGAAACTCTCCTTGCCTTTTCCTATAAGAAGTGATAGTTTTTAAGCCAGCTGTGCCTGCAACTCCCGGTTGCTACAGAATTCTGTCTGTGCCGGCCGAGTCTTTTCTGCAGGGCATGCGACTTTCAACAACTTTGCAGTTTCCGAGTTGAACCCAGTTCGTTCCTGACTTCCCTCCAGCTGATCTGCGCAGTATCCTTCATGCTCGAGTTCATAGGTCGCTCTTCTTCTCCTCTGGCTTGTTTAGCTGCTGAGTTATTGAAGACCATGGGTAATAAAAGATGCCTGTGTTACCCTCCCCTGCATAGTCTGTACTTGAAGGCATCGGTCAGGAATCCTATACGTTAAAAAAAAATAGGGAAGCAGAGGACCAAAGGCATCTTGAACATACATATTGTACCTAAATGAAAATAAAGAGTCAGAGCCACCACTTGAGAATGTGTGAGTCAATAAAGTTTTATAAAAGAAGCCCATAAAGCTGCCATGGAAGTTTAACCATTGCATGCAGCTAGGGTGAGTGCAATTCATTGGTGCTGGAGGAGGACCTTGAGTAGCGTTCCTTTTATCTCCCACGCTGGGATCCTTTATTTAAAACATATGGAGGAGGCTAAAGTTTGTTCTGAGTGCCTGCAGTGAAAATAAAAATTAAAAAAAATGCTCACGTGCACATGCACATGTAGGAACCCAAGCAAATGTGAAGAAATTAAGATGGACTGACAGACAGGGTTGCGCTCGCAGTAAAGCACGTCTCCAGCGGCGGAGGACAGAGGGGACCGGCTTCTCCGGTGGCAGCTGATAGACATGAGCACTTGAGCAGTTCACAGCCTCTCTGTTGTCCCTGTCATAAGATTTGTAGGTGGCTCTCAGCCAGCCACCGGGCTGACGGGTCAGGGGTCGCGACCTGTTGATTTACCAAAGTATGATCAACTCACACAAATTATCGGCGTCAGAGAGCCCTGACAACTTCAATATGATGAGCGATGAGAGCAATTGTTCATGACATGTGAAAGCAGCGGGAGAGCGCCGTTCGGCACGGCGGGAGCAGGGCTGCCGGCAGGGCTGCGGGAGAGCTGGGGGCAGCCATGGTCCCCTCACCCACCCCAGAGACCCACCTCCTCTGGCTGGGGCCAAACCAAACCTCAGGGTCCCACTGGGCAAAAGCATCTTCTCAGTGCAGATGGAGGCAGAAGGAAGCAAGAGGGATTAGAAAGCATTTCAAGGGATGGCTTGGTTGTTTTTTTTTCTCACCGCTGTTGCACTCAGTGCAAAGAGATGTTGAGGGATGGGGGCTTTAAATCCAATGGGAAGCACTAGGGGATTCAGATCTAGGAAAACCCTGGAGCTGGTGGTGTCTGTGCAGTTTAATCAAATGGATGTACCAGCTTCTTCGAGTTATCTTTGGGGGCCGGTGTCAAAATCTTTTTTTTTTTCCTTTTTTCCCAGCTTCATTCACGTAGGAAAAATTTTGCCTGGGGTGGGATGGGAAAATTATAGCTGCTGGGCATTTTGCTTTGATCCATCAATTCCCCTTAATCAACTGTGCTATTCAGATGGGGGCAGAGGATAGCAGAGGTGGTTGAAAGGATGCGGTGACTGTCGAGGGGTTAGGGCAGGGGTGGCAAGTGCATGTGTGTGTGCGTATGCACACCCGCCTGTGTGTGCAGGGAGGAGGAAAAGCCCACACTGCGGGAGCACTTTGGCAGGATTACTCTCAGAGAAAATCTGTTTTTTTTAAGAAGCTGTAGGATTCCTGCAGAAAATGCTCTTGCAATGAACATGCCCGATGCCTCCACAGCCAGGCAGCGCTGCCCCTGCCTGGGGGAGCACGAGAGACGATGGGGATGGCCATGCAGGTACCAGAGACCATCTGACCCAAGCCCAGCTCCCATCCCACCATCTCCTACTGCTCTGCCCGGTCCTGTGTGAGCAGTTTTTGCTCTCAGTTAACAGAAATAAACAAACAAGAACTATTACAACTTCTCCGAGCGTTTTATTCACAGTGGGCATATTGTACCCAGCCCATTGCCGTGTTTATTTGAATCCATTTGTTTTACTTTTGGGAAGGAGATGCACAGAATAAGTATAATGATCAACTAAGCTAATAGTTTTTAATTTCTTACTAAAAATCTTCAGCTTCACACCAAAGTAGCCACAACACATGAGCTAGCAGAGATGAAAAGTCAAGATTTTTTTCATCTATCTTTACCATAATAACCTTTAAAATATTTTTTATATATATACAAAAAGGCAGAGGAAGGCAATGCTTTAAAATATGTATGTCTAACCTTGGGTTTAAACCAAACAAAATAGTATTTAAAGAAACATTGAATAAATTATTTATTACCCTGGTCAATGGTTGAAGAAATACAGTTTATATAAACACATTACAATTCCAGGCATTCTAAGTACTGGGTTTAGAAAAAACCCAAACCCCTTAATGCAATTTTAATAAACCTAAAAAAAGTCATGCTCTTGTTTCAAGCTGAATAGTTTGCTGTTTCTGAATAATAATCATTCAAGACCTAAATCTAACCACAAGAGTTTAGTGTGCAGATGAAATATACTTGCTGGAAAACCCTTAAGAAATAGATGTTTGATTCAGGATCTGAGTCAGTAAAATAAGATGTGATGGTTTAGTGGGACTGATGCTAAATAATAGAAAATGAGGACAACCAATCTAGAAAGAAGAGGTGTGACTTTTTAGGAGGATTAATTAATAAATTAATAGCCGTGTGCATGGATGGAGTACAAACAAGTCAACAACAGATCATTATTCCCTTAAATTAATATGATGAGCAGATCCCTCCAAAAGGAAGTTATTTGTGCTGGAGTAAAGATCATGTGTGAGTGAATGGATGGATGGATGGACGGACAGACGGATGGGTGGGCGGATGCTTGGAGACATAAGATATATATGGGGTGCACAGGGACACACACACGAGCCTATACTCACACCCATATATTTATACAAAATGGATTCTTCAAGCATATCTTTTATTGCTCTCCAAGGGTCAGACTGTAATACCCCAGCATTTAATCGTATTTTTGGCTCACATAAAATCTTATTGTGTTTTAGTGGATGAGTCATGGTATATGAAATTGTACTAGATTCAGTTATGCTACATCAGGAATAGTTAAAGATCACCCCTCTTCCACACCACATTTTTATTGCTAGAGATAGTCATGTCTTTTTCTAACAAAAAGAAAACAACCCTTTTGTCAAAAAGTGCTGATTTCTTGCCATCAAGGCTTTCTGCGGAAAATGTTTATGGTTTTGCATTTTTAATTAAATAGGGTTTTTTAATTGTTGGAACATAAGTTTCAAAACAAAAAAATTCCAGTTTTTCAGTTCAAAACAAGATTGTTTGAAATGTACGTTAATTAGCACACAAAAATAACAATCCCAGTACTAAAATGAAATGTCTCGGAATGATCAAAACATAAACAGGTTTCCACAGCCCTGAAGTGATATAGTTTTTTTGCTTTACAGAAGTTTTCAGGCTTTTCATTGTTTGTCAAAATGAGCAAAAAAAAAAAATTTTAAATACACAAGGGATTAGGAGAACAATATTTTGCCCAAATTGAGAGTACTGCTCAGAATAAATAGGAGTATCAGAGCCTGGACAGAATAAATGAACAAATACATTAAAAAAAAATAGATCAAAGCAATCTGGTTTTGAGCAAGAAAGCACTTCCAATTTAAGGGTCAGCAGTTTTGACATAGATATACAAATATTCATCTGTGTATTAAAATAAAACCGGCAGGATATATAAATCTATACACATCTGCACATCCACCCCCTCTAATCACTTTATTTGATTTTGTATTTCGCTTTTTCTTTTCCATGCCGATGTGCTGCACAAATTTCATGTGGAAACTTCATAGCTAAAACAATCACCACAAAAACCTGGATTAATGATTAACTCTGAATCAAGAGTTATAAGCACTCATCAAGGTAATAGATGATACAACTTAGCCATTTCCTTTCTCTTTTCAGTTTTTCAAAAGGGGCAAGGGAGCATGAAGAATAAAGCCAGGCATCCTTATTTGGTTGAAATAATAGCCAGTATACCAGAACTTCAGACAAATCCTTCTTGCTTTCTTTCAGTGGCCTTAACCATTTTGATCTCATTTCATCATTGAATGGACCCCTTAACAGAGAGTGACCCCATATTTTAGGACTGAAAACATACACCTTGTTAGTGTGAGTTTATTTTTTTGTTGTTTGAAAAGTGGGCAAATGTAGTCAAAGCTCTCACAAAACATCACAAGAGGCTCTTTCTTCTTTCATGGCACATTGAACATGTAAGTAATCATTGTTTACAATACAGAGGCAGATAGCAAAGACGTGTTTGTTGTCTCATGCTGTATCTAATTATGCATTAGATTTTTATTTCAGTTCCTTTGCCTTTCCATGTTATTTTAATTTTGAATGATGATCACTGAAGGGAAAAAAAAAGGGAAAAGAAAAGACGGGGATATGTCGGCAAGGCAGTGGTCCCCCCGTATGGAGCATGTGTAGGCTGGACCTGGAGCACCGCGCTTGGCACTGGGTACCTCATTACCACAGGCAAATTGGAGGAGTCGGGGACGGCTGCAAGCACGATGAAGGGGCTGCTAGGACTGACTTGGGGAGAAAGATTAAAAGACTGAAATATGTATACACTGGGCAAGTGACAAGGCAGCTCCCCTCCCCAGGCAGCGGCTCTGCGCACCTGAGGGAGGGGAGTCCTTTCCAGCAAGCCCGAGGGACTCCGCTACAGGGACATGAGGCAACATGGAGCAGAAAGGAGATGCAACTGCAATCTCAAGAGCTTCTGGGTTTGGTCATGAGACAACAGTGAGCCCTGAAATAACCTCCCCAATGAAGCTGCAGAAGGTCCTTCACTCGGGATGTTTAAACAGGGCTGGGCTGAGCATGAGTTCCCAGTAGGAGCAATTTTGGCGATGCCCTGGGTGCATCAGCATGCCATTTGTACTCCTGCCTTTTGTTTCTCTCTCCCTCCTTGTTGGCTATTTTTCTTATTTACTCATAATGTTCACATAATTTGAAGCTTCCTAATACTATAATCCTAATGCCTTTTATCTGCTCTGAAGGGCCTTTACACCCAGCCAGGGAGCTCTCAGCCTCCTAGCCCCATCAATTCTGCTCTCACTGCCAAGGGAAAGATTGCAGCAGCTTAAGTGTGGGGAAATTAAGCATGGGGTGATGAGAGCAGTGCTAACTCACCCTCTGCCTTCCCGTCTCCTCCGGAGGAAGATCTAGTTCAAGCAGGGAAGAAGTTTGAAAGAGGGTTCCTGTGCCTGGCTCCAGCACTGACTTTTGTTTGACCCATAGACAAGACCATGCCATGGGTTTTCCTGGAACCACAGCACTCAAAGTCCTGCCAAGGATGCTGTCAGGCACAGGCGTCAGTGACTGGGATGTGTTTACTCCAGTAATGTGGGTAATCTTAGGATACGGACTGAGACTGAAACTGGCTTCTGCTGGGCAGGAGAAGGGTAAAACTAGATCCTTTTGACTGAAAAATTGCCTGAAAAGAGTTGGAATGTTACGGATATTTTTTTCTCTAAAAAACTTCCAATTTTTTTCAACCATCTCTAGTGAGCATATTAGATGAAGAGGATTAGCATAAGAAATCCTGCTCAATGCAAAACTTGTAAATATTGAACAAAACCTGACAATTAGCCAGGAATGAAAAGGCAAAATATAACTACAGAGAAAAAAACAGTTAAAAATTAATTGAAATTACCCCCAAAATAAGGACATTCACTGATGTGAAACCCAAATATTTTGAGATAGTGGAAAGGAGAGATCAGACATCTGCATAGACACATCGATAAACAGCTAGAAAAATAAATGAGAGCTCTGTGTGAGGGAGCCAGGGGCCTTGCTTCGAAAAATGTCAAAGGAAAGACTTGTATAGATGTCAGCAGACGGTGGATCAGGCCCCAAGCCCTAAGTGGACAATACAGAATATTACAAATCACTCTTGGGATCAAGTTGCATCCATGTCATCTAATTACAGATAAAACTACAGAGTATTTAACATCTCGTTAATTTAAATACCTGGGGCCATATCATGCCATCAATTTTTAAGTAGATGTCCCCATTGATATCAAAGACGAGTTCACACAATACGGCCCACGTAGCTGAACCTTAAGGGACGAAGCAGACAAAGAGAGGGAGAGAGAGATGCGACAAAATATTTCCCTTTCTTCCACTCCCTTTTTCAAGTTCCTTCCTTTCTCTATTATTGACTTGGTTGTCTGCACATTTTGTTAGCTGGTCCCCAAGTGTGATTTCTATAGTCATCATTCTATAGGGATGATGCTGAACCATGTTCACAAGATGAAGATCCTCAAGCTCAATTTTAAGCTCCCTTACCAAAATGAGGTCTTCAGTAGCAGGAGGGTTATCACGTTTCTCTTTCAAGCTGTCAGAGGTTGTCAGAAAGATTACAGATTTCAACATTTGTTCTGTTTTGTTTGGTTTTGTTTCTGATCCTGACTAGAAAAATGACAAAAAACGCAGATACTGACATTAGATATGTCAGAGAATATTTTACAATTTTCTTGACAATAAGTGGGTTCTTTATGAAAACATTTTTTAAATCAGGTTTTTAATATTTTTAAAATATCTTTCTATTGTTTTTTTCACCAAAACAATCTCAAGTGAAATGCAACAGAAATGCTGTTGCTTTTGTTTTTTGAGAGTCAGAACATTTCAAACACCTGGGATTTTGATTTTCACCACTTTTCTTCTTTTTTTTCTTGCTGACTACCAAGTAGTACAGACTTATACTATCATTGTTATGATAATGGTTACAGTTTCCCTGCCATCTCCCATTTTCCTTTGTATTTTTTTCAGTTGTGCACCTGGCAGAGAAATCTTTTTTAAAAGTTACAAAAGTGGTAAGAGGAAGAAAACAGAATGACTGAATAGTTGAGGTTGGAAGGGACCTCTGGAGGTCATCTTGTCCAAACCCCAAACAAAATATGACAAAATGGGACTGTTTGAAAGTTAACGTTTTTCTTCCAAATCAAGCTTTTAGAAATGAGAATAGCTTCAACAGATTTTGGAGGCATGAAATTATTTTTGTATTTTTTGTCCAGCTCCTGTTAGTAACATCACGACAACAACAGGACAGGTGCGCAAATTCCATAAACCCAATATCTTTGACTTCAGTGGACCTTTTCACACTTCCACCAGTGGAAGACCTGTTCTTATGTTATTTAGTGTAATAGTGATACTGCCTACTGTGTCTGAGCCTGTCTTTCAAAATTGTTTGAGATGTTTGCCTTTTCCTTTGCCCATAAAAAAATGCTCACGAATACACATCGGATTGTGACCATGAGTTCTTTTGCTGAGTTCAATGACTGTTCACAGACATAAAATTAAACCCAGGTTGAAGTACCTTGCTAATCAAACCTTAAAATCAATACAACCACATAGACTTGATTCAACTTCCACTTTAGTTGGAATCAGACACTGCAATGTGCTGTGTAAGGCTCAGACTGTTATAAAAGAGGGAATTTGGTCTTTGTCAAGAAATACGAAATCTTTTTTGTTATTTAGTTCTACACTTTAGAAGAACAAAATAAAGAAAGCTCTGTTAGGTGTACCATGTCCTATTCTTGAAGAAGCTCTACCTAAAAGCTTGAGGAGGTTAAGATACCATATGCTGAAACACCTTTTCTCTCCAAATGGGAATTTATTCCAGGGCCTTCATTAAAGTTAAAGGATTCAGTTCTTATCACATAATAATACAGGTGCCAATAACAAAGTAGCCAGCGGAGAAGATGGCAGAAAGGCCACACTGCAAGGAGACGACATTTCTTTTGACTCTCTAGACTTCTGCTTTGCAAGTAAAATTTCCACAGTAACTCAGATGCCACATTCTTTTTCTTTTTTGATATTAAGAATGTTTCACTATTACTATGATAAAACTCACTGCCTCTACCAGGTAGTTAGCAGGAATAAGCCTTCTCTGGCTATTTTAGGAGAGCTTCATGTTCTCAAGCTGCAGTGTTTCATCGATTTTGGAGTTTTACTTTCTGCAAAGACCAAAATGATGGACACAAACCAAAGCCATTCCAAGGGTCAGCCAGAACTGCTGGGCTGCAATGAGGTGTCAAGTGTTTTTGTCACCCCAGACTGAAGTGTTTTTTACTTTCTCAAATGTTTCTGAAGCTGTTTGGGAAACTTTAACCATGAGAATATTTCTCACTTTCATAACGTCATCACTAATTTTTAACTAGAGAACAAAATGCATTGGTGTAAAGATTCAAAAGCAATTATTGATGTGGGTGCTTTTAATTTAGGGCATCAAGATATTCAGCACATGTTAGGAGATTTTCATAAGTGCTCAGCACCTGCAGAATTCATATCCCTTTCGGAAGTCACTAGGGATGCCTCCAAATTTGTTAGGAATGTGAAAAATAAATGAACAATGCCATTAAATTTGGAAGAGAGAATACCCAAGTGCAGAAGCCTTCTGAACCTAGTCTGTCCTCCAGGACAAAAATGCTTACATCCAAAGTTAAATTCTTGCTTAACAATCCCATTCTATTTTTGGTTCAGATTTTCATTTTGATCCTAAAAAAAATCCCCCCTCTTTTTTTTCTTTTTCATAATTCTCCAAGGTTGTGAGAACAGAATCCCAAATATTTTGCAATGTGAAATCCACAGTTTATAAATAGCAATTGTGGGCATGTGCATAAGAAAGAATCAGAAAGTTGCATAAATCAGACCAAATCTTTGGAAGCTGATGGAGTCTTTCCATTGACTTCATCAGCTTTGGAGCAGGACCTAACGTAGGAGGTTTTTACTTTTATTGGACATTTAGGGCTTATTTTGGAACATGTCGGTAAGAGGTAGGATGGAATTAATTTGAACAGAAAGAAAACCAACGTACCACCAGAAACAGCTCCACAGAAAAAGTGAAGTGTTTAAAGAAATGGGCAGAAGAGCGAGGCCAGGATTACTGTTTAGCAGGGGCAGAGACCACGAGAGAGGAAGAGGCTGCTGAAGTAAATACTTGCACAACAGGGGAAAATTATTAAGTGATGATACAGATAATGCAAGATCCACAGAGAAAGAAAAAAGTGCAGAGAGAACATTAAGTGAAAAACTCAGGAAATGGAACAAAGGAAGAAAGGCAGAGATTCAAAGGTCACCTAGGAAAGTTTCTGAGTTTTCTGTATACAAATGTGAGAAGCATAACAAAGGAACCAGGGGAAACAGAGAGACCAAGAGGTAACTCAGATAGGATTTGATTGATCACTCCTTCCGTGAACTTTTCTAAGCATTTATTGTGTAGCACTTAAGCGCACAAGTAGCTGCAGACACGTAAAACAGTATCAGGTGTTTTAAAATTACACATGGGTTTGCATCGTCTGCTGGGTGTCCCTCTGCCACGGCCTGCAGCAGTAACAGTGGTGGAAAAGGATGTTCGAGTACCTGAAACTGGGAAGATCTGCAGGACCCTGACACTAAGGATCTCTGAGTGGGAGATGTGGTGGTGAGCTCCCTCTGGGACCTCCAGCACTCCAGATAGCACAGCATTGTTGGTGGAAACACTCTTCTTCCTATCACCTGAATTAACTATTTTTGAAGTAGACACACTTCCAGGCTCCCTGCTCTGAATGCAGAAATCAAAGTTCAGCCATTAGCCATCAGCCATCTCCTTCAAAGTCTCCACTACTCCTTCCTCCCCAGATGTCCCTAACTATGAAAATGAGGTAATTAGGCACAGCTGGGGTGGCTACAGCTATAGGGGATTTCAGAGGGCCCTGAGGCTCCTGTATATAAAGAGAGGCAGTTATGCCTTGAGACTATTGTACTAGAAAGTTTGCAGCTCTTTGGGAAGAGTCATGTCTCAACTCTACTTCAATGAGACACCAGTAAGTGAGAAGCCTTGAGAGATGGGCAATGGGATACCACATTTCAGAGTGCCTTTTGCCAGCAGCAGTCATGTAGCTTCCCTGACCAGAAATAGGGTTGTGATCAAAGGGAAAGTTTGTGGCTTAATCTTCTTCCATTGTAACCATGAGAGCCAATGCAGCTTAGAATTATTTCTACTCATCTATACATTGATAACTGTATTTGAATATGTATGTTCTCTGTCTTCCCTTTTCCAAAGGGAAATGTTTATTATAGGAGCACTTCTAAACAGGGTACCTATGCATCTGGCAGTGTGTCAGCTCTCTGTATTTCAGAGGAAGCTGCATTTTGAGCTCATGGTAGAACAACAGTTAAGCATGGTATACCCAAAAAATACCATGGCCTTCTTAGTTATACTGTTTTTCACAGTTTCTCTGCTGTCAGGTTTTTTTGCTGGAAGGGGTTGGTACAAAGTCTTAGATAACTGTGTATTAATTATGTAAATAATGCACAGAGACTCCACTGCAGACTTAATTGCAATCACAGCTTCAGAACTTTGGAGCTTTAGAGGGAAAAGACTGGTTGAACAAATAGGACAGGGAGCCTTTTAGCATAGAGAGAGGATGCGTGGCCTGAGGAGCTGTTGCTACTTCTCTGGCTAACAGCTCACAAGTGTTTTAAAGGCCAGGAGAAAGGCTGAGTCAAGCCAGTAACATTGTCCACAATATTTCAAGACTTCAGATATAAAAAAGTCTGATTCTCAGCTGTCTTGCTTGCAGTGAAGACGGGATTTTATAAGGGTGATTCCGGTAGGGATAAGGTTTGGGGCAAGTTATGTTTCATCTCAGAGAACACTTGTTATTGAAGGAACCATTCAGGAGCTGTACTTAGCCTTTTTCTCCATCCTACCTAGCCATGCTATTTCTTTGTGAAACATATTATTATTACATTATGAATATGGTCATCCCCCCGCTCAGTCCTTTTTATGCATCTTGGTTGAAGTCACATCACATTGAGTTGCTTGTTCTTAGCAGCACAGCCCGGTGCAGGAGTCTGGTGAAATACTGCCAAAGGGCTCCAGTAAGTGAGTGTGGTAATTCAGATGTGGTATATTCCCTTTGCTTCAATACTGCATGACTGTCTGCGTAGAGGTGGAAGACTTTGTGCTGGAGGCATCCTTTGATTGACACACAAAATCAAAATCTTATTGCTTCACCTGGGAGTTTCAGCAGTGCTTACTGTTGGCTTCTGGTTTGTTACCTTTTCCATTAATGGGAGCAGATGTAGGCTAATATATAGGACTTTGAAAACCTTACTTTTTCAATATTTAAGGTGTTTGTGTCACTTTCTGCAAAATTGAAGATGTAGTGACCAAAGTCCAACTTAGGGTATTACATTTTGCTTAAGTAAATTCCTCTTGTGCCTTCAATAATATGGCAAATGATTCACTTCCTAAAAGTGGTGGATTTTTAAGGCACTGCTATCTTTCATCCTCAAATGGTGTAATTCAGGCAGAAAATAGATACCAATTACTGAAACAATGGAGATGTGAGACCCTACATGGCCCTGAGTTTCTTGCTATGACTTACTGTTTTACCACAATGAATAAGAAGGCAATGGGGAATTGCTTCTGTAACTGCTGGAGCACCACAATGGCTTTGCAGTCTGGCATGGCACTGTCAGACTGGAGGAGGATATGGAAAGGATGCTTTCTCATGCTGTTGTTCAGTCTGTGCTGTTACTAGACATGCTCACCCGACTACAGGGATATCTCGGGGCTGCCTGTGATGCGTGATGGAAAACAATATTAAAAGAGCTCAGCTTTCCATTGTGTAGGGTATATTGCAGGTATCAACCTCCCCAGCACAGCCAGTTCTCCTGGAAATTCAGCCTACTTTTTTGCATCTATATTAAAGACCTTTAACCTCGTTACCTAATTCGCAGGATGCCAAAATGAAATCCCTAGTTCCTGAAGCACTGGGAGCTCTTAGCACTGTTGATTTGAATCCCAGATTCCTTCACCCTGTCTAGAAAGCAACAAACTTCCTGCTGAAGGAAATCTTTCAGCTTTTACCAAGCTTCTCTGGCTTTTTAAATCTAAGAAAGAGAAGCATGTTACTTAAAGGAATCAGTCTGCTTCTGATAACTGCACCTCCCTTTCTTGGCTGGAGCTAAAATACTTACAGTAAAGTTTTGCTCTTCTGTTTCCTAAAGAGATGGTGCACACATGCCCTAACTTAGTGACTGTAAAAAATTTGGAGCAGAATTTGTTGCTGACCTAGAGACTGCTCATTCGGAGTATGATAGTCACCTCTAATTTGAAAAAGACTCCTCTGCAGCTAATGTCTTTGATCCTGACTGTCTGTAGTTCATGAAAAGTAATTGGGGTCCAAGCAACCGTCTATTTTTATTCTACTTTGTTTTGGTCTTGAACCCTGTGGAGCCTTTTTTTAATGGACTGTATATTTAACATTACCCAGAGTGTCTAGAACTTGGGATAGATTTTTTAAATGTATGTTGAATTCTGAATATGCAAATATAGCATTAGATTCCTTATTCACTCTTAAATACTGTGTTTTTTAAATCAGAGGAAGCAAGAGTCAGTGCTGACGTGGATATGTATATGTGAGCTCTCTCCACTAACATAATTAAGAGTTTTTAGTAAATCTGTTGGACACAGTAGTTCTATTTTCAAAGAAATATATTTAAAAGGTGCTATATTCTTTCTGTACAATAACTTTTTGAGACCAAAAATGAATGTATTTGGGGATAGAGATTTGGCAGTAGTCCACATTGATCTGTCGAATACCATGCCTTGATTTTTTTTTTTTTCTAATTAGTCCTGGAAGCAAGAAAGTAACATCTTTTAAATGGGTCAAGTACAAGAGAAGCAAGACTCACCCAGCAACCCACCCCAAGGAAAAAAACACATCAGAATAACTGAGATAAGGCAATTCTGACCCCTTGATCTTGAGATATTAACTATAGACAGACTCAGCTAGCACATAAGGCATTTGAAACACAACACCAAGACTGTTCAAATTTATGATGATTCAGCCACACATCAATGAACTCTGATCATATTTGCCATGTGCAGCAACCCACCAGCCATCAGCTGACAAGGACTCTAACATGTCCCATGCCTTGCCTGCAAGAAGCTGTATCACCAAGCAAGGGAGTTGCTAATATTTTGATGATGAGTCTGGCTAAACACATATGCTCAAGAGAAGAATAGGAGCTGGAAGGATCCAGTTGATTCAGGTGTTCTTCAAAAACACTTTGTGGCAAGGGAATCTTTCTAGAAGAGGAATGAGAAAGCAAAGGTATTGGATCCATTCCTTTAAAAAGAGGTAGACTAGGGAGGGGAAGGTGTAAGGGGAGGGAGAGGGGGTGGTTGAGGCAGCACTAGGGGAAGCTGGCTTTGGAGCAGAAGCTATAAACTGAAGAAGCGGAGCATTATATTTTCTTGTGGGGAAAGGGGAGGAATCATCATCTTGATGGCCTGGGAAGAGGTTTCATGCTTGCAAGTGTTGAATTTCTACTTGGCAGTTGGTGAACTGTGACCTCTAGCAGAGCAGTGCACCCAGTAGGGGAAATCCCACAGCCTTCTCCTTGCCCAGTGCTGGAGACAGTGCTTCTCTGTATGTTACTCACAGGAAGATGCCACCAATTTCTTGCTTCCCATAGGATGGTGTCCTGTACCTCAAACCACTTGTGAACACTTCAACTCCCCTTCTTCTAAAGCTGTCTTAACAGAACTGGAATGAATTTTGTTTCTATCCTTCTTGATGTGTGTATGGCAGGTAGAGCTTTGGAGAGATCCTGAGAAACAGCTTTGTGTTCTTAACGCTGCAGCTCTTTTGGCTTGCTGATAATTTCCATTCACATTTATCAGCAATGACAGCACTTCCCAGAGACGTGGCTTAGCCTGGGTGTACTCCATTGCTACCTGAACAAAACAGGCAGTGTGCCTCTGTGTCCCCACCGTGGACTGGCATGGTTCCTTTTCACCCCACGCAAGGGCAGAAATATTTCTCAGCCTATCACCTTTCTTTGTATAAAATCCTCGCATAATCCTGAAACTTGCTCTTTTCATACACGTCTAAGAGTTTGATAGGGTACTAGATTTCAGTGAAAGTTCATTTGCTTTTGTTTTTTTGCTATTGTGTTTGTTTCAAAAATCCCTTTGTCATCATTTTCACATTCTGTTTCCATTCAAAGAGCAGCTTTACATGGGGAAAGAAAAGGTCAGAGGTTACTTAGAGCATGCCAAAGAAAATAAAAGGGTAGCACATATACAAATGTTTTCATCATTCTGGCCTGATTTTGCAATCTGGGACTATGCTCAGCTTTCACTAACATCACATCTTAGGGCATGCATCCCACTTGCAATTGCTTTCAATAGAAGGCAAGGGCAGCTAGTTCCTTGAGATACTCAATCCTTTACAGATGCTTTATAGGACCACAGTAACCACAGAAAGTCCACATCCAAGCTCCATGCTATGTTCTCTCACAGATCAGAGCAGATTTGTTACCGATTTCAACAGGAACTGTGCAAACTATCCGAGGGAGTATTTAATTCTTCATAACATAAGAGCATGTTGCCATGAAACCCCTTGCTGAGGCAGAACCCCACTCCCACACACTGAAACAGAGATCTGCTGTTGCATGCTTCACCCCTGATTAACTGGTGGAGTTTCCCAGATGTTCGGCACCATGTACCAGTATAAATTGTGCCACTGCTGCTGAACTTAAGAACTCTACTTCCAAGGACCAATGATTTTCACAAGCAATAAAGCTGAATATTTAAACAACATCTACATACAAGGTCAAATACATTCAATATCCCCTTTGGCAGTGACTGAACAGCGTATGTCTGTGTTTAGGGACTGAAACAGACCTTTGGAAAGATTTGGAGAAGTTCCTCTATTTTAGGAAAAAGGCCAAATATGTTCTCCACAAAACTGATATTTTGAGCCCTCTTATCTCTGCATGCTGAAGGTTTGTTTCCTATCATTTTTCAAAGTACGACTGTCTGTAGAGGTGCAGGATCATGGCAGGATGCAGGGAAGCTCTCGCTCTTTTCCCTCAGACCCAGGGATATTCCAGTTCACGAGTTGACCCAGCAAGACCCTGTTTAGGAAGTTGCCAAATTAGTGCACCTGAACCCCATGGCTCCGTACGCTCATTTTAAATGTTTTTTTGCTAGATACTGCAGTATTAAATACAAGATCCAGAAGAAAATACTCTTAATGTATGTCCTAAGAAATTATATTCTTGAAAGCTGTGCGTGGTCCTAGATCTGTATTAAATTCCTTCTAAGGCTTACCATCCAGTCCTCATGAAATCCAATCTAAAAAAGTTCATACATCCTCCAAGTGGGTCCCATACATAATCACTCATGGCAAATCACTCACCGTGCAAATGTATGCAAATGCATTCCTACCAGTTAATCCAGGGCCACAGATACAGCTGAAAGTGTGCCTTGCTGAATGAGGAATATAAAGGAGTGGTGGCTATCTTAGATTAACTGTACATGCCAGGCACAGTTTGGTTTTTGGATTAATATAATTCTGCGAGACAAAAATGAGTGGGTCATGGAGCATCCGTGATCCCTCCTTTATTTATTTATTTTCCAAGGTCCCATAGTTTCTGCTTCTTTCATTTGCTGGTATTTTTAGTGTGCTCAGGAATTATTTGGTAAGATATTCAAGATTTCTAGTGGGATTTCTTGATAATGGACAGATTCTTTCTCTTCATAATGATAGCTGAGTTTCTTGAGAGCAAAGAGACACTTTGTTCTTTGTTCTCAAGGAGACAAACTGTTATTTCTTTCCCTGAAGAAGCTTCTAATATGATGGGTGAAATATCAGGAATAATTAGACCAAATGGTGATGTAAATCCCACTAGAAATAATGCATCCGTTATTTCATTTTATGCCTATCGCTCTAGTTTCTGCCTGATTTAAGTCCATGTGAAGAAAGCTGTGGGTATTCCCTTTATAAGAACTACAATAAATTTCTTCATTGAATATTTACTAGTCCTGAGTTGCTCCTTTTTTGTTGGACCATCATTACACAATTAAAAAATAAGAAGGTAATTTAGTTGTTTCAAGGGCTGGTATTGCTTAATTTCAGGGGAGGGGGGCTGACAGTTGAAAGGTTAATGTATTTCACTGATTGGGCCCCTGGGGTTCATTTTCTGGAAAAAAAAAGCTCTTTCAGTTTTTATTAAGAAACCCATGTAATGAAAAGGGGAAAAGCATCTCGTACTTGGCGCATGCGAGGCAGCGGCTGCAGTAGCCCGTGCTTCTCTCCCTGGCTCAGCGCGCAGCCACCCCCTTTGCCTCCGTCCCCTGGATCTGGGGCAGTGAGGATGCAGTCTGGATTCAGCCATGTCCCAACCCACCAGTCCCTGTGGAGGTACAAAATCCTGCTGGGAGTGACACGGACACCGTGTGGTTTCCTTGTCATGGCTCCCAGGGTGAGGAGAGGAGTGAGGGGTCCTGAATGCCGCGTGAGTTATGAAAGTCCCAGAAGCAAACTTGCTTGTAGGTGCTCACCTCGTAGGGCTGGGTGCCATGGGCACCCCGTAGTGACCCAGCAGGGACCGTTGACACAAAGCCAGGCTCTTTTGGCCCCAGCAGGTAGCAACCTGGCTCCACAACCCGGCCAGGCTGCAGTGTCAAGTGTTGGTTGACCAACACTACGTTGATGACCAGGAGGAACCCCTTCTTCCCACCTGCGGCTCGAAGGCTTGTCTGGCCTCCAGCCTCAGATCAGCAACTTAAAGCAAGTAATGCACTTAAGTGAATAAGAAATTTAACCACAAGAAAACATTGTCAACGTTTTTCCTGAAGTTATACCATTGAACCCACCCACAGACCCCTTCCCAGCAATGTTCCTCTCTTGTGCTCCTGCTCGCTGTTCATTCCCTACTACGATCTCGAGCGACAAGCGAAGGGCTGTTTTCCTAAGGTTTAAGCGAACGCTGGGAAATACCCTCTTCACACAATTAAATGCATTCATGCTAACACAGCCTTACCATTCACATGCTCACTGAAAAGCTGATAGCTCCACGGCGTTTTAAGAGATAGCAATGCTTCGCACCAGCTTGGCATACACATGCTAACTATTAGTAGGGAGAAGAGATATCGGTAATATAAATTACTTGGTGTCGGTTATTTCTCACTGCAGTTAGCAAGCAAAGTTTCTTGAGCTGAGATCTTTTTAGTGAGAGTGCGCTAAGTCTTTCCCTTTAGGTAAGTTAGCATGCAAGTGACATTGCTTGACATAATTTAACTTGCTTGATTTTAATGTCTGCATCAGAAGATTTTAATCCATTATTAAAAGAATTTTGTAAAACTTCCACAGTGCTGATGTCTCTGGCTGATATTTTTATTATTATGAAATCCCTGAAACTCAACATTTATAGGCACAATGAGGCAGTAAAAATATAAAATAGAAATAAAATCATTTGCTTGGGCTGGAAAATTCTGAACATTGGAGAAAAGGTTAACAAAATAAAACAAAAATGTCTCCGTCTTCAAGCATCCAGAAGAATTGTAAGAATGTCCCTTTATTGTCTTTTTTTGTACCCCCTATACAAATTGTTTCCCTCTCAGCCCTTAATGAGATGTTTTTAGCAGTGTTTGTCTATCCCAAATTACCATGTGAGATGAGCATTGGAAGTAATGTGGTTTTAGTTTGGGGAGTTGTGCTGGGGCTGGAGCCTGCGTGCGCACTGCGGAGCGAGGCAGGGTCAGGAGCGCTGCCTTTGCTGCCGGGGACCGTCTCTCTGCTGGCTGTTGCTCTGCTTATCAATACGTTTTATAGATTGAAATGACTCAAGAAAAGGGGGAGAAAAAGTTCGGTCTCTCACCACGGTGAAGAATTTGTAGTCGTTTATTTTAACAAAATTAAACTCCTTAGAAATGAATGAGAAAAATGATCTTTCATAAAAGAGAGAGACAAAACCATAATGAGTTAAACACAATACTAACCAAGAAAACAGAAGAATGTGCATTTCTACACATCTGGTTGAAAATCAGTTTCAAAATTCATGCAGATATTTTGTAGTAAAATACCTTTCTGACTCCTAGTTTGGCTGTACTGGATTTATGGAGAGAAAATACCTTTGTTTTCTGTAGTCTGAGCTTCAGAAAAGGATTGCAGCTACAAGGAGAAATTCCGTGTCCTGCTTATCTCTCTTCCCTTAGATGTGATGGGCCGCTAAAAATAAATATGTAAAATACAACATATCCATAATCCTGGAAAAATTGGTTGTAACTAACAGATAATGATGAGTTGGTTAATTAATGGAATAAACAGAGGAGGACCAAGATAAAGCTGTGGTAAATTTTGGTAATGAGCCGCATTCAAAGAAACCAGGTGCCTATATGCATCATGTAATACAAGTGAGTGGTTTTTTATAGTTGTTGGTGTTAATTTTAGAAACTGTTAAACACACTGCATCGGATGCCTGAAGAAATGCTCATTCCCAGTGGTTAGCAGTCGTCCCCTGCTCTCATCTCCATATCCAGTGATCAGAACACAGGATGAAACTCGGTGTTAAAATCAAACCGAAGATATTCCACCTTCTCCTGCAGCTCTCCACGCACAGTCTCAGTGCAGCAGTATTCTTGCACAGCTGTGGAAAAGCTTGTTTTTCAAGATATCAAAACCCCATTTTTCTTAAACAGAAATAGTTTGGTTTCTTTTTGGTTAAAAAAAAAAAAAGACAGACTCCAGCTTCAAGGTTTTGAAATGAATGTACAGGAAAAATATAGCTTTCGTTCGTATTTTTAAATACAGTATAAATAATGTCTGAAGAAATAGTTACTTCAGCTTTAAATATCGGTTGCCAAATGGTAATTATATTGTTTAATTTTAAATCATATGATAGAGTTATACCATCTGACACTGCAAACATTACACACAAACACTTTTTGTTATCATGAGGGAATGATATTTTAAAATGCACAAAACCATCTTTAAAAGCAAAGTAAAAATCTATTTTTATTATGAATGTGAACTTTTCCTATCTCCTTTTCCAAAAGTTACAGAGCTCTGGATTGAGTTGCCAACTCGTCACGGTGAATAACCCCTAAATTTAGCCTTGTGTTGTAAAATACATTTATATAAACCTTTCACTCTATTGATGCAAAGCTAAAAATTTTCGTATGGGTATTACACTTAAATCAGCTATCACTTCTCTTCTAGGGAACTTCTGGTAGGAGAGGAGTTTCACAAGGAACAATCTTCCTGTAAACCTGCAAAAACAGCAATTAGGTAAGACAGCAGCATTATTTAAGAATGGCAAACATTAGCTTAAAATAAAATGAAAATCCCTAATAATCTAAAAGGCTGGCATGTTAATAGTGCTTGAAATAGTTTATAATCTGAAACGTAGCTATGCATTATTCTGCCCTTCCCTCCTGGTTATGGAGCTGTTGTTTACAGAGTGCCAAGGGCATTTCTGTCTCATTATCAAATACATAAATAGAAGAATATGCATTTAGTGGGGGATCTATTTTATTGTCAGCCTCCCCCCCCACCCGTACACACTCGTGATATTTCTTGATGTTTTCTCCTCCCTTCTGCAGCCTGTATATTTCCAAGAAACTGTGTAAAAAAGCCTAAAACAAATAACATCTCCAGCCAAGAGGGTGCAATTTCTAAAGCAAAAGCAACTTACTTTAAGCTTTGGAGAAACATTCACACTTAAGACCCTTCTCTCCCCCCCTCCCCGCTCCGTGAAGCACTTTTATGTAAGCTTTACTTTAAAAGCTATGTTTAATACTTTCCCTTTTTATTTTTAAATGTTTTGGAGGGCATCTTATTGCTAAGCTGTGCCGTGTGGTTTATAGGAACTGGGATTCAGCTCCCGGTTGACTCAGTGCTGAGGCTCCTGCGGCAGGTCGGGGAAGCTGCGAGCGTTTGCTCCAGCGTTTGCCCCGGTGAACACAGCGGTCCCGAGTCAGAGTCTGCTCCCTTTTCTCAGGGCAAACTACCACAGACGCTGTAAATGAAATCCCAGTGTCTTCGGTGGGAGCCTTGCCCGAGGAAGGAGTGCAGAACTCGGCTTGTAATGCCCCGCCGGACTCAGGGACCCCCCCCAGGTCAACGGGCACCTCTCAGTGCTCGGGGGATGCTGAGTCTGACTCCAGCTCCTCTGTCCCTGAAATACTCAGCCTGGTAAATACCTCAGGCTCAGGAAAAAAATAATATGTTGAAGAATAGTATTTCTCTGAGGAAAGACGAATGGGATCGGGCCCTAAATTATTATCCTCATGATATCTCATAGATCAAATAATGGAAAATGTGGGAAAATAATTATAATATATATATATGTTTTTAAGTTTAGAAAGTTAATGTCCCCCGGGTTTTTTTGTAAAGCAGATTTTATGAATACTGAATGCTGTAAACCAAACACAAAGCAAAACCCGGATTTTATTTGTTCTTTTTTGGTGAAGGATAAGGATTTTTTTGAACACTGGAGTTATTTTAGTTTTAGGAAGTTAAAAACTAATGAAAAATCGTTCTCTTTCTGGTGGGTCGTGTATTTAATTGGCTCACAGTAGGAAGCAAATGGAGTCAAGAATGTTTTTCTTCATTACCCTGAATGTGTACTCTCCCTTATTTGTGAAAGAAAAGATAAGGATGCTGTAACCTACTATTTGGGGGAAAAAATAGAATAAGCTTTGTAAATAAAGACAAATGTGGAAGGAATACATCAGTGTGAAAGTAGCCTATGGAAAATGTTTATTCCTATTTTTAAAATAATTTTTAGGATAGTTGTTCAGAAAAAAATATCGCATGTGTAGAGATACGTGAACGAACATGACAATATGCTGGAATTCTTACATTTTCAGCTCGCGTCGACAAAAGGTTCCGTGTTTGTTTAGGTTTTGTGTGCGTGCATAAACCAGACCGCATCTATATTTGTATTTCTCGCTGTTGTTTTCTTAAATGATTTGCCTGCTTTTCCCCTTAATTTTAGCTTGATCTGCGCGTTTAAAGAAAAAAAAAAGGCTTTTTTTTTTTTTTTTAATACGGTTAAACTTGTTAGCCTAGACCTCAGGAATTATAAACAAATGATAAGTGCGGTACTTTATCTGGATAGACACCCTCGGCTCTGCCGCGGCGCCGGCTGCTGCCTTGTACTGCACTGCCACCTTCCGTCGCCCGGCCCGGCCCCGCCGCCCGCCTCCGCTGCGCTGCCCCCGGCCCGGCCCGGCCCGGCCCGTCCCGGCTCGGCTCGGCTCGGAGGGTGGCGGACCCCGGCGGCCGGCCGTGAGCCAAACCTCAGCCTCATTCATAGGGGGAAACGGAGAGCGAGAAGGCTGGAAGGGGGGAAAAATAAAAGCTGCGTGGGGACACTCCGAGCTGCCCCCGGGGCCACGCGCCGGCGAGGGACAAGCCAGCATCCCGAGATGGATTCGTAGCTCTTCACCAGCTTTCATTTCTGTAATTCAGTTTCTGCGCTGACAGCCCCTTTATAAATCATTTCTTACCGGAATCTCTGCATTAGATGTATCACATTTTGGGTTTTTTTCTTCAAGTAATTCTCATTTGCAGGATTTTTTAAATATTTGGCCTGAAGCTATTTATTCCCCTTAGATAGTGAAACAGAAAGTTTGATCGCCGCTATTTATATTCTAAAAGAATTAATGTATTTCAGGTTGTTCCCTTTCACTAAATCTAAACCCCAGACTGAAGGAGAAGCATCTGGCACAATGGAAATTGTCACAGCACAGGCTGCAACTTCGACTGGTGAGCGAAGGCTTCCCTTCGACGCGCAGATCACAGAGAGGAGACTGTTTAAAAGGACGCTGCGGCTACGAGGCGGCGGCACAGCCATGCTGTTGCAGGCAATGAGGAGCCTCAATCTGCAGGAACGAAAGGCAAAGAGAAACACACTCCCCTGGTGCCAAACCCATTATGTCTGAGGCCAGAGCAACCTTTGCTTATTATTTTTTGAGAGGAAATCCCTTAAGCACACTCCCCCCTCCAAAGCCAAGGTGGGTGATGCGTGTGGGGGGTCCCCAGGTGATGCCCCATCACTCTGTGGGCGCGGAGGATGGGTGCTGGACCAGGAGGTGGCTCCCTGTGGGTTGCTATCGTGGCTCTCGGCTGATCCCTCTGACGGCCTCGCTCCAGGTGCTCAGCAAAAGTGCAGTCCCCCTCGCCGCAGCCTCTGCTATTTACTTATTGACTCCTCTTGCCAGTGGCGCTTTGCTTTGGGGAGGCCGAGCGGAAGGAGAGGGAGAGGAGGGCTGGGGAGGAACGGGAGCTCTTCTGCACAGGAGGTGGACCGTGTTTCTTTCATCTTTACCAAAGGGGAAGGAAAAAGCCTCAGGAGGGTATTCCCAGGGAGGAAGTAATTCCCTTTTCTTCCACTCAGCAGGAGAGCGCATCCTGCCTTCAGCTCTCTGCTCCCCGGCTCCCCAGGCCAGCGGGGTTACGTGCTGCCTTCTCCGGCCACAGCAACACACAGCGCCCACACGCTGGGTAGGTTTAAAGGTCCTCACGGCCCCTTTGGGGCTGTGACAAGGCTCATCGCCCGCTGCCAGCTCTTGTAGGATGGGCTGGGGATGAGCACGTGTCTCCCCAGCATGGGCGAGCACATCTCCTTTGAGTGCTGGGACCCTGCCCGGTGCTGTCATCCTCGTTTTCTGAGCAGGACAAGCCTGGCAAAAAGCCCTTGTTCCTCATAATGGGACAATTCCTCCAGCATTGGGGACCCAGAGGACAGAGGGGAAAAACGGGGGGCAACCCGACCCCCTCTCTTCTAGCGCAGAGCCTCTGCCCGCAGCAGCAGCAGCAATGCCGATGTCAAACGGGGCTGTGAGTTAAACCTCCCACATGAAGGCATTGCTCTGCTGCTTAGAGAAACATTATTGTTAAGTACTAATTTCAGATGAAAGAACTCATGCCTGGGCAGGCATTTCTCCCAGCACCAGAAATACCCCTAAAAAAAATAATAAAAAAATAAGAGATGGCTCCCTTGCCTGTTAGATTTGGCTACTACTGTTGGGAACCCAGAATTTTTTTAACACCCAATTAAATTAGTGTAATTGGGATAGAGTTGCAATTTCTTTGCCTCCAGCTGTGAGTCATAATCTGTTTAGCACCTGAGTGTTATTTCACTTTAGTTTTAGTACCTAGCCCATAGTTTGGAAGGGGAGAACACAAACCCACCCGTCAGTCAGAATTTTGGGAAGGTGTAGATTACTTACCGTTAACTTAAACATGGCATTTAAGGGACCATTCACAGGAGGTTTTAATGCTGTTATTAACTTCTTTTTTGGACCTTTTAAGGGATAAATTTGAAAAAAAGAAATGACAACGACCTTGAACTACAGGCCATGCCAATAATACCTTGCCCTTACTACATCATGGGGAAAACTGTAAAACAAGAAGAGGGTTTCTAGGGAGGGGAAAAAGAGAACTTTATTATAAAAAAGAATAATAACAAAAAAAGTAGGAAAAAATGATCAAAATCTAGCCCTGTTTGGGCTACCAGTTCAGCCTAAGGTACATTTTGAAATGATGAATCAGCTGGAGAGAAAAACATATTCCAGATGTTTTCTGTGTTTATCTCCAGTATTTACTTCATCATGCTTTATCCAGAGGGGTTATTCCATGGAAATAAATGATATACCAAGTGTGATCGGTGAGGAAAAAATATTGATTGTAGCAAGTTTAAAAGAGAAACTAGCACTGGGCAAATAGCTCAGGATAAAACACAAACCAGCCTGAAACTCTGTCCTCAGTTCAGACCCTTGGTTATGACTCAAACCAACCCATCCAACAGCTTTAGAAAAATCCTTCCAAATCGTGTTTGATGAAAACTGTGGACAAAAATAATTGTGATGGATTGGGAAACCAAGACCACAACAGTCCTGCAGTGCTGGATTTCAATGCTGCTGTGTTGGAGGGGGGAGAGGGAATCCCCCCAGCCGAGCTGGGGCAGCCAACGCCTGCGTGAACCTGCTGTGTCCTCCTGCCTGGAGGCGGACGTGGGTCTCGGCTTCACTGGGGTCAACGTGTTTGGAGACTGGTGCTGTGCAGCAGAGGATGTAAGGCCAGGAGGCAAGGATGCTGGGCTTGCCCCAAGGGGATGGGAGAAGGGGGCTCTCCCGGCACGGTCAAACTGGTATTGCACAAGAGAGCTTGGTGCCAGATCCTCTGATTCATCCCCAACCGAAAGAGGTTTCACCTGAAGTAGTAAAAGATTTATGGACATCAGAGATGGAGTAAATCGCTAAGGTGACCAAATACTGCTGACTAGCAGGACAGGTCTAGTAGTGCCCCCACAACTGACTTGGGAATGATAGCAGGTCCATGCCCCTCCTGATGATCTGTCTTAAACAAATAACAAAATTCACTACTCTTCAGGCAACTTATCTAAAAGGATGTTTATTTTGCAAAGCAAGCCTGAATGTCTTGAAAAAAGAACCCCACCTTGTCTTATCCATCTATCTGCACTCTCCGTGTTGAGGTTTTCTTTAAAAACAAAATAACCAAAAGCTAATTGCATGTAAGTTTAGACTTAAGATATTTTTGTTACGCTTGGAAGGTGGGGAACAAAAACCCTGTCACTAAATTGACGTCTCTAAAATATCTGCCAAAACAGCTCTTTAAAAAGATATTTGCACCTTTATTTAGTTCCTTCTTGTGAGGAATGTTTACTGCAGTCCGTAGATGTGGTTATGTCATGTTTCCACTGTGTTTTCATTCAGTGCTGCTCTGTATTTGTGGTTTTCTCATTTGTGACAGTCTAGTAACTGGAGCCATTTGTACCTGAGCAAATAATATCAAATCTGAATACTTTATAAATATTTACAATATTTGGTGTGTCTCCCACTCACATCAAATGCAAAGTATAAAAAGCAAAAACAAACAGAAACAAACAGAACCTGTGTTACGTTATAATAAATATTTACTGTATGTACTATTGACTAAAGAGTCCCATACAGCTATTTAGGAGGCATTGTTTCTGTCAGGCTGTTCTATATTAAAACACTCTAAATGAAGCTGTTTGAGAATAAAAATGTGCATGTTAGGGAGTGATTGATGCCTATGACTTATTTAATTTTTTTGGCAAGGGGAAGTGTTTTTGTTTTTTTTTTTTCCCTCCCTGCACATGTGGGTAGTGAATTAGGCAGGAGCCTGGGACTTTCTAGCACAGCTGCAGAATTCATTGGAGCGAGGTCCCAGTGCAAGACTTGGGGGGAACGGGACCCTTCGGGCCCACCGGTTTTAAGCAGAGATCCTGATAGCAAACGGTCTGCACTGAAGACAGGGCAGGCAGCGGCAAAGCAGTAGCCATGTTCCCCGTGTAACAAAATCAACCTTAAAGCAGGGAGGAAAAAACTGTAAGGTTCACAGGACCAGAGAAGCGTTGCAGAGCAGGGAAAAGGAAGCCCTTCAAATCATTTGGTTTCTCTGGTTTCAAGGAACAGCTTTACCAAGCCCTGGACACCGGGATCCTTAACAAACAAGTGGAGACTTTTCAGAGCGTCATCAGATTCTGCTTGGGGAGGGAGCCCAGAGTTGCACCTGCAGGCTTGGTGTCATGAGGGACCTCTGAAGCTTTTTGAATTACTTAATGGAAGCCCTCCCTCCCCCTTTCTCTTTATTCCTCTTGCCTCTGCAGTCCATTTTCTCCTCTTTTTCCTCTCCCATGCAGGAGCTTGGGTCTTCTCTTCTAACCTTGTATTATTTTTCTAAATTACCTGTCCCCAAGCACCTCCAAACCTTTGACATATTTATTCTTACAAGACTGCTGTATCCCTTTTTTACCCAGACTGATGCATCACAGATCACTTTAAGCCTGGGATGGAGTTTAGGAGATCCGGGTTCAACTCTAACTTGTCTGTGCCCACCAGCATGGCTTCCTTTTGCTGTGTCCGTTCCTTGTCTGTCACATACAAATTGGTTTGTATTCTTAGCCATCCATCTGCAAAGGCTTACTGCCTTGCTCGACTTTAAATAAGTTTATTGAATTTACGGCCGTAAGCAAAGTTCAATAAGTGGCCGTAGTGTTCAACCCATATTTTGCTCCAATTCAGCTCCAAGGACAGCATTTTCTTGCTGGTAGAGGCCTGATTCCGCAAAGAGGCTCTAGCAGACATGATGCTCTGTAGTGTTTGAGCCTCTCCTGAGATGACAGGAATTGGCAATATTCAGAGGGGTTTTTCCCTCTGCCCCACCCCAGTTAGATCCCTGCGACGCAGCCCTGAGGGTCCCTGGGCTTTGGGGTGGAAGGGTCCTTGGGTGGCGGGCCATGCCGCGGGGCACACGGGCATCTCTGCAGCCGGTGCAGGTATGTATTTAAATTGAGGAGCTCACTGCCGCAGGGTGTGGGGAGGGGAGATGGATGATAAAAGGGGATGAAGGCATGGAAGGAAGGATCAAGGGGTGCTAGTAGACACAATACTCTGGGTGGACATGCCACAACCAGTGAGTGCTGGAAAAGCCTACAGGGGAAGGAGAAATCACAGGAGAAATGCTGCCCTGTTACTTGCATGCTTTCCCAGAGCATGAGACTCCCTGTCAGACATGGGGCTGGACCTTTAGTCTCATTGTTCTTATATAAAGGACCCTAAAAGTTTTGCTCTTTATTTAGGCTGTGTTGCACATAACTGCAGATGCAGCTAAATAATTTTCTCAAGCAGGATTTTGCAGGACTATTCCTTTGCCTAGCTCCTCAAGCTCTTCAAGTTGACTGAAATCCCAACTCTTGCAGCATGGGCTGTTCCCAGGTACCCTCTGTGGCATTGCATTGAAATCCATATTTGAGTACAAGAACAGTACTTTAGAAAAAATAAATAGCTTTGGTCTGAGTGAAACCTTGTAAAAACATCAAGATTTGGCTTGGCCTATTTGTGAAATACACGGCAGATCCCCTGCCTGAGAACAACTTAAATCGTCAATATAGAAGTTAAAAAGCTCATTTCAATTGGAAATTCCAGCTAAATTGTTCCCAGTTAGCACCAGAAAGGAATGCTTTAGACTAAGACAAAACAGATGCAGTCTGTTAGGTTCCCATTGTATGAGCAGACTTCCCTTGCAGGGAGGTAGGTAGCTTTTCACAAAAGCCCCCCTCGACTTGTAAACAGAGATAGAGCCGGCTGCCTGTACACCAGCAGTTTTGTTTCTTCCTGGGCCTCTTCCAAAGCAGACAGGGTAGGGAAGGAATAAAACCAGCCTCCCAAGCACCACCGTCCAGGAGCAGATGAACCCAGCATGCTTCAGACACTGGAAAAAACTCTCCCTCTAACAACTGGCTTGTTCCTTCGCCAGGCACAGGCTTCGGTGGCCATTTCAAGCAATATGCCGTGAACCACCACCCGGCTGGAAAATCAGAGGCAGCTCTGGGTTATGCTGGGGCCCTCCCTGTGGCACTCTGGCAGTAGAAAGCGGCCCCTGAGCATGCCTCTTGCAAAGGCTGCCCTGCAACCTCCCCAGTCACCACAGTTTTTTTTTCTGCAAGACCTCCACATTAGCCCTCCTCCTCGTCCCCGGATTGCCAGGCAGTGTAATTACAGTCTCTTTTGCAGAGCACATTGGGTACTGGAGGAAACAGCTGTTATTAAAGCTGCCTTTCACTTCCATGAAGGACTGGATAGAGCTGCCTGCCGCAAAATACAGGGAGCAGGAGCAAAAGGAATTAAAGATACTTTACAGTCTCTTCTCCCCTCTCCCCCATATTTGTCACAGTCTTGGAAAGGGGAGTTGCCTACACATGGCATCATTCCAGATTAACTACTGATGAATTAATTCCTTGTGTGCATGCTCCTATATCCCAGAATAAGTGTGTGTTATTCCAAATCTCTTACCCTAGATCATGCAGTTTCAGAGTAAGGGGTTTTAAAGTCAGTGGTAAGAGCAGTAGTGATAATCCCTCCTGAGGCGATCTGTGTTTAATCTGATTTAAACCATTTGGCATAACGCACTCTTTCTCTTACAAACTCCTTGTATGGATGCCGTCATACCCAGGTGGGGTATAGGCAAGAGAAGCCCTAGGTGGACTCAATCTGGTTTACACCAGTAGGAATATTTTCCCCTCACCTTCTACAGATTATTTCCTACCTTAGGTGGAAATATTTATGAGGATCCAGAAGCTAACAAGAGCTTCATTTTGTTACCACCCCTTGTACGTTGTGTCCATCCTGAGTGTTAGGCTATCTGTTACCCTGTGTTGGAGTGAGTGCCCTCATGGACCCCTGTGCTCAGGACCGGTCCCTCCAGCCCCTGTCACAGCCACGACCAGCGAGGTTGCAGCAGGGACTAGTGCAGGCCTCCAGCAAGGTTCATTAGACCAATAAATGCCAATAAAAACAGGTCTCTTCTGCAGTCTCCATGTCCAGCACAGTGGCAGCTCACTACTAAAAAGTCTTTTGGTGTCACTCACCCAAGGTAAGCTACCACCTCCCTGCACTGCATGGCATCTTTAGAGCCTTCTCCTCTCCCCAGAGCAGCTGGCTCAGCCAGAAACATCATCCTGGGCATCAGCACATTCACCAGCAGCATGCGTTATCACACGGGTAAAGTGACCTGTTGAGCACAAGTGACACACACGTGGCACAGCCGGTGACAGACGTCAGGCGTTGGTGGGGCTGGCTCTGTGCCGGGAGCTGGCAGCGGAGGACAGAGTGGGTACCAGCAAGCTGTGATCAGGCTGCCATGAGTGAAATGAATGTGCTGGTTTGTGCAGAAGGACCCAGGAAAGGAAAAAAATGAACACTTAGAAGCTGAGGGGTGCTGAGGAGGAATACCTGTCGAAGTGAGTCGTGGTGATGTTTATGGCAGTTGAGAGAAAGGCTCTCAAGAGTGCCAAGAGGTCCTAAGGGACCGAAGCAGCTCAGAGCGACCCGTGTCTGCAGCGATGGCAAGGTGGGGAGCAGGAGAGCAGGGCTGGGAGACTTGCTCCAAAGTGGCGTGACCCTGGTGCCAACAGGCTCCTATGTCACTGCCAGGGGCCAAGGGAGATATTGCCTTTATCACTATAATACAAAATAATTCTTAAACCAAGGAGGTAATCTGCATGATTACCCTAACCTAAGCTAGGCCTTGAAAAGGGACTGTGCAGGGACTGGCAGGACCAAGGCCCTGGTGATGCCTTTTGGGGTTCTCCTGGTGGGGAGTGGAGTCTGCACCTGATGCATTCACATTACATCAGTTGGCAGCAGTGCAAACAGAAAACATAAATCCTAACTAGCATGCAACGTATGTAAATATATTTTGGGATACATAGTGTTGGAAGATTTGGGGTCCTATAAACTCCTAGAGCCCTATTGAAAGAAAAGATCCATTGTTTGAAAAATGTCTTAGGACTGCCTCCTCCTGCTCCTTCACCCGGTTATTTTTGCAAAGGAAGTAATTCCAGAAGCTATAAAAATGCATCACTTTTGTTAAATGGATTACTTCCCATCTTGTGGAATGAAAACTATCTGGCCCCACCGACAGGCAAAACACATGTATAGTAGTAGTGAGTGACTGACCCCAAAAGGTAGCCAGCAGTACTCTCTGAAAACATGGCAGGACTGGAAACAGGTTGGGATGCCCTAGCCCGCATGTGCGCTCTAAGCCTACTGCGTTATCTCAGCTACTGTATCCAAATGCTGCGGCTCTTCTCCTCTGACAGGCTGTGGTCACTGTGTACTTTCATTGTGTTGCTTTAAAATGCATGAGGTGGAAAAAGTCAGTTTTAATGAGCATTGTGGAGTTATCTGAGCTGCAGAAAGGACAAATAATAAAGCATTCATTTGCTTTGCAAGCAGGAAATTAATTGTGCATGTACATGTGTGTGGGTAAATTCTTCTGGTGCTGTCTTTGTCTAGTGCTGGTGCAAAGTTTGCTTTTAGAGCATATATGAGTGGTACGCTACTGTTGCAGCAGAGAGATGCAAGAAAAATACTTGCATAGTGGATCCTGAATGCCATATATGAACATGTATTCTTCTGAAAGCATGTATTTTTAAAGACATGCTTCAGGGGATAATAAAATTTCTAAAGATCTTTTAACATGTTTTAAGTGATATGCAGTTTTCCAAGATTTGGGGCTCCATAAAACCCAAAGCCTTTTTGAAATAAAAAGTTAGTTATTTGAAAAATACCCTAGGATTGCCATCTCCATCCTTTACCTGTTCTTCAACTACATTGTTTTTTGTAAAGGAAGTGATTACAGAAGACATCAAAATGCAGAGGACACTAAGTAGTATGTAAAGGGTAGCGGGCAGGGCAGGAGAAGGATGACTGTCTTTGCTGCCAAGAGAACTGGACATTTCTCTTCAGCCAGGGTGCAGTTTTGGGGGGGAAGCAGTTTTCAGAGGTTCTGCAAATATTTTCTCTTCTTTGCAGACATGTCCATTTGCTCAGAACACATCTGGCAGGCCTATGTATCGATTAGGTCATTAATCCCATCCTTAGCTAAACGATCACTTAGCTGTCAAATGCATCTGACTTAGTTTTATTATGGAGCTCTGCCACAAAAAGGCCTCTTGTCTCCTGGTAGCTGGCTGGCTGGAAGATGGATCACTTCTCATCCCAGTGATAAACTGTGGTGGCCCACCATTTCATGAGTGACCTTGTTTTAGAGTCCCTCCTAAGGAGTTGTGCCCTGGTTTTTAGCTCTCTGCATCCCTCCTGGCCTTGTATGTCACATGTTGGCCCATATAGACATGGAAAACTAAAGCAGGGACATTGGCCTGTGGGCAGCATCTTTAATCCGTTTGCAGAGCTGCGGACATCCCTTCCTGCAAGGCGGCATCTCTGGTACCTGAGATCAGCCCAGGACTTGGGCTGCTGGTGCCCCAAGCTGTCCGAGTTGTGCTCCTTCACTGGTCCCTTTCCTTTGCCTCTTCTGGAGAGAATCCAGATGCTGAAGACATCTTCTCATTCATTCCCATTGCCAGCTCAGAGCAGAGACTAACCAAAATGAACAGCTATGCTGCAGATGTCTCTCTCACTGCTTAACAGCTCTTTTCTCTCTCTCTGTTTTTTCTGCAGAACTGTATTTCCCAACCCTTTTTCCCTTGAGACACCCAGCTGAGCTCCCCCTATAAGTGTTTAAATCCCCTGCTGTCAGCTTGAGCCCTGCTGATTATGTGGGTCGGTGAGAGCCTGCAAAAACTCAGTGCTCTGAGAGTCTCTTTCCCTTTTCACCTTCCCTTCCCTCCTTCCCATTTCCCACTGCATCTTGCCCCTTTTGTCTCCATTTAAACCAAATCTGGCTCGCAAGAGTAGCACCAGTGCACTCCACGCAGGGTGTCTCCGAGGCTTCGTTGCATTGACTGGCTGTGATGTATCATCCCTTAGCCGAAAAAAATCACCATGTCTTGCCTTGCCTTGCCTTGCCTTCCTCCCATCTCCTGTCTCCCATCCCCTTCTCCCTCTTTCTTTTCTCTCTCTTTTCTCTTTTTCTTTCCATCCCGAGGTGGCTCCTGCCCGCTGGAGCTGTGCGTGCGTGTGAAGCCCTGTGCACAGCTGTGTCCCTGACATGCTTTCACACAGCATCCAACAGCGCGTGAGAGGTTAACTTACAGTGGCATGTACAGTATGTGGCCCAGATGTTCCTGCCATCCCCTGAACTTTCTCATGCGATTCGTTCTGTTACTGATAAAGGTTATGGACTTGAGATACGGGGGAAGTGAAGTAATGGATGGGAGGTGAAACACAGGCTAGCCCTGACCCCCGTGAGCTCATCTTACACTCCTGCGTGTTCTGGTTTGAGAACCAGGGATGGGTGAGGGGGGAGATGTTTCGGGGGGGTGGCTAAACCCCTCTCCTCTGGAGGTGGATGTCCTCCATCTCGGCAAGGGAGCAGAGGAGGATTTCTGTGAGCGAAAGCCGCAGTTTCTTCCCAAACCACCTCTCTAGCTCTCTTTTGGGCACCATCCTTGCCTGGGCAGCAGAAAGGGGAACATTGCACTTCCTAGCTCTCTGCTTTCATGTGTAGGAATATCTCAGCTGATACATTTATAGGGAAAATCCTGTCCAACCTCTGAGACATCCTTTGCCAAACTCTAGCATGTCTGAAGAGATTGCTCTTTTTTAATAAGCTCGCAATTTGGCCCAAGCGTAAGGGGGAGGAAGAGAGGGTTTACAACAATATTGAAAAAGGCATATCTCTAGAACAGAAACCTTCCCTACAAATACCAAAGCAATGAGGTAAAAAAAGAGTTTTTCAATAAAATCCTTGTAAGATTTAACAGCGGCAAAAATAATGTATTTTCCTGTAAACTCACTCTAAAAAAAGGACCAGTCTGTCTTGGCAGAAATTTCCAATATATATTCTTCCTGAAGCAACTATTCTGCATGGAAAAAAAATCAGCCCAAACTGTTAAAGTCTGATCAAGTAGGTTACAAGCAACTGAACCAGGTCTTGTATGAGAAAGTATCATGCAAGCTTAGCAATAGGTGGTGTTAACAGTGCCAGCTATAATACACACACACAGAGTTCAGCATGTATCTCCAGGAAGGTTTTTATGACTGATCAAATATACTTGCCTCGAGAAGTTCCCTTCCAAGTCATGTGCTATTGCTGTGCAGGGCATAGAAATCTCATCTGGTCTCTCTGCATTCAGCAAGTCAGGGCTAACAATGGGAACCGTGTTTGTCCCAAGGAGGCCGCGGCGTTCGCAGGGAAGCTGGGCTCGCTGTACAATGTCAGACACATTTTATGGGCTACATTTTTCAAAACACCGCAGGCGGAAAGAGGGAGCATTATCTGCTAAATACTCCAGGGAAGGCCTTTATGGATTTCTCAAGGGGGCTCAGAATTGCTGATCTGAAAAGATGCTAACGTTTCATTGTGTGCTTTGCTTCGCCTGATTTGCATGGCTAAAAGAGGGGGTAAGAAAATGGACTCTGTGTCAGAACCCGAGACAATAGACAATGATAGGAAACAGCCTGAAGTTTGTAGGGAAAAATTCTTCCCTCTGTTTTATCTTTGTCAGGATAGAGTTTGACTTGGGGACTGTAGGATTGTGTCTGAGGGTCAAGCCAAGAGATTTCCACCTCTGTTCTTCTGGGTGATACCAGTGCTTGGAGAACACGCTGCAGGGAGGAAGAAAACTCGCATCAAACTCATTGGATTTCTGGAATGTGTAAAAGTCCTGACAAACCTTCTCAGTAGGTTATTCTCCTGATTCTCCCATAACTGACATATTAGCAACTTCATTTGGACTGGGAATACCTAAAGTTAAGCAAACCCAGTATTTTTTAGCTTGCGTATTGGATGTTACTGTATGTTGGTTCAGGGAAGCAAACACAAGCTACTGGGCTTGCCAGAAACACAGAGTACCAAGTCGCAAGTGTGAAGAAGGATGTTCCTTACGTAACTCAGCATCCTGATTAGTCGGACTGCTGAAGGATGATCCTACCTCTTCTCCAGGCTTGTTTCAGCTGTGGCTTCCAGAGTGCATGACCAGTTAGGAAGGTTTTTAGAAAGATTTCTGCTAGCATGCACAGCCATTTTAGCCAGCATTGGATTCATTCGACATCACATGGACTTCCTCCTCCCACGAGCCCCCTCGCACTATTTAATTGATTGTAAAGCCCTGCCTGTTTCTGTTTAACCTAACCCTGAGCAAGCAGTTACAGAAGTTTTGGAAAGGCATTCCCTGATGGAAAATTAGTGAAGAGTATCTGTAGATGACAGGCCTCCTTGTTAAGCAGATAACAGAGATGTCAGTGGTAGAAAATCTATGGGCAGAAGTGGTGAGCAGAAGTCAGGACTAGGGTGCAGGAAAGGTGCATCTCTTCCTCTTAAGTCTCTTCTCTGTTCTATTTCCTTGCATGAAAAATAAAAAATAATGCTATAACCTTATTTAGCAGAGTGCTTTGAGACCATGAAGAAAATACAGTGATGGGTGCCAGTACAGGGAGGTTATAAACATCAACAGTAAGCGTTGCAAAGAAATCGAGGACAATTAGGCACACAGACTTCAATAAGATTTGGACACCTGTCATGTTTTCCGTTCTCAAGGGAAAATTGTTTTCCTTAGAAGAGGGAAAAAAATGAAACTGCCCTCAATTTGTAAAAAAAAAAAGTCAGTCCAGGGACAATAATAAACTACCCATTATAAAGGCAGAAACGATGAGATTATGGAAAGTCCAAGAGGGAATATAATACATTAAAAAGTGATATAAGCAATTGCATTATTTCATTGATCCTAATATTTAAGTGTATTTTTAATCATTATTAATTGGTTAATTGGAAATAAGGCTTGAACCATAGAGTGAACCTGAGGGGGAAGACCCCTGAGTAGGGAAAGAACATGGTTTTAGTGACTGACTTTTATGCACTGTTGGGTGAGCATCGCATGGGGTCTTACCATTAACTTGGGTGAAGCTGAATTAGACTCCATGGGAAACACGGACCCGTGCACGTGCGCACACACACACAGACACACACACAGACACAGACACACACACACAGCTTTACTCACTCTTTGATGAACCTGAATCATCGTTTTCCCAAAATGGTTTTGGAGGTTTACCAAACCAAAACATTTAGTTCTCTGGAAATTTCAGGTAGGGTGGAAATGGTCCAGGTGCCACACTCTGCAGTCTAGATCTGTCCTGAGCATTGATCACATGGAGCCCATCGACTTTTCTTCAGGAGAGATGCGTATCAGTGAGGTGTTTGGTATGAGAGGGGCTGCTGCTGGCTCCACAGCCTTCTCATGCTCCTGGAGTGATGCACGCAACCCCACGCCCAGGGTTAGAGCTGGAGGTTGACTTCACTGAGTCAACAGAAGCCAGAGGAGTCCCCAAACTGGAATTCAGCCCCTGGGAGTGTGAAGGTTGGGCAAGCCTGTAGGACACCTCCTTGCTTCATGATAGGCAGTTCGGAGCTTTGTCAGAACATGCAAACTTCACGTGACTTTGCTGAGCCTAGACACCAGTCTTTGTGAGGTTTGCACTTCGCTGATTTAAACCTGCCCACCTGCTGATGCTCTGAACCTCCTTCTGTAAAGAGGAATGAAAGGTACCATTTCACTTAAGTCTGCTTCCATGAAGGCAAAATAGGAATTGTTTCATCTTCAGCATTTCATTAAGTCTCATAAGAATTACATAAAACTCCCTCTCGTTGACTTTCCAAGGAGAAATACTTTGCCTTTGTGTATTTACACTTGCAATGGATGCAACCCTAAAAATGAGCTTGGATTTATTATTCATTATGTTTATAATGGCACAGATGTGTGCAGAACTGAGCAATGGGGAACAGAAAATCAGCCAAAACTCTTCTCATTCCTGCTCTTTCTATAACATTTTCTACCTCACTGGGGAATTTAAGCTGTTACAGAGTCTCTGCCCAAGAACTGGCAGACCAGAGAGTCAAGAAGCAAAGTTAGGTTGTGAGATGTCTGTTATCTTCTTTGGGGGAAATGCTGGAATAAGACATTTTAGAATTTAATTTACATTTTACTATTATATGATCTGTAGATTATACCAGAGCCTTAACATTAGTTTGGTCTTTGGACTTCTTCTTTAGCCAAAATATTTAAGTAAACCTCTTCTCATTTTCCCCTAGAATAAAAAGCCATGAAATACAACTTCGGGTTTTTTCAGTTTTCTAGTACAATATTCTGTGTTGCCACGATGCTTATTAATAGTTTGCTTAAAAATTTCACTATCCTCGTGAATCCTGAATTGTGAGAGAGCACTACATCGAGACCAACACTTCATTTTTAAATACAAAACCCAGACATGTTTAAACCCTTCCTCCTCCCTGGAAGCCAAGAACATGCCTTGACTGTGGAGCAGGAGATATTTTATTTCAGCAATTCTTAAATGGAGAAACACCCAATTGATTCAGTAGCAGAAGTGTGAAATCATTTACACAGAGAACAGCCAACTGAGGCCATAATGCCGCTGCTCCTGGAGTGTCCATGCCTGAAAACAAGCCCAGCTTGTCATTTATAATCATTTTCTACCCTCTCAATAGGCAAACAACGCATTTGTCAAAATCTTATGCTGATGCTTTCAGATTTAGTTCATTAGCTCTCATTGTGTCAGTCGGGATGGATCACTTCGAACCAACACCAAACAGCCTCCTGATTTTATATTAATTGTGTGTCAGCAGTAACAGGGAAAACGCGTCTTTTCCTCTCATTTCATTATATAGTTTCAGGGCATATTGTCAATTCCAGGGACAAGAAGTAAATCCTCTCTCCCAACCCTACTTACGTGTTTGCACTGGGATCCAGTGGATTTGTTTGGTTTAAAGACAGTTCCCACTCCTGTTTCTAAACTCTTTGCTTTGGCTTATTGCTAGAAAAGCTGGAGATCCTATACTTTATGGGCTAATTTACCCTTGACATAACCAATGCAGTCGTGCTTGGAGAAGATGTGTCCTGAATTTCTTGGCTACTCTCCTCCCCTCAGGAAGGGTTTTCTGTTGACTCAGAACTTGTCCACACTGGGAATTCAATGCTGAATTTAGCTGCAAAACTCTAGTGTAGATACAATTTCACTCGTAACACCATGTTTCCTGTAACATGCTATCAGCTTTGGAAGCCGGGAGGATGGATCCATTCCTAGTCTGTGCTGTGCTGATACAAATAGGGGTGTGCTTCAGCCTCAGTAGAGGTGATGTGCTATTAACAGATCCTAAGGAAGGAGTCTTTAAATCAAAACATGAGTGGGGAAGGAGGTGGTGACATTCACCCACAAGAAGGAAAGCAGACTGTATTTTCCCCTATCTTTCAATTTTTCCCACTGCTGACAAACTCCTAACTCTCTGAATTGTGCTCATCCTTTCCTTGGTTTAGTTTCCCTAATTAAGCTGGCAGATTGCGTCCTTTGCCCCACCGTCCATCATGGCTGGAGTTACAATTGCAGGTGATGTTTGTGAGTTCCCACTGTCGTGCAGAGGAGGGCTGTGGACAGGACATCCTCTCAAAGGGCCTGATACTATTGAAAATAAATTTGCAGGGTAAGCCTACAGGCAAAAACTAGTTCACTTTGCTAAGCCTTAAAAAAGAAAACAAAAAAGACTCACTAGTGATAGATAGCTTGAGGTCTCTGAAGCTAACATGTTTAACAAGGTCTATTAAAAAAATCACTTAGCATATCAACTACCATATTTCTAATGCATGCACCGCTAAAGGCAATATTAGCTTTTATGACATGTTGTTGTAACAAAGTACTGTTTGAGGATGCACACTTGGTAGGAAAGATGCGTATTTGTCAGGCAGAGATCTATCTGGAGGGCTTAGGTCTGACTGAGGGAACCCTCCGGTCAGCACATGCAGCAATCCTGCCTCTCCATACACAAGCAGTATTCCAGGGAAAGGCTTACAAATATGTTGGACTCAAGGCATTTAGCAAAAGCAAGAGTCTGACCTTTTAAGACAGATGAGACTAGTTTGGGTACTTACCAAAGACATGATGGCTGCTATTTTATCTGCTGCCATGTTCAATCCATACTTTACTCTTGGGGGAGGAGGTTGTTTATGAAACAGATATGTGTTAGAAGAGATATGTGAAAGTTTACAGGGGTATTTTATGACTTAAAAAACATATGGTTGCCAATCCAGCAAGCCTGAAACCCCTGAATTGTCCTGTTGAATCATAGAATCATAGAACAGTTTGGGTTGGAAGGGACCTTTAAAGGTCATCTACTCCAATGCCCCTGCAATGAGCAGGGACATCTTCAACTAGATCAGGTTGCTCAAGAGCCCCGTCCAACCTGACCTTGAATGTTTCCAGGGATGGGGCATCTACCACCTCTCTGGGCAACCTGTGCCAGTGTTTCGCCACCCTCATCATAAAAAAATTCTTCCTTATATTTAGTCTAAATCTACCCTCTTTTAGTTTAAAGCCATTACCCCTTGTCCTATTGCAACAGGCCCTGTTAAAAAGTTTGTCCCCATCTTTCTTATAGGCCTCCTTTAAGTACTGAAAGGCTGCAATAAGGTCTTCCTGGAGCCTTCTCTTCTCCAGGCTGAACAACAATTTTCTCAGCCTTTCTTCATAGGAGAGGTGTTCCATCCTTCTGGTCATTTTTGTGGCCCTCCTCTGGACCACTCCAACAGGTCCATGTCTTTCCTATGCTGAGGACTCCAGAGCTGGACACAGGACTCCAGGCAGGGTCTCACCAGAGCCAAGTAGAGGGGCAGAATCACCTCCTTTGACCAGCTGACCACACTTCTTTTGATGCAGCCCAGGATATTGTTGGTCTTCTGGGCTGTGAGCGCACATTGCCAGCTCACGTCCAGCTTTTCATCCACCAGTACCCCCAACTCCTTCTCCGCAGGGCTGCACAAAATCACTTCATCCCCCAGCCTGTATTGATACCAGGGGTTGCCCCGACCCAGGTGCAGGACCTTGCACTTGGCCTCGTTGAACCTCATGAGGTTCACACAGGCCCACTTCTCAAGCTTGTCCAGGTCCCTCTGGATGGCATCCCATCCCTCAGGCATGTCAACCATACCACTCAGCTTGGTGTCATCTGCAAACTTGCTGAGGGTGCACTCGATCCCACTGTCTATGTCACTGATGAAGATATTAAACAGTACTGGTCCCAATACAGACCGCTGAGGGGCACCACTTGTCACTGATCTCCATCTGGACATTGAGCTGTTGACCACTACCCTCTGGATGTGACCATCCAACCAATTCCTCATCCACCAAACAGTCCACCCATCAAATCCATCTCTCTCCAATTTAGAGAGAAGGATGTTGTGGGGGACCATGTCAAGGACTTACAGATGTCCAGATAGATGACATCTGTAGCTCTTCCCTTGTCCACTGGTGTAGTCACTCCATCATAGAATGCCACTAGGTTGGTCAGGCAGGACTTGCCCTTGGTGAAGGCACTTTGTCATGTGTTTACATATTAAGGATTCATGGCTTGTATTTGCAAGAAGTGTATTTTCTCCTCTCTGCTGCACAGGGAGCAGAAGTTTCCACTCAACTTTGTGCAGTGACGCCCTGGTCATCTTCCAAAGTGGCCACAGTTAATTTAGAAACCAGCAACGTACATAAGGAGCTGGAGTGACGCCTTCCATTGTGCCTGGCCCTGCTTTGGTCAGTAATGAAAGTCTAGATGACTTCTGTGTCCAAACTTTGTCATGCCCTTGGAGTAATGGAAACTCTATGTAGATGAGGAAATCATTTATATTATTGTTAGATGGGTCACACCTCGTTATAGCTGCAGAGTGTAACTGTCACCACTCCTCTCACATAGCTGAATGAAGTCAGTTGTGGACCAGTTGGTGGAAACAACAGGAATCCATCCAAAACACAGGTCTTTTGCTGCTGCACAGGTATTTGAATCAGGGGGTGAAAACTTCACTGCCAAGTGCTTAATGAAGGGGAGCATGTCTGTATTGGAGAACAAGAGAAACAGAAAGAAACCCAGCAGCACTGGTAGCTCCACCTACTCATGACACAAATAGCAGGAGCTTTCAGGCCAGATGCTGATGGAAAGGACTTGGTTTTGAGCTCATGAGCTATCCTCTGTTCTTTTAATACCCCTTCTGTTTAAAGGACTGGGATTTTAAATGTTCCTTGAAACATCATTGGTTCTTCCTCCTCCCAGAGCAAACATCACAGGGAATTTTGCCTGGCCATTCAGATCAGAAGCAAAAAAAAGGACATGCTGATGGTGAGAACGGTACACGTTTCTACAGGTAACATCTGCAATGTGGTTTTACCCAGGATGGCCATTCCTGTATCTGATGTTGCAGTTCTCACATAAGCCAAGATGCCATTAGCTTTCATTGGTGTTCTTGCTAAATTTTTTTGCTTCAGTAGGAATTTTGCTTGGGAAAAGACATCACTGCCAGTCCTTGAAAGTAAGAGGAAATCCCATGGATCCTGTTTTATAGTTTGTGTTTAATGTTGTCACATTAAACATGAGAAAAATCTCTCCTATATTCTATCTGTGTATATATAGGATCATCATACTACAGTCCTGGAAGATTTATGATTAGACAAAAGAGACATTTTCTTAGTGGACATGAGCTAAGGCAATAAACAAATAGAAAAACTTTTATTAGAGAAGGATACATCTAGCAGGAAGTCTGGGAAATACTGATTTAATCTACTGTTCTGAGGGGATCGTGCCAAATCTTGGATGGAGTGAAATTCATGCTGTTTTAATTCTCTTTGCAAAAATGCACATGCAGTAGTGGGAGTAAAGCAATTATCCCATCTAGCCAAGAGCCAGGTTTAGTTGAAAGAACCCTTCAGAGTTCTCAATTAGTCCAGCAAATGGCCAAAAATATGATGAGCTTATCAGAAAGTGTAACTGAGGGCACATACACCTCTCAAACCTGCATTTTTTTTCTTGAAATCTCACAAAACCAGGCTTTTCTTGTGACATTTGATCTGCTTCCCGCTTCAGACTAAGTCAGCAAGATGACAGAGAAACAGTTTGTTTGGGTTGTAGTGGTGTTCCTGATCTCCATAAAGATGCTTGAAGTATTTTGTCCATTATGACGTGTCCAAAACTTTTGAGTGCTGAGCATCCTGTAGCAGTTTTACAATATAGGATGTTTTGACCCAAATCAGGGGAAAAAAGCTATTGAGGGAACAGAAGGTGGTTGAAGTGTTCAGGTATTGAGAACCACAAACTCCAGGCCCTGGAACAGCATCATTCATTTACCATCTTACTACAATTTTACTTCTACAATCTGAAATCTTTACATTCCCCCAAGAGAAATCAGTACTTGCTCAAAATAAAGCTCATTTATCATGGATGGCAGAAGTCACTACTTCTGTCCTCATTCATCAGAGATGACCACATTACTAGAGATAGAGAGTTCAACTGTTGAGGGAGAGACTCATGACTGAAGAAAACTTCAGGCTTTCTCTGGCTGAAACATCACATAATTCATGGCCAGGAGCTAACCAGACCCATTAAAGGTTGGTGTCAAGTTGAATGACAGCCATGCAGGCTCTTCAGTGCATGGACTGCTTTTTTGTAATATACAGTCTTAACACAATGCTGGTCTGTTCCATCACTGAAGCTCCTAGGTGCTATTACTGTGCATATACTGGTAAGAATTTAAATGCCAAAGCAAACAAATTAACAGAAAACAGAAAAGATTGATTCTACATGCACTTCTGTGTTTGTCCCAAACTAATCAATTGTTATCAACTCTAGCAATATCAGCCCCTTGTATTCACCATGTGATATTGATCTTAGAAATGGCTGAAACTGTTAAGTTTTGGCAATACTTGAAAATTTGAAATGCTGAAATATGCGAATGAAATTTATTACTGCTTTCCTTTCAGTTTTCAGCCAGCTGAAAATTGTTAGCCATTTCTGGACACAGGATAAATATTTTGGTTTCCCTTCCTCCGTGTCCTGCTAAACTGGTTCCAAAGGATCACGTTTGTTCAGAGAGAAACAGAAAACTGGTTGCCTTCTTACATTGGATTTAAGGTGATCATTATTTACATATTTCAGAAAGGAAGAAAGCATGCAGCAATAATCAACCTAGAAGAGTTCATTGTGATCATCTTCTCTGTTCTTCACTGATCTAGTTCCCATTGCAAATACAACATATATATTAGAAAACCATCTGACTTACATTTAGAAATCATTAGTGACAAAAATGAAACAAAAACTTTGCTGAGTTTTCCCAATGCTGACTGTTTAAAATTTATACCTGGCTTTAATCTGAAGTCATCTAATCATGAGTGTTATCCTCTCTTGCAGTACGTCCCCCTGGCATAGCAGTCTCAAGCTCACCTGCAGGAGCAGAAAGGAAGGGGAGTCCTTAAAAAATTTAGTTACACGTTTTAGTACCTTAAAATAAACTCAGATCAGCCTGGACATGAGGTGATTTTTTTTTTCCTTTTTAAAACCAATCACCACATTCCTACAGTTATCCAAACAACAGAGCATTATATAGTGAGCACTCAATGGTCCTTACGAGAGCTACACAAAAGGCTGATCTTTTCTAAGGCTTGTAAGAATTTATCATCACTGTCATCCTTAAATTTACTCTTCTATTGGAATTTCCTCCTTGTTTGACAACTGCTTTTTCCTTCCATCTATCACAATTTAGGGTGACTAATCAGGTTAGTCACAAACCGTTCAGAAATATACCCTCCAGGGCACTTTTTATTTTAGCTTGGGGAGGAAAGCATTTCAATTTATAACATTTAACAGAAGCCTCTATGCAGTAGCCATGAGGGTTTCTCTTTAGTTCAGATTTGCATATGCAAATTATCCAAACATCATTTCAGTTCTCCCTTCATACAGATGGATGAGATTTAAGGAAAGGAGAATGATCTGGAGATTGGAGGAGGAGAAGGCAGTTCAGATCTGTCTCTACTCTGCCTCAGCATCATTGCATGACCTGCAGCCCTATAAAGTGGATGTAATAGGCTAGACATTAATAGTCACTAATTAATTGGTCTGTAGGGCAAATGAAACAATTATCGAGTTTGTTAAAAAGTACAGACATTTCAGAGCTACTGTTCAGTGAAGGGAAGCAATGAAACTGCAAAGAACAACATTCATTTCACTTCTGAGACATCACAAATGTAGAGGATGCAGCTATAGTACCTGGGAATTTGGGAATCACTGAATTGTAGAAAAGCAGATGGGCAGGAACCCCTGACCCAGTTCCTGAAAAATGTTTATCTATCTAATCCATGGATTCCTAAGGTGCAGCCCACAGACTTTTGTGGTTTTGTGGAGCACATCTTGGGGAGGGGTGTGTCTCAGGCAGATTTAAACAGTAGAAATCCCATTAGCACTGGGCTAAACCAGCTGTATATGAAGCCCTGTGAGGAGCAATGCTAGGAGTTCACAAACTCAAAAAGGCTAAAAATTAGTTGTGTAACCTGTGCTTAAAAACTGCCAATGATAGAAAATTTTGCAAACTCCCAAGATAATTCATTCCTGGTCTTTCCTCTTCTAACAAGTAAAATACTTTTCCTAACGTCTAACCTTCACTTGAAGCCCATTATTTCTTGTCCTGCCCTTGGTGGCTGTGAGGAGTAGCATGTCCCTTTTCTCTTTGCAGATCTCTTTTACATATACGAAGAGTGAGTACCAAGAAATTGTTCTACAAATACATTTATCACAAGATGAAAAGAGAAAAGTAGCACCAGATGATACCAAGGGGGTGAAGTGTTTAAAGCCTTTTTTTGTATCAGTGTTCATTTAAAAGGTCAGTTGAGAGCAGGAGGCTAACAGGATTGGAAATGGAATCGAAAAAGGATAGGAGTTCAGCACAGAATAAGGAAAGAAGTGAGAAAATTAGATAAGCTTCGTGTTTTATAATTGGCTGAACCTGATGAACTTCATCCTAGAATATTTTGAAAGTGGACTGAAATGATCTTAGATACCTGTGGTTATCTTTGAGAAGCCAGGAAAAGCTAAGCAAGATACCAGAAAACTGGAAAAGGGCAAATGCGGTACCTATCTTCATACAGGGGAAGGGAAAATGGAGGAACATGGGAATTACAGACCAGCTCATCTATATTTTCAGCTCCAGGAAATATCAAGCAATTTAGTTGTTTGGAAGCACCTGGGAAAAGGAAAGGAATAACAGCCGGTGTGGGTTTGTCAAGAAAAAATCATGTCATCTTATTTCCTTTAACACAGGAGTGGTAAACAGAAACAAAAGTTTGATTTTGTTTAGGAATTGACCATGGCTGATAAGATGATAGGCCTTAAACTGAAGAAAGAATGATTCAGAGTAAGCTGATAAAAAAAAATTTTAGTAGTGACACTCACAAAGCAGTAAGCCAGGTTGCCTTGGGAGCTTGTAGACTGTGCACCAGTGGAGATCTCTGTGAGCAGGTCAAAGCAATATCTATCAGGAGTGATTTAGATATTGCTGAGATTGTTTCAGGGGAGAGGAATGGATTGGATGACCTCCAAAGGTCCTCCTTAGCCTTATTTTTCTGTGGTTGTGTCCCTTAAACCTCCTCTTCTCTAGACTGAATGAGCCTCATTCTTTCTGTCTCTTCTCATATCTCCTGTTCCCCAGGCCTTTGATCACTCCTGTTTATCTCTCTTAAATGCTTTAAAATTGCCGCACTTCTTTCTTGCAGTGTGATACTAAGAATTATCAGGTAGATGCTCTCAAGTCCCTGTCATGTGCCAGAAAAAGGGGGAGGGATGCAGGCTCTTTTGCACAGCCAGTTCTGCCAGCAAAACACCCAACTCATCTTTAGAGCAAAACCTGCTACAACCTAACAATTAAGAAAAAGTGGATTTTTTTGTAATATCTCCTTGTTAGTTCAAATGAAGCCACTCCTGCATTTCCTGCTTACCAGCTGAGGAAGAGATGTTTGAAAACTCCAGTACTTTTGGAGATTCCCATTCTCAGAAATTTCATATTTTAGGGTAACGTCAGCATTCCTCTCTGCCCCAGTTGCCTGCTTTTTCAGCCCGAAGTGAAAGGAGTCCCAGCAATAATAAAGCTAACAAAATAAAGACGACATGAATTACTATATTCTTCTCATGGTACAATAATGGAGAAAGGTCCCCATGTTAGGCGGGGGGAATGCATGTCACTGTTGCAATACTTAAGAATCAGAAGTGATTCACTGCACAGAGCAAAATAGCAGCTGTGTTCAGATCTCAGCCATTCACTGGAGAGAAAGAATAGTTTTCACTCATAAAAACAAGTACGTGTCTTTATTCTGTCATGGGATAATGATGCACCTTGGGCCTGATCCAAAGCTCCCTGAAATCCGGAGGAAAACTCACGTTGACCTCTGTGCACCCTAAACCAAAGAGGAGAATCTTTCGGAGTGGAAAGAGCTTCCCCTTGCTCTTCTTCTCTCTCCACACTGGAGTCCCATACCGCTGCTGGCCTGCCCTATAAATAAAGACCACCAACAAATAAAATCTACAAGGCTGGCAAAAAGATATTTAAAGACACATCAGCAGTTTAGGCTGCAAATCTCAGTGCTCACAGACACTATATGCAGTGTAGATGTCCAAGGCGCAGCTCTCTGCCATGCCATCTCTGCAGCAGGTGACAAGTCCCCTGGCAGCTCATAGCCTCAGGGCCACCCACCTGCAGCAGCTCCATATGCACTACTGCATGGGGGGGGGCATAGGAATGCTGTTCTGCAGCTTGCTGATCCATTGGAAAACAGTAGTTTCTCTTGGAGGGTCAGTTTTTAATCACTAGCATCAGCCCATTCTTGAGGAAAACAGCAGGAGCAGGAGAGAGGGCAGGATTGCCTCTTTTGGTGGCAGACTGCCCTGAATTGACGTAAAATCCATCCTAAGACTGCATTTGTAGTCTGTGTTGAGATTAAAACCAAATCACCTGAATTGCCTTGAAAATTCCTAACCATAACATCAGAAACCTGTGTTATTTATTGCTACAGAATTATCACTGGGAGACTAAGGGTCTGTGGCAGACCTTGCTTGTAATATACCACAAGAAACTTCCCCCTCGGATTTTCTTTAAAAAATTAAAAAAAAGGCAAACTGAAACAAACTGCTCTGCTTGTCTAAGTAAAGAAGAAAAAATTGCTGCTCAGATAATTTTAAAAAAAGAGTCTAGTTCATTCTTTTCTATTAGGGAGAAAAGAAACCCTGTTCCACCAAAACTGTTTGAAGATTCATAGAAGCACTTCCAACTGCAGTCCAAGATGGCCTGGAAGAGGAAGACCTCCAGAAAGCTTTAGAGCAGTAGCCCTGTGATTGCATTACAGCATACCCTTGGCTTTTTTCTTTTTTTTTTTTTTCCTTCTTTTTCTTTAACTATCCTCTTGCAGAAAAGTCACAGAAAAGAAAAAAAAAAGAAGAAACTTTAACAGCAGCCTTCCCTCCTCCAACTCTACAGAGAGCCAACTCACCAGATAAAGAGCAGTCCTGGAAGGATTCTGCAATCTTCTTCTGCCAGAAGCATTTGAAAAAACATTTGGATTCCTGCAGAACAGGGCACCTTTTCTGAATAGGTCTCTGCGCTGTGAAAGATAATTGATATTCTTCTTTTGGCCTCTTCCCCACACAGCATTGGTTTATAAAGGCAGAGAAACAGAGGAAAGGATCAGATCTGAAAGGGAGAGTTAAATATTTTGCTTTCCTGTTAGCTGGGAAAATCAAATATGACACCTCTCACCATCCAGGAGGTTGCTTCTGGCTCTCTCTTGTTGTCTTGGGTTTTGGGTTACATATCCTGTTAAAAGGTTTGGGGCAAGGAGGGGGTGAAATTTGAGGAAAACTTGATCTGGAGGTGACCTGAAACAAATACTGAGAAGGGAGGTTGGTCTTATAGCTGGCATATAATGCAAGATTTGCCCTAGTGCTTTTTCAGGTGATGGGCACCTCACTCCTCTCCCTGGCTGTTGGGATCTTGAAACAGAAGGTACCCAAAGATGTCCAAAGCCTTCGTGCTTGTCTTCTTGTTGTAAACAGTGCGTGCAAGCCATGCCTGGAGCAGCACCCAGCACTGTTCTGGTCTGTTGCTGCAAACATCGCACCCCCATGGCCTCCACATTGTCCTGAGTCACGGGCTCCTGGGAGGACCCAGACTTGGTAGGTGAGGACTCAGCTGAGCAGCTGAAGGGAGGGTGTGCTTGTTGCCCAGCAGCTGCCCAACAGCCCATGCTTAGGGAGCCCATTTTGGGTATTAGCGTCAAGGTGTCTGCATCACACAAACCACCAGTGAAACTGGAAATAGTTGTTATCCTGTGCTGGAAGCAAAACAACGCCCGGACTGGTAGGGGCTATTCTGTGACACTGGGACAGAGATGCCTAGATGAGACCAGCCACAGGTGGCTTATGCCCTGAAAGGAAAGACCTCCCATTGCATGGTCATCACCCCATCACCTTTCACAGTTATTAGCCTTTGATGGATAATTCATGTGACATTTCCAGAACTGAAGCCACATTAGGGAGTCACACAGCTGTTCCAAAAAATGGGATTGCCTCCTTTAATTTGCAAGAGGTGTCAGTTTTCTTTAAATCTGCCCCTCTCTTTCCAGCTGTGTGTGTAAGTGTCTGCAGGGGAAGGTGGGAAGCAGGTACAGCATGGAGTTATTTTCCACCCTTGAGATGTTGCCAGCACATTTCCTCTGAGGACTCTGGCAAATATTCCTGCAGACTCTGTACTGTGAGAACAGGCTCTGCTTCCTCTTTGCTTTATGGCAGCGATGGCCTCCTATTTGGCTGCAACTAGACTTTTTATTACTGGAAATTACTGGATGGAAGTGCTGGAGATGTAAGAAGGATGAAAACATGGACTCTTGCTACCAGCCTGTGTTTCTTTTGTTGTCATAGGCCTGGGCAAATTTGGCTTTAAGAATCTGCTGATCCCCTCTTGTGCATCCTCATGCCTATGCATCAAGCCTTATGTTTAATCCTCTGCACACAAAAATAAATATAAATATGTGTGTGTGCATCTGTGTACAAACACACACACACAGCAACATCTACATGTATTTGAGGCTTGATCCAGTATTGCATGCTGCAGAAAATTGTATTTCCTATGGTCATAGATGTTTCAGAGGAGCTTCTGTGTGCTCTTCTCTAGGCCATGGCAGCGGGGAGGAGAGTAAGCATATGGGTCACACCCGCTTGGCCAGAGCAATTCTTCTGGCTTGTGCAGCCATGGTGGATCACTCTGTCAAGATGCTCCCCTGTGGCCATGGCCCCTCTGGTCCCTCTCCCACTGCGTGACTAGAAGTGTGTCAGACATACAACCAAGTTTCTGTCATCACCATCAGTAATTATCCACCCAGACTATGTGCTGGGGCTGCTTCCCTGTCCCTGTGATGGCCCCGCAGAGATGGCCCTGCTCATCCTGGGAATGGGAAGGCTGAGTTTTGGTGATGTGACAGACAAGGGGTGAACCACGCAGGTATCGTGTGCCTCCAAGAGTGCTCATGGTTCATCCTCATGGAAAGGCTGGTCCCTGCTCACCAAGATGTGTTTGAGGCCAGTTCTCAGTCTGAAATCCAGACATAGCCATGTCTTAAGTGTTCAATGTCAGTAAGACACTTTCACAATGGTTTGACAAGATCATACAGCAGCACTGCTTTGAACTCTAGAAGATCAGTGAGTAGAACTTACTTAATATGTGTATACATATATATGTATGGTTTTTAATTGAGAGGTTAAAAGATTTTTCCTTTTTTCACTGTGTAGAAAGATAACAAGGTTTTGTTACTTCAAGGGAAGGCTTGCAATTCACTTTTTTTGCTCTCACAGTACTGGGAATACCTCTTCTTTCTTGGTCAGTTAAGAGGAATCTTGGTAGTGTTTGCTTACGATGGTCATTCCTTAGCACAGAAGTCCTTTCTCACAAATGTTCATGAGGCATTTAATTGAAATAGTCCTGCCCAAACAAGAAAAAAGCTGTTAACTTGTTCATACTAGTTGTTCTAATCAAACCTCCCTTTTAGGGTTTGTTAATGTAAGTCAAAGCCTGGGTCTGAACCCTGCCTCACAGCGTGTTCAAACTGCTAATGCAAGGCTGCTGTACCCCAAGCTTTGAGGCTCCCATGTCCCCTCCAAGGGCAGGGTGTGTGGCTCAGCCGGAAAGCCCGGCTCTACTCTGTGGTGCGGTTTAAGCTCCTAAGCACCCCTCAGACATTTCTGCTTAGTTTGTACCAGGCTCCCACTTCGTCTGATGCTCCAGCCCTTCCCAACTCTCCTGCCCCAAGAACTTTTCCATCCCATCTCGACCGAAGCCACAATGTCCTCTTTCTGTTCTGTTTTAGACTGAATCTTAACATTGCCCTCATTAGAAGCGGTGTTTAGGCACTGTATGGTGGGACATGGATGTTCACAGTTGCAAATGCCCACTGAATATTTTTCAGGTCTCTGTGAAGAAGCTACCCTGCTGCTAATGTCTTCACCACTGTTCATTATGGCAGGAAGGTCAGAAAACAAAAGCTGGGCATCCATTAAACATGTTTACCATGCGTATCCATTGTGTGTGTATGTGAGGATGGGAGCTGCGTTTGCACAGAGCAGACAGACAGAGGAGCTTTTGGCTGAAATCACAAGGTTGTGAAACGCTCAATGCCTTGACCTGTAACACGCGACTGTAAATTCCTCTGCTCTTGTTATGTTTTCCAGAGGTCACGGTCTTTAACAGTTTACTTAGTAGAGGAGGAGGAAAGGAGCCCTTTGTATTGTTGAGCAGCAGACGATAGTTTCCCTCGTCCTGGCAGCTGGCGCTGACACAGGGCTGTTCTTCAGGTGTTACTTTGATGGATGGTGCCCCCGACGCCCACGGAGCAGCAGGGGTGGTGGCAGCCTCCACTTACCCAGCTTTGGTTGAAGAAGAACCTGTGGAGTCTGCCCAAGTGGGACCCGGCCCTGCCTTTCCAGCATTTTCATTGCATTTCAGATGGAGACTGAGCTTTGCTTCAGCCTAATTGCCAATGGCAATGGCCTGCTGAAGTGAACTTTTGCTGTGATGCAGTGCACGCACAACCGAGCGCTTGCGGTGACAGGTCTGCATTAGTACAAAATCCAGCAGCAGATTAAGCGAGGCTGGAGTCCTAGGGCTAAAGACCTTTAGTATCTCCAAAGGGGGGAGGAGCAGATGCTATTTTATTGTGCTGTAAACTGGCTTTGCACAGCAAAGCAACCTGACACTCTGTGATCTCGGTGAGTCATGGCTCCCTGCTTCAGCCTGGGATGTTCCTACATCCATGATTATTTTGGTAGTCAGGGACACCACGGTGCTGAGATAGCTGCTTTGAGTTATGCTCCCGAAGGCACTACCAGCTCCTCTTTGGCTGGTGGCAGTGCAAGTCTGAACTCAATGTTCCTACTACTGGTAAAAATAGCACTGGGATGCTCCAAGTGTCCCTGACACAGCCAGAGCTGAAAGCTCCCAGGCCAGTCAAACCTCCATCTGCGCCAGAGAGCAGCCCACACCCATTTTTACTCCGCAGCACTGTGGTTAAGAGGAAGAGAAGAGGGTTCAGACTTGCAATGGGGAAGACCCCAGGACTTTCCATGCATGCAATTCACCCTGTTGCCTCAAAAAAATGTTGTCTCTCCTGGCAACAGCTTTGAGAGTACAAGGAGCTATAGCAGAGCCCAAAGCGACTGCTGGCAGCACTTGTTGTTTTGTGACACCTGGGCTAGGAAATACATTGTGTGAAATTAAACTCTGTTCGGATGTGAGGAAACGGGAGCGTATCCTGAGTGTAGCCAGACATGACCCCCAACCCGCTCGTGCAGTAATCCACATCCACACGTCTCATAGATTTGCTGTCAGGTCCTGATCCAAGGTCCATTGAAGAGAAGTCATTCAGTGTGCTGCTGTAGATGTGGGCTGTAAAGGACCTAAGCTTCTTTTTTTTTTTGCACTATTTTTTCCCCAGGAGAGGATAGTCCTGCTGTGTTAGCTTGTTGGCCAGAGAGCTAAGGACAAACACGCTGCCTGTCGGGCTCTGACACCACTTGTGGTCAGAGAATTTGCCAAACTGGTTAATCCAGCCAGCATTAAAAGCTTAACAGGAAAAAACAGGAAGACAAAGATATACAATTTCCTCTGTGTGTGCCTATATTCTGGAAAAGAAGGTGACACAAAAGGCATACAAGGAGAACGGGGGTGAAGGCAACTACTAGACTTTTCCATGCACCCAAATATTGATAAGATGAAGGTTTCATGTGCTTACACTTCACATGAAGGGTTGAAGTGAAAAAAGAGAGTTTCTGGTGCAAACATATAAAAACCCTTCTCCATTCCCATATCTCTTTTTCTGTGTCTTTAACCGCGTGTCTTTCCACCTTTGTAATTTTAAAATGCATGTGGGTTAAGCCTAGAATTTCCTGTGGCTAAGAGGAATGGGGTCTGATTGATCGTAATAAGGGACAGTCTAAATGAAGTGCTTGGACTTGCCCTGGGCGCTTCTATCTGCAGGTGCTGGGAGCCCTTGCCAATGCGAATGACTTTTTGGAACACAAGTGATTATTTACTGCTGAACCAAGCCAAAGGCTATGCTTCTCCTTGCAGCTCGCAGCCCTCGGCCTCCAACAGGAAATGTATTTAGTTTTCAAATCCCTCTCCGACCAAAAAGAAATTCCAGCAAAATAGCAATAAACATCCAGAGAGTCTCCTCTTCTGTAGGAAAAAAAAACCAAAACATGAGCTTGGGTTTAAAATGAAATATCCTGTGACTAATCTATTCTAGGGCTGGGACGGGATCAGGTTGTTGTGTGTGGGAGTCAGCGAGAGGACCCAGGAGAAGGCTACCCCACCCCATTTGCCACCCACCCCCCTTTTAGAAACTCTGAATATCACCAACACGATGTTTTCAAACAACGATTGCAAAAGGGTTCACTGTTTGATCCTCCTCTTCTCAGTTTGTCATTGATTTCCCCCATCAAAATAGTTTGTGCAACGAATCCCAGCTGTATTCCTGGCACTTTGCTAGCCAGTAAATACAATCCAAATGTTAATTCTTTGGAGCTGAGAGCTCCGTGCCAAGAAATGAATAATCTGTGCAAGGCTAAACAAATAGTTTATTGACGGGGTGGGGTGGGGTGCAGGTGGGGGGTGGCTGGGCTGAGAAGCAGGCAATCCCGACCAGAAGGACATCAAAGCTGCTTCTGTCAGAAGACTCAGTCACATGTGATTTGTTTTCTCTCGCTGCTAATTCAGTTACGTGTTAAACTACTAATATTCCCAGGCAACAATGCGAGCACTTTCCAGCCCAAATGCAGCAGGCGGGAGAAGCAGATGTTTGTATCCTGCCCATCTGAATTTGCCCTTTTTGTCTTTTTTGTTGTAGGAGTGCGGTGGGTGCGCTCGGGTCCAGAGATCCGGCAGCCAGGCAACTCGGTAGGTTTGTCTCTGCTTTATAAATGGGTGAAATGAGGCAATTTGGAAGTTAATAGTGGCATTTCTCTAGCAGCTGATGGGAGTGTGGCAGGGCTATTCTACCGAAATTTAAACCAACAGATTCAAACTCCCTTTTTAAAATTTTGCACCTTCTGCCTTTTTCTTCCAGGTTATCCAGGAGGTCAAGACCAGAAGCGGGATTAGAGCCTAAATCCCCTGAGTCCCAAGCCAGCTACAGTGCAGACCACTCATTGCAAGTGTTACTGGACCCTGACCCCAGCTACATGCTGTAGTAATCCACTTTGCAAATTTTGGGCCAAAGCCAGGGCAGGATCCCAGGAACACCGCCCAGCCATGTCTCATCCCTCTTCCAACCTGCTGCACCATTACGGCATGCTGTCTGGACCCTTTTTTTTGCAAAGGACTGGATTGCACTTGAAACCCAAACTCAGTAAAATACACAGACACAAATTTGACTCTTAATTTTAAAAATAACAGATCCACTCCAAATTTACAAGTGCCACATGCTGGAGGAATTATAGGAACAGGTCACTGTTTTTTATCCCTCTTCTCAGGTGCACTGAAAGGGCAGGTATCTCCGCTTGTCCATTCCTTCCCATGGCAAAGAGGGTCCTTCCCACCCAGTGATGTGCCTACACTGGCAGTGTCCCTGTTGGAGACAGAGTCACCTCACGGGTGGACATGCCCAGGCTGCAGCTCGGAGGAGATGGAGGGGTTCCCTGGCTGCCAGCACAACCCTCAACACCCCGCATCACACAGGCAGGGGAAGGCCAGGGTCCGCAGCACGATGGTTTAATAAATAAAAGGCAGGAAAAGTCACTGGTGAGGGGGTTGTGATGACAAGTTGTGGAGTCGCATGCATGAGTAGTTAAGTCCGTCCAGGGTTAATCTAACTCAGGTACTGATGTGGGCATTTAGATAGTGGATAACTCATGCTGTCATTAACCTGTCAGCATTACAGCAGGAAGATTATATCTTCACAAGAATATATTGATCTGGAAAGGGATGTGTTAGGCATGACCAAGCTTTTTCTATGCTGTCTTTTACCACCTGCTTTTCCCCTGATCAAAGACGCTTAACGTGTGTGGTCAGTGCAAGGAAAACCATGTTTTCCTCTAGGCTTGAGAGATGTTTCTCTTTGTCCTCTTCCCATTATCTTGGGTGCAATCTAAATATCTGGTTACTTACACAGCCCCTTCCTTTTCATGTTATTGGAGCAGTGAAGACAAGATTGGTGTCTCTGTAGGTCTACCACAGCCTTTTGCAGAGAGGCTTGCACTTGCTCTGTGTGTGCTCTGAAAAGCTCAGAGACAGGACGGCTCTGAACTGGAAGCTGAGTGCGTAACACAGGACTTTGCTGGAGCTGGTAAGTCTCTTCTCAGCAGATGACTTACTGGCTCAAGGATTGCAGTGTGATGAAGTAGATCCCCAGGTTTTGGATCAGAATTGGTTCCTTCAGATATTCAGACCTTGGGAAGAGTTTGCCAAGGTGTGCTGCCTAGAGATGTATTCCAACACCTGGTTTCCTCCAAAACCCACCAGAAAATGACAACTTACTTACAGCCTCTGTTTGGGGACAGGCTGGACAACAGTATGCAGGACACAAGGAGAGCACGAGCGCTACAGCCATAAATGTGTTGATATTTAAGTGCACTGAAAAGGTAAAATTAGGATCATTGCACTGGCAAATCCACTTAGGGTAAATGGTGTTTTAAGGGCAACAGAGTTCTTCTGATGGCATACTATATCCATTCCCAACAGGGATAAGTCACTCATTCCCAGCCCAGGGCAGGTGGACTAGAGATGTTTTCCAAAACCATGGCACAGTTTGCAGTGCTTTCAGGTGACAGGACCTGAGGACAGGACCATGTGGTAGCCCGTGGGAAATCTAGGCAGTTAGCAGGCATGCAAGGACTGAAAGTGTAGGAATGAGCCACACTTAACAGCAGGATAACTTATCTCAGTCCTGATTGGCATCAGGATGTCTGACAGCACAGTGGTGTCAGCTAAAGGTAGGATTTTTGCCCTCCCTACCTCACGTAGATTGGCAAAACATTCTGAAGCAAAGTTTTGCTGTATGAAATCAACAAAATTCCCTAGCATTGGCATAAAAATGCTGATACTGGTATTCCTTACACTGGGTACAAAACTGCATTTTGGTGAGCTGCGCTGATGAAACTTTGAAAGGCAGGTAAGATTTTCTTTCATGTTCCTGGTTCCCGAGCTTTGGGGATAGGGACAAGAAGCTGGTTGTGTTGAGCTGAATGTTTTTTGCTTATTGCTTATATGAGAAGATAAAGGTAAGTGATAGTGGAGAGACTCCCCAGTGGCTCTGCAGAGGCTGTTGCCCTCCAGACCTGCTCCCGGCAGGGACCGATCACGGAAAGGGAGAGGAAGCGGTTGTGCTTCCTTTCCCCACACTCACCCCAAAGCACTGTCCGAGATGTGAGCAGCTTTAAAACACTTTCCTCTTTCCTTTTCCTGTGAGTGTCCGCTCGGCCCAGCCTTGTGCTTCCAGGCTCTGACTGGAGATACCTGGGGAAGCATGAGAGGCCAAAAATTTCCCAAGACCTGTCAGATTTGGCATCCAAATGTTGACATTGTTTAGACAAATCCTTGCTCTAAGCCTCCTGAGATGAAATTGTTTTCGTTACTGCAGAGGGAACTGGCAGCTCTTGGATATGAGGCAGGAGGAGGTTCAATGAGCACATGTTGCTGGTCCCAAATCCTCCTGCCTGACTGGGAATCTCTACCATTTGTTGGCAGCCGAGTGCTGGAGAGCTGGTGGCTGTCCGCAGGGCATTACACACACACGCACGCGCGTGCACGCACTGTTCAAGTGCTCGTAAAAAGTGCCTGCATTTTATTTATTCAAGCAGAACCAGGGCTCTGGGTGAATGACAAAGTGGCACTTCGTCTCCCCTGAAACACAACCACACATTAGGACTCAACATTAAGATCAGAGCAAAAAGCTCACTAACTTGTGTGTCTGCACATGACACCCTTGGAGCAAACTCTTCCTCCCCAACCTCCCAGCTAAACCGGCCCTTTGCAAAGAGGCAATACTGCCTTAGCAGGGACTGTACAATCATGGCTATTCCTTGTGCACTGGCCACACAATAACATACCACCAAAAAAAAAAAAAAAGAGAGAGGAAGAGAAACGAGTGTTCTTAACAAAAGCAGAATAATATGCTAAGGCAAGGCTCTCTGTGATCTGCTATTTGAAAGCAGGCGGGCATTGAGTTGTCGTTACCAGCCTCCATCATTTGAGGGCACCCTAGTCTTTGATGTTGGCTGCAATTAGCTGCAGGAGTAGTGGAGCAGCCATCTCTCGTGATGGCAAGTCTGTCTTTCATTGAAATGCTCTCTTTCCTCCAACCCTCCAGGTCAATGCTGCTGGGACTTGCTTCTTTACTGATGGCAGGAGCACATGCTGGGCTCGCAGATCACCAGCCTTATTGGTGTGTTGGGGATTGGAGGTGAATTGCCTAAAGGAGGGATGCGCTGGCATGCCAACACTGCTATTGATTAATGCTAATTATCATTTAATTTAACCTCCAATTAGTTTTAATCAATTGTCACATTCTTCCTGAGTATTACAGCGAGGATGATATACAGTAAGGAGGATAATTGTCTTGAGCTTTTCCTTGCTTCCCAGATGGCTATTTTGTATCCCTTTCTTTCGCTTTTAATAGAGCTGGGTGAATAATTTATTTGCCAAATTTAGCTGTTGCTGCTTCTTGTGCCTCAGAACTGTCTGTAAGCATAGTTTGAGTCTGTCGCTTGGTCCAAAATTTCTCATCACAGGATATCGGTTCTTGGTCTGTACAATGCGTTACAGCCATTTGATCCTGGAAATTCAAGCAGGGCGGTTTCACTTTAATCAGGCATGTGGTGGGGTCGCATGGCCCTGGCCCTAGTGTTGCTGTCAGTCAGAACTTTGGGGATCTAGTTTTGCATAAATTTTCCATAACCGTTTCTTAAAAGAATGGTGACATTCATGTTTCTGTCACCCAGAGCGTTTCCTTTCAGAAGGGGAAAGCAGAGAGAAAGAGGAGTTACACCTGTCCATCAGAGTGGATCATCTCCAGGTCTTGAATCCAAGCTCTAGTAATCAGCGAGCACCAATTCAACTTCTTCTCCCAAAGGACTAACTCCTCTCTGTTACAGCACCAGCCCTCTTAACACTCTCCTATGTGGTCTTTCCAGTAGAGCTGGAGAGACTGGTTTTTGAATATCGCTGTGACAGCCTGGCCTTTCTGTGTTGTATTTGAATGGACGGTCGCAGAATATATTCAGAGGTCCTTGTCCAATGCTAATAATAGCTCTGTCTGTCCAAGTGAATTACAGAAAAGTATCAATTCATTAATCACCCCCACTGATTTTGTGTACATCACTGATAAAACATCAGGCAGTATTCCCTGAAGGTCAATAAATTAGGGCAGTTATCCAAAATTACCTTCTGAGATCTCTCTGAAAGCTAAGGGAAAAGTGTGCAGAGCACAGTCCCATCTATTCTTGCTGAGGATCAAAAGCAACTCAACAATACCTCAGGGCATCAAAGACAGCTGATAGATCTAACAATAACATCTTGGAGCCCTGATATTCATCTGTAACCTGGACTGCCCGTGCAGTGCAGTCTCTGTGCTGTACTCCGTCTGTACCCAGACCGACACGGGTCAAGAAAGGCTGAGACAGTCAGGTACTGGGGGAATTCGCTTCCCTTCACAACTTTCTCATTAACCATGCCCACACTTGAAGAACAGAAACAACGCAGCCAGATTGCCAGCATCCAGGAATAGCTTGTTTGGATGCCTTTTTTGCACTTCCCAGAGATATCCTGCACCCGCTGGCTGTCCCGATTTCAGGTGGAGCGGTTTCTCCCCCCCAGCCCTGCCGCCAGGTAGCTGCAGTGCTGATGAAAAGCCGTGGTGGATAACACAGGTTCAGTTCAGCTGGTGGGCAGGTCATGTCCCTGCCACCAGTGCCGCTGCTCGCCTTTGAGCCTCCACCGTGACCTGAAGCAAGGCAGTGGTGGCATGGGAAGGTGGCCGTGCCCCCGGCCCTGCTGCGGTCTGCCGGTGAGACTCAGCATGGGCGCCTGATCTCCAAGGGGTTTCCTCCCTTCCCTGCAGAAGACATAAAGAACCTCATTGCTGGAGGACTGAGAACCTCCATTGCAGTAGAAACCAGGAGGACTTGGGTGCCTTGTAGGAAATACATAGTTCATTGCAGGACTATGCCTGGCTTATTTATTTTTTTTTAGTTTTATTTTTGAAAATAAAAGATCATCTTATGTGTACAACTGAGCTCTTCCTCCTCCTGCCCAACCCATTCTGTCCCCAACGGGTCAAGTTACATGGGCTCAGATGTCCCAAGCAGATAGTTATGACTTGGTTCAACATTATTTCATTATAACCATTTAAGTTACAGGAGAACTTTAGTGAAAAATAAAACTACGGTAAAGCAAATCCATTGCTCCATAGAAACGAAAGCTGACCCCGCACTCGCCTTTGTGCTTGGGCTGGATAACAAACCCATTGTAAGATTAAAATGAAAAAAGAAGGAAAGCCAAAGCTTGTTTTGTTCATATAAACACGGGACTTTCGATTTACTTTTCACAGAGCTTTGACTGGGCAACAGAAGAAATGTGAGCTATCTCACAATGTTCCCTTGGCATAACATGGTGCTTTCAGTCTCATTATTATTGCATTATATGTAGCACATCTGTTACTGGTCAGGAGCCAAACTATTTAATTCTATTAGATACATCTATACAGCTAAGTGATAATCTACACCAGGTTTATGGAACAAGCACTTAATTCTTGGCAGGGAGCAGCTCAAGACTTGATACAAGAGCAACAGAATATATGCAGTGTAGTTGTAGATCAGTGTCAGAAACTGGCCAGAAATCATTTCTGCATTCTTCGGCATGCAGGCATTCCAGTGTGGGAAACTATTCATTCAATTTATTGTTTTAACATCTGTAAGTTATTGGACAGGGGGGGGAGGGGAAAGGGAGAAGAGGAAAATGCTCGGAGGGAAAAACGTTTACCTAACAAAATACTAACTCTTTCAGGGGGTTTCATGTCAGCACTCTGTAAATAATAGGAGCCTTTTAATGCACATGTGGTAGTATTTACTTTGTGGAGAGGTACACAGAATCCTGTCCTGTTCAGAAAGTTTTGTGCTCCGATGCTGCTCAGGCATATAGTTTTTGCTGTTCATATTTTGTTTTAATCCATCTTTTATCTTGCTGAACACAACTACCAAAACCAAAGTCACATTGCATCGCCTCTGCTTGCAAGCACCCACAGTGCAGGCTGAACCTTGGGACGCTGGGCTGAAAGAGCGAGCCCAGCTCTTCAGCTGGTGTGAGACGGCTCTGCTCCCCTCGCAGGGCACACAGCAGCTCTGACCTTTGCCCGCTGGCAGTTTGGGTCCTGGTGCTTTTTCCCTCCCTTCCAAACTTTGGGAGGGAGAAGCCCCCAAACCGTGTGTCCGAAAGGCAAGTAAACCTGGTTTTACCCCCCATTTTAGAGAGGAGGAGGAAGGGCACTGGGAGGTGATGACTTGCTCAGGGTTGCACAGGATGTCTGCAGCAGAGCTGGAACGGGGGCCAACTCTCTGAACTGTCAACAGTGCCTCTACCTTTATCCACCAGACCATCCTTCCTTCCTCTACGCTGAAAAATTGAAACAATTCCGAAAAGAAAAAAAAAAAAAAAAAGAGAGGGTCTCCACCTGCAGAGTTTTCTGACCTTCCACTGACAGGGCTTTTCTTTTCCTCTTCCCCCCTCCCCTCTCAGTGGAAGTAATTGGATCTATTTTTGAAGGAAGTGATGTCAGGGGACCTGGGTGTTCCAAGAATAGTTATTTCCATATGATCCGAACAGGTTCTTACATACTGTGACACATACATTGTTGTAATTTAAACAGATCTGGTTCTTTGGACTGAAGGCCATTTATAAGAGTCTCCAGCTGGAGAGGAATTCATTTACTCATGGCCTTTGGGGAGCAGCAGCCTCCTTAGTTCTCCGCTGTCTCCCCCAGCACCAGGCACCTGAAATTTCCCTGAACCATCTTATCCCGAGCCTGACCCAAGCCAGGGAAAAACACCTATTGATTTCAGAGGTCCTGCTCTGCTGTGGGTGAACGTGGCTGTGCTCCACTGGGCATTGCAGTCAGCAGACTGGTAATACCAAAGAAATCATTCCTGGTCGTCACCGGTGGTACTTGAGTTCTTAAAACAAAAACCTAGTCCTTGCACATGAATTTACAAGCTGAGTCCAGAAGGATAAAAACAGGACTCTGAATGAAGGGAAAAGGCCATAATGCTATACTATATTTAGGCTGTGAGCTTTGGGGACAAGTGCTGCCTTCTTTTTCCCGTGGAGTTGTACAGCATCTAATATTGTAGGGTCCTGATTCATGACAGAGGTCTGACATACGACTATAGCGCAAAAATAATAGCATTAGATACCAGTAATAACATAATGAGGTAATAAATAGTAATAAAACCTTGGAGGAAGGCCAAGCAGAAGGGTCTTCAAAGGCTGTGCTGCCCCCTGTTACTCTTGATCCTGAATTGTACATAGCCTTCAACCCTAGGTGAAGTGGAGAGGTGTCAAAGAAACAAGGCTCTTGCTTAATGTGGGCCTGTAGCACCTGGGGATGGGATAAGGAGGGAGAAAGGTCTGTGCCTTGCTTAGCCCCTACACGTTCTTATCCTGCCTGGTACAATGTCCTTCCGACCATCCAGGACAATGCCAGGTCTCATCACTGGTTTGGGGGCTTTCAGAGATCATTTTAACATCATCTCATGATTCAGCATTATACTTGCATTTCCCAAGTGCTCCCCAAGCCCAGGGTGCCCAAAGCAAAGCCAGTGACTGGCTTAGGCTTATTAGGTCTCAAACAGAGCCCTGACCTGTCTTGTCCCTCCAGCCGAAGGCCTTGGGCAGAGCCGGTCAGGAGGAACTGGTCACTGCTGACAACAGCAATTTGTACCACATTTGTCAACGCGCAGACTTGTAAAAGTTAATTTCCCAGCGTGTGGGGTTTTGTTCATTACATAAACAACTCACCCTCCCGCATGGCCCGGGGACGCCCTTCAGCGGGGCTAACTGAAGGAAGGAGTCACCAGTGGCTGAACCTCCAAATTGCAGCCAGGAACTTCAAGGTGAGCTTTGCTCTCTGAGGAACAGGGACGGAAAGCAGGACAGGCTTGGTATCCTCTATACCAACCAGCCCGCTCCCACCACTGGCTCTCTGAGCCACTGTGGGGAGGGACTTATGAAGATTTCAGATACTTTCTTGAAAACAGGGAAGGAAAAAAAATAAACTCAAATGGTAAGAAAAGCCACATGTGTTTTTTACTGTTTATTTTCTGTTAGCTTTGATAATTGCCCCAGAGCGCTGTACTTTGTGACAATGTCCACCAGCGTTACCAGTACGCGTGCTGAACGTACTTGCTGATATCCAGAGGTTTAGTTGTGCACGGCAGCAGCTCCAGCATCACTCCCCTGCACGTGGGGCAGTACAGGCAGAGCTCTCAGTGACTGTCAAGGCTTGCACCCCTGAGGGGACTCACACAAATTAGCAGTAGTAGCAAAACTCATGTTCAAAACATTGAAGGTGTTTCCAACTACCCCACTGCAACCACTCTGTTTCCTTTCGTGGCATCATTTCTCTCCTTCCCGCTCACAGCTCCTCAGCTATGCCACTGACACAGCCTGGCACTGGGCTGCAAACTGAATTATTTCAGTTAGCACCTTTAAACTTTCCAAAATAAAGGAACCTTTAGTTTGGTTTGGTTTGATTTTGGTCCACATCATTTCAGCAAACCTGGTGAGATGCTGGTAGCACAAGCATTGCTTACTAAAGTGAGATGATTTCTGCAGGCAGGGAAAATCTTAAATTTATTACATAAATCAACCTCTTAGGAGTGGTCCGTGGTCTCCTAAAAGTCTGCAATTCACCAGTTTAAAACTACTGATACCAGTTCCTGATGCTGGGCTTCAAACACAGGATTCTCACTCACCTTTCTGTGCAACCTTCCTTTTGCGTGTTATTTGCTTGCTTATATATTTGATAAGCAACTGTCATCCCTAGAAAGTGCCAGCACACAAAAATATTTTGCGTACTATTTTCTTGCCATTGTCAGATCTTGTCTTGTGTGGAGGACATGATATCAGAACACTATTGAGAAAAGATGAATGACAGGCATTTAATTTCCAGTGCTGTCATCAGATATTTTTTCTTGTACTCTTCCCATGAGAGAGAAAAAGATGTAAGTGTAATACCCCAAGGGGAGCAGCTTGTTGTAAGTTAAGATTAAGCCTGAAAAATGGATGGAGGATCTAAGCTACGGGTATTTTACCTAGCAGAGCACACAACATTCCTGGAGTGATACGTGGCACTTCATCTGGGCTGAAGTCTTGGCTTTGGTACCATCATAAATCCACCTTTGGGGAAGTTAAGTTGTTTCTGTCATCCACTGTTGTCAGTTATAATCCACTGGGACCGCTCGTAGGAGTATGGCCAGCTAGTGTAAGAAAATGTTCATGAAACCATACAGGCTGTCCATCTACACATACAAGATCCAGTTCCCCTCAATAAAACCAGCATGAGACTGTGGAGGGAGCACCAGGACAGAAAAAGCCAAGCAGAAGAGCCCCTGGGGTTAGTGCAGATCTGCTGACAGTTCACACCGCCTGCTGGAGAAACCCCTGGCTAGCGATAGCTCAGTGCTCATGGTGTTGGACAAGGTTTTGAGAGGTCTGGGTTTGTTTCCTAGTTTTCCATAATACTTCTGTGCCCCAGCCCCCTATTTCTGAAAGCAGACTTGGTAGGGGATTGCACATCCTTCTTGAATGTGGTGAGGACAGCAGCCCTATAAATCCCACACAGTTATAGGCTCAGTCGCACTGCACTGCCTTCTAGAGCCTACAAGTTCTCCACATACAGTATAAAATAACCATTAAATCATCTGTAATGCAGCCAACTTAACTGTAATTCTATAAGGCGTGGATTGAGGACATGTAGCTAACAGAACTGGTTAGAAAATATGGGAATCTTTTCCAGGGAAAATTTAAAATAACTTTTGCATTTATTTTTCTGAATTTGCTTGTTTGTTTTTAGTTAAGTGAACTTTTCTTTCTTCCTTTAAGCAGGTTTTATTCTCTCCTCCTTTCCTCTTTTTCATATTGTCATTAGAAAAAGTGAAGGAAGGGAGAAAGGGGATGCAAACAGAGAAGGAAGAGTAAAACCCCCAAAATCTTCAAACCTTGCTGGTTATTTTTTTGAGATCACTGCAGGGGGTTTGTTTAAAAAATGAAAATTTATGTATAAAACGGACATTTCTATTTCATGAAATGGCTTGTTTGTCACTGGAAAGTATGGCTGAATTGAAGGGGCCAAACATTCCAAGGCCTTGTCTTCTCCATTTGCAGCTGGGAAAACTGAAGTGAAGCACCGAAGTGATGACCCCGAGGCCACAAAGTGGGGACCAGTGTCAGAAGAGATATTTAGAACACAGGAATCCCTGGGTCCTCTCCCAGATCCACACCATTGCTGCTCACAGGGAACCTACATGAGGTCTGTAACAGGACTGCACCATGCAGTAGGAGAGCCCAGAGGGCTTCCCTCTCCCCTTCCTCACAAAAAAAAAGTGCCCCTACATTTCAAAATTATTTTTCAGAGCCCCTTCTGCAGCAGCGTGGTGTGGGAGTAGCCCAGGACGGGGCTTGGTGGTAGGTGTAGGAGAGCAGGTAAAGCTCGGCAAGATGCTGGTGCTGGGGACGGGCAGTGGGTGGGGGACAGGGGACCGGTGCGGGGCACAGCCAGGAACGTGGGGAAGGGCTGTGCATAGATCTACAGACGCTTGAATTAATTGGCTGCTGTTTACAGCTTGGGTTTATTGCTCAGCTTTTAATTAACTGTTTCCGGATTTAATCTCACAAATGTTCTGTCTTCGTCCTTGTTTAATCCAGCAGTCTAATGGCAAGCTTATTTATGCAGATCAATACTGTTTACAAACATGAAAGCCGCCTGTCGGTTTTTGAACTTTAGACGTGATGGCATTGGTTATCAATAGCTGAAGCAGCCCCAGCAGGTGGCATGTCAATATGCAGCCAGTCAATATTCATGGAGCAGCCAAGATTAAAACTTTTTTTAGCGGGAGTGGGAGGGAGCTGCCTAAACTCCTCATCGTATTCATATATGGAGGATTTACTACCCGCTCCCGCCCCTGCTTTCTTTTATTTAGTTGCAGCCATCCGAATGGAGCGCTAATGAGAATAATCAGGTTATTCAAGAACATGTGTGGTGGGGGGGGAAATAACTGTTCCCACAATCTGCTCTGGACTCTTGCCCTCCCTGAGCCAGCTCACCTGCAAAGGCGTTTCCCTCTATTAAAATATTTTAAGTAGCAACAAGGAAGACCTGGCCTGCTCTCTGCACCTAGTTTACTGATGATTTAAATTGAAATTACTGAAGGTATTGGATTATTTTCCACTTATTCTGTTGACTTCAGTAGGCATGGAAGAACCATTCAGAAAATGCTTCCTTGAAAACAAAATATGAAAACCCAATGGCTGGTAATTTTTGGGGAGGGGATGCACAGGGAGCAGCTCTTGATGCGAGCCTGCTCCTGCAGCCTCGTCTCTCCTTGGACCCGCTCTTCTGCTTGTACCTTGGGCAGCTGTTGGCACAATTGTGATGGGAGAAAAGGGTGTTTTCCACCTGAGTTGCACGGGTTTGAATAACACAGGGTCCCAGTCCTTCAGGGACTGACACGTGCTTATCTTGTTGCTCTAGATGTAGTATCTGTTAAAATCAGTGGCCCAGTTTTTAACATGCTGGGTCAATCACGTGCAAATCTCTGAAAGAGCAGAGCCGAAGGTGCTAGTCAGTCACTAGTCAGGGCTAGCGGGAGCTTTTCTCAGGAAGAATTATAGGTATAAACGTGGAACACAGAGCCTCAGCCTGATTTTATATGATATGACCTTAACCTACCAAGGCAAATGAGATCAGGCTTGCCTGTGCCTACTATTTATTTGCAGAGTACTCCCATCACGAGCTGCATTCAGGGACCAAGCCCCTGCTGTGCTGGGAACGGTACAAGCATAGCTAATTGTATGTTTGCTATAAACACGGCTCTTACACAGTTGTTACACCTTCCATAAATACATTTCTAATAATCAGCAGACAATAGTATGGGCAAGCCAGAAGCATAACACAAAGCATAAGAATAAATTGCATTTAATTACAAGGAGAATCTAATTAAGCCTGATTTTCTTAGACCAGTGTTAGACTGGGAGTAACTTCATACACATTAATAGAGTTGTAACACATGTGACCCGTGGTATAATGACAATGACTACTCAGGGGTGGATTGTCAGATTGATGCACGGCATGACACTAACTCCATTCCTTAATTTCAAAGGTGCAGAGTAGATCATTTCTATGCAGAACGTAAGGGCTCCACTCCTCCCTTTACCTTTGTGCCTTGGCTTTATGTTTTTGGCCGTTTGCAGCATTTGCTGACATTTTCCAGTCTGTTTGTTCTAATATTCATTATCAATTATGTAGCCAGGAACAAGCCTCTTGGGGCAACAGCCATGGTGTTTGCACCGGGATCCTGTAGCCTCCTCGGATCGAACACCCTCCGTAGCCTCCCAGGGGGGTATTTTGTTCTCTGGGTTCAGACAGAATTTCATGACGGTTTAATTTTGACTCTTCCCAAATGACTCACAAAAGGGAGAAAATAGGACATCAGGAAGGGGGAAATGTGGGGACATCGTGGGAATGCCAGACCAGCGTCAGGCTTTGCAAAACCAAGCTGGATTTTGAAGCGACGCACCCTTGTATACAGGCGGGCTGGTTAGAAGCTGCTGATCTGTTCTCTAGCAACTTGTGGCACACCGCAGCCTTTGTAAGGCTGGCAAAGTCGGAGCAGCTAATCAGTTCTGCTTTATTCTCCTAGCCACAGACCCTCGCCTGCAAAGCGCAGCGCCGTTTTTAATAGTGACATCTTGAGCGCCTTTCAGAGTCTGCTTGAAAGCAAATATAGCCCTTTTAATAGGTTATTTTAATGCATTAAACTACGGAGAGAAGGAAGAGAAGGGAAAAAAAAAATCCCTGGCACATACATCTCTGCAAAAGTTTCAGAGTCTGGAAGAATCTGATCCAGAAACAAAAGCCCTTTGAATCTCTCCCCTTCCCTGCTCCCCCATGCCTGGCTCCCCCTCCCCTTCCTTCCTTCACTTCTCCCTCCTCCTGCTGAGCAGTAACAGTGCCAACTTATCAGATACTTTTAGCTGCCAGCTTCCCAGATACTTTCCTTTGAATGTGACCTGGCAGCAGCTCGTTGCAACTTTTGAACTGCTATATATGTCATATGCTAAGAAGAAGAAGAAGCAGCTGAAGTATAATGACTACTGGAATACGCGATTCAAGACAAAGTCAAAATGCTTTCAGTGGGGAGCGCGAGGCAATTTATTTTAACTCGTAAGGCAACTTTGCTATCCGACGGGAAGGGGGGTGGGGAAGCAGGCAGGATAATCGTTGTATTTTATCTTCACCTGAGGGCTGCAAGTCCATTGCCAGCATCCACAAATTGCCCCTCCTGACAGCCCCGCAGTGCCCGTAAGAGTTTGGGGTGCGGAGAGAGAGGGGGAGCGAGGGAGGCAGCCGGGGGCACCACGCATCCCCAGCCAAGGGGAGAAAGGGGAAACTGAGGCAAACTGACTTGTCCTGCTGCAACAAGTCTGCAGCAGAAATAACACTAGGGATCAACCCCCTGGGTTTCCACTTTCTGGGTCAGTGGGATCCCTCTGTTGTATGAAGGAAGAAAAATTCCCAGCAATCCACAATACACCTGGAAGCAGGCAAGCGGCTGAGCCTCCCATGCCAGTACCGGTTCAGGAAGCAGCTGTTGTAGGTAGCGACGGTCATTCCAGGTTAATTGGACCTTTTTTCCTTTTCTTTGGAAATGTACAGATTTTGACATGTTGCTTTGAAATTGCACTAACCAGTTCTGGAGGGAAGCATCTGACTGAAAATACCCCAAGCCCCATCAACAAAACCCCCTTATTTCGTTCAGAAGAAATAGTTTTGATTTTTGAAGCTTCTTTTAGGAAGGCGGAAATGAATGGGGAAGTTTACAGTGCTGAGACACGGTTCAAAGAGGTATGGTTTATGAAAAAGATGTTTCAAGTGATTGGGCCTTTGTTTTTCAACTTTTACCTGGAAAGAAATGTTTGAATTCCCAAGTTTTTTGTTTCTGGACAGAGCGGATGCAGTTTTCATAGTCTGTAGGGTATTCTGCACAGTGGAAAAGCTGGTTCTTGAACAGCTCTAGCTCTAATACATTTAATTACTGCAATGCCAGAGATCTTTCTGCATGTAGCTGCCAGTTGAGGCTGTTATTAAAGAAGGAGCGGGAATGCTGAGACTAGAGGAAGGTGGTTCAAGATATTCCCTCCAGCTCCCGGGTCGGATTGCCATAAGAAGCCCCCAAGCGCTCTCTGCACCTCTGCGTACCCCTCCCTGAAACAGGTAGACTAGTAATTATTTGTTATAAAGTTTATTAGTGTCCTTGGCACATTTCAGCAGACGCAGATTAAGACCACCTTGGCCCTAAGGAGTTTGCTGGTACACTGCCACCCTTGCCGGGGCTTGGCAGGAGACTTAATACAATAATTTCACAAAGCGCTTTGAGATCAGGGGATGAAAGCTGCTATAGAAGTGCAAAATATAATGATTAATTGCCTTTTCTTGGTGGGAAGTTGCTATCATCTCTTCACTTTCTATGACTGGCAAACCGGAGGGAGTATTTAACTTTTAAAAAAAACAACATCTTTACAAAGTAACAAATTAAGATGCAAATCTGGAGGGGTTTTTTCCCTCTTCTTTTTTTCCTCTCTCTCTTTCTCTCTCTCTCTCTTTTTTTTTTTGCTAATTGGCAGAAAATTAATGACTGCGTTTCTGACTGAGCAGATGCTCCCGTCAAAAAAGGCAGATTTGGAATTTCTCTAACCCTCCTTTTAAAAACACATCAAGAAGGCAGTAGCATGTGGCAGGTCAGAAATTAAGCGAAGGTAACTGTACAGATTGTAAAGAACACAAAGGAGGTTTTGTCTGTGCGTGTCTGTGAGTGAGTGAGTGGGGGGTGCTATTTTTCCCCCCATTGCTCCCTTTTGTTTTAACTTCCTCGCATTGGATTTTATGGGGGGTTTTGGGTTTTTTTGTTGTGGCGTTTTTGTGTTTTTTTTTTTTAAAAACCCGTATTCCACTGCAGCTCATAATTAGCAGCCAGGCCTCTGGGACCTAATTAACCAATTCAATTAACAAAAAAAGCATACAAGTCACCCTGACATTTGTCAGCCATTAGGAGGGATGTCAGGCTGGCAGGTTCTACCGACACATTAATGATGATTAGCTCATTTGCAGCTCACTTTTACCCCAGGTGTCCACCTGGAGAGACTGGCACGAAACACTCAGCAGACAGGGAGAGGGGCTGGGGCTGGGAAGAGCTTTACCGCAACTATGGTGACCCTCAAAGGGAGTTTTGACCTTTTATTGAACGTATAATCAATAAGGTTTTTGCCTCAGTTAAGAGAAGCTGCTGTCCCCTCATCTGGCTCCTGTGCTAGCTAACCTTCAGAGGAGCGCTTGCCCAAAGAGCCGGGAGACTGGCGCTTGCCCCAGGGGCTGAAAACCCTTGTTTTTCAACTCCTTCAGTGAGAGAGAGGCCTTTAGAAACATTTTCCTTGTCGATAGCGCTGTTTGCTTGCTTTCCGCAGCAGGGCTCCTTCACTTGGCTGGGGCTGTTTCTTAGTTCAAGCCAAGCTCTTTGTTCTCAGGATTGATTAACTACAGTACTCTATATAATATAGGCAGATATTTATATAGACGTCGCTTCCGTTCCTGCCTCTGATCTCCCTTAATTTAACTCCATTTCCCCAGCAGCTCTGATTTAATAATAAGTGGCTGATTGTTACGGAAATGAAACCAAGAGAAACACCAGCAAAGACTCCTTCCAGGATGGAGGGGCATTTGACCCTTTAGGGTTTTTGTCTTTTTTTCCAGCACCTGAGAGCAACTTTCCTTCCCCACCCAGGGTGGCTGACTCCAGGTCACCCGAGACCTCTGGGGGCTCTTGCCATCCAGGGGAGAGCCGGATTTGGCTCCCATCAAGGGCACTATCCAGAAGGGTTCCCTTGGGCTCGGCGGAGCAAAGACATCACTGAGATTTGGTCCTGGGGGGACATTCATGGGGCTGGCCAAGGTTCATGGGCAGCCCCCTTGACCCGTGGAGGCTGCAAGGGTATTGCAGGTGACTGAAGCAGGGCACAGTGATGGGGTTACACCTCCAACACAGTGTGGGACCAGTACCCCCACACTGGACCCGCAGGGATGCTGCCAACACACTGCTTCACCCTGCCCAACTGTCCTGCCTTCACCATCCTCCTCTGCCCCAGGCAGCCTGGTCCCAGCTGGGTGCTCAAGGTGTTGGTTGACATAAAATGAGAATAAACGATGTGCCCAGGAGTCACCAAGAGCCTCTGCAGGGGCATTTGCAGATCCCATCTCATTGAGACCCATCTGATCGTGCTTTTCCAGGAGGCCAGAACCTATCAGTTTCCTTCTCGTTGCCTCCTATTCTTGTCCATCATGCTGTTGGCCAGCCCCAGCCAAGAGCAGACCACAAACCGCTATCAAGGAGCAGATTTCTTCCTTGATTTTGGCATTTTATGAGTTTCCTGCCCACAGGGTGAACTCTCATCCAGAGGCAGTGATGGCAAAGTACGAAACCCAGGCACACCATCTCTGCTCAGGGGAGAAAGCCCAGCAAGCAGTTCAAAGGCAATCAGGTGCTTTCCTTAATTTCAATTAAATCCTAACTGCACCTCCGCATTGACTAATCACCAAGGGGCTGATTCAGCTCCCTCGGCAAAACAGGACCTGTATCAATAGCCAGAGCCAAACACTCCTTCCTGGAAATCTGCAGTGCACAATAGTAAATACAGAGAACCGGGACTATTCATGTATTAACAATGCAGCGGCAGCAGCCCTTTATTGTCACACACATTGTTAAACCCACAAAGAGCAACTGGTAGGTTAAATCTATTTTAGCTGGGAAAGCTTGACAAAAATCCTTGCCACCAAGCATTTGATACTGATCACAGTGTCACATCAGGGAACAGCAAGCTCAAAAGAACGAGTCATTTTTTTTATTTCTGAACTTTAGAGGCAACGGCCTCTCCTCTTCGCTGGCTCCCCAGGTCTTAGTCCTCTTAGTAGGAGGTGGGCTTTTTTTTCTAATTTTTTTTTCCTTCATGCCACTCAATGAGAGCAAATTCCGGGGGGGGGGAGGGGGGAGCGGGAAGGAAAAAAAAGCAGGAAGCTTACAAGGCTGTATTGAGGCAACACAGGTGGATGGGGAATGTGAACACAAGCTCCTTCCTCAAGGGAAATCAAATCCAAACCTCGGGATGGCAGCAAAGGGTGCGGCTTGCAAGGCAGCAGGACGGCTCAGTGGCAAACAATCACAGTGTAAATCAGCTGTCCTCTCATATAAAAACATCCAACCTAGAGCATCTCCCTGAAATAAATACCTTGGAATTAACATGAAAGGCTCAACTCAGATGGATTTGTTTGAGTTACAAACATTACTATAACCTATTTATTTTTCCTAGGAGTTTTCTATGCAATGGGACCAGTTTTTTTCCCAGGAACACATCTCCATCTGAAATCATGCTAATTTTCACAGCCTCCCAGGTAGACTCCACAACGGTCTCTGTTTAAAAAAAAACTTTGGGCCTTGAGGAAGACAAATCTGCCATAAAGAAGATGGAAAAAAAATCTTATACAGCACCATTTGTCCCCATTGGAGGGGTCACTGAATACTGCCAGGAAGGTACGGTGGGACAAGGCAACATTAGTGCTATCCAACTGGTGGAGTCTATCAGTTGGCCAGCAGGATATTATTCTTGTTATTTAGGTGATGGAAATGAGTGACTCCCTCAAAGGGTAATTCAAAGCTTCCAAAGTAGGATCCCATATTGATTTTATAACCCATGTATTGGTTTTATAGGGACCTTGAAGACAGCTCTGCAAATGTAGATACCTTTCATGCTAAGGTGCCCCTCTTAAATTCTACAAGTGGCCTTTCCATTAATAGGAATTACAAGTCACTGGGAGGATAAGGTCCAGGGCTCTCAGTACAAGGCTTCACCATTTTTTAAAACCCCCATGCCTCAGATTAGCAGAATCAGTGGCGGATAGGAACTTACATATTCTATATTTGCTGGGAAGAGTGGATGACAGTTGGTCCCTGAAAATCCTTCTGTGTGTACATGGGTGAAGAGGGGCCTGGATTAAGGTCTTTGGATGTGAAAGGACCTTAGAAAATACCAATAGGCAGGATATTGAACTATCCACCACAGGTCATTGTGGCTGGGTCCAGGCAAACCTGGGATTAATGAATTTACAAGCTAAAAGAAACTTCTCATCCGATCTGCTTCAAAATCAGGGCTGTATTAACTCTAACGCATTAGCCTGGAGATGTGCCAAAGCACCATCTTGCTAGATAATATCACGTTAACAGTCTCAGCCACCTTCTTTCCCACCTGCATCATTTCAGCTCATTGCATTGTTCCTGATAAGAACAAGTTGGGTCCTGGAGCAGTGTCCTTCTGTCTGTCACACCACTAGCATGTGGAGGCTGCAATGACAGCACGGCCCATCTCTGAGTCGCTAGGATCCCTGTAAAAGGATGATCCTGTAGCATGTGTTAAACTACACACAGAAAGATGACGCTGTCTGCTGCTTTGCCACATCTCCTTCTCTTGGTTTACTCTGCTGCATTTATGCTCTGAGGACTTCCATGCCAATACCAAGCTCCAAATAAGCATCACCCACCTCAGCTCAAGTGCCAGGTGCCTTAGAGCTACCCCAGGGCCAAGGGGAAACAGCAACTGTGCCTTGATCCCCCTGCCAGAGGCTGAAACTCGGATGTGGTCCCTACACCAAATTTCTCTGTGGTATCTCCACTCTGCTGTGAACCTTATGGCTCAATTTTATGGATGAATTTTATGCCATTGAAAGTCAGCCAGGCAGTTGTTTGCTCAGCCATAGCAGGAGTATCTGAAAACACTGACATCTTGTGACAGTTTGGAGTGAGATGACAACAGAAAAGAGCTGGAGAGCCTGTGGGGTGTCCATGCCTCTTTAAGGACTGGAGATTTTAAAAGAGGCTTTTACATATTATTGCCATTTTTCACACGCCTTCTGCACCACAACCAGTTTGTGGACCCTGCTGCTGCCAGTGTGAGCAGATTTGCATGGTCATTTAAGCACATTTAAGCCCTGAGTTTCTGCCCACCTTGCTGCCAATCCATACTGTTACCCTTCAAACGAAGGTATGACAGTCTAAGGTTTGAGACAGTATCCAAGCAGAGAAATCCCTCCGGAAAAAGCTTTAGCTCCCATCTACACGAAGTATGCATGAGTGACAGCAAATCTCAGACAAACAGAGGAAAGGTAAGGGTCAGATTTCCTTAAGGCTCATGCTCCGCTGCAACAATGTGAATGCTCCTCTTCCATCCCAGTGCAAAGTCAGACTGGCTTGCTTACCCCCATTTGGCTATGAAATTGCCAGCCAGGGATGCTTGTCAGGCCGAGGTGACAGGGGGAACAGGCAGGCTGAGAGGAGTGCACATGGGCTGCCTGATCCCCCTGCCCGCAGCTGCCCTCGGTCCCCCAGCACCCACCCTGCAGCCCTGCACCCATGCACGCCTTCCTGCACCAGCGGCTGTGCATGCCAGCAAGGGCCAGCCCTGCAGCCCTGCTGTGGGGACAGTCCCCTTCCTGCCCCCTCCCACTTCATCCAGCCTCTTCTGTCCCTCATGGCTCCCTCCCCAGCTGGCAATGGCTCCCAGCAGTGCTGGAGCTTTCTGGGCACCCCCTGCACCTGGACATGGGCACCTCCAGGAGCAGTGCAGATGACAAACCCTGTGCCCAAAAGCTGCACAGAGCGTGGCGGCAGCCCCACACACATAAAACATCTCTGTGTCACAGAAAACTGTTTTTAGCCAAACTCCACCAGTGCAGGAAACATCTGGCTGCCGCTGAAGCGAATATTTACCACCGGCAGTGCAGGGGTGTGTGTTACTGCATCTCTGTCCAAATATTCATCCCAGCTCAAAGGGCCGATTGAGCGGCTGCCCTCCAAACTGCTACAGAAGGGAAAGATGCTGTTGGGAGAAGCCACACAAAGTCCCTGCGCCCAGGCCAGGCCATCAGCATCTCCAAGCGTTCATCTGGTGTTCAGGTCTTTGCTCTTTGCTGACGCTTGAATTTTGAGGGTTTATTTACTAAAAATAAGGATTTTTAAGCCCTCGCCACTGCCACACAAACTGAGGTGGCCCTTTCTCCCCCAGCCGGCTTTTTCTTCCACGTGGGAGAAGTTCAGTCTCAATACACCTGGGGACTGCCAATCCCAAATGTTTAAATTCCAGAATCAGGGGATTTGCTTTAAAATTATAAGATTAAAAAGGAAACAGAGGTGTTTATTTACTTAGCTATTTGCTTAAGTCTTTTGAGGAGTGAGTATCATGTTTTCAAACTTTATTGGCAACCACCATGAGTGATTATTTTTTTGAAAAGAAATGTCAAGATTTTCATATATTCACATGACTCCCAGAGCTCACAATTTAAGGGAAATTATCCAAGTCTCAACATAAAGCAGTGAAAGCTGGTATTGTTGGGACTCAATTTGGAAGCTGTTTATCAACTTATTTACATAGTAGAAAAACAATGAAAATAATATGATTGTAAGACATTAATTATTCCCCACTTAGCAGCTACATAAATGTCATTAAAAATAGGAATCTTACCTAATTAGTTCAATTCCTCTTCATTTGCAGGAATGTGTCATAAGGAGCATCAAATAAATAGATGCTGAAAATTATGAGAAACAACGTAAAAGACTTGCTGTGAAAATTTAAAATAAAAAAAAAGTTGTAATACTTTGAAAAGAAATAGCTCTATGCTGGTTGAGAAACCAGTCAGCATTTTACAACTACTTTTATTAAAGAGAAACTAGACTGTTTTCAAATTTCTTTCTTTGAAAGAACCTGAGGTGTTACGAATACTCTGCTAAGTAGAGTCCAGGTAAGGCTGATGAACTGCTTTAACCAGCCTCTGTTTCCAAAATTAAAGTTCTGTGGGCAGAAGAGGTCGTCAGGGTGGCTTGCTTTTTCCTTATTGAAGTTGTGTTTGGGCTTCACAGATTTTAAAGCCAGAAGGGACTATTATGATTCCCTTGCCTGACCTCCTGCATAACACAGACTGCAGAACCTCACCCAATAATTTTCGCATCAAACCCATAACTTCTGTTTGATCTAGAGCATATCTTTTACATCAAGACTGGATATCTTCTTAAAGACTTCAAAAGTGATGGGGAATCTACCAAGCTCCTAGATAAGATAGTTTGAATTTGTCTAACTTCAGCTTTCAATCACTGGATCTCATTATGCCTTTTTCTGCTAGATTAAAGACCCTTCTTCCATCAGAAATCTCTTCCCCATGTAGGTACTTGAAGACCTTGAGAGGGTGATAAGAGAGGATGATATTTCTTGAATGGGTGAAGAGAATGTGTCATCTTAACAAAGATAAAAACTTATCCATGGATATTCTTTATTTTCCCTCCAGTTTAAAGCTGGTAAAAGGTGAAACCGGTAGACTACTCTGGTGAGTAGAGATTACTCCCGAGAATAAGGGCTATAGCATCAGGCTTCAACTCACTCATTGTAAGGTGTATTACTGCAGATTTGAAAATGTCTGTCAATTAAATTGCACTTCATTTTACCAGGTAGCAACGTTATATAGTAGGATGCACCATCTGCCCACATGATCAGAGACTGTGTTTTTAACAGGCATTTACAGCTTTAATCCACTCAGGAATGATTCATTTCGCAATTTTTTATCCCTTGCTTTCTAAACAGAAGTACAAGAATAGCTTCACCTCAGGCTACGTCTGTTTTAGAAATGTTTACTACAGTCCCAGCAAAAACAGTCTATTTTTTGTGTGAATGTACATGAAGGGCTAATTTTTGCTGTAGGCTAATTGTGAAATTACATAGACATTTCTTAAAAAAAAAAAAAAAAAAGCCACAACAAAATGCAGCACCTCCATTCCCAAACAACTTCTTTCCTGGCCTTCTGAAACAGTCTTATTGTTGGAAAATGCGAGGGGGCAAATGAAGCAGAAGAAAGAAGTATTTGCATGAAGGTCAGTATCTCCTACTTCTCTCCTACTTCTCTCCATGGAAGCCCTTTTCCCCTCCCTCTTTGGACTACTGACAAGAAGCTGCAGTAATTATTTGGCCAAGGAGTTTACAGGAACACTACGCTACATTGCGTATTGTTTATCCAAGGCGGATATTGCCGTAAAGTGTATTTAGCTGAAATGCCCCACACTTTTGTGTGGAGGAACAAAGGAGATTATTAATGATTAGTGGTAAACCGGGTGCTCCTGGGATTCGCATTATAAACTGTCCTGCATCCCTTTTGACAGGACACACCACTCACTTCCACACATACTGGTTGACTTGAAATGCCTGGAAACATTACTCTGTTCAACATTGATATAATTGACTTTTCTTGATTTGTCCTTCTCATTTTCAGCTGTGTGCGTTTCTGTCCTTTTTTTTTTCCTTCTCATTTTCTTTTCAGTAGGAATTGTGTTGGCATCTAGTATCGAGGAGCACACATGGACTCACAAGGCCATGCACCTAGAAGTCTCCATTTGTGCACCTGGATAGGTGGTTACACTGCTGAAGGTGCGGCTGCTCCGGATCACAGTGACAGTCACTAATACCAGGCTGCAAAAGCGCTAACCACCCTGCATGGCTGCCTGAGAAATGCTGCCTGCGACGGGGCAATGATCTCCCCTTCCCTGGCAGGGCACAGAGGCAGAGAGACTCAGCACAGTGGCTGCGGCCCACTGGGCATCTGGGCCAGAGCTGGAGGCTCCTGAGATCACATCTGGTGCTCTTCCAGTGCCATATCTTTCCAAAGGGAATGTCAAACTGCATGTTAGCAATGGCTTTAAGATTAAGGAATTTTTTTGTTTTGTTTCATTAGATAATTAAAACTTGACAGCCGAAGGTGGTGACAAGCATAAGCCAGGGGCTCTGCAGGATCAAATCCTCAAACCAGAAGATGGATATGACAACACAAATGAGCCCTGCCCAGAGTAATTCCTTTCTTATGGTTGAAAAAAAATCTTTTTTAACATCATGTTTCACTTCTTTTCATTGTGTGCATATTAGGAATAAGGATGGAAATAGCTAATGGTATTTTTGGCCCAGCTCAGTGATGTTTTGGATGGAGATCAAATTCTGAATGTTTCAGCAGAATTGGCTTTATCAACACTGCGAGGTGCTCCAGCCTCTCCTGCGGGTTTAGCCACAGGTTCATTGGGCAGCGGAGGTCTGGCGTTCAGCCAGTGTCATCCAAAGAACTGAAAGGATCTGAAGAAGCTGGGAGGGTTATGTGAATACGGACAGGCCTGTTTTATTAAAGCAGGCAGGGCACACAGTTTACCTTTTGGAGCCAGCATTTGCCAATATAAACTAAAATTTCCAGTGCTCAGCTGGGAATTAGCCCACGGAACCCAGTTTCAAAAGCACTGCTGGATCAGGAGCTAAATGAGCTCCAGCTCAGCCCTAGACTGCAAGCGTGGAGCAGAAGAAGGGGCTGTTTGCATCTTAACACACCGTATGACCTTGCCTTCTCCATGTTGGCTGGCCACGTTGTACTGTACTCCAGTCACAAGTATGTTTAAACAGCTCCTCAGCCCGATTAAACACCACTGTCTTTGGTCATACCCAGGCTCTCTTAAGCAAGGATTATTGCACTGACATCGGGTATATACATTTTTTTTAAGCAAAGGCTTTTGTAAAGGCCAGTTATCATCCCAAGGTGTTGCATCAGCTCCCCGTGGACACTGCAGCCTGTCTCCTCACACACAGGTGACAGCTAATGTTGCTTAAAGAGAAGAAAAACCTATTTGAAAGCAGGTTTATTTGCACCTGCCAGAGGGTGTTTTGTTGAATAGATTTGTGTAAATATGAGTTTTCTTCTTCTCTTTTTTCAAAGACAAGGTTTGCCATACACCCTCACTCCAAATGACTGAGCACACCTGTGGGGGTGCAGGGTACATCTATAACATCTCCTTACATTGCCTCCACTGCCACGACTTCTTAACAGGAAGGAAAATGTTGATTTCCATTGGCAAGTGAAAGCAGCTAATGCAGTTTTCTTCCCTTTGTGCTGTGCAGTTTCGCAGTCCCTACATTATTAATCTTCATAGGCCAAATCAAGGAGTCCTTACATGATATAACACTCGCCCAAAATTCAACATGCTATTCTGTGCAGATGGTTAGTCCACCCAGATCTTTATAACAAATGAGAGATCACCAGGACCTTCCATCATTAGAAATACTGAATTGGAACCAGACTGAATGGTGACATTAGGACAGACCAATACACTGCATTAAAGAGCAGCCAGTATTCACATCTTCTTCTAATTAATGCTTTTATTCAAACTTACATTTAAGACCATCCCGCATGTTTCTAAGCCCTCATCTAGTCTATTCCACGTTATTTACTAAGTCATTTCTCCACTGGGGCTGTCCTCCAGTGTCACGGAAAGAGCATTGCCCAAGGTGACAGAGCTGCACAGACAGACAACTGAGAGAAGCCTGGAGTTTGAAAATTAAATGAAAAATCCTATGCACCAGAAAGGGGCCATTTTTTTCTCTCCTTCTAGGATAGTAGAACTTCTGTTTGGCAATGAAACAGAAAATTGAAACATTTTAGCCAAAATTCAAAAAAATTTGTAATAAAAGTGTCATTCCTCTTGGGGGCCATATTTAAGGTTTCTAGTATTTAAAAAAAAACAGTATCTCTACACTATCTTCTAGACTAAGTGATCTAGCAAAGGCCATGTTCTTTACTCAGTCCCTTGTGTTAAAAATGTGCGGATCTGAAGTGTCAGGAACATAAAATACCTATTTTACCTTACATTCTGCAGCAGAACTTCTTAGTGAGAAAAATTATGGCTTCTTGATCAAAACTTGAAAATGAGAATAGATGGAAGAGCTGCTGTATGGTTTTTGAAAGCAGATGCAAGCTTACTGCACCCAGGTTCCAAGCTGAGCAAAAGCTATATGTTAGCTTGGTGTCCTAACAGAGCTAGTGTCACCACCTCCACACTCGGTTCTCATCTGCCTGCAAATTTCTTGGAGGCAAGCCCTTATTACAGAGCTGGGACAAGGATGGAGACAGAGATTTTTTCCCCGGCGGTATAACATACATAACATGAAACAAATGGAAATGATCAAAGACCACCCTGATGAGCAGAAGAGGGAAAGGAGCAACTGCAGCTGGTTCTCCTGGGTTAACTCCTTATGCACCATCAGCCAGTGGGCTGACATAAACCCCACCTGGGATGGGTCCCACCCTCAGGCAGGTGCTGCTCATCTAGGATGAGGCACAGCTCCAGAGAAGGCTTATAGGAGAGCCTGGCAGGAAACTGAGCTGCTGCTGGAGAAAGGCTTCAGAGTGCATCACTTCTGAGGGTAAGGAGGTTTGGGCTCAATGGTCGGGGGTTTAGGACTTCCTGGTACAGACTTTGCTGAAATCATGCTAGGTTGTATCTTGAGCTAGTAGTCTTGGATCCTGAGCTGAGATCTTGCCCCTAACTGGGCAAGGAAAGGGAGTTCCCCAGATATTAGATACTGGCAACATGGCTAATGAAGAGTGTATTTTCTCTTTCTTCTATTGGGCTGGGTTGTTCTGTTGTTCCTACTATGCAGGAAAGCCTTTTTAAGGGCCTTACAGTAGAGTGGCCATGGTGCTCTCTGCCCTGAGCTGGTAGCCTTTGTGAGACTGTAGTAGACTATTGCTGCCTACCAAAACCCCAGGAGGTATCAATGCAAGTGTAGAGCCACACAGTCATCTCTGATGCTTTAAGTAACCAGCCTAGTACCTCCATTGCTATTCTCTGGACTTCCCTCCCCTTGGCCAGAGCAGCCCTGTGTTGATGAAAGCAACTGGTCTGTATGCATCTGTACCAGCAGAAGCTGGCAGGTTGATTATGTCCAAGTTGAGTGCAGTCTGCCCTGCACCCCATTAGCACACCGACATCCTGGCTTATCCCTATGTCCTTTCCAGTGGCTGGCTGTTGGGAGGAGTCCCTATCTGTGGTGCCCACTTCAGCTCAACACTGACCTGCTCCACCACACCCCTGATGGTGTTTACAGCTACAGAAACAGGTGGAGAGCCAACAACAAGCAATGCAGTGGCTTAATTAGTTCCCACTGGCACAGTAGCACCCTGAGCACAGCTAGGAAGGTGGCACCTGGGTAACAGTCACAGCCTCTCTGTTCTCCCAAAAACCTCCTCCAATGGGCCAGAGTCCACACCATGCCCTGGTCTCCCCTTTGGAGGCACTCTGCTCAGCTGCCAGAAATCTTTCCGAGGACCCAAAGCTGTTGCTTGGCTTGGTTTACCTGTATGTGAAATGCAAAGAGCAGAAGTAGTGACACACTTCACAGACAAGCTGTGAGATATCCTTAATGAATGTGCATGAAGGACCCAGGGTGGATAAATATGAAATAACAAATAAATAAAACCATGCAGTCTCAGAGCACTGCTAAAGGAAGCTGAGCATGTGATGAAAACAGGCTTTAATAGATCCTGACCAAACCTCCCTGTGTTGCAGGCCTGTGAGCAAAATCCAGTCTGCCTCATGCCATGTGTGAGGAGACTTGGAGAGCCAATTAAAACTGTAAGCAAAGTCTTGAAATTTCAATTTTTCTTTTTTTTTGAGCATGAGTTTTTTAGGATGTGTAATCCCAGACACATCTGAGATGTACAGCGCCCGTGCTGCACTGTGGTTTGGTGATCTAGTACTGATATCCTGGGTGGTAACATAAAATATTCACAAAGACAAATGTGAGCTGAAGCGGCTACAGGCTCCCTCTACCAGCTGTGTGGGCAAAAAAAAAAATAAAACAAGACCCACCCAGCTAAACTAAATGTGGCAAGCGAGCAGAAGCGCCTCTGTCTGAGCCTGTGCAAGTTAGTCTGTGTGCTTTAAGAGCCAAATTAGCAGGGTTTTGTGAACAATGTTCTCCTGACAAGTCAGGTGAATTTTATTCCTTGTTTTCAGCTGCTCCAGTGAATTTTATGCAGCTCTCCAGAGACACTCAAGCTCAGAGAGCTCCTTCCAAAAATGTCGTCTTTGCTCTCTCTCTGCTACATCCCTCTCCTTGTCAAACTTCCACTGCTTTAGTCCCTATCTCTTTTAAATGGGCTTTTGCTGTTCATTTGTGTGATTTAGTGACTGTATGTAGCAAAAAGTTTTTCTTTCCTGAAACAGCCATGGAGTTAAACTGCTTCCCTTTGACAAAAGAAGAGAGGCACAAAGATTTAGAAATCGACTGAAAGGAGAGAATAAACTGACAGGACGGGTCTGCAGGAGGCTGGTGCTACGGGTGTCTGTGGGATGAGGTGTCCATCCATGTCAGCATCCCTCGTGGTGCCTCTGTGGGATGGGGCATGATGTCCTCTGACAGGTAAGGCTTGGACAACAGTGGAAGAACAAGGAGTAGTGAAGAGAGGGTGTGGGTTTTGTTTTGGGTTTTTTTGTTGGTTTTGTTCCCCATGACCCCATCACATATAGGATTGGAGGCTCAAAATAGAGGCTGAAGGAGCAGCAGTCTGCTTGGAGGACCTGCTCTTTCCAGGAGCTGCTGGATGTGTCTCTCTGACCTTCATAGGTATAGCAGTTGCTCGGGCTGGTCTCGGCTCTCAACATGCTTGTCCCTCCAGGGCAGGTTTGTTTCCCACTGGTCTCTCCTGGCTTCACCTGTGAACCGTGGTGTGAATTAACACCACGTGTAATGCTGGGGACACCTGCCGGCCTGCCCCGTGGGGGCCCAATGACCCTGCAGTGGCAGTGGGCTGCTGGGTGCTCCTGACCCAGGGAGGATTTTAATGACTGACCCAGAGGCAAAAGTCTCAGTATCCTGTTACTAATACCATCCAGCCAGATCCCCATCTCTTCCCCCCTTTTTTTCCCTTAAAGGGCATTTGCTGCACCAGCTGCCAGAATATCTCAATTGCATCATGTCAACAGATCCATCTCAGCCTGGTATTTTATACTAGGAAAGGCTGGGCTTAACTCTTCCATTAAACAATTAAAGCCATGCGCACCAAACTCAAAACAGGCTCTGTTATAAGAGAACAATAAATATTGATGACTTGAGGCAAGTCTGGCTTTTATGACGTTTGATGACAACTGGTATCACTTACAAAAATTACATCATAAAGAAAAAGCAATGAAACTGCATGTCATCAGACAACATTAAATGTCAGAAGAAATATGTTTATCCTTTGTTTTCAGATCCAAATTCAGTTCTAACATTTAAAAGAAATCTAGGGCCATTCTGATATTTATCAGGCACCGTTACAAAAAGTCCTGGGGTATTTTTGTTTGCTAACTTGCTCATTGCCAAGGGTGGTGTGTTGTTTACGTTCCTGTTCTTTCAAGCCAATTTGTGCCTAGTAGAGCATCCTCTGAACTGAAACATCCCCTTCCTCTTTGCCCCACCCACCTTATTTTTGTCTGTTCTCATCCTCTGGAGGAATCATGGGCCGCCAGCTTGTTGAAAACCTCAGGGTAATCAATGGCAATACCGGGCCTGGGGATGAGATTCATAGAGGTTTGGTATTAGCAATAAACCATGGGTTTATTGAAGATGTTTGGAGATGAAAACACTTTGTCTCCTGTTTTTTCCTAAGCTAAATAAAATTAGGACTGACTGGACCACTGCACCACGGTTTTGTGGTTCAAACAAAACAAACCCTTCCTCTGGAAGTGAACTTCAAGATCCTATATATGGCCAAGGATGTTAAAATAAATGCTATTATTAAGCAATGGTAGAATTTTCAGCTATTCTGAGTGCTTTAATATCTATTGCTATATACATTTAAAAAACAAACTCACACAAAGAAGCCTTAAAATACATGTCTTGGTCATGAGGTCCTTTTGCTGGCCAAATTCTAAAAATGCTTCCTTAGCTTTGTACAAAGTAATAGATCATGTTAGAAATCTGGCCCAGAGTTCATTACAATGTTTGTCAGATTTCACTTTTGATAATTGAGAGAAGTGTAAAAAAGTTACCGTTTGGGGAGGAATAGATGGAAGAAAGTAGAAATGGCACTCAGCAAGCATCTGGGAGGGTACAAATGTCCTTTCTCTTTGAAACAGCACCCAACAGCATTCAGCACATCTTACAGCAACCTACATCTCTATGGGACCTGAAAACGAGCGAGCTGCTTCAGCAGAAGAGTCTTGCTATTGCTTTCATTGTTTCCAGTGTCCCCTGATGTCTAATGTAGGGGGACAAAAAAAAAACCTGCTCAAGGTTTTGACTCAACCATACTAGATGAATATGTTCCTGGTTCTCCTGAAGCCTATATGCAAAAGATGCAGTTGTGCATCTCCAAGGTAAACTGAACCTTGAACTTCAGCGTCTCCTCAGACATCAGCCAGAACTCTGGATTTAACTATTTGGAAGACTGGGTAAACCCTGCTCTGTACCTTCATTGTCAGTTAAGCTCACTGAAGACTTTGTATTTTTCTTTTAGATGTCTGCTAGAAGGGGTCAGGGGAGTTGGTTTTGACTCTGGGGGATCTAAACCCAGACAATTAAACTACGCAAAAAGTGCATTTCTGGAACAATTTTGCAGTAAAAGTTTCAGTCAAGGTTTTACTTCCTGAGTTTTTGGCTCATCCCTGATGAGCCAAAAGAGGAGGGGGGGAAATGTATTTTTTTTTTCTCCTGAATGGCGCACTGACTGTCAGTTCATGGGAGCTGAATAATCACTGCTGGTTGTTAGGTCTCAGATTTTTCTGACGATTTTAAAGCAAGACAGGGGCAGCTGCAGTTGTTTTACACTAAGGAATTTCAAAGAATAATCATGTGCTTTTTCTTGTGGTTGAAATGCTTAAAATATTCCTGTTCCTAAAGTAAGCTGAATTTACACACATCTATATGTATATATAAACAAACACACACTGAGGCTCTAAGTCTGCTGGGGAAAAAAATTGTAGCAGTCAAAGTAGGAATACATCTAAGTTATTCTGGGCGTCTATGAAAGCATCAAAAAGTAAATACAACCTATAAAAAATAACAAAAATCAGGCATTCGTAAGTCTGGAAGATATTCCTTTGGCTTTGTTTATTTGCATGTCAATGCCACAATGCCATGCCAGCGCAGAGCTGCTTTATAGCAGCACTGGTGTCTAAGCCCAAGGGAACAATGTAAGAGGTCATATCAGCACATTTGTAGGTTCACCGATTCCTTTTCAGTGTGCTCTGGAAAACAAAACAAAAGCAGAGAGACAGGAGCTGTATCCTATGTGGTGATTTGTAGCTGACCTTTCAGGTCTTCAGCACAAGCACGGTGGCTGGTTTTCCAGCCCCACATGCTTTACATTGCACAACATGGTGGAAGGAAAAACCCTTGAATTCCACTGTGGGCTCTGCTGGTGTAATGCATTGCTGTAGCTTCATGGTTAGCACAGCACCTATCTAGGTATGCTTTGAGTACCAGCTTTTCCATGCCTGAACTTAAAGGTCAGGATGTCTTTGGCTGAAATAGGAGCAGTCAGCTTTAATTATCACTCTGTCAACTTCTATAAAGCCTTTTATCTGAATGTTGCAGGGCATTTTATGGATGTTAAGGGGCAAATTTGGCTCTGTTACACATACACAGGCTTCCTTCAAGGAAGCTATATTTGTGGCTCTGATTTGAAGCAATTAATGAAGTTTTGTACCATCACATCAGCAAATGTTCTTAGGAGGAGCAGCCTCCAGCAGCTGTGTGGCATGGAAAGCAAACTACACGGATATGTAGGGTGAGAAATAGGAAAGATACGGTGTGTGGATGGGAGGGGTAAGCAAGCCTGACCAGAAGCTCCTGCTTCAGCAGGTACATAAGGTGAAGTACTCTTCTGAAATGCTCACTGCACCTTATTGGATTTACATAGGGCTCCTACACCTTTACTCAGCACTTGCCACTGGCTCGTGATCACAGCCCTGATATTTGTGGTTTGTGCTTTCAGGTGGGTAGTGTTTCCAGCAGGCTTAACTCTGGACTACTGCCTTCATTAGATCATAAAACCATTTAGGTTGGAAAAGACCCTTAAGATCATAGAGTCCAACCATTGATGGCTAAGAATTTAGAAGTTGCAGCTCCAAGACTCAATTTTCTTTGTGGAGCTAGCTCCAGGTTGTCTCACCACGCTTAACATCACTGCTTAGGCAAGTCCAGCTGTTGTCGGGGGTAAACATGAATAGCTACTCTGAATTAGCCCTCCTACTACAGCTACAACTAATTCTATTTATTCATTTTTTAAATGCCTGGGAACTTATGCTAGGACCCCACCATGCTGTAGTACCAAAGGAACAACAGGACACTGGTGGAGAAATCCAAAATCTCTAAAACTAAAAATAAATTCAGCAGCTGGGGGATACCAGGAGGAAAAGTAAGAGCTGCCAATGCATGCTGCAGTTTTCAGCCTATCACTGTGTGCCAATTTTAGCTTGTCAGCCATTGCTGGCAGTAGACAGAGAATGTGAGTGATTTTCATTAATTACCATTTCCCTGCCAATGTAAATAAACCAGAACTTTTTTCCACCTCACTGATGTTCGACGTGACTTTTCTTGCTTTTTTTCTCAGTTACAAAACTTCTAATTATCTTTTTACCCAGGAACTTTCATCAGGCCTTAAGCCTATAATTTTTTGTCTGGATTGAAATTGTGTCAGTTCTGTTTTACACTTGCATGCACCTTCTTGGGCATTGAATGCTGAAGAGCCTTTGTGTAGCTTCACCTGTTCTTAGATGATGCTAAAACCTTCTCTTCTCTATACTGGATCTTTTTTTTTTTTTTTGCATTTATAGACGGCTTCAGAGCCAGGCAGGGAATCCAGAACCCCAAACTTTCCTTCCTTTGCCTTGGCTGTGGGATGTGTGTGCAGAAAGCTGCATTGAAAGGGGGCAAAACTACCCAGCTGGGGAATTAATGAGGCACAGTTTGTGGGATTAACCAATGCTTTTTAGCAAACCAACTAGAAAGCAGATGTTGCTGTTAATCTATCTCATGTTTGGTAGTCACCATTTCAAATGGTGAACTTTACCTTCCATGCTGTAGCCATGACTGCCTAAGTATATAAGCAAGGTCTACAAGGAGAGGCAAAACCATTTGGCTTAATATAAGGTAACTTCCTCCTGCTACTGTCTTGCTTATGTTCTTAGACTAGCAGGACTACAGTGATGCTAATCCTTTGTCATTAGCAAGACCTTAATTATTTTTTTCATGAGTTAGGAGGTGACTTTGAAGGCTACAGGGTTTTTGCTCAGATTTGCTCCGTGATTCAGTGGTTGATTTCTTTCTCCCTACTCAGAATATTTATTCATGGTTGAACAAATAATGGATGAGGAAGTTTAAGAAGAATGAGAGCTAATGTAAAACATCGATTGAAGGCTGTTGGTATATTCAGAACGTTTTGTTTAATGTTTTTGTTAACCTAAGCAATTGTATTTCCAGCACAAATGGCAAAAATGCTGGAGTCTTCCATAGAGATGTGCTCAGTCACTCCGTCATTTTCTGTGAGGCTAAGTTAATAGTTTTCCTCTCCTTAAAGGAGAGCATCTGCTCTGCCCACTATCTTAAGGCTCACTTTACAAATTAATTCGTGCAGTTCTGTGACTTAGACTCTGACTTAAAAGTCATTTCACCATCTGTATTGGTTTAGAAGATCAACTTGTGTTTCACACCTTTTTGCAATCTGTCACTGAAATCGGCAGAGTTTAGAACCAGACCATTGTTTATCTTAATGGTGGGAAGACAATGTTTAGAGAAAAGGGTTTTTTTTAATGGAAAAACAATGTTGTTATCTAGCTCTCCGTCAATTATTCTAAACATATCTAGTTTCTTCATATGTCCCAGAGGGTGTCAGTGGTCTAGTTTGATTCCTTTTCTTCTCTTAATCACCCGAGCATTGGCATTTATTGAAGAAAAAAAAAAAGTTAGTCTTGCAGATTGGATGGAATGGAAATACAATTTTTGGAAAAGTAATAGCTTTGGCATGCTTCTGTCATGCTTCCTTCACATTATTCAAGGCAGTTGTTAAGTAGTTCTTAAGCTTTTATTGGGTTTGCCTGCAGCTTTGTCCTTCTAGTCTGTTATTAAATAAAATTTGATTCATACAAGAAGCATTTATATCCAAGTCATGACACCATAGAACATGCATGTAAGCTCCTGATGAACTTCCTACCTGATGAGGTGCCCAGATCAACCATTTCGTACCCATTGAGGTCCAAAAGACTATTCCCATACTTCACATTAGGCTCCTGTTTCTGAATCAGGGTCTCATCATCCCTCAGGTCATTTTTATAGGCAGATTGAATCTCTGCTCTCATCCCTTTATCCTAAGAGAGTTGTATCTTCACTAATTCTGCCTTGGGACCCTGAAGACTTTTGGTTTTTCTCGCCTCCAGGCTGTACCACAAAGAAAACTAGCCAGGCTTGTTCTTGTAACTCACTGTCAACATTTCTGAAAGTCTGTGAAGAACTCTGCTAATTGTGCTTATGTATTTGCTTCCACATGATTATGTTCAGCTGTTTAGCTGAACTCTAGGAACTGTCAAGCCTCATTAACTAATCATACCTTCAGTGAAAAAATTGGGTCTGACAGCTTCATGGACATAAATGCCCTCTAGTGACTGGTGATCACTGTGAGGAGCTGTACTTTGTGTAGAGCCTGCGTATTCTTTGGTAAACATCTTGTATGTCTGTCTTGAAGTGTTACCTAGCTGGACCTTTGTCCACTTGTGGCACTGGTCTGTTATGGGAAACTTTAATGAAGTTTGTTTTTTGAGAAAACATTCACTCTTTATTCTTTCCTTTTACCTTCATACTTACATTAAAGCTACTGTATGTGAGAAACCCCTCTGACACTGCTGTGTTTGTTCAGCTTTTCCTTCCCTCTTTTTCCAGATACTAGCTGTCAGTTTTCCCTGATACACCTTGATGCCATGTTTTCCCCTGGTCTGGAGTAGCCCATCTGCATCCAGTGCTATTTGGTCTAATTGTATTTCTCCACAGCTGGAGTAACTTTGCTCACCCTAACAAGCAGGAGAACTGGGACCAGGAGGTTTGGGTCTGCTTGGTTGTGTTCCCAGCTTTCACTGAGATCACTTTTACAAGCAGATCTTTTATTTTAAAAAAAAAAAAAAGTACTTGGATCCCTAATTCCTGGTTTCTGCTTCGGTTAGGTGGGGTTCAGAGATCCAAGGAGCACTGTTGCAGAGACAGTACAAGATGCCAGCTGCCTTGGAGACCCTCTGCCCTTTAGCTGGATAGCACCAAGCCCTCTGGAGAAGACCCAAGCACTGCTGCTTATTGACCCATGGATGGATAGGTCTCTGCTCCCAATCCATGCTCTCACTAGTGCAAACAAAGCCCACTGAAGTTGCACTTTACCAGTGCTTTGAATCTAGAGCTCATCCAAGTTGTCATCAGATCAAGAGGTGTCTTTCTGCCACTTGAATGGGAGATGCAGGTCTTGTCCGTTGGCAAAAGGCATTAAGGCCACAAGTGGCATGATTTGTTGCAGACTTGAACCAGGCATCCTGAACAGTGCAGTGTTGCACCCCTCTCGGCTAGTGATTACCCAGGTTGGATCTTGTATGGTTCCTACAAACCCTCTCCCTCGTTCTGAGGTGGGTTCACTTGACTTCTGGAATTGCTCCTTCCCTCACTCGTTCGTCCTTATCTTTGTGTCTGTACAGGCTTTCTGGGGCTGCTGGCTCTTTGTTGCTGGCAGCCCCTGGTGGGGTCCCACGCGCGCAGCCGCTGCTGATTTGCATGCGTGTGCATCGCTGCCAACAAGCTGCTGCTCGGCCGCCTGTGCTGACCCTTCTTGGTTGGCTTTGGGTTTTGTTTCTTTTAATGCTGCTAATCCCCAAATCTTATGTAGGACGAATACAGGACAGCTAAAGAATGATTCTTTTTTTGGCAAGAAAACCTCACAAACATTTGTAGTCAGCATGTGAATGCTATCTGAGGAGAGGGGGAAAAAAGCAGCTGATATTGCCTATGTCTCATGGTGACTGAAGGTTTCACATTAGTCTGGGCTGACTTGTTTGGGGCTCTTTTACACTAGGGTATTAGCAATATTTGCTATACAAACATCTTCTGTGTGCTTTTATGCACATGTATGTCTCTTTTCCATGTTGCTCTTAGAAGGATTTCTCATAGCAATTCATATGCCTGTCGCTTTTGGGTGTCATTGCCTCCTGCCATGCTAATTAAACCAAAAAGGGTGGAGGGGGCAAATAGCCATACAAATAAAAAATACAGGCTTGTCATATTTGACAAAGGCACTGATGTTAAAACAGAGGTTTTCAACACCATGACTGCTGCCTTGTTACACCTAGCTAAGGGAAAACGCAACTAATGTGTTTTTTAGTGATTAAGTAGTTAATGATTTAATGAACTAAAAAAATCTCATTTGTTGCATCCCTTGGACTCAGAAAAAACCTCAAAGAGCTGATTTTCTGTGTGCCTCAGTCCAATATTGCTACCTGCTGGGATATGAACACAATCTCTAAATAAATTGCAAGTGGCCTTGGGCAAATGGAAGAGTTTCGCTTTGATCTTGCTAGAGAGAATGAAGTCAAATGTTCAATCAATCAATCAAATTCATAACTTCTAGCTACAATCGGCCTGACAACAGCCTATTATTTATTTTTAAAATCATATATTTCATTATTGCAAAACACACAGTCTCTCGTGGGGGGAAAATACTAAATTATTGATAAGCCTTATATGTGACTGAGTTTGTTGTTTTTGACATGCTTGTCACTAACTATTGTCAGGAAGAATTTACTAAGATGTTTAGTCTGAAAAGTTGGCCGGGAATGTGTGTTGTGCCACATTTAAACTGGGTAGAGGAAACTTTAATAGCTTCTTTCTTCTTGAATTCCTAGTTGGTAAAGACAGCTGAAGGCAGACTGGGCTTTCTACTGTGAAAACAATGCGTTAGAACAAGTGTCCTTTGTTTTAATTGCTGCAAACCAGATGATTCAGGCTCTGAAATTATCCATGAGGTGGGGATATGAAACTTTTTAATTGATTTGTATATTTCTGGAAATAGCAATTCTCAGTCTGCAGAATACTTATGTAAACAGAAAAGGGAGAACAATTAACCCCACACCTCGAGAGTCTGTTTTCACTAGTGTTTGTCAAAAGCATCTGAAGAGTGGGTAAGAGTGTATCAGAGAAGTCTGTAGGGGAACTTACTTCTCATAGTCATCCTGTTATACAAAAGCATTTATAGAGATGTTATAACAGGTAGTTTTTCCAGCCCAGCTGGAGTTTGTGAGGAAGCTGTGCAGACACCTAGATGTAGCTCCCACGTGGCTCAGGGTACCCCATAATTGACCTATTGCCATGTGCCCGGTAATGGATAGAGTTTTTGTAGGAGAGCCATGACCTTTTCACTCCCCTGATGCCATTTATGTGACCCTTATGGGTCTTACATGTCTGTAAATAAAATAGTTACTAGTACTCAAGAGACCTAGGTCCCTGGATATGTCTGAGAGCACTTGCGGCAATACCTGAGCACCACGGGAAAGAAAGAGTTGAAATTCTGGCCCTTTTGAAGTCAATGGATGTTTTTTATAATGGACGTTTTAAGGTCAAGATTTTGTCCGCCTGTGCCTTTAGTCATTACTGGGCAGAGCAAGGAACCAAGGTGAGTGCTATGACCCCAATCCAGCTAGAGATCCACCAGCTTGTACCTTTAATGCAACATGAGGAAAAATAGCAACCAGTGTAGTGGAACTGAGGAATGGTGAATCTAATGACTATTAAAAACATTCACATATGTATTATATGTATATACATGCATATTCTTGGTGCACTCCTTGTCTGCATCCAAAATCACACCATAAGTAAGGACTTAAGCTTGAGTGATTAGCATGTAAGGCATTCAAAGCCTTATGAAGATGCTGCATAACGTATCTCTGTCAATACATAAGAGATACAGCTTCCACTGTACCCTGTGTAAACAATTAATGAAACTATGGCTGTCTGAATTTTTTCCAAAACAGAAATTGTTATCAACTTTTGCATTGCAGATTGCCTGAACACAGAAAATTTAATTTGTTCCTTCTTTCTGATACAACTCTTGAACAGATTGAGGGAGGCAGATTAGTAATACTGCCCTGGTTTTGCTGGAGGGAAAGGCAGGGATGGATCCTCCAACTCTGCCGCCTGGGTTCAAATCCAGAACCTTTAGGTCTGATGCTCTGTTCTTTGCTGTGGTGTCTTTCCATCATCCTTAGTGATGCAGGCTGAAATTATCCCTTCCCATCTGCAACACAGATCTCAGCCATCATTTGGATCTGCTGCTTATTCTGCACCCATTCCTCAAGTAGAAGTTTGGTGCATAAAAATGGTGCAGAATATGCAAAAAGCATCCAAATGGCAAATGAGACATGTTGTTTTATGTGTAATTCCTGCACTCTGAAGTCATAGATAAGTAAGGGCTAATTATTTGAATCTATTCCTATTATTATCTTTTAGCTTTATAAAATGGAGTCTGTATTTGTAACAGGAAATTTTTTGAGCAAGTCTGGTTTAAAAAAAAAAAACCACCCACAAAAACCAACTTCTGAGGTTAAGGTGGGCTACTGAAATACTTACAGGTACTTCATTTCAAGTGGGACTTCACGGTTAAATTCTGATCCATGGGTATAATGAAAGTAAAGATCTGCAGAAGTGTCTAAAACTTTAGCACCTCGCACAGTCATAGGGTTTGATAGAGAATTCTGAAGATCATTTTAATGGGAAGGTGATGCTATTACAAGATCAAAATGATTGGAAAAAACTTGCTTTCCTTCTAAATGCGGGTCTTCTCTCTGGAGAGTCTAAAAAAGACATTTTATTTCAGCTTAGTACAACACTGATCTAATTTTGGTTTTGTTTCGGCATGTCTTGATTCAGAATAAAATATTTCGGGTCAGTGAAAGAAGAAAAATTAAATGTTGCCGTAATCCACAAAATGTTGTTTTAGTCAGATATTGAAATTAAACATTTTACTACTTCTGACTGCATTTGTTACCGAACAATTTGTTCCATGAGCTTTTTGATGATATTTCAACATCTTACACTGATTTCACAATAGTGGAGTATCCCATGGGTTACAAGTTCCAAGAGAAGCCGAATTAAAAGCTGAGCAAAAGAATTTATTTAACTAAACTTTAGTGATCTGAAAGTTGGGCATCTTGCCCAGATCCTCTAGGGTCCCTCTGCAGGCACTGACAAAAAGAGGCCTCATTCCAGGAGATGGTTTGTCCTATGCTGACGCAGTTGAGCATGGGCTATCTTTCTTCACAGGAATGGAGATGACTATTTCCATCTTTGTTGATGGTAAAGGGAGGCAACATTACTAGATTAGATTAGAAACCTTGTACAAAAGGACAAGAAGCAATACTTAGATGAAGGGAAGTTTTGGGCTGGATGGAAGAAAAGCCATTTTCACAGTGAGCATGTTCAAGCACCAGGATGGGGGCTGGGAAATTTGGAGACTTTCAGTGGGCAAGACCCACTGGCCCAAGGACTAGAGACTTCCAGAAGTCCTGTCCAACCCAAATTATTCTGTAATAATAGAGCATGTCCTTGTAGTTTTACTGAGCAGACTTAAGCCTCACTTTGTTTCAGCAGCCAGTCTGCATTGCCAAAATGGGATCCTGCCCTGAGATTGCTACTTTAATGATAGGTAAAGGATTTATCTTAGCGTTTAGACCTTCTGTAGGTATAAAACACTCTCTTAAAAACAAACAAACATTTCTGAACAAGGTAATTTGAAGTGTACTTTTATGGCATTAAACTTTAAAACCATTGAGGTGATTTTTTTGGAGAATATCAGGTGACAGCATTGAAAACTTTGGGTGATTGTTCACTTTGCAAGAAAAAGGGGGAGACAAATCCCCTTGCAGAATGTGTTGCCTGGGAGAAGGCTAAATTTCTGAAGCAGAAGCAGCCTGGTCTGAGCACAATGCCTGGGGTGGTTCCTTGGCTGCTGGGTAATTACAGGTAATTTGCTGCATTTTTGTGTCTGAGTACTAGATCAGTGTTGGCCAAAAAAGTCTTGAGGTTCTCTTAACTTGGAAGAGCACCCTGCATTTTAAAAACACAAATGGTCACATTTGGGGCCTCTAGGAAAAAGGATCCTTTTACAAGTAAAATTTGCATTTTATAAGTCTTTCTTCATTTCCCAGTTTTAGCTGCTGTTGTTTCACAATTCGTCAGAAGCAACAGTGCAAAAAAGTCTCCCAGCCTTTCCAGGTCCAGACCTGTCAGGTACAACACCGTAGATGCAACAGGCAGCCATTGCTGCAACGCTGTGCCCATAAATCTGGGAGGCTTTCGGGAACTTCCCTTCACAGTGCTTGCTTAGCAACTCTGAGCATGAACTCGAACCATTTGTCTGGTTTATGTCACATATGATAGTCTTATTTGCACCTAGGCTTGGATCCAGATTGTGAATGCCTTTTAAGCCTGACACCAATTCACACTTGTTGCAAAGCCTGGAAAATTAAGTCTTTCCTGAGCTTTACTCCTGTGGCATCATTACACCATGTAATTATAGACTGTAATGTTATTTTATTATGAAGGTTTAGCGAGATGAGCAGTTTGGGACTCTTAATGCCTAACGTGCAGTTCAACTTGGCTTTGATTTCCACTATGAGATTTATTATCACAGGGAATACATGTTCCACTTGACACTGCCATGTGCCCATCTAAGCTGAGTACACAGACTTTTTTAAGGTTAGAAAGATTTATTTGTTCTTTTTAATGTCTGGGACTAAATTTTTGCATGGAAGGAATGTGTTGCATAAATATACTCTGATCCTTCCAGGTATAAGAGTGGGATAGAATAATTTGCTTTATTTCTGTCTTTCTCAGCCATCTGAGAAATATTTCAAAGATCTTTCCTGCCCAGGTTTCCATTGGGCTATAAGTGACTATTGTCTGTTTTCAGAAGTTCACAGGTATATCAAAATGTATGAACGAGTATCTCTTTCCTCTTAGCATGCACACAGGCTCAGATCATTGTGGGAGGGCAGTGTCAGTGTTGTGTACTTTGCCAGATGCTTAGCTGCTGTGATAATGAGGGCTATTAAGGAAGCAGGGATATTAGATGCTGCAATTTATGATAGTGGGGGATTGTGCTTGATGACTCAGAAAGGTCTCCTCGGCTGCTGTGTTCCTGTGTTTAAGGGAGGTGGTGTTTGTTACCTGCCAAGCAGCCTCTGATTTACAATCTCAAAGCACTGCGAAGTGTCAACACCAAATTAATTTCTTTGTGTGTTGGTTGTGATCTCAGACAGTCCCTTCTGATACTTGGTGGTTGCGAAAGGGTGGTAAATTCAGCTCTGAGGTTGTTTTGTTTTTTTGGCTCAAGTGAACATCAGAGGAAATCCTTCCCTTTTCACTCAACTGTGCTATTGAGAAGAGCAGGGAAATGGCTCAGTTATGCAGCTAGAGCCAGTTAGAAGTGTTTTCAAAGGAAGAATGGCACTTGTAAACTGGATTGTCCTATGATTTCTCTTAACCAGGTATATTTTGCTGTTAACTGTAATCATGTAATCTCAAACAAGCCACATACTGTCTGTTTGCCAACTTAGCCATTTGGAAATGAACACGCAGCATGTAATTCTGCTGCTGTAGGTGGATCAGCCACGAAACCTCCACAGCCAATAATTATCAATTGTTTCTGTCTGAGTTAAGATACCCTCTGCACCAGTTCACAACAGGAGCAGATATTGAAAGTTAACTGCATGTCCCTGTGCAGAGGACTGTTTAACACAGGTACATCGCACAGGGCAGGATCCTGTTGCAGTTACATGTATCAGAAATTTTTCCATGGATTTCAGTAGTCCCAGAGTTTCAGCCATGACTTTGAGTGCACTTAGCAAAGGGTTGTTTATGAAGAGCTTCAAAAGCACAGCATACCTACTGCTGTTGGGTTTTGGGAATGTTACAATTGGACATTTTCCCAATGAACTGATACAGGCTGCTGCCTTACCCTGTGTTGGTTTTGGTTTCCTGTTCTAGTCATTTAATACAGCATTTCATTATCTTGAAAGTTGGAGTTCAAGGACACCTTTTTGTCCAGGCAAGCAATTGTGTATCTTATACATTTACCATATTCAGGCACTTCTGAAGGAACCTGAAGTGCCATCTGACTATTTGCTTCTGGATTTTGCATATGAGAGGCTTCTCATTTGTACACTGGCATTTTAACATATCAAAAAAAGAGTGTCTCCAGCAAGCAGAAACCATACAAACAACCTGATATTTTCTCCAAGTGGAAAATGGAAGTAAACAAACCAGGCAGTGTAGGATGTCTCTGTTCCTTTCTCTGTCTTTAGCTATGTCCTTGCTGTGAAGGCTTTTCTGATCTAATTTCCTCAGGTTCTTGGGATGCTGCTTATCTGCATCTTGTGCTTTATCAACATGTAATCATAGGCAATTATCTGTTTACTCAAAAACATAATTATTGCTGTATTTAATGTTCACCCCTATAAAAGCCTGGCCACAATAGACTAGGAAAACAGATCTTTATCCCAAAAGAGAAGCTAATTCATTCCAGGGATGTAGTTGCAATGGGACTCTGACCTAACAAAGGGACAAAAGTAAAGCAAGCAGAGGATAATCACTACACCTGGCCTGGAAGAAAGGCCCCCACACCAGGTTTGGATGGCAGCTGGTCCAGGCTAGCATAAAGCAGTGGGTGCTTCAGGGTGCGTGGGTTGCCAGCACAGCTCCAGCCATCCCTGCCTGTGACAGCAGCACCGGGTGCCACAGGCGCAGGGTGTACCGGCACAGGCGGTGCTGGGCACCTGCAGTGGCAGCAGCTCCGGAGTCTACCTGGTCAGAGCATTGCCAGATCCAGCACTGACCCTTTTTCTGGTTTTTGATGCAGACGTGAATTCAGGTGTAATATCCCACTCCAGTCCATGAAGCTCCCCAGGAAACCTGACTGTGCAGCACCGTTGCCTGTGCTGGTGCGTTTCCTGCTGACAAGCAGAAGACCTTGGTTTATGCTGTGCTGTGGTGTTGCTTGGATCTGTCCTGCTCCCAGGAAGAGCAGCATCTGAGCGCAGCACCGCTCACCAATGCCCATCTTGGTCCTGGCACTCAGCTTAGTGTCCACCAGTTTTAAATTCACTATATTGGTGGGGGACATGATTTCACAGGGGCAGAGGGAAAGATTTTAACTTCATGCTTGACTTTCCTAGAATGACACTGACAAGAGCTGATGGCCAATTTCTGTTGGTCTCATTGTATTATTTTAGTCTGACTTCTTAAATCATAAAGTGCTTATATTCCCATTTTTATCCTCATGGTAGCACAAACTGCATCTCATCTTCTGGATATAAGACATGGTTATCTATAAATGCATGGGAGAGAGTGGATTATGCAAATATGCTTATTACTCTGTTATGGTGCTGGTAGTGGTTGGTTTATGTTTTTTTCTTTTTTAATTTGAGCTCATTAACACTTGAGGCAACATGTTTTTTTCCCTGCAGTCTCAAGACAAAATCATAGGAAAAAAAAAAATTGGTGCCACCTCTATTTTGTCTGGGCTGAGACATAAAAAAAAATTAAGAGGCTGCAAATTGTTGACCAAGCCCCCCTTAAATCCCCTCAGCTCCCCCCCATATCAGTCCTTGTTTTCTCACTCCTGAGCTGAAAGTATCAACCAGGAGCAAATGTACAATGTTTTTGTAGTTGTTTCCATAGAAATTAGGCAATTCTTCTGCTACACCTTAATTACATATGTGGCAGATCATGTCATAAGTCATTCTGACAAAAAGGCCAGGGAACCTTAATATTTTTGTTTACAGTATGCTAAACAGATGTTTTTTTCAGTGTAGAGATAAGACTACATTAAATATGATTTTATAAATAGAGGCTCTCACAGCTCAGCTCCTCTCGGGACTGCTCTGATTTGCTCGTTGGATGATTATAATGGGTTTTTAATTACACCTGTGAGCCAAGGTGTATATCAGAACTAAATTACAAAGCACCTTATAGTCGAGATTTTTCCAGTGTACAATGAGCTGAAAAAGGCTTTTTGTCCAAAAGGACAAAGAAATTATTTTTCACATTATTAAAATTACAGAAGCTTTCTGGGCAAACATAGTGATAACACAAAAGATTAAGACAGACAAACTTTTTATTTGTTTATTTTTATTATTTATTTATTTTGGAAGGTTCTTAGCAATTTCTCCCAAGAAAGCTTAACTCCTTGTGAGCAGCTGACTGAGCCTCTGGTGTTTTTCATGCTTGGTGAAGCTTACAACAGGTTATTTCGTCTTGGTTTTGTTTCTGAGATTTTTTTTTTAGTATGAATGAAGAAGGCCAATCATGCCATTAAAAAAAAAAAAAAAAAAAAAAAGAAAAAAACCATCCAAAACTAAAAAGCCTATGTTTAAAAGAATGAGGACAAGTGATTTTCATCCTTGAAGGAAAAACATTTAAAATAGTTCAATCTTTTTCTAAGTCATCTGTAGCTGTCCCTTAGGTTAAGAGGTATTTCTGTCTACCATGAGGAATTGGACAACTTGAATCATAAAAAATGGCTATTTTGGTCATAAATGGATGCTCAGTGAAGTAACAGGAGCCCAATAATTCCATATAAACACATGATTGGGGTAATATTCAGAACAAACTCACTTAGTAGAGGCTCTTAAATATGTTATTTCAACCATAAATGTCAGTCTGATCCAAGGCCTGCTGAGACCAGTGGAAATAGGCCCAGTTTCAAAGTTTTGTTTTGATTACAACTAGATCAAATATCTTCTGAATTTACCCAAAACACGGGGTGAAGTTCTTGAAACCACTAATGTGAATTAGGCTTCCAGCTGCAGAAGGTTATTGAAATGGTTTTGGACATTTTATCTGTGTCATGGTGCACTTTTGCCAAGAGTTCTTGGGTATTTCTGTCCATCGAAGTGCATGATGGTTTGCTGCTGCCTTCAGGAACATCAGAAGACCTGGGAAAGCCAGATGGGACAGGCTTTGCAGGGCTGCCATTTGCTCTCAAAGTGCACAGAAGGAGGGTGGTGGATTTGCTTGGAGACCCAGCTATTTAGGTCTTAACCCAGCAAAAGGCAGGTCTTGGCTATCCTGCGACTTCATTTTAGGCCATGGCAGCTACTGAATTCCAGAGCTTCATCAGGAGAGGCTAAGGAGGGCCCATAAACATTGTCTTGGGGACACCCAGATGTGTTTGAAAAAGCTCTATGTGCACTGAGGGATTTGCTCGTTGGATGATTATAGGGTTCTTGTTGCTTTTTTCTTGTTTTTAATAAGTTTTCCCGTATCAAAGAAGATCAATGAAGCCATCATTGAGCTACCATACTTATTTTCTTCCTTCCAGCAGCGTTTCCAGGTGGCCCATCATGCAGGGACACTGCTGGTCATAGCAGTGACAAAAGCTGCTGTACCTGGGAGCCCAGCTGCATTGCACCAAGCACTTGTGTCTTTGGAGAGGACTGGGCTGCCAATGTAAAATGTAACAACACGTCTTGACTCCTGGATTACTGTCAGGATGAGCCATTTCACTGTGCAAGTGAGTCTTTTGCTCTGTCTTTCAAAAGAAAGTCTTTGACTTATTGGTGGCTTTAGTGAACTGGCTACAATACATAATTATCCAGGTCTTCACTTGTCCAAATAGCACAAGAGCAGGTGCTCCCATAATTTGTCTCCTTAGATGCACAAGGCTGTTCAAACAAGATGCTTGTCTTGGTAGAGAGTAAAAAGACATATTTTTTTGACAACTTGCTTGTTACCACCTAGGTAATGCTGACCCCAACTTTTTGCCCCTTCAGCAGCTCAATGCTGTCTAGTGAAGAGAACAAGAAATCTATTTTCCCGACATGTTTTGAGAAGGGAAGGGGTTGTTTGTTTATAAAATTTGGGGAGATTAAGAGCTCTTCTATAAAGAGAGAAGGGTTGATGTTAAACAAAGGAATGGTCACCTGTAGATACAATTGTTGGAAAGCCGTGCAGTCCAAGGACTTCCCTTTAGTCAGACGCAGGAGGGAAAAGAGCACAAAAAACAAAGCAGGCTGGCGTGCTCGTCCTGCCCTGGTGAGCTTACCCCCAGGGCAGCCTTCCCTATTGCATTTATTGCCTGTGGATGTGGACATGCACTAAGCGGGCAGTATCTGTATTCTTGCATCAGATATCTTTCAGAGAGTGAACTTGTGTTTATGAAGGTATTGCTTAATGGCCCAGGGGTGAATGCACCATTTGAGATAAGCCATATTTGAAGCAGCCTATAGGCATATTGTTCATGAACTGTTATTTTTTCCCTGAGTGGAATTAGAAGGGAATAAGCTGAATGTTGAAAGGAGGTGATAGAAAAGTAACACAAAAGCAAGGGGTAGGAGGAAAGGCAGGACATAAGAGGATAAGAAGAGGTGAGTAGGTGGGAAGATGCAAGAAATGGAGATGAAAAGAGAAAGATGGATAGTCAGGCAGCTGGCACTAAGTGATTGGTACTAAGATGTGCTTCCAGAGGAGACTTCATTATCTGTTCTGCTCCAATTATGTAGAGAGCAACTGATTGCAGCTACTGGCTTGGACACTGTTTTCAGATACTGGTTTCACCCAACACAAGTGTTAATGCTGGTTTGAATGCAGCACGTTCCAGTTTCATAGAGAAAAATGGTATGGGACCCCACTGGGCTCTAATCTGACAGTGAATGGTGGTGTTGTCCATCATAGTGGCTCTGGTTCAAATGAAATTCAGAGGATTCACTCATCTGGGGTGTTGTCATGCCATGTTGCAGCTCCTTTTAGTACCAGGTCAGAGGCTGGCAAAATGAGATGCTAAAACTCTACTTCCAGGGTAACCTTCTCTCTTGAAAATACCAGAATACTGGCTGAATCCTGTTTGATTTAGATGTGTAACATTGGATCTGGCATGGCTGCAAGTGTCAATCTTGTTGAGTTGGGGAGTAATACTTGTTATTATGCATAGTGCTTGCTAGGACCATGAACACAGAGTGCATAAGGCCAGATCTGTAACAGATATGAATTTTCTATAGATATATCTTTTCCATTAAACCAAATAATTCTGTTTCACTTGGTGAGTGTCTACCATTTCTTGCTGGGTACGGACAGCTGGGACCTTCCCAAACATTCTCCCCATTGCTCTGCTGACTTTGGCCAGTGTGGGATGGCTTGGACAGCCCCTCTGAAGTGAACAGAGCAAGACTGCCAGTTTCTGGATTTTTTTATTTTTACAGGAGAAGCATCAGTGCAGTAACTGAATAATTTCCCTGATGTTGCTGACTTGAAATATACCCAGGTAGCAAGTTTATCATAGTTAGTTTTCTTTCAGAAATCAAATTACCTTTGATCTCCAAACCTTCCATTTATTATCATTCGAGACCAGAAAGGCCAATTCATAAAAATGAAGGTACAACCATGTTCAAGAAGCTGGCCACGTCCTCTGCTTCTCCTCCCTTTCTGCGGTGTTTGAGCCCCCATTGTCACATGCTTTAAAGGCCTCCAAATGACAAGTGAGTGTGCTTGCAGTAAACAGAGACATACAGTAGGGCTGTGGCAACTGTAGTACACAGCATTATAACAAGTAGCTCTTCAGTTGCTGTCAACCTTGACAAGTATCCTATTGAAATGCAGATGCCTCCTTCTTGCACCGAATGCAGCAAATGGTTCAGCCAGAGTCCGTTCCTCTGCCTCTAATGAGAAAGAGGGGGAAGGATGCGCTTTTGATGATACATAATAATCTCAGGTTTTCTGTGCCTCGGGGTAGGGCCACATCATACAGGTGCTTTGCATGTTATTCTGTTATGAAATTTAATATTTGGCCTGTCCTACCCACAGCCCAGCCAGGAAGATACAGGGGTATCTGAGGCTGAGATTTGTCCCCTTGTTTTTTGACTTTGTGGCAGTAAGTGGGATATGACCTCAGTCTTGCACAGAAGATGAAATTTTATAAGCTTTTACCTACAGGTGGAAGATGTTATTAAATATTTCTGGCATTCTAATATCCTTCCACTTAAGCATTATTAATAAAATCTCCCTTCTACCTTTAATCACCAGAGCCAGACTTTTCTGAGCTTTGCCGTCATTTGAAAAGAAACAAACATGCAACAAATCACACTTGACTAATTTTGTTAAATTCTACAGGAAAGCAAATGTGAAGTCAAGTCTCTAGAGGTCGAGTCTTTGGCAAGAAGAATTTATAAGTGGAGTACGTATCTATTTGTTCTCTGATTATTTGCTCCGCTGACAGTAGATGAAGAAAAGACGAAGCAGAAGATTTGTGCTAATTTAGAAAAATGTTTGAAAACATTGGCCTCGCAAATCCAAATATATTAGTTAAATGTTATTGAATAATAATGAGAACAGGCGTGTATTGACCGAAGGACTTCAGAACTATGCAAAATTAATTTGTATTTATTTAACCCTGCCTTTCAATGGATCTTTGTTCATGTTTCTGCAGCTTGGATTTCCTCGCAAGAGCTGATCTCTTTTTATAGCACTTCTTTATTTTAGTAACTAGCCTAAGTGCCTTGGTTTCCTAACAAAGCTTGAACAAGAAATGAAGTAAATATACAAAGCAAAGGCTTGCTTCTCAGAGGTGCTATTGTTTGTACAATGGTAAAGCGCCGGCATCTCCGCTGAGGCCTGGGCCACCTCTTGCTGGATGTGCAGTAACCCCAAATCTTCCCAGACAAATGGCTGAAAGAAAAGACGTCTGTTATCTCTGACTTGCAAGCAGTGAGCTGAAGTGGGGAGCAAGCAGGAGACCTGTCCAAGTCTCTAGTAGCAGTGATCTGGGCTTCCCCAAGCCGCAACCCCTTACCCCGAGCACGTTTCCCTCCTCTCATTCTATATGAAGCTCTCAACCTGATGCCTTTTTCTTACAAAAAGAGAAATGTTTCATCAGATTAAAATGAAGAAGGAAGAGAGTCATAGGGAAGGAGATCTGAGAAGGGCTTACAAGTAAAGGGTAGCTGTTGAAAGTGAAAAATCAAGATCTTGCCCATCTTTGCTACAAAGATGACCTCCTTGTCCAGCCCGTGCCCACAAACACCATGCAGGAGATGAGCAAGTTGACTGCATCATCTTCCTCATTCTTCCAGCACCCTGGGTGCCTTCCTGGTGTTTATGCACCCCCCTACGACTATGCCCACAAGCACAGCAGTGGTTGGTCCTGTGTGGTACTGCTCTCTGCCAAAGCATGCATGTCTGAATGCCGTGCTCCTGGATGCCAGCACGGAGCATGGCCAGCTGCTGTTTTACAGACTGTGTGGCTGCAAAGTTCCCCATCACTCCTTCTGCACCCCATACTATGTGCACACACTATGTGGGAGAGCCTCAAGAGTCTTAGTTGTTCTCCCTCGCTGAGGTGGGTTCAAGCACTCCTGGGCCCTTCCTGATAGACCTATTTCTGAGCTTCCTGCTGCTCCAGAGTGCTGATGGCCCAAACTTGTCTTTACCTCCCTGGGGAATACAGACGGTTGTCACTCATCCTTCTTTTACAACAGCCATTCGTATGTGGAAGGTTTTACCCTCTCTGCCTTTTTCTTTTGGGCTAGACTATGCAAGCCAATGTTTTTCTGCTTCTAGGCAGGGCCAGTGAGTTCCAACCCATCTGTACACTGGTGTATCCTGAGCGTGAGTGGGAGTCTCTGACCTCAAGTGCTTCCACTTGCCACCTCTCCATCGCTGCGGAGCCCATGTTCCCTGTATGTCCTTCCTGTGCCCCTCAAGGAGGTTAGGATCCTCCCCATCCTTCCCATTTTGGGAAACGCTACCAAGGACTCTTGGTGATGTCAGCAAAAATGTTTCCCAGGCGCCGTACAGTTGAAAACCAGAGATTAGGCAGCATTTGTCAAAATGAACAGAGAAGGCAGAATGCCATGGTCCTCTTCTTTATGGGCATGGAAGTGTTAAAGGCTTTTATGCTTTGCTGAAGACAAGTTAAATTAAGTCCTCAGCATGTTCATAACAGTTGCACCATTGCCCGCACGTACATGCATTATCTGTAGCAACTCAATACTTTGCAGAGGGCTTTGGGAAGTGTGAGAATGAAACAGACTCTTTTTAATCTCATTTATTTCCTCAGGCCATCTGGATTTAGTAAACACTCAAGATGTCTGACAGGACAAAGTTGAACCTTAGCACTAACAGGTTCATATGTGCATTAAGAGCCAGGACTGCCTGCACTCGGAGTGCTGGCTCCAGTGTTGGCTTGCTATGAAGCCTTAATAGCTTTTCTGCAGCTTATGCGTCTTAAAGTAGGCCTAGCTATGACTTCTTGCCTCATGGGGTGTTGTGAATGTTTATTACTTATTGCTGAGAGCGGACAGCATTACTGAAAAAAAGCTAGCGATCTGATTCAAGGCTCATTAAAATCTTGCAAATTTGGCTTGTGCAAAGTCATCCTTGGGAATTACCCGCTGAAGTCGCTTTACACCTTCTTGTGTAAGTACTGCAGAGCTGAGCCTCTAAAATGCTTTTCAGATGAATCTGCTCTCAACGTGGTCAGGAGAATCTTACAACTGGCTTCAGTGGAAGCACGGGATGTGGTCCAAAGTAAAAGAATCAGCACTCTGGGAGTTTGAATGAAATCTAGTAACTAATAAATGAAAAGTACTTTTGTTTATCCATGCTGGCAAGCAGCCTGTCCATAGTGGGAACACCAGTGCCCAAGTATGTTCTTTATCCGTTTGGATTTATATGATGCTAAAATGGGAGCCTGGCCAAAGCATGAGGTGCCCCTGCCACAAAAAGCAAGGACAAAATAGGAGCTTAGCTCCAAGAGCTGTTCGTGAAATCCATGTGAAACACAGCTCCTAACTCCATGAAATCCCTCCCTTCACAGCAGGAGATAACCATAGCTCTGTGTGTATTGTCCCTATTTGTGCTTGTCCAGCACAGACTTCCATTAAAGATGCTTCTATGTTGCTGACCTCTGTGCAATGCTGAGAGTACGATGGATGTATTTGGATATAAATTGTACCAAATGTGAGTTAGAGGCCTGGATGTTTTATGCTCTCTTAGTCCTTAAAGTCCCTGCACTGGGAGGACTCTCAGGTGGTTTAGTCAGCTTAGCTCTTTTACTGCCTTATAGTACCAAGTGTCCAAGCCACCAGCACTTGGGAGACTCTATACCTGCCTCTCTACTCACTGGTGTCAGGAGAGGGATGAGTAAACCATAAGTCATGTTACAGGGGTTTAAAAGGAAAGGTTTTAACCTTGATTTATTTTGATGGATGGTAGCAGAAGGAAGGTTAAAGTGCTATTCTTCCAGTATTGCCAAGCTATCCGATGCTTATCCTTATCTATAGCCCTGCTGTGAGTCTTGTGTAGTCTTACTGAAATTTGTGTTGATGGTATGTGCCTATGAGAAGAGGGGTATTCCTCTATATTGTTCCTGATTCAGAAAACTAAGATTGCAAATATCCTGCTTAGGCTTCATAAAGTACTTCAACATTAGGCAGTGGAGTAAGAAAGAGCTGTTAGATATGATGTCTTTTCCTGAGCTTTACAGTCAAGATACTGGGTAAATCGATAAAATATGGTCTGATTTTTGTATGGATGCGAAGCTGCTGGGGGGAATTTTGAGGAATCATTCCACTGAGCCACACCTTAAATATTTGCTTGATTTTTGTGTGAGCATCTTTATTTTATTATGAAACCCTCCACAGCTAAAACCTGTGTATGACATATTATTCAAGTCAAGTGTATAATAATAGATGATACAGCATAACACAATGTGACAATAAGACAATCTCTAGCTCTAACTTCATGGAGAGGCTTTTTAAATCACAGAGCAAATGCTCCCACCTATCACAAGGCATCTTGGTTGGCTGGTTCATGTCCTCCACTGGAGGGGGAGTGTGTGGTTTTATCCAAGCTGGTAAATCTGAACCCCCGTTTGACACCACCTCAGTCTGAGGTTGAGCCATTCGAATTTCACCCATATGCAAAGTGAGTGGGATGGAAGGTGTGGGGGGAAGAGGCTTTTAGCTAGTTAGAGCTTTACACTGTTCTTGGTATGATGCCTCCTGATGGGAGCAGTCTAATAAAGCTTCCATTTTCAAGTTGAGATAAAAGCATTACCTATCCAATAGATCTGTGTGTAGACACTAATGCCTCTCTGCTTTGTTTTCACGTATTATATGTACAACTGGCATTAATTGTTGCATTTTTCTTATGTTTTTCCAGCATGTTTTTAATCTCTGCAGGCTGTATTGATTTTTTTCCTGTGTTGCTTCTGCACTTGCCACCAGGACCTCCTTGTAGATAAGGTGTTTCAATTCAGTGTGTGATATTTCTTGGGAAAACACTCTAAAACACTTTTTTTAATGTGTTTTTTTCTTCTCTCCCCCCTTTTGCGATGTATTAAAAGGAAGATGCTGGAAAAGAATTCAGAGCACAAAGCAGGGACTTGCAATGCCCTTTCTCTTTCAGCAAACTCTTTTATTCTGCTGTGAGGAATGAAACGCTTCTGTTACAGCAAACACAGACTTGTGTTTTACAGCAAAAGCTGTTTAAAAGGTTATACACAAACTGTATGCTGGGTTGAGTTTGGTAGCAAGAGTGTTTCTGTGTTGCTAATATTGAGAAGAAGAGACCACTTATTCTGAAGTCACAGTTGTTACGGAAGGACCCTTCTTTTTAGTGCTTCTGTCATCTCTTTAATTCACAGTTGAGGGGATTCTTTCTGGAGAGCGAAGAGTTAAGGTGAAATGTTAGGCTGCCACAGAATTAGGCTTGGGGGCTAAGAAGAGGGTGTCCTTGGCCATTCCTCCTGCATGATGGATGATGATGGGGAATAACGAAGTTTGACATGGGGTGGGCATATCCATGACTGCAGGTAGATAAATCACAGTATTTTCTAGGTTGTTAAGGCTTATGATGCATTCCTTTAAAAAACCAAATATCGTAATTCTTCATTATCTCGGCATGTACAAACACCAGACATGGAACAGTCTGAAAATACTGGGAAGGTGGAGTCAGCCACCATCTCCAGGCAAGCAGTGCTGCCAGAGATGACTTGCAGTATATTATGATGACCAGTGTCGTGCAGATGTCATTTATGCCCCTGTCACTTGCCTCCCACCATGCCAGGCAATCCGAGTGGTTCTGCCAGAAGGCAGCTTTGCTCCCCAGCATGCTGCCTACTTGCTGCCAGGCTCCACCTGTGCCCTCACCTCCTTAACTATAAGCTCAGCTGTTGAAACTTGGTATGAGCACAATTAACATTGGCACAGCAACCTCCTACCTTTCAGTGCATCTAAATTTGTGCCATAAACTCTAGCCACAAACCGACCCTGGCCATGAAGGTGGGACAGAAGGGCAGAGGTGTTCATAAGTGGAGTGCTTTCACTTAGGTTGGGAGGCAGGACCTTTTTCTGCCACACTGGACACACAGTGTTGCTGCCCTCTCATTTACCGGTGTGGACCGCTGCCCTGCCTGCTGCCCAGAGAGTATCCTGCTGGTTCCCAGGTAGGGGAAAAACACGCTAACCTGCATTTAGCAGTTAGCAAACAGCTCAGAGCATCATGCTGGGCATTTCTCACTGCCTGCATGTATGATGTGTGAGCTGGCAGCGTTGTCTGCCTCAGCCATGCATCGTTATCTGGGCCCTTCAGATCCACCGCTGCTCTTTAGGTACCTTTCTTTATCACAGCAATGTCCACTTGTGCATCCCCAAAAGCGTCAGGGACCTTTATGGCTGATGCTGCCAGGGTGATGACACACATGCAAAACCAGAGATGATTTTGGCAGATTGCTAGCTGTTAGTTCAGCTCTTGGGAATGAAGGACAGGGAAACACAAGCTCCTCTTGCTACCTGGTGCACTTAGGACCCAAACCTGTTTCTCTCCTCTGTTCCCCCTCCTTTATGCCCTGTGTTTGGGTAGGTTTGGCTGCTTACAGACCCTTGGCAATGAGTGGTGGTGATTGCACTGCATCCCTCGCTCTTCCCAGTACTTAGGTGGTGAGATTGCTGCTCTGGATGGGATCTCATGGCAAGCTGGAGGCAGAAGCACCTCCCCTCCAAAGCTCAGCGTTCAAAACCAGACCAGTATCTCCCATAGGGCTTCCCAGGCAATAAAGTACTATCTCAGCTGTGCCCCATCTACCACCAGCCTGTGATGCTCCAGCATCCAGCCTCCCCTGAGCAGAGAGAGGTGGAGGAGATGAACCTCCCACCGAGCATCAGGACAAGGGAAAGTATAGCAGTCTGAGCATCTCCCAGCACACGCAGCGAAAGAAAATGCCACGCGTAGGTCAAAGAGTCTGGGCTCTGTTGTCACAGGCTGTACCTCAGGCAAAACACAGCTGAAGGAAAAATCAGAAACCTTCCAACACAGTTAACTTGGATCTTAAGCAGAGTGAGCAATTCTACAGCAGAACTATCCGTTTCCATCTGATGTCCCTAAGTACAACAGTGATCAATTTAAAAAAGAATTTAATATTAAAAATTCAGCCACCTTAATCAGAAATAAGCCCTGATTCAACACAGATGTACAAAAAAATGTTTTGAATTTTAGGTCTACACCCCAGCCCCAGAGAGCTAAACGCTGAATAGTCACTGCTCTGAAATGCATTCTGTCTCTTGGAAAGTTCTGCAAAAGGTGAAATGTGCTGTGGTTTGTTTTGCTTCCAGACTGATCTAACTAACTGTTCAAACTTTCAAAGAAACTGTGTAGGAATCTGACATTTAAATGAGGGGAAAAAAAGAAGGTGGGGGAGGAAGTCGAATCTTCCCAGAGAATTTGAAAAGATTTTTTTTCTCCCCCCTCCCCTGAAGGAAAGTGCATCTTCAGCACTGCTGGGCTGGTGTTTGCTCCCGGCGGGCAGAATATCGCTCCGTGTTTTTCCCAGTGGTGCAAAAGAGAAGCTTGTGTAGACGGGTGTGCTGATGTCAGGTTTGCTTCGCTGGGTAGTTCGCTGGGAGGGAATCATTCAAGAGATCAGCTCTACCTGCATCGCGAGATACAGCAGTTAACAATAAGAAATACTTGCAAAGGCTTTTATGGGCCATGGGAGATTTAAAGCTGGAAAATACCGAGTGTGCTACAGACTGGTCATCTGCCCAGGAGCCAGACAAATCTCCACTCTCCTTAATCAATGTAACCAGGAATTTACCAGATTAAACTGGGATGCATTTTCAGTGTTTTGTTGCCCCTCTCGGTAGGCAGAATTTCCATGCATGCATACATATATATATATATATATATATATATATATATATATAAAACACGATCATATATAATATATACTGCTCTGGTATATGCAGGTGTTGTCCCTATGTGTTTATATATTTCTTCTATATTTTGAGATACATTATGGATGCAAATCCGCTGTTTGGAAGCACAAGAAAAAATTTTCCACAGCTTACGTTGAAGCCACAAAGAGGTGTCCCTGCTGCGTTTTTACCTTGATATGAGCTTTCTGAAATATAGTGCAAGTCAGGACAAAACCTGTTTTTTCCTTGGAAAACCATCACCAGGCAATACAGATTTGTAGAGAAGGTTTTTTTCCCCTACCATACTGGAACACACACACTCACGTAAGTGATCTGGACTTGAATGTATAAAAATTCCCGAGGCCTAAAGGTTTGACGAGTGAGTGGCAAAATTCCCTGTAAGCCCACTGAGCGAGTGTCCATGGGTTATTCAGTACGGCTTCGCTCCCAGGGCCCTCGCAGATGCTAGCAGAGGCTGCAGGTCCGCATGGAGTGCCAGAACGATGCTGTTACGATTGGGAAGAATTTAGCTCTCAGAAGTTGAAATAAATGCCTCGTTCAGGCTGAACGTGGTGGATGTTACTTAGGCTCGTGGTAGTTAGATGTGGAAATAACCTATTAGGTTAAGTCCGCTCCCTTGCCAGCATCGGATGTGGACTGTGGTCCTGCAAAACCTTATTCACACAAATTGTTCTTACTTATGTGGTGCTTCCCACTGAAGTAAAAAGAAAGTCTGATGCTATTCCTTCCTCTGGGCTTCCCTCTACATCCTGCCTCTTTTGTTTCTAACGGAGGTTAGGAATGCAGCCTGCTCGGGATCGGGGGCTTCAGCAGTAAGACTGTTACACTTAAACTGCAAATAGTGCCATACCGGTGAGATAAGAGACAATGAAATATATTTCCAGGGGGTTCAGTAAAAAATGTACTACTAAGAGAGTACTAATTGATATAACTAGCTGCAGAACTTATTTTTTTTTAACTAAGTAAATATATTGAATTATTGGACAAATGCGAATCAAAATCTCTCTTCTTCAAATAATCTTGTTTTTAACCTTTTTCTTTCATGAAAAAAATCTATGAATCTCCTGGTTTCTTTTTCCTTTTTTTATAGTAAGATGAGCTAAGAACGCTTAACAAAAATTTTAAAAGAAATTGAATTTACATGAAGTGAAAGAAAATATGTTGTGTAAAAAAGGCAGTAACAGGATTTCTTTTCATTCCTTTTTTGATGAGGTGGTCTCTTGGAAATTTTAAGGGTATATTTTATTAAAATTATTTCAGTACTTACATCTTACATACTCCAGTTGCATTTTAAAATATTTCACATTATCTTAGTGGCATATTTTCAGTTCTGAAGAATGACAGCCTTTCAGTGCTGCAAGTTTTTAATGTTGGGGTTTCTTACATCTGGTTTATAGTTTAAAAAAAATGTGTGAACTGATTTGCACCAAATTCCCTCATAACAGTAAGAGTTTATAGTAAAAAGGGATTGTGAAAGTGAGGGGGAAGTAGGGAAGAATTAAGAATAATGGCAGAATAATTCTTGTAATCACTCAGGATAGGATAAGCATGAAATGCAGCTATAATATGAATGATAATCTGAAGGGGAAGTAACAGCTGAAAGACTGAAAGAATTTCAATTAAAATATACTAAGCTTAACTGATTGTGCAGATAAAGCACACCGATACAGCGATGATGGACACTATATAAATGCCAATGCAGATTCCCAGAGCAGAGCAAACAGTTTAATTAAAAATGAATTTCAATACAATTATTGTTTTAGCCTGACAAACAACTACAACAAAAAGTCATGTTTCATCGTACGAGCTCCCCGCGCATGAAGTGTTTCATTGTAGGGTATTTATGAACCCCGTTTTTGTTTCAGACCTCATAACGGAGGGTTGAAACACACAGCAATGACTATATCCTTGTGTCGGTCCTTTGTTCTGGAATTTTATCTGAAGATATAATTGCGGGGAAGGCAGTGGCATCGGACGGGAGACCCCCCTTTGGAGGCTGAGCGCGTTTCGGCGCTTCGGTTATGTTTCAGTGCCCTCTCGTGGCTCGCACGCCGCGGGGACACGGGGGACAGGCGGCCCCACGCGGGGACATCGCCACCCAGGGCTGGGACCCCCCACCCCACGTCACCCTCCCGTGATTTCGGCAGGGCCGGACAGGTCAGCGCCCTGCGGCAGCCCCACCTGGGCATCGCCACCATCCCCATGGGGTCACGCAGGATGGCGAGGTGAGCCCTGACCCCACAAGGGTGCCCTGGGTCGCACCCCCGTGGGGCCAGGGCCACCCATGCTGGGGTGGGACGAGCGCCGCCATCACCTGCCCCGGGAGGAAACGTGGACCATCATCGTGGTCCGCGGGGGATGCTTGCCGTTGACCCCGTTTCTGGACAGGGTCTGGCCTGTCCGGTCTCTCGCTGTGCGGTGACTCACGCTCTTGTCATGTACCTGGGCATCAAAGGATGCCGCAGCCCGAGCGGTACCTACCTGCGTGGGGTTTCTGTAGCAGTCAGGGGTTATGGACTGTATGATGGCCACTTCAATGCTTAATTGTGCATTTCAGAGTTCCCCTCTGATCTGTGTGTACATGCCATTTAAAACATCTTCCCTGTCTGTTTTTCTCTTCTAACGTTTTTTTTTTCACCAGCTGCTTCTGGCTGCCCCTTCCTTTCCTCCCAAACCAAGTAGTGCCTCTCACGACCTGCAGTGCTCGGAGCTGGTGCGAGGGGCTGCAGGCTGAGGAACAGGCAGGCTGCAGGCAGCTGCCCAGGGAGCACCCCACGCACGGCACTGGCTACAACTTTCTTTCAGAAACTAAGTTTCTTGCTCCCTCCTAGTCCCAAAACCTGCTGCCAGTCACGCTGATTTGTAGCAAATCATGTGGTACACGTGCTCTGATACAGAAAAACCAACCTAATTCTAAATCGAAGTCACTTATCTAAGCCTGGTTAGGAGTCAAGCTGTGACCATTACATTCAGATCACTTATGACACAAACTAGATTTAAACACATATCTCAAGAAGCATAAGCCTGTGTCTTCTGACTTTACTACAGTTTTAGATGATGCTAAAAGTCAAAACCACCACCATAATTACCCATCTATTTCTCATCGTGTTTTCTGTAGTGCCTATCACCATAAAACCTAGGATATGATGTTTGAAAGTTAAATGAATGATGTGAAACTTAGATCTTTGTTTCAGCTAGGCATTTTTTACAGCGTCAGAACTGAGTGCAAGCTGTAAGTCCTGTCTGTGCACCGTGTCTTTTATTGCTTCCTTGCTTGTACGGTGCAGCTTGGGAATTTTAAGACAGAGGAGGGTGTATAAATTGCACAGCTCTGTATTGCAGGTGAAACTGATCCCTGCTGTAACACTGCTGAAGGTAGGAGAGCTGTAAATGAGAAGGGCTTTTGCTCAATGTTTAGTATAACCATTTCAGTGAGCAGTGCGTTGCCCAGCACCTGGAGCCTTGTGCTGAGAAAGAGACAGCAGGCAGAGAACGCTTGTAGGTTTTTAGAAAAATTTAATTGAGCAAGAGTTGTCCTTCCTTCCTCTGTTTTTCAGGCCTCAGTGAGACTGTGTAGACATCACTTTTCATTTTGAGGAACACAGCAAATCAAAGCCAGACCAGTTCTGGATAGAGTTTTTCCTCTGTTACTGGTGTCCTCCAAAGGTGTGGGAATCTCACCAATAAGATGACGTTATATCGCTCATTTTATCTTCTGCTGATACTGAACTGATGTTCCTGGTGTTGGGAGCTTTCTTATAAAGGTGGTCTTGGAAAGAGGAGGAGGAGAGGTACTGGGACTCTATGCCTGTGCTGGTTCTTACTGGTTAGGGATTATAAAGTGTCAGTGGAACTGAGGCAGGGTTGGAGGCATCCTTCAGTGGTACCCCGAGAGCAGCAGTGACTTGCAGGTCAGAAGAAGTAGGCCACTTCTGCCTACTTCTCCAAGGTGAAAATCCCATTCCTCACAGGGTGACTGAGGGAGAGGTCCCCAGTCCTGCACTTGTGACCCCCACCCACCTCTGCTCTCCCCTGATGCTCAGTGAGAAGGTTCAGGTGACTCCACACAAGCACGTGCCAGGCTCACTACTTACACTGCTAGTCATCGCCTACGGAGAGGGGTGATCTCCTTTCCTCCTTGTCCCTTATGTTGGGATTATGCAGGGTCATGGGCCAGGTTTTTGCTCAGAGGGAGTCAGCAGAGTTTTAACCTCATGACATAGGAACCAAGACTTTGGGTTAAGGTCATGAGCAAAGCCCTGCCAGCACCTTCACCATATTCCTCTCTGTCAGAAGCACAAAACTGCATGACTGGTTTGCTCCTGGAGACAGACCCTCAAGGGAACTGCTGGTGAGTTTGGGGGCCACAGCAGAGATGCAGGCTGGGTTGGGACTTAGGGCCTGGCAGCACCCATCTCTGTTGCAGCAGGAGCTGCTGAGCCAAACTGGTGAAGGGGTCAAACAACAGGCTTGAGGATCATTGTTAGGGTCCACAGCTTGAAGATCTGGGCTGGTACAGGTCAGAAGAGAGGAATCAGCACTGTCAGCCCTTCTGTTTTCACAAGCCTTGAGCTTTGGTGGCCGTGTTAAAAAGAAATGGATTGGGTCTTTGAAGAGGTTGGAGGGGAGCAGATGGGGTCACAGGAGCAGGTAAAATTTCTAACAGGACCATCCAACAAGCCTGGCCAGGCAGCTCTGTTGCATCCATTAATAATAATACTGTGCACACATAGTTCTCAATCCTGTATTTTATGAATCATAAACCAAGGGGTGATACCCTTTCATGTACGTACTAGGATACCTTCTTTTCAGACCTCAATATTTCAAATACCTCTAGTATTGAGTCTGAAGTGGATGTGGCTGGAGAGAAGAGTTACTCCTCTGCTTTGGGAATAACATCCCAAAGGACCAAGGGCTAAGAGATGCTGAGCACCCATTTCAATAGGTCTTCCTGGTGCAGACCAGGCAAACTTGCAGGTCATGCTGCTCAAATGTCAAGTGTGTGCCCAGTGGTGGGAAGAGCAGAGGCGCTTTGTGGCCACAGCCCGTTCCTGTGGCTGTAAGTTGAAGTGCAGATGCACCATTGCTCTGCCAGTCCCCGAGCAGCTCGCTTTGCACAGATCAAACCGGTGAGAGAGAGTTTCTTTATTTGTCCAGATTGGAGTGAAGTCTGTGTTGCCATGACCTTGCTTTTCTGTGACTCCTATTCTAGTGAGCCCTATCTTGTTGCTCACTGACATTTCCTTGAATGCAACTGGTATTTACAGAACGAGAGGTGAATGCTCAGAAATGTTTCTGGAAGCCAGCGGCAAAGGCCAGGTTAATGGTTACTTGTGTGCTAACACAGACTCTGACCCACGCGGTGCAGCCAGTGCGGTGGAGAGCGTCGCTATCATCTGCTCACACAGCGCGGGATGGCACAACACAGAGACTACCTAGAGCAGTGCCGTCTCCTCGCTTTGCTTCATCTCTCATTAGCAGCAGCCTCTACAGCAAGAGACGCTTCTTTCGAAACTTAAAAAGTGAGCGTGAATGCTGTTCAAAAGCCTGCTCATTAGAAGACTAGAAATGAGTGGCAGCCTGAGCTGGAGAGATATAGAAGACTTAAAATACATATATATGAATCATATATGCCAGCCTATAAGCCAGGGTGTATAGAAACTGACCTTTCTGTTTCATCACTGCAGAGTAAACAAACTGCATAATTTGCTTCATCCCACGAGTACTTGTCCCCTCTCTGCTGTCTGTCCCAATGTCATGCGCTGCAGCTGCATTTGGCAGCTTCACTCCCTCCCTCTTCCCTCTATTCCTTCTCCGTTATCCAGCACAGCAGGACACCCCCTCTTCTGTCTTCACCATTTCTTCACCAAAAATATGGCCCAGTTCATTTGGGTGCAGGGATGAGTCCTGATCAGTTGAACAGTCATAGTAGATGGAAAACTTAGGACTACCTTGTGGGAGGGCAGCCAAAACAGTCCTAGTATTACTGTCTGTCTGTCTGAGATGCAGAGATTTAGGTGGCTGGATGCTTATCTGAAAGGGAAGAGTTCCTGCTGTTGGTGGAAGAAAACAAAGCTGTGTCTGAGTAGAGAGATGAATGTAAAGGTCTGCTTCTCAAAAATGGCATGAGAATGGAGTGCTCAGACCTGGGCTAGTACATGTTCAAGTACTCAGCTTTGAGTTTAGACTCAATGTCATCGCATTTTCACAGTCTTCTCTGAGGATGTATCTGCACCGGCTTGAAGAAAGTCCTCAAGCATAAACACATTTTTACATTTGCTATCTAAATTGCACAAAAAGTTAATGTTTTCTAGGCTGAAAACCTACATTTAGTTTGTCCTTGAGGTAGGCAATCTCCATCAGAAAATGTGTGTTCTTCATTTATAGAAGCAAACAATTATTCTATGTGAAGCTGATGCATAAAATAAGCTAAGAAAGCACCCTCCTGTGAGTACAGCAGCCTGCTAGGAGTCCCAGGTAAGCAGCACTAGAAATCTATTACTTCATGGAGGCTGGAAAAGATTTTCTTAATATTTTTAGCCCAGATGATAGTTTGGCTAATCTCTCTCCCTTTTGAAAATTTTTTATGTAAATATTTTTCAAGTATATAGGAACAGTGTGGTAAAGGAGCAGGAAAATTTAAGAGTAGCATGTGAGACTGATGATGCTGGAACCAAGACCTGCCATAAAATACCAACTCTGCAGCCTGATATCCTTCTGCTCTCTAGTGGGTTTCCACACTGAAAGACTTCAAAGTTCCCCTGTCTACAAATGAATTTGATATCCACTGAGGTGCACACACATACTTCATACAAATGACAACACACAGTCCATCTCAATGGATTTAGCTAGGAACCCTGTCCCCCTAAATGTGCCTATGAGTGCGTGCACGTGCTGGAGACACACACCTCAGCAGTGCCTCTGAGCATCAGCCCCGTGGTGCCTTTGTGGTCGAACTCTGAAGGGCCAAGGGTACCACTTGGTATAGCTGACTTGACTTCAACATAACACTGAGATCTAGTCACAAAATAGGAATATGAGCTCTTTATCTGTTCTTGACTGCTGATTTCAGGCATTCACTAAGGAATAACCATCCTTCCTCTTCTAACACGTCCCAGAAGCTGATGGGCAATTATTTTATCAGCCTTTTTCTCATTGTTCCAAAAGACAATTTTTCCTGTAAGTTTCTAGATAAAGGTGAAACCGTGACCACTGAGAATTACAGATTATAGAAAGGTCAGCCTGCAAGAACAGTCTCACCTGCATGCCCTGAATCCTATGCAAAGTATTTCCTAAGCCTAAAGAGCAGGAAGAATGGTAAAGACTCACTCTAATGGAAATTTTGAGCATGTACTAAACCACCAGGTGTTAAGGAGCTTTAGGTGATGGGACTGGGGAAAAGCATCATTTGTGGGGAAATTATGTCATAACTGGAAAAATCATCCCCGACCCTTCCTTTGCTCTGAGGTCTGGCATTGCAGGGAGATCAGTGCTGGAAGGGGCTGTGCTGGGAGGCTGTGGCATCTCTGCTGTGCAAGTTTTCTGAGAGCTGGCTAGAGAGACTCTGGCAGGGCTAGGGCAGAGGACAGATTGACAAAAAACATGTGAATTTGTGTGATACTTTGCTGATTTCTGACAGCTTGCGTTGTTGGATGATTCAGCTGTGAGTAAACCTCTGTCTCCTCCCCACTGTAACTTCAAATTACCTCCACTTCTTCTCTCTCCCTTCCTGCGCTGCTCATTTGGATGGAGGTTAGGTGACCTGGCATCCTTTATTCATGAAAGAAGCCCAGTAATATATGTACGTTTGTTCTATGTTCATGGGGTTAATTTAGTTTTGGCAAAAAATGCAGAGAAGCAGCCCTGAAGACAGAAATACTCCATTTTCTTTCCCAGAAACAGATGGCGTCACTCATGCTGCAGAGTCACTGTCCTGCAGGCTTGCCTCCTGCCTCGCCTTGAACAGCATGGGGTATTTCAGCTGCTGGTATGGTCCTTGGCCTTACTGAGATCAGTATAACGGTGCCAGCCCAGTGGTAGACTTTACAGCTTCCCTTACCTCCTCCCAGCTATAAATTTGGTTGGGAGAACCAAATTTATCTCTGGGGAACCACAGAGAATCACAAGTTGGTGGCTCATGTCCTCCTCTTCTCGCTGCCCAGCTGTAATTCATGGGCAGAGGACTTGCTGGCTTTGGTACAAAATAAAAAACATCATTTAAAAACTGGTTGGCCATGTCTCTTACAGCAGGAACTATCCCCTGTTTAATTGTGAAACTTAACACCATCAGAAAATTCCTGTTTATCCCACTTGAGCTATTATGCAACTTCTCAGAAAGAAACCACATTTGTCACTGGGGGATAATAAGTCTTATTTATAGAGTAGCCCATGCATGAAATCCTCTGGGCAACTAACAAAATATAGTCTGGCTCTGAAAAAACATCTCTGTGTAGTCCAATAAATGCCAAGAGGGGTGAAATAATTTCTTAATGTTTTTAGACCAAACGTGGTCAGCAGTAAATGAGTGTCAAAGGGTTTTTTAACAGACATTTTCTGGAGTTGCATTGCTATCCTCCTCCAAACAGTTGGTAGCTGTGTGGTGCGATCAGAAAAAGAAGAGAGAATACAGTTGAAGAGGTGACTATGTCTTGACCTTCAGCTCACTGGAGCACCCCTTCTGTCTCTAAGCAGCTTTCATCTAAAACTACTGAAAAAAACTAATATGGAAGTGGCTCTGCTGAACACCAAGTGACATTAATTTTACCCTCAGATGTGGCGAAGTAGGAGAAAAGACCTTCTGTTGAAAATATTTCCTGGTGAAGCCTCGAGGTCCCATCCCAAGGGAGGACATTTTGGTTTGTCCCTTCAACCCATGTGAGCAGGACAGTCTCTCCCTCCAGAGGGGCTGAAGGCACAAGGGGACCCGAGGGCTGCTGTGCCACCCTTGAAGGTCTGCTGGTCCCCTGTGTCAGCGGTGGGTGTCACTGAGCAGTAACCAGACACAGCACCAGGGAAAAAGTATGAAGAAGGACAATAATATCCAGCCCCTTTTTCCACCTGGCTGGAACATGTGTGAAGTCCAGGGAGGAGACTGGGGACCAGAGCCAGGGCTGGTCTCCATGCTGAGGGTCTCGCCCTTACTCCTTTTTTAAGGAGAATAAGAGCAAATTCAGGATGCTATTGAAAACCAGATGATAATTTATGCAGGTACAATAGATCTCTTAATATCTTCCTTCCAACTACATTTCCTGTATGTTGCAGCTTTTATTTTAATTATTGCATTCCAAATGACTTGCCTTTCAGTCAGTAAGACTGAAAGATCTTGAAAGACCCCAGAAGTAATTTATGAGCAATTATCTGATTTTCATTTTTAGCAGTCTGTACTGTTCCGATTTCTGTCACCTTGGAATATTCTTCGCCACAGTCTAGATAATTTAACTAATAGGAGGGACACCCATTTTAAAAGGGGGCTTTCTAATGACAGGCCCTGCTGAGCCTGCTGACACTGGTGCGGGTAGTTGGAATTATTATGGCGATTCTCAGCATTTTCATTAATCTCTTCTGCATTCTCTGGGGTTTCTGAGCTGAAACTTGCCAGGCAAGGTCTTAGCAAAGTAACAATTTTTCTTCTCTTTCCTTAGGGTCTTTTTTCTTATTGTGAGAGTCTATTAAATAAGGTAAAAGTAGTTCACAAAACTACAAATGAAGATGGTGACAACAGGCTTAAGGCATATATAAGGAGTGCAATAAGCATCTGCTGGAGCAGTAAATTCCCTCTTTCCTATACCCTCCACTGCAAAATCAGGGTAATTTTTGGATGCTGAGCCTCTCCTCGCTCAGGATTATGGGTTTGCTGAGGATTGCTCTGCTGCCCTAACAGGGAGGTGATGGCCACCAGCAGGACACTGCAAAGAGGTCCCATGGCCACATGCCGATGTGTGGCCTGTGACATGGTCTGACAGCCCCCTGGGCTCCTCAGAGGCAGAGGAAAGTGATGGAGCAGCAGCGAGTGGGAAGAGAGGAATGAAATGCATGCAAAGTGCCATGTGAAGGCCCATCAGCTGTGGTTCCTGCAGCTGGCAGGACACGATGCTTCCCTCTGTGTGTGCCCGGGCACAGCTGAAGAGTCCTCCAACACATGTGGGAGAGCAGGGCGTGACAGAGACTGCGGTGGGGGTTTGCACAGCCAAGTGACCATCCATTTCCCCTCCACCTCCCTCTGCCAAGTGAAGGAAGTTGTCCAGCTCAAGTGTGTTTGACCAGCCCTGAGAGCACAAATTATTCATGGAAGAGTTGGTAGAACCAAAGCTCTTGCATTTCTGAAGCATAAGGTCTCTGAAGGGTTCTGTCATGGATGTATAGCCCCATGGAGGCGGCAGGACCCAAATATCTTCTGTCACTACATCACCAGCTGAGGTGCCCACAGCTCTTGCAAAAAGAATTAGCCCCAGGAGCAGAGATGCCCTGGCAAAATGAGCATTTCTTCATTCTGATCACTAACAGAAGTCATCTGTTTTCATCTCCCTTGGGTCCAATTTGCCTGTTGAGACTACTGGTGCTTCAGAAGACAAGAAAATCCCACCATTTCCCCGTACAGCATCAACTGCAGGAGGCCTCATTTTTGTGTGGAGCTTTTGGGTGCTACCACAATCTGAATCATGAATGTCATTTTTGTGTTTATCTTCTCTTCCCTTGTATATCCCAAGCAATTGTATACTTTTAATCAGAACAACTTTTACTGTTTTTTGTTAAAGCGTGTATCTGGAAGCTAAAGGGAAGGAAAGCAAAACCATTTAGAAAGGCAAGGATATGGGCATGTGCATGGGTCCCAGTCCTCTGCACTACAGTGTGCAGAGCTGAGCACAAAAATGACTGCTGTTCTCAGCAAACATCAGAGTCTTTAGACATTTAAACATTCAGCATGCAGAGGAAGAAAAGGCATGGCAGCTACCACTTAGCTGGGAGGTTTTGTTTTATTTCTCTCTCTGTTCCTCTTGAATGCACTTAGAGGGGATGGCTCAGAGGATTCAAACTTCCTTCCTTGCTTGTGGGAAAAAAAAAATCGTCCCTGCTTTTGGAACCCAACTTCTCTACCCAAGCGGGAAGTCACAGATATAGCACATCAGTGGGTAAGAGAAATGCGTGCCTTGCCCCCACCCCGATACATCAAAAGTGAAACCGAGGTCAAGTCTTTTCATGTGTTGCTCATAGCTTCTTTAAAATAGTGTTTCCACTGATGCACACCAACGTGATGAACATTTTTCATGTATTATTAATGCATTTCTTTGTACCATGTTCCGAAAAAAAAAGTTTTGATTTATTCCACACCTTAAACCCAATGTGACAAACTAGTGAGATGGCAGCAGGCTGTCTCTTTCTTTCTCCAAGATTTGAAAACTGAACTTAAAAGTCTGGAATTATACTCAGATGCATTCCACTCTTGTAATATTAACATTTTTTTTATTACCTGAACTATTTTCCCTGTCTCCCTTGACTCCCACAGCAGGGACTCTCATATTATTTCCTGCAGTGTTCCACCCCCACTTTCAGAGACCTGGATTTGAGGAGCTGCCCTACCGTTTATCAAAGCTTTTCCCTTGGTCATCAGAGAGAGTCTTGTCTGGTTTGGGCTCTCTGAAATTGTCTGCTTCTACTTTTTTCCTTGCTTTTTCTTCCTCTTCTTTGTATCGAGTTATCTGTTCACAGCTGAGTAATCTCAGTAGAACTGCGGGGATGGAGATCTTCTTGCCTCGCGTCAAAGATACAGAACCTTTTTCAGCTGAGCCAGGGATTGGTGATACGGACAGGTATTTATAAGTGCACACACAAAGTAGGTGTGAGGTGTCCTCTGTGGCAATTCCTGTGCAATATTGTATTGATCATATATACCTCTGACCTCTTTTTCTGCCCTCTAACTGTACAGTTCACCTTCACCAAGACTAACTATTTCCAGCCTTCTTTACTGCTCGGTGCCTCTCAAGCAGCCATCTTTCTGGGAAAAACAAAACCAAAACAAAATCAAAAAACCACCCAGCAATCAGAAAAGAGAAGTCTTTGTTTCTTTTCTTCAAGCTGTAGGATTTTCTCCAAAACTAGAGCTGTAAAATTTATAATATCCATTCTTAGATGAGCTGACACATTTAAAGCTCAATAGATTGTAAAACAGGTTAAATCATCACCATATTTATCCTACAGAGATTTGGGAATCATTTGTTTGAGAAGAGGGTAAAAACTCATTAGCTTAAGAAGCCCAAGGTAGGTTGTGAGATAATAGGCTTTAAATTGTCAGTGTTGTTGCATACAGAAAAATCACAGGTGATTTCCCAGTGAAACCACTGGTACCGAATTTGTAGATGGACTCTATCATCAGCAGATATTTTAAGTATACAGTATTAATATAGGTGACCCAACTGCAGAGTGGTGTGATATGACTCCAGGCAAATGTTTTGGTTGGAATTGCTTGGGCCTTAAATTCTTTGTGTTTTTTCAACTGTCCTGTTCGTGATTTTTTCCCTCACAACATAAAGCCTCTATCCTGCCCGTGCTTTACTTCTTAAGCTCTTTAAAAACACTTCTCTGCAATCCTTTTTGTAGTGCAGTGAGTTCACGTATGTAGAAATTGTCAGTTGTTCCTAATCTCTGTCCGTTTTCGTGACAGTCCTCTGAGTAGGAGCCTCTCAGAATAGAAATGAGTCTTCCCTTCCTGAGAGTTTGGAAATCATCTAGCCCAAATCAGCATCTATGATAAAGATGCTGACACCAATGTTGTGGATGGTTATTATTTATTTATGTTCTCATGACTGGGTAATGGAGTTCTCTCACCTGATATTAATAGAAATATCTTTTTACAGCAACATTATATATATGAGTACAGATGGTGGGGACATTTTAAACTTCACTGATCGGTTCCATGAATATTTGCCTGAACAGAAATCTAAATCTACTTTCTCTGTATTTGTTTTTCAGTTATTGGGGGGGGGGGAAGAACTTTTTTTTTTCCCCCCCAAACACCATTGCCATGTTTTCCTAAAAAAAAAAAAAAAGATAAACAGAAAGGGAGAGAAGACCCCTCTTCTGCTGTGTTTCTGTGTTGCAGCCCTTTCTGAGTGTATGCACTTCTGGGGGAGCTAATCACTTTCTGTGGCTACTCCAGCTGACAACTGTAATCACAAAAACATTGATGTTTGCATGAGATCCTGAGCTACGCACAGAAAGCAAATTTTCAATGCTAAAGTGAACGTCAGGAAACAAAATCTCATTCTAAGAGTAACACTTGACAATCTGCTAATCAGGCAGTGAAAAGGAAAGCCATATGAGCTCTATACACCAAACCAAGATTTACCAGTTTGGCTTAATCCACCCTTACCAGAGGGTTGTAGGACACTGTTTTGCTAATGGTTACAGAACACAAAAGCAGTAAAGTATTAATGCACATCGTGTAAACAAAAAAAGTGGGCAAATCTATAGAATAAATTATACATAATTTTTCCCCACTTCTTTTGCCTGCCAGCATAACTATGCCCATACTGTGCTGAAAAAAGGGTTTTCACAGATTTGTGATGTTAACTGTTGAATCTATATTTATGAGTTTCCATGATGTTTCTGTAATAATAAGATTATTAACGTCTTCTTTACTTAGTATGAGGCACTAAGACAATCAATGCATGAAACTCACCCGTCTGTAACAGTAGCTGGTTCATTAGCAGGGACCACTGTAAAAAGTGTTGTGAACATTGAGGAATATGCATTTATTTTTAGCAGGCACTCGATATTCTGTGCAAATCCAGCATGGGAAAGGGGAACAGAATTTATAAACATGTCATTGGCAAAGAATCCTTTCCAGAATGGCATCATTCAAACATTTTATACCTTTTCTTTCTAGTCCTGCACCCTAAGGTGCTGGTGAAAAAACATGAATAACCCAAGTCTTAAGGCAGACACAGAGATGAGTTGTTGGTCAAACTAGTCCTCCATTTTGAGTGTTGTCCCCTGAGTGTGGTTCTACTAATAGCTGTGCCCATATAATATTTTGTCTAGTTCCCATTTTCATGGTCAGGTCATGAGAATATCATGTCAGTCTCTTTCAAAAGCCTCATGCCATCTTTTAGTATCTCTTTTTCTTTCAAGTGGGACCAGGATAGATGGAGATGCAGTCCTCAACGTGACTGGTGGAACCTGGATCTTGCACCCCTTTGAGAATCCCCGAATTTGGTGACACCCAGATCCTTTGGTGGGGATTTGGTGGCTTCACCACTGATGTACGGTCAAAGAGGCCAACTTCAGTACGCAAATCAAACCTCGTCACTGTGAGGAATAGTTGCACACTGACGGCATGGTGTTGAATACGTCACTTTGACTAGGAGAGAGTGTGAACATATTCAGTTCTTAAACTTTATTTAATCAGATTGGAAGTCTCCTTGCTCAACTGAAGAGCTTGCAACAGCATGTGAAAATGACAGCTAGGGAAAATGCCATCATTAGGAGTATTTCCTAATGTCTATGGCTCTCTGGCAGCAGACAGACATGCTGAAGCAATGCACGCAGTATTTTCAGATTAATATAAAGTGTATATGAGCGGCCTTTGTAAGTTTGCTCTGTATTCAGGGAAAGCTCAAACTGAGGATCTGACCTGAATTTGGAATTGAGTGGTCCTTTCAGTTAAGTAAAAGCTCATTTTTCATGACAAGAATCCATTTATTAGGTGAACCAAAAACCCCATAAGCAGACAGTTTTAGGATTTCAAAGTGCCTTCATACAGGTTCTAGGAAACAACTTGCAAAATATGCAGGAATTTATACGGAGATGTTTAATAAATCAAAGAGACACTTACAACAATGAACATCACTCAGTTTAGGTGATTAGTTCTTTACAGTCATTAGGATTGGAGACCAGAGTGTGTGGACTAGTCTCTTTTTATAGATGATTGATGGGATGAGAGAGATCAGAAACAATATTGTAGACAACAGATGAACAGAGAATATTAAAAAAGCAATGGGGGGAGGATTGAAGCCCTGCTGAAAGATTAAAGAATAGAAAGAAGTACAAATGAGCAAATCAATTATTGTGTGAAGATTTCTAGGATGTTGTTTAATTCATATTGGCCTGTTCTATATTTAGTTTCCTCACAGTTTCTTTTTTTATTGATGTTTCTTTTAGTTCCCTCTCTGGAATCTGATTCTAAGATGCATCATTGAATGATCCTTTGAGGGGAAATGTTACAAAATGAGACCCAATCTAGCAAACATTTTCTGACATGAGCCGTCTTGCCTTAACTAAGCAAAATTCAATGACGCTGTTTTGGAGTACGAAAATCACTCAAAGAAGCAAAAAGTTCGCAAACGTGGGCTGTGGAGTAGGTACATCTGCTTGGGGAGGGAAGGGCAGAAAATGAAAACGAAGGGGTCACTTCATACATGCTTTTTCCTTCCCTAGGAATTTATTTTAGCACTGAGTATATGGGGCGGGTTGCTGTAAGGATGGTCCCAAAGACATGCAGAGCAAAGGGGGTTTATGTGCAGTGCCTGTCTGTCAGACCCCTTGTTGGACGTGATGCCAGGAGTTGGGCAGCTCTCCTGTGGGAACCTCAGCTTCAGGGGCCAGGGCAGCTGGGTTTTCCAACTTGTCCTCCTGCCTGGAGCCTCGTCTCCCAAGGCACCCTGTACATGGTGTGAAAGTTCCTTCCCTCATGGGGGTCATTTGCTTTGACTTTTTGGGTCCCACTCAATTAGGTGCACAAGTGAGAGCACCAGCATGGGCAAGGACAATACATGACAGGTTTCCTCTGGAGCTGGAGAGGTGAACTGGAGCCGTGGCCTCCCCTCAACCGTTCCTTGAGGCAGCCCAGTGAGAAGGGCAGCTTCGGGGCAATGTGTTGGGAGCAGCAAGAAGAGGAGCCCAGAGGAGGGGGACGGAGGTGCAGGTGCTGTAGCAGAGCTGTGTGCTGTGCCGTGAGGGCTGTGCACAGAGGGTGTTAGGGGAGAGGATGACTCGGAATGGGTGTCAGGGTGGAGAAACCTTTGTGCTAATGGGAGGCACTGTGGGAAAGGGAAAAGAGGAAATAAATACACATTTAAAAAATGGTGTACTCTAAGCACAGACCACAGACTTTAAAATAATATAACCCTACTGCTTTTCTGGCTTCAGGATGTCATTACAGAGCCGAGCTCAGGCTGTTCAGGAATCACTTCCATTTTGGAGCACGTTTGAATTAAGTTTAACAATAAATTATTCAGTTTTGCAATGCCTGGCTTAGGGATGATTATAACATCACTGTAACTACTTTTAATGTAAACACTGATACATGCTGCCACCTATACCAGCACCTCAACATTCAAAATTTGCAGTGAAATGTTAGGTGCCTGTCTAAACATACTGTATGAAAAGTGCTGCTTTCCACACAAAATGTCAACTTCTTCCCAGAAAGTTCTTTTTAACAACAGGCAAGAGGATTCACTGATATCCTTTTTGTGAAGCATTTCATAGAAGCATGGTGACTCTTACCTCTTCTCTGCTTTTTGGGAGACTATGATGCACCACAGGAAGGTTGCCAACCAGGAGGTCTGTGTTACTACGAAGGGTTAGGGGAGGAGGAACTTGACTACTGCTGCTCTGAAACATTGTGATGGTAGGCTCATACCAAAGTTTTCCAACCTTAAAAATATTCAGGTTTTGGTTTAGGACTCTGAGGCAGGAAAACCACACTGACTTTCCAGTGAGCTGATACAGTTGTTGGCTGCTAATGAAGGAAGCCTTCCTGGATGGTGTCTGCATTTCCCTTTATGAACCCCAGAGGCTGATTTTTTGTGGTGCCAGGTCTGTCCATTCCCAGTCTGGCCCTTTGGAGGCTGTGCTGATGGTGTGGGTGCAGAGACCCTCTGGGCTGCAAGCATCTTGCTCCCATCAGTTTTACTGCATCTGGCTCCAGGTACCCACCATCGGTGTAACTTTAAAGCCTGTAAGATGACTGGTTTGACCACAATGAGAAGAACAGAAAGTAGAGAGTGGAAAAGGGAACAAAGAGATTTGGGTTCAGCTTAGTCAAAAAAGGGCTGGTTAAAGAGGACCAGAGGGAAGCAGGCAAATAGTGCTGAATGCAGTGAACAAGGGGGAGGAACAGTGGTTGGGGTTTTCAAAGGAAGGTAAGGGGAATTCAGTGGGAGCAGGACACAAAATCCCTTAGGATCTGCTCACAATTCCAGTGACTAATTTACAAGCTATTAACCCCCGCAGTTATCGATCTGGAGCTCACATTTAGCATTGCTGCTCAAGCAACAGCTTTTGTTATCCCAGACAGTCTTATAAAAACCATAATCCATTTCAGTTGTGGTTGCCACTGCTACGTGGAGAAAAGTGCAAACAGTGCTGTGCTGCTTCTGTTATAAGTTTCAGACACTTAAATTAAAAAAATACTTGTTTGACTTCAACTATGTAAAAAATGAGCTTAAATACTGGATCAGTGTCCATAGAAAAATTGCTTTTCCGAAAGAAAATGCAGGGTCAAAGTATAGATCTGAGACAATGGATCAAAAAGAGGAATTGTGAACTGGAGAAGCTAGGCTTGAAATGAAATCAACGTCTTTATGCTCAACCAAATTGGTCCTGCTCATCATGCTAGGCCAGCCAAGTTAAACACGAAGCCAAGATAAACATGACATAAGTACTAGAGCTGTTACACATTTCATCACCTCCACGTATGAGAACGAAGGATGTAAGGCAGGGGCTACAACCGTGTGCTGCTTCAGTTGTGCATCCTTTCAGCCAGCCGTTCAGATGGCTAAGTCTGTCAATGTGTCGTAATGAACTACAAAATAAATGAAAACTGAAAATCCTTTATATATTCTTATTCAGAGTGCTGCACAAGGAAAAGTAAACACCTAAAGAGGGTAAAGTAGGTGTATGGTGTAGGTCTATAGTTCTTACTTGAGTAAGATTTGTTGGCTTTATCAGAACTGCATAGTAGTACTCATAACACCTGTGCATCGTTGCACTTGAAATTATTTGTCTCTGTTATTTTAGTCACTAATGTATGACCTCCTGTTGGATTCCCCAGCTGGAAACAGATGATATCACACTGAACAATGTGTGACTTCTGTTTAAAGTAACAGCACTGCAGTGAATAAGGAAGAAAAAAAAATCATCAAAAAATTACAGTCATTTTTTTAAAGACAAATTTTGGAGGCACTTTTTTTTTTTTTTTTTAAATCCAAGTGTTTCCTAGTTTGTGTTTACCTCTAAATGCATGCAAAAGAGCATGGGGGTCAGACTTCATTACAGTTTTTCTTCTTCAGCAGAAAAGAAGTAGTTGCCATAATATTCATTATATTCAGCTTGTTTACGGATTGTAAAAATACATTAGTAATGAGAGTGGTGCAGAAGCTACTGCAGCATGAGGGGAAAAAAACACGGATGCTGGCTGGGGTGGCACCAAGATGTGTGACAGCTCTTGCAAAACTGCAGAAGCTTTTCCTGGAGGAACTCTGGGGCCGCAGCTGTTACAGCTTTGCAGCCCTGGATGCCCAGTGGGGTCTGTGCCTTTCTCAGAGTACAGAAAGGAGATGGAGACTCCCTGGAAGTCCATGCACCTCTGTCTAACCCCATTTCGTCTCCTGTCCTTACCATGCAGCTCATGAGTCTGTGGGCCAAGGACCACCTCAAACCGGGCCATTGAACACAGCCCACAGCAGCTGGTCTGTGCCACCGTATTACAAGGGCTACCTTTCAGGAGGGTGGCAGAGGCTCCTACTTTCAGTTGACTTGCTGGCTGCTATTTGATGTGTTTTGGAGGTGTCTGGCTCTGACTGGCTCAGGGTAGGTCCTTGCACCTCTGTGCAAGCTGCTTCCTGGTGCCCTGCCAAGCCTGGCCACCCCTCTGTGCTGCTGCTCCTCACCCCTGGGAAAGAAAATCCTCATGGGTGCGGTGCTGGGCCCTACTGTCTGGCTCTTTCAGGTCCAGCAGCATCATCTGGGTTTGGTGGTTACAGCTTCTCTTTTCCTTCCTATGGTCTTATTGCTTCCATCAGGTTAAAAACCAAATACTGCACCTTTCAGAAAATCCACCTTTTCCCCCAAAGCAGCAGGATGGCATTGTCAGCTCTTGCCAGCTCTCCCCTGACTCTGCTCTCGCCTCTAACTCCCCCATCAGAGATTACCTTCTGGGGACGTACACGGCTTGTCCGTGTTCCCTGGGACTGATGTTCCCTGGTCTCCAGTTTGTCTGGAGAAGGACCAACAGAGCCTGTGGAGGAGGTGTTTGGTAACCGGAGCAGAGAGACTACGTTAGCTCTACCTTTGCAGCGTAAAAATATCTCTGTTTTAGGATGGCTGGACAGAGTTTGGCCCTTGGGATTTATAGCCTAAGCAGGTTAAGTGAGAGCTGTGCATATTAAATGCAGACTTTGAGGTAGGCCATCGCATCTTTCCTAAAATGATGTTACCCTACGGTCAGATTTTGTTTGTTTTTAATACTCTATAAATTTACTACAGGGGCTTTGATGCATGTTTTTCAGCTTGAAAGCAAAACTCTCTTCCTTCGTCCACCACTTTACAATTTTAATGCTTTTAGCAGGCAGCTTCAGGACACAGAAATGGGCTCAGAGAGCTGCACAGCTAACAAGAATATCCAGAGCTGTTTTAGGAGAGATTTAACAGAACACCCAAGAGGCCAGAAGGGGACAGAAAACCTTTTGGCCAGGGCATGCACCGGTCTCTGACTGGGGACAGGAACAAAGCTCCACCATAGCAGGTTGTTCTTCAAGGGCACAGTGGTGTTTATGCACCTTCAGAGGAAGAGTCTGGGATCAAATCAGCATCAGAGAGAGGTTGCTGGTCCTGGTGTGTACTGCTGGAGTGGGATTGCCTCTATCCCGAACTAGCTGAGCCTTTTCTTGCACTAGTTTTGAGTTTGCTTAAAGCCTTTGAAGAGTTACTTCTGGGTTATAGCAGCGGGAACAAGGGAAGAGTCCTTTTGCACGTCCAACAGAACTTTCTGCCGCCTGCACTTATTCTGGTTTTTGTTTGTTTGCTTGTCTTTAAATTTTTACTGTGCTTTTGATCTGAGCCCAAGAATTGAAACCATCACTGGGAATGTGCTGCTAGAGAGAATTATGAAACAAAATGCAACCGCAACACTTTAAATGTTGATTTAAGTGGTGTCTAGACCTCATGCTGGCTTTCTGCACCAAGATGAATTTCACAAAAAGAATACCCCTCCTCCCCTTCCCAGATTTTATATTAAAAGTCAATTCCCTATACTCTCACTCAACTCTGGTCCTTCTGTATAAAGAGGAATAATAGGGCTTCTGCTTTCTTATTTTTATTTGCCGTTTGAAAAAGGCTTCTATTTAATGGAAGTGGAGGGAACACTAAAAAGGAAGCACAAACATGTATAGGGCTTTTGAGTTATTAGGTTAATTAAAGAAAGCCACAGAATGGTAGCAGTGGAAAAGGCCAAAGTCAAAGCATTGATCTTTGCATATTCCATGGCATTTTGTTGGGTCTGAAGAAAGATGTCCTGACCCTCAAAGAGACTGGCTTATGCTCCTGTGGGCACGGTGCTGATGGCTGATGCAGGCAAGTCTTTCTAGAACCTCTGTTTTTATTAAAGTTGCATAGTAGATGTTTTTATTTTTCTTTTACCTTAGGAATTTTCTCTCTTCACTCACAGCTGTGGTGATTTGTTTCTCCTGGTATTAATAACTAGATCTGCAGTTAGCGTATCTAACACCGTAATAATCCACACACACCAGACACATGTAGGTAGATCCAGCACAGAATATTCTTCATTTGTGTTGGAGGATGGAGAAGAGTTATCAGCCAGGAAGGGCTTGAAATGCTTTCCAGGATCAGAATTCAAGTGTTGTGCACAGTGGCAGAAAAATGTCCAAGGGAAATATTTTTTTCAGTGGAAATTCTCATTTTGAGGGGGGGTGGGGAAGGACAATGTTTCTGCTGTTTATTTTGGCAGCCAAAACTACTCAAGCATTATAGTGTACAATACTTGGTGGTAATTCCAAATAAATCTTTGAGATTCATTTTTTGGGTTATTCTTTTCCTTCTTTTATACTAGACATCACAGCCAAGACAGGGTACCTCTTGTGCCTACAGCTGCTCATCAATATAGGAAAAAATACTGAGCCAGAAGAGTTTATTATCTAAACAGGCAACACAGTGAAAGAAGAAAAGTTACTACCCACACTCTTCAGGTGGGAAGCAAAGGAATTCTGAGAGTAAATGATTTGTCCAAGCCAGTGTAGACGGCTGTGCAGATCCACCCCCAGTCCACCACAGTTCTGATCCAGTACTTAAAACAGTTATTTTCATATATTTATTCTCAATGTAAAAGGATAGTTCTTCTCTAATTTTTTCTCCATATCTATTGTTTTGAAACACCTAGACTGCCGTAGAGAAGTACTTCATGTCTGATGAGCCAGCCATCATGACTAAGATGGGCTTGGAGATGTAGAGAATGGGTCCATTCCCAAAAAAGAACCCAAAATCCTGCACCCAAATCCTACATCACCTTTGAAGACTTTTGCCATGCACAGCAACATACTTTATGCACTCCCATACCCTGAAAGGGCTGGCCATATCCTCACGGACAAGGAAAGCAAGATGGAATATGTGGGCTCGCAACTTTTAACGATTAAAATGGCTCCAAAGCTTCTTTTCAGTTTCTTGAAGCTCCCTACTGACATTTCCACATATAGGAAAGAGAAGGAAGGATTTTCACTTGTTTAAACTTTAGACCATCTTCTAAAATCAGCAGAAGTTGCAATCAGGTTTGCCTTTCCATAGGGTCCGACATGTGGACCACTTTGCCACGGACAGAGAGGCAGGATGAAATGGATCCACAGAACATTCTCACCAGTCAAAATTTTCCTGGGGACAAAGAGAGATCAGCAACCTTGATGCTTGCATCTTATTCTGTAGATTTATGTGGCACAAAAAGATATGAGCGTTGTGCTAGCCCTCTGCACATGGCGAGATTTCACTCAGCAGCTTGAGAAGGTCAATTAAGTGTTAAATAGCACCCAGGATTACAGGGTAAGATGACTACGTGCCATGTAATGTTTTTTACATATCATGAGCTGTGCACAAGGGCATATCTAAATAAAATGCATAGGAAATAGCATCACGCAAATATGATCTACATTTTTTCTTGATCAAAGAGGCTGAGGGAAAAAAATAATTAAAAAGTAAAAGCCTTATGCAATGAGATTTAAAAGAAAACTTTGGAGGCTGACAAGACGCATCTGGCACAACTTCAAAGTCCATCAAAGTACATATAATCAATGTTTGTCAATAGCAGTTTTGCATCCTTTAATTTATCTTTCATGGATATAAAGCATGATGTTATTAGGATCCAGTCCATACCTTAATTCTGTTTGAGATTTGATGAATCAGGGCTCTATTAAAATTCAGTGCAAATCAGCTTACTCAAGGACACATTACATAAAGTCGTGCGTTATCTAACTCCTTTTATCTTGCTGTCTTTCTAACTAGTTAAAGAATCTGGAATCTCTTAAACTTGTATGTGTGGCCTCCAACATACTAAATCTCAAACACGTTTTGCTTGTAGGCACCTGCTTAAATTATGCACGTGTGGCATAATTAGCATACCTAAATTCTTTGTGTATTTTTTAATGTATGAAATCTCCTTTAGGATGTTCAGGCTCCAAAGTGAGGAATCATCAGAAATAAGGTTCCTTGATATCCAAGTTTCAGCACTTGTCACAGAGCCTGTAATCAAGTGCTCACATCTCATCTTTTGCACTAGAAAATTCCACTCAGGATGGGAAATTATGAGGCCCGTGTGATTTCACTGTTTTCTCCCTCGTATTTCAACACGTGGACACCCCACCCATCATTTTTATTTACTGTGCACTGTTCAGGTCCTCCTGAGCAAACAACCGTATTCATTTTCCTCCTGGTGTTGTGTAATGTGCTCAGCACTCTCCTATTTAACTGTTTTATAACCATGGAGAAAACATTGCTAGGGACGTCCTTGTGAATTTGGGCTGTGATCTGAAAATACTGTATTTCTATCACCCTCTTCCTTCTTCCTACTCAGGCTCTAAACTATCTGGGAAAAAGAATATGTCTTTTCACTTGTTTTCATAACACGTAGCACAAACGAGATCTGATCAGTAAAAGTTTGTCAGCATTTCTGCAATAGAGGGTTGTTTATTCTTGCAATAATATTGTGATTTCCTCAGTTGCTACTGTTGTTACAAATGCTTCCGCTTCTGGACACTGGGGGTTACTCAAGAATTTCAATTTTTATTAAAAAAAGGATTTCTTGTTCTCACATTTGTGGACAAATGCTTGAGAACATGAACATTGATGTTTGAAATCTAGACAATAATGAAAAACCTGTTGATGTTTTTAAAAATCTTTCATTTTATAACTAGATCTCACTATTTTTTCAGGTGGAAGGGAGAGAAGTAAGTCTGATTTACATTTTTTTGCAATTGACAATAATAGTTGAAAAATAATTCTAATACAAGGAAAATACTTTGTTTCATTGTTAATTTATACTATTCCTATCTTTGATACCTACCAATATGAAACATTTACCAGCGGTCAATGCAGTGATTATCTGGACAGGATGCACTTATTTGATCAGGGCAATCTGTTGAACATTAAACAATATTTGAACCACAGTTAGTTATTTGCACTGAATTAGCTCACCCCTGAATGATTGTGGCTTGCCTGAAAAAAACGTAGGCAAGAAGAAAAAGCTAATTTCAAGAAAAAATGAGTGTAAGGATGGTTAACAGTGCTTTGACCCTTCAGGTTCTTCCACTGGTCATTCTCCTAGGGAACACCCATTTGTGTGTGAGTATGTTTTTATATTACTTTTCTTGCCACGTTCCAGCTCTGCTCCTTGCTGAGCCCTTCCTGGGCAGCTGGAGCATTTAGCTGAGTATCTGCATTTCAGGACAGCGAGGTGCCCAAGTAAACACTGCATAAGAGGGAAGCCCCATGGCTTTTTGGAGCAGATATCTACAGTGACAAGGAATGGCCTGTCCGGCTGTGCTCGGTGGCCACCCCACTCCCAGGGGTGTGCGATGGGGAGTGCAGTTGCTCCCCCAGCCCTGGGCGCTGAGCGATGCTCCAAACCACTGGGTTGCAGCATGGGCTGCTCATCATCACGTTGAAGGGACTAGATATTAGATTAAACAGGTCAGGGGTATGCGCTGGCTTGGCAGTTTTGCATGCTTTTTTGTCAAAGGTAAAATTTACCTAGGACGAGAGGAAATGGCCTCAAGTTGTGCCAGGGAAAGTTTAGGTTGGATATTAGGAAAAACTTCTTCACTGAAAGAGTAGTCAGGCACTGGAACAGGCTGCCCAGGGAAGTGGTTGAGTCCCCATCCCTGGAGGTATTTAAAAGACACGTATATGTGGTGCTTGAGGTCATGGTTTAGTGGTGGACTTGGCAGTGATAGGTTAACGGTTGGACTCAATGATCTTAAGGGTCTTTTCCAACCTTAACAATTCTATGATTCTACCCTGGCCATATGTTTTGGATGGGTGAATTATCATTGCCGCTAATGTGTAAGGAAGGTTAATGGCAAAATATTCAACACAGCTAGAGATGGCCAGAGCCTTGCTCTGGCAGAGCTTGATATACTTTCCCACATCTGTTCATCTCCTCTTTAAAGAAGACTGAAAGAATGACTTGTAACCAAAGCAAAGTTAAAAGTCAGTTTTTAAAACATTTCTTTTGTTCCTCCAAGCACTGTGATCAAGTAGATTTTCTTATGAAGGAATTTGAAGTTCTTTCAAACCTCTGCTTTCTTAATGACGGTTCCTATGCATACAGGTTCGTATTTACTGAAATGCGTTGCAAAATTTCAGATGTTGACATGTTTAAATTGAGTCCTTTGGGAAAAATATATAGTGAGGGGTTTTAATGGATTGTGGATCTTTTTGAAGAGCTTGGTGAATTTCTGATCAGTGATTTTCACAACACAACATGGTATTTATTAATTAGTGTATCATCAGGGCTATCTATCTGCTGACAGCAGTGGATATGGCACACTTGATCCACCGGTACACATGGCAGCTTACTGAGGGGATCAGTTCTAGGGCAGTTCAATGCCGTTTTTACAGATGTTGTGGGAACCCAGTCTAATATAAATAGGCTCATAATGAACTAGTTCTGTTAATTCACACTCAGTGAGAAAGATGTAGGTGCAGTCTTAGACAACATGAAGTCTTGCACAGATTTTTCCTAACTAGTCCTAAGTGTTAGATTGATCCATTAGCTTTGACAATCCTAATCTGACTTTGCTCTAAATATTGCTGTGGAAAATGTAGCGTATATCTCCCCCCGCCCCTGAAAATTCATTAACATTGCTAAAATGCAAAAGCAATTCTGCTGTCACTGAAAAGCAGCACGACAGAATATTCAGCAGGCTAGTTTTTAATAAAACATGTTTTTTCTTCATAATTAATATAACAAGGTTTTCTGGCTTAGCACTTGGCATGGATCCCAGAAAAAAAAGAGGGGAATGCGTCTCTGTGACGTGACCATTGCATGACAAACATGTTGTGAGAGGACATTTTTGCCTTAATGATTTGTTCCAAAGCAAAAGTTACACTGAAGTGGCTTGAATGAAAAAAGAATAGACTTTGCACTTTGCTGAAACTGTGGAAAACACCCTTAAATTCCTATTTCCATCCTTTCCCAGAACTATCTATCATCATCATTCTCATTTTTATTCAAATCTGGTTTTAGGAGATTTATAAGTAACACTGATTAATAAATATTATTGGTGAAATATAGCAGAAGTCAAATGCAGATTTAGGCAGTAACTCATATTGAGTCAGTCAAAATAGAACAGGTAGGCACTGGGACATTCATGGATCCAATGGGTTTGGAGCAGGACCCTAAGGCAAAAATTTCCGTTTGGTTCTTTCATATTACCTGAAGAGAAGCTGATTTCACCTGCATGGATCCAAACTATTTCTATAAAAGGCAGGAAGCTGCATGATGGGTGCAAGGGACAACAAAATTTGGTCTTTCATTTTAGCATATATGATGCAACTGCACCAAATATTGTCTTCAGACACGACAGGTCTTCTCAGGTTGGGGTTTTTTTGCTTTTACTTACAGTAGGTCCTCACTGACACACACATCAGTGTTGTATGAACAGGCACTTTTAGAGAAATCAATATGTTTTTGCTCAGCAAGATACTGTAGTAGAAATGTGCCTGCCATAAGGTGGTGTATTGTTAAGTATTCCTTACTTTGCCAAAAAGAAATCCAAAGAGCTCTGCTGCAGCAGGTTGTATCGACATTCAGACACAGCAATTCAGCTGCCTATCCTCCCTGACTAGTGAAGGAACTTTTCTGAAATACACATAGATTTAAATGATATGCTTAAACGTTGTGCTGAGTTGGGCTAGAGAAATCTGCAACGGGGCAAGACCAGTTTGGGTCCCACAGCCCTCCAGTGATGGAGCTGCTCATACACCAGGCTGCAGCTCCTATTTAACACTCTAAAGTGCTTCAGCACATCCTTGCAGGAAAAAAAGAAGTGATTGTTAAATCAACAGATGTTCAGATCAGGCTTTCTTCCTCGTATCAGTATTCCCTCCAAACTTTACACTCCTGGCAGCAGAGAGGAAGAAATGCAGGAGTCAGAGAAGCAGAGGTGGCTTTTCACTAAATATTTTGGAACTTCAGAAAATTGATGCGTGCTTAGTTGTGATGGAAAATGTTTTGAAGCCCCTAGGCATGCCCAGTCCAATAACCAAGCGCACTTAGTAGCGGAAAGGGAAGGATTAAAGTATCACTTTAAGATCAAACAATTGCAAAGAAAACTTATCATCGGTGCTTATCTCCTAGCTGGCCCATGGTGGATAGGAAACTGTTACCAAGAGTACAGGCCTTTCCTTGCCTCAGGTGCTTAGAGACCAACATTTTAGGGTGTTCCAAAGTCAACTCTGTCTGACATCTTTATCTACCCACCAACAGATCTATTCCTGTATTAAACTCCCACTTCTGCTCCCCTCACCCTCTCTCCAGTGCTGCACCCCTCCTGTGAGGGCTTTATGCTCCGTTGCGTCGCAAACTGATCGCCGCAGCGAGCAGCGAATGCTGTCAAGCCCATCTCGATTTGTGGCCCATCAGGTGCAATGCCCTTCTGCAGCCCTCGCCTAAATTTGCCTGATGCAGCAGGAAAGCGGCAAAGCCTTGGGAGCGCCCCCAGCTAATTGTGCACCGCGCTCTCGGAGAGGGAAGTGTTCCTCGCTGACCCCCGAAGGCAATCAGCTTATGCCCTGAAGCGTGCAGGTTGATATCCCGTGTAACTAAAGGGACTTAATGACTTTGCATAAGCTTTAAGTCTAGCGGTATAACCTGCATTCCTGGCACTGGCTGCAAAAGCGTTTGATAACACAGCACGCTTGTGTTAGTGTGACAAGGCTGGCTCCTGCAGCCCCCTTGAAACAGATTTTGTAGCTTCCCCTTGCTGTAGCAACGAAGGCTGACCCCGTTTTCCACCTGGGAGCACAAGCACACCTCATCCACCAGTAAGCAACTTTAAAAACAGCCAGCTGCTACCAGGCCACCTCTCACAGTGCAAAGATTAACTTGGAAACTTTGATCTCTTGGAAAACAGGAGCAGGTAACTCCTGTGCAGAGAACCAAGCTGGTTTCAGCAGCACCTCCGAGGGCTGTTGCTTTTTTCCTGGATCCCCATGGTTTTTGTATCAGGTGCTACCACAGGAAAGGTTCACAACTGAATAATCAGCCAAATAAAGACTTTAAATGTAAAGTTCTCTCGGTACCCAGGGCCCAGTCGATAAGGAACATGTCATTTACTCTGAGGCACGTGTTGCAGTTCAGTGTGGAGGCAGGAGATGTCTTGCTAGCAGAGAGGTGAAGAACTCAGAGGTTTTGGTGGAATTCTTTCAGAGAATGGTTTCCCAGGCTAAAAATACAACATGTTGCATGTGTGCTCCAGATGATAATATGCCCTGCTTTCATTATACTGCAACCATGGCCTTGGCTGAGAAATACAATGTCATTGCTGGAAAAGCCACTTTCCCTTGAAGTTCAAAGACTGTCACTACCCAAGATGGTTGCAGGCAAAAATCTGGCCGATTGTAAGAGCATCAGAACTGTCGATTCCCTCCTCCTTTGGCGAGAAGCCCAGACAAAGGTTCCCACTGAGAGCTGTCAGCGGGATCAAGGGGTTCACTACGCAAAGGCAGTAGTTGTGTCTGCCCTCATGGCTCCTTCATGCCTTATGTCAGTTGTGGATGGAAGCTGATCAAATATCCATCCTCGTTCTCCAGTTCATCCCCATCCCACCTCCTTCTCGGCTGCAAAGCTGTGACTGCGCAGAACAAATGAAAAGGGTAATATTTGTTTTTCTGCCGTGGAGGCCACTTCGCGGCAAGTTGCAGGAGAGTTTGCATGACTTTTAGTGCAATTAAGGGAATAGGCCAATTCCTACCCATGCAGTTTAATGTTTAAATTCCTGTAGTGCTTTGTTGCATAGTGTGTGTATGTGTAGTATGTAGTTTTCATCCTCTTGCTAGTCTGTCATGCCAGCTTGAGTAGCTACACTGTTTTCTCTGGAATTACTTCTGTTTTGCACACATGTAAATTCACAACCTAACCCTGGGTTGTCACCTTTGTGCTGCCTGTTTCTCCACCTGCTTTTGTGTTTTAATTATTCATTTTGATTGTAATAAGGGGTAGCAAATGTACCCAAGACACAATAAACAGTTCAACTGCAGAATGCCCTTGGCAGCTGTAAATAATTTCCCTTGAATTTCGGGTCAAATCTTCCTGGCTTTATTCAGAAATAATTGCCAGAGATTAACTGGACATTTTTGTCTGAGAAAGAGCTGTAGGATTCTGTCCTGAGACCACGAAAGCTCGTGGTTCTGGCATTACTGTTTGAAATCTATTACATTTCATTAGTCTCTCTTTCTTGAGGAGCTGAAATGGAAAAATTGAGAGTATCATGTATCTGCAGTGTTTAACCTTGGTACAAAGCCTAATTAGCAAAGTTTTGATGGTTCTTTGGAGGAAGAGCTTTGGTGAAGTGCTAATCATTACGATGATGGCAACAACAAAGGTCAGGTGAAATTAGGATATTTTGAATTTCAGCCATTTTCCCACCATTTTTTCTAGGAGCCCTATAAACGTAATCGGCTCCACACTCAGCAATGCACCAGTACCCATATAAAATGTCTCTCTCAGATTTTTTTTTTTGCAGGGTTTCTTTTTTATGAGCCTAAAGTAATAAAATTTAAAATTGCTCTCCGCAAATTCTTCCAGCTTCGTCCCCCATCTCTGCAGACCTGCTACGAACAGGATCCAGTGATTTTATTCCCTCTTGAGAGAGCACACGAAGTATCGGTGTCGAGCTGCAGCAAGGAGACTGTTTGGTGAAACCAGCCCCACAGCCTAATTTCTTCTCTCCCCCCTCCCCGTCCCCCCCCCTTTTGTTTGAATCCTGCTCCTGGTTGGGCTCAGTATTGCACCTCGTCGGAAGGACAAGATCCTCCTCTGCTGGCCATGAGCAAATACGGCACGGCAGGCAGGAGGCCCTGCCTTCACTGCCCCTGCCTGCACCCCCTCCTGCAGCCCCCCCCGCCCTGCAGCCCCCTCGCCCTGCACCCCCCTCCTGGACCCCCCACTCTGCAGCCCCCAACCTATGCCCCGCTCTTAACAGCCTCCTTCTGCATCCCGCATCCCACATCTTGCATCCCACATCCCGCATCCTGCATCCCGCATCCCTTCGTGGCACAGAGGAAAGGGCAGGAGGGAGGAAGACGAGCACTTCTCCCTCCTCTGCTGCACAGCACCTTGGAAAGCTTCATGTTGGGAGCCAAAAGGCTAAAATTTGGCCCTGTGCTGGCTAGTGGGGGTGAAAAGGCTTCAGAACCAGTGTGGTCTGGTGAGTGGTCCAGTGGACCTCAGAAGGGAGGAAAGTCTCCACACCGAGAGGCCAGCTCTGCTGGGGTTTTGTCCCCCACGGCTCTGCTGCTGCAGCTTGCGACGGGCGCATGATGGGGAAAAGCCCTGGGTCAAAACGGGACACCAGAGCCTTACAATAAAGATCAGGTTTAACTCTTGGACTCACCATTCCGGGTGCTCCAGGAGATTTTGTTCCCAGTAACATTTGTACTGTGGCAGCAGATGGAGGCCTTCATCCAAAAGTGAGAACCAAAATTTGGGACTCAGCCGCCCTAGAGTACAGGCCACTGCCTGCTCTGAAGGATGTTACGGGAAACCTGCACATTTTCTAGGGCACCAGTTTATGGCAAGAGGGAGTTTAGGGTATCTGCCCTCTTGCAGGCAGCTCTGCCCATGGGGAGGCACTTGGATGGGAGGGGTAGGTGGGTAACCTGAAAAAGAAAGTAGTATAGCAAGGTGCTAGGTCTCTCATCTTTCTTCTTTTCTTGGTGTGTGAGCCATCCCCTTGGGCCTTGTGAGACTATCAATCACCTCTGCTCTACGGCTGGGGGAAACTGAGGCATGGAAGAGCAAGATGCAGTCACGTCCTGCACCTTGCTCAGCCTGGGCTGAAACCCTCTGGCATTCCCGTGTGGAGCCAAGGGCTGCCCCAAGTGCAGGGAAGGTTTAGCAACCTTGCTGCAGTCAAACCCTTCTGCCCCCAAGCCCTTTCCAACCCCATCAGGCAAACAGCACAACAGGGCACCGCAGAGAGCTGGGGAGGGAGATGAAATATTTCTTGCTTCATTCTGCTCCCGTTGCTGCTTCCTTGTTCTTTGTTTCATCCTATGCCTCCAAAAGACAGGAGTACACTTGCAGGATTTGTTTTGGTCTGTGTTTATGGATGAATGCTACTACTAATTGTAAATGGAGCAATTAGACCCTTTCCTTCTACAGTCTCTATTGGGGTCTGGCAAAGGATCTGACAAACCCTGTGCCTGCACTCAAGAACATATACACCAAGGGCAGAGCTTTTACAACCTTCCCATTTACCATCATCTCTGCTCTCATTCAGGAGGGGCAATTGTGTGAGTGTGTGTGTCCTTCCATCTGCAAAGGATTTAGTTGTGTGTGTGTGTGGCTCACTTAAGCGCACCTGGAAAGGGGCTCCGCTGGGCGGTGCGGGGGACATCGCTCTCATTAAAGTCGGTGGGAAGGGGAGCGCCGGAGTGTCTGTTCTCCCTGGCTCAAACACAAGAGGGACGCAAACGTGCCTGGAGCAAAATCTCATTTATATATTCCAGATAATATTCGCAAATGTGGATTCTGAGCTTTTTTTGTCCTGTTTCTTATTCATTGCTTCCAATTCATTCATTCTTAGTCACAACCAGTGTTAGCTGAGACTGTCTTTCTTCTATATACTGCTCCTATGTAATGCACAACTAAACAGGGCGTATATTTACAGTTAATTGTGTCTGTAGCAATGCATAAGTGCACATAATAATCGTGTGCGAGTGCGTGTGTATGTATGCTGTCTTTATTATGTGTGTTATATTGTTTGGAAATACGTTTTCTTCCCACAAATCATGTGAGGGATGAAGAATAGCAGCTCCAAATCTCCTTCTTTACACCCGCTGTTAGCACATGTATTCTTGTCACAGGCGGGTAATCCTGTCCACAGCTGGGATTTAGAGCAAGAGGGAAAGAGAGCTGAAATCTTCACGCAGGGGCTGCGTCCCAGTGTGGAGCCAGTGCATCTCCTTTCAGACAAGCCTCACTCACCCTCTTCAAAGGCTGAGAGCTGTTTTCCTGCTTCTTCTGTTCCCTTTTGTTGCTTGCCCTTGATCATGAGCCAAACAGGAAAGGCTGGAGCCCCACGTCGGAGGTCGGACACATGGCATTTCCTCACGGGAAGTGCCAGAAATGTCCTCCTCCATCCAAAGGTTGTTGACAGCCTTCCAGCTCAGAGGTCCAGATCCCACCGGCTGCACCAGGCTCAGGCCCCCGGGCCATGCCGCGCTGCCCGACCTCCGCTCTGCCCTGCCCGAGCAAATCCCAGCCTCTGGCTTTGGCAGCCGGCTGGAGCGTGGCCTCTGTCCGTATCTCAGAGGAGTTAGACAAATAGTCGGTATGGGGTCACTTAATAAGCAAAAAGGCAATTTATCTCGTTCAGGACAGGTTTTTCCTAAAGCACACCAGCCCTGCAGCTTGGGCTGGATGCTCAGAAAACCCAGAGCTCCCACGTGAGTTGTTGGGAGCAGCAGGCTTTTTAAGACATTTTGGTAATCTTTTGAAAGAGCTCTTAAATCCAGCCCAGTTAACTCTAAAGTGGGTAACAAGCTTATCTGGATGTTCAGCACTGGGGCAAACAGAAACTTTGTGCCATAAACCAAGCTCTGTGCTGGCTTTTTTTTCCCCAGAAACTGACTCTCTGCCCTTTTTTATCTCATACAGACTTCCCATTTCTTCTTCCTGGCCGACTTGCTGAACGGTAAGTGTTTTCCATTTCTTCATTTTAACTTCTGCATACAAAACTGAGAGGCCGGTGTCCTGGTCCATCAAGTGCCTTCACTAGTGCTCAGTGCTTTTATTAACTTCATGCACAGTTTTGCTGAGCTTAAAATAAGGCCTGTGATCAAGTAGAAAGTCTGTTTGACTTTGGACAAGTAATGCGGTGAGCACTTTCAGACCTCCGCATGTGCTCTGTGTTGGGGCAGGAGACAGTGCTGCATCGGGTCCCCGCCAGGAGCGTGGCTGGCACACCAGAGCCCACACCAGAGGCACAGCAGTGGTACCAATTTGCAGCTGATCACGGGGAACTCCTAGGCTGCACCTGCAACTCACAGCTCTCTTCCAAGCCAGGACTTCTCTGCCACTCTGTGGCCTCATGGTGCTCAACACAGCTTTGGGGACCCATGGGTGACACAGTGGGTCATGAGCTGGAGGAGAAGTCATGGTGCTGGGCTGCAAACCTCACAGAAGGATAAGCACAGAGTCCATCTGTGCATGCAAATTGAAGGTCAAATAAATGAAGGCTAACTTTCCCTTGCAGCATACAACTAACCGTGGAACTTATTTCTGCAAGGTTTTGTCCACAGTGCAAGAAAGTTCAAAAAGTGTTTACAAGCTCATGCAAGTAAAAATCATTGAAAGTTATGTAGCATTAAGATGTTGATAAGAGAAAAGCTGTGATGAATGTTGTGTGAGGATCTGTAGATATTGTGTGAGGATTTTTACATCCTTTTGCAGCCTCCTTGGTCCACATAGAGGATTATAGTTTTATTGCTAAGTTTAGTATTTTTGCAAGTAAGCCCTGCTCCTCCTTTTCTTGATTTCAGTGGCTCTTAGATCTGAGTTTATAATTTATAGCTAATAAAGTATTAAATTAATTTTGCCTCTTTTCCTGCAAGAAAAGAGTGTGACTTTTACTATGCACTCATTATTCAGCCACACTCTGTTCATTCCAGTGGCATTTTGCCTTCCAGGTCAAACCTGCGAGTCCAGCAGCCTTGTAGCTCATACAGCATTGCTTCTTTCCCCAAATCTATGTTGCTCTTCTAACACGATGTGTGTGGAAAACAAATTTCCAAATCATCTGTGCATCTGAGCTCAGTATTTAGCTTCTGCAAGTATTTGACCACAGATTCGTGCACCTGGCTTCAGGCTTTACACACAAGCCTTGGGCAAACCAGCTGATTTGCTTTTCAGTGGTGAAGCTTTCATAATTTCTTAATTCATTTTCTCTCCCTATGCTTTATGGTCCTTACCTCTGTCCCTTCACTGTCCCTGCAATCTCCTGCTCCCCATCCTCCTGTGAGTCCCCACTCCTTCAGCCGTCATCGGCCACCTTCGCCCAGCGCCCATCCCTCTAAGGAAAAGGCACTGCAAAACTGCTTTTAAGTAACAGCCCCAAAGCCATTTGAAGGGCTTGCTGCTCTCACCTCTTTTGCAATTTCTTTCTGAAGCCGCAGATACTCCCAGCCACAGCCCGCATGGAAAGGAGGAAATACCGTGAGGTCTCATCTCTGCAGAATTAAATGGGGGACATCTTGTTATTTAAAATACAGTCAGGATTTAAGCCTCATAAAAATAACACTACATTATTCTCAGAGCTGGAGATAAAAAGTATTTAGAAAGGTGGCAGGAAAACTCATCCTGCTTAAATTAGGCCAGATTTCAGTCAATCCCCAGAGGTTCAGAGAGCTTGAATAAACGCTGGGTACTTTCTGGCGCTCTTGATGTGTGTTGGCAATAGACTTTAACTTTGCACATCACTCATCTTGACAACTGCAGTCCAACAAAGTTACCTCGCAATTCAGGTCACTCGATGGCATCCTAATGCATCACTTTCCCACTCGGAACATTAGTCATAACTTGATCCAGCGAAGGTTTTGAAAACAGTGTGACTGCCAGCATTGGGATATCTGTTCTCTCTGTAACAGAGAGCCCGTGTAAGCTAATGAACAAGGGGATATTGATCAGAAATCCATCGGCTGATTGACAGCTCTTGGCAATGTGAAAAACTGCAGATGAAAGCTTGAGCAGTTTAAAAGATCACCCAGACCTCAAAGCTGATTTGAAGCTTTAAAAGTCAATCTCTGCCTATCAATTATGGGGGGATTTTTTTGTACTACACAGAGGAAAGTTATTCTTTGAAAATTTGCATGCAGGATGTCTAATTTAATTTCATGTAATAGTCACATTTCAGTGACAAATGTCAGATCACTGCTTTTTTTAAGCATGTTAAGGTTTTCCAGCACTTACAAAGAATGAACACTCTGATTTAGTAATATGTTTAAATCAACCAGTGTATCAGACTTTGTGCATTAATTATGTGCTCAGATAAAAAAATTGTTGTTTTTGCTTTACTAAACCTATGGCTTGTTATGAATAATTAAAAAAATGGAATGGGAGCACTTCTTAAATAAGAGATGTAGAAGCCAAATAGTTATTTAGTGTCGAAGCAATGATAAATAAGAAGACATCTTTTAGTTTGATGACATGTGCCCAAGTCAGGGTTTTCTGTTCTTTGTTTTTCACTGCTTTGTGCCACTGGGGAGGACATGGAGTAGCTGGGAGATGGGAAGCATCACTCACGTCACCCGTAGAAGCTATTTCTGTTTCACGGTTTCATAAAGAGGGATGGCGATGGAGAAAGCAGGGATGCGGGTGATTTCTCAGATCGGCTGCTCTCTCACATCACCTTGGCTGGTCTCCCAGCCAGGCAGCTCAGTTTCCCAACTCCCACTATTCACACGGGGGGCCAGGGTACCCAAAAGGGTTTGCTGATGTTTTCCGAGCCCTTTCCGCTTGCACCCTTAACTCTGTGGCTTGGTCATAAAGTTTCACTTAATGGTAATTGCCAGCCTATGAGGGGGTTGCTCGGTGCTGCCGGCTCAACCTCAGCCCTGGCCACCTGGAAGTGCCCTCCCCGAGGGCTGCCGGGTGCCAGCCTGGCCTCAGGGGTGCGTTAGCCTGTCCCAAAACTGCCCAGGGGTCATCTGCCCCGTCAGTGCAAACGGGGGTTTGAGCTCCTCCACCTCGCAGAGCCGCCAGAAGCAGACGTCCTGCAAAACATGTATTGCATCTTGGCCAACTGGGTTTTACCACAGGGATGCACTTAAAATAGTTCATAATGGGTCAACAAGTAATTTCATAAGTGTTGTTAATAAACATTTAATCCATTGCTAGGAAATAACATCAATGTAACAAAATGAAGTGACAGTACCATAATTTCTTAACACTGAGCAGTTGGTTTAAAAATCATAGCAGATGCTTCTACAACGGTTTAGGTATTTGTGCTCATCTGGAGCACAAATTTTTCGCTATCGACTCAAAAGAGTCCTCACCAGCCTCTGTAAAGCACGCTGGGCGCGTTTGCAGTCTGCTTTTGGCAGTTGTAACTCCCCTGTTCATCCTTCATAATTTTTAGCAGGTATATTTTTCGATAAAAAGGGCTACCCCATCCCTCAGAATACTTCTTTAAAGCATCTGTGGAATAAAAGCCAATGTTCCCCACTTAGATTTTGAAAATAAACAGCAGAAACAAAATCAGACTCCTTCAGACAATTCCCTCAAACTCAAGTCCGCTTGCAAAATCTCCCCTCCAACAAAGTGAGCTTGCAGGCTGCATTTCAGGCAAAACCCTCTTTTTGTTTTCCTTTCTTAACTACATCACATTAAATTTAATTTTGTTCACTGTAGACAATGTCCTTATCTTCCAGCGAGATCCTTCTGTTCCTCAGCAAGGCACGCACTTCTGCAACACTTGCACACTGTCGAGACTCAGCTCCTGTGGAAATAATGAGCTGAGGAAAAGGAGTCTTGACTTGACATAGCAATAAATGAGGTGAAACTTTCCTCTTTTTTTTTTTTTGGTGAGAAACGAGAGTTGGCATGTAGGAAAAAAAAAGAAGAAAAAAAGACGGTTCTATTTTAATATGAAATATAAAACACCCATTGTACAAAAGTGGAATTTCTTTTTTTTTTCCAGAAGCAAAGAAAGAATAAAGATAAAGGCTGCAAGCGAATGAATGAGGAGAGAAAACTAAGATAATGCAGTCGATAATCAGTTCAAGGCAGAGCATTATCCATGGGGCCATCGGTCCGGCCCTAGGGGAGAGCTTTTTAAAATGTCTCTGTACGTAGCTTAGCTTTGCTCATTACCATAGCTTGTCTTTGAAACACCGGACTGGCTTCCACCGGCAGCAGCCGTACCTGTGCAAGGAGCCGCCAGCCCACTTTAATCAACCGGCCCCCCAAACGCGGGCTGGCAAAGCTGCGGGTCCCGCTGGCGCCGGGCTCCCGGGGAGGGCGCCGGCTGCTGGGAGGCTGCAGGCTCCACCGAGGCAAGGACGGGCTTTTCAGCGCGGCTGCTGCGCCGGGCCCTCGCTCCTCAAAAGGGGGTTTGTGGATGAGGGGCCACATAAGTGTGCAGGTGCCTTGGGCCCTCGCTCCCCTCCGATGTCCCTTGAAATGGGTTTCTGTGTGCCCACACGCAGCAGGCACCCGCGCACCAGTGAAGGTCTTGCCTCGCACTGCAGCAGCGGTGATGTTGCTGATCAAAGCAGCTGGACAAAGAAAAACCCTTCTTGTAGGAATCCATATCTCCTTTTCTCACTGTGCTGGCAACAGCCATCAGTCTCTCCCCCAGCCGTGGTGCCGCACAGGGAGCTCGTGCCCATGCCTGCAGAGCCCCCCAGCTGTGTCCCCTCCAGGACATCCCGGCTGCCACCGCAGGAGCCAGCTGAGCAGCCAGGGCCCAGCGCCCTCCAGGAGCAGCAACAAGGGCAGAGCTGGGGACAGCGGTCCTCAGGGGTGGCCGTGCTGGGCGCTGGGTGAGCTCTGCCCACGCCGTGGAAGAGCTGACCCGCACCTTTGGTCCTCAAGATAATGCAAGCTTTAGATCCACTGACATCCCAAACAAGCTGAAGGAGAAAAGGACTGTCTATCCCAGGGAATAACTTCTTTCATACCTCCTCTCCTTCTAGCAGTTCTAATTCCTCTTTTCTTCCACCCTCTTCTCACCCTTCCCTGCAGACAAGGTTGACGACTACGAGTACTACGATGAGTACACACAACCGGAGCAGGACCCCTTTCTCCAGCAGCAGCCCTCGGAGGACCCTGACTGGTTTGAAGCGTTTTTTGGCTACAGCGATACCAGAAAAGGTACCTCTGAGGGGTGGGCAGGGAGGCGAGGAAGGGGTAAAATCCCAACCCTGTGCTTGCAGCGTGAGCATGGCAGGCCTCGGCTGCCAGCCTGCTCTCGAAATGCCTGCATCAAAGGGATGAGTTAGGAGGATTGTTTGCAGTGTTCTCCTTTGTATTTCTCTTGTAAGGAGCCTGTGTTTTATCTCCAGGTTTCACAGGATGGATTCTGATCATGCAGAACATTTCTGATTGCTACTACAAAAAAGCACAGGCTTATTTGTCTATAGACACTAAGATGTAATTGCTGTTTTCATGGGATATATGTTCTGTATTTATGCTGGGAACCAAATGTAGAGCAGGTTTCCTTTTTTTTTCTCTTTTCTCAGTTGCAGGGTTTTTTCTTTTTCTGTTTTGCCAAACTTCTGGAGAGCAGGAAAGGATGCTTGAGATTGCTCAGGGAACATAAAAGGAGAGACAGGGAAGTTGCCTGTAACGTCCCCTGGGTGATCCCCTGGTACAATGAAAGCAGAGCTGGTATGTGGCTGTCCCCAACACCAATTGCTCCTGGCAGCCCGGAGTGGAGTGGAAAGGTTGAGCTGCACTCAAGTGACCCTCCACAGGTGCCTGCTCCCTTGCAGCAACAGCCACCCAGGAGTATTACACAGTATAATGGTGGTGGATGGCTTTCCCAGGGGAGATTTAGTGCCACGTTGCAACCAGGGCAATGCCAAATCCAGACTAAGTGCATGAAGGCAGATGCCCAGGGCCAGCTCTGGCTCTTAAGGCACCTACTTCTGCCGCTGCCATAGAGGCAAATCTGGCCCTGGGCAAATGAAGGGACTTGCCCCATTGCAGCTCCATCGTGGACATGGCAAAGGGAGCTGAGGAGTTCCAGACCCGAAGCTGCGAGCTGTTACAGCTTGCAGTAGGCTCTGCAGAAATTCATAGCTGCTCCTGCAGCTGCAGAGCTGATACATAAACACGGTACCTGTTACCCGGGATGCTGTGGCCAGGAAGACAGCCTTCTGCAGTCAGAAAACGCGAGAAGAAAAAGCAGATGATGGAGGTGGAGAAGCTGAAAGTTAAACTAAAAGATCTCCATCCTTACCCTAGGAGACCCGTGCTCCTCCAACCCCTGCAAGAACAACGGTAGGTGTGAAAACAGAGGAAGCAGCTTCAGCTGTCACTGCCCCAAGCCGTATACTGGGACTACATGCGAGAAAGGTAATTGCTCTTCTATTCACTTACACTCCTTATTTTGGCAACTAATGTTACTGTTCCAGCTCTGTCAATGGAAGCAAACACAGGGCTTTATATACCCACAGTTTGCTGGGGTGAGGGTTTTGACCACCCACCGCAGTCACATTCATAGGTCTCACACGTAGCTCCTTGTCCAGACCAAAGTCTGTCTAAAGTGGTATCCAGTAAAATAAACTTTAGGTGAGCAGAAAGCGCTCCTATACCCCCTGCCAGGTGGGCAGTGGTGAGCAGCTCATCACTCCTGCAGATTTTTTTCCATAGATAATGTCAAAAAGAAGGGAAATCCCAAGTCCACACCAGACAGATGAAAGCCTCCTCGGAGCGTCAGGAGAAAGCATGTCTTCCCGTGATCCCTGTGAGGGCACAGCAGTTGTGCACACAAAACCACTGATGAAGTACCTTGTGTCTCTGCTTTCCACAGTGAAGGACATGTGTTTGGAGAAGAGGTGCCACATGGGAGACTGCCTGATTACATTAACCCCACCTTATTTTCAGTGCAGCTGCAATCACCCCTACAAGATACCTGACTGCCAACGAGGTGAGCACAACCCCGTCAGAAAAGGCTTCTGCTTAGCAGAGTGCTGAGTGCATTGTGGTGGGGATGGCACAGCGAGGTCACCTCACCACAGATGGTCAGCAGTGGGACCTCACATGCAGCCCACCGCAGAGGGTGGACCTGCCCCGGTCATCCAGTCTGAGCCTGCTATGGCTCCCATCCCTGGGGCTGGTCAGTGGTGAGTCATGCTTGATTTACAGGGTGGTCGTTCACTCGCAGGTGAGACCCTCGGTGATTAGTGTTTTTCAAGAGTTCATAAGAACTTGAAGCCAAGAGGCTAAGTGGGAGCTCTTCCCAGTTTCCATTGGGCATGCGAGTGGCTGTGTAACATTCAGCAGAGTGACAAGGCTGTTCTGTGTTTTCCACGTTGACAGCATCTTCACCGTGCAGACCAAACCCGTGCAAAAATGGAGGTACCTGCATACGACACAGAATCAGATCAAAATTCACCTGCAAATGCCCTGAACCTTTCAGAGGGAGATTCTGTGAGATCGGTACGTCACAGCTCCAGGGGAGAGGGTAAGGGGGAAGCCTCCAGACAGCCAAGGGCTGGCTTCACCCTGTAGTCAGACTGATTGGTGCCATCATCGCACCAAGTACCTGACTGCAGCCGGGGCACCGGCCTCCTCAGGGAGAGTGTCGGAGGAAGGGGCTGACTTCTGCAGCCACCATCAGCAAAGGGGCTCAAAACAGTTCCCACACTGATGTTTTCTAAGTGTGCTTCAGCAAGGTCCCACTGGTAAATAATGAGCGAGCACATGTTTCCCAGAGGTTGCACGTGTCCCATGGAGAAGGAACATCAGGCTTTACTTAAACACCCGAAAGCTGATGTAGTGAAGATTCATGTCCAGTTGCCTGTGACTCCCCAGGCTGGGGGGACAGCCCCTGACACACGGATGGGTGGCCAAGGGCATGGGATTACCCCAGCCTGCATGGAGAGCCTTCTGCCTCTGCAGCACCACCATGGGCACCACACCCCACGCATTTCCAAGGAGAAAGATTTGTTTCTTTCTCTTTTAAAAGTTGATTGTACTTCAGACTCCATGTACAACTACCTGCTCTACATTGCAGGTGACTTTTCCTCCACCTCGCCTACAGGTTAGGTTCACAACCCCACAACCTTCCTTTTGGCACATCCATTGCCCTAGCATGATAGCAGCTCTGTGCCCACTTCTGTCTAATCCTGCTAATACCATTTCTTGCCCAGGCCAATGATGGAGAGATTCTGCTTTGACATTAAGACACCTCTTAGCCGCTAGGTCTTTACTATGCAAAGAGGTTTCAGGCATTTGAAGTCAATCAAGCTTCAAGCTGGACAGATGTTGGGACATTGCTCTTATTTCTGGCCTATGTAGGATAAGGGATATCATTGCATGACCCTTCTGATCCTCCATAAAATGAACACAGGGCAAGGAAGGGAAGGAAGAGGAATCATTTTGGGCAAGGAATAACACAAAAGTAATTTTCATATCACCATTGTCTTCCTACAGGACTGGATGATTGTTATGAAGAGGCCTCCTCGAAGTACAGAGGAAGAGTGAACCAAGCAGTGAATGGCAAGACCTGCCTGCACTGGAATTCCCACATTCTCTTGGACCACCCCATTAATGCCTTTATGGAGGATGCTGACTTCTATGGCATCGGTGAACATAACTTCTGCAGGTAATATTTTGAAGAAGCAACTGTAGAAGTCTAGATCAAAGAGACCACTGCAGACAAACTCTTCATTAATTTGGCAAACTGATGGTGTTAAGATCTCACATCTTTCTAGACACTGCCTGTCTATAAAATACCAGGATGTTAGAGGTGTATTCCCTAAGTCACTGTACTGACGTGAGGCTTCCAGAAGCAGCCCTCATTTCCCTGAATCAGTCCCTCATTTTTCTTAGGGTTAAGATAGGTATGAGGATAGTAAAATGGCAGAAGCCCCCCTCCTTTATCTCAGGCATCTTCTTTGTCAAATCTTACGAAAGAGTATCTTTGGAAGTTTGGCTCTCATATGGGAGCACGAGGCTGCTCCCCTAAGCATCCTCAGCTCCTTTGCTGGTTTCATGGAGATTTCCCCATTCCCTTTGGCTGATGCTCTCAGCTGTTTCCTTCAGGAATCCCGACGAGGATGAAAAACCCTGGTGCTACATCAGAAAAAATCACAAAGTGAAATGGGACTTCTGTGATGTTTCACCCTGCTCAGGAACAGGTAAGAATTAGAAGTGAGCTGTTTGGCAGTGTGGAGGTGGTCCAGTGCAGCAGGTGACCCCCTCTTACTTAACTCCTCCAGTCTGATACTATCTCTGCATTATGCATCTGCTGTCTCTTCCAATGCAGCTGAAGAGAGCCCATGGCCAACAGACAGCCCAAGAGACCCTCCTGGATCAAATGAAATATTCAAAACATGTGGACAACCAGAAATTCAAAGGACAATCAAGAGGATCTATGGTGGAGCTAAGACTACAGCTGGCAAACATCCCTGGATGGCATCTCTGCAGATAAAGACTTTAAAAGGGAGCAGACATTTCTGCGGTGGAGTGCTAATTGAAGCATGCTGGGTTCTTACTGCTGGGCACTGCATTGAGTAGGTGCATGTCCTATGCCTAGGGTAGATAAATGTATAAAAATCAGAATGGTTATTAAAGACAGTTTGGAATCCAAATTATTTGCAATCCAAACGATTGCTGGGAAGCAAACTGAAAGGAAAACATATATATGAAAAAATGAACACATACATGAAAATATACATATACTTAAAATTGATGCTTGCTGGAATAACAAATTAAAATTACCCCCACACACACCTAAAATGAGCTAAAATAGTTGTGTGAGAGGAAAAGAGGAGGAATGTAACAAAGTTTTGCAATGTATGAAAGAAGGACTCCGTGAAAACCTCGGGGGATATTGGGATACCATAAGCAACATCACATATTGCATCATAATTAAGATCTCCAGAATAGCCAAAATATGCTTTTTGCTTTCAATTGTTTATGTGCCAGTTAGCTTAGAACATGACATTCCCTTCAACATTTTTGTTGAACAGGTTGGAAACCACTGTCCATGGAAATTAGTAAATTGCACACCGGAGATCATTCCAGCACAGGTGATGTTAAGTATGCCCAGACAATGGCAAGCAATTGTACCCCCATGGCTCCGTGAGTTATCACTCATCATCACGGCCACAGTAACAGACTGTGTGCGCACTGCTACTCTGCCCCAAAATGCAAAGAAAAGAGTATTCATGCAGCTTTAAATCATTTCATTTCATGACTGCAACAAGTTAAGAGCACATATATTGTCCAACACCACTGCTCCCATGACTAAGCCCTCCTATAACGATCTTGGGAAATCTTCTGGCCATGCTTTACAGGAGGAAGCAATATCTTGACTTCCAGACACTAAAGATGGAGGTTTTCACCACCACTGATTGATAGATAATGTCTGCATGTAATTTACTTTTTTCTTTTGCAGACAACAAGCAGAAGATCTCCAAGTAGCCCTTGGAAAGCAAGACCTCAAGAAGAGAGAGCGTCAAGAGCAAATATTTGATGTGGAGAAGATCATCGTACATTCCAAATACAGAGAGGAGGACGGTGTCCCATACAATGATATTGGTAAATCCCTTTTATTGACTATTCATGTGGCTCACCTCCAACCTCAGTTGTTTGAAGCACCTCTCTCCAACTAAAGTCAATGTAAAATTCCCATCGAGGATATATTCTGGAAATAATTAGGCTAAATTGTGGGTTAGACCCATTTGAATCTTTGGGATGTGAATTGTGCTGAGTGGGCAAAAGTCACCGGTGGGGGGAGGTAAAAAACTAGGGGCAGGTCTAGCATGTGGTGCGAACAGCAGGGCAGGTATACGCAGCTTTGCAGAGGGTTGCGTCACAGACTGATAATGATGGCTAGGGATCAAAATTAGCTACAAATACTTTCTGTTGTTGTTTCTCTTCTCTCCAGCACTACTTAAATTGAAGCCAGTTGATGGTCACTGTGCAGTGGAAACAAAGTATGTGAAAACAGTATGTCTGCCTGACTTTTTCTTTCCTGTTGGGACTGACTGCTTCATTTCTGGATGGGGCATGACAGAGACAGGTATTTATGGGCTAGCTGGATTTTGGTGGGTACTTTCAGTAGCAATTGCCAGACCCAAATGTGGACCTAGGCACTTAGTGAAACCAAGACATGGAATTCAAAACTAAGGACAGCTAAACCCTGCCATGGAAATTACTCATTAGCAGAAATCTCCAGCTGCTAGACCAACCAAACCTTTCAGAGTTCTGAAAAAATCCCCGACGCATTTTTTTTGCTTGCCATCTGACACACCATGTCATGGTTTCGTCTGAAGCCAGCAATAGAAGCAAGAAGGTATCAAGAGAGAGGCTATTGTATAGTTTGCGTGTTTCAAGACAGGACCAAGAAAGACGGGAACTTTCACATGGTTTTCCAGCCCATTGGGTCAGATAAAGCTTTTCAGAAGCAGCATCTGGATCTTCAGATGCGCTGAAAAATAAAAAAAATCCAAAGCTTTTCAAGTTCAACCAGCTCTATCCAAAACCTTTCTTGCCCGCGGTAAATCCTAAGGGGAGAAATTACTATGCCTAAAAAAAGATAATGGCAATTTTCTGAAAAATGCATTTTCTCATGTTCTGATTGATGTGTTGCTGTAAAGCAGCAGAAGGAAAATGTGTCACTGAGGCTGCAGTAGGTGTCCTAGTGCTTTGTGACTGATACAGCCTGATACGATACATAGGACCAAATTCTCCCTTCTGATGTAACTCTCATTGAAGTCCACAAGAGACAAGCGTGTTCATTTGATCAGAATGCACCAACAGAATTTAATGGACATTTTTTAAAAGTTCCAAATAAAAAGTCTCTCTTAAAAAGGGTACGGGGAATTTTTTTTTCCCCCAACAAAGAATATCAAGTACCCTGTACGTGTTCAAACTAGATTGGCTCCTTCTTTGAGCAGAGCTATTATTAGCATTTCAGGAAATCACTGCAGAAATGGAATATTTCCTGAAACTCAAGCAGAACCAAACTTATAAACCACCTTTAATTATCTACAGATGTAGTGCTTTGAAACTCTGGCTATTGCCTTTAGATGTCAAGTTATGTCTTTAGATTCACTATAATTAATCATTGCCCTTAAATATTGTATGATTTTCAGTTTTCATCTGTTTCATTAGCCTGCGTGTTAAAACATCTAATGGCACCAGTCTGAGAAGTGCTGAGCCGCTCAAAGTCCCATTGGGACCCGTGGGAGCTGCAGACAGCCAGCACCTTTGCAAAGCAGCATTACATGGGTAGAGCTGATTGGAGCTAAATGCTGAATACCTGATTTTTTGCTTTTGTTCAGGCAACAGCTCGGTGTCCTGAGTGAAGCTTCCAGGCCCCAACTCTAACCCTTATCATTGCAGACAGATACTTCTTTTCTTCCCAGGCTAGCCCATGCATCCCCCCTGCTCTTCCCCCTTCCCATCCAAACGGCAAACAAGCTCCTATTTTGAACAAAGACAACATGTAACAGGATTGGGAGGAAGGTGACTCCATTTTTTTGGTGCACATCCCATAGATGAAGTATCTCGTCAGCTGTTAGATGTCAATGTCAAGCTGATTTCGCAGAAGAAATGCAATGCACCCAGAGCACATGATCACGTACTGGATGAAAGCATGTTTTGTGCAGGAAATCTTCAGAGACACGGAGTTGATTCTTGTCAGGTCTGTTGCTTTTTCTGTAGTTGAACACTAATTTTTTGTGTAAATAGTCAGGCTGTGCAGAGTAATAGCTTTGGCAGGGTGCTGCATATGTATCTGTTTCTCCCATCAGTAAATTTCAACAGCCATCATCTTTCTTCAGTACCGTTTGAGATGTATATCCCTAGAGCTAATGTTGTCACTGTCAGCCACAGGCAGATCTATGGAAGCTAGACACTAGCCTGGAAAGTTTGGCTTCTGAGGCAGTTTGTCATAATAACCTGAAAACTTGCCTTTTTTCTCTCAATTTTATTACGGCCTCTGCCATGAGCACCAATTCTAACCTGATTTTCACTATCAGAGCTAAGACTTGCAGGGAAAGTCAGGATTGATGTTTCTTTTCATTACAGCTAGTGCAAACGTGAAGCAAGTTCATATTCATACTGTTGTAAGACAGGGAAGAGTTTGAACAATGCTTCCTGAGGTGCAAACTACCACTGCAAGCATACTTTGCAATAGAAATCACCAATAAAACAAAAAATGAGACCAACCAGCTCAGAATAAAGTTATTTTGAAAGGTGTGGGAGAGATCAGGTGTTCTCATTGATGCCAAGGATCACATCTTCATCTTTCTAAGCTCGGGCTCTGAATGCCTGGTACTTTCAGGCCTGGGACAATTCATGTGACCTTGTCAGAGAAACATCACAGACTTGAGCAAACAAAAACTTCCATCCAAAAAGTTTGGTATCATTTGACCTGGTTCCAGAACTGCAGGCCTACTCAGGCACTGAGCAGCATCTGACGGTACATCCGATAGGAAAAAAACATCATTACAGCTTCAAAGTCTTATGATGGGAGAGGAGCATTCTTATTTTGGTTAACATTTTGCTTCATGTTTTGAACATGTGTGCTTTTTCTCATCAGGGGGACTCCGGAGGCCCGCTAACTTGTGTAGAAAATGGCTCCTACTATGTCTATGGCCTTGTGAGCTGGGGCGATGGGTGCGGGTTAAAAAACAAGCCAGGAGTTTACACCCAGGTGACAACATTTCTCAGTTGGATTAAATCCAAAATTCGGTCTGAGTCAAGGTCACTTCCTTAGGAGACAGCTTTGGAGTGAAAAATGGTAAGCTTGAGATATTTATTTTTTTTTATCATTTCCCCAAATGCCTCCTCTTCAACCAAAAACATTATTGATATTTCCTCATGGCCCGCGTGGGGCATCCTTCAGCACCCTTTTGAAAATAGCCTTAGAGCATTTGCTAGAATGCCAGTGACAGTTTTCCTGTTGGGATCTTTGAAATAAGCCCACATTTCATAGGCAAAACAGATCAGAAAGTAAAGCAACCCCAGTTCTTCCCCAAATCAATCAGAGCTGCAGTTGCCAATGTTTCAGGTTTTGCTTTTCAAGCCCTGAAAATTCTGCGGGCTCAGCTGCTGCCACCCTTTCCCTCTTCCCCTCATGCCCCCGGCTAAGGTGGGTTTCTTCTGCACTCATTGGACCCTGACACCTATTGGTGCGTGCTCCTAAAGCCAGTGCTGGTTTTTGCATACATAAAAAAAAAATCATCATGTGGCTGTTTGCAAGACTGCGGCCATTGGAATTATCTGAGGCGGGAGAATCAGGCAGGAGAATTATTTTTAAAAGCACTTCTGTAGGGCAAATAACCACAAATTCCATCAGTGATGTATTCCAGATTGAAAAAGCAAAAAAAATCACTATTAGAATTACCCACTTTATTCCTGACTAGAGGATAATTACTTATTATGCTCCAGATCTACAGTGGTACATGTGGGTTTAACTTCAATTCATACCAGTGAGACGTAGGGGATATTAAATACCATTAAAAAAATGGGTCTAAAGCTATTGGATAATTCTTGGGTTTTTGCAAGTTTTGCAAGTCGAATTGTATATTTTTTTTGTCCAATGAATCTGCAACCCTATACAGGAACTTGAAAAATGGGATTGGTATTAAATCAGGGTATAAAGAATAGACACAGTTGTGAAGAGTCAATTCGTTAAAATAGTGATGTCTCTTTCATCTGAATTCCAGGGTTTTCAACCTTCTCTAAGCGGCTACCTAATCTATCAATAGCTACCCCTATTGCCATAACGTCTAACAAATTAATTCTGAATTTTTGCTTTGGAAGATTTGAAAAAGACTGAAGAACTAATTGTGATCTGAATACATCCTGTTAATCAAGAACAAATTCTCTGATGGCCGCTAAAACACGTGCCCTTGGTTAGTCAATGATAACTTTGCTTCCACTGGCCTTTGTCTTGTTCATCTGTTAAGCCACCTGAATCACGCTTTTGTATTCTGTTAGGTCAATGGTGCCAATAATCCGGGAACATAAACATCTCAAAAGATTACAAGTATGGAATAAGATTCATCTGATTTATTCATTACAAATTATTTTATATTCTACCAATCAGGTTCATTCATCTGTATTACAAAGCTGAGCCTGCCAGTCACCTAGTACTAATTTCATTTACAGCTTTAAATAAATATTAGATTCTGTAATACATACAGTGATAAAATATCCACACAAAAATAGAAAGATGTTATAAATTGCAACTTTTTTGTTGCTTTTTAAAACAAAAAGTTCTTAGACTCCATCTATTGTGCTTCCCAGGAAACTGGAAAAGCTACAGGATTTGCAGGACAAGATGAAAATCTGTGTTACGTCATGTTTCTGTTACTTCTGATACAGCTGCATTTTCCTTCTCTTGACCTGCAGAATTTCTGAAGCATCAGGGTTGACTGTGACCTGCTGAGATCCTTCCGTCTCCAATTGGTCCTGTTAAATCAAACCCAACTAAGTTGTGAGGACAGCCAGTGGACAGGAGAAGGTTTTAACAACTATACTATAAAAATATTGGTATATTAAAAATTACTTCAACTGGCAAACAAATGAGCAAAATCTGAATCACTGCTCTGCACTAAGCAAATCTCTACAGTGGAAAAGTGCAAAAAATGGAGCCATTCATGTAAGTTAGATGCTACACATATCGAAGGACTGAATGTGCTCAAGTCCTGATTTCTAATTTGAGTCCTAAATAAAGAGCAAACCAGCAAACACCTGAGTTCCAGGTTGACTGCACACCTGTGGATTTCCCTGGCACCACCAGATCTTTATCACGTGTAGGACTTAAGAAGACATTGCCTGCAGTCCCCGCGGCCTGCATTCCTCAACCACAGTTATAATTTATTTCCTGAGTAACTTTTCAGATGGGAATGTAAATCATGGCCATGCCCTGTTTCTCTTGGGCTGGCTTATTGTTTGACTTGTTGCCAAAGTTAAAACTTAAATGAAACTAGTATTTAAAGTGCAGAACTTCTCTTTTACTGTAAGATAATGCTTCCTAACTGTAGGGTTTACAAAGTCCCTGCATGGACTTTTGCTGTCTTGTGCTGGGACACTGCAGATTGGGAGTCATCCCTGTGGAGGTAGGGAGAAGGAAAACCTGGAAGATCCCAGCTTGTAATTTCTTGCATCTTGGGCTGGACAGAGATGGAGGAGGCTGGAGCAGTCCCCCTTTGCAAAAAGCCTCGCACACTATAAGGGAGCCTCACACATTATGCTGTTAGGAGTCTACACTGAGCCTGTCGATACAGTTGCCAGTGGAGATTACATGGCAACACAGATGTATCTTGCTGACATTACTTCTGCTTTCCATGGAGGTACCAGGACACTCAGAAATCTGACAACATCCACAAGTTAAGGGAAAGACATCCCATAGTATAAGTAAATCCTATCTCATGGCACTTCCTAGTCCCTACAGGAATTCCTCAGTCGTGACAGTGCTGAATTCTCTTGAGAGGTTCCTTCAAATTAAGGTGTACACAAAGCCACAAAGCTTCATGAGGGAAAAATATGTAACATTCTGGTCAAATAATGGGGAGAACTGTAGACTCCAGGGAGCATTCAAAAGCATTAAACAGGATGTGTTCCTGTCTGCCTTCTAGAGAGCAGAGCTGTTGGGATTTGTGAGAAGAATGGTTTACTCTACTTACAACTCCAGGTCCATACTGCGCAGAAGCACCCTGCAATCCCATTTCCCGAATGTACGCCAACTCAGCAGCTCTTCTTGCCATTTCGACTTTGTGAGAACCTGGGGGAGTCCAGCCAATGCCTCTGAGCCAGTTCAAGTCAGACTTGTATTTTACCTGACAGAATGAAACATACACCAGTGCGTATTATTTTGTTTGGCTCTAATCAAACCACATGCCCTGGGTATTCAAGAGAGAGCATATAAAGAGCAACAGAGTCGATAATAAACAAATTATTCATTTTAAGCAAACAGACTGTAGTTCTTTCAAGAATGTGATTTTGTTGATAGGTAAGGTCTGCGAAGCACATTGCCACGGACAGCTCCTAGCACGTGGAGGGACAGTGTCGCTCAGCTATACTTACATCACTCTGCAGCTTGTAGGCCTGCTTTGCATGCTTCACATTTAGCTGCTCAGGATCACAAGTGTATTGGTGGAAAGGCTGCCTGTAGTTAACATTGCTTGCAAGCTGCTGGCTTCTCTTGGCATGGAGGAATCCAGGCTGGTTGAGGTGACTCTGGAACTGTGCCCTGTTTTGGGCATATTCACTCCTGTATTGGTTGTCACTCTGGAGTTTCCCCACTCTGAGGACATGCCTGATTTTGGGATCATCATTTGCACTGAGGAATCCAATCTGCTGGCCTCTGTCTCTCAGGAAGGCTTCTCTGTATTTGTACTGCAGGAAGCGCAGAGGAAAATCTCATTTTCACATTCAGATTACCTTCAAATTCTGTTATGAAATAACTTACTCTCCCCTAGCTATCAGTAATGCTTCCTGTAGCCCACAAAGACCAAGGCTTTGTTTGATATCAAACTACATCTCCTAATCTAACAAGACACATTAGAAGAACACCCTTTGTGCTAATTTTTAAAGGAGTAGAAAGACTTAGGGAGCCCAAAATACTCATCTCTCAAAAGCAATCAGAGGTCCCCTTACTGTTTCACACTTGCGCACACCCAATACACAGCTCAAGCAATGAAGCTCCTCCATCTTCAGCTTTCTTGCCAACTGCGGTCTTCTGTGTTCAAAGGTGACCCACTTTATTCTAGACCATGCTTTAACTATTCATAGCCTAGTACCTATTTTATTTAACTACGTCATAATATGCTTCCTTCCCAAGAATAACTCTTTGAAGTGAAACAGAGCAGCCTGGTATTGGACATCATTAATGGAAGCTTTTAGTTGGAAGTCTGCATTTAACTGGCATTTGGTTTCACTGGGTCACCAATTTTCCAAACCAGAACAAGGTTCACTTACGTCAGAATTCACCCATTTTTACAGGGTGGGGGTGGCATGGGAAGAGGGTTGGGAAGTGTTTGAAACAGAACAATTCTTACATCACTAGCAATCTCTCTTGAAGCCTTTGCTGTCTGGAATGGGATGGCATCAATCCTAAAATCGTAGCCAGATGCCCTTGTCTGTTCCCAAGATGTTTTATATAATTTCTGTATTGAAAAGAAAAGAACAAAACAGTCATTTCCCCCTGCAGTTTCTTAAATGCAGTCCCATAACTGCAATAATAAATGTTTTATCCTACTGGGTTTATTTGTATCAAGAGTCATCAGTACCATCTCCAAGGTTTTGATCCAGTTCTATAACACTTCAACTTCTTTTCTATTCACCATAATGATAAAATGCCTCATCTGAAAAGTGCCACCAGGGTTTCCTTTTGTACTTGAATGTAGTTGTTTTTGATGTGATTTAATTTCTATTAGAAACTGTGATGCCTCAGTCACATCAATATTGCATTGATATTGCCCTTATTCTCTCGTTTGATGCATCCACTTGCAGTGTCTTGGGTTTCGTGGCATCATAATTTCAATACTAGTTATTTCAAGCTTTTCAACTGATCCCTGTCTCTATCCCCAGCCACATGTGGCTTCATTAGCTCATATGGAATCACAGCCGGTTCTAACATATTTAATGTGACTTTGAGGATGTGAAATACATTTACATCCTGAAGAGAAATTGCTCTAGATTTGGTTCTTCTTCCATTAGTAGCTTTCTTAAAACAGCTTCCAGTCTGCATGTCCTGCTACACAGCCATGTTATCTTAGCTGACACTTTTGGCTGTCCCTTTCTGATTTTATTCATTTGCTTTCTGTAAGACTTTGATTCATCCTTTCTGGGATTTGTGACCATATGAAAACAAGTACAAAATCCACTTCACATTTCAAAAGATATTCTTCGTTACACTGGTCAATTTAGTTCTAGGTCATGCTTAATTTGAAGGTAAACTGAGATATCAGAAATCCTGCAAGACAGCCTGGGTAGAAGCAATGCAAGCATTACTGTACACCCTGCTAGCATGTCTAGGTCTGATCTTTCATTTGTGTGCAATCACCCCTTTGCCTTTTTGCCTTTTCCTCTATCGCTTCAAAGAATATAAATCCTATTTGTTTCTTTCACCTACAGAGCACCTGTCACCAAACAAGGAACTCACTCTGACCCTACAGTTAAGGACAACAGCTATTTAATCAGGGTACGGTAGATTAGGAATAGACTGAGTCCCTCTGTCTGGGATAACGTGGAAACAAAATCCCTTTAAACCAATTCCACTCACTGATTCAGTTGCATCCAGGTTGACAACAACTGTGCCTAAGGGATCAGTTCAACACAGTGTTGCAGCTTCATGAAGATAGATCATACAGTCAAGGAAAGAGAATTCTCCCTCCTCCCCCACCAAAACGTAGATTTAAATTTGTAACTAACCATACCTATACTGAAGGACTGAAATCCTTAATAATAGCTTCCTGCCCTAGAAAGCAGAACCAATTCTCAAAAGAAAAATCAACAGACTTTTCCTGATCCCTCCAGCCCAAACATAGCAACATGTTGGCTGTCCACAGCCTCTGGCTTTTTCAGTTTTGGTCAGGCTCAGAGAACATGGTTTCTACATATACATGAAAGTTTTTCATTCCCAAGAAAGTTTGTTTTCCTTGATGACAGTTACCAAGTCAACTCGCCAAAGTAAAAGGCTTACTCACATCACTGATGTAAAGTGCATTCTGGCGGGCTCGGATAAAATCCGGATGATCAGGAGGCAGGGTGTACCTGTGCCTGGCTTCAGAGTCCCCAGCCTTGTACAGTCTCTGTGGAGTCAAAAGTCATTGAGTACAACTGATACTGGAAGCAACATTGAGATCAATTCTTTTATGCATTATTGTACAACAAAAGTTAAGATTACTTATAGTAAAATGAAACCTACGTCACTGCACTGGAGGTAGCTGTTTTTAGCATGGATCAAATCTGGAGAGTCAACCACGGCAGTGAACTTCAAACTTTCTGGCTTCTGACGGTACTTTACCTGAGAGGGGGAGGAAGCAACAAAAACAAACAAAGGAAAAAAAGCACAGGATGTTTCTTTTAATGATATATCACAATTCCAGGTGTCTAATAACTGGAGTAAAACATAAAAGCCACCTTCCTGAAGCCACAGTATTAAAAACATACTGTTTTGCGTTAGTCTTGGTTGCTATTTCAGCTAGGGAATGGGGATGCTGCTGCATCTTTGCTGTGGTGCCCAGGCACCAAACTTCTTTTTTTGTGTGTGTGCAAGAAGGACTTCCTACTGAAAATTCATATGCAAAAAGCTTTCGAACACTACACTTTTGACAGCTCATAAGTTTTCTCCATTAATGCATGATACTGAGCAGGCAAATGCCCCTTCAGTGTGGTTGTCAATGCTGTATCTTTCTATATCACTTCCATAACCACCTGCTTAGAATTTCATAATGGAGTTTACTGCATTTATTTATTGCTACATGTTTTGTTTATACTCTTGTGTTTCATTTGGAATGGAAAATATTCAGCAGGTGTCACACAGTGGACTTGCATCTCCCGTACTGCTTCTTGGTAACTTACACCTTGTATAAACAGGCTCCCACATCAAAAGGAAATGATAAGCTACATTCGTAAGTGTCATGTAACGAGGAGCCTTGATGGTAAACAATTCCTACAGACGTGCTATCCCATGAAAGATTTATCAGTTACCTCGCTGATGAGCTCTCCAGCCTTCTTTACACTTTCTATCTGAGGAGATCTCAGAGCCATCCAACCAACTCCTTTCATGAAGTTCAGGTCTGATTTATAGCGATGCTGTTAAAAATGAAAATCATTAGCTATCAGTTTTGTATCCACAGCTATTAAGGTTTTTTAAAAAGACTCCCTGATTCATATTAACATTTTGAGGTTTTTCATTTGCCATGCACATATCAGATCGTAAAGCCAAACTGTTTGCATTTGTTCATTCCACCAGGAATTAAATAATGTATCATATGCAAGTTACAAGAGAAGGCCCCATGAGTGAATTAGTATGACTCAAAGCAGTAAGTAATAACCTGTTTGTACTGGGCGTAAAAGAACCCCTTTTGAAATAATTTTCTGAGGTGAGTTCAAGTTAGGAATACTAATTATTTTATCTGGTGCATGGTTCCTCATTAACCCCATTTCTAGGAGGACACATTACTCTTTCTTTACTCACATTAAAGGCTTGCTCTACCTCCTTAATCCAGTAAAGAAAACAAGGTAGACCCAATAAAAAGTGAAAACCAGTAAAGTACCCACAATCCCAACAATTCTGACTTCTCCTTCAAAGTGACAGTGGCTCACTGTGTGACTTTAATGCAATCATCCATTTTTTCAGGTTGTTTTTTTTCCCTATATGCAAAAGGACCTAACAGCCAGCTAGCTCAAGTGTGTTGTACATTACTCTACTAGATAGTGAGGGTATCAGACAAAACCACTTTCATCATTTCTCTGGATTCCTAACCTGTGGGGTCTAAAGGCAAAGAGCCAAGTGCTGAGGTTCTTACTCATCTCCTGTCCTGTCCCTTTGTAGGCAAGCTCTGAAGTTCATGCTGTTAGGGTCTAAGGACTAAGTCACTGGAAATGCCACTTTCCTATCACGTGAGCCACCATCACACATCAATAAAGAGTAAAAAATCCTGCCTGGATCTAACTACCTGTATGCCATCTGTTAGCCATTACAGGAGAAGGCAGGAATGGGAGTTGGAAAGGCAAAGAACTGCATCTAGCAACAGCTTCTATACCATCCCAAGAATATCCCAAAAAAGTTCTGGCAATGTACAGTACATTTGGGATACCAGATAGCAAGTACACTGAGTAAGAAAGAAGGATACAAGCTCTCTGGTGCTTTGATTACCGCTCTGACCTTCATAGCTGGAATAGCTGCTAATATCTGCTCATCAGATCTGACTAAATCCAAAAAATATCCCATCACTTTGTCTCACAATAAAATCCTGAGCTCAGTAAATGATCAGCTCTCTAAAGACCTATAAAGAGTTAGCATAACTTTCTGAACAACCTTTTTCACTTCCCTGCTGAATGATTCAGTCTCTTCTCTTACAAAACAAGAACAGAGCTTCCTGCTACAGAGCAGTTAATGACACTGGACTCTAAACTGTCAAAATACAGCTGCCTGCATCCATGCAGCTTTATGCATGCACTCAACACCTACATCTGTTTGAAACCACATACAGAAAATGACTTGTCCTTGAACAAAGGTACATGCTAAGGCAACGTGAGCATGGATCTGGCCCATGCTGAGGATCCACCATTTCTGTCATCAGAGTTTGTCTGAATTTACATTTGCATGAACAATTTCTGTGAACACATCTGGGGAACTGGTTGTTTGATATGATCATTTCTGTTTGCAAAATGACCTTCTAACATATCCCAAATCAACCTCTGAGCATTTAACTTTCTGCTCAAAGAATTCTGCATGTAGAGCAGTGGCTGTCAAACCACTGACTGGCTGTGATGCAAACAGCTGAGAGATGATTGTGTATATCTCTCAGCTCTAGAATAAGTGACATGGACCACAGTGATATTCTGTCAGGTTCATAGCACAAGAACCGCTGATTCACATATATTCCGTATGTGAGGAGCAATTGGATGTATTGCTGCTACACATACATAAGTTTCCAAATGGTCTTTCTAAAAACACTGCCCAATGTCAACATAAAATTTGTGCCAGTTACTCAAAGCTTTGTTATTGCTGAAGGAAAGTCTTTACCTCACTCTGTAGCATGTGGGCTCTTTTGGCCCATTTCATCTTCATGTCTTCTGGGAGTGCTGTAAATTCATGGAGCCTCTTTCTGTAATCTTGATCACTTGCTAAGGCCTGGGCTTTCCTGGCATGGACAAGATTCACCATGTCCATGGGCAGATGGTACTGAGACCACACTTCTTGGGATCCCTTCTTATACTCCTGTTCACTCTGTAATTTGGCAGCATGCAAGCAATGCAGCAACCTGGTGTCATCCAGAACACTTTTGGCACCAATGTGCTTTCCTCTCTCCATCACAAAGTTGTGTTTATATTGGTACTAAAAATAAAAAAGGGTAAAAGTGAAAAAGAGCCAAACTTAGACTGGCTACTCTAGCTAATTTAACTTAGGATAAGTCACTGAAACATCTATGCTGTCTGTGAAAACAACCAACATATGCAGCACTAGAAAGTAATTGTCTGAATCTCTCATTGCTCTCAAATTTAAATACCACAGTAGTTGCAACATTCAAGTTAAGCGCATCTCAGTATATTCTCTGAATATGCCCAAAGCATTGATCGTGTTTAACCTCAGATTATGTACTTTTATTATCTCTCACAGAATTTTATTCCCATCACTAGGAACAAGAACATAAGAGAAGCAAACAAAAGACAGAAGAAAAAAATCTATACAAAAGAGAAACATCATGCACTCTGTAGCCTTCAGATTTGCAAATGCCACCCAGCTATTTTAGAGAGTAAATTCAGTTTTCCTGGATCAATAACTATGTTGAGAAGCCTAAGATGGTGGTCTGAGCACAAGAATAAGCACCAGCAACCCCTCATTCTCATCTTAGCTGGGACTATGACTCTCCCTATGATCTTGCATTTATCCTCTCTGTGAAATAGTGATGATGATGATAATGATTATTTATACAGCATCAACAGGGTGCTTGGAACTTTAAAGGGAAGGCCTGGGCCCTGAAGAGTTCATAATGTAGTTGAAATGGGATAATAACACTTATCTACCACACAAGAGAGTTGTGGGGATTAAATTACAGTAGCTAATGTTTATAAAGTGCTTCCAAGATGAAGGGCCAAATTCAGATCTGTTGTAAGTGGATGTAATTCTATTATGGACTTGTACCCTTTAGAGCAGATCTGAAGCTGTAACCAAAAGCACTCTACAAAATATGGTTAAGTATACATTATAAATTACAGCTAGAAATACTTGCTTCATAAAACAAATACTCATGAAATATATTCATATTTTATCACATTAGAGATAAAATATGCAACTAAATACTAGACAAAATGAAGACTTTTCTTACTAAAATTAGTTTAATTGTCAGTTTTTCTTATAATTTATTAAATTTCTTGTGGGGAAGAGATGAACTTAGGCTTTCTGAGAAATGGATACCACCATGTTTGAGTGTTTTGCAAACAACTATCCAAATGAGAGGATATTTTCCAGGGCAAGAAGATTTGTTTCCTCTATTTCAGAAATTAAAGGGACACGTATTTACAGGAGCATCCACTAATTTTCACTTCCTAACCAGATAGGCAGCTCCTGATTTTCAGAGATTCAAAGAATGCACAGCTGCTTCTGACTCCATTTCAATTCAGGTGCACTAAGCACTTCCAAAAGTCAGCTCAAAACAGGGTGGACAGAATTAGTAGGCACTTTATTATATGAGGAGCTGAAAGCCTGGAAAGGAGCAGAATCCCTCGGATTTGTCTTTCTGCAAAGACTTTAATTCACTAGCTATTTCCCACTGGAAGATGTTTAACCGAGCTTGGTTCCCGATTAGCAGTGATTCTTCCTCTTCTTTTTTTTTTTTAATTCGCACAAAGAATCTCATTCATAAGTAATATATTCTGTCTCACACTTGTCTCACATGGTTACGGAGTTGCTTTAATTCAGTAAAATCTGCTTTAGACATTGTTTTACATGAAGTTAACAGAAATTAGGCAAGAAGGAAGGTTGAATCATTCAACTCACATCACTGGCAATTTCTCTGGAGGCCCTGGCAGTCTGGAACGGGAGTGCTTCCGTTGTCAGCTTGTAGCCTTGAGCACGTAGATTATGCCAAGATTCCCTGTATTTTGCCTAAAGTAGGAAAGGCACATGTAGATTGCTGTTTCACTTTTAAATGCACAAAGGAACAAACAAAGGAACCCTCTTTCATTTGTTATTCTGCGTTACAGTCTCATTCTTTATAATCAAAGAATTTTTTTAAATTATCTTTGGGAAATCGTACTAACTCAGACAAAACATGTTTCATTCTTTATGTAGATTTAATTTACTCACAACTATATACATGCTAATGGAGATAAATATCATTATGATCAAATCAGGGATAGCATAAATAGAATAGATCTAGAGAGTCCTCTATTTATCCGTCTTCCTTGCCACTGCACAATTCATCCTCCATCACAAAAAAGTATAAGAACTACAGAACAAATTCTTACATCACTGAGGTTGGCTGCATTTATTCTTGCCCGTGTAAACTCAGGCAGACCCAGTGTTGGTGTATAGCGATGCTGACTGTCCTCTCCCGCCGCTTTATACAAGCGCTAGGAAAGAGATCAAAAAAGACAATTGCAATTAATTTTCTCTATTGTTTCAATAACAAAACAGTAGTACTTAAGTTGTTTATGATCATGACAGCTATAGTCAGCCAGCACAAAAACCAGCTAAGAATATACTATTGCAATTGCAATTTCATGGGTTTTTTTTCTGGGCATAAAAAACTTTTACATTAGTTTTTATACATATATCACGATACCAACCCACTATACTCTTAGCCTTGCATTGATATGTTCCCAGCAGGCCAAAAGTGGACCTAAGAACATTAAAGGTACCATGAATGTTTGTTAAATAAAAGGGCAGGCATTTCTGGTAAACTGGCCGTATTTTCTAGCTTGGATTTTTCCTCATGTTATTACAGATGATTTTGATAATTTGCCTATGGGTTTTGTCTTGTTTTTCAAAAAGTAAGAAAATGAATTTTTTTTAGGAGGCCTGTAAAGTGGACCACACTATGCAAATGAGCTCCCTTAAGTACACCTCACAGAACTGATCTTTTGAGGCTTTGTTTCATGTAAAAAATCCCTGATGACAGGACTCTATTGTATGGATACTATTTAAGCTTTTTGAAAGAGATTGAATTGAAAATGGTATTAAATGTTTGAAAATAACAAAAAGTGATCTAAGTGTGAAAAAGCACAAATCAGTGATGCTTGCTTTCTTTTTGATGCATTTCGCTTTCAGAACAGGGCTTTCTCTTTCCCACTCCTCCATCCCTAGCTCTCTGCATTTTGAAAAGCATATTTTCTGATTCATGTTAGGAGAGCCTACCTCATTAGCAATCATATTGCTGAATTTTGCATGAAGGAGGCCAGGAGAGTCTGTCACCGACGTGTACTTGAAGGAATGTGGCTGCTGACGATATTTACTCTGAGTTCACACACAAAGAAAAATGAACAGAATAAATAAATTGTCTTGTCAGATAAGGGACTTTTTCCAATACCAGTGGTCTAGTATTGCTTCTTGTGCTTAAAACTATACTTTGCAAAGGGTATGTGTCTATTAACTGTTAGACTAATTCACCTTTTGCTACTCTGAATTTGATGCATTCAAGTCTCACAGGGGAAATGAAAAGTAAATAAGGAATAAGGTGTTAAAAAAAAAAAAGTGAAAAAAGTGCTGCTATGCGGAATACAGTGATCAGGTTATTTTGCTCCTTGGTGTCATTAACCCTGGCTAGTGGAATTACAGTAAAGTCAATCCAATGAAGAGAGAAGGTCTGCACAAGCCCACTGAACTCTCACTTTGTGAGAAAAATGAGGTTCCACCTGGTCCTGTGTCGGAATTGTGAACAAAATAACTGCAAGATCACTGCAAGCAGGGATCCATTCAGTAGAACACAACTAGGAAGAACACTCTTATTTTTCTTAATTTCACATCTATGTGAATATGAGCAATAGATCCAAGATTTGAAACTAGGAGAGACTGTAAGAAGAGAACATGACAGAGGAAATAAAAATCCAGTTACAGAGGTGGGGGAAATAATAGCACACAAAAGCAGCAAGTGAAAAACAGACTAAGACTGTAAAGCAGGAGCAAAGCTGAGGACAGAGTAATGTACTGGGCACTCTGCAGGCCAGTCTAATTTTGGAGAATCAGTACAAGCTATTTATTAGAGATAGGCACAACCTTATTTTTACTTTAAAAAGATCATTTTAAATCTAAAATAAATAATATAAAATAACAACCTCCTGGGTCTGAAACACAGGAGAAAAGATTGGCGAAAAAAGCAAAGTCTGCAAAGCCTTGAATGGATTCAGATGGGTTCACCCATCTGCAGTTAGGACACGAATGGAATGATCAAACACAAGGGGAGGGAGCCTAGCATTATCCAGTGAGTCACTTTGCCGGCCCAGTTTAATAGAAAGACATCTGGCAAACTCTTGTTTGTAGTGGAGAAATCAAAACCCTCTTTTGTTACCTCGCTGATGAGTTCAGAAGCTTTCTTCTTTCCTTCAATCTCTAGGGCCCCTGGAGTAATACATCCAACTCCTCGCATAAAGTTCATGTCAGACCGGTATAAATTCTAAGGAAAACCAAGCAGAACTAATTACAAGTTTGCATTTGAGATGCCCTATATTTATTCATCCCAAAATACACAATAACGGTATTCAAATAAATCCATTAAAATTAGTATCTAGCACAGAGAGTTCATATACATTACCCTACATTCTTGTGTTTATGTATGTATCCATGTGCATACAGCACTGACAGATCTACAGTACAGATGCAAGATTCTGAGTACTAAGTCTCATGAACACCGAATGATACTTGGGCTCCTAACTTCCATTTGTAACGCTGAAAAAAATTTTCCTAGTTACATGAATGTTCTTCATATATAATACATAAATCACAGCTATGTATTATTTATTTATAAATATATATAAAATAAGATCAGTTTAGAAAAGTGTATGAAAATATTTTTAAATAAAAGCTGGTAACTTTTTAATAAGTGGAATTGCAGACAAAATAGCTTTGCTTTTCAACAGTTCTGAATGGTCATAATATAAGTAGGGAACACTAAGGAAAAATAGCACTAAGCCACCGTACAGACTTCGTTAAAATATTTTCCAGACCACCAAATCCAGCAGTGCCTCATTGTAAATATTACTTTTCCAAAAGTTACAAATAAGTTACTGGTAGATACATTATGACAAATATTATTTCATTTGATGATGAGAAGAGTGAGGAGGAGGAGAAGGATCACCTTTTTTGTGCTTCAAAAGAGCTACAAAGACCAAACAACTAGTAAAGCACAGATTCACCTACTTGATGGATATGTGGAAACTGCTACTGCTTACTGAGGGAAGAACTAGCTTTAGTTAATGAGGCATTTTGGTTCAGCCAACCACTTATAATGGAAATGGAACAGAACCAGCTCCTCTTCCATCCATGTCTGCCTAGTGCTAATCTGTAGACTCAAAGGAATCATGGTGTTGTGTACAGGAAATATCCTTTGTGAGTCAGAAGGTAAGAAAGGACAATGCTAGAGCTTGGTCCTCACCCCTTGCCAGCTATTAGCACCAGCTGGTAAGAGAGTTAAATTCTGCACTCTGAGACGTGTTGCTGGCAACCAGCATTTCACTCCCAATTCAGAAGAGAGGCATGGATGAAAACCTGCCTCAGAATCTCTGATTAGATGTGTTTTCACCCAAGTTAGGGCAGCACAACTGGCATCTGATGTTTACACTTGTTTGAACACAGTATGCCATCTTTAAGACTGTTGGCTGAAAGTGTTAAACTGATATAAAGTAGCATTTTGGGGCCAGACTTGTTTTTAAGATACAGCCCCTCCTGAGGTCTCCAGAGGCAACGTAATCTATTAAAAGCCCTTTGCTCAGGGCTGTGCCTACAGACATAGTCTAACCTTGAATTTGTAAGGCATTATCCAGTTAATTTTATTAAAAATTACACAGGGAGCTAAACTCATCCTTCTCAGAATGTCAATGGTTATGTCTTGGGCCAGAATTTAGAAGTCTCTTACAAATCAGATATTTAACAATAGGCATCTTCCTTGTGGAAGTACACATGAATTTTACCCAGATGCAAACCAACTCAAATACCAGCTGGTAAGCAGTTTGCATGGTTAGCAAGACCTTAAAAAGAGTATATTTCACCAACATTGCAATCATCCTCACTTGCAAATACTTCTCTGCCCAATCATCAAAGGCTACTATACTTTATCTCTCGGTATGGTGTGATCACACATGTCGTACAACTGCCCAGTAAGATAAATGTCTCATTTCTGAATGTAACCGAGGGGGGATAGCCATTGTTTATCCCTCAGCTGCTGCTCAAATACATACCGTCAGCTGTCATGAATTGGAACAGAACTATCTTGCATCAGACCCAACAGGGGAATATCTCTGGGATGTTTTGCAATTACCTCACTCTGTAGTTTGTATGCATTCTTGGCACACCGCAATCTCACATCATCAGTCAAAGCAGTGTACTGGTGTAGCAGCTGTCTGTATTCTTGTTCACTGACCAAAGACTGGGCTTTCCTGGCATGTACCAAGTTTATCATATCCAGTGGCAGGTGGAAGTGAGTCTTTGTATCCTCAAAACCTTGCTTATATTTCACCTATCAAATTAAAAACAGATCACACAGATATCACAACATGGTAATAAGAACTCAGGTTTTGATCAGAAGAGACATTCTCCATACTTCTTCTAATTCCCAGTATAAATTATTCTTTTTAAAAGTAAGTTCCCTAACTTATTTAACTATACTGGAAATGATCAATACTTATAATTAGAACATGTGGCAGCCTATTCTTCCTCAAAGTAGTAGCCATCTACATTATATTCAGTTAAGCTAGGATATTATTTATACTTTTAATTTTTGTTAAAACTGGATACGTTGAATCTATAAAATTACCAAACTGATGAATGAATTCTTAATTCACTGCATTTCTAGAAAGCACAGCAGAAAGGTGAAGCTACTGCCTGAGGACAAAATGCAAACAGTTATATTTATATCAGAATTCGTACAAATCTTCACTCAAAACATTTGTTGGTCTCTATTGATTTGGCCAGTTTCATTTCATAGTTTTAAATTTTATTTTTAGTGTTGGATTTTTTTTTCCCTTCTTGTCTCTGTCCAGGAAAAGAAAGCCATAGAAATCTTCAAAGAATTTTTTTCACATGACATTTCCCTATCAGATTATGCAAATTTGAGATGTTCAGGCTGTTCATCCAGATAATGAACATTCAGAGTTATTGATGATCATCAAACTGACTTAGAGTAACCTGACAGATGGATGAATTCTTCAGACACTTATTGTTACCTGTATATCTAAGCATACCATCACACAAGAAAATCCTAGTACGAGCCCAGCATTCACTGAAATTCATGAACACTCTCCCATCTATATCCACAATCAGGCTCGCTACGGACAGTTTTGGTAAGAAGATAAATATTTCTTAGATTATTTATGTGCTTAAAGCCAGACAAATATTTCACTGCTTTCTGGATCAAAATGCACTGAACAGCTACAATTCTTATAGACAATGAGCAAATGATGTGATTCATAGCATATCCCAAGACCAAGTTAGAACCATTCTCCAACCAAAAAAGTCCAATTTGAAATTCCATAAACTCATTCATCCTTTAGTCTTTCAGGAAAACAGTAAATTGAAAATAATCACTGAATAACTTTGTATCTCTACCAAATTTAATTTACTTCTGCACAAAGACCACTACTAATTCTCAATTAGACCTGCCTCTGAGTGATACTTTTACAGAGTAAAATATTCTATGCTAGGCAACAGTGGTATGCAGCAGGAGATTGTGCAAGAATGCACAGTCTTCCTTTATTGTCAAATTAATGTTACTGTAAATAATGTAAAAGAATGGCAAGAATATCATGGTTATATCAAAATATCTGGAAAGTGGGAAAGCAAGCCCTAAGTTTTAAATAGTAAGCTATTCCAGAGCTAGTCCACAGCTGAAGTGCATCTTCCATGAGGAACTACTCACTGTTAGGAAACCAATTCCAAAATGCCCACATCTTCTTTCTTTTACTTACGTCACTCTGTAGCGATGCTGCATGGACTGAGTGAGCAATATGAATATCACCATCCAGGCCATGTGAGCCAACCATCTTTCCTTTCATTTTCTGAAATGCCTCCTTATACTTGTGCTAAAAAGGAAATGAGAATAGAAGTGTGAATAGAAGTGAAGTAAGTATTAGTCAGATTGTTAAAACCTGAATGAAAGGGCTTTCATATTACAGAAAGTGAGCTATGGACAATAAATTCTGGCTATACTCAATATGATAATAAATCTGAATGAACCTTTAGTGGATGCTAGGAAGACCTCACCTGTGCAAACATTTTAATATTTCATCCTATTTAGAGAAAAACATAAAAAACCACACCAATGAACACTTAGAAATACCTTGGGTTAGTTATCTGCTATTACACAGGTGGTGTAAGACAAGAACCTGGTGCAGGTGCTCAGAACCAACCTCTAAGGAGCCTCTCTCCATCAGCTCTCTAGCAAAGTCAGAACTAGTCTCCTATACTTGAAATTAATCTCTACAACCTGTAAAGGACACCCAAGACAAACCCTGAAGGGCAGAACTTCCTTAACAAGCTCTCTCTTCCAAAGCTTGCCTAGCTAACAGCGGCTGACAGCTCCTGAACAATCCCTATGATTGCCCAGTCACTACAGCATCTAAGTTGGTCGACTTTGCTAATGGGTTTGCTTTCGCAAACCTTCCTTTGCTTAGTTACTAATAACACTTCACTGTGTCTGCACCTCCAAAAGCACAACTAACTAGATCAAGGCCAGATGTCTCCCAGATGCAGAGTTGGCTGGACATGCTGTTTCCATCAAGAGTCACTCAGCAGAGCAGAAACAGTCTGGAGTGACTGACATATCCTACTGGACAACATCAGCAGTAAGTTCACGTACATCACTTATGATTTCACCCGAAGCCTTTGCTGCCTGGAAGGGAATGGCATCTAGTTTCAGTTGATAGGCACCGTCTTTCATCTTTCCCCAGGACTCCTTATAGCGAATCTAGGAAATGTGGAACAGGAATAAACCAGAGTTGCTATTCAGAGGGTTGACACTGCAGCATTATTGCTGTCCTAGCAATGTTACCATATTAGTTTCATTCTATTCTAACACAAAGGGCCAATACAAATGAAACTATCAATACATAACAGGAATAATCACATGACAAATGTCCATTATAAAAATATGTTTGTTTGTTCATTCTTAATCTTTCTAACTTAGGAGAACTTTGATAAGTTTGATTTCTCATATTACTTCAGAAACATTTAGAGCATAGAATGATAATATACTGGGGAAAGGAAAGAAATTTAATATGATTTCCTGTGTAGGACAAATAGCAAAGCACTATCAACTTTTTAACTTTCCTTTAAAATATTAAAGGTCAGATTTATACCTCACTGATATTCATAGCATTTAATTTGGCCTGAAGGATTTCGGGAAGATCTGTCGTTGGTGTATACTGATGCTTTACACTCTCTCCATGCTCCTTGTACAGCCTCTGCAAATAGAGATGAATTTCAGCAGCAAGTACACACTACACATTTAATCACTACTTCAGACAAAAACATTAACAAATAGGTTTATGGAAAGCAAAGACTACAGAAAAATGACAGCAGCATTAATAAATACAGGCAATTGTATCAGCCGAGAAGTATTCAAAAAGCTTTGGGAGTCTGATATACCTATCAACTCGAGTATGCTAGAGAGGAACTCCTTGAAGTTTTGAATGTATAAATCAATGTATATGAAAATTCAGATATTTGAATATTCATTTGATAAGACTTCCAACGTATGTGAATGGGGAGAGGAAGAATAAACAGCATTTACTAAGGATGTGCAGCCATGAGTGGCCCGCCAACACTTTGAAATTCCACAGAAATCTGGGGAGCTGAAGTTCCCCAAACACATCTTTCCAAATTTGTTCATTTTCAGCAGATAAATACGATGGCAGTTATCTGTGCAATTACTCCAAATTTATTTCCAGAGCTAGCGGCAAGGGGGTACTCAACAGTCAATGGCAAGAGATTAAAAAAACCTCAGAAGGTGACTGATCCCATCACAAAACAGGTGTCTATGTGGGCTACTCATACTTCCTTGGAGGAAGAATATAGGGTTGGACCAGGACTAGCTAACTTTCGGATATCTGCAGACAGATAAGAGGAGTTCTACGCAGTTAGCTGGAACTTCCCCTACAACGGCTATGCAGAATTCGCCTCTTTCACATGATTTTTCTTTCCTAGTTTAGTTTCTTCTTACATTGACACCATAATTTTCAGATGAGTACAGATAGCCACCATTTTTTTTGGCCTTAGATATGACCCATGTCTTGACCACCTGACTTGCCTTTCCCAGGCTATTATTTCTGTGTGAGGGTTTGAGACCCTCTAGATTAGAATGAAGCTCTCCATTTCACCCTGCTGCCACTTTCTTTAGAAAGTAGACCCACTTATTTTGCATCTCCATAAGAGGAAAATTAATGACAACTCCATGTGTGAAGAAGTAGAGCAGCAGACTGATTTTGACTGTGGCTCAGTGGAACAAAATGACTTATATTTATCCTGCCTGAGATGTAAGCCTTTTGGATCTTATTAATTAAACCAAAGGCATAGACACTATAAGTATTACAATAGCATGTGTTTTACACAAAGTCTTTCATCTTCTTCTTCACTTTAAAAATATCTGTTTTCACAATAAAACATCCTCTCATGTTTGAAACTTGTCTTTTTTGAGTGACTTTTGCTTATTATTCACTTCTGTGTTATCCCAGTTAAGTCTACAATATTTTTAAATCGCTCTTCTATTAAAAATAAACATGTTTAAACACCAAACAGCCTCAATTCTTCCCTTTAAGGTTTCCCCTCCTGGATTTCTCTCTCAGCAGGATGACAGCTTGAAATAATTTATTTTTTCTTCCTTGTCATGCTGCCTTACATTTGGTTTCCAAAGAATATGCAGAAACTGAAATTTGAAAGATCTGTTTGAAAAGGGGAAAGAACCCCAAATGTGTTCTTCCTTAATGAATCTCAAAAGGCCAAAAGTCTCTAAAGGTCAAAGGCCAGTCTTATGCCTAAATTTTACTTCTGAAAAAAAATTGGACAGAAAGCCCTTTTTACATGAAACTCCCATTCACTTCAGTGGGATCTCTATGACTTCTCATTCCAAGTTAGAAACATGCTCTTTGTGAGATGCACCACACCAGAACACAGAAGTTTCATGGTTCCCAAGGATAATCTCAGAGAAAGAAAGAGAGAGAAAGCCAGTGCTTCAATCAGGTCGTTCAAAGAGGATACCACTCTTATAATCATAATGTATATACATTATAACTTACATCCACAGCCTGGTTATAACTAATTCTAGCCTGGATCATCTCAGGAGTGTCTTTAATACTGGTAAACTTCAAAGCATATGGATGCTGACGGTACTTCTTCTGTTGAGCAGAAAAAGATCAAAGCTGTGAATTTTGTGCTGCTCTTTCATGCTATTTGAAAGAGAAAAATCATAGGTTGCTGGAGATTAGAGTGAATTTGTGAACATAATTATTATTCCTCTTTCCTCATCTTTATGTCCTAGGTACTTTCAGATTAATATTTGTTTCAATTTAACAATAACCTTTTGCCGATTAATATTAAAGTATTTCTCCCTAAATATAAGGAAAACATTTCAAAACCAGATTCTGCCTACCTAAATATTCCAGAACTCGGGATTTTAAAATCTTTTTCAGATTACTTCAAATACAATATGACTGATTATATTTTTTATTCACAGTTTCTTTAAGCGAGAAATGATATACAATTGTACTGTGTCAATAATGGCAACCATTTAACTTATTGTTTCAGGGTTTAGGTTTCCTCTTAACACCTATAGCAAATCTGTGCAGCCATTAACACTGTGCCTAATTATTATGGTATCTTCTAGATAATTATATTAATTCTGCTTGCTTTAAAGGACCCATAGAAGCTTCTGAGAGATCTTGTTATATATACATAATTAAGATGAAGGCTGTTTGATGGCAAATTGACACTTTTTCCATACGGCCAGGTCACTAAAAGCTTCCCTTCCTGCATGAGTTGTCCTATACCCATCAATACTCTTATCTCTTCTCCAAGTAATGCCTACTAAATTTTCCCAATGCCTGTGATGAACTCCCGAATCAATAAGCATGTTCTTGGCTCTTCTGGAAATTGTTTATATCTCAGTGTTTGAGTCTAAAGGCATGTCATTCTCCTTTAAATTGAGCTGTGATCCACAGAAGTTTATTCGAGGCAACATCTTGATTCTTTGGGAGCTCAAAACACTGATGTAAAACACATTAACTCTTTTAAAGTATTACAAGCTTATGAGCAATATTTTGGTTTCAGAAAGAAATCCCTTAAAAATGAGCAATCTTACTAAGTTTAACTGGGGACAAAAGTGGTTTATGCTTTGTCCTGACCAGCTGTAGAGAAAAATAAGAGTTGACCAGAACTTCTCTACATAAAATTCCTAGAAATTATATTCTGGCAATTGCTTTTTAGCAGTATTACAAGGGCTGGACACTGTGTGTATGTAAGCAGGGAGGAGGCTCATAGCCACCTAAAATTATTTAGTACTCACAAAAAGGTTGAGATGAACAACCTAGCAGGTCAAATTTCTACTTGGCAGTTTTCACTACTATAACATCAAAATGGTATAACTATACAGATTCACAGTTGCTATTCCAGCTGGCATTGCTGCACTGGCTTTTATGAAGCTACCTTGCTTTACACTAGCTAAGGATCTAGTTTATTGTGTCCAAAAAAAATCATCCTTCTTTGTTGTAGATGATCACATGGGAAAAAAGTAGTGTTAGCAATCAGGCAGATGTGAAAGGATGACCATATTTTTCTGAGACACTACACCAGTGGTTATGCTGTTATTCTCATTGAGTGAATGGACAGATGATTCCTGCATCACCAGTGGTTATCTAAAAAATCACAGGATTCAGTCTCCTACTGCAGCAGATTTGGCCAGTAGGACTCCCTCTGAAATAACAGAAACAGAATACTATGAACCTTTTAACCATTTCCACCACAACCTCCTCTGAAGGCCTCACGGGACTGGCACAAAGGATTCTAGAGTTTGCCTTTTCCTGTAAGTGATATTGGTTATAGAGAGAAATAAGGATGAAAACTACTTGGGCCAATAGATTGCGACAGACAAAGATATCTATGTGAATTTCAATAGCTAATGTGACTATATATGAAAAAGGAGCAAGAAGGAACGTGTATCTGTTACAAAAGAAGGTTCTGGGTCCAATGACTGCATCTTTTCATCATCTCTCCTGTTTTGCTTCATTAAAAAGGTAGGCTAGTGGGTAGCAATTGAGCACTGTTTGATTGCCATTATTATTCATAATATCATTTGTCACCTACTTTGTTTTTGCAAAGGCTATATGGACTCCTACTGGTGTGTGTTTGGTATCTGGTTTCCCTCTAATTACCAGTCCTATCCCTGGTTTTGAGGGCTTTCATGTGGTATGCCTTTTTCTTTCCCCTTTGAGTGGAAATTATTTTAATTTTATACAGACATTTTGCACGCATTATGCAGCAAATTCTGTTACATGCTGTCATGAAATCTCACCTCACTAATGAGTTCTCCTGCCTTCTTAGCCTGCTCCACATTTAATGACCCAGTGGCTATCCATCCAGCTCCTTTCATCCAGTTCAAATCTGCTCTGTATCGGTTCTGACAAAGAAAAAAAGGTCCTATTGTTGGTGTTCATACACTTAAAATGCCATTAAAGGATTCAGACATCTCAGGAACAACAACAAAGTCAAATTAGTGCCTGCTTTTGTTTTATTCGCTATTGCACAGTTGCAAGGAAAGCAAAAAAATCACAGAATGCAATAGAAGTATCAGGACTCACCAGCACTTGTGCAATATGCTTTGCAAGGTAATTTTTAGAAGTGGTCTACACCTTACTGTTGTTTGTAATTTTTATTCTAAGGTAGCAAAACCTTCAGTTTCATGGTACATGGTGCACTGTTTAAAAGATCATTAATGATTTGCAATGATAAGAAAATGATATTTAGCATTTCTCAACCCCTATCTTTTTGTTATACTGGAGGGAAAGCATTTTGTTTTGTTTTTTCCATATGTCTTTAAGGAGGAAGAGTACAGGAGTACTTCTCACTTTCCTCACAAACTCTCTCCTACCCACAGTCTACTGAATTTCAAAAGCTTAGACAAGCACTACAGCTGGGTTTCTCAAAGAAGCCAGAAGTGTTTCAGCACCTACACCTCAATCAGACCTGTACACATATCTATCTTAGTCTCCTTGAAGAGTTCTGACTTAAACCTCAGAATGGAAAGTCTGACTTACTGTAACCATTTACAGCATCAGACAGTTCATCTGATGTCTACAGCTGAACACGTGGTCTCCATATCGAATTTTATCACCAATTTTACCACCATAAATTATGTAACCTCCCTGCACATTAGGTAAAAAAAATAAATGTACATCATATATGAATCCTAGTGTTTTATTCATTTGAAGTAGGCTTTGAAGAAGCCATGCTCATAAACAGGATTATAACTCTCCTCAAAAACACTGCACACCTTAAATATATCTCTTGGGCAAATAAGTGGTTAATATTTACTGGTTTAATATTAACTGTTTAATAGTTGAAAAGTTAGCTGTATAAATATGTCATGTCATTAAAAGCATAAACATCTGAAGAAACTCAGCCCTACACGTCTGAAGGGGTTGAATGAAAGGGTATTGAAATACATTAAGCTCTGGACTTACATCACTTTGCAATCCATAGGCCCACTTGGCCCATGCCACTTTCATGTCAGTAGGCAGGGCTGTGTAGCGATGGAGAGCTGTCTTGTATCCTCTATCTGTGGCCAAATTCTGAGCCTTTTTGGCATGGACAAGGTTAACCATATCCATGGAGACCTGGAACTGATTCTTTGTGTCCTCAAATGCCTTCTTGTACTCCAGATCACTCTGCAACTTTGACATTTGAAGGGAATGAGCCATTTGCAAATCTTCCTCCACAGCTTTTACTCCAATCATCTTACCCTTCATCTTCTCATAACCTTGCTTATATTTAATCTGTGAAGAAAAAAACAGACCATGAGTAAATGATCTAAACTGCTGAACTGACAGCTCTACTAGTAGTAAAGCAATGGTCTATTAGTGTTTGTGACATGCTTGGTCCTTGATACAAGCAAGTAAGAAGTCCATTTGAAAAAGAGAACTGGAATGCCATAGAAATTAGTAAGTGTTTATAAAGAATAAACCCTTTCTCAATAATAATACATTCACAAAAAGCTGTAAGAAATCTTTTCTTTTTGGTTCTCTCTAGAAAAACAACATTCTTTAAGCACTGAGGTCAGAAGGTTCTTTCAGGAATGTTCTGGCCAGGCACAGGTGTATTAAGTTACGATGTTTCACAGGAGACTTCCACTTCATTTTGAGTTCTAAAATTCACCCTCGGGTCAAAATGAGAATAGGAAAACACAGTCAGCATGTGGGGAAAAACTCTGAATTGCTCAGAGCAAACCTTCTGACTAATTACAGAATGCCAGTCACCCAGAATGCCAATCACTCCATTGTTCCTTAGCACGAATCGAGTGAGGGTGGCTCAGGGCACTGAGACATATGTGACACATCCCCAACACTCTGCCAGCAACCTGGACTGTCAGCTGTCCTAAGAATAAAGAAGACTGATGGAGTCCATACTCACATCACTTGCCAGATCCCTCTTTGCCGCAGCTGTCAAGAATGACAAAGCATCCAGACGAAGTACAAATCCTTTTTCCTTCTGCTTCTCCCAGCTACTCCTGTACAATTTCTAAAAAGATGACAATAACACAGTCTCTTTATTACTATCAATATATTCTATTTGTTTTATAGTCACAGTGAAAGCTCTCAAGTAACATCAGACCAGCATACGCTCCATGCCCAGCAACCACATGTCTAAGGATCAGACCCTGGTGTCTGTAACTGTGGATACTGTAACCCCATTATCTCACTGGTTCCAGTGAAACTGTCAATGTGCCACTCACCTGGAAGAATGTGGAAAATGCACAGCTTCAAATACTAAAAGTGACTAGCCTTCAGAACAGCAGATGTAACTAGTATTTAATTAAGAGCAAGTAATTAAATTTAGATATAAAGTTTTCACATCTAAAACATTTGGACCTTCTCAGAGAAAGAACCTAACTTTTACCCACAGAACAAACATTTCAACTGGAGCTGTAACTATTCACAGGAGTGAGGGAATCCAAACCTCTGTCTCACACAGTACCTCACTGATATTGGCAGCATTTTCTTTGGCCAGTATGAAGACGGGATCATCTTTGCTGATGGTGTACTGGTGAAGAAACTGCTCTTTTCCTGACCTGTAGGCAACCTGTCCACAGAAAGCAAAGCACGGTTAACAAGCAGTAGTCCATGTTTAATGTTGAAGGGATACTAATTAAAACACACCAAATATTCAAGGGTTTGTTAGGGTTAATTTATTTGGTGAGTTAGTCTTTAGCATCATTATTTTTTTTGCCAAATCTGAATTTAAAAGCTGACCCACAGAGTCAGGTCAACCAAATTACTCATGGCTAAATTTCAGGGAAGCACTGAAACAACATACATATCAGGATACTTTAATTCTCTTTCCTAAAGTTAGCTACTTAACTGGTTATAAAGCTGGCATCAATTCATATTCAGTACAAAATGTACGCAAGAATGTATTTCATCCAATATTAAATTGCAGCTACTTTTTAGGTGGAATGAAAGTCTTTAATAGGACACAGAAATAGTGAATTTTAGGCATGAAATGAAGAAAACTAAGCAATTGAGTCTGCAGAGAAAATTTGTGACCTAAATGTAATTGCTGACATAATACTCCAGTGAGGACTAACATTCCAACTTTAAATGAAAATATCAAGGACCTTTTATGATCCAAGTAGCAAACATCTCCATTTTTTATCCCAGGGCAACGTCAACAGAGAAATGAACTGCTCTGTTTCAGAAGCCCATAAAGCTGTTGGAGGAGCTGTTGAAAAGCTGTGAAAAGATGTCCCATTTCACAAAGTGTTAAATTTCTTACATCTCACAGAAAAAGAAAAAAAAAAGCCCTACTATAAAGCTCTAAATCCATGGTTACTATTCTGACTTCAACACACAGGCAGAAAGGCAGCATTGTCCAGTACACAGGAGATAAGTTAACAGGAGTCAGGAGACTAGTGTTCTCCCCTGATTCAATCTAGTGTCATCTTTGAGACACACAACATGAATCCAAGTAAGTGTCAGGTTTTTATTGACACAGAGGAGCAAAAAAAGGAAGCATGGTAGCTGCCTGAAAAAGACCAATCAAGAAGCAATAATGCATCATTCACATAACAACTGAGAAGCTGACAGTATCTTCAGTTCAAGGCACAACATATTAAAAGTAGTAAAAAAAAAGCTTGGCAAGTCACTACAGTTCCAAAATTAGTTGGTCAGCAATTTTAACAACAGGTCCCCCTTCTTTTGGAAACTTAAAAGTGAGTCGGTGTCAGCTAAGTCCTGCCAAGGAGTTCTGAAATACCATCTGCCAGGGTTGCTCAGCCCCAAGGAAGAATAGGGAGCATTCTGAAGGCACGCAGTTTGAGAAAATATGCCTGTTTTATCATTTTGCTAAAAGTACCTTAACAGCAACAGCTGAAAAATGTGTGGTCTCACAAGATTAATAATAAGTAGTCTGACAAGGCCCTCAGTGGAGAGAAACACAGAACCTAGGGTGGATGTATACCAGTTTCTGTGCTAATGTCTACCTTGCTTTGAAGCACTGCCTGAGGATCAGCTGGGAATACTGTGTTTTCCCTTCAGCTTGCTTCCTCACTTTCACTACCTCATGGATAACCAGCTTTCGTGCAGATGACATTAATGTCTCAGGAATACTAAGGTATCCTCTCATGAATGCATTTCAGCCATAGTTGAATCCAGCGTGCAGCACCCACAAGTTTGTTGCCAAGACTGTCTTGCAGAGGCATCTCCCCCCTCCCCCTGGCCTTTGACATCATTTTAGAGAAGCTGACTTGCCTATTTCCATTTCCATTGGGGTTTGCTTTTTTGTTGTTGTTCTATTTCAGAGAATTCAATAAGAGAATTCATCAAATAAACAAATAAAAACCCTTAGAAATTAATCTCAAGAAATTTCATATATTGAAACGTTTCATGACTGGGTCCTCTTCCACCACCACCACCCCCTCCCACTCAGGAATGGGAGTACATATCTCAGGAATGACCACAACTTGCAAAGAGACAAATTCAGACAAGGACTCACATCACTTTGCAGTTCCTGGCTTTTCTTGGCATGTTTGATCTGAGAACTGTCAGCCACACTGGTGAACTTCAGAGCATCAGCCTTCTGTCTGTACTTTTTCTAGATCAAATTAAAGCAGGTTACACAAAAGTTGCTACAATATTTACCTTCTCCAAAAATGTAGTGCTTTCAAAAAGTACATAACTGATAGAGCCAGAAGTCCCCTGTAAATCCCCAAGACAATTTTAGCACAGGTATCAGTAAAATAAGCTTCCAAATACTATCCAGTGCTAGTATCTTCTGCTGGGAGGACCCCAGTGGTGAGAAGGGTAGTGCAAGAGTATGTCAAATGCATTGCTGCTGACACAGCAAGCAGAGATACTCTTTGGTGCCAAATGTACTAGTGACATATCTTACAAGATCTAGGTTGCACAGCAGCCAATGAGTGTCCTTCACAAACTTGGTATGACTTAAGTCAGGGCCCAAGAATGCTCATGAGCTACACAGTCAATATTACTATCTCATTTTCTTACATGCGACTTCTCAACCACATGCACGTGTTGTTCAACTCACTGAACGTGTGTTACTGAGATATTTTTAAATTATTAAGACATTTCTAAATTATCAATTAAATTAGAACAGGCAATTTCAGTGTCCTGAAAGCAACTTTAATTCAAAATCTTCCCCACCATCTCCTAGTTCTTTTCAAAGCAGAGCTCAGCACGGACACTGCAGTCAAGCCTACCTGGGAGCAACAGCTATGAGAGCCCTCCGCAAGGCTCAAGTCTTGCATGTGGGAAGAAACATTGTGCTCCATTCATCCTCTGGTACCAGTACTTACATAAAATCTATTTGAACGGACAAATTTGCATAGAGACTAACATTTCTAGTTTGGTAAATAAGACTTCCCTTACTTTTATTCCATCTTACTTTTTACTTTACATCTGAAACACACCAAAGTGAATGGGAAACTTCCATTGACTTTATCAGGCTTTGGATCAGGCCTGTTTTGAATCAATGTCACTGCCTGAGCCTTTTGCATCACTCACTGGAGAGCAAGCTAAGCATCTCTTTCTATCTTTGAGACAGCACAAGGAAATGCAGCACCTTATTTCAGGACCACAGTATGACAGAGGAGACCAGGCAAACACTACTTATATACTTTAGTCGAATTCTTATTTTAACAGTTCAACCATGAAGTGGGGCATTCCACCTAGAAAAGGTGTAAATGCATTTTCTCATTATCTGGCATTTCAGGAGAGAAATTCTTCTGTTTGAACTGATGGGTGAACAGATCAGTTTACACTGTGTCTCTGCTAGGGGAACACAAAACAGAAGTTAAAAAAGCATGCAGCACTTCAAAGAGGTGTTCATTGCTTTATTTTAGGAACCTGGAAGGGAGGGAGGCAGATTAAAAACAGCATGTTTTGTCACATTGCATGGAACACAATGTAGTGACATTCTGCAAAGAAATGACAAAATGCCAGGCTCTGTATGGCAATAGAGATCTCTAAAATAATATCCACCAGTCTCCAGTTTAAGCAACTGTCAGCCATCTCTTGGCCTTACACAGAACTGGAATGAAAAGGCAGATCATTATGGATTAAATATTTGTGGAAGTGATTCTTACTACAGCACACCACAGCAGCAGATGTCAGTCTATCCCTAGCAAGACACCGGATCTGAAAGCAGCTGCTCTTCTTTTGTTTCTAAGATGTAGTTTTCCTCTTGCAGGAGCATTGAGAGGATGTCAGAGACCCAAAGTATCAGAGAGTGTGATCTCCAGTAACTAACTGGCTTCTGTTCCTCCTTCCAGCATTAAGTGGGATTTTATCCGTCCTGTCAAACTTCCCCTCATTTATTCTTCTATCTGTCCTCTAGTTTTCTTAGCAGTAGTGAGACAACTCAACCATAGCTAAGCAGCTGAGGAAGTGTACTTCCATAAGGTTAATGGTAGTGCGAAACCATGAGTTAATCAAGTGAAAGCAATGAAAAGCAGCACAAGCTGAAGCTGCCAGTAAAGTCACAGCCCTTATTTGCCAAAGAGCCAGAAAATTTCCAAACATGGCTAACAAATATCTAATTTTTCAACACTGTTCCTTAAAACTCTGTACTTCATGTAGCACGTACCATAGGAAATTCTAATACCTTTCAATGCCACTCTGCAAAATGGGCAAGTGAATGAATTGTGGAAGTACAATTAAGGGGACTTCTGCCTCACAAACTTGACACAATAATCATATCATGGGAAAACATACTTTTAACCTCTAACCCAGGATCTCCTAAACTGTAGAATAATTAAAAGATGTCCATTAGTTCTTCCATTTCTCAGATTTACCATATTAGGAATTCCTGACCTATTCCACGTAATGTAGTGGAATAAGTGTGCATAAACCTTTGAATAAACAACAGACAGAAGCCTGAGCACTTTGCTTACCTCACTGACCAAATCCCCCGCCTTTTTGGCTTGCTGTATATTAAGACTTCCTTCTGTGATACACCCAGCTCCTTTCATCCACATCAGATCTGCCCTATATCGAAGCTGTAGAGGAAAATGACATTTATTGGCACAGGGAACACAGGTGCACTGTTTGCATGTGAACACGTGCACCCTTTCCAGTTTCAAAGACATTGCAAAGACATTTTAAAAAGTCATAGTGCAAATCAAACAACATCCATATGAAACGAGAATTAATGTCAAATTGAAAAAGTCTATAAACACTCATACTGCTTGTAACAGTTAAGCTGAGTATACATCATCTTACATCACTCTGGAGACCATAGGCCTTCTTTGCCCATTTGGTCTTCATATCTTCTGGAACCACTGTGTATTCATGGAGCCTCTTTCTATAATCTAAGTCACTAGCAAGTGCCTGGGCCTTCTTAGCATGTCTCAGGTTTATCATATCCATAGGCAGATTGAAGTGGGTCTTACTCTCCTCAAAATCTTTTTTGTAGGCAATCTAGAAATAGAAGGAATGAAAGTAAATTGTCTGTATCAGTGTATTGCAAAGCCAAAGCTATCTTAAATCTCCACTCTTGCTTGGGTCCTTATGCAGATTAGGCAAAAAACACATGTAGAAATCAGGTCCTACGAGGGATCCACAAAACAGATGGCAGGATGAACTTTGCAGACTCTAGAGACATCTTCTCTATTACAGTACCTCTCACTTTTAAACATAATTTTATCCGCTTGAAAGTTTTACGTAGAAGTGTTTATATTGGGGTTTTAATAGGATGTTATTTTCCTGTCCCAAAACAAGGACACCATCAACCCAAAATTTCCTGTGAGAACAAAAATACTGTGCAATCATTGCAGATCAGTAGACGGAGGAAAGAAACCATTTTTGTTAAACGCTTCCAAGAATTTCTTTAGTGAAAGCAGCAACAGTGGTAGATCGCATATTCTTGCTGAAAGATTCATAATTATGAAACATACCTTTTCAGTTTGAGAAATAAATAATTTACCTCACTACTCATCTTGGCCACCTGCAGAGAGTGCAACAGTCTTGAATCTTTGGTTCCAATTGCTTTTCCTTTTGTTTTTTCATATTCTTCTTTATATTTAATCTGTGAAAAAAATAGTTTAAGTCAAAGAACGTTTCCAATTACCCAAGAGATAAGCAATATGTTTTTCAGTAGCAATTTGGATGGTCAAGATTTACAAGGGCTTAGTCTGATTCGCACTGTGTCACTTCAGATTTTCTCAGAAATTCCCAAAGGTGCAAGGTTGGTCTCATTTAGGTTGTCTTTAACCTCATTCTTTAAGGCTCACTCCTCTGAGGTAGATATGCTTATAAACTTAAAGTCTTCTGATTAGCTAAATTATCTGATTCTTAAAGTGAAAGATAAGAAATCAATCATGTAAAAACCAACCAAGGAATTCAAGATTTGATTCTCTAATGAGGTGGGATTTCGGAATCACCATCATTGCTGAACCCTTTCCAGCTGGAGGAAAAGTTTCTTCCTTTTCTGCTTCTCCACAGGTTAAGAATCACGAGATAAGTTGTTTAAAAAGAGTTTGTTTGGAATTTTTTTTATATACATGTGTTTATGTTAAAGAAGCAGACTAAAGAAATATGCATTCCCTTTGCAGTGGATGATGACAGTATTTTTGAGGCTATAAACAATTCAAAACACTGAATTTTACTATGGGGAGATTGAGCCATTGTTATTTTGCAAATTTTGCTTCCTTCTGTACACTTGTATTTAAAAAAATAATTTTCAGAGAGTGAAATTTCATAGCAGTCTGAGAAAGTTTCCAACTGCCCATCAGCCATTGAGAAAGATGGACAGCCAAATGCAGGACTTAAAAAACTAGATGAAGTGTGCGAAGCTTTATTTCCCTGTGCTGTGGCAACTTATATAAAGAATAATTCTTATGTAATTAAATATAACATACATCACTGGCAAGATCCCTTGAAGCTTTGGCAGCAAGTAAAGGCAGAGAATCAAGTTTCATTTCAAAGCCCCGGCCCTTACTCTTCTCCCAGCCTTCTTTGTACTTAATCTGAGAAAGCAAAGACAGCAACATGTCACTAACACATAAACACATAAGATCTTCAAATGAACATGGAAATGACTAAGAGCAAAACAGAAGTATAAATATGCTCAGTCCACAAACTGGAACCTTCTTAAGTCACAGTTCATTATCATTTTGGGCTAATTAATTGGCCAGGATTGAGTCAAGAATTTTATTCTTGGAGTTTACAGGCACTTTAAATCCCAGAACATGCACCAGTAGCTCTCAATTTTAAACAGGCATGGGGGAGGGAAGGTTTTTCAAAAGTTCCTGTGGTTATGTCTACATATGCAAATAGTGTAGATCAATAGGAGCTGATCTATAGGGCAGAACAGCTGGTGCTCAGAATCAGACATCACACTACTCATTTCAGCATTTTTCTTCCCCCCCACCAAACTAGAGCTTGTCAGGTCCCATGCCCCGAATGCCTATTTGTAGGTGCAGTTCTTTATGTGAGCTGCTGGAGAGCATCTTTCGGTTTGGCTTCATTCAAAAGGAATCCAGCTCATGTGCTCTGAGACCACCCCACAATGTGGAGCAAAGCTCAGTGAAGCAACCCTTATGATCAGGAGATTTACTTCAAAAGCACACTCATGAGCCACACTGTATCACCAACGTAGATGAAATGCACGAGAATCACATGCTTAACTTCTGAAAGTTAATGGAAATTAAATTACTAGTTGTTTAAGCTCTTTTTCAAGGTTCCACTTGGAATTCCATTAGAGCAGGATCAAGTATGCCTTCATGCATACCATGCATGCAGCTAATGAAGTATCCAGGAAGCCCTGATTTCTGGATTTGGCTTTCCATATGGTTATATTTTACTCATATCTAACAATGAGCACGCATCCCAGCACAGTATAGCCACAAAGAATGTTGCTCTACAACACTTCACCAATGCAACTCAAATAAAACTTAGGGGAAGAACACAAGGTATGGATATGCCAGGAAAACCTTGCAGTAACGCCAACTCAAAATCATGAAAAATTATGAAATCGGCTCAAAAATAACAGTCACACCAGTAATAAGTCTGGAGGGGTTTTTTTCTGGTTTTGCGTTTATTTGTCCTGTTGGGCTTTTTTCCCTCCAAAATATCTACAACAATGGAGGCCTGAAAAATACTTTGGAAATTAAATAGAAGGTAAACTTTTCCTGCAAGTGCTTGATTTTAACATCCAGTAAGTAAATCACTACATATTGTCATGATTTATGAATGGCAGCAACAGTGGGCTTGATCCAAGTTCACTGAAGTCACTGTGTTTCTTTCCATGGACTTCAGTAGGCTTTGAGTTATTAGAACTGTGCAAATGTTGGTACTCCATACAAACACAACCTCAGAATCAGTTAATTTTGTGAAGTGAACACTGATTTACTAAAAAAATTAAAATCATCTGAAAAGGTCTTGAAAAAAAAGTCTAGTGGTTTCACTATACTTGAGATTGTATCCCTATCTATTCTGGTTACCATACCTCATGCTGTTTAGTAAAGACTGATGATAAACACTAAATGCTTCCAGAAACAGCGTCATCATCTTTACATTCATTTCTGTCTATTAACAGCATCATGAATACCAATATTTCCACATCACTTGGCTTACCTCACTGTATAACTCAGCATTGGCTTTTGCCTTGACTAACTGAGGCACATCCTGAGGTAGAGTGTAATTTGTTTTTGTCTTCTCATACTGGGCTCGGTAGTTCAACTGCCATATATTGAAAAAGTCAACAATAAGCTCAGTTATTTTTAACTTACTAAAAATAAGACCATTACACTGATTGACTGCCATTGAATTTCAGGCTATTAATTAGTGCCATATGTTATAGATACACTTACAGGTATGGCTGGCATAAATACAAGGGCAATAAGGCAATTATAACTTTTACCTAGGTACTAGGAAGTAGAATAATTATTCTATAAATAGAACAGTTACTGATTATCTATAAGTAGAAAATATATTATTAAAAAACATGCATTAATAAATACACAGAAGATAAATCCCTAAAAAAGCACACTAATACAAATCTTAAAAATAGAGGAAAATATTAAATCTACTGGTATGCTTGCCACATTTTTGGAAGTGATTTCATTCAATTTGTATTCTTGTTTTGGTTGTAAATCTGCTGATGAACTATCAAGAATAAAAACACTTCAGTGCTACAAATGCTATGAAATAAAATTATCTCATAATTCTAAAAAACAATGGTGGCTAATGATGACAGAACTTACATCACTGAGCTGCTGAGCATTTATTTTGGCTTGAGCAATTTGTGGAGTGCTGGCAACAGAGCTGTACTTCAGCTTGTCTATGCTTTGCCTGTAGTTTACCTAATTTAAGATAAAATTAAAAAAAAAGATTTAATAAAGGAAGAAACGTTCATGCTGGAAAATGAGAGATTGATTAGGCAAAGTTTTATTAGCTAATACTCTGGATAAATCATTACTTAAACCATAATAAATTGAGGTGAGGAAAAACGCCAGGATCTCTTGGATGAGATCTGAGTTAATGCTCTGAAAATTTCCTAGTCTGAGATCATAGTTTTTATTCCACTTTGAAAATGAACTTCACTTATAACCCCTCCCCCTCAAAAGCACAAATTCTTAAAAAGATGCAGTTTCAGCTGGTTCCCCAAAGCATTCCTATAAAACTGATATACTTAACCATCACTTAGACTATTATTATCTTTATAAAGGAACATTGTAACTGTCTATTAAGAGATCTGTCCAGCATAATGCTGCACAAAGCAGATGAACTGTCTCACACTTTGTCTTCACTGAGTTTTAATGTAATAATTAATCATAGAATTTCCCTGTGTGGTAAGAGTTTGGTGTGGATGATGAGAGAAGAAACATACATATTTATGGTACAAAAAAAGTCATTTTAATGTCAGCCATGGATAGGATTGGAGCCCACTAAATTCCTAATACATTAACATTGTGGCAGCAATAATAAGCTATAAAATAAATATATTAAATCCCAAAATTATGCAAGATAAAAAAATAGTGGAGCAGCTTTCTTTCAAACAGGTTGCTGCCAAAGGACTCAGTGCTACACTGCAGGACACAATTATTATTCTCTGTAGGCATTAATTAACATTCACTGTAGTTAATCACCACTTTGCAAACATTGCAAATCACATTGCTTAAAACTAGTTTCTTAAGAACACTTTTTTCCAGTAAAGTGGAGTATATTTCTAGGGACTTTGAGTTACTGAAACTATTTTAATGTGAACATTCTTATCTCAGGTATCCTCATGTAAACTTGTTCTTTGTGCCATAATAACAAAAACTAGGAAATAAGGCCTGAATTATCCCACAGGTCCAAAGTGATCAAGGTACTTAAAACAGTTCATTTGCTTCTTTACAGACACAGAGAGAATTTTAATTCCACAGAAAGGGATCATTTCTTTTTAACTGAAACTGTGTATTTATTGCTACTTGTGATTGCTTAGTGTGCAAGAGAGTTGTATTCTTGAAGACTTCAAACTAAGCATGTAAGCATGTTGGTTATCAGTGAGCAGATGAGTCATGGGACTGTATCAAACTACTAGATGATGATCGTGACTAGTGCAACTGAGTCTCTGGCCAATTGATTTACACACTCCAAACCCAGATGCTGAGTATGACTTGTAGAACCACAGGTAGTGCTGAAATGTGTGGAGTGGGTAGAACTCACTTGTACATTTTGGACATGAATTCATGCTTACTTTGAACTCTCTAAGGATACAACTCTCTCACACACCAAGCAATCAAACACTGAACTTACTGAACTTTACTTTTTTAAGCTTTTTCAAAGACAAAGCTGAAATTACTGCTGAAGAGGCAATAGTGCATCTTACAGTTGAAGTATATCAAGTACTTCCTCAAAAACATCAGGGTTCTCAATTCTTCCTCTTCACGCTACCATCTTTTTCTTGGAATATGTATTTAGGCCCAGATAAATCTCTTAATGCTAATGGCCTCTCTAAGGCATCTTGCCCCTGGATTCTTGCAATTTCAATGGAAAGACAGGTCATACACATCTTAGGTAGTCAGAAATGCCCTGCAGAGGTGCTGCTCTCTTCCTGTTGATTTTACAAGTAATGCCTGGTGACTGTGCTCCTAAGGCACAGGTTAAGTTCCCAATGGTAGATGAGATCAATCAAGCCTTTAATACTTGTAAGAGGTGAAAGTATGGTATCCTCTACAGCCTGACATCCTCCGTTTATCTGCAGAGCACATATAACCACAGCAGTACACAAATTTCTTCACATTGTTCCATCAGTAACTCAACCCCAAGCACAGAGGGCACCTCCTCGCACAGACCACAGGCATAGGAAGGTTATGTGACCACTTAGTTCCCCTTCAAAGGTGAACACCTCTCTTCAGGGAATTCACAAAGGATGAGAAGCCTGTTTAAGTCTCCCTGTCCTTTTGGTGCTTGATGCTGCTGTTGAAGCTGCCCAGAATGGTGAGACGATTTGCAACACAGACTAGGGACAGGGCAGAACTCACTCATTTCACGTGACTGTACAATCTGTGCTGAACTGAAGCCAATGACAGGAGGTGGCAGCACTTTCTATTCCTCTGAGCCCTATTGACTCCCTGCACTTTTTTGCTTTAACTTTGTTATCACTAGCTGTTTGCTCCCATGATTAAATCATCGTTTGACACATGCAATCTATCACAATCTCTCCTACAGAGACATGATGAGCCATGCAAGTCATAGAAAAAAAACCCATAAAATTATTTACATCTTTCAAAGGGACCAACTTCCTTGTTGTCTGATATGAAGGAGTGAGAGTAGCTGGGTAATTGTAGTCAACACCATCATGTTTGTAATCAGATTTATAGGCTATCTGAAACACAAGGATAATAAAAAAAAAATCATTCTTTTTTTTTAAGCTGTCATTTGTTTGAATAATTATCAGTCAAGAGGAAAGGAGAAACAATAATATTAATATTAAATGCAGGAAACAAAGCAAGTTCAATGTCATGAGTGACAAAGAAAATGAAATTATTTGCATAGTTTAGCCACTAATTGATTCTTTTTCAGCTCCTCAATTAATCCAATGCCAACAGTGAGAGCATTAACTTAACTTCCACCTATGACACATCTCTTTTATCTTTCTGCTTAGTTTTCAAGCTTCTTACAGATTTGTAAATAATGTACTTGAAGGAATGGTATGTAACGAAATAGCTTCTTGACTAACCCAGTAAATTAAATTGGAATCCAGAAATCTTCATTAAAGACTGTTTTTTCAGCAAAGGTCTGACCCTGGGGGTGGTGGCAAGCAACCTTCAGCATCCTACTGATGTCAAAGAAAACTGAAGGAGCTCAGTATGTTGCCAGATCACTGAACTTGCTTATTTTAACTTCTTCCACACAGTGAGCTATAAATCAGTACAAAAGGGTTTCCAGAATTTCCCCTCTTCTCAACATATCTGTCCTTCAGATCCCCAGTATGATACGATCTAAAGTTTTCTATCATCAACTTAATTCTGGAAAAACTTAAAGAGAAGAAAGCAACAACCATACAAGTGTGATTAAAAAAGACTTACATTGCTTGCCAAGCTGCCAACTTTCATGGCATGTAGCATTCGCTTGTCCATGCCAATACCTGCATAATGACCTTTCACCTGGTTCTGGTAGGTTTCTTTGTATTTAAGCTGTACAAAAAAAAGAAAAAATACCCTGAGAAAATATATTTAGTTTTTCTATGAGTTTCCTTATGTTACAGGAGTGAGACAAATTATTACAGTGGTGGTCTACTAGTGTTGCACCACTACAGAAACTCACGAGTCCACAACAACCTTGGTACTTTAAAAACTAAAACCCTCTGTGAGTTTCCTCTTTTACAAGATGTCATTTACATATTCTTCAGATCACCTGGATGTCACATAAAGGAGAAACCTCTGCATCCTATTGCTGCACGTTATTTCGTCAGAAATAAATATTACAATGAAGTTGCAGGGAAGCATTATTTGTACATTAACAAATGAACAGATAACTATCTACCAAAACTGCTCTGTTTTGGTGCAGCTTTCACCAAGCCCAGAGTAGGGAATTCGACAACAAGATAAATTAACCACTCTACCATCTCATCTGTATGGCAGAAGATATACTCCTCCTGGATTTCAGAGAATGGTAGCAAGCAGTATAAAGCAAAATTATACTTCAGTATCATGAGATACAAGCAGTATAATTATTAATATTGATTACTTTCACACAGTAAACGCATTCCTTTTTGACATTAATTCTAGTAAAGTATCTTCTGCCTACCCTTCCAGCCAGGAAATGGGCATACACAATGAATTAAGTAATAATTATGACAGGTAACAGTAACAACTGACAGCTACTTGTCTAGATTAGCAGTCCATTGTAAGTAATCTCTCTACCATATATCATAATACTTCTTTTCATAATCCTATATAAAATGACCCCCAGTTATCCATCAGGACAGACTAGGATAGGTGTTGTACATACATGAGTTAACATCAGTTATAACAAAATTCCGAGTGCACGCTTATCTGAAACACACACACAGATGACTTGCGATTCCAGCAGCTACCAGGTTAAGCAAGGCACACACGAAGTACTGAAAACTTACATCACTGGTGAATTTTGAGATCTTGCTCACATTCTTGAATTGTGGAGTATCACAGTAGTTCATGCTGTAGCCTCTGTTGTTTCCGAGATCCTTCTTATACTCCACCTTAGTGACAAAAATGCACAAGGGAAAGATATGGTAAAACCTTAACTTGCTCTGTCAAGTTCCTCCACACGCTTTTTATTAGCCAGAGATTTTGATACATGGCTTTCATCAGATGGCATATGATGAAAATTAATATAAAGATGATTTTCATATACTCAGTTGTCATTCTATAGGCAAAAGAAATGCAAACAATTTAATCCATTTGGACCTCAGCAAAGTGTGTGAGACAGTGCCGTGAAGAAAATTATTAACAAAAACAAGGATCTACAATGGAATTTTAAGGTGAGCGTGGAGCAAATGAAAGCAGAAAAAGCAATAGGTGTTTTTCAACAGGAAGGACTGGACAGGAGGAAGTTTACCAGCAGAGTTCTTCAGAGTAAGTTCAAATACAGAACTGGTTTAATATTTTCATTAAGCACCTTTGCTCTGAAGTAGGAATGCTAGGGGTGATATTAAAAGGGGTAATAGAAATGGGACTAAATTCAGCAATGTGGAGGTTAATATACATAGGGAGTAGTCATAAAAATTTCAGCTATAAGAGCTCATCACCTGGAAAGGCTAAGAAAGAGAAAATTGTTCATACATAGGCTGACCACAGCAAGATGGCGAGATGCCAAAGTAACACAGCCATGAAAAAGGCAAATGCAGTCCAAGGGAGGAGCAGGAGGAGACTTTTGAGCAGGCACTGGGAAGTACGTGTGCTATGTACCAGGTTCCAGCAAGATCTCATCAAGAACTTATGTACTCTTACAGTCATTCCTGTTCAAGGAACATGCACTCAGCCTGTAACAGCTGCAGTGAAAGACTGTGAGAGATGAGAAGAGTTTGACTTGCTTAGTCTAGGCAAACAAAGGCAGAGAGAAGAAAATGATATCTGTTTGTAAACATCTCAGAAAGGTAATCATGCACAGAGAAGAACTTTTTAAACTAAAGGGCAATGTTGGCACAAAACACAACAGTAATAAAGTGGACAGGAATAAATGTAGGCTAGAAATTAGAAGAGGAGGATTATATTATACTGTGCCGAAACAGCAGGAGCCAGGAATCATTGGCCCAGGAGGCCCCTTCCAGTCCTGCTTCCAGGGGTTTTTCATTATTGAAGGTTTTATACTTTGACATCTCAAGAGTATAAGTTTTTAAACTGCCATGGGGAAGCTCTAGAAACTCACATTTATTAATAGCTTTATAGCTGATATGACACTATAAATAAATTAATAATTCAGAATCTGCTGAGAATTCTCTAGCAATCTTCCCTTGCCAAGCAGAAGAAGAATGCATTATCAGTAACTCACAGTCTTTCACATGATGGAAGAAAAAAAGAAACCTGCATTAATAGAATGGTACAAATTTTGGCTCTGTTGGTGTTATTTTTTAATTATCAGTAGAACCTTCTTTGAAACACTCTGAGGTACACACCCAAGTCATCCTAAAGCATTTATGATTATAACTTCACAGCACATTAACAGCACATTCAGGGGTTTTTTTTAGATTTCTATTCTTCATGTGGCCATAATTAGAATTACTCTTCTGGGGTTAATTTCCCATACTTTCATACAGATCATTGGAAGTGCCAGACAACAGCACCTGAGATCTGTTCTTGCACCTTTCTCTCCAGTTACTGTGCTACACACACAGATAATTTTTGTTACATATGGGGCAATAAGAACAACAGCTTTTTATATTTGTAGTCCTTACCCACCAGACACAAATGTTTGCATGAGTTGCTCTCAAACTTGTTAACAGATCGGTTCAATGCCTTACCTCACTGACAAGCTTGTTAACACTTTGGGCTTGTTTAAGGACTAAGTTGTCTTCAGCCGTTAGGGAGTGAAAGTGAGCTGCACCTTTCATCTTGGAAAGATCTTTCTTGTATTTTATCTGAAAAGAAGTAGGGAAAATTATAAAATAGATGTCTACCTTTTCACCATTGCTATTTAGACTGGCTTCATGAGTCAGGATAAGATTTTTCCTATTCTCACTTTGATAAGCAAATAGAACTTGCTAAGTTAAAACACTTTAAGTTGTTACTTCCTGAAATAAACCACATATGAAATCACAGCCTTAACAATCCCTGCCAAGCCACTTCACTAGACAGCATTTTTTTGATCCATTTTTTACATAGATAGAACAGCACTAGTTGTTGGTCATAGCTTGAACAGATAACTAGCAGATTCTTGGCTAGTGACTGGTCAGAGCTTGTGTGCTCTTCTATTACTGAAGTTAATTCTCAGTACTTTAATTTTAGACTTCTAGTCAGAGAATTAAAGATAGTCATAGTCATCAAGTGCTCTGTGAACTTTTCCTTTTGTAGAAACTGACTTTCTGAGAAAGCTGTATCTTTTTGCATTTATAATGTTTTAAGACAATTCTATTTCTCACCAAATCAACATTGAAATAAGGGATCTGTTAATTTAATTTAGACATCAGGTTATTGACTTAAATTGAGATAGGATGGGTGAAGAGAGTTAATATCTATACTGGCCTTTTGCCAAACTTTGTCCAGAAAAAAACCTGTTGGGAATATATTTCAATATTTCTTGCATACAAGGAGATGTTTATATTCTTCGTCTTATGTTACTACTTTAAAAATCAGATTAATAATATAAAAAAATAACAAATTATTTGAAATGTGCTGAACTGCAAAGTGTTTTTTATTTTCCAAGTCTGTACACAGTTTCTCAGGCTTTAAAGACATGTAGCAGCTTGATAAGTAATCTAGTGTGTTACTGCCATGAACCAATGCTTCTCCTTGCTCTAGGTATTAAAAAATAAATAAGGAAACCACTGACCATTAGCATTTTGAAAACCTATGAAACTGCCATCTTTATCTGGAAAGGTTAAATATTTCATGTTTAAAACAGGGGATCACTGAGTTTGTCATCAAAATAGGGACTGGTCACAGAAGGTTTTGGGTTTTTTATATTCTCTCAGTCATAAGCTCAGGTAACAGAATATGATTGATCCTTTCACTCTAGTTCACTGCTAGTGTCTAGTCCAGGCTAGTACAAGCCGAAAGACTCAACCATCTCTCTGTTATCTCCTCAGAAAACAGACTAAACCCGTCAGCTCAGATAGCCCCATGGGGGTCAGATGTCCACACTACAAAGGTTGTCACTCGCAGGAACCCTTCACAGCAGCCACAGGGTAGTGACCTACAGACTGACCCATTTTTTGTCACTACTAGAAATGGTCTCCTCAAATAGGACTGAGGCTCTTTAATCAACGGGCTGCACGCAAGAATCACACATCGCCACCTTTTTTGACGATTCTTTAGCTTACCACCCAAAACTAAAAATCCCCAGTCTAGAAATAACCTCAGTCTTGTGAAGTGACAGTGTCATACTCCATGGTTTCTTTTCCTCCATATGACTTGCTTTGTGCTAGAGGCATGGTACATCAAAATATCAAAACCAGTTCAGCTCATTCATCTTCCATTTATTCACTACTGGGAATACCACAGTAGTCCACAGGATGATTAAGGCAGTTGAAGGTTTCATTAATAATACAGGTGCAGATTTGCCAGGAGGGTTAACCTAACAGTAGGGATCCCCATTAGTTGCTACATCCATCTCCTCCCTCATGCAAGTTGGAGCTGTGTCCCTTTCTATTAATGGATATTATTAATCCCCGGAGCCAACCAGTTCCCAGCAATGCAGTGAAATGTCACTGTTGTTTACTTCTCAAGTGTAATTTTAGCATTTTCCTCCTAGGCACTGCTCTGACAAACTGCTGGTTTTAATTGTTTATGAATTGTATTGATTCAGGTTTCATACTTACATCACTTGCTAATTCATTTGCTTTCTTGGCATTTTGATAAGCTGGCGTGATCATAGCAGGAAAGCTTCCTTTCCCTCTGCGTTCTTCATACTCATCCATATAATCCTGAAGAAAATTCAGAGTGTTTACTCATCATACATGAGCAGATGGGGCCTTGGGTGAGTTCACAAAGCCCCATAGTCGTTGTTAGTAGGAAAGTTCATTGCTTCGTTGTATTTTTTTTTTAATGAAAAAGAGAATAAAATGACCAACTGTAAGAATAAAATCACCCATTAAATTAACTGTGCCTGTAAAATTACTTGTGTTGCATTGCAAGAGGAATTTAGGTAGCAATTAGCTACAGTCAAGATAGCATTCAAGTATGCAATGATGTACATCCTTCTAATCTCACCTCAGTTCTTACAAAGATGATATCTGCTAGCCCCTCTCTTTGTTAATATATGTTTCCCTGGAAAACTATAAAAATATCTAATGGTTTGGGCAGCCAGGAGATTTGCTTAAACTTTCCAAGTTTACCATAGGCTCAGCCTTCCTCTGTGATGTGACAGAGGTCTCTTGATCTCTTCATGGCCATTTCGCACATTGTAACAGACCAAAAATAATGTTTCTCTAGTGCAGTGATATATTTGAAGAAGGATTCATTAATGAAGCAGAAATATCTAGATATTAAAGTGGTAAACTCCTTAGGGAACAAAATCACAAAACTCCATTTGCTCGATTTTAAAAAACAATTGTTGCGGAATTAATACTCCTAAATCTATCTATAGATAAGCTTATGTGTAAATGTTTGACAATTTGAAAAGCCTTTTGATAATTTAATAACAAAATATTGGAGCTTTTTTTTAAAATGGTAATACACAGTGACCATCCCAAAGCTTTCTATGGCAAGATCTGCAGAGAATACGGTAAGTATACAAACAAGATACAGTGACATGTGTCTTCTCTGTAATATTCTATAAATCCTTTGTAGTAAAGAGTCCATTTAAGTGAAAAAAGAATGTGTGGCATGTCAAGAATGCCATGGAGAGCACAGATAGAAAGGACTATAAATATTTGGGGTGTCTCTCTTGTGACTTCTCAATGCAAAACAACCCATTGTAGGTTATTTTGTGCACCATCAATGTCACATGATAAGATAGGTCATATCATAAGTTTACAAACAATTATAATGTAGCTATAGTTATTGCATCTAAATTATTCTATAAACAGGCAGAAAATAAAAAGTCTTTGACTAATCAGCTGAGTTAGCTTTTAAAATGCCATTCATGAGTCTGAATTCTTCAGACTAACTTGCTATTTTCTTTTTCTTCTAACTTTCTCAAATACATTTTTATATCATTTCTAATATTGCTCATATTACAAACCAGTATTTTCAAAGTTCCAGATAATTAATTTTAGCCACTTCTAAGATTTTTAAACATGAACAAAATAGGTGTTCAGCACACAGGAATTTTACAGTAAGATTCCTTAAAGTGTCTCGTGTTATATATATATATATCTGTATGATGTACCCTCATGATCTTGACAGTTAGAAATCCAATCTCTTTACCCATGTTAAGTCACGCTTCACTCAGAAAGATCCATTAATTTCAGTTATTATTAATAATTTCTATTTTATTTGAATAAAAACATCAGAATCCAATCTATGAAGATTAAAACTCAAATTAAATTTGAAGCTTGTGACTGAAGTTTCAAAGATACTTTCAAAGAAAAAAAACTTAAATTAATTCTAAAGATAGCAGTATTCCAATGCCTGAAAATGCAGTTGGCGCTTTTTCAAATTCATTTTATTTGTTTATTCTTACTAAAACTTGTAGTAGTTCAAAAGACAGAAACTAATTGAAGGCTTTATTGCTACATAGTCTAACATCATATTCTTCAAGGATGGTTTGCTTTTCACACATTACAAGATGTCGGTTTGGATAGAAGTGAAGAAACGTAAAACTCCCAAATGTCTTAGGATAATATATTTCCTGTTCCTTCATTTCTCCAAAGTATATGGGTCTCATGAGGAGCTAGGATGAAAAACCTAAGACTAACCGTAGAGTTTTGTTTACACAAAAACATTATTCAATTATTACTTTCAAATTCCCTTTAGTTGTATTCAGTTCTATTTAGCTGTACTATTTCCCTAACTTAATTGGAATGGAACTTTGGATGCATTTTGGGAGACCACAAAAATAATTGCATTCCCTTAAAAATGAAATAAAAGCAAAACAAATGCCGCAGACCAAAACAGAACTAAAGCCTATTTGGTTCCACAAACGCAAAACTGCAACTTGTCAAGTTGACAATACCACTTTTTTAGAAGAGCTGGAATCTAAGAGATCGTGTATGATCTTCAGTGCCACTTGCACATATTTAGAGCTGCAAAGCTTCTAAGATCTCTAAAAATACTGGCAGGGAAAAGCTGCTTAACTATCTACTAACTTTCTACCATTTCACAGCCCTTTCACTTTTTCTCCTAACTGAATTTACATTTTCTTTTTCATGGAATGGGAAAGTTTCCACAAGTAAACACATTTCAGTGTGACACGTAACAACACAACAATAGAAATGTATAGTGCATACATGTACACAGATAAAATTTGCCAAGGTAAGTCTTACCTTTTGGAATGACCCTACCATAAGGATCACGCAGTGACAGCACATGCACCTTGTAGTCTCATCTTGTAAGTGCCAATGCCAAATATATTACATATTCAGAGCATGGTGCTGTTGCACACTATCTTTTCCTTTGAGACCTTGCTTTCTCATACAGGAAAGCAAAGTGAAAATAGGTCTCCCTGCAGTTTCTAAAGTCTTGAGCAATCAGCCACTGTACTGATCAACATCAGCATGGGTATCTCTCGGAAGTTGCATACCTGACCATATTGATCTGCATTTTCTCTTGCAAAAGTTACATCTGTTCCAGCTGTATGGCTGGCTTTTCCCTTGATCTCTTTTTCATATCGTTGATGATACTTTACCTAACAGGAAAAAGAAAAGGAAAAGAATCATCTGGATGAGTTTAGTCTGGTACACAGATGCTAGATAATAAATAATAATCAATGACACGCACATGTTGACAATAAAAGATTGTCAAAATTCCCATTGCCACGAATCTACAGAAGTCAAATATGCCACTTGAAGATATAAAAACAAAACTAGTGGCATAATTTTTAATAATGCACTAGGAACATGGGACTTGCCAGTTCAACCCAGACCATTAGTTCAGCGTGTTCAGTACTCCCTGCTTGTCAGTGGCTAATCCCCAGTGCTCCAGCAGGTTAAGAAAATAGAACTGATTGTAATGTAAATTCATGGTTACCACAGAGCACTCCTTTTACTGCAGGGTCATCTGAACGCCATTAATAAGTGGGCTTGTTTCTGAAAGATGCTGATATCCCCAATGATCAAGGGAATTTTAGGCAATCAAGCTTCAAGTTTAGACCAAGATTTACACTACCTTTGCTGAAGTCAAAATAATGCCTATAAACTGATGCTGCCCTTTAATCACCATGTGTGTTTGCTGACACAAATGAAGGGTTTTCCACAGATCAAAGGCAAACAAAAATATTTAAATGTTTTAGAGTCAGTTGCTTTTGCCTTCAAAATTACAGATCTCTTCTTATTTTCCTCAATGACTCTTAATAATGTTTTAAATTCACTTCCACTGAGTTAGCACTATATTGTATCTTCTCCAACAAAAAGAGCTTTCCTTTCAGTCTCCAATGACAAAACACAATCAACTGTACATTTTGAAGCAATACTGATGTCCTGTTACAATGCCTTTTAAAGAATACAGGGGTGTTGTGGTTTTGTTGTTTGGAGAGGAAAAGAAAACCAATAAAGATCAGTACACCAAGGAGTTTTAAAAAAAATCCCAACAGTAAGGAGAGTAAAATGAGTGGAATAAAAAGCTATGTTTTATAAATCTGTATCTATGTCAAATGTATGCATGTGTGTGTGTGTATGTGTCTGTATATGCTTTATAGATAAAATTGCTATTCAAGAAGCTACTTTCATAAAAGCATCATCGTGTAACAGCACGAAAGAAGGAACAGGAGAATGAACTGTAAGGACCCACTGGGAGCATGGAAAGTCATGGCAAAGCAGAGCTCTGCAAACACAGCCCTCCCCTGATACAAGGTCACCCAGAAATACTGTGGCTGTGTAAATTAGAGCTGCACTTCAGCCCCTCTAACTCATACTGGGTTGGGCAGAATGAAATCAAAGACCACCAGCTGACTCGTTATTGTCTTCCTTCTCAGTTGTATGCAACAGGAGGCTGGGTAAAGAGGACGCTTTTGCCCACAAAAATCCACAGTGTTGATTCACAAATAAAACACCTAATTTTCTCTTTGTGCATAAAACTCAACTTTGTCCTGCAAAAGACAACCACTTGAAAATCTGTGTATTAAGTGCACTGCTAGCACAACTCTACAATGCTCATGGAATTTCTGACGGTAAACATTTTAATCCAAAATTTGTGTGAGAATTAGTTCTTTTCTTCCCAAAAAGAGAATTTGCTTTGCACACTTACATCACTGGCTAATTCATTCGCTCTCTTGGCTATTTGATAAGCTGGAGTGATCATAGCAGGGAAGCTGCCTTTCCCTTTCCGTTCTTCAAAGTCTTCTGTGTATTTCAACTATAAAAATCCAAGACAATTCAGGAGCAATTAGATCAAATGTATCTTAATTACACACATAATCAGTTCTTAAAGTTGCAAAGTCAGGCATTCGATGGCTGTCATCTGCCAGAAGGAAGATGAACCATGAAGTCTGACTCTACCTCCTTTGTGTGTATGCTTTACAATGTAGTCTTTAACCATGTGATCGCGTATTTTCTACAGGGCCTCTATGTCTCATTCAGGGTATAGGATGGATCACAGTTGTTTAAAGAAAATACTAAAGTTGTCTGCACAATGCCTGCCCTATTAATATTAGAGTCAGGCAGCTTCCTTCTTTACTTTGCTTGGCAGCCAGTTGCTGGGTATAGAACAGACTAGTTCCCTGCCTTCAGTTCTGACAGCCAGCTAGTCCCTAAAATGGCCTAGAACTGGATATGGTCTTTATAACTGGAAGTATTAAATACTTAATGGTAAAATGTATCAAGAATATTTTAAGGTAATACACATTTCAAGAGTCTGCCTTTCAAATACTAATTTTTTACTTTTCTTTATGTTCATAGTGATTTATAAATGTCCTAAGAGTCACTTGCAGAGTCAAAACCAAGTCAACCTATTTTGTTTCACTTACATCACTTGAAAGCTGTCCTCCAACCTTTGCGTGAAGTATATCTGGAGTGTCTACCACAGAGGTGAACTTCGAAACTCTCTCTTCATGTCCCCGCTTATATTCTACCTGAGGGAGAAAACATATAAAATACATATTAAAAACAATAAGCAGCAAACATGCATTTTCTATCAGAAGGCTTCAAGAGAAAATGAGCAACAGCAGTCATGACAATCCCCACTGTACAGTCAAGCTATCAGTATATTTAAGGCCCAATTTCCTTAAAGTGAATGCCAGAAGCAGACAGAAATAGACCCATATAATCAAATTTTCAAATTATACTAGATTTACGTGAGCCACACATTTGACTAAAATATTATGAGACTAGTCATTAATGGCCCAAAACACTAAGATCATACTGCAATGACAATGCAGACAGTGTTTGCAGAAAACAATGCAATACTTTAAAATAATTTCTACAGGATTTATTTTTACTTGATCTTTTTCAGTTGAAGTCTTATTTTTAAATAAGCAATTTTCTGTGCATATATTTAAAGTAGCTTGTATATGAAATAAATTCAATATTACAGTATTTTTATTCAATATTATGGTATTTAACTTCAAATAATAAAGAAAGCAAAAAATGTCAGATGTAAATACATAGATTAATAAAGCCATAAAATGAAAATCATAGAATCATAGAATCATTAAGGTTGGAAAAAACCCTTAAGATCATCGAGTCCAACCATTAACCTACCACCACCAAGTCTGCCACTAAACCATGTCCTCAAAATAAAGGTAATGAATTAAATAAACATTTTAGAGTGATTCACAATCTCTTTCAGGTTGTGATGAATTACAGCAAAAGTTGCTACATCTTTCAGGAAATATCTATATTGCCATTTATCCTATGTGATTGTCTTCCCAAGCCAAGTAGTTTGTTAACCCTCTTTCCTGCATCATGTTACAGTTTTCTCACTCTGTAGAATTAACGCTACAACAAATATTCATCACAGAACCTACTGTCTAAAGTGAATGGCCTAAACCCAGGATTCTCCAAATTCAGAAGTCTAACATACAATTAAAAAACCTGCCACTTACATTACTGCTTAGTTGGGTGGCTCTCTTAGCAACCTGATAACCTGGAGTGATCATAGCGGGAAAGCTGCCTTTGCCTCTCCGCGGCTCATATTCTTCTGTATATTGAAACTAGAAAACAAACATTTTTAGTTTTGTTGTTACAGAAGAGCCCACTGTAGTTTAATGTGATTCCTCTTTTAATGCCTGCTTCCTAAAGGTATGTATCACTTTATTTAAAAGTAAACAAATTAAAGAACTTATAAGTTTGCTAGGTAGAAATATTTCCTACATACAACAGAAAACATTCCCCATTCATATCAATTATCCACTGTTAATTGGCTATGTTGACTGAGTCACTAACCCATTGTATGGGCACAGACAATCAGTCATAATTCAGAAGTGATTTCCATCAGTCATGGAAATACAGTCAATGAAATACAGTCAATGAAAGGTCTATTCTACGGAAAATAAGACACAGTTTCCACCATGAGTTCTGCTCTACTGAGGGAAACACCACTGCCTGCTAGATCAGGATATAATCAAGATTACCTCAGATACCACTGGTCAGTAGTTGAAGTGCTTCTCAGTTACATAAATATATAAATGTATGATTTCCAGGATGGGCAATAGCATTGTTATGTGAGTTTAATCACTTACATGGTTAAATATTGTTATTGACAGAAGTAAACATGTCAGTCTCTCCTTGTTTGGTAACATCTTACCAAAGGTTGGCTTTGATGCACTAGTAAGTCTTCAGAATATGATAGCCCATGAAAATAAAGCTATTCCAAATATTAGCCCACTTACATCACTCATAGTCTTCTGTGCCTGTGTTATCCTGACCATCTCAGGATCTGGGATAGTTCCCGGGTACCATGATTTTCCCTCCTCATAGGCACCATAGTAAGCATTCTACAAAACAAAAAGTAAATAACTACCAATCTTCACCCATGTTTTAATACACAAACAGCTGATCTGACAGAAAAAAAAGGAAACACGCACAATGCTGTGGAAGTAAAATTTACTCTCTGCAGACGTACAGCACAAGGCCTACACTCCACATACCTTCAGAATACCAGGGCAGAGCTTGTATAACAAGAATTGACATCAAGGTGTCAGGATCTAGGATCCTGGAGTGAGACTCAAATAATTCCCCCTGGGAATCAGACCACTTGTTGTGAAGCTTCAGTGTCAGTAGAAAGAAGACACATTGAGTACGGCTGCACATGCAGCAGTCCAAACAGCTAACTGTATAGATGCACTCTTCCTTCCTCATCTTCTGATTTTTTCACCCTAAGCTATAATCAAGCTATGCTGCCTTGGAAAGTTTAGCCAAATGAGAAGCAATGGCTTTTTTAGCATTGGAATGCTGTGAGTAAAACCCTAACAATCAGGACTGCCAAGACCAGTCCTTGGTCTTCTGCAGGCTAGTGGCTTGGAGACCTGAGAGATATTTCTTACCTGGGTGGCCAGTTGTTGGGCTTTATAGGCAGCTTCAATTTCTCTGGACCTTACATCCCATTGAAAGACTGATTTGAATTGTTCACCCTCTTCTCGATATTTTATCTAAAAAAAAAAAAGACTTGGTATTAGTAGTTTGTTAGTACAGACTAACACATCCTCCTATTAGGAGAAGAACAAGAAGGGAGACAAACAAGGTGAACACAGTCTCTTAGTCCACAGTAATATGGAGTCTGCATGAACTGCAGCAACCAAAGGAGATGAATGCAAGACAAAACAACAAAACCAGTGCAATTCCCACCATGACAAATCCACTTCAGTGCCTCCTAGTTTTGGCTGCACCTTAAACAAGTCTAAAGGAAGGCTACTTCCAAAAACACCTCTGGCCCTACTAGGTGACCCTTCTTCTTGTCCCTCACACACTGACACCATCAGACAGGCTGCTGTTGGGGAAATTGTATGGGGGAATTAGTATGCAGGCTTTTGCTGTGTTAGCTTTCAGCTATGTCAGTTCCTTCATCTGCCTCACTGCAAAAATCATCAATACCAACACAAGAGAAGCAGAGGAACAATATGACTGCACAGAACTAATTCTCTGGGTGGCAGCATCAACATGACTTGCTTTAAGATGATTTACTCTAGTCATGATGTTTACCTGTGTCTGTGTGTTAGATCTCCAGTTGCTACAGACCAGCCTAGTTTTCAGTGCCAACTAATAATTTTGTGCTGAAGACACATTTATATATGATACAAATGCAGAAACCAAGGGACTATGACAGGCACACCTGATCCACCAAATCTCCACAGCCCACAAGAAAATACCAACCACCTTCGGAGAGCCTGTAAAACTCTCCATCTTTTCCTCCTTCTCCCTCTTTAGACCAACACCACTTACAATCTGCCTATGTACAAAAAGGCCACATAGCCTGTAGCTCTATGTCATGCAAAGACTACATACGTACTTCCTCCATGCCACCCATTCTTGGAAAAAGAGTCTCCATGGAACAGAAGATCGGGTTTAGCTCTAAGGTCAGAACTCTACTCTCTAATCCATGCCCAGATTCTACCTAAGATTTTTTTTGCTATTATTGGAGCTGCACATCCGTAAAGAAGCAGCATAATAGACCTGAAATCTGGCATGAAGTTGTGAAAGAATAATTTGGTCTTTAGATAATACTTTTTGGGGAAGTAATCTATGAGGATTGAAATCCCCAAGAATTTTCAAGGAGAACACATCAATGCAGCATTAGATGAAAAAACTATTACCTGGTGGGTAATATTTTACTCTCCTATTTCCCTGCACTGTGGCCATGAAGTATCATGACTGTGTAAATGTAAATGACTACTATATTTAGTTTCAAGTCATCATTTTCCTACTGTTAATTTTATCTATGACAGCACACAAAATACAACTGAAATCACAGTTCTGTTACAAAGCTCACTCTACAGATACAAAAAATAAGTCCCTGTCCTGAAGAGTGCAAAATCTAAAGTGGCTGGACAGAGAAATCACTGTACCATCATGCGTACCATTATCCCCATTTTATAAATTAAGTACAGAGGTACAAAGAGATGAATGATTTGTCTGCTCACATAGAAATTCCATGTAGAGGGAGGGAGCTGAATTTTTATCTCTGCATTCGAGTTGGTGTCTCAACATAGGACTTATGTGAGAACATTATGTTAAGATTAAAGAAACGTGACGTTTATTGCATAAGGAATAATCTTACCTAAAAAACCCAACAAACTACAGTAGCAATTGAAACCTTTTCTCAAGTTAGCATTATTTTATACATTTACCAATGAAAAAGTTTTCCTACACTCAAAATTTCTGCAGAAGTACTCCCTTTAAGTAAGTAGTGCAGAATCAGCTTCTTTACTACCCTAAGCAATTTTCTCTCTGGAGCAGAACCTCATTATGTGATTGAAAAGGACAGAAGGTTCTTTAGGTGTAAAAAACAAGGGAAAGTGATCTTTGAGCTATAATTTGTCTGGCGTGTATATTCACATGCACTGGAAGTATCAGAGTCTCATATCACTGCCTAAAACCAGAAATAGAACCTGCAGTAATCCCAAACTCATTCCTGACCAGATCTGTCATACACAGTTTAAAGTAAGTGTAATAGTCACTGCTGAAATAGTTATTGCCTATGATATTGCAAATTCTGATGCATAAGAATACTGTACAAGAATGACAAAGAAAAGATACAATGTCTGATAAAGCCTATTACATGTACATCACCTTTGTACAGCTAATACAGAACATCAGAATGAATCTAGTACATTATAATCTAAGAAACACAACTTCCTTGTTTTATTTTAATGGTGGCTAATCACACTGAAACACATTGGTTTGCTTACTAAATACAGCCATGCAATGAATAGTACTATTTTAGAGTATCAAAAGACATGCCATCCAAGAAAATAGTATTACTCATGGAAGTGAGATAGCTATCAATTATTGGTTGTTTCTGTGTTTCTCATTTCATGCAATTCTTAGAAATACAAGTTTGAAACAAATGCATCTAGAGGAAAACAATGCAAGACAGAAAAGAATGGCATTTGAAAACAAAGAAGACTTTGAGCACCCCTAGAGGGTTGCCGGGGCACAGCAGCCGTTTAGAGGATGGATGCAGTTAAAAGGCATGGAAAGCTAGTCCATCTTTAACGTTTTAGCAACATATTTTCAGCAAAACCATGCAAAGCTCCCTGGACTTCGTGTTTTCTCACAAAAGGGAAATATCATCTTACGTTTGTCAGAAATACTTGACAAAGTATTTATGAGAACTTTTGCCCACGTTCTTCTGAGATAGAATTTATTTTTTGTTTTGTGCCCTTTAGTATCAGTTCAGAAGAGATCATAAAGCAAGTAGGTCATTCTTGTTTCAAACGGCTGTGTAAACCCCCCTGATTTAGTTACTTAGTTTACATAGCCCTGGGCAGTATCTCCCACAGTTTATGCGAGCAATGCTTCCATGTAGATTATCAGATATGGCAGGTGAGAAACTGCTATCCATTTTTCTTTCTGAAAGTATAAGCAAATTCAGATCTAACCTTTCTTCCTTATGGTGAACACATTTTAAAAATTATGATTCAAACCCAGGCTGAGATCTTACTGCTCTAAAAGAACACAGGAGAGTAAGTAAAGAATACGTACTTACATCACGTAAAGAATACGTTTCTAAAACAAGACACGAATATGATATAAAAATGTAAAACAAAGCTAAATACATTTGGCCCTCAAGCTTCTTACCTCACTTACCACTTCCGACAGTTTTTTTGCATTTATATTTATTGGTGTCTCAAATACGCTTGTGAACGCATTGTTTTTTGGATTATGTCTAAAAAAGGAAAGTGTAAAAGGATATTAGGAATGTATTAGACAGCCCAGCAGAAAGGTTTTTTTTGAGCACTCAAAAACACAATACCAGCCTCCACACCTCTATACATAACTTTTCCCCCACTCATACACAGATCTCAGATTACATTCAAGTTATTATTGTATGGAGTAGGTGCCTAGAGCAAAATTAATTTTAATGATCGTCATATCAATGCTGTGTTTCTAATAACAAAAGAGAATAATAGAATAAAAAACAACTGTCATCTCTCCTTTTTCTGCTGACAAATTTGACAGGAATTGATCATTATAAAATAAAAACTTCCTAGAACAAACCAACTCCAAAATCTGCATTTTATACATTTTCCTGATGATTAGCTCAACCTTGTTAACTCTTAACCACTGATTTGGAAAGCACTGAATTTTATGGTTGGGTTTATTTTCTTCACACAATACTGAAATGCAACATAATATGGTATCTTTTAACACACTGGACAAATGAGGAGGCTTTATATACAGTAACAGGAGTTTCCCATCATTTGTGATTCATGTAAACCCAAACATATGCACGAAGGCACTAACAATACATAATTTCACATCACACATGGGACCAGGCTGAGTCCAAATGGTGATCTTCTATTACATTAAAATAACTTGGCATTTTAAACCTTTGCCTTAAAAAAAGAAAAGGAAACACACTTACGCTTGACAGTAAGGCTTTTTCTCATGGCTAACAAAGTTGTTTACTGTTAACATCATCTTGCATACTTCGCAGTGAAAACAAGCTTTATGCCATGTCTGGAAATATCACAAAACAGAAACCAAACAGACATGATTGGTATTTCATTATTATTCTGTTGAGTTTTAAATCTCAGTATTGATCCTTAACATTCATTTCATAAATTTGAAGAATTCTTCTTCAAATATATGTCTATTATGAACTCATTCCAGTTCTGAACCCAGTTATGAGTAAAGAATTTTTGGAACCGAGAGATTTGCACTGTGTTAAAAGTGCCAATCTATACATTTATTATAGTCCAAAATAATAAAGAAAGAAAACTGACCTGATCTATACAGTTAATCTTCTCAGCAGGGTAAACCCCATAGCCACATCTAGCACACGGCTGCACATTCATCTTGAAATCCACAGAGTGAAAAATATATAGGTTTATACAAAAGGTTCAAAGAGTATGAAAGTGACTTTTTGGCCTGTGCAAAGCACACTCTAGACACTCCAGTCAAGGCCTTTTGCTGTGGTCAATGGCTCCCATTAAAGCTCTGAATTGAAGTCTGCTGCTCCGTTTGCTGACCTTCTGTTTCAAAGTCAGCTGCGGGTTGGCTTTTAAAGCTGCTGGTTAGTAAGAGTGGTTATTTTGGCAACTGTGTCAGTGCGTAAGGGAGGGTAGCAATATCTTTCTCTAAATAGAAGAATGAACTCACAGAAACAAATCACATCCATGTGAACGTTAGGGTCTGATCATTTAGTATTTCAGTTTTGCTGTAAAGCCAGTTGTCATAAGCCCAGGATGAAAAGTATATACAGCAGCAGCAGCAATTTACCAGAGTCTCTCCTCACTCTGATATGCAGCAAGTGACCTCATGGAGGACTACTCTGTGTTTAGGAACAGCCTCATATTAGAAGGAGGTACCACCAGAGACACAGGCCAGAGATGGGTTTGGAGCTTCCTGCCCCTTTGTTAGATCTAGAAGAGATACATTGCCATTGTCCCAGCCAAGCCATTACTTTTTTCCCTTGTGCCAGCTCAGTTTCACCTTGTATGCTATGGGCAGCAGAGCAGAGCACACTCATTTCTCATGTCTTTCTGTTTCATCAACCTATCACTCCATCTCCAGGTGTAGGAGGATGCACAGTGAAATGGGCAGAGCCTCTTATCTCAGAGAGTTCTAAACATGATGGGTACAAATCCAACTTCAAAATCCAACACAAAAAAACTTCAGAAAGGAATCATTTACTTTTGAATAGTATGAACAAAGCAGCTATTTAATAGTCTTCACAAAGAGTAGCCTGGCATAGATCAGAATATAAAAATTCCTTAGCCAAATAATGATAAGGAATTATTATGCCTGAAATTGGGATTCCAGCAAGTTATTAGGGTTGTGAAGTCTGCTCTGAACAAAAGAAGCTCTTAAATTCTACGAGCTACAAATGGTCAGGATTCAAGATTTACATCTGACCTAATCATAATACCTCCAGCTGCAGGGCTCCATAACCCTGGGACACTGCTAAGAGTTATCTCAATCCAAGTAAAAGTCTGCTTAGTCGTCCATGCATCTTCGCCACTTCCCATGCCTGCAGCAGTCCTGGGGTATTGCTAAACACTTTTCTTTTCTGTAAATTACAAACAATTCAATCAAAATAATTTCTGGCTAAACCTTCTGGGTGTGCTTAGAGAGCCTCCTGTTCATCTCTCTATGGAGATATGCAGTTCTGCTTAACTTATTATTACTACTTTTACTGAATGCTGACAATGTACTGGCACAATGTACTGTCAGCAACTGGTGTGCTGAAAATAGAGTCTCTAATCTGAAGAGCAATGGCTATGGCACAAAATGCTGAAAACACTTGAGGCCTTTCAAAGTAAGTAATTAATATCAGTATATAAACAGACGTATTTTCATTTAAAAAAATGTTCACAGAACATAACTTCTTGTATTAAAACAACTGCTGAGTTACCTCGTTATTCCTTTTGGGATCAGAAACGATTTTATGTTGATCAAGTTACATCACAATAATATTTACCAAGCTCATACCTGTGAACCAAAATAATCTGGAAGCCTTCCAGTTCCCTTCTCACACAGCTTTTCATCTTGTCCCAGATTGCCATTCTGTTTATGCAAGTGACCTATAATAGGGTCACAGTGGCCAGGCTGTCCCCTCTTTATTTAGCACTGGGCACACTACCAGCTGCTGCCTCTTTGTGTTCATCTACTCCAAGAGTCACCGTACTGTATATTTTCTAGATAGTCCTAGTTGTTTTCATGCTATCTGAATCCATGCTAGAGCCCTTGTGTCACACTTTGGCAAGAAAAAAGATGCATGACCTGCTCCTGTCCCAGCACAGACAATACATTGCTTAAGGCCCTCCTGAAATGAGTCCTGAGAGGTGCTGAAAGCAGGACATCCCCAAATCGCACAAAAACATAAAGACTTGGCAACTACAGAACAAATCATTCATTCAGGAGTCACCTGAACACTGACAATCTCGACAGGACTCCAGCCTGGAGCATCAGTGTATAGAGCCCATAGGCATTGTTCACCCAGAGAGCACACTAGAAGTCCCTGAGACCACGTGTTCCTTCCAAGAGGCCTGTCGGACAGCTACAAGCCCTTTATTTCACAGACAAAACTTAACTTCATTTCAAGATATGCAAAACCTGTTTGTTTCTTTTCACAGCGATACACATTATAGGCTTGGCTGGAAGTCAGCAAACACATTTTCCAAGTTCTCCTGCTTCTCCCAAATTACAGCATGTTCAAGAAGAGAAGCACAGTAAGCCACAATGCCCGATACAGCTACTGTCTTTCCCAGCCACGCTACTTCCCTTACATCCATTGTGCGCCAGTTCTGCTGGAGTCTATTGAAGATTTCCCATTTCCGAGCACCTCAAAACTGTCCTGTTGCACGGTCTGTTCTTCATCACCCTGGATTGAAACTGAGTTGCTAGGAGAAAAGAGAGTTTATTGAAAAACAATCATTGTATGGTCTCATTACAAAGTGTGCACTGCATTTTGATCATGCAAGGAATTAAATCACAAAACCAGTGCAAGTTTGTTATCTTGACAAATCTTAGCAAGACATTTTCTCTTCAGTTAAAAGCTCATTGTGGCTTTTTTCCTCCTTTAGTAAGGCCTCATAAAGGCTCTTTGATATCAATGAAAATCTTAAAAGGCTTTACTTAACAGTAGAACCTTAATCAATGTGGTTTAAAAGTACTGCGGTTATGTGTAAAGTACAAGGAGTCAGTACCTTGAAAGTGCAAATTAGTGGGAAGAAACATTGTTACCTGTCCAACCTCCTTAAATTCATTGAATTAACTGCATAGAAAACTTGGGGCATGCCCGCATCCTGAATCTGAATCTAAAAAGCACACATTAGTTATACAAAGTAACCTCCTAACAGACATTCAAGTCAGGGCCGCCTTCTCTGTCACTCCTGAATAGCGGCTGTGCCCTTCCAGCCACATGAATAGCGGGAAGCCAGACACCACAAATTATGTCAACCCTATCTTCCCTCTGTTTGCAAAAAAAAAAGGTGCTGTTTCACCACTCAAACTGGTGAGTTATCCACCATTAAAAGCTGCCTGCAAAAGTTCAAACACTAGCCCAGCCTCATCATAACCTTCTCTGGACCATGTGGTTAATTAGTTACCTGGGCTCAGGGCCTTTTGTCTCACATAGCCTCTCCATGATAATCAAATCTAGTATAGTAGCAAATCCAGCTTGCAAAAACATTGAAAGAAAGCTGGAAAACATTTATCAACACTAGAAACTCCCAAAACTTGAAGAAAAACCTCTAAGGGACTGCTTTCCAAACTTGTATAATTTTATATATGCTCAATAAATAGCTTTTTACATTTTTGCTGTTTTGGAAACCAACCAACAACTGTTTACATTTCATGACTAAAACGATTTGTGCTTACAGTTTCCCTTTGTTGCCAGTGTCAGGAAAACATGAGAGTGTGGGGATTTTGCAAATGCTTCTAATAGGGCAAGAGAAACCAAGAGAGGGAGTAGAGAAAAACGGAAAAAAGAACCAACAGGCCACAAAGGCGTCACTGTTACAGAGCAGAGAAAGAACTGGTGAGGATGTGCTACAATTGAAGCTGAAAGCTTGAAGAAAAGTGTGCAAAGCATGCACAGCACAGCCCATGTGCATACAATGAGACCTCCAGTGTCCAAATATTCCCATTTATCATGTAGCATAATCTAAAAATGAACTAAGTTTAAAACTCGTAAAACATGGCATGTGCAACAGATCATCCCTGCCTGATTACAGAGAAATCCCACCCAAACACATACACCAAGCTGTCTGAGATGCATCATTCTACCAAATTTCATAAAGTTGTGGTGTGCTAAGTCACATCGCACAGCCCCCGTATTCCCCACAGCTTATCAAAACCATCCATCCTTTCTTGCAAAATACATATAAAATTCCAACAACTGTCATTTAGGAGGGAACACCTTGCAAGTCACTCATATCCTCCGTCCTGAAAGTATCTCCACACCTGCCTCCCGGGTCTCAGCAAAGCCCCATCCTTGTTTTCACAGATGGTATGCAGAACACAGCACACAGTTATTATTCCAGAAAGGTACTATTTAGTTGCCTCAAGCCTTCTAGTTTGTACCGGCCATCTACCTTTCAATTTCCCAAAGGCATGCTCCATTGCCATCCTGCAGCTGCTTATGTGGTAGTGAAACACTTATTTTCTACAATGCAAATACCCAGTCAAAGGCTTTGTTGTTAATGTTTTTAGGGAATAGAATGAGTCTCCAGGGATAAGAAAAGGAATGTTGATGCTATAGGTATCACACTGCTGGCTCTTCCCCCTGCCCAGTAATGCATATGGCCAGCTGTACAATATTATAAGAGAAATTTTTTCCTTCCTGACCTTTCCCCAGGTAGCAATCACTCCATGCCCTGAAGCAAGATACTTCCTTCTAATTCTACTACCTTTTTAATTTCTCCCTTACTCATTATGGAAAACAAGCAAGATTTTCTGAAAAATCTAGCACCTTATACTGCATTAAAATTGGTTAATCTAACATGTAGTTAAGAAAGGTATTGCAGCACACTGAGGAATCAACCTTTCTCTTTGTGAATGCCAGCAACCAACATGAAAAGAAAATAGAAATAGGGGTTTCATTAACAGTTTGAGTCAGAGATTCCCCATACACAAATCTATTAGTAACCTCTTGAAAACAGGCAAGCATTATCAGATACAATACCACTTTTTCAATAGCAATACAATGACTTTTAGAAAAAAGGCATTTCTAGATCTGCTAATTTGACTGTGGGGACCAGATGGCAATGGATAAATTTTCATCAAGATAGAGAAAGTCACAGCTGGCAAATAGCTTCTGGACGTCCTAAGTAACCCTCATACACATCATCAGGAAAGCACATTTGGATGTCCTGAAGTTCAGGCACAGCCTCCCTCATCTCCTCTCCGCGCATTTACTTGAAGATCTATACATTTCTAGTATCTCTGTTGTCCATAACGATCCATTATGGATTTGGAAGTGATGCTGGCTTCCTGAAAAGAAGCAACTAACATATGGCATTAGAGGAACCATGGGATTCTGTTAGTTTGATTTTCAGGAGAAAACTTCGGCTGTGTCTCCAACTGGGAGCTACAGGCGTAATCCCACGAAGCAGAGACCGGCCCCAGCAGCAGCATGCAGACACATGGCAAGAGCCGCCGCGCCGTTCAGATGCTCCTCCATCACATCGAAGCAGTGACCTGTCGTGAAGCAAAAGGCTGTTTGTTACCATGCCTGTGTTTTGTGCCAATTATGAGGCAGTTGCACTGGAAAATGTCACTTTGATGTAAATCTCTTTAGGTAGTGAATGTTAAACACCACGCACTGCTGGGCAGGTGTATGATTTTGCAGGATTGGAGCCCGCATCCAGGAGTAATTAGCAAGACTGTGCCAATCTTCAGTCCATGTACTGGACTGCTGGGCCTGATGCAACAGCTACACAGTAGGATATCGTAATTACCAGAGATGCAACACACTGAATAATTGGAAAGATAAGGAAATGCCACTGAAGTTTATATAAGGGAAAAAATTTCCTTAGATCTAGACAATCTCGTGTCACCATGAAACTTAAGGCTCTTCTTTCGCGGGGGTGTGGCAGAGCACAGCTATTAAAAAGTGGTAATTTCCCTTTCACTGTGATGGAGCCGTCATTACCGGAGAGGCGAGGAGGGCCTAGGGGCAGCGCCCGAGCCCCTCTGCCAGGGCAGCGGCTGCGGAGCGGGGCGGGAGGGCCCCCAGCCGCCCCCAGTCCCAGACAACCCCGCCGCCCCCCACCGGGCAAAGGCCGGGGCCGCACCGCCCCGGGGGCCGGGCCCGCGGTCCCGCCGCGGCGGACGGTAGGCGCGGCCCCGCCGGGACAGGCCCGGGCCGGCGGAGCCCGCCCCGCCCCACGGCCGGCCGGTGCGGCACCCGGCCCGCCACTTTCGCTTTCTCTTCTGCCTCGCCGGAGCCCAGCGTCAAGGCAAGCCCCGGTCCCGGCCCCTTCCCCAGCCGCCTGCCCCTCCGCGTCGCGCCGGCCGCCCTCCCCGCTCGCCTCAGGGACCCCACTCTGCTCTCCGGCGCCCCCGGCCCGGCCCGCCGCCTTCCCGCCTCCCGCCCTCCCCTCAGCCGGCCGCCGCCTTCCCGCTCCCCCGTGCCTTCCCCTCTCCGGTCCCCAGCCTGTCCCCTCTGGTCGGCAGCCCCGGGGCCCGGCCCGCTGCTCTGATCAGGGGTGGAGGGGTGGGAGAAAGCGGCTTTCCCTCAGCACTGGAGGCCTGGGCCCTTCAGGTGGCTGCAGTGGCTGCACAGCCCTTTCCTGAGAAGGGGTCTGCGATGTGTGCAGTTGGTAGCGTTGGCGGTGCGGGTTTCCTCCACCTTCCTCGGTGTGGGGCTGCTTCCCCGGGGCGGCCGCCTCGCTGCCCACCTGCGGCCTGCGCGCTCGTCGATTCTTATTGTTTTTAAAAGGCGATTAAAAAATGTATTTGTGTGTCAAAGCCAAATCTAGACCCCAGCTGTCAGGAACTGCTGTTGCACTCAGGGAGCTCAAAAACCTCGGTCGGTGTCCCAGACCCCGGCTGGGGTGCTGCTGGCGACCTCTGAGCTGCCGCAAGGTCAACAGGGTGGTTTTCAAGTTAGATATAAACATGTACTCTTCTAAGGAAATGTGTTATAAAAGCAAGTTTAATCTGCCTAAATGTGGGGAAAGGGCAGGAATCGCTGCTGCTTTTCCATATGAAAACCCAGAGCCGGAGTTGGACAAGGTGGCTCAGCGCATCCCACCGCGAGCGAAGGCGGGGGTCCCGCGCTGCCTTCTCTGCCCCTCTCCTTGCCCTGCGCCGAGCTGGGGCACATCATTGTGCTACCAGAAAAATTACTCCTTTCTTCTTGTAGTTTCCTGCCGGCGTAATGATCTTAATAAACTTCCTGAGTGGGCAACTCAGTACCTGGAAGAAGAAGAGAGAGAGGCCATTTTTTCAGCAGGAAAAAGTCATTAGATCAACTCAGCCTTGTTGTCTAGCAGTGCCCTGTGTCGCTTTTCAGATGAGTGACGACGTTCCAAGCTTACACTGGAATAACAAAAAAAAATATTGGCTGAAATACAGCAATTAGTGTAAGAGGCTGCTTTATGTAATGAAAATACCTTTTAATTTCCAAGAAACACTTCACAACTGTTTTTTCCCCTAACAACTGTATGCATGTATTAATTGATCATGAGAAGAATATAAAATTCATATTAAGTGTTGATATAGACAAAACAGAAAAATGAGAACCTGAGATCCCATCTGTGGAAGATAATACAGGATATTTTCTCTTATGCGCATTTGACTGTGTATATGCAAATGAAAACACAGGAGCTCTCTGGGTGTCTTGGTACTGGGTAGGATTGCAGTTACAAGTATTTTTATGGTAGTTGTCCTTGCTTTTTTCTCAACATACTTCTTTCCAGACCATGAAAAATTTTCTGGGAATTAGTCGTAAGATCTTTCACCATAAAATGATTTTTACTTTTGTTCTTACCTGCATTTTTGAGAGTGGTATTAGACAAGTCACTTTTCGTAACCGCCACAGGGTGATACATATGGCTGAGCATGTGCGATGTCATGTTAATTCAGGGACAGAAATCTATAGCCACTCTTACTTGAAGTATTATACAGTATAACTGACTAACAACTCACACGTTTAACAGGTTTAACAGTTTGGTTTATAGAAGTATTTCTAAAATGATAGTGTTCATTGAGGGACACTTATATTCTTGTACTTTTACTTGTAGATGTCAGGAGATCAGCACGTTGATCACTCTACTCAAGAGAGAGGTGATGAAGATCACGGTGATGTATGTGATGCAAAGCCAGACAGAAGTACCAGATTCTCACTTTTTGGAAAGTAAGTTACTACTTTTATTCCTGTTATTGTTGTATCAGCTGTCGTATTACCCTTCTAATGGGATTTTGGTGTTCAGTTTGCCATGTCCACAATGTCATAGATGGTCTGGATAGGGAGATGGTTTATGTTGTATAGGTTTAATGTATCTGGTCTGTACCTTAAAGCATCTCTCTATAGTATCTCCCTATAGGGACACCTATAGTATCTTCCATAAGCTTTATTTGGTAGTCAAGAGACCACTAAGTTCATTTAGCATCAATTATAGTCCCTCATCTTAAACACTGCCCTTTGGTGGAGCTGGGAATTAAATATACCATTAATTATCTGTTTTACTGCATTCAGCCCAGCTAATCTCCTGCATCATTGAAATCCCCTGCTGACTATTTAAGTTAGTTTAAAGCCTGGATGTGCCATCTAGGTTGTAGCACAAAGAAACCTCACTGAGTCTAGAGACGTAACCCATTACAGAATAAATTAAAAGCCTTTCATTTTAAAACATAGTAGTCTCACTGAAGCATAAGCTTACTTTCATTAAGTGTATAGGAAGCAAGAACTATGTACTGCTTGTCTGTACTCCTTAAAGCACTAGATAAATGTGACTGCAAATGCAAAAGATGAAAAATGAACATGCAAAATTTACAAATACAATTGAATGTCAGCAAATGGCTACTTCACATTGTGAACTTCATGGATTTAGAGAGATTTTATTAGAGGTGTTTATTACAAAGACTATTGTATTTACAGAGAGGTTTTGATTTTTTTTTTACTATTGGACATTCACATTCAAGAGAATAGTATAACTCAGAGAAAGTACATGGAGAATATAATTTTATTTTTGCTGCTTATTATGCAAGTCTAATGGGGGTAACAATTCTGTGAGAGAAGTGAAGATGCTTTAGTCTTAGAAGACTTTTGATGTGCTGTTAAGCAAATCACTTCACTTTCTCTGTCTCATTATTTCCTTCCTCAAATATGTTTTATGATGTGTGTGTGTATTATTAATTATAACAGAATCACGTCATGCAAAATAGACAATGTAACGTTTGTTTCTAAATCTTGCCAAACATTTTTCAGAGGTTTCTTTTAAACTTTATAAAATGTGTGTTTTAATATCTGAATTGGTCATCTTTATAAGAGGTGATATGCTAATACTATTATTAAATTATGCAACTCAAAGTTAATCATTCCTGAAGGAAAGGCAATAATCAGCATTTCTATCACTTTTTTTCTATAAAAAATTTTTCCAATAATTTGGCTATGCATCAGTTTGAGGCATTCAACTTTCGGAAACTCCGTGAAGAAACAACTTGAAATATTTTTCTTTAGAAGTAAAAAATTGCTCAGATTAAATATGAGGTAATTGAGCAGATTCAGCTTAGATTTTGTAGAAAAATATAAGTCTGGGAAACCTATCGGAGTTTCTTGAAGAAGGTGATGATTGCCTAAAGAGGAATGAGCTGGTTGACAGCAAAGGTCTTAAAAATCCAAGCACAGTGGCAAGGTCTTTCTGTATCTTATAGAAACTAAAACTCTTTTGCCTGAAGGAAGATAGGAGAGGAATGTGAGAGGGTAAAGGAAGATGGGATATGATCTAAAATCGTGACTGTAATGGAGGAGAAAGTGAATAGACAATGATCGTTCTTTGTGCCTCACAGGAAATCTAGGGGACATCCAATGAAAAGTTCACGCAGTAGGTTTTAAATAACTGGTGAGATGTAATTTTCACATAGTGCAGAATACAATTGTAGAATTTAAAGTCACAAGATATGCAGATGTCAAGATTTTAGATGAGTTCAGAAGAGATTAGATGTATTTGTGGAAGAAAAGTCCAGTGGGAATATTGATGTTAAAATCTTTGGTGCAAGATGTTCCTAAATGAGGTTTCTGTGAGAATATATTTTGTATCCAATTTCTTTTGTTTCTTTCTTAAAACTCGTTACTAGTGAGTACCAGATACCAGGCTAGATGTACTTTTAGTTGGAACCAGCATGGCTCTGTGTCTTGATTGCCAAGGCTTCATTTTGGCAACATGAAATTAGTACCTGTAAAATAAGATGTCTAGAAAGCTTTAGATTGACTACAATTTTATTGTCCCTTGTTTTGTTTTAGCAACCCAGTTTTTACCAGCTGTGCAGTACTTTCAATGAAATTCTACATTGTAATTCATTTATTATTGCTTAAAATATATAAGCTCAATAGGAAAACAAGTAACTTGTATTGTTAAATAAGCACATAAATTTTAATTTAAGAGAACAGAGCAGTGAGAAACTGAATTCAGAGCCATGCAAAAAGACCAGCTGTTTCCAGTAGCTTCACAGCTCCAATTCACTGTTCTCTGGCTGTGACTGGAGATTTATCTAGCAAGAGCAGTAAGTAGAAATAAGTGAAAATCGTATTCACTACAGGATATTTCTCTCCAAGAAGTCTATGAGCCTGCTTTACCATGGAGGCCATGAGGCTCGGAACAAGCCACAGAGTGGGCAGGTTCTTCTGGCTGCACCACAGTTTAGGGGAATTATCATCTACGTATTTCCTTTTCTTTAAAAAAGTGCTAGTACTTAGTTAATGTTGGTGGGGGAAAACTGTTTGGTGGGGAAAAGAGTTGACAGAAATAAGTTTTGAATTAGCATCTGCCGGTCGTGTTTGGTTTAGGGGTTTTCTAGCCACTAGATGGCAGGAGGGTATAAATTTTGTTTACTGCACAAATGCGGACAAAAATTAGGGAGCGTTGCAGTTGAGCAAAAAGTTGTTTCAGAAAGCAGAAATAGCAGGTTGCACTCTGGAAAGCCTGCATGCAACAAATTTTAAAACATGGTTAAATAAAGATTGAGCTGAGGATTTCAAACGTGTATTTTAATTCTTTATGTGATAATTAGAAACTAATAGAATTTTTCCCATAGAAATTTTTCTTTTCTGTGCTGTATGTGCTCCTGTTATACTTTCGAGGCTTTAAAAATAGTCTCACTTCTCCACAGGATGATTTACTGTCTTCACTTGGCATCTTTTGTCTTTTATTGGGGAACTCTGTTAGGGAGATTAGTAGCAGCAAACCCATTTTGGCATCCAGGAAATACAATGTAACGTGAAACAGAATAAAATTGTGGTTCCACTGTATTAAGTAGAGCTAAGATTTCCCTTACTCCTAATGAAAGTTGTTTTTTTTTTAAATCTGAAAATACCCAAGGCTTGGTAGACTCGCACTTGTGCTGTCAATAATCATGACTGTTTGTGGGCTTCAGTAAAGAAGCATAACGCAGAAGAACGTGGTTGTTAGTAGTGTCTAGGTACCAGTTTTATTCTAATTTAATTATACAGAACCATTTGTCCCCTCATTACTTTTATCTACTCCAGTCCTACTGTCTTGTTTTACAGCCAATATTCCCCTTCTCATCTGGAAACAGAAAAAGTAATTTAAATATATATTTAAGAACTCTTACAAATACCTAGTTATGATTGAAACTGTGATTCTGTAGTGCCCTTAATGCAGAAACATGAAATATATTGTAATAAAACCCCACTGAGGAATTTGAGAGGCTTGTAGGGTACACTGACATATAGTCACCAAGAGTACTTCAGCTGTCCAATACTGCAAACCCAAAATATCTGTAAGGTATTTATTTCTGCCAAGTCAGGCCACTATAAAGTTCGAGACTTTTCATTTTAATTAATTTGAAAGTTTGCTGGAAACATCAGTATGTATCTTGCCTTTTGTAGTTCAATAGTTATGATACTTACATAGTTACAATATCTATCAGGTTGGTAAACTAGTATTTAAGTCAAAAAGATTCATGGATATATAGGTTTTCTTTTCATTTGTACAGTGGTTTTTTGGGTTACAGGGCATCAAAGTGGGGAAGCACAGATGTGACCAAAGCTGTCTATTTTAACTTCATGACCCTTATCTCAGTATAGCCATGTTTCTCAAAATAAATGGCTTTGTCCTTCAAAGAATAAATATTCATTTTTGAGACTGAGCATCAGCTGAACCTCAGCGTTGGAGCTGTAACAGGTGTGGGAAGTTGTCTTTGTTTCAGCTTTGCTCTTCTGTTGTTCTTCTGTCTTTTGGGGAGCTATTTTCCATCCACTTTTGATTACCAACAGCTCGTTTTTATTTGGTTTGTAAGAAGCTGCTTTGCAGGTAGAACTTTATGAAGAACAGTTTCACAGTGATGTAGATGCATATGTTTTCCAGAGTTGGCCATTTTGTATTTTTTGGGCCATTTGAAAACACTGAGCCTGATCTTAATAAATTAATTGCTTGCTTTGTAGAAAATTACTACTGCTAGCACCGTATGCTTATGAAAAAACTGTATTGGCATTCATGCATGAATGTGAGCTGTTCCTGCCTTGAAATTAATGTGTTCAAATCCAGATGATGCCTTGAATGATACCTCATCTTTTTATCATAACTTTTACAGTTTTAAAATTGAAAATGCAGTTCTGTTACAGGTTTTTCAGTGACGGAATATTACATACCTTTTGAAAATAAATATTGATAAGATAAGTATCTCTTTTAACCTTAGATAGAATAAAAATAGCAAGTTACTTTAAAACAAATAACAGCTGGTGACTCGTTATCTGAAGTTATGCTCTGGGCTGCAACTCAGAGGTGTGAACTGAACTCTTGGTTCAGCTTCACATTTCCTTTACGTCTCTGAGCAAATCACTGTGTGCCTTAGTCTATCCTGTAAATGGGTGATGATCTTTCCTTTTACTATCCTAACTCCAAAGTCTAGCACAATATAATTTAATTTTGTTTGGAGTTTGTGGGTTCAGCTTTGCACAAGCTAAATATCAGTGTATTTTCCCCCAAAACACTGAACATAAAATTTCAGAAGCAATAGGTTCTGTCATCTATAGTCTGTTAAAGTTAATTCTTACAAAGACAATAAAGAGATTTTAACATAGAGCAACAAGGATGTTTCATTTTCATTACCCTCTTTTAAGCCAGAGGCTTTTTTTTAATTTTTTGTTATTGCAGTTTTTGTTAGATCTGGAACTCAACTTCTGGAGAACACTGCAGGAGTATTTAACAATTACTGAAAATTGCAGTCGGTGCTTGTACTTTCCCTTGGACGCTTACTGGATATACCATATAGGAAATGACCAAGTATCTTGAAATAGTATCTAGTCTAAAGTGTAAGAACTCATTAATTCATGGTCAATATTTGTTTCCAGTATCCTTAGAGACTTTATCTTGTGAAGCACAGCAAATACTGTGTTATCCATGAACTGTATCTGTAGCAATCACAACAGTGAGTCAAGTATTCTAATTCCTTTTTAGCGTAGTAATTTATTTCCTTCATTGCAAGAAACTCTGGGCTGTCATCATACAAAATTTGGAGGAAAGATATTATGTAGTGTCATTTTTAAGCTTTCAAAGGAATCAAAACCAAATTAAGCCAAATTTATAATAAACCAAAACTGTTTAAGGGTAAATATATAGGAACTAGTTCTATGAATTAGAATACAAAGAGGATTTGTAAACTGTGCATGTTAATGTGCATTGTTTTCTTAGAAATATTCATCATGTAAATATTGTAGTAATGGTGGAGCAGGTTTTGAGAGAAGGAAGGAAGATGTATTACAATGTGAAGTCTGCTGTCCCACCTCCATCTCAAGATCTGCTATATTTTCCTACACTCTTACATAGGAACAGTGATGGAATCAGAGCGATGGGAGCGTGTTTTCCGCTTGTCAGCAAAGGTAGATCAGGCCTGCATGACCTCAGCTTGCAGGGTGATAGCTATGAGGGTTTGAATAGCCCCATAGAAAAGTCCAGCGTGACCCACTGCTGACACAGGCGAATCTTTGGGCCTGAACACAGAGAGCATCCTGTTTCACTCTCCAATGTAACCCTGAGCATGGTGGGCTCCTAGCGTTAGCAAAGAAGATTAGACTTGCTCTTGAGGACAAGCTGAAGCTGTTTTCAGATGCAGTGTGGAGTACCATTTGATGATGAGCCCAGGTACTGTAGAATGTTATTTATCTCCTTCCTTCTCTGCCACCTGTTTGGAAATCTCATGAATGAATACCCTAAAAGAGTTTAGTTTCAGTGCTTTTATCAAGCTAATTATAATTCTACTGGCAGTTTGCAATTTCTAATCCTAGCCAGAGTGTTCTCAGAAATAGTATTTGGGGTAGTTGCTTTATTTTGAGTCATTTTCCAAGAAGTCCATGTAGCAATATATATACCTATTAATTGCTCTTAGTAACTGTGATAGATAAGAGAGGCTTCATCTTTTTTTTTCATTTAATTGGCAGTTGCCTATGTGCATTATACTGCCTAGGATATGATCATGCGAGATTTCAGTTTCCAGAACACCCATGGAAGGTATGTACGTGCAGGTTTTCTAGAAATGAGCAGAAAACCTTTCAGCAAGCAATATTCTTTATTTGTAAAATTTTACCTTTTGAATGTTATGTTGCATACAATATTGTGAGGCCTGCACAGCAGATAACATGCAGCTAATTAGGAAGCTGAAGATGAATTACAGATTGATGGTTGAGAGTTTAGAACTTGCTCTGTTTTGGTCCTCTCTGCTGCAGGTGTTATACCATGAAATTGCCATGTAGGCTGTAAATGATACTTAAAATATTAAGTGCACAAAGATTCGGATACTGCAACCTGTTTCTTCTTTTTTCCCTCTTGTCTTTTTTTAACTGCTGCAAAATGTGGACAATATTAGACATAATAGTCTGTATTGAAATTTTTTTTACAAAGCATAGCTGGCTTAGCCCCAGTGCACTTCACCTGTTTCATTTGTATGTAATAAATAAAATTACAGCCATGGTTTTGTTTTGAATTATGTTGAGGCCATCACTAACACATAGTTAAAAGGAGAGGAGGACGTATTTAGATGTAACTATCAGAACTCCAAAAATATATATAATATACAAAGTATGCCAGAAGTTGTAGGCTGAGGCTTGCTCTTTCAAACAGCTCAACTCCTTTCATTACACAGTGAGTTTCCTGTTGCCCTGGACTGTGTTTCTGTTTTCCAGGTTCTTAGAGAAGATTCTCCCTCCTAATCAGAGAATGGTATGAAAATAAAATGGGACAAAAAAACTACAAGAGTGGCTCAGGGTCTGAAAAATGTTTTATTATGAGGGATGTAAAGTGTATTTAGCTTCTCTAGCTAAAGCTGAAAGATAATTTGCTTGTACTATACAAATATATAGGTGATGGAAGATCAGAAGATAGGAGGCACTTTTTGTAAGCAAAGAATTCATAAATGGATCCAATGGATCCATAAATGGATCTTTTAAAAAAGGTTGGTTATAAATCTAAACGATGTTCTGCAGGTTACACAGAAGATTCAGGTTTGTAGAAACTACTGAATAAGGGTTTGTGGCTTGCTTTGCAAGAGATCAAATAAAAAGTGTGCTCACACTCAGGTGAGTCAGTTACTGCAGTTAGCACGTTGCAGCTCACTAGTTGACTTTTGTTCATCTCTGAGACTGTTGGAGTTGTGAAGCTTTGTGGTAGGTGAGGCCTTATTGTGATTCAAGCTAATAGACTTTAGATTGTGGTTTCAAAGGAACATACAAATAGCCATTGCTGTAGTTCAACTGAGTAGCTGCAATGTGATAAGCTGTGATATCTTGACTATTAAGCCAAGGTCCCAGAGGTCTCTAGGGCTATAATATACTTCAGGGAAATGCCATATTCTGTGGACTGCAACCCTGTCATTTTTGCAGTTGATGTTAAATAATCCTGTGCAGGCACTAGCAGTTTTATCACTTCAGGGAAGCTAATGTGCAGTAACCAAAGATAGGAATTTGTTTCTGGACTGAGATCCACTGTAAACCTCCATAGTGGACAGTAAGAATGCCTTTGTTTCAAGCATTTTTTTTCCAGGAGGCGTATGGCAGTAAGCTACCTCCCATGCTCTGGATCTAAACATTGTACAGATGTACAAAATAGTGGATTTTAAATTCATTCTCTAGTTTGCTGTACACTACTATCCCCCTGGAAAGAAGCCATGAGATCTGCAATTGTTTTATGAAATAAGTTTCTTTAGGCTCCATTTTGTAATGGAAAAACTAAGACCAAGAGATATGGAGTTACTTTCCCAAAGTTACTCAATAACAGAAGCAGGATTCACACTTAGTTCTCCATCCAGAGCACAACTCAGTGGCTCTTAGTGGATAACAGAACATATTCCCCCAGTTGAGCATTTTGGTTTGTTTAATACTTTTCAGCAAGTTAACTGAGCAAAGCATAGCTAGCATATAATCTTAATATTTTTATGGCTTGTGTTCTACTGTTGGAGGTGATTTAGCATGCTACAGGAAACTTAGGGAAATGCCAGGATTTCTTTAAAAAAGTAAAAAACATTTTATTTTGCAAATTTTCTGCAAAATCTGTAACAGTACTGCTACATATGTCGTAGCAAGAACAAAAGTAGGTTTACTGTTTTATTGGAGCCCTGTCTTGGGCAAAGAATTTGTTAATGATAGCTTAGGTCCCTCCCAGCTCTATTATTATCTTTATAAGTGCAGGGAAATAATCCCGTTGTTTACCTAACTCCTTTCTTTCAAGACTGCTACAGCAAGATTTTCCTTTCAAAATTAGTGTGTTTACAGTTATAAGGAGGGCTTGGGACATGGGTTTCCAAAGAAACAAGAGGTACTGTCTCCATTAGCTTCCTAGTTTCAGGTTCATTCAAGCAAAAGGCTTTGCCTCTGGTGACTTTTAAACTGGCTGTGTTTAGTCAGCTGACAATCTAATTCCAAAGATGTCCTTAAGAAGTCATGAACTAATTGGCAGTTCAAAAAGCAGCTGGAGGCTAAATAATTACTATGGCCCTGATCTTGAGAACAGTTACAAACAGGCATTATTTTACTGCCTGGCTAGTCCTGTTGCTTTTACTAGGCCTGCTCCCAGGAGGAAAGTGAGGTGGGATCCTTAGGGGCTGTGGTGTTCGAGTAAGCACACTTGCCATTTCCCTTTATTCCACCCCTTCCCAAAAATGGCTTTCAAGGTTTAGGCACTTCAGCAGAGTAGTATATGAAGATGCAAGAGTTGCACAGACTTTATATGTCATTGATAAATATGAACTTCAGACTCCAGTATTATCAGTTTGGCATGTTTCACCATAATTTAAAATTTCTTTAACAGACAAAACAAGACCATCAGAGGGAAAAGAAATCTAGGACCGTTGGGCTGTTTTTTGTGTTTTAATGTTCTGGGAGTTTGTTTGTATTGTGTTGTTAATGTATGCTGTTCTAAATTGCAGCTGTCAGTTTTCATGCCTTCTGTGTAAGACATCTCCTTGTCATAGTAAGCAATATAGGTGAAATAATGTTTAGATGCTTTTTGAGGAACTTTTATGTTCAGTTTTGTAGGACCACTTTTCTTCTCTCTTCTAAATGAACACATCCTATTATGTTCAAAAGATTCTGACTTTAATCTTAGAAATTTTTTACATTTTCTTTTGACATTTATCTGGAGCATATTTAAAAATAGCCTTCTAAGGACTGGTTATTTTGTTGATGCTAGTCTATCAAAGTCAGCAGTCATTTGCTAGTAACTTTCATCAGGGAAACTGAAAGTGTGCAATATTTACTTGAACTTCCTCCTATGTAATTAGTATTGCCCCTTTTTCCTCAGGAGATTTTTGCTTCAACTGTTAAGCTGTTTTTCAGTTTATCTACTGGAACATAATTTGGAAGTCTGAGTAACCTTTGTTTAAAAAAAGATTGTGAGGGATAATGTTTGTTTTCTTGGTTGACAATTATATTTAACCTCTTGCAAAGGAGTCCTTGGTAAGGTGTTATCTGTCTGAAAAGAGAGAGATGGAAATTGCACCTGCTATTGGAGTATATTCAGGAGAAAAGGTTTGTGAGCCCATAGTGTGTGACAGTCAGGTTGGAAACAGAACTGAGATCTCCCAAATGCCAATGTCTTCTGCAGTGGCTCCTCTTGGTGTTTATCGTAGGCTTCACTTAGCATTCTAGCACACTGCCTTCTTAGTGTGTGACCCAGGATCACACCATCAAATGCAGTGTGATACAGTTTTAGTATTTGGTCTAGCCCGTATGGTTAGTGCTTAGTCCTTAATTTATGCTTTCTGATTTTTAACAGTAAAGGAATATTCATTTTTATAAAAGACAATTCAAGTAGTGACACGTTCTTCTTGTCCAGAAATGTTGCTGCTCTGCCAACCTGATGCAATATTAATGGGAAAAGGCAACAGGATAATCTATTATTTGCATGCAGCTCTAAATCTGCGTGACACTACCAAAACGGATCTGACAAAGAACAAAGAGTCTGCCTTAAAGAACTTAAGATCTAAAAAGCTCTAGTCAAGTTTAACAAGTGTATTTTGCTTGTTATTGCCAATAGGTTTCAAGAGAAAAAAAAATTCAAAGAGGGGAGAGTGTACAGTAATTAGAGGTGTACTAAATAAGGTGAAATTAGACTGGATAAAAGTATTAAAGCTGGATAAAAGTATTAAAGCTGGCAGTTTGGAGAGAAGGTTATGTAGGAATAAGAGATATTAATGCATGATCATCTGAAAGCATCAGACATATGAATGGACCACTAATTATTGAGACTAAGGTAGAAACATAGAACAAAACATTGAACCTTGATTTGTCTAATTTATGAATTCTGTTTCCTATTCACTTCTTTTGGAAGAATAACTCTGAATCGGTCTCCAGCACACTCAGTTTAACTGCGCATAGCTTGGTGATGCTTTGTGAATTGAAACACAATCCTCTTTGCATTTTCATTGTTTCCTGTCTATCCTTTAACTACCTATTTAAAAAAAAATAAATCCAACCCAGGATTTTTCCCCAGGAGAGCAAACATAGCATTTGTGATGAGCAGTAGTCACAAACATCATTTATACTGTACATGCAATAATGGAAGGAGCGGGGGTTTTTAGGCAGAAAGAGCAGCATAGAGCCTCACAAACTGCATAAAATTAAATCAGCAATATAGGCTATGTAAATTCCTTCAGATGCCTTAAGACTAATGTATTGTCCTGTACACTTACTCCACAGTATTGTAACTCAATGGGGCATTTGTTCAAATGAAGACTTCAAAGAGGTCCCCAAATGTAAAAGTCATGAGGGAAACATCTCAGTTGTTTGTAACAGAATAAGGAGCATTGCAGTTTTAAGATACACTTAATGTTGTGAGATGCAAGGTATGAAAGTTCTGGTGGATGTTGATGGATTACCTGAGAACATTTGTACTATGGACTTTGTCACTGTACCACTGCTATCATCTTCTTGCCTGGACTCAACAGAAAGGCTGACAATGTGATGGAAACTAGAATAAAACTATTCTCCAAATCCACCAAAAAGCATGGGGACTCCAGAAGAGATCCTGAGATGATGTGTTCTGTAAAGATAGCATGTTTTTAAGGCTTTTTTTTTTAACAAAAACCTGTTATCAGTCATTCAAAAATGATATATGATTGCACATTGTATTAAAGAAGCATGCCAGAGTAAAAACTGTCACAATGTTCTGTGATATTCCTCATCAAGTAAAGCCCAAATTTACTGAGCTTCATGGAGCAAGAGTAAGACAGAGCTCTCTTCTTTTGTGTGTATGTACTTTGAATAGAAATTAAAGTAACCAGTTTAGCCTTTTCCACCCACCTCTGAATGTCAACTTCCTTAAGTTGAATAGTATCGTATTTGTAGAATTTTTTTATCTGCTTACATTTTTCAGTACAGCAACAAAGTCCCTAACTTTCCTGGGAGAGAAGGGGACTATAGCTGTTTTCAAAGCCCAGATATGCCTCTGTAATACCATTTTTAGAGTTTGCTTTGATTAACATGTTAATTTCCTCTTAGAAAAGCAAACAAACAGGGAAAAAACAAACAGGAAACTTCTCCCATCCTGTGACTGGGAGGTGATGACTGTGAAATTTGTCTTTATTCATCTAATCCTCTGCCTGAAAGGCTATTTAAGTGACTTCCAGGGAGTGCTGTTTCTTCTGTGTGCTAAGTGTCACATTGCTTTTAAGGCCAAGCAACTCATGTTTTCAGAAGAGCACTATTGTCTGTCGGTTACTATCATCCTCTTTTTAAGCATAGTTAATGTTGAGGTTTAGTAAATAGATGAGTGTAACAGTTTCTACCCTAGGGTTGCACTTTCTTCTTAATGTTTCCCTTTCATCCACTCTTCTCTTGAGAACTTTCCCTGCATTATGCTGGTACTGTTGCAAGGGGAGTCCCTATAGTTACAGCAGACCAGCTTTCTTAAGAGCAGAAGGTTTTTTTACAGTCACTGGCCTTTACACCTTGCACAGAGGCAGGCAATACCAGACTACAGAGCTGACATTAATTATGCAATGTGATGGAAAGTGAAGACCCTCCCCATGGAAATATATCACACTACACTTGAAGTTAAGCAGCTGGTTCTCCCTGACACACTTGTTACTCTGGAGGGCTGGCAGACCTGAGCCCAAGAGCTTGGCTGTAGCAGGTGGGAGAGATGATAAGAAACTGCAACACTCAAGGAAGCCATTCCCCTGCACATGGATTCTTAGTATATTGGCATATCATACTTGTATATGGTAGTGAAGAAAGTGCAGGAAAATGCCAGTAGAACGGAAGCCAAAGGAGAGGAAATCTCAGCTGCTGAGGGACACTGCTTTCAGTAAAATTGTTATTGAAAATAATCTTTAGGTATAGTCAAACATTAACAGTGATATTTTTATCCTTAAATCTTGATATCCCTACATACTGAAATCATAATTTACCCAAAGTGTAACAGAAAAGAAAGTTTGTTGTGATAAGTAGCAGTCCTTTAGACAATCAAGATCACTACTGGTGCAAGTCATGTATCTCCATTGACTTTGACAGAATTTTAGCCACTCATGGTGATAAGAAATTTGGCCTTTTCTATTTAGAAGTTCAATAACAAAATGAAAAATGGTATGGGAAACTTTAATTTTATATTTGAAAAGTGAGAAGTTGATAATGATTTTCCCAGGGTTGACAGCAATTGAGTCTAGACTTGATGAAGTCACATTCCCAGACATACTGTTGTCAAGCCTAAGGCCTGGATTTAGAGACAGTAAGGGTGAAAATGTGCAAGCTGTATGAGGGTGCCAGAGTGGAGTTTCAGTTTTGTTGAACTCTTGACCAAAGAGAGAGAAAATGAAATATGTGAGAGGACTGATAGGAAGAATGTTTCTGTCTAAGGGAAGGATCAGTGACCACTACCAGAGTGAGGAGTTAAGGCACAGTTGTAATTAAAAGCTGAAGAAAGAGTAAACAGTCATAAGATTCAAGTTTCTATTTAGTCTGGGCAAGTTTGAATCCCAAAAGAGGGAAATTGAAGACACTGGATGTCAAAGAAGCAGAATGAAATAAAACTGAGGGCAAATAGTTTAAAAAATTTTATAACAGCACATAATTAACCTGTGGAAACCCTTTCAGAAAATATGATGATTAGAAAGCTTAGTAAGAACAATAGCAGTAAACATTTATATTAACGTGTCCAGTTCAAAGCTTACAAAGTAAAAATTTAGCTGAAAGCTTTAGGCTTTCAGTCATAAGCCAGCCTGTCACTGACAGGGCATTTCCCTTAAGGACTGATTATTACATATTTATTACTTTATAAATCATTATTACAAGGTCTGATTTAGCTTGTTGAAACTGAAGAGTTGGACCTTATCCTGTCAGTTTAGTCCAGTCAGGCAATTCCCATATTGCGCTATGTTGGCTCAGAAAACAGAATCTTCAAAAAACAATTTCTCTCTGGACCGCAGGCCCGGGATATGTATAATCCACAACCTTTGCTTCCTTATTCGTTCAATTTGGACAGATACCAAAAGATTTCTGGAACTTTTTGTTGTCTGCCAGTAAAGAAATGTTAGGCGTAACCCTGCAAAGCATGCTGTGGTTGCTTAGTATCTCGTTAGCCTGTTCAGCTTGGAAGGACTCATTAGAACAAAACCTTACTATCCTCTGAAAAGGAATGGGGAAATGATATGAGTTATGTGTGCTGCCATGCTGGCGAGGCTTGTCTGTGACATTTGACATTGCCCGGCATAGAGCTGCTGGTGTACTTTTGGGAATACCAGCAGTAGTAGCTACATCCCTTAAGCTCGCAAGTATTTCTGCACGAATGAGTGCAAACTATTGAACTCGGAAGTGAGGTGGTTTCAGAGAAGTTGCGTGGCTACATTATTATGCCACTTCAACCCAGCTGCTATTTTCAGTGAGGCTTTTTGTGGGGTAATGTGGCTGCATGACTTCTGGACTAGAATTAGATCACTTCTGTCATTTTAGGTGAGCAGGCAGTGCAAACATGATACCGTACTGCTCATGTGGGTCTGTCCCCAGTGTTCACAACTGTTCATGGGTTGGACATAAACAGAAATTTGTGGACAATCCCCTTGAAAATATCCTATTGTGTGTTAGTCATACAGCTTTTTTAGGAAGTCAGTGAAGACAGATAAATCTGTAGAAACTTGAATCTAGTGTGGACTGAGGAAATTAGCCTCTTCATCAACCCAAGTGGTTATTTGTTGGTTTGAAATTTCTTTCTCTCTCCTTGCCAGAGAGCTGTCTAGTGATGTAGGACCAGGGGGAATTTTAGGCTAAAATAAGAATCCAAGATCTCTTTGAAAGTCAAATGTAATATTAACATCATACAGCTGTGGATAATTCTTTAAAATGGTTAAAATCTTTTCTGGAGGCAAAGCGTATTTAATTATTGCTCCCAGAGCCCTCAAGAAGCAATGTGCAAGGAGAATACCAATACTTGCGATTTGCAGCAAAAGCTGTACTTCCAGAGTATCAGACAAAATCCTCAAGTAGATACGATTCAATATCTTTTTATGTAGTCTCTAAGAGAAGTCTAAGAGAGGAGATGATATTAGGATGGTCACATGTAAAGAGTACAGAGAAAGTCTGCCAGGTGCAGCTATTTAATTTGGCCCTTTATAACAGAAAATGAGGACACTCAAAGATAAGAAAAAGCTGTTTTAAAATTGAATTGCAGTAGCATTTGGACACGATGAATCATCTAGAGAAGGTTTGTTATAGTTTTCAATTAGTCTTGTCCTTTAGTAATAAAAAAGAGGACACTTAAAGCTAAAAGATAATTGTTAAATCAGGAAGGTAAGAAAATAGATTACCTAAACAACATTTAATCAATTCGCAGCAATCTCTTGTCTACAGGCTATTATTGAAGCAAATAGCTTAGTAATTCTTTAGAAAGATGTTAGAGTGAGAATAGTGAAAGTACTTAAATTAATTGAGATTATGGGAAAAATCTAATTTTGTTAAAAACAAACTGTATTATACAGTTAATTGTGCTGCGAAGGTAGGCTATGTTTTCGTCTCAGACATCAGCAATAAATACTATTGAAAGCAGGATGCTGGACCAAATAAGTGAGAGAGGTGCTGATAACTTCGGCCCTTTCCTGAGCGTTGTTTCTAACTGGGCTTGCTCCAAAACTTGTTTATAGTTCTGAGGTTGAATCAGACCCTTTATAGGCTCTCACTGGCTTCAGTTCTGCTTGAGGAGATCTTCCCAACAACTGAAGGCACCTGCTTGGACCAAAAAGTCCACCTCTAGAAGCAAGTACTGCTGTGTTTCTCATGCTTATACTTCAGGTGTGCATGCTGACTGTAATTAATCTGTTCTTAATGCTTCATTTAGAATAAATTGATGAGTGATGTCTGTGCTATCCCTTTGCATCTCTTTCTAATCCAATCTAAGACTCCTGCACGTAGCAGAAAGGTCAGTACACAGTCATATTAACAGAGAACAGTTATAGCTTGGTTTGGTTTGATTTTTGGTTTTGAAGTGAGGTTCAGGTATTGATGATTACACTAAAATGTGCTTAGTTTTTTGCATAGGTTCAGACTGCTGTTTGGCAGACCAAATTAACACATGACCTGTTCACATCTATCACCTTTATCAGTAGTAACTACCTACTGCTCAGTCTTAATCTTCAGAGAATTTAGGGATGATGGTGATTCAATAAACAAATCCTATTTTGCCATTAGGTAAACTGCGTATCTTCTTGTGCTTGGAATAGTTATTAAGGGAGTTCTGTCTGTCCTTCCATGAATTATTTATAGTAAAAGTAAAATATGTCCAGAACCATAGTTTGCAAAAGGTTACTGCCAGCCCGACTTCATGTTTAGGCCATTTGTTTTATCTGTGGATGAGGATCTGCGTATGCTACTGTTGGCTGCAGTTCACTCTGGAGTCATTTTACCATCATCAGAATCCAAAAGCATACAATAATCACTTCGTGGAAATCACAAGGTCTTTATGCCTCAATCTGAAATAAGAAGGAAGAAAGCAAACATTAGAGAAGAAAAAACATTGGGTAGGGCTGCCTGAATGGTTTGAATTAAGATAAATAGGCACACTGCATGTGACTGGCCACTAACAATAATTTCATTTGATTCACCTAGAAAAAAGAAGAATGGAGAAGAAGAACAGCCAAAGTCCTCTCTCAGTAATCAGTACCGAATTGTTACACCCACATTCCAGTATAATATGGACTACAAGAAAGTTGGCAAATGTATTATTATAAACAACAAAAATTTTGAAGACAAAACAGGTAATGTTCTTCCTTTGATGATACTCATTACAGACTTCAGAATTTTTATACTTTCAGTAATCAATAAGCATTTTACTTTTAGGACATGGAATTTTAATGAATATCTTTATCTTTTCTGAGAAATAGTTGTTCCTACAATTTATTCCTGTTCTTTAACACTTATATTAGAGCGGCTCTTTGCAGCTTCTTGGCAGCATAAGTTTCAAAGAGCATGTCACCTTGCTCTGCCAACTTCAAACTAAACCTTTGTCCCAGGGTTTAAGGCTGTGTTGTTAAAATTTGAACTTTGGCATCTGCAGCCTATGTTATAACTTCTCTGTCCCTGAGCTACAGCTATGAGCTACAAAAGCTAATAGCTGTAGCTGTGCTCTGTTCACACTCCTGCATTTAACTTTTCAGACCATGTACAATTTCAAAGCAGACAGATACTTGGGTTATAGTCAACTTTATAGGTCTTTTCCTATACACTTGGCAAACACGCTAAATGAAGTGTTTACTCCAAAGAATTTACATCAGTTTCTTTTATGTGGGCATCATAGGGACACTTTTCAACAGTTTTTCCTTGGTGTACTTTATGCGTATGTTACACTGCATAACCAAAAGGAGATAGAATCATCCATAGAGGTCCTGTGTTGCAAGGTGCTGGAGGCATGCCAATATTTTTCACGATATGATATGTGTTAACATTGAACCTTGCATTATTTTACATTAAAACAAATCTTATAATTTGTTCTCTATGCTGAGAATGCTGTTAGAGGATTGTTTTAAAATCATGTCACCATGACATTGTTTAGATTTATTAATTATTAACCTAAAAATTTACCTTTGAACACGTGAATTATTTTGAATTGTGTAATGTGCAATCAACCATATTCTTTGTTTTCTGGCAGGAATGGGTACACGCAATGGCACTGATAAAGATGCTGGAGATCTAGCTAAGAGTTTTAGAAACTTAGGTTTTGAAGTTTACATATACAATGACCGAAGCCGTGATGATATGGAAAAATTACTGAAGCAAGGTAAAAATTTAGAATCATCGAATAATTTAGAGTGGAAAAGACCTCTGGAAGTCACCAAATCTACCCCCTGCTCAAAGCAGATCAAATTAGAACAGATGTCTTAGGCCGCACTACATGCAATTTTCTGTATAGAAGGATTCAGTTTCTGAATGGATTAGACTTAATTCCCCGCCTTTTCCTCCAACGTCAATTCAGAAATACCCAGTTTTCATGTTGTATTAGGTGAAGCGCCTGTCCTGTTCATTGGGTGAAGAGCCTTGTTATATTAGATAAAGAGTCCAGCCGGTTGACTCCAGTGGGTTAGGCTCAGAGTCAAGTGAAGGATGCGTTCATGTATTCAAGGTACTCATCACATTACTAAAAAGTGGGTTGTGTCATCTTTATCCACTCCTTCTTACGTCTTCTAGTAGAGGCCCAATGTATATTTAGTCTCAGAAAAATGTGTTTGCTAAATATAATTTTCATTTAAAATGTTGCTTCCTTTTGGCTAAGAACTGTTTGATTTCTAGCTGCTGAGGAGAATCACAGTGATGCTGCTTGTTTTGCCTGTATCCTTCTAAGCCATGGGGAAGAAGGTCTCATCTATGGCACTGATGGACCCATGGCTATCAAGAGTTTGACTGCGCTATTCAGAGGAGACAAGTGTAAAAGCCTTATAGGCAAACCCAAATTATTTTTCATTCAGGTAATACCCCTAAGGTAAATATAGTATCCTACTGCTGCAATGGGGAAAACATGCTATGTTGGTTGTCTGCTCTAGAAGAGCCCTATAGATTAATTTACTGAATTTTGCAGGAAGTTTTGTGAAAAAATGTGTTGAGAGAAGTTGACTATGGGTAACTTGTGTTGTTTGTTTTTAAAAGATAATTAATATACAAGATTCACAGACGTAAAGAACATACTGTCATTGTAATTTTATACATGGTTTCTCTTTGTGCTCGGTAATATATGAACTTCAAAGCAGCAAGATAAACTCCCTCTTGTGCAGGCAGAGCTGAGGACAGTATGTGATTATCAATAGAAATAATACTGTCCAGGTCTCTTTGAATAAAGGCTGTCTCTACAAATTACTGCATTCTGCTAAAAGTAGTACTTTTTCTCTCCCTCAGTAGCCTAAAAATGTATATTGCTTTATTGCATTAACATATAATTAATTGTATATTACTTAAGCTTTTAAAGACAGCTGTTTCAGAAGTATTAACTGACATACAATGGGTCTGAATTATCTTTTTTATCATAGTATTATGTACATATGGGAGTTGAAGCAGATGTGGTTTTCCCTAGGCTGTTCCATCAATTAATCCTCAACCTCAAAGTGAAAACTGTGTCTATTTTAGACTCTTCATACTACTAAAGTGATGTTTCTTTTAATTATAAGTTTGGAATGGGTACTTTGTTGCCTTTAAAACTACCTTAATAAAGGCAACCAAGTCGTGTTATAGAAGTCCATCAGACTGATGGTTTTTTGCAAGAGCTGTCAGTCAAAGCTACTGATCAAGAGCTGAAACTTACCAACTTGGACTGTGGTCCCAGTGTGCCCTTTAGCTAAACCACATGATGAAGAGGAAATTAAGAATAAAAGAGAGAAATGGAAAAATGTTAAAAATTCAATATACTTGAAATGGGTGGTCAAAGACTGGAACAGGTTGCCCAGATGGTAGAGTCTCCATCTGTGGAGATATTCCAAACCCAACTGGACATGGTCCTGGACATCTGCTGTAGCTGTCCCTGCTTGAGAAGGGGGATTGGACTAGATGATCTCAGGATGTGATTTTGTTGTTCTGTGAAAGGTGATGCTACAGCAGTGCTTGTCAGGAGCCAAAGACAATGTGTAGTCCACTGTAAAGAAAATGTCCGAAGTCACGCTGCACAAGTGTTGTGGTTTAACCCCAGCTAGCAACTAAGCACCACGCAGCCGCTCGCTCACTCCCCCCCGGTGGGATAGGGGAGAGAATTGGAAGGGTAAAAGGGAGAGAACTCGTGGGTTGAGATTAAGAACAGTTTAATAATTGAAGTAAAATAAAAGAGAACAGTTAAATAGGTAAAGCAAAAGCTGTGCACACAAACAAGGCAAAACAAGGAATTAATTCGCTACTTCCCATGGGCAGGCGGGTGTTCGGCCATCCCCAGGAAAGCAGGGCTCCATCACGTGTAACGGTTACTTGGGAAGACAAACACCATCACGCCAGATGTCCTCCCCTTCCTTCTTCTTCCCCCAGCTTATATACTGAGCATGACGTCATGTGGTATGGAATAACTCTTTGGCCAGTCTGGGTCAGCGCCCCTGGCTGTGCTCCCTCCCAGCCCCCCGTGCACCGGGCAGAGCACGGGAAGCTGAAAAGTCCTTGACCAGTGTAAGCACTACTTAGCGACTATTTAGCGATACTTAGCATGGACATTGTTCTCATCCTAAACCCAAAACACAGCCCCATACGGGCTACCAAGAAGAAAATTAACTCTATCCCAGCTGAAACCAGGACAACAAGACGTAATAATTGAGTGCTGAGGATGACTCTAGACTAGTAAAATTAATCTTGGTTAGAATAAGCTAATGCTGACTTGGCACTTTGACAATCTACTGAGATCCACAGCCTGCAACACCATTACCTCCCTTTACTGTACGGGATGTATATTTTAAAATGGGTAAGCTAATAACTTTATCACTGAACAATTAGATGTCCCCCAGAATTACATTTCTGCTTCTAATACATGCAAAGTACTGCTTAAAACTGCACCATTAAAAAATGTTAATGAATACTTATGTTTGTAACACCTAGTTTCTCCTTATTGGACAAGTTCTCTTTGTCTTCACTGCTTTCAGGCATGCAGAGGCTCTGAATTTGATGAAGGTATACAAACTGACTCTGGACCTGCAAATGACACTCTGGAAACAGATGCCAATCCAAGATACAAAATCCCAGTAGAAGCAGATTTCCTGTTTGCATATTCCACAGTGCCAGGTAAAGAAAAGGCGGTCAGGGTGGGGATAGAAGCCTAAAAACTTATCACCCATGTTGACTTGATTGTAGACTGGCCCTCATTGATGATGAACATTGATGGACAAAACACTAAGGCCCAGTGTATGTTGGGCCAGTGCGTTGTAACCACCCCTTTTACACTAGGTATAGCGGAAACAGGAAAAAGCCCAGATCTGGCAGGTGGGAAGACACAGACATTACAGATGGCGAAGGCAGTACTATTTTCTGGGAATCCTGCCCTTCCATGTCCCAGTTTAGTGAGCATGTTGAATATGTGATGAAGGCAGGAAGAGGAAGAGGAATAGTTACAGCATGAAACTTATTCTTAGAGGGGGAAAAACATGAAATCTTACTTCTTGCAGTTTCCCAAATGCAAAAATATAGAATGGTACTTTAGTAGTGTGAGGTTTGGAGAGTTAATACACATTATTCCCCACTTTAATGAAGTAGGATATGTGACACAAGTAATAAGAATTAAACTTTCTGTGTGTGCATTGTTACTCTTTGCGCAGAATCATTCACACAAATTAGTACATATCTCTCTGCCATGCCATTCTTCAACACAAGATAATAAGAAAAAAGAGGAAAAATAACCCCATGTACTTTCTTATCTGTCTTTCCTGTAAGGTTATTACTCCTGGAGGAATCCTGGAAGAGGCTCCTGGTTTGTGCAGTCTCTGTGCTCTGTGCTAAATGAGCATGGAAAACAACTTGAGATCATGCAGATTCTCACACGGGTCAACTATGTGGTTGCCACAAATTTTGAATCACAGTCCGATGATCCACGCTTCAGTGAGAAGAAGCAGATTCCCTGCGTGGTCTCTATGCTCACTAAGGAACTTTACTTCTGAAAGTGTATTTTAATGCAGCCAGTGATGAAAGATCAGGATATGGTTTTGGGTGGAGATTTTATTATAAACTGGAGTAACACATTTTTAATAAGAGAAATATAATTACACTAGGTTTTTATATTGTATAAGCTGGGGTATCTGATGAATGGACAATATGCAAGATACTTGAAGAAGAAATAAATGCTGTGGGCCAACCTGACAGCTAATACTAATTACTGTATCTTGATTTCCCTTAGTGTGGCTGTCATGATTTATGGCTACTGAAGATGTTGTGAGAGTCAGCTACCTGACCCATAAAGGTTTATTCCAGAAAACAGATTGTAAATTAAGAACAAAAAAAATAAATCATGAGACTCCATCTTTTCTTTCACTGCTAGCTCATGGAACCGTAACTTCCTCGGGAATGTCGAAAGACCATCATATTATGGGTATGTCCAGTGCTGAAACAGTTTGTAGCTATTTAAAAGGGTGTTTCTTAGTCTAATATATTCATTTCCTTTTTATGAACAGTATTAATGAAGACTAATGGTTGCTCTGTGCTTAATCTGGAAGTCAATTTACTTAGTTATCACTCTAGCATAAGATGGATCAATAAAAATCAATATTTGTAGATTATTTACCTGAATAGTATGGAAATGTAACAAATAGAAAAATCAAAATGAAAATCTTTGTAAGAGATTGGCAAACTGTAATTGGATGATGCCTTATTAAAGCGCCATTGTAAAGATTTTTGCCTTGCAAATGACAATTAACTCATGGAACGGCCTGAAACAGTGGTATTGCAGTTTTTCTGCTTGCAGAAATAAAAATGTCTGCTTGTTGATTCAGAAGTTTTGAACCAACAGAAAATGAATGCCAAGGCTTTGTTATAAAACATTAAAATTTAATGTTGAAATGATAGAATTGTATGGTCCAGTAACAAATGTATGTTTAGATAAGCTTGTATTTGTGAGGAATTTTGCCAAGACTGGAAATACTTACTTGAATCAGAAACCAGAAGTGCCTTTTTAGTTACTGTACGGTCTTGATTTTGTATTTTGGAGTTACGTCAGTGATGTTTATATTCCTACTTTTTATATTCTCTTTAAAGTTGGTAGCTAGCTCAAAAAAGTAAGTGTAATGATTTGGTTAAACTGATAAATGATTAGTTGTTCACCCTTTTCACAGTTAATGTACTCTGTACTCTTTTGAAATCTTCTAGGAAAATAAGTGCATACTATTAAAGCCAAATTACAAATTATTAAGTTTATTTTCTTAAAAATACTGCGACATAGTGAGGCATATATTTTTTTCATAAGTCAAATTACAGTTGTTTGAATTAAATAAATGATTGTTTTATGGACGTCTTGAGAATGAAATCAATAAAGACCTTTTTTTAATTTCCTATGAATATCTGCATGTTTGTCACTCAATCTGGTGAAGTGAAAACCAACCAGAACACATCCCAAAACCTTTCTCAGCCAAGAACGCAGATGGTCTTCAGCATCTTTTCACAATGGGGTTTACAGTGTCAGTTGAAAAGTAGTTTAGAAAAGTAAGCTGGCATGGGGTGACTTGGGTTAGGCAGGCCACATCCTCTCTTGGAGTAAACCAAAATTATTGAAAACATTTTAATGGAAATATCCTGATCGACCAGCGCTTAATCTCACCCTGTGGATAAAATGTCTTTATACAGTAAACTCTATGGTGGTCTAGCAGTTCACATGAAAATGTTCTTCCTATTACCTCTGGAAAATACCTCCATCTTAAACTATTTTCTGGCATTAGAGATATTCCTATTTTACCATGAGAAATGTGTCCAGTCAACGTTTCAGTATTCGTTACTTCTCTGGAAGCTCTTTCACATCTTTTTATAGTTCATTAGTGTTTATTTGCTTAAGGTTTAGCCTGTTTCTGAATTTCTGTTAACGATATTCCCCTGTCTCCAAAACTATCCTTTTATTCAGATACATTGTAGATATATCTGAGGCCAGAGAGCCTTGGGAATAATAAAGGAGGAAGTAGGGGCTGTGAAACAGGTCATTTAAGTTTTTAAAATAATGCCAAGGAATGTAAACAGCATAACAGGTAAGGAGCACATTTTCTCTTGTGTAGTGCTTTTTTCTTAAAGGTTCTTTGAGAATGATATTTTATTAAAAAAAAAGCTACAGCAAATTTATCTTAGCTTAGAAGCACTGGGATAATATAAAAATTACTAGAAATAGTCCCTGGTCCCTCCAAGGGACTGCTGAGAAAGAATCAGAGGAATTCATATTAGTGAGTTTCCTCTATGAGCAGGAAAAGCTATTCGCCCTATTGGAGATAATGTCTAAAAGAAAAAAAAAAACGTGGACAGAGCAGGCCTTTATCAGATTTTGTTGTACATTTACCATGTCGGACACTAAATAAGGACAGCTTGGGAATTTCCAACTAATAGTAGCTGTTTGTCTAAGAAAACAGGCAAAGTAGTAATGTTATTTGAAGCTCTTCAGTGCTTTTATGTGGCAAGCCAACACGGCACTCTCAGCATTTGCAAGGGGTCTCCTGATCGACCAAAGGTTTCCTGGAAAAAGATGATAGTATGGCACAAAGGAGCACAGCAATTCCACCTGCTGACTTACAATGAAAGGACAAAGTTGAGGCTGAATCTTAAACAACCTTTGGGCTAGTTCTGGTATATGAAATAAACAAAAGATGAGCATAAAATACCTGAAGACACTGCCAGAGAGGAAAGCAACTTGGAAAGATAACTTAGAGTAGTAGTGAAAGAAAGAAAGAAAAACATTCCCTTGTGTCGGGACCGGTGTCTCTGCTAGATGGAGCATTACTTCAAATCATGTCCAAAAAATATTATTTAAGAGGAAAATTTCCCACCAACAGACATCACATCCGACTGGTGATGTTTACATGCTGAGGGCTGTGCCAGCCCAAGAGCTTGAAGGAACCCATTCACGAGGAAGCCTGGCCCTTTCACTTGAGCAAGGCCAGGTAGCTGAATAGTGACTTAAAAGCTATAGAGCATTTTAGCTTATTTCCTGATGAAATTTATAACTGTTTTCTGTCTAACAGCAATTCCCTTGCCATCTGCAGGATTAGCCAAATGGTTTAGTGTGTACAATCATTATCATTAATGATATGCTGGATGTTTCTGGAGAAAATCCAAAAAATTCACCTATAACCAAGACAGAGACTGACCTTCAATGAAAGTACATTGTCATTACGTAGGTAGCATAAGAAATCCTGCTTCACCATTGTACGTTTTAGCAAATGCTGTTCTTTAAATCCGAACTTGGTTACATTTTATGGTAGTTTATGATCTTTTAGGGTTCTTAACATTGCTTTATCTTCCAGTCACGTGTGGATATTGTATTTTATACACAGCTCAGGGGAAATGAAGGGACTGTTTAGAAAACTGAACCAACAAAACTAAGCTGCCTCCAGGCTTTTTTGTGCATAGGAGACACTTATGGCTGCCTCAAATATGTGTATTTTTTCATTGCTTGTAAGTGAATATTAAACTTCTGGATTTCCCCTTTCAGAACAGTCTGTAATTTGCTTCCCATGGCGGAAAAGGGGATTTCCTTGTGGATCATATTTCAGGGTGCTTGTATTTACACACGGACTATAAGAAGGCAGTCACAATGCAGGGCGAGGACACATGTTTTGCTGCAGGAGGCAACACAGAATCTGGAAATACTGAAAGCTACGTCTACACCATAAAGACATTTTGCCTGTAAGTATTAACACAGTTTGCTTTCCTTATCTTGGTATTATATTTTTAAGTTTTATTATAGCCTACATCTTAATAATTTGAAGCATTTTATTTTCATTTTGACTGAAGTGCTTCATTGCATTTCAAAAGGTTGAAAGCGATCAAATCTCTTAATGCCAAGCATACAAAAATCTGAGGGGGTATAATCATGGAATTGCCATTGCCTATTCTGAGTTAGACATAACCTGTTTAAAACGTTGCTTTCCATTGAAGAGAAAAGACAATTAAATGCGACAATTAAAAACTTTTTCCCAAAATGCAGAGTGAGATAGCACACCTGGAGTTTCACGTGGTTTTGTCTTCCCACCTGCAAATCTTGACTTTTACTGAAACCTAGAAGAGACTTTTATCCTGTCATAGGCTCTTGGAACGTTGTTTTGCAAAAATTGCATCATTTGCCAGTCGCAGTGACTCTGTCAGTCACATTGAAAAGAATATTGCATTGCCTTTCATTGCAACCCCAGGCATGTGCCCTTACTATTGACACTAACAATTTGACTTTGTGTGCAGTCATTTTTAGTTTTGGAAATTGCTTTTTTGTCCTTTTTTTTGGTAGGCAATAGATGAAAACCCTAGAAGTAAATTTTAGAACAGTCTGTCACAGCAATTGTACAAATCTTTCTCCCCAAAAGGCAAAATCGCAAAGGTTTCCCTAAAAAAAACCCCCAAAATATACAGACAGAAATGATCTGCAGACATCTCCAGTGGACCTAATGGTGGACCCACCTAATGAGTGGGTCATTCTCATTTACAGCATGGTATTGCCGGGAACAGGAGGTGTAGAAGTCTATAGCTTTACTTGTGTGTCAGAGGTAAAATTTTGTCTGTAACCCACCCCACGTCAGGTGAGTGAGGCCAGAAAATAACCAACCATTTCTGACCACCACTCCTGACTGTACCATGTTTACTTCTGGCACCATGGAGTAAATCACTGAAGAAACAGAAGCAAAGGAAACCCTTTAAATCTTTCAGTCCAGCCAGGGAGCTTAGCAAAGAACTAGAGAACAGTACTTGCAGTCCTTCACATTTTCCCAGAAGAGGCTCTGCAGCTCCAGGTGGCACACATGTTGGAGACTGTGTGACCCTGTAGCTTACAGACAACTTCAAGCCAAGTTACTAAAAGGAAAGGATTTGATTTTGCAAGGAATGAGAGCTTTGGGGTAGGGCAAAGGGAAACCTGAAAAGTTTCCTAAATGATGTTACAAAAAGACATGGTATTACAAATTGCAAATGTAAGTATATGAGAGAAACTAGTTCTGATTTTAAATAAACAAGAAAGCAGTTGTGAGATAATAAAAAACTGTCCAGTGTGCAAAATGTAGTGCTGTGGATGCAACCGACTGGGAGGAGTGCAGACCTCACATATGAATTGCAAAGAAATAGCAGTGCTTTGGAGGTCTGGCTCTGTTATCCTGACACCCAAATGGTGTTCTTCTCAAAGGAAAGCACCGAAAGGTAAATTAGCTCAAAAAAAGACTACAGTGGAAGCCCATTAACAAAACCCACCTTTTACCTCTAAATGCTCCATCTCTGTGTTCCTGCGCTTATCAAATCCCACAGACCTCTGCCTGCATGTTTTGTTAAAGGGTTATTTAACAAAACTTCGGAGAAGTCCATGGAAATGCATCGGTACATTCTGCCTCCCTGCCAGCCTCTATTCCCATCTCTGCCACAGCCTGGCTATGCCAATGAGCAGGTTATTTAACTTCTCAAGTTTACAGTGAGATTCCTGTTTCCCTGGTAATATTGGAGGAGGCATTGCAAAAATAAGTTGACATAAATAAAAACAGATATTCTCTGTTTACCCCTCTGAAAAATTATAATACTAATCCAGCTCTTAGAAAGCTGTGAAGTTTATTTCATCACTGTTTATAAATTTCTCTGCGGGCATTGTAGTAAGAATGCTACAGACTTGCAAATTATTATAATTACCGTAGTATTATGACTAGATTTTCTAAATAGATTTTCAACTCTTTAGGCCAAGCTATGCCTATTTTATACAGGGCTGACCACACTGCTGAGGCAGTGTCAGAAACATATATGGGATGCAATCTGCCTAGGTTACAGGTGTTCTGTCTAGTGCAAAGAAAGGGGCAAAATGAAGTTCTGTTGGCAGGTCTCACCACTTCCTAGGCAAATCATCTCTTTGGCCTATATAAATTTATGATTTTTATTATTTGTAATTTTATAATTATATCATAATAGAATAAATATAATATTACAGCATATCATGTATAACTTTTTAATATAAAATATGATGATGTATAATAGTATGCTTAAATGAATAATAATTATTATAATTATTTATATAGTTTATTATAGATTTTTCTATGTTTATTTTATATACTTTAATCATCACTATGAAAGTAAACACTGTGAGGTATTTGTTATTATTTTCTCAGGCAGTCGTGCATGCAGTGAAATGCTGCTCAGCAGCAAGCAAAGCGAAAGGAATTAGCTTCAAGGTTTTTGTTCTCTTTGCTATCTGGGTGGAAGAAACCATCAGGATGACTTCTACAAGTAAAAGAAGTTCCACAGGTACAAAACTTCAGTTACTGAGATTTTTCAGTAGTAAGGTTGAATCAGGTTTCAGTCCATTCTTATCAATATATGATACCATTCTCTTTGCCTTCCACCTGCCCAGGATTTTGTGGTAAACATTAGGTGAAAACCAGGGGAAAATAGCATACTGAAAAATTTGGAGATTTCATCTGGACTTGCACTGTGTGTTAATTCTGCCCCTCTGCTTCCTTCCTTAAAGAATCTGTCCTAAATGCAACATTTCCCTTCATAGCAGAATTTTTCTCATCCTTGACACAGAGGTTGAACTGACATTTGTAAAAAACACTAAAATCCTTAAAAATTAACTGGGAACTGGAAGATACAGTCAGTATCTCCAAGGAACTGATGATGAAGCCTTACCTCCACTGAAGTCAGTAGTAAATGGGATTTCAGAACCCAGCATTTCTTGTATCACCACAAAGTTTGGTCATGTTATATTTCCCAGAACTTAAGTATATTCTCTACAGTCCCTTACTGGAAGATCCAAAATGAGGTTGACTGTCCTCCTTTCAGTCACTGGATTCTTAAAAAATCTTAATTTCCCACACATGGTTTATAGCTTAAAAAATGGAATGAGATTGCCACTCCTTTCATTGGGTGTTAAAGTGCATTAAGAAAACTGAGATTTTGATCAGAAATCCACCAGTGATTAGAAAATGTGAATCTCAAACTACAGCTGGCCACAGAGTATGCAGGGTCGTGAACAAATACATTCAGAAATTTTTCCCCCCAAGGTTTTACCCCATATTTTACTTGTAAGACTTTTACCTGTTGTCACATCATGATTCATGGTGTAAGATGATCTGTCCTTAGTTGTGTTTGCAACCTATCCAAACTGAATGCCATCTACAAATTTTATTAGGGGGCTGCTTACTGTCTTTCAGATCACTAATTGTGAAGTTAAATAAGATCAGTTAAATAAGACAGAGGCTCATGATATCTTCCGAGCCCCCTAGGTTGTCATTATCATTTGTTTACAGTTTGGGCCAGTTGTCAGCAGTAACATTGACATCAGGGAAGCATGGCCTGGCCCTATATGTTATAGCCTTGATTTGTGTTTGTCGTCTCTAATTGTAATGTGCTTTATGGCCATTTAAGCACAGAAACCCAGTCCTCAGCAACAATTTCCAGTTCAAGCAGGTCTTTGTAAGAGATTAATTGACGACAAATTAAGTAATGGTGCTGTTCGTTTCTCTTTGATTAGGGAGAACTCAAAATACATTTTGCCCTGAAGATGGTGTCTGCAAGCAGGGATTCCTCATCAAATCACCACCTCTTCAACTTTTCAGCTCACAGGTATACTAGCACAGATTAGTCATATTCCAGCAATCCCTCAACAAGCATCTGTTATTTCTGCTATCCCGAATTTTAATGAGAGACAAATTACTTTCTCTTCGGCAGAATTCCTGGAAAAGGCGTTTTTTCATCCTGTCCAAATCCAGCAAGGGCAATTACATCCTGAAGTATCTAAAAGGCCAGAACACAAAAGGCTCCATAGCTGTTGATCAGTATGTAACTCAAATGCATCACCTTTTTATTTTAAGTCATGTATCAACACTCTTAAATGGCCACTGATTGTACAGACACTTGTTCCTGATTGAGGTTCTTGATCCAAATCCCGCTGAAGTCCAGAAGAGTCCCTTGGGCTTTTGTAGGCTTTGAATGCAACTTACAGTGTATGATATATGTAGAAGTAGAAATCCTAAATTGCTTTGATGAAATTTGATACATTTATGTGAGTGATTGTGGTGATGTGGTACCTGCAAAGCAGACATCTTGACTCTGTGATCCCAAAGGCTGTATTCCTGTAGTAGAAGATATTTTATCTCCTGTGAGAACAGTGCTATGCATTCACTCACATGCAAGTAAGGACAGGCTATGACACTCTTTACTGTGGCACACGACCTTTCCCACCTTATGGCTTTACAAAGTGCTTTGCAAGTTGTGCAGAGGTCTCCTGGCTTTCACGTAGCCCTTTGGGCTGACGCTGGCTGCCCCACTGCCTCTTACTCTGCTGAGAAATTGCTCTGCTTGGCTTGTTTGGGTTGGTCATTTAATTCCTCTCAGCACGGTGCCCGCTGCAGCAAGGCTGGGCGTCATTGGCTTTGTACTAGCAACCTTTACCATGTCACATGTGGTATGAGATACATAGAAGGGAAACAGTAAATGTAAAGGGAATTGTACGATTTTACCAGTCAGACCTAGAGCTTAATACTCCAGGCTCCTGGAATTGTTAGGCATGGAGGTCACTGGAGTCACATTGCTGTTGTTCTTCTTCTGTTAAAAAGATGTACATTGTGAAGCTTTCAAAAAAATTCCAGCTTGCTCAGTGGTATGTGGTTACATTATTACCATCATTCTTGTTGTTATTATTTTTACTAATTTACTTCTTGGAAGTTAATGGAAGTAGTTCTTCCATTTAAGTATCCATTAAGAGTACTTCTTGCCTGTTCCTCTTCCCCTCGATTAGAACACTGTTAATATACAATTAGTTTCAAATCAAATGTATTGCTCTGTAGTAGTTCAAAAACATCTGTCAGGAATTTTTCTTACTATCATTTCTTTTCAAGATTCTGTGTTAGACCAACAGCCCCTTTTTTCAGAAATGAGGATCTAAAATCTGGACACGAGTGTCTGCAAAAGTTGATTTTATTTTTTTGCTTGGCAGTTTTCTTCATTGACAGACCATCTGTTTTGAACGTGTGTGCTTATGTATGTATAGTTATAGAGATGTTTCATATGGCTATCTTAACAGAATCATAAATATCGAAGTTGGCATAAGCAATTCTGAAATTATGGAAACGGTGAGGAAGATGTTTAAATGCCTTCCTGAACAGGTGATGTCCATCAGTACTGGAAACAGATGTTACTACCTCATTGGGAGCAGCAGGTAGGCATAGCAAGATGTGCAAATGCAATAAGACATCACAGTTAAGCTAATATAACACTAAGCCGCTGCCCCAAGGCAAGGTCCTACTCCTTCACAGCCGCTCCCACCCCTTTCTGCGTCTCAGCTACTGATGGCACAGCTCTGGGATGAAACCATTCAGCTGGTTAAGGGTCAAGGAAGAGCAGAGAGCTTTGTCTTCTCACCCAGTGGCTCCTGGGAGTTAGGAAAGCTTCTGCTCCTTATGGAAATAATCTTGCCCTGAGCAGGAGGTTGTTAATCAAGGGAAGCAGATTGAAGGGGAAAATTCCCCCAAGGGAAAACAGACCCCAAAAGGAATGACTGGGGCCTTTACTGCAGCAGGGTGGTGTGCTCCTGCTCTCCCAGGCTGCAATCCAGTCCTCAGCAAGGGCAGAAACGGCTGCTGTCAAGGGCATCAGCCAAAGCTCAGTTAGGTGAGGGAGGACATTTGGCACGGTGCTCCTCTGCTGCTGCTTCCCAGCTTCTCCTTTTCAGTTTCCCAGCCACCAGTGTGTTGGGGAGGGGTTTCTGCCTTTATTCAGAAGAGCAGCTGATGTGCGAAATGCTGATAAGCGTAGAAGAAAAACACATACCTGTGTGTTACTTGAGCGTGCCACCCCACACCTTCCCCCAGGGCACTGCTCTCACAGCCCACACTTGGTGGGAAGCATTCAGGAATTAATCCAACTAAATCCACCACAAGCATGAAACAGGGCTTTAGGGGTCCCTTCATGGCATGTTTCTTGTCCTGCTCCCCCAAACGCATTCCCAAGCCTCGTTAGCTGTCTTTATGGCAGACTCGGCAGAGCAGCATTACGCACAGAAAACGAAACAGAAAGCACCGCTTTCTTGCACATGCACATACAGCCCCCCTGCATACTTTTTAGCTCCCAGTCCTGGTTTGCACCTCTCTGAGGTCAAACTTTGACATCTGGCTATGGCCACCTGAGCGCTCTCTCTTGAAAGGAAGGTGCAGATTTTCCCCATTGATTTCAGGAAGCATTATTTTGGGCCCCATAGGAAGAAGTGGGTAGGCAAATGGGTTTTCCTTGTGTTTTACCTGTGAGTAGGCTTTCATTTCTGTTGTTCCAACCTACAGGCAAGAAACAGAGGACTGGGTCACTGTGATATCTTCAGTCTGCAGGGAGGCCAAAAGAGGTGGATGCTGCCCTCAGGTGACACATTACTGCACTTGTTTTTAGAAAGAAAGAAGTTTGTAAATTCATTACAAACCTGTGCAAAGGAATTTTTCCGATTTTGGCCTTGCAAGTTGGCTCTTGCTTTGGTTAATCAGAAATTCATTTTCCATATAAATCCTGTACCCTGGCTTTATGCATTAAGGAGGCATTGCACAGTCTGTCTGCGCTAGGATTGATTTTACATTGAAGGAATCTCTTTGAAGAGTAAGCCACATGGAAATTAGGAGATGATTGACATTATGCTGCAATGAATTGCACCTTTGATGTGTCAGAATGAAAACTTGTGTGTTATTCTTACCCTGTGCTTTTTGGTTATATTTACATGCTGTTTTACAAACTGATCCACATCTAGTCTGTCAGTGTAGGAGCAGCTGGAAGCTCTGTTAGTCCAAGCCCAGGCCCAAGTTTCTGCACCTTGTCAGCCAGCCAGGCCTACCAGACTCAGCACTAAGCTACTTACATTCCTACAGCTTCCACTCAGCTCAAAGTGCAAGCAGGGCAAATTTATATCTGCCTGAAAAATGCCATGTAGACAACCTCTCTGAGCTATTAGAAGTAAAATTTGGACTAGTGGGATGCACTGGTACATTGTAGTCCATGCCCATCAGGCTCTTGTCTTCTTACACTGCTGCTATTTTATTTCTAGAACCAAGATCTTCCAAATCCAGAAGTCAGAAGCCGGCCCTCCTCTTTGCCACTGTTCTTGAATTCTGTAGGTACAACCAGTTTCCAGGAAAGGCAAAGCTACCAGAAGGTAAACAGATTAGCCATTCTTCATAATGAGTTTGCTCCTAGGGTGACTGTGAAATTTGATTTGTATAGTTGCTTTTTCCATCAAAAGTTCTTCAGAGCTTGTGCAATGGGTGCCCGGGTGGTCTGTTCTCGCTGGTGGGGTTCCTGAGTAGGACCTGGATGATAACATCAGAAAGCCCTCACAAAGGAAAGACTTTTGAGGAAAGTCTGTAGTAAGTAAAGGCAGGTGTTGATGGGAATGAGAAACGATATTCGTTGTCTGTCTCAACTGACTGGCAAAGATTAGTGGGCATAAAATAAGCCCCTGCAGATTTGCTTTGACATGCCTTGGCAAAGCCATGGGATGATTGTGCTTTTCTTTGTCTCTCTCTTCAGGCTGTAAAGCTGAGAGGGGAGTTCAGGTCCAGTTCCTCTGTGCCTTCCTGATCTTCCCCCTCAATATTTAAATAGAAAGGAAGGAAAGCATTGCTGCTGTCCCAGAGCAATTGCAGTCTCCGTCCTCTGGTGACAGGCTGAATAGCAGCCAAGGGAGTGTTGGTTTTCTCTGGTCACAAAGTTGCATGCAAATGGCCCAGCTGGAGGAAGCTGAATGCAGGTGAAGCACCTTTAGGAGGAGTCAACTCTTTTCTTTTGTATACAGGAGAATGGTCCCTCAGAAGACAAGAACAGGCCTAATTCAGATCCGGGCCCTCAACAGGCTCAGTGCGACTCACCAAGAGTTTTGTCAAGCCTGGTAAGCAGAATAAATCAAACAGCTCTTGACTTGTTCAGTCAGCAGAAGTGACTACCGGCTCTTATCTCACCTGAGCATCTGTAACTATAGACTATTCATCTACTTTCCCAGCACACTGAGTTGGTTTTCATTATGGAAGTTTCCTAAATATAATTAGTCTGTTGTCTTGTTTAGCACTGAAAATAACCTTCTAAGAACTTGCTTGAAATACCCTTTGTTTACTTTGTTTCTTAGAGGCAGATCCTCAGAGTTTCTGTGCAGCAATTGCAACTTGTGGCAGCTCTCACAAACTTGATCAAGAAAACTCTGAAGTTGCATGGCTTGAGGATTTGCTCCTCCCATCACATTTCTCAGCTGTGCCACAGTCTTCCTAAATTGTTTCTTTCTGCAGCCTCTGCTGGTAGCAATTGAATCAATGTAATTGAGCTATAGAACAAGGGCTGGTTAAATTGAGGCACACCTCAGGACTGACCTTCTGTAAGCATAAATACAACTTCAAGTAATTTAGCTTCCATATCTGGCAGGAATGATTTAAAAAGATACAATGATGAATGTTATCAGATATTATTGGCTAAGTGTTCTGACCTGTGTTCCCTGAACACCTGCAGCAGTTTCAGATGGTTTTCACCCATCCTCTGCCTTTGCAGCAGAGTCAACAGAAAAGAAGGCACAACCAAGGCTCCACCACACCAGTATGCAGTTTGGCGGCTGAGTTTAAACCCATCTTTATTAGCAGTTTATGCATTGGACTATGATCTAGCGTGGCTGAGATAGGGGGAAAAGAATCTGTTCTGCTACCATAGCTAACAGGGTGGTAAATCACGTGCTGCAGTCATCATCCGTGTGCAAAGGCTGGCAGCAAGTATGAGATAATACAGCTAAATTTAGTGGAAAGTAGTGAAAATAGTTGAAACTATATTGCAATGCCATGGGCAGTTAACACAGGTCAGCTGATGCACAGTACTTTATGAAGCTGCAATAATTCAATTGTGAGTCTGAGCTCTGAAGTGCATTGAGTTAACCCTTGGTCTGATTTAACCAGTGCTGCACTGGATGCATACCAAGGCGCTCTTTCTGTCTCTTTCTTACACATGGCTTTTCTGTCTCATTCATTAATTCTTCTCATACTTATGGTGCCTCAGAGAGAATGCATTGTATGCAGCTGTTCAAACTAGGACAGACTGACCATGAGGGTTAAAAGATAAGGAATTTGGTTTTCACCTTTTTAGCCTGAAGCAGAGGGAATAGCAGGAAGCTCATATTTCTGTTTCAGCATGTGTGAAAATAAATAACCTTGCCATAGAGCTAACAAGAAACAAAATTGTTTGTTCATTCGATAAAAATATTTCACTTGCCTCATAAGTTCAGCATCTGCTAACATATCTGGAACTATTCTCTGCTCAGTGATGTCTAGACAGCTGACTTCCAGATTAATCCCTTGTATTTACGTCCTGTTAGAAGTATGACTCCACATTTCTAAGGCAAAAGGTAGCCACTGTCAGTGATTGAAGGCTCAGTTTGGGAAGGTGATGACTGCTGTCTGCTCTCTGAAATTTCCTAGGAGCTGGAGGATCTCAAGACTTCATACAATCACCTCCTCTTCCCCCTTTTCCCCAAGTTTTTACTCGTTTGATTGATCCTAAGCCCCTGAAAAGTCACTAAGAAACTCATTCATGACTTTGTGTCGTGACCACAGAGCCAGTCTTGTTCCTGCTGGGGTTTTGTTATGCACTTCTTGAAGGACCGTTTATAAGTTTGTTCTGACTCCTACAGCATGTGCTTTTTATGTCATTTATACCAACAAGGAACAAAATACGTTCATCACCTTTAATTTCTATTCAATGCCAGTTTCTTCTCTTTACATGTAAGAGAGTAATTAGTTTAATTTACTTTACCTTGAAAACAGTAATATATTCTGTGGCATATTTAGCAATTATTAAAATGATCACCATGGAAACCAAGGATGTAAGTGGAGAGATAAAAACGGTTGCATCACAAACATGGCATGGGGAATTGTATTGGGAGGCAGCTAAATACTAATTACCATACTCTTCATTATAGTGAAGTCAACGAGACATAAAAATAAATATATTTTCTTTGTGACTTAGAAAGGTAAACTTGGTGGAGGGATTAATTTCTCTTTGACTTACCAAATTGCTTCAAACTTAGTATTTCAGGTATTTATGAATGCAGAATATCACTCAGGACACAAAGGATTCAATGTCAGATCTCCAGCCTTCTGGGGTATGTTCTAGTTCATGGAGAAGTATGAGTTAATACACTTCTCATTAGTCAGGGAAATCCCAAATTCACTCTTTACTTGATAGCAGTTAAAAGGTGCTGAAAAAGGACAAATATCTCCCGATCCACTTCTAGATTTCCTACAGATTTTTTTCCTAGTGTAAGGATTTTAGAACTGAATGCAAATAAAAAATCATTTGCACACAAGTGACCCTAAATGCATGCAGATTTGTACATGACGTGTTTAACCCACTTGATTTTTAAACAAACTAACAGGTTGTGAACATGCAGTCAATTGCAACTGCCTGGTTACCACAAATCTATCTATGAGAAGTACTAATATTAGTGGCCAGTTTTGTCTGTTAAATGCAAAACCATTCTTTTACCAGGATAAAAATCTGGGAAAGAGCGAGGAAAATCTACTGTCGTCGGATACAGATGAAGACATTAAAAAGGATGAAGAAGACTATTACCAAACTCCCAGCAATATTTTAGCAAAGGTAGTTTATCAGTTGTGAATTCTGCTAGTTTATTAATAGCTCCAAGGAGACAGGAAACATTTAATGAGCCAAAGAGGAACTGGTATGAGGAACCACTAGTTCCTTGCAAAAGAAATACGTAGATAAAGCACTAGGTAATAGAGCTTTCATTTATACAAGAAAAAATACACTAGACTCATTCAAAGGATCTTTCTGGTAGAAAGTGGCATTTTGCCAAAAACATTGCTGATTTTGTTGAAAATCCCCAAATTGACTGGTTCATTGTAAATGGCTTTTGCCTATTACATCACAGAAGTGAAAACTTCATTTAGAAAATGTAGCCGTATATTATTTTTATATATTTTAAAACGTAGTTCTGTAGAAGCATCAGCAAGCTGCATAAAATGAAGCAGTACTTTAAAAAAGCTGTGAAACATTTTGATATCTACATTTCACTGTGAAACAAGGGAGTAGGAGGAATCATACTGGTCATTTTAAACAAATTTGGGCACCTAATTTGAGAGGCTGATTTCTCTAGGCTTCCCATGTAGTTAGTGGTCAGGAGAAGCTAAGTGGTCAGCCTTCTGCAGAAGTCACAGCCTCTCTCTCAGCTAACTGAAGGACATTAACAATATGATTTTGTCATATAATCTAAGTGCTTTAAGTTAAGCACACCCAAAGTACAAGAATCTTTTTTTCAACCTGCTTAAATTAAAACGTAACAAATTTTTTGTGGTAGTACTTTAGAATACAGCTGGTTATGTCCCAGCCTGAAAGGAAAGCAAATAGTAGAGTCAATAATACCAGATAACATTAACTTCTAAGTTTCAACCACCTGAGCTAGAGCTCATGGTTTCTGGGAAGTGAGTTATTTGGGGAAAGGCAAGCTGTATTAGCCAATGTGTTTAAATGGCATGAGCAATGAACAAAATAAGGAAATTAAGAAAATTTTTTTCTGTAGGCAAAGCAAGGATATTTATATCTTATGTTGTTGTGTCTTTCCAACAGTGCACTACTGAAGTATCAAAGCCTGACCCTCCAGCTGAGTCTGATGTCCCTGTGCAAGAGAAGCCAGTTCAGAAGAACCCAGTTGAGGAGAATGTTTATATGTCAATGGAATCACTGTAAGTAAAAACTTCATTAAGGTTTTGCAAATTAAAAGTGACCTAGTGGTAAAGATAGAGCTGTCATTTGTGGTATTTACATAACAATATCTAGAGGCTGCATCTTGTTTGAATGAGTCCTTCTTTGGTCTTGGTTCAGAAAATTCAGAACTCGTGGGAATACCGGAGTGAAATTCAAACTCATCAACATGATTTAAACTCACATTGCAAACTCATGCATTTAGACAGGCTCTGACTATAGGATGCACCACTTTATGTTGACTCACACTTTTTCTAGGCTTTCATGACATAATAGCCCACCACTTTACTCAGATACTGCAGCCAAGCTCCAGCAACCTTTCAGACTGGCACTCTCCAAAGCAGGCAGCATTATCTAGTGGTTAAAAGAGAAAGGTAGACATGGGGCATTAGCTCCCTGCTTTTCCAGTAAGAAGTTATGTGATCCTGAGTAGGTCATCTCCTTCCTTCCATTTTCCAATCCAAAGAACAGGTCTGATGCTGTGTACTTTGAAGGTACAGTGTCTGGCATGTCATAAAGAAAGACCTGAACTTTGTGTCACAGTTGAAGTGCCACAAGGAAACTTTACAATCTCCACGATATAGCACAGTATACTGAAGAGAAGTGTGCCTGCATGGTAAAACCTCCATGGTAAAAATCCTCCTGAGCCAGAGGACTGGGCATTAGCTGTTAGCTATGGCCTGCCACCTACAGACAGTCAAGTCTTATGCCACATAGTGAGAGGCAATTGGAAATGCAGACCCACAAACCAGTTTATTCCAACAGACTTATTCAAGCTTGCCTGTGTCTTTGAGAGGCCCTGCAGGGAATTACTGTAGAAACCTCACAAGCCTATGCCATCTGAGTTTATATATACCAAGAGCAGGTTTTACTACTAACCCCAGTCTTGTTTGGGGTGTGGAGGGGAGTTGGCTGCAGGCATTATAAGGCTCATCAAATAAACCTAAAAAGCGTTGAAGCACATCTGAGTTATTGTATCTCCCGGGGGACAGCATTACATCCCTGCAGAAGCCAGTACAGCCAAGGCCAACAATCTGTACTGAGTTTCTTTGTCAAGGCATGTTGTTAGCTGGAATGTTTTCAGGCTTAATAGTCTTTAAATACTGAAAAGGTTTATTTTGGGATTTATGGTCCATTTTTAGAAGGAGTTTATTTTACTTAGCTGTAATTTTGTCCACTGGATATTCTACAAGAACTTGTTATTCTTTGCTTCACTGATGGCTATTTGATCCAGCTTCAAGCACAGCAAGAATACCTGGAATGGCCAAACCAGTTCATTTTTTATCACTGTTCCTCTTCAGGAGGTTGCTGGATGAGAGTTGCCAGCTCACGTGCAGACATGATGGGCTCCTGGCTCCTCCCAAACACCAAGACAACAATGCATGCCCAAGAGACTTGGAAGCAAACAGACACCTAAAACTCCCAGAAAGCAGCACCAGCCAGCAGCCAGCCCTTCAGAGAAGGCAAAATTCGTTACCACTTTCAGTGGTTCAGTTGTCTATACTGCTCAGGTAAGTGTCTTCTCCATTTTTGTTGCAGAGAAGACAGATATGTCTTCTCTGTGGATTTCAGTTGAGGTACTAGTAAAGCATGCCTGGTCTCCAATGTTTTCTCTCACAGCCAAGTTACAGATGAGACCCAGCTGCAGAAGTTGGATATTTTCGTCGCCCTGGCTGATATTAACAGTTACCTAAAACTTACCGAAGCAGTGGGAAAAATATGGTAAGTTCTGGATGTCTTCTGAATGATGTCTGTCAGATGTGAATGAGAGACAATCAGTGTAGGTACAGAAGTGTACAACCATACACATCCATGTACGGTTTTGGCAGTGCAGAACAGGGCAAGGTCAGTGTGTGCTGGTACTTCAGTGATTCCTTTCTGCTCTTTCTGACTCATCATGTACTTGAGTTTCTATTTCAACTGCTGTTGAAAAGGGCTATACAGAATCAAGATCCCTTAGCATGCTGTATAATAATTAGCGATGAAGTCCCACCTCTAAAGCTATTCTTCTAACGTTGGTGTGAAATCAGCTAATTACTGCTAGTAAGTTTTACCTTTGATTTGGTGAACCACAATGATGGCATGGCTCGGAGATATAATGAGGGGATATATCTTGCAATAGGGTAACTGGGGCCTTTCAACCAAAAATCTTGTAGGCTTTAGTATAGATGGCTAATAACCCTTTGTTATTGATGATAAAGCCAAAAATTAGGAAGCACATACAAGGGATAGACTTCAAGTCCCATTTATTTGACTTCTGTACCCCCTTATGTAGACTTAAGTCTTACGAAGAAAAAGGGAATTTGTGGAAAGAGGTGACAGTCCTTTGGAAAGCCATAAAACCTGTCTGTCGCTGGAAAGGATGACAACATGGAACCTATGGGCACAGAGGGAACCATTTCCAAACCTAGTAAATTCAGTGATTCACTCTCTTTCATCAAATCCTTTCTTGTCTTTTTTCCCCTTTAACCTATTAGCCTGTGTCCCTCATGTTATTGACCTACATCACATCATTTTGTAATTTAAGTAGTAGCACCTGCAGAGCATTCTGAGACTCTCTAGTTAAGTGTGAGCTGTAAGTGAAAACCTAAATTATGTTACATAAATCAAGCTGACTGTGCTGGTTTTGGCTGGGGTAGAGTTAATTTTCTTCATAGTAGCTAGTATGGGGCTGTGTTTTGGATTTGTGCTGGAAAGTGTTGATAACACAGGGATGTTTTAGTTACTGCTGAGCAGTGCTTACACAGAGTCAAGGCCTTTTCTGCCTCTCACCCCACCCCACCAGCGAGGAGGCTGGGGGGGCACAAGAATCTGGGAGGGGACACAGCTGGGACAGCTGACCCCAACTGACCAAAGGGCTATTGCACACCACATGACATCATCCTCAGCATATAAAGCTGGGGGAAGAAGAAGGAAGGGAGGGACGTTTGGAGTGATGCTGTTTTGTCTTCCCAAGTCACCATTACGCGTGATGGAACCCTGCTTTCCTGGGGATGGCTGAACACCTGCCTGCTGATGGGAAGTAGTGAATGAATTCCTTGGTTTGCTTTGCTTGTGTGCATGGCTTTTGCCTTACTTATTAAACTGTCTTTATCTCAACCCACGAGTTTTCTTACTTTTGCCCTTCCGCTTCTCTCCCCCATCCCACCAGGGGGGAGTGAGTGAGCAGCTGTGTGGTGCTTAGTTGCCAGCTGGGGTTAAACCATGACACTGACTTGAGTTGGATGCCAGCATAAAATTATCTCCAAATTAATCCCAGCATTGGTTCAGTGGTAGGAATGAGTGCTAGACAGAGATTTTCAAAAGTAGGTGTTATGGGCTAGAGCACATACATCTTCTTAGCAGTCCCGTTGGAAATTAGTGCTCTACCTAGACCTTCAATATCAATGACTAGGATAAAGAAGAAACAGGAAAAACGTTCAGTGCATACTCCTGTGCTACCTGTTGATCTGTCGCTGCCACACAGCACTGAGACTGCCTTCTGCTGTTGCTCTCCTATTCACACCGCTCAGGGGCACTGTGTGCACAGCAAGTCACTTTGTTTCAGCCACTGCCAGCAAGAAGAAAAAAATACCATTGTAAAAGGGGCTGGAAATGGGACCCCATCTCAATCACTGGATCTACACCTAAATTTACAGAGCTTTCTCAGTGGAAATTTGTATTGAAAGAATTTGGAACAGAGCACTAGGTCTGACTGTCAGGTCAGCTAATTCTAATTAGCTTGTCATCAAGGAGAGTCTATCAGAGACCAGCAGGAAAGAGATACTGGAATTGCTATAAGGGTCCCATCAGGACAGCAATGGATCCCTGATCCTCGCAGCTATATCATAGATAAAACACATGATAGTAAGTTTTAATTCCATTATTTTGGGATGACTTTGGAAATCATCTCAGTCAAACACAGGGCTAAAACATCTGCAGCAGCGTACATGTACCTGCAGCGAGTCTGGCCGACTGCTTTTGAACTGGAATCCCCACCTTGCAAGGTGACCTTGCTAGCACCAGTCTCACTTGTTAACAGGCTGCAATGTCAGTGTCATGTGCGCTTTTAGGAGGACCTGTTGGGATGGATGAAGCAGCTTGGTTTCAGCTAGAACCAGATCAAAAAGTTGCAAAGTCATTCAACCTGTGTGTTGTTTCCAGAGGGCAGTACCATAAATGTAATCCTGTTCAGCCATCGCCATTCTGTTAGCAGTAACTGAATATCCCTTATGTTTCCTTTATTGTCTGTCCTCCAAATACCCTAGCATCTCAGAGTGGACTGGTCCGTGCCGACTGGGATGTTTGTTTAATCACGGAGACTGTATAGTGGCTGTGAATGATCTGCAGCCCCAGGATGTGGAGGAGGCTTACTTCTTCATCAACAGGTCCACAAGAAAGGAGGTAAGCTTGACTAACCTGAAGGTCATAGTCAAATGAATCAAGCCAAATGAGAAAACAAGTTGCTTTTTGCATTTCAAGTGGATTCATTCAAACCAATTTACTCTGTTTTGAGTTTGGCATGAATAACTTCAGTAACAAATAGCTCCTCAGTATCGTTCTGATGTAACATCTCATTCCTGGGCTATTTGGGGAATGCAAGGTCAGCACTGCTGTGTTCAAGGACTTGATCTCAAAGAGTCTGAGCAACCCCAAGAGATACTACCGGGCAACCATAAATTAGAGTTACTTCGTACTTTTTGGCTAAGGCCCCTGAACTGCAAACTTTGGGAAATAAGCAATTGCCTCCAGTGGATGTGTAGTTGCTTAGGGTGGTTTTAGGTATTGAGGGCAAAGCCCTAGACACCTGCCTCCTATTGGTTATCAAGCACTACACATCTCCTTGTGTGATACCACTTTTTTTGAAGAATATGGGAGATTTCTAAGTGCGGTCTTAACACCACTGTGATCTGCTACATGTTGATAGCTATGTTTTTCTTAGATGGACTCATATTTCAGCATTCAGGTTCTCTGACCCATACCTGAAGACATTCATATTTGAATTTTGCTGAGAATTTGAGGTCATTAGATGCTGTTGCCATCTAAAGAAAAGAAAGCCAGTCTCAGCAAGAAAAATATACTCATCTCTCCTAACAGGGTATTTTTATTTAGCTAGTTAAAATGCAAGTCAGATAGCAGCACAAATGTTGATCAAATATAACAAGCTATAAAAGTTTCTCTTATTTTTTTTTCTTTTTTAAGGTGAAACTTACTGTATGTAGGATTCCACATTCAGATATCTTCCATGTTAAAGGCTGCTCATGTTCCTGAAAAAAGACGTCAATGATTAAGTAAGTGCCAAAGTTCAAGGAAAAAGATCAGGGATAATAATGTGATATATAGTGTATGGAGGTAATCTTTATCTTCTAGAGGTGCCAGACATCTTTTGTTGCTGAAGTACAAAGAATAGAGAACGTGGATTTCATTTTAATTTTATGTCCTAATAACTTGTTTTTTCGACATGAATGGCATATGTTTGGCTTGTATTTCATGTTGGCATGTATTTCAGTTACATGAAAAAAACTGAGGTTCAAATCATTTATGAAACCTTTGCACTGTGAATACTTTGTACTTCAGTAGAAAGTACTGGTTCACACCTCTGCTCGCCTCTTTACACAGAGTTACATTGATTTATACTGAACTCCTAATCAGTTAGGGGTGTGGAAACAACCTACATTTGGAACAAAGCCATATTTTCCCGTGCTTTCCCTTAGCTACAGAAAGGCAAAGGCAAGCTGAGAGCTGTAGTGTTGGAAGGAAGGCTGGTAAATAAAGAAGTGTTGTGTAGTGGTTCAGTGGGGCCTCCTTTTGTGTTATGCCCCTCTTATGTTACAGCCACAAAAATACGTTCAAGGGATGACAGGAAAAAGAGCTGGTTGGAGAAAAAGAATGTGTCTGGAGCACCTTTGGGTTCATTGGCAGCCAAAATAAGCCCTAAATAAAGAATGAATGACTGGATTTGGGAGAGAGGAGGGGTGGCCTGCTCTGTACAGTGTTACTGGTAAAAACAGCTGGGAAAACCAGAGAGAGGAATGATGTATACAAAGGCATGTGCCCTCAGCCCAACACAGAGTTCACCAAAAGAGTTTTGATGCTACCAAGTCCTAACACAGGGATGTCACTGGTACCGCAACATTTCCAGAGCAAGTGCTCATTTGTTTCCCAAACAAGGATATTTCCTGTAAACATTTATTTGTTAATATGTCTTGCTTCCATTGCTATCATAGAAACATGACTGATTTTCAGCTAATATCACACCAAAAGGTGCTGGTGCTTGATATGGAACTGCCTATAGGGGTGCCTTTAGTGGATGCCAAAAGGGAGCTCTGTCCTGTACTACAGTGACCTCTATTGCTTACAGAAACATGGTGTGACATGGCATGTATGCAGAACACATACCTATTCTCTGTAAGGATATGTACACATTTGTATATACATGTTTGTATGCGGGTGTGTTGCTGTAAGATAGTTTGCATTAATATACAATGATGTGGCAACAAACTGAATCACTGGGTTTGAGTACAGATAATTTTATCTTGCCAGATACAATCAAAATAACTACTGGGGTTAGCAGGCATAGGATTATTGATATTAAGAGATTTATATAAGCTTTGATTAAGGTGGATTTGGCACAAAAGAGGTATTTGTCCAGCTTCGAACTGAATTAGGCCAAGTCAGGTACTACAATAAGAAACTACACTCACTAAAATCAGCGTTGGTGCCACTTACTCCAATAGTAAATTTGACAAATGTGCTTTGTATACTTCCTTTAAAATCCAGTCTGGACTTTTTAAAAAATCGTTATAAAATTTTATTTAGCCAAAGATGAAAACAGCATCGGTAACTCAAAACGAACACACACAAATATGTATACGATCTATTCAGACACAGCTCCTATTCAAAAGATTAATTTCCAGACTGACTATTTCCACAGCCTGTCCCTTCTGCTTTTGAGATAAGAGTGTTTGGGACATGCTTATTTCTCAAGGTGGGAAAGGATCTCTCTTTGATATTTCTGTTTCAGTGGTGTTCAAAGGCCTGTTTGTGCTGAATTCTGCATAAAGACAGAGGGAAACCCCAGTTCTGGAACTACAGAGGCTGAAAATGGAAGAAAAGACATTCCTTGGGAGCTCTTCTCCAAAGCTGCTACGGGACTCTTTTGCTCTGCACTGCCTCTTTGAGCACAAATCCATTTCTGCCTACGGAGCCTCTGAGGGATGGGATGGCCGGCCATCACCATACAGGGTTTCTTCCAGCTCTGTAGCTGTGCCAGCCTGCTAGGAGAGTCCTCTAGACCTGAATCCTGAAATCACAGATCATCTAGTTCGAGAGTATCCACTGAGGCTGTCACCCTCGACCTTGGCAAAGCCCAAGGTTTGCCTAAGCTCTTCTTTTGAACATTAGAAAAGGAAAGTCCAAACCTTCCTGTGTTGTTCCAAGACTCATCTCTTGGTATAATTAGGAAGTTTTTTTCTAATATCTATCCTGGTGATCTTTTTAGAAAATGAACCTGATTTTTTTCTTGCCCTGTTTTCAGTGGGCACAGGGAATGCTTGATTTCCACTGTCTCCAGAGAAATCTTCATTCTGGAAGGTGTTTTTTCTGCCTGTTCTCTCTTCTCTTTTTTTTAGACCAAACATCCTGCATTCTTTCAACATTTTTTCAAACATTTCCTGAAACTGGTCATATGTCACTGAACTGCGAGACAAATACCTTGTGTTTCCAGTTATGGGTGAACAATGCAGGTGAGACAGCTGTAAAGCAATTTCCTGGAATTTCATAGAGAAGCATTTCCCAAAAGAGGTGAACTAGCGAAGAAGCTGTGAGCCGTACGTGGTGGTGGGAGGAGAGCCACCACCGTGGAGCCTGCACATGGCATTGCTGCTGAAGCAGACGTTGCGCAGTGCACGCTGCACCTCTCGGCCATGGAAGAATGTTACTTTTGGACAAAAATAGGATTTGGGTAGATATAGCATGCACAGGATAATTCCAGAATATTTCAGAAAACTGAGGGGTTAATTCTGTACGTCAGTAAACAGTTACTGATGTGTTACCCCATAGTTGATCGTTACGTCAGTTTGCACAATTATAAATGCAGATAATTCATGTCACATGTTGGCTGATTCATAACACTTACAGAGCTACAATACGGAATTGACATTGATACAATAAATTCTGGTAGGGTGTGTGAAGTTGTCTGCACACATATGATTAATAAACGTATTAACACTTTACAACACATTGTGTTCTGCGAATACCTCACTTTCTCCTGACACAGCCCATCCTTGTCCTCCAAAGATTACCTGTAACTTCCCAGTAACCTGCAGCTGAGTCACCAAACAGCCCTTTTTAAAAACACTACCCTTAAAAAACAAGATCAACCTCATTCGGTAATATTTTTCCCAATGTGAAAATTTTACCTTTCTTCAAAAGAGCAAATTCTGCTAAATCTCTGGGCTGCTTCTAGAAGCAACAGCAAAGGGAAATGGCTACATGCATGGTATTACCCGGTGTTCGCATTAGCCCCAGAAGACCTGAAGGGGATGTCTTTAAGCCCGTGCTGTCTGCGGGGTAACTGGTAATTTTTTATATCACCTATGGGCATTTGAAATGTGTCATATAAGCACACACTCTTAAAGAAGTAGGTGATGTTGTAGCTTCTTGTTGCAGCATGCTCTGTGGTGTCAAAATCTTTTCTTAGCTGGTCTCCAGGTAAGTTTTGGGCTACGGAGGGTTCCTGACACAGATGTTTAAATTGACATGAGCTGAAATTCAGTGAATCCACAGACTAGCGTATCTATGTAAAACACAGCTGGAAGAAGGCTGCAGATCCTGAAACCTTCTTGCCCTGCTGACCCCATGAAGTAACCTGCTTGGAAGCAGGGGCCGGTGCCAGCTGCAACACGCACCACTTCGAGTTGCTCAGCATCTGCAAACTGAGTGTACCAGGGACAAAACCCAACCGACTGCAACACCGATTACATGATTAGCTAACGATTAACATGCTCCTCACTAACTATTTTATTCCCCGTCATTGAATACAGCCAGCGCCTTTAGGTTGTTTCCCTGGTTGTTAATTCGCGGCACATTCCCATGCTGCGCTCGCTCATTAGTGGCTGCTAGTTTTCCCCTGAATTCCCAAATATGAATCATGCTCTTTCTACCACTCTAATACCCTTCTCCAACAGGAAAATGGCAATTGGCCAGGAGAAAAAACAAGTTCCGGAACAGAAAGAAAGTAATGGTAAGAGAAGTCTGCAAATTGGTGTGAGGTCATTGAAGTTAAGAAAAATAAAAAGCCCATTGTACAGCAAGCACAAACCAGACCACACAGCCCCCGTGCTTCCTCTCGAGGGCAACACTGCCGAGAACTGGGGTTGGAGTCATACACTGATCCCAGAGAGCACAAGTCCTGCAGGGGGACGAGTCCAGCCAGGAAAGGTTATCCGTGCAGTCCGTGTTCATCCCGAACTGAGCCAGAGACAAGCTCTGCATAGTGCAGGGTCTGGCCTCAATGCATAGGACTGGATGTTATTTAGAGTCCCTCCAGCCTGGGGTACCCAACCGGGCATGCTTCAGTGTGGCTGGACGTTCAGCAAATGGAGTCAATAGAGGAGCAGCTGCAATAAAGCAGAGCGATGTCACCTTGCACACGGGAGAGAGCGGATCGGCGGTGAGCTGGGGACACCTGCTGCTTAATCTATGCTTTGCCCCAAATGTTCTTGGTGACCTCAGGAGAGCCGTTTCCTTGCACACACTCAGTAAAAATCAAGAAGTGATTTCAGACACATTTGCATCGTGCTCTCTCTTACAATGAATGCGATCTCCAGCATCACATTCAGTACTATGAACTGCTTTCCCTCCCAGAACACCTGCGGGAAACACCTCTGTCAGACCTGCAGGCTACAGGCGTTCACCAATGCCCCGTGCTACGGAGAGATGCTGATGTGCCCGTTCAGTGCTAAGGGAGAAGCCATCCTTAGTGCCCTGCAGAAACGTGGCTTACCCTCGGTCACCCTTCAGACAGCACCGTCACGAGCGAACATTAGGTGATGCTCCCCCTCCCCTGCAGGGAACGGGCTCGCCCCCGTTGCGCGCTGCTTTCAGAGAGCTACACCGAGCAGGGTCTATAGAAATCTTCTCAGTCAAATGGATTCATCCAGCACTTCAGGCTCCATTAGGGGCCACACTAATATTTACAAGGGTACTTCCTTGCTGGTGCTCCCTTTGTCAGCGCTGGGGCTAGGAAGAGAGTGTACTGAATCCTCAGCAGAAAGCCTTGACCACGGGACCATCTACCTTCAGGTCTGGGGAGCTGACAATGTAATAATCTGGGACGCACTGAGGGCTTTTTTGGTTTGTTTCCCAGGGACGAACAGCCGTCCCTCGTACGTGCCTCACCACAGCCATCCGCTTCCCTCCTGCAGGCCGGCCAGCAGGTCCCTGCGAGGAACTCGGAGCGTGCCAGGCAATTCCTAGAAATGGCACTGGAATTTCAAATGTTCCCTTTGGCCTCTTATCACTTTATAATTTATTGCATCATTTAAAGAAATGGAGAGGCCAGCCAAGGTTGATGCACATCTATCTTTCAGCAAAAACACCTTAAGAGAAACCACATCTCCGCACCGCAGCAGCGAGGATACTGAGGGGCCAGGAGCCCTTTGCTTGCTGCTAAGAGCTGCTCAGTGACTCAGCTGTCCCACTGCCACCTCACCGCAGGAGCAGCTCTTCGGGGGGCACCGAGCCACTGTGGGGGGAGCAGGGCTGGGCCTGCAGCAGAAAGTGTCTGGCCGTGTTGAATTTTCCATCCTGGGATGCCTGGGTCACTCTGTGCCTGGGAACCGGTTTCTTTTATAACACAGCGCTGGAGGGTGAAGAAGTTATGCGGCTGGTGGGAGCAGTAAGACCATGCTATCAGTGGTGCTAATCATGTGTTTTAAAATGCTGCATGTTTGCTATTATCATCTTTCAAGAGTTGCTCCAGAGCTCTAGTCACAGGCTGCCAGCCCAGGGGTCTCGTCCCCAAAGAACTCACCACCTCTGCCACCAAAGCAAGCAAACCCCCTGCGTGGGACCAGAGCTTTGGTCTGCAAGGTCTCCTTGGACTCCCTTTCCCAGTTTGGTTCAGTTCTTCCATCACGGCGAGGAAAGGGGGTTGACAAAGCTGATTAAAGGAGATAAGAGCCAAGAGCAAAGTCTGGCAAGCGGTTCCCAGGTGGCCAGAGAGCAGATGAGCCACCGCACGCCTGCTCCACCTTTGGCCCTGACACTTCCAGTGACAGAGGCCGTCAACGCTGGTGGTGCCAGACAAACTGCTGCTGCATAATGCAGTTTTAAGCGTACATAATCCCGGGCAGTGCTGGAGGATAATTACACGGTTTGTAATCAAGCCTAGCTGAAAATCTGAGACAGCCGCTGCCATGAACACTAAGGATGCTGCCGCCTCTTTCAGCAGTGTTACTGTGAGTACGGATCGGCCAAATAGCTAGAGATGGAGACCGTCTTTCCCGGGAGCCCTCTTCTGTTGTAGCTCTGCTCTAGACAGCACCTATCTGGAACCACCACGGCGTGGTGCAGGCCTGTCTCCAATGGCCCTGGGAACTGGAAAAACAACACACACACACAGAAAAAAAAACAAAGCAAAAGGGGTGCTGACCTTTCTCCACATGGCAGAAGTTCCTTGTAAAAGTGAAATCCCCAAGCCCTTGCTCCAGAATAGAAAAACAATTCAATCTAAGCGTCCATCTCTTGTAATCCCAGAAGAAAAATGAGACAAGGTGAAAAAAGCTTGGAAGAGTTAGAGCATATGCCTTGTCTGCCCTTACTTTTCTATGAAAAGCACTGAATTATTAGTTGTATGCCATGAAACCCATTTGGAAAGGTCCACTGCATGTTTCTCAGACATGTCCTTTTCCACCTGGAAATGTTGCTTTGGCAGACCGAAAGGATCCTGTACGTTTGCCCAGGATTTCTGGGCACTTGAACATCCCAAATCTGTGCACCGACCAGCTCCAATGTTCTGCGAAGCATCGGTCCTGGCGTGCCTGTGCTGCAGAGAGGGTCTGTGCAGACACGTGAACACCAGCAAAGCACAGCAGCCACGGGGTAGGAGGGAGTCCGCTAACCAGTTCCCATGCAAATAGTCCTGGCTGGGGAACCCCCGTCTGAAACTCTCAGCTCCTGAGTTACTGACACAAGAGGTAAATTTGGTGAAGCAATCATCTGATGAACTGGGCAGGGGTATATCAGAAGCAGCGATGCAGGTGGAGCGTGGCAGGGATGGCGAGGACAGCAGGCGGCCCGCAGCCAGGCTGGCGGAGCGCGGCTGCACGTGCCCGCTGCTGCTCTGCTCACACCGGTGCCGCAGGACAGAGGAAGAGCACTGCGGGGTTTGCACAGTGGAATGGGCATCAAAATGCCACAGAACACCCTCCTGAGACCCAGCCGACCACAGCCAGTCATCATCGTGCCCTTCAAAAGAGCTACGTCCATTTTTTTTTTTCTGTCTCTGTAAGTTTTCCCATTAAATCTGTTTCTATTTCTGCCTGTGCCTATAAAACACAGCTTAAAAGCATGATTTATGCCACTCCAAGGACTGTTAGAAGGATACTACCGCCATCAGCCATCGAGGTGGCACAATATTTTCACCCAGGAGGAGCCCATGTTTTCAAGTACTTGCTCCTCAGCAGCCCCTACTGATCCATCACATATTCCACGACAGGACTCATTTTGCCAAAATAACCTCATTTACATGCTAAATGCCACTGAACTAATTAAACATCCCCCAGGAATTCTGGCCTTCTGCCCTCTGATTTGCCCCTTTTCTATTTTGCTCGATGTCCGATGCCAACGCCTTTCTTCACAGTTGTCATTTTGCTTCCAAGCAAATGTCCTTGTGCTCCCGTTCCTAAGAACAAAGGTGAATTCTGGCAGCGTGATGTTTCTGAGAAATCCCCAGTAGTGGAAAGGTAGTTGGGGGGGAGAACAGAGGGGAAGGAAAACTGAATCATGAGGAATAGCTATAAACAACAAGAGGGACTGGGGATAGGAAAAAATCAAGTCAAAAACAGTAAAACTGGAGTTCTGTGCTGGAAATACATTTTTGTTATATTTGGTGATTAAAAAAAAATAATCAGCTTAAGGTTATTCCCTGGCATCAGACAAGCGGCAGTAGTACCTGCTCTTCAAGGTCAGCTAAAGCACGGAAATAACTCTGAGTAAAGATGTGTCCGGTCTCTCTGGCACCGTGATGAAACATCCACCGCTCCGTGGTTCTGGCACCCCGGGAGTTTCCATCCATTTGTCTTCGTCTTGTTTCAATCCTGCAAATGGCACTCGCGGCCGCTGCTGCTGCCGGTCCCGAGGCTGGGAATAGCGCAGGGCTGTTTCGGCATTGCAGCAAGGAGGCGGGAGGGTGACTGTGCCTGCGGGAGGCCGTGGTCACCGCTCTTCTCCCCGCAGGGGACCCACGTGCTGCCCCATCCCCAGGGCTGCAGCACCATCTTGTAAGATCCAAGAAGGGTAAAGAAAAGAAAAGTAGTGGTGTCGAGGTGTACCTGGGGGCGTGATCTGAGCCATAGTCCATCTCAGCAAGCGGCCGTCCTGCACGATGGGCTCCCGCTCGCCTTTGCCTCGTTGGGTTTGTTCCTGGTGCTCCCTGATGAACAGTTACCAGGGCTGGGGCCAAACCTGGAGCAGACAAAGGTAAGATGTTTGCCATCCCCAGCAGGCATAGGAATCAGGCTGCTTTTTTGAATGAACATCCCGGGAGCAAACTGGAAAGCACCAAAGTGGGACATGAGAGCCCAAACACCTGCTGGCTTTGATTGAAATCACTGAGCATTCACTTCTGTTGCTGTGTGATTCCCCACTTGATAAGGCATCACATCTCATGGCTGGTGCAGTGTGCAACCCTCTCAAATCTTCGTCCGCTCCAGCATGCTCTGCCACTATCATATTTATTACAGATGGACATGAAGCCCTTCACCGCCTTTTCTGTCTGCCTTTGGCTTGGACTCCAATTTGCATGAGCGCATCTCCAGCCGAAATTAGTACACCTCGAAGGATTAACAAGGAGAGAGAAAAAAAGAAGAAAGGAGTTGTCAACAGAAGGAAATGACTTGATTTGGATTGCTTGGTGGACGAGGTGATGAGCCCGATGGTGTCCCCCGGTTCTTTCCCAGAGTTTTTGGTTTCATTCGCGGATGAGAGCTGATCGCTGGCAGCTCCTCGCAGGCTGTATTTGACTAAAGTGGCACAAACCAGGCAGTGAAAGCCTTCGAGTGGATGGCAGCTGTCCCTGTTGTTGTGTTTGGTGTGGAAACCAGGTTAACGTGGGCCGCTGGATTTCCTACGCTGCCCCATCCAGGGCCCTCGCAGAGCTCGCGGACCCGAGAGCAGCTGCCAGATCTCGAACTGCCGGCCTCTCTGGAGCAGGGGAAGTTCACAGCAGGTTCCTGCCCTGCTCCTCCAGGTGGGACGTAGCCAGGACACTGTCAGCACACAGCGCTTGACGAGGAGGCTTAGAAGCGCCATCAGGGCAGGGGAGGCAGGACGAACATCCACCCAGTAACTCCAGCCGAAGTGGCCGGAGGGCTCTGCGGTGGTGCTGGTGTGGGCACCGCTACGGGGCGGCTGCAGACCCCCAGCTCCGGCTGATGGTGGCTCCACGGAGCCGTGCCCTGCTCGCCTCCCACCCTCCTGTCCTTAGCCGGGCTTTTCCAGCGCTCTGCATCATCCTTTGCCAAACGAGCGCAGGGGACAGCATTCCTGCTCCCCCCACCCCGTTAGTCTCTTAGGGCAGTTTGGTAGTTAGACACTACCTAACGAGCCCTCACTAAGCGTACCCCTGTCCTGCCACGCTTGTCCATCTTCCTTTGTCACTGCTGCTTGTCAAAAACAGAAGGCTCCACAGCAGGAATACTTTGGTCTTATATGGCAGAAAGCCAGGAGCCTTCGCACACTGCTGGAAACGTTTGCCAGGGCCCTGAGAATACCAATAGTCCACAATGGCCCTGCCCAGCCCCTCAGGGTGTCCCCCACAGCCCCATTTCTGCCCCCCCGAGGCCATCGGTCCCTGCCCCGGCGATGCCGTGGGATGCCGCTCTCCCCTGCCTGGCCGTGGGCCCCGCAGACACCCTCCCTGCGGAAGAGCTGGGAGGAGTGAGCTGTGCTGAGAGTGACCATAGAGGTGTTTGTTAGAGAAAAAACAGGCTCCTGCTGTGCTGCAGAGCTCAGTTCCTCGGGCGGTCGCTGGGTAGCAGCACAAAGAACCGAATTTCAGCCTTACCGCTCTTGTTCAGGCAATGGATGCAACCAAGAGCAGGGCAGAGAGCCAAGCAACTAACACAGCTTCGGTACCAGGTGAAATCCAACCTGTCTGTCTCTGATTGAGGAAGCCCTGCTGGGATAAACGCCTCAACCCATCTCTTCTCCAAAACAGGAGCTGAAAAGTGGGTTAGATCCTGCTGCTGGCAGCACTGCTTTTGGGGAGGGCTCTGCTAGGAGCTGACAAATGACTGGAGTGACCAGAAAAAATAAATTTTGCTTCTCACAACAGAGTTTGCAGAAATCACTGTCGCTCTGTGCAGAGGAAGGGGTGGGCAGAGGCAGCGGGAGTCGGTACACGCAGAACCTCACGGCCAGCTCTGCTCCAAAGTCACCCTTGTTCACATTCGTGTCCTTGTGTCACCTTTTCCTCGGGTGCGCTGCTGGCATCTTTTTCCCTGAGATGGTGAATTCTTTTCCTCTTCCATTCTTAACAACCAATACAAGGCACAGAAGGAAAGGTGAATCAAGTTAACTTCAAATGCCAAATGGGAAAGCTTAGAGGTTTTTAAAACTGTTTGGTTTATGTAAGTACTTATTGGAAACTGGCACAAACAAGTCGCTATCTGCTCCGAGATACCAGAGCAGATGTGACAGAGTGGAAAAGCCTCTTCCCTGCCAAAGTATTTGCTGGAGATTCGATAACAAGGTGCCATTGTACAACAGCGGGTAAAGGCTCAGAGCAGAAAGGGGAAATGGAGAAGGCACCCAGGCGGTGAAGGGCTCTGCCTTCGCGGGCCACAGCTCCTCCACTGAAACTCATGCGCGCAGAGAGCGGGCAGAGCTGGGTTAGATTCAGCGGGAAGGCAGCTTGCTCTTCCGTGCCGCTTTCCTTACGCGCAGTGACAGCCCGTCTTGTCCCTTCGTCTCTGTTAGAGGGCTGTAAGCTCCTTCTAGCTTTTCTGTGCACTTCTGGGGAGAGCGTTACATTCAGCACTCCAAATGCACATTTATAATCTCAAGCAACGTGTGAAATTTAAGCACAAGAGTTCCAATTTCTAATATTTGTACTGACAGACTTTCAAGGATTCCTGTGAATTTCATTCATCCCCATCACATTTTCCCCTAGACACTAATACTCCGTGTTTTACAAATACTGTTCAGCAAACACGGTTGAGTTGGAATGGCAGATATCCAGTACAATTTCAAACTGCATCATTTCACTCTAAATCCTAAAGACACAAAGCCTGGGCCCCACCCTTGAAAGATGCTCTTATTTGTTTGGATTCCGAAATGAGAAGCAGCTGGTTTGCTGTAGCTAAGGGAGGGTGGGGAAGTTTGGGCTGCATTCTCTTGTTCTCAAAACTCACCTGCTTTTTGTCCCCTACCAAAGAAAACTCACCAAAAATTATTCAATAGAGACAGCAAACACACCAAGGCAATAACTGCATCTTTAGCCTGACATGGCAACAACTCTCCCGCATAATCCCCCTAAGTAGTCTTCAAATTCCAAACACAGCCTCAGTAAAAATCAATCCCAAATTGCTTGAGGATGTATCTGAAGTCATGCTATCTTAAAAACAAACAAACTTAAAGGGCAATTTATCTCAGTAGCCTTTACTAGGCACATATGAGTAGACAGGTTTGATCAGATAAGAGAAACGCTTTAACCACCCCAATGACATCTCAGTTCCTTTCTCCACTCCAAGTTACTATCAATCATTATTTCACGTCAAGGTTTAAAAAAGATACCTGGCACCTTGATGCTCCCTTTAATTGTCCATACAGTTTTATTTTGCAGTGTCTTCGGCCTCGCCTCCCCAGAAGCCTCCTCAGCAGCGACCGTGGGCCATGGGTGCACGTAGTGGCTTTCATTTATGGCAGCCAGCCTGCGCCCGTTGCCTGAGTCAGCACAGCGAGCGAGCTGCTTTCCTCCTCTCCCCTTTCCCCTCCCTCTGCCCTTTTCAAACACTGTTGCTTTTAGCTCATTTATCTGCCTATTGGGGCGATATGTAATCAGAGCAGGAGTCCTGATGGGAAATACAAAGTGATTCTTTAGAGGGGTTGGCTTTGAAAACCGTTCTGGGCGCTGATCAAGCGAGTGTTACAGCTGCCCCTTTGGTTTGCTTCGCCTTCTGCCCCGAGTCTGTCAGCACCAGACAAACTGGGAGAGCCTCCGGGATGTTCACAGGCCCATCTTGCTTGAGTAAAATCTGATATTATTTATGTCAGCACGTGACGCTCCTTTGATGTGAAGGTAAGGACAGACTGACTCATCCACCCCGCTGCCCAGGGGGCTCTGGTCCAGTCTTTCCATAGCGCAACAGAGACCAAAAACCCCGGTCTGTTGACTTTGAAAGAGCGGTACCTTCACCAGTTAAAGCCGCCACTCTAAACCAAAACCATGAATGCTTTCATGCATGTATCCATAGTGCCAACGCTGCCAAAAGACTGAAAAAAAATGTTCACTCCTTCGTTAGGAAAAGTGGAGCCACTCCCCAAGTCCTAATTAATTACACCTGCGCAGTAATGCTGAAATCAGGTTTATTATCAGTCTCTGCTCCCCAACAGACTTCACCTGCTGTGGTCAGAGAGCAATCTCTTGGAACCACCTGAACAAGGGAAGAGAAAAGGCCCTGCTATAAATCTGCCCACAAAATTCTCATTTAATTAAATGGTTTCCTTATCTGGTTATATGTCCTCCCAGGTAATCTAACCAATCTCATTCTGTTATTAATCTTCTTCCTTTACAATAAGGAGAACAAAAATACTAATTTCTTCCCGAGTTTGGATTCTCCAAAGACTTTTTTCCATACGGAGGAGGCCAAGTAACTGGGTAACATGGAGATCTCCTGACATGAAGGTGGATGAAACGCTGCAGAATTCAAGTCTACCCACAAAAACCAGCTGGTGGAAGTGCAAATACAAACCATACAGAGGGAGGGATGAAAGCAAGCAGAGGGCTGACGCAGGAATACCTACAGCAGAGCAGGCAACTGGAAACAGACCCCAGCACAGAGACAAAAAAGGAACCCAGAACAAAAGCCATTCTGCTTTGCTGAGTGAAGCGAGCCTATCGGCATCTGTTCCAAATGAGGACAGCATTAGCTGGGTCAGCCCGGCAGATGCCAATGTCAGTGTCTTCCAAGATACATCATTTTTGTGGTTAGTTTCAGAAATAAGTTTGCTTTGAAAAGAAAAAAAAAAACCCAACCCTTCATTCTGGGTAACAGGGTAGAAACTGACAGCACGAAGGAGCCACAGTGAGGCACCGGGTGTCTCACACCTACCAGCCGCAGGGTAACGGCATCAGCACGCTGAGAGCCCCCACACACTCGTCCTCAGCAGGAATATTCATTCTTGAAAATGCAACTATGAAAGCAAGAGGATGTCACGATTGTGATTAAGATTTTGGACTTTGGGGTGCTTACTCCAGCCCCTCATGCTTGGTGCAAAATTAGCCAGGAAGAAGACTTGGAAGGCCAAAAAAAAATGCATAATTCCTTAACGATTCAAGCACTAGAAGCATTTGCCTGCCAAACAGAATCCTTAAATTTGCTCTGACTTGACTTGTACAAGGCATCAATTCAGGTTTGGTATTTGCAAGGGCTGTAAAAGGTACTTTTTCACACTCCTACTCCAAAAAGTAGGAATCTTAGGAACGAGCGTGCCAATCCAAGACAGTTAGCAGTTCTTGCGATAAGGAGAGCTATCATAGTGCATTATGTAAAATAAAAACAATGCCATATTTCAGTGAATGAACTGAAGGAACTGTGAATCAGTATAGGAACTTTTTTCCATCGGTTTGAGACAGTTATTTCTCTCAGAAGGCAGAAATAAAACAAAATGACTTCACATTACAGAGCTCATCAAATACTAGGATCTGTTTATGCTTACACTGATCATTAAAGAAATGTTTTCCTGACAAAAAATGGGATTGAAGTTTTCAGATGAGCTATTCTGGGGGGCTGGGGAATGATTCTTTACGCGTGATGCAACTTTTTTAAGTCCTAGAAGTTTGGAATGGTTTTTATTTTAGTGCTTATAATTATACTAGTGTGCCTGCATGCAACCACGTACTTCAGTATCATAAAAACCAAGCAGATACAGAAAAAGCAGCACTGATAAACTGGCAGGATTCAGGGGAAAAATGCAAAATGAAACTTACCTTTCTGCCGCCAGGACTAATATTTGCCTTTCTTGTTTTTCCAGAATTCAAGTAGCAAACCTGTACGTACAACCCTGCAAACCCAGATGCATTGCAGGAGACAACATGGAGGGGAACCACTTCTGTGCTTTGACCACGTGCTGAGAATTTGCGCTACCAGGATGCAAGAGCAATCTTATACAAGCAACATACGCAGAACGTTCGCTGAAGATATTACAGACAGGTTCTCAGATTTGCAACTACGGTACTGAAAAGAAATGCATTTTGCTCAGAAAGAACAGACAGGCTTCATGTAGGTGCTTTATTTAAAAAAAAAAAAATTAAAAAAATCAGAAAATCTTGAGCAGAATGTAGGTAGCAAAGTCTTCTGTAAAAATTCTCTGAAGTACGTATGCTGCAAGAGCCCGAGCCAATCCTCTCCCACAAGGTAAATTCCGTTTACAAGACTGAAATCACAATAGCCAGTTCTGCCTCATGAAACGAGCTTCTTGACAGCATGTGACGTAAGCTTAGTATCGTCTCATTTATTACAATAACTTCTTTTCAGAAATGAGTAACCTGGACGCGATTTCTTCCCCAGCACTATACATCTGGGCATCTCCATAATCTGAGGAAAGTTAATAATGGGGAAAAAGGAGTAAGATAAAAATAACCTGAAATATGCATTTGCAAAAAAGTTCTTAGGTTATAGGAAAAATAAGTAGTAGGTACATGAGAAAGCAAGGTGCCTGGTTTTTTTCAAATTCCGCTTTCTCAGGAGAATGGCAGCTTAGTCCTCCCTAAAGAAAGCTCCGTGGAAAAAGGAGTTAAATAAAACTCACAGGAACTCACAATTCCCACTCCAGCCTACCTCCTTTGAAATATACATTCTTCCTTATATTTATTTATGCCTACTGCCCTCAATCATCCAGTCTCTAAAATGCTTCTCCATCAAGCTTCTGGATCTCCAGTCACCAACATTTACAGTGGGGATGATTTTCTGTGGCTTCAGCCATTGAACAAAACGCTTCATTTCCAGGTAACTGCTGTGTTCACTGTAAGGAATCCCTGAAATGAAACAAATCACAGCGATCTGTCAGTCTACTTAGCTTCTTGCCAAAATACTTTTGCAAGCCTTCCAGCTAAGAAATACTTTAGATAATATTTTTTTAAATTCATACTGGAGATCTAAAGTTTATAGCTAAGGTAAAATGAAAACCCAGACTTTCCTTCTGGAAAAATGATCTTGCATTATGTTACCAAGTCATTCATCAGTGCAAACTGAGCGACACCAAGCCTTTCGTTAAATGAATGTTAAAATTTTAAGAGATTCAATTCCACCCACCAATAAGAACTGAGAGGAAGAGGAAGACCCACAGTCTCTCAAATGAGTGAAGTATGGAATAAAATCTTGGCTCTGGGACTGCACTGCCATCAGTCGGGCCAAGATTTCACTGCTGAAGTCTCTACATATATCAGATAAAAGTGTTTATTTGCAAGAGGAGAACAGGAGCAAAATGTATGTAAAAATCTGCATTTACAGTGTTCTCCATCACTCAGTTCACAGATCTCTCCCGGAGAGATCCATCTGTTCACTTTCTCAATGAGTTATCAGAAAAAGCATTGGTTACAATGAACAGTAGCAGTTTCCAGAATAAAAATATGAAAACCATCCACATAAAACTAAATGCACTGAATCTTTACCACTGTTATACCATATATGGTGATCTTCCCTCTTGTCTGAGGTTTGATATCCACCAGAGAACGGCATGAATCAGAGTAGGTCCACCCAGTAGGTTTGAAAGCCAGAACCTGATCAAAATTCTCAGAAAACTTACTCAAGTGATCTTGCAAGCCCTGTGAAAAGAATATAGCGCATATTGAATCCTATTAAATAGCTCATTAGTCTAAAGGTTGGAGATTTCATGATGGAGAAACTTCAGACTAAATTTTATTTTCCTGTTTTGATACGAACTTTTTTTATTTTACATACCATCTGCCTTGAAATTATTCATGATAAATATTTACATTTGCAGAGCACTTTGTACCTTAGGATCCCAATTGCTTCATTGGGATAAACACATGTTAACAGCTACACATTACAGATCAGAACACATCAGGCACAATCACATCTTCTTATAGATCTTTCCCCCTAAGTCATTCATCTTCCTCCTCTCAGATGGAGGTCAGCACTCTTGGCAGCTGAGTGGTGATAAAAGATGGTGAAAGCCTGCTTCAGTGCAAAATCACCTGGTTAATTTGAAGTGCCACTGACATCCTGACATCTGCTTATGCCCAGAAGCGCTCAAAGATTAAGTGAACTACCCAAAAAATTGCAGCAAGCCAGTGCATGAGTTGAGTATTGCTCTGAGCACTAAACCCATGTTTTACCACATCTCCATTCATGATAGGAAGGAAACCACATCTCATCTCTTCACTCTAAAAAATAATAACTTGAAAAAGTTTCCAAGTTGGCTAAGTTAGCCTTCAATGTTGTTTAAGCTAGGATCGGAGAAGAATGAGAGGGAAGTATAAGGAATGTACAATCCCATTCCTGGATAACGTGAAGTCAGTATTATTTCAAACCAAAACCAGAAAATCAATTTCATGTGTCCTGTATAAAATCTTAAAGGCACATTCTCCATTTGAAAGCCCTACAAGATTATAGAACTCAAAACCACAAGCTTCATTTTGTATTTCTCTTCCTTCTGCTGATATAAAGACTGATTAAAAAAAGGTGGGGAGAGGGGGGTAGATAGGCTGTGGTAGAACACTAACCTGTCAGATACTTGAAAATTATTAAGCAGGGAAGCGGAAGCTGCCTGTGACACTGCCACACTTAATAGCACCTGCAGTACAACATCCAGTAGCAACATACTGAATCCATCAAACTGGGCACGTTAAAGAACAACAAAAAAACCCCTACCGCAACACACGTTTCATTCAGCAACAGGAATTATGGCTAGCTGCCATGACTGTTAATACACTGCAAATGTTCAGTCTTCACTAGATTAAAGATACAACTGTAGCAGTTTAATTCTCATTCACACTTCATTTTAGGAAGATTAACGTAGCTTAAGGTAATAATTCATTTATTTGCTCCCCTTGCTCTAATGAAATCTAAATACAGTACTTCAAATACAATTATATTAATCAATGCTAATCTGCTTTCAAATTTTGTTATAAATCAAGTGTGCAACATTCACATTAAGGATGCAATTTCAATCTCATAAAAAATTATTTGTGCATTTCAATCACAGGCACTTTTGAAAATCTCACCTCAATGCTAGTACAAGACATTACTGAGCTAAGCAACATAGAAGAGGTGCACAGACCTGAAGACCCCAGTTCTCTGGAAATCTTCCACTACATATTCAAGTGGCAGAAGACTCAATTTTTGACTGTTACAAAAAATCATTTGTTGCAAAAGAACCATGCACGCATTTTAGAAAAGATGGCCTCTTTCCACAAAACAAATTACTACAGTGTTTATTTATAACAAATCTACTTTAAATACACATTCCAAGTTCTTATTTTATTTCTTTAGCCAGCACTGTTCTAAACCTTCATCCTTTTAAAATGGAAAATATATTTCATTGCTAAATCAAGCTCCTTCAGTCACGATGACAGCCTGTTATCGACAGTGTTGCTAAAGTCAGCAGTACATGCAAACAGATTCCATAAGGTACAAGAAGACTCAAACATGATTAAATAGTGAATTTACAATCAGCCCTAACACCACTTAAACTCATTTGGCTTATTCAAGAACAGCTATTCATCAGACACACAGCAATCCCTGTATTTTACTGGAGTAAAACCAAGTATTGCAGTGAAGTACCACATCTCTGAGGGTTTTTTTTTAAATCTTTCCTTTTCATATATCAAGTCCACTTGCAATAATGCAGTAATCAATGTTTTATTTCTAAAAATATTTTAATTAAAAAATCACACATATAAAAATTATAAATATTTTTTAATTTTTTAAATTTGTGTAAATGATATCCATTAAGAATATCCAGAGCATGAATCTACAGCATGTCATCTCACTTTTGACCCAGGCAGCACCTGAAGAAAGTTTGATATCAACTCCTAATAAACAAACTCCTCAAGAAAGCCAGAACTATACATAGGAAAAAGCCAAATGAACAAGAAGAACCCCATCGAATCCAACACCAGTACGGCATCACAAAAAACTGATTCCTCTGCCACTGTATTTTCGCTGCCTCTGATCCCCTACGGCTTGTTCTTTCTAGTTTTACCTGTCAGACTTCACACATCTTAGCCAAACTCTCATTTCAAGTGCTGTTTCTTTTCAAGGGTGCCATCACAAGGCCGAGATAAAATACATCAAGTCTGGTGATAGCTGGCCAGGTATTCAATATTACGAATGGGACTGCTTTCATCCTAACTACAGATCGAGACTACCTGTATGAATTTATAAAGCAGAAAAGATATGCTTTCTTCTCAAATTTGAACTTGTTTCTTCAACAGATTTTTGCTACAGTGACACAACTCCTGATGCAGTGATAGAAAATTGCCCAGAATTCAATATTCAGATAAATGTTTGAAGATAAAAAGTGATGGAAACATCCAAGCCAGGTGGCACATTTTCCCTCACTGTGGCTGCATTTATATAGAAACGTGCACATCTTTACACAGACAGTTCAAGCAGAAAAGGGAAACGCACCATACATTATTGTCACCAAGTCTTTGGCCAAGTGAAAATCTAGGGTATAGCACATATTCTGAGGATGCTGTGGGTTTACAAAAATCATCCTTGAACCTGTCAAAAAAACACTCACTGATCCACCTGGTTTTCATAGTGGATTTAACACGATTATGGTCGCTATTCATTTTTGTCTGCTTCAGTTCTAGGCAGAAGGCACCAACATTAATCTTTAAACTCTGGTAACTAGGGGAAAGACAGAGAGAGGTTTCTGTACCTTTCTAAGCGCCTGTGGCTTTTAGGTGAATGACACTCTCTGCTGAATCAATACGGTGTTATAGATCATACATGAACAGCTAAGCTGGTTGTTCACAAATAATAAAACAGCTGACTCCGAAATGAAAAAACATGCTTGATCTTATTACTGAAAATCAACATGGAGAAAAGCAGATTTCAGATAGCCCCCAAACTGGAATTAAACAGCTGGACAACGCCACCAAAAGGAAAAAACTATTTGCAACATAGACACTGCAAAAATACTTATACGATTTCTGAATATGCATGCAAAAAAATATCAATTTTATAAAAAAAAAAACACAACATTTTCCAGCAATCTGGAGACTCGATGATCAGGGAAAAAAAAAGCCCCTGATCACAGCAGAAAGTCTGCAAACAAGGAAGCATATGCAGGAGCATCTCAAAACGATGAACTCATTTCCTTTCTACTCTGAGTAGAAAGGAAAGCTGTGAGCCTCCAGACTTAGTCTTGGGAGCAGTCAGCTATGGAAACATGGAAGCTTTCCTTGGGCAAGTACAGTTTTACCAACGGTTACCGCAAACTAGGCTTCAGTTGTGCTAAGCACATGTAGCTTATGCAGCTTTTTTTTCTTCCTTATCTAGAAACAGACCAGAGAAGTTTTTCAATAACAAAAGGCAGAAGAATCATGCTACAGTTCTTAAACATATCAAGCCTGGAGCACGGACAGGTTTGTTGGTTTTTTTTCTATTAGTAAAAAGCATAACAGGGGAAAAACAGGTATACAACTGGGGCTTCTAGGAGATACTATAATACACCATCAGGGTCTGGCTATTTGCATTCTACTAAAAAGGCAACTGATGGACAAGATCACAGATGTACTCGATTTACTAAATAAGGACTGAATCTGATATTTTGACTGAGAATGCTCCCATAAGGATTTCATGGATTTGTAGGTTTGCAGCTGACACTACATGAGCAGGAAATTAGCCCAAATTAAGAAGCAGGATTGTATTTTTGAGTAGGGCTAGGGATCAAATAAAACAGAAGAGGTAGGAGAGACCCGGAAGATAACAAAAGCATTGGCATTTAGTGATGAGGATCACTAAAAAATTCTGGCTTTCCCAGTAATGAGCCAGTAATTCAGGACAAAACCTGTATAATCCAGCAGAAGAAAAAACCATGCAACTGGAGATGATGACACCAACATTTACATGGTCTGTAAAAACAGGATGATGTCATTCATCATTCTTTAACTAGAATGAGATTACAAGTGATCAGATAATTTATTCTTAAAAACATTGTCTTTTCTGAGGTCATGTTTACTGATTCTGCTGGAGCAGAAATAATATAAATGGTCATATGAAGTCATCTTTAAACGTTTAACATTCTCCACATTTTACTGATAGTACATTCCACCTGGGCATTCATCTAGCTACTGGCCTCATCGGATGTTTAGCACTCTGGAAGTCTACCTAGCATGCCTAACTTACATGGACACAAAACTACTCGTGACAGCATGAGACCACATTCCAACAACTTCACACATGAAGCCAAAGCCCCAGTGGAGAGGCCCATGGCTGCTACACCAGAACTCTTGTCCGCTAGATCACTGTGCCTTTAATCTTTCCTGGCCCTTTCAGGGCCCGGGCATCGCTTCTGGCACGCTGTAGATTTGCCTAGAAACTCCTGTTCTCAGAGATGAGACCCTGAACATGATACAACTGCTTCTCTCTGAGAAATAAGGCTCTCTAGACATCCTTGTGATATCATCACACCCTCTGCCTGGAAGTCCAGCCATGTGAGTATGTCATACATGCTGGGACACATGACAGCAGAATCATGTAACAACCCAAAAATCTGCAGAAGAAACTAAAATATATTACTGTTTAAGACAATACAACACATTAAAAAGAAATCTATACACATTTCCATTACTTATTTTCTGCCCCACCGTGGAAAAGATTATATTACAACATTAAAACATTAAGTTATTAAGTTCTATCTCCTGCAGCTTGCATCCAAACCATATAGCCTCTTTTTCTCCTTTTTAGGTCAACTCTGACCTCGACTGGTCCTGCAGCTAAATACCATCTTGCTCTGAAGGATTTGCTTGAGATGGCACAGCAGGCCTTAAGCAAAGCAGGAAAACGAATCCAAGTCCGTAAGGCGTAAGCAACCACTATTTTTCTCTTTCTTCCAGGTTACCTTTAATCTAGAGCCTGCTGCTTTGCCTTAATGCCATCCTGCATTTTGTAGTCTATTTAGAAAAACTTCCTTTTTCCCCCCAGGAATTAGTTACCTTTCCTAACTACGAAATTCCCACAAACACTCTCAACAACAAAAACCTGCTGTCTTAAATCTCGACTGAAATGTGCATTTGAAGTCAATGAAACAACGTCTTAAAATAAACTGTTTCAGTTGCTTTTGCTACAAATATTAGAGAAGATTGTGTGGAAAAACTAAAGCATGTGTATATATGAGGTGTCCTTCAATTCACTCAATGTGTGCATTTGTTTATGTGCGAGTTTTCTTCATTTTCAAGTATCCTTTCTCCATGTAAATCTTCAGCACAGAAAAAGACATAATATTCTTTTAAAAGATGAAAATATCATTATAAATACATGGAAACTGAACTGAGAACACCACTGAGAACCTTATTCCTTTTTTATCAAACACCAGACTGGAAGTTGGCCATGTTCACAGGCTGCCTCAAAACAGAGAGACTCACAGGCAGAAAATCCTTTGTCTTTTCCTACATCATACCAGGTAAAAGACAGGCTGAAAACAGGAACTCCATGTCACTATATTAATTGCTAATAGGACAGATCCTGCAGTCATTACATAAATCTACTTCAAAAAGGCCCGCAAAGAGCAAGCCTTTGAACAAACCTCATCTTATCTTGTACAAGCACCGCATTGAAGTGAAATTACACTTTCTGTGCATCATGTTTGGAGACAGATATTAATGTTTAATTGCATTTCATTTTCAATGTATTGCTACATGTCAAAACTTTACTAAATAAATATGATCTGACAAGAGGTTAAAAAGCACCAAACACAACACCAGTTGGGAGGAGCCAACAGTAAGATTAGCCAGCAGGTTAATCAACAGAGTATATTTTCTGAACTTACCTTAAAATTAATTTGCATCATGGGAAGCACATGAAGCAAAGTACCATCCCAGTCCACGCTGATGAGGGAATTAACAGCTGCTGACTCCAAGCACTGCAGTGTTTTGTACTTCTCACGGGACATACTTGCTTTTGAGCCCAGAACTTCAGCAATTGCTTTATGATTAATTGGGAAGAAATCAGAAAAAGAAAATTATAAGAGTTCATTTTTGGCATGTTTTGGAGGTATTCCTAATTATTGCACTGGATCTTTTTTACTAATGAAAAAAAATCCATATTCAACAGGATACAGTGTTTCATATCCTAAAATTAAGATGAGAAACATGCAGTGGCTCTTAAAAAACTCTGGCTCCCGTTTTAGCACCAGAATTGTGTATGACAACTGGAAAGAGGAGGAGAATAGAAGGACATCGATAAGTTCTAAGTCATATTTCTTTGGTAGAACGTTATCAAGGTGAACTGGTATTTATTTCAAAGAAGCCAGAAACCCGTGCAGTTTTTGGAATATGCGACAAACAGCCCACGTTAAAGACAGACTAAATTTCAGTGAAAGTAAATCTTGTGGTGATGACTTTAAATATACCGAAAAGCACAAATGGTACACAGCTGCCTGCTCTACAGTATACATTTGGGCAATCCTGGTGGTTCCTAATGCTGTAACTGAGTGAAGCATAGCATGCAAGATTTTCATTAAGTCAGAAAAGATGTGTTTTAGTTTGGGGAATGCTTTGTTAAAATGGATTTCATTAAAAATGATTACTATAAATATTTAGGAAAATATGTAACAGAAACCTGGAAGGAAAAACTGTTAGCAAAATAGAAGTTTAAGAATAATTATATCCCTTTGCTGTTTCTTGACAACACGAGATTAACACCAAAAAATGTCATAAAGATCTCATTTACGGGTTTTTTTTTTAATTGCCATTAGCAATTTTCTCACCACAATCAGTTAAATAGTTTCATTCATTTAGTATCCAAATTGGCTTTCTGTATATTTAGGGGGGTTTGTAAACATGGCAGAAAAATATTTCTTTCAGAAAGTTAAAGCTTATTGATTAGAAAACTAAAAAACCGTTAGTAGGATTATTAAATATATTTAATTGCTTTACACAATATCTGACCATCAATACTAAGTGACCCTTTACATCTTCAAGAAAAAGGTCTTTTAACACTGACTTAGATATTTATTTAGTTATTTGATCCAGTACACTTTTACATACCTAAAAAAACTTTTTCTTTTCCAATGGAATAGGTGCCACAGACAACTAGAGTACGTGGGTTTAAAGTCACTGTCTCAAAGGCAGTATTGACAGCAAACTGGATAACCTCTTGTTGAGAAGGAAAAGTGTATTCAGGACTACAGTATCTGGGGCATGGAAACAAGACACACCACTTCGTTACGCAAGGTAGAAGACACATGAATTTACCAAGGAGGCCCTTAAAACTGCATGCATACAATAACAAAGTAATGAAAAAGATCTTATCCTTCCACATAATTTCAGTCTACTTGCAATCTATTTATTAGAAACCACTGAGGTGCCCAGATGAAATTGTTGCAATAAAATTTACATTGAGTATATCAGCCTTTTCTCTACAACTATTCGCTTGTCTGACACTGACACTCAATTCTGCGTTTTTTTCTCTATAAATACCAAGTGCTCTTTCAAGCTAGATATTTGTATCACGTACTAATTACATCCTTATGTCTATTTTTTGTCATGAACACAAACCATAACATAAGGCATTATTCATTCACAGAAACACATGGAACAGAAATAAAACACTGCAGCTGGGCATTAGCCATCATACACAGAAAAACAATTTTATATACATGAGTCAGAGAAAGGTCTAATGAAAACTCAGAAAACTGATTTAACCATCTGGCATTCTTTCACTCTCTGAATTCCCCCACACCCCTTTTCATAACAGAGTTGAATCCACATAACCAATGTTCCATGAACCTCTTGTTTTAGGGCTGAACACTCAATGTATGAATTTTGACACCCAGAATTTAATAACACTTATAAATAATAAGGCCACCTCAGAAAATACTTTAGCATCTTTTCCACTACTCACTTTTATTCTCTCATGTAACAGCATAACAGATTAACAAGCTAGACATACATGGACCTTCAATAAATATCTGATTTTATTCAACACCAAATAGAGCTAACAAGTGTTAAAATAGTAATGTCATTTATACTTACACTTATTTGGTTCCTATAAAGTCTTACTAAACTGAAAAGAGGGTTATACTGAAAAAAAAATTAAACACAACTTACGTGGTATCAAGGTAAAGGGTGTGGACTTGTCGACCGATCAAAGCAGGGTAGCGCTCCATAGAAGGATCTGCCCTGAAGTCTCCTGTGTGAAGAATAACACTTCCACTAGGTAGGCAGAAAAGGATCATTGTTGCACCTGGACAACTGAAACAAACAAACAGAAAATCCCATACAAATTATGTTAGTTCTCTGTACCGATAAACTGCCTTAAGAAATAGGTGGAAGGTGTGCAGAACAGCATTTTAAATCACAGCTACTATGCAGCCTAATTTAGCTAGAAATTCCTGATTTCTAAAGGAACTTGAAGCTAACCCAATGGCCATAGACAAGCTAGAGTTGAGTTCTCAGCTGAGATGGAGGGAAGAAAAAACCACACCAACAGTAAAGTAATCAAGCATTAACTGCCTTTTTGGGATGCTCTGTCTTCTTCTAGGTACGACAAAGATGCTGCCTCAGTGGCAATCTCTGAGGCTCTATTATTTGATTTAAAGGGGAAACAGCACACCAAAGAGAAGCAGCATTCTTATTCAGGAGCAATGGAATTGTATTATTGCAGATGGATCTTCATTCCTGCAGGACTTACTGAAGCATTTCCTTTTAAATTCTATTTGCAGATTTTAAACATTATCCTCCATCCAGAATTCCCTGGTTATAAATACAATTCTCTTATTGGCCTCAGCAAATCCATTGCACCTTCTGCAGTTCCTCGCCAAAGCTGTCTGAAGGGCAAGCGCTCAGACTGGAAAACCAGAGTGCGACTATTTTGGACATGAATCATCTGTAAAGGGTAAATGAAATCTCAAAAAAAGGAAAAACTGGCATGAATCAGAGCTAAAACGACAGAATCTGTGAACTCTCCAAAAAGTTGAACTTTGTACCTAAGGTTTATATGCGTTTTAAATTTAAGCAGGGGATCAGGGAGACAAACAGGAAAAATGAGAAGTGTCCAAATTACATAAGCAGCAAGGCTTCCTTCATTCCCAGAAAGGGTTCTCAAAGGACTTCATGGAATCTTATCTCTCCAACTATAAACAAATCCTAAGATAAGTAATATTCAAACCAGCTGTGGCACAGTGCTGCATTTCAATACATACTTCAGGGAAAGGACTTTTCCTCTAGCCCATAGCCAAATAAGGTACCAAGAGGCAGAACGGCAAGAGCACAGGGCTGGAAGTCAGGTGCTACTGAACTTCAAATCCAGCGTTACCACACAGTGCCAGTGTAACGTTGGACAAAAGATCTCACCCTTCATCACCGAATCCAGTAGTAGTCTTGTTGCACATTTCAACAGGCTTTTCTTTAAAGTTCAATTTTCAAAATGTTGGCTAGGTTTTGTCTCTCCCAGGATCCAAAGTACTACATTTTTCTTTAGCTGAAGATTTCACTATCTTCAGTTGAAGCTACAGAAATCCAACATATCTGATAATCAAATCTAAGAGGTTCCCAACTAGACACCAAAAACTAAAGTGTCCAGTCCACGAGAAAAATCATTCAACCTCTCAACAAGCTTAAAAATTATGGAGCTATGTGTGGTTAAAACTATGTACTCATTACAAGCAAAAAAAAATAAAGTTAAAATTATCAAAAAAGCCTAAGTTTCATTTTCAAAAATAATTCACCTATTTCAAAAGCTAACTACTTGCAAGAAATTTAGGCTTCTACATGCCTAATTCACTTCTGAAGTGAAAATGCATATTACTAAGCCAACTCAGGAATGTAAAGTATTTTCACCCTTATTTTTTCAGATCCACTGAAACCTAAAAATCATGAAAACATAAAACCGTATCTGTACAGCTATTTATCTTTAATATTCTATACATACAAATATTCCACAAGAAATGCAATGATACATACTGATTGGCATCGAGCAACAACACTTTGATCCCATTCACTATACATTCTGTGTCCATCGGCAGCACATGGATGTACTGCTCTTGGACTCGAAGTTTGGTCTTCACCAGGTTGCCAGTTATCTGTAACAGGGAAAGGATTTAATATGGAATAGGAACAAAATCTAAAAAAAGACTTTGCTTATTTTAGAAACAAAGGCTCTCAAAGCCAGACTGTCTAGCTTAGAGAGAAACTATGAGAAACTATGAGATCCTGGGTATAATCAAGCCTTTCAGTAGCATTTCACCTCTCAAAAAGCAAACTGAAAAAAAGCTGTCTTAAAAAAGCAAACTTTCAGAAGTCTGTCAACAGGTTACGGACTGGAATCAGAGAGGAGGCAAACAAGGGGGAATAACATCTGTTACAGATTGCCAAGTCAAGAAGAGGAGGTAGGCAAAGCCTTCTTTAAACAACTGAAGAAATTTCCAGGTCTCAGGCCCTGGATCTTATCATGGCGGACTGCAGTCACCCCAACACCTACTGAAAGGGCAACATGGGACACAAGCATTCCAGGAGACTTCCAGAGTAAATCAGAAATAGACTTTTGCTGTAGGTTCTGGATGGGTTGATTAGGCAAGGTGCCCTACCAAGTTATGAGTAAAGAAGAGTTGGTTGGACATATGATAGCTAACGGCAGTCTTGGCCATTCAGCGGCCTGAAGCACAGGACACACAGGACCAAGCTAAAACAACTCAGTTTGCTGAACATGGAGAATAGATGGCTTCAGTGGAATCTAATTTCAGACTTCCATCACTTGAATAGAGTTATAGAGAAGATGGAGCCAGATTCTTCCCCATGATGCACACAAAAAGAACAAGCTACAGTCTCAAGTTGCAAAAAGGGACATTTCAATTGAATACTAGGAAAAAATTTCAGAGTGGGTAATCACTGCAACAGGTTGCGAGGAGACGTAGTGGCATCTGTCCTATTTTCAAAATTTGACCAACAAAGGCTCTCTGCAGTCTGATCTAACTTTGAAGTTAGACCCACGTTGTGCAGGAGATCGGACTATATGACCTCTAGAGATCCTTATAAACATGAATTTTTTCATGGTATCTAGACAGAAAAGTTTCACTAATCTTCTTCATCAGTCAAATTAGGGTCAGAATTTCTTAAAAGGGAAACCCAGATTCCCCTATACATACCCACTGTGCCTAATTGACCCAACAATGGAACCTCTAATCTTCTATTTACTTTCATCAGTATAGAAGTGATTATAGTTACATATGGATTTGGTAATATCTAGTCATCTTGGAAAACGTTACCTTATTACAGTAGATTGGAAACATGAAGTTTTTTGTTAGCCCACAATAGTGATCAGAGTGAAAATGAGTAAGGAAATAAGCTGTGCAGCCTTCAATTTCTCCATACTGGAAGGCATCAACTGTAAAACCAGTTCCTACAGCAAAAAGGGAAGAGAAGCCAGTCAGTAAACATGCATAGTTCAGAACTAGTTTTTGATTAGATGTTCCTTTTGTTCTTTTTTCTTTCTTCCAAAGTAAAAGGTAATACGGTTACACTGCATACAGTTGAAGGAGCCATTTAAAGATGAGCATGGTTTGCGTATGAGTCAACAGTCACAAAAAAAATTTTCACTTATTAAAATAAAAATTTAACAAAGTGTATACACACGAACACTTTCACAGGCCTCTCAAATATCTGTCGCTCAGCTCCCATCCTATACAGATGGTAACTGGTTAAGCAAATAAAACACATTTATCTGCATTCAGCTGCTATTTTTGAAAGCTCACGTAGATTAAAATCTAGTACCAACGCCTTAACACAAAATAAAACAGGTAACTACAGCTTAACAAAATGCATTTTGTGATCAAACTGCAGTTTTTCAATTATTCAACATTTAGTATTTTTCTTAAAACATGCTACCATATAATTATCAAGCAAGCAATCTGGGGTCTTCGAATACAGCAGCTGAAACGTGACTGATTCGCCATTGTATGCTTTCAGTGAGGTGCTGTTTGTATAAAGATGTTGCATAAACACAGCTGTACAGAAGATAGCCCTTTTCTCTGCAAATGTAATTTTTTTAAAATGCAAACATAGTGACAAATGGTCTTTTCACATTGGGTTATACTTTCTTAAAACCACAAAATAGCTCATAGAACTAATTCATCTGGTGGCACTCAAACATTTTTCATTTTATGTTACGCAAATGTACCAGATCTTCCAGGAGAACTAGAAATAGTTCTACTTACTTGAGGCTAGAACTTCAAGTATTTGCAACTCCAAAAAAACATAGCTGTCCACTAATTAAAAATCACAAACCAAAAAATCCCCAGGTGTTTAAGAGGTACCAGACTCAAAATTTCAGGGAGGCTGAATTATACTAGGCCATGGGGATAAATACATATCATTAGCAACACAGAAAATACAGTCAAATATATTTCAAATGTAGTAACAAAATTCAGAACAAAGATAATACAGATAATAACGAAGCAACTTTAAAATTGCATTGTAGGCATAGGAGTCTGCTCTTCAAATTTATTACACATGGAAAATTCTCTAAGCCCATAGAACCCGTGATACTGGTATAACCCCACGAAGACTTACAGGCCAGTCTTCAAGCAGGAGCTTGGCACTTAGGATCACTAATATATTTCTATTTGGCTTCCTCAAATATCTACCTAAGACTAAAACAGTCCTTTAGTGGTAAACAGAACTGTGAGGATTTGAAGCTTTTTAAGCCACTGATCCATCATCCTGTATTTTATGTAATTGCTTGAGGAGATCCTGAGAAATTCTTGGCTGTTTCCTTAGCTAAATTCTTCTGCTTGGTTTTCATTTCTTTGTTTTCACAGTTGCAGTAAATCATATTTCTAATACTCGTGAATCTCAAATACAAATTTAAACTGAATTTTTTTAACTTCATGTAAGGAAATAATCGCTAGTGACAGCCCTATTTTCAGGCACAACTGAAGCAATGTAAAAGATCAAATTCAGGAATTAGGAGTGAATATTAACAAAGGACATACTCAAAATCATTTAAGAAAGTAGATCCATCTTTCAATACTGCTTATGTTTTTTACTCTGTCAAAAACATGCAAAAGTCAGTCCTTGAAATAATTTCCCTGAGATAACTATTTCACTGTACTTCATTGATGAAGCCATTGCTGACTCTAGTTCTGCAATCACTTTCTTCTGGAGATCTGCACCTACACAAGATTTTATCAACTTAGATGGAGGAAGGAAAATTCATTATGAGCTGCAGTCTAAATGGTTACGAAGAATGAAGAATACTGAAGCCTAAAATTAGGAAAAAAAACCCCAACACTCAAGCCAAAATTAGTTAACCTCTAGAAAAAGCAAGAGTTATCTCTCACCTGGTATTTTCTTGTAGAAAGGGCAGTGTTTTTTTCTTGTTCCTTCACCTGTAGTAGGTAATTCTTTAATTTTTTTTCTCCACCTTCGTTGGCTACCAGAACTAACATCTGCAAAGGCTCCATTTTTACTTGAACTTTCTATAACTGCTTCTACATCTTCCACAGACCCTTCAGCTTTCCTTTTTTGCTGTTTGGGCCTCTTTCCATTGGGAGTTACCAAACTTGGTATCTGCTTTCCCTCACTCAAATGAGTCTCTCCTTTGCTTTCCTCTTTTACTTTGGGTTTTAACCCAAAGAAAACACCAATGTCCATTTGCTTGAGTTCTTTGGCAGGACTGGATTTGGCATTCATACTTGCTAAAGAGAGAGATGACACTGTTTTAGAGATGGGGCTGGGAAAGCATACAGCAGCTGTATTAAGATTTCCTTCTTTCTCCACTACTGACTGCAAATTCTCCTGGCGAGCTGTTTTTCCAATTGCACTGGCAGGCATTTTATCTGTATTAGTTACGATGTTATTTGGGTCCCTCAAAACATTACTTTTCTGTGTCAGAAGAGACCCAGCACCTTCTCTGACTAGTAGCGATGATGTCTCAGTAAAACTCATGTATGCAGAATCCAAAGCACAAGCGCCAGTATCTTCTGACTCTGTGTTACCTGCTTTAGCAGCACGGGAAATCAGTTCTAGCTGCTCAACCTCCTCGCAATCAAAAGGAAAAGAGGATCCACTGGCTAGCGCCTCTTGCTGATGCTGATTATCTACACATACTGAATTACAGAACTTGCTGTTCACGTGACTCTGAGAAACAGTTTTTACGCTATGCTCTAGATGGTTCAATGTATTTACTTCCTCACAGTGGGTTTCTTTCATTATTAAATCTCCTATTTTGGTATGCTCATGCTGAGACTTCTGCTGTGAGAAAAGTCCATCAAATGTTTTAAACACCACAGAATTAGATTCTTCATCTTCAAAGTTCTGGACTTTGAATAATTTATTTTGTGATATTTTTACTTTCTTCTCCTCTTCCTTAATTTCTTCTTCACTTTCCTCAAAAGTACTCAGTGGAGAATAAGAAATTTCACAGTCACTGAAGTCAGCTTTTGACTGTAGTAGACTTGGCTGACTTGTATCTTTCTGACTATACAGATCTTCTCCTGTTCCACTTTCTTGAGAGGATGCAAAGTCATAAAATTCAAATTTACAACTATTATCTGTGGTCTGTGTAAGCTGACGTGTCTGTTGAGGCTTCTGAACATCTGCAAAAGAGGAAGTACTTTCACTGATTATACTTAGAGACTTCATTTGTGGTGAACTCTGTACCATCAATGTACAGTCATCATTTGGGACATTTTTTACATTATTAGATGGTTTCTCGTTCTGTGAAATTTCCTCTACGCAACTTGGGGAACAGCTGGGCTTTGCAGCAGTAGAATATGTCACCTTCCTCTCCAAAGTGTTTGCTGAAGAGTTTACAAGATAATCTCCTGCCCTGCTTGCTGCAAGCAGAAAATGGCTATAGCGCTTGTAGTGGGATGGTATGGTAGAAGTGCACAGTAAACCATCAGGACACTCTGTGAACACAGTTAAACAGAGAAGTACTGTTAATATATTTGCAAATATAGTTGGCATAATTATTAAAATAAAAATCACACATGACACACAATTTAAAAGCTTTTTCTTGTAAATGCAGCTATTGGAGGACAGAAGGTACAAGTAAAAAGTAATCTTCAAGCTGCCAAGACCTCCTGCCCTGAGCTGGCTAGAAATGAGAAGCTTCCAACCTAAACCAAAACAGCTACTGCTAATACAGCGCTCTGCCTGAATTAATACAGCCCTCTAACAACAAGAGTACTTAACCCTGTTTCAATACTGTGCTAATGTAATTATGCGACTTCTAGTTTAGAATTGTCTCACATGCAAGCAATGAGCTCAAAGCAGTAGCACCAGAAAAGGCCAGTAGACGTGTTTCAAAACAAACCAAATCTTGGTTCTGAATCAACCTGAAATTCCATTTCAAATTGTCTACCAGTTTACACATTAAATTTAAAAAAAAAAAACAAACAACAAAGTCATGTATTTACTTATGTGAAGAAAGTATTCAGGATTCAGATGACAGCAAAAAAGCTGTGGCTGTTCCCTAAGCCTTTTTTGTTGAGAGTTTGCTAGCCTAACTTCTGAGGATTTTAAGGTGAATGCATAAATCAATCAGAAGGATTTTTCACCTGTTAATAATGGGAGTAAGAGATGGAAATGAGGTGTTAACACATCTGCCTTAAGTTAAAACCACTGCCAAAATCAGGCTTAAAGAGCTCAGATTTCATTGTTCTGAAGAAGAAACTTCAAGGAAAGTTACAAAGATATAAAAAGAAAAGTGACTGTGTTACCTAAACGGCCTTTACTCAAGGTTCCTGACTGCATGCTTTTGGTTTTTCAAAAGTTATGAGGTGTATTAGGAACATAAGTTGGATACCTGGATCTGTTCAGACATGGTATTTCCCCACATGAAACTAGCAATGGGAATGAGTCAGTTTTATTCCTCTCATGCAGAACTCAAAAGAAAACTGTGTTTTCTTATGATTCAGGAATGTTCATGTATAATTCTGTATAAAATTTCTAAAGTATACTGGATCAGGGGCTAACATTTCAAGTAAATTAGCCTAACAGACTGATTTCAGGTTCCAGCTGCCCACAGATAACTGGACAAGTCACACAGCAACACAGATAGAGGATAGTAAAACTTACACCTAAGGAGAAAGAAATTCGCTGTCAAAAGTAGCAGCCTCTTAACTGAAGGAGGTTTTTTTGCTGACACTGACTTAGTAATTGAAACAGGTTCCATTATTTTAAAATGGTAAATATGCACCTTCAATTTCTTCAATAAACTAATAAAACTGGAGCTTGATAAACAACCATGAATCTTTATCACTACTCTACGAAGTTTGGAGATTAGATTCTGATATGAGATTTTCATGTCAGATTTCGGTGTTCTTCACAAAGAACCAAAAATTTGATATGAAAATAATACTGATAAATTATCAGTAACTGCATTCTAAAAATCATACCAACTACCATCTCAGATTTTGAACTAAATAAGAAATCCAAGGTTTACAGCAACATTATGTGAGGAGCCTTTAACTTTTCTCTGAAGGCTTTTTTTTTTACTCTGTTCATACCTTTCTCAATGGATCCTGGAGTATCCAAACATTCAGCAACGTGCCATCGAGGTGTCTGGACCAATAGCAAAGAGAAAGGCATCTGGCAGCTCGGACAGTATCCATCGTGAACGGGCTTTGCATTTTGTGAGCTCTGCCCTGTCAGGCTACTCACGCTCTCCTGGGAGTGCACACTACTGTCATCTTTACTTTGATCGACATCCTGACTTGGCCTTGATCGCTGCTCGGTTTCCTGAAGCGTATCAGTTTTTTCCACGGATTTTTTTTTACTTTTATTCCTCTTTCTTTTTGGCCTGCATTTGTCATCACTTACTTTCTGCACAGGTGTAGAGATGCTCTCTGAATTACTCTGTCGCTTTTGCTTCCTAAGGGATTTGTACTCCCAAATGTCCTCTTCCAATACAGCATCTTCAGACATGGCAACACATAAAATATTCTCCTGGCTTTTAAGCCACAGTTCACAAATCTATCTTTCCTTCCACTAATATGTTTTCTCTTCCCTCCCCCCTTCACTATCTGAAGAAAAGCACCTGAACTCCATTTTAAGAAAGCAACACTGGGCCACAAACCAAACAGCAGTCGGTGATGGGACAGAATCATGGTGGATCCTATCCTAAAAATAATTTAATGAGCGCCTCTTTGAATATTTGTAATTACTCCCGTTAGAGAACACCCGAGCCTGTAAGATGCAGAAAGACTTGCAGGGTGAGCCATTCCTTCAGCTATCCCTCTCGTAAGCACCTGACCCGGCCCCGGAAGGTGAAGCCCAGCTAGCCCCGCTCCCCCGACTGCCCCGAAGTAGGAAGATTTTAAAAGAAAACGACGAAGAGTTCAGCTACGGGATCGCTGCCGGGAGTCACCAGACGGCGAAGGCCGACACCGGCACGGCGCTGCCGGGAAGGGCCGCGCTCCCCGCCGCCGCTGGCGGCCCCGCGCGTAGCTCCCGCCACGGGCACCGAGGGCGGCTGCCCTCCTGCCTCTCCTCCTGCCTCTCCTCCTGCCTGCCTGCCTGCCTCTCCGCCTGCCTGCCCGCCCGCCCGCCCGCCGCTACCCAAGGTCCCCGGGCGGGAGCCTCTCCTCGGCCGTTCGCCGCCGCGGCGACGCATTCGCTTCCGCAGCTTCGTCACCACGGCCGTCGCTCCGCTTTCTGCTTCTCTCATAGCATCCCCCCCTCCAAAAAAAAAATCCCACCGTTTAAATTATTGGTGCCTTGTTTGGACTTTGTCCCGGTACTGCCCGATTTTCACATCTTTTCCACTTACAAATAAAAAAGCAACTGGGCGGGAAAAGCAGGCTGTGTTGAATCTGCTGACCTGGATTCTCTTCACGAATATGCTTCTGTGAACATCAAAGCTATGTAAAAACACAAAATGAATGGGAAGGCCCCCCTTTAAGACAGACGAGTTCTTGCTCGGTTGTGCTTAGGTTTTGGTTTGCTGTTTGGTTTGTTTGTTTGGGTTTTTTTAATTACAATTTTCCTCCGCAGCGTTGCGGGCGGTGCCGAATGTGCGGCGGTGAAGCGGCAGGCCGGTAAACAGCGGCCCGTCCTGGCCGCGGGGTGGCCCAGGAGGCGTCATGGCGGCGGGGGGCCTGGCGGGGCTCCTGCCCGCCCAGACCCAGCTGGAGTACGCCCTGCTCGACGCCGATACTCCCCAGGAGAAGGAGAACTTGGTCTACCAGTACCTGAAGAAGATGGACAGCCGGGAGCGGGACCTAACGGTGCCCGAGCTCGGCGGAGGTGGGTGGCGGGGCCTGAGCGGGTCAGGGCCCAGGGCGGAGCGCGGTTCGGCGTCCCGGGCCCGCCGGGCGGGCGGCTGCAGGGTCTGCCCCGGTGGAGGTGGCTGAGCTCCGGCCCTCACCGTGTGGCGTTTCCCTTGAAGTCCCGCTGCCTGCGAGGGCCCTGTAATTACGGCCCAGTTAGCTGCTTTTTTAAAAAGCACTTCCAGTTACAGGGAATGTCACTCCTGAAAGTGCCAGGAGCAAAGGACAAGAAAAAAGAACCCCTTTGTAAATGCTCCCCCTGCTGCTGGTTGCAAAAACCTGTTCTTTAAAGTTTCTCTTCTAAATTTCTACTAGCTTCATTAATTTTTTTTTTTTTTAATAAAGGCTTTCCTTTCTGGACAGTATATTGATACTTCTCTCCTCTGGTCATAGTGAGAACCTTACCAACTCTCACAGCTTCCTCCTCAGCTCCCTTGGTTTCACTGCAGCCGCTTAGGGTGTTTCCCAGCTCTCTCTCCCCATGACTTACCTGTGCTTGTCAATTTTCATGTCCCTGGTAACACAAACTGTGCTGGAGATGTCATCCTCCCTCAGTGGTATGCCCATTTCCCTTTCACATGTTTCACACGTTTCTATATCTGTTCTTGTGCTAAGTGTGAAATCAAAGGTTAAGTCTTGTAAGATCTTGCAAGTCCTGCTCAGGGTCCTTGTAACCTTAGTGAGGCTCTCTGGAACTGTAGGAGCTCGCATGTGACTGCAAGGCAGAGACCTCGGCAGGTAAACTTCAGGGTTAAAATCACATGGATATCATAGGAATAAATTCTGACTTGTAGCCAGTGGAGCAAAGTGAATGCTCTTTCTGGCTAGATGTGGACCCCTGAATTGAATTTTCACTTTTGTCATTAGTATTGTTTCACTTTCTGTGTTTCTGTCAAAGCTTATTTTCTCCTCTAAAAAGAGCTTAATTAAGTAGCCAACATTTTTCATTTCCAGTATTTTTTTTATGAAAGGTATTTTAATTCTAGTGAAAAGGGGAGCAATGCCATCAAATAAATGTTACTCTTTTCTTCTAAAAAATAAACAGTAAAGTATTGCCCTTATGCAGAAATAATGCATAAACTTGATAAATTATTATCATTATTGTCACCAAATGTGAATGTGTGTGCATCCATTTATGTTTGTAAATATATGGAGGTAGGGACCAATCCTCCTGTTAGTGAAACAGAAAACAAGCCTCCTGCTGACTTCAGCAGCAATAACTTCTCCCGGGGCAGTAAGAACTTAGTTTGCTGAAACTGTCAGGGTGGAAGTTTTGAGGACTTTTAGATTAGTCAGCGTACATTTTTAAAAAGTGGCGCTTCAAAAATTTAGTTCGGCTTTGCATTGTATCACATCTATCTGTTCCCCACCCCTTATTTTCAGAAATGTTGAGTGATAATAACAGCAGACCATATTCTAGGATATTTATTTCATATCTTGGTACCAGTTTCTTATGGGATCAGAGGAATATCAGTTACCAGTGAGAACACAGTGCTTTCCTGTCTCATATCAAATGGTTAAAATAAATGACCTGCAGGGTGTGTCTGAAAGGGTTGTATTTCTTCCCATGTAGCAGGATTAATTTAGAGCTGGCATTTTGAACTTTGAAAATGAAGATCAAAACTATAAACACAGAAATATTTCAGTCATCTCTGAAATAAGTTCTTTACAGAACTGTTGGAAAAATCATTAGGAGTTTAACAGTTTTTTAGTTTACTAGCATTTATGTGAGTTCTAAAGAAATAGTTGTTGCCCATATGACGTTGTTAGTTTGAGTAATATAGATCATGTTTCAAAATGTATGCAAAGTGTTCTGAAGCTTGCATGCTCTTTCAATTAAAAGGTGCGTATATAAATATGTAAACTGCATTTTCAATATTACAGTAAATCTTGTTAATATTTCTTTTCATTTACTAATTACGAATAATTGTGGAACATAAGGATGAGTTGGATAAATATAAGACTTTTGGTTTGCTTTTCTACCTATGTAGAAAGTGATGTTGAACTTTTTTTTTTTTTTAAGTGAAATGTGCTAGGAACGTTCTGTGGTGTTGTGCAAATTAAGTGTAAGCATCTGCCTTTCCCTGCCCTTCCCCTAACTGGGTATCTCTGTTCTCTGTATTCCAGATCTACAATGGTTAAACACTGAAGGTCCTATTTCACTTCACAAAGACCTTTGTGGAAAAGTTGTGGTATTGGATTTCTTTACTTACTGCTGCATCAATTGCTTGCACCTGCTGCCTGATCTCCACGCGTTAGAGCACCAGTACTCTGATAAAGGTAAAAGTGCTTTGGCTTGCTTGGAACAGAATTTCCTGGCAGTCTTGCAGGTGGAGTAGCTGAGTCACTTTGTTGCTGGTTACTAAACAGCTGGCAAAATTTCAGGGGTGCCTAAAAATGTCTTCTTATCTTTTAAGTAGCCTAAAAAAGGTGACTGTGTATACTCTCACCACATTTTTAAATGGGGTTAAATAAGGTATCTGTTGTGTCTGTATAATTAAAGACACAGGATATGTGCATAAAGCCCAAATCTGATATTCTCATAAATTAAGGCTATTTGCAAAAAGCTACACAAGGATGTAAGACACGGGTTGAAAGTTAATCTGCATATGTAACCCTCTACACTTGACTTAGGAACCAACTGTGAGCCGAATATAGTAAAGGTGGTAGAATGGATATAGTTAAGATTACTTGGTTTTTCCATTCTAACTGTAATAAAAAAATATGTAAGCTTGGTTTAGAATTTTTTGGGGTATTGGCATCACCCTATACCATTAATAGTCCTGTATTCTGGAGAGGGAATTAAGCTCTTCAGATTTCATCTCAGATTTGAATTTATATCTTTTTCTGAGTGAATAAAAATGCAGGGTAATTACTATTTAGAATGCAGTCGCTTGTCATCATGATGACTTGTCAGAGATAAGCTGTGGTTTTACACGGGATGTATCAGCTACTCCGTTATCTTGGATAATTTAATAGACTTGTTCAGAGATGAACAACAGTGTTACTTTCAACCCTAAAAATATTATCTTAAACATAATATATCTATGTAATAAAAACAACATTATCTTATAATGCTTAAGTCTGTGATTCTCCACGGGCATTTCTGATTGATTTTAATTTTGGCAGCATTTATTTTCATGTGTTACCTACTTTCACTAGAAAAAGAAATTACAATGTCTTTGAAATTTCAAGTTCTTTAAGTCGTTCGCTTATATATTGTAGGTTTACATAGCGCTTTACAGAAGACTCAAATAAACTAATTTTTCTTCCTTGAAAAGCTTAGCTGTTTGCTTTGGAGAAATTTGAGATCTGGTATAATGTTTTAGATATGAGGAACTTTAATAAGGAAAAACTGTCATGTCATTTTTTTGTGAGGGAGGCAGTTTTAAGTGGAAGGTGATTAGCAAATGATAAATGGATTGCTGTGGATATCAGGCATGCTGGGAAGAAGGTCTAGATTGAGATTTCAGAAGATTACATTGATCATATAATGAATAATATCTTTAAATGATAAACATTTTGTAGTATGGTGTTATTGTATTAATACAGCTGTCATATCCTTAATCTGTTTTTTAAGACCAAGCTGTTAAATCAGTTGATAACAAAAAATTAATTTTGACAACCTCTCCCCACAAGCTTTCTCTTTAAAGTCTTTGAGCATCTCTATACTGGTGTAGAAGAGGCTGAAGCACTCTGAACTGAACTGGAGGTCCACTTGGAGACACTTTTCTTTGTTTGACTTGTATTAAACTTCCTGTCATAGGAGTTATTACTTAAGAAAAGTACTATGCTGATAGGTGATAAATTCTTTTTGCATTTGAGCCATCCTAGTAAGTTCTTTTGGGATTTGAGCTGTCCTGTTCCTACAGGAACTAGAGTTAGAAAAAAGATACTTGGTGAAAGTGGAAAAACAAGTGGAGGTAAAAGGAAAGAAGAGCAGGTGTGTGTAACATTAATCTTAAATTTAATGTGTTAGGAAACAGAGGATAGCTGTTGGATTCAGGAAGAGATTAAGGTGCTTGATGGTTCAAACAAAAAGAAAAATACGTTTGTTTTTTTCACTATAAATCTCCCTTTTGGTTGTTTTCTGTTGTTTTCATGTTTTGATTGTCAGCCTTTTCGGGATTATTTAATCTTTGCTGTGCTAAGTGTGTAAATTTTAGCATTACAGTAGTTAAGGCTATATATTGACATATGTATGTATAAATATATCAAGGCAGTAAGGGTTGTGGTTTTTTAATAGAAAAATACTTCAGTAGATGGTTTTATATCGGTGTGTATCTTCTTCACCAAAGGCAAACATAATTTACTAGTCACTAGGAGAAAGAGGAGAGTTGTTGATTTGAGAAACTTGAGAAAGGTAAAGGTTGGAAGAATGAAACTGAATTAGAAAGGATGTCGGACAGATAAAAAATGCTTTAAGAATGTCTAGATATATTAATGCAGGTGTCTTGGTATTCAGCCTTATTATGGAGTTTCATTTTATTTTCATCTACTCTCTTCTTTAGTTAATGGAAATCCCTTCTCCTTTCAAGGGGTGGGGGACAGGTTCACTTTTGGTTGGGTTGGTTCCGAAATCTATCAGCTCATTATTGCAAAAGCTGATTTTGGTGCAACAGATGAGCAACATGATTTCTTTTGGCAGCAGAAAGTCAGATCAAATATATAGTGAAACTGCAGCTTTACTCAACTTTAGATTTTTAAAGATAGCATTTATTTACACATTTCATGTATATATTTATCGTGCTATAGAAGTGGCAGAGGGTGCTGAGCTAGCAGACAATATTAGGATGAAAACAACACCTTACTCTGACAAAGCATCTATCCCATAATGCATTTGGATCTTTAATCTGTTGTTTGAATATTTGAAGTAATGTTGCCTATATTTTTCTGCACAATTAAGAACAAACCTCAATATTGATATAATTCACAGCAATGTCTTTTTTTGACTGTACATTGTGTAGATATGTTTTTGATACTCATGTATTTTTTTTAATGTGGTTCAAATGCCCTCTTACGTGGAGTCTGTTGAAACTTAAGCAGCGTGATCATCAGACATGAGAAGTCTGAACGCAAGAAGATGTAGTTTTAGGGTGATCTTAAACCATTATATGTATCATTGTACATATGCACATAGTTCTGTTGTCTGGAGCTTCAGGAGATCTGTTTCAAAATGAAGACTGCTTTCCATAGGATTAAATGTCGCCTAGCATCTTTATCTGATATGTTCTCGCTGCTATCTTCAGTGGTGCTATTTCTGTTTTTCAAGTGGCATTCAGAAAGTTATTTTAAACCCCAGTGCATATTCAGTTCATGTTATCAGCAGTCCAGAAATGACTTCTATAAGAGGGAGTGCTTTTTAATATTCAGAAATAGCTTGGCATAAATCCAGTGTTGTGCTCTGGTATAATCCTTCAAATAAAGTGTTTTAAATGGTGTGCATATTCTTATATCTCAGCATTGCATCCGTCAGTTTCCACAAGAGTTTTCTCCATGAGAGGATGTTATAACTTATTTGTGCTGTTCAGGTGTTCAGTATAGAATTCTTTCTAGCTTTAATGATATTTTTGAAGGACAAATATAAGTGCTGCTACTGATCCTATTATAGTTAAAATGTTTGACCTGCTGTTTGGAGTTCAGCAGTTAATGACACTGCAGCTTCAGCTGTCTGATATTGCAACACGCTGTGCCTGTAGGATTGATAAAGCCCGTATCAGTTATAGTGATTTTTTAATTCTGTATCTGTGAAATTGTTATATTCAACTAAATCTTTTATTGTGCAGCACTTTACCCTTTCCTGTTGTCACATTGAAATATTACCATTCCTGCAGATGCTGTTCTTCTCCATTAACACTGTTTTATGGTTGAGGAGAAGGGCTAAAAGAGAAAAGTAGTTTTCTGTTTCTCTGTAACTGAATAAAAAGCCAACCTGAGATTAAATTAGAGGTTTTTTTAGAAGGAAACAAACTCATCTGAGCTCAAATAATACAACTATTTAAGACCTGACATAATTGCCTTTCTTACATTTCTACCACAAAACCAGCGGTGAGAGTAGAACAAAGATGTACAGCTAGCCAGATTGCACCTCTACTGTAAAGGTAGGAGAAAAGCATAAAAGTAAATACTACATTCCATTCCAAACCATGTCCTTGGATGCAGTTGTTTACAGTTTGTTAGTTTTGCAATGGCAAACTCCACTGTCTGTAACTGCAGGGCTTTTGGAGGACTGTTTTACAAAAGCATTTTATTTTTACATATTTGCCTGAAGTTTTACAAATAGTGAAGCCCTTTAGTGGATTAGGTTGTAAATGCCAAATTACAGTAATGATCTGTTATGTAAATGTCCAGTTTAGAATGAATTGTTGTGTGACACATAACAGTTGATGCTAAATGAAATAAAATGTGTAAGATAGGTGAGTTATTGCAGAAAAAAGTACACTCCTTGTGGATTAAAAATTAAAATGCTAGAATGCTAAATAAAAAAATTATTTTATTTGAAAAGGAGAAAGGTGCATTATTGAAGCTGCAAAAATTTATTTTGTGTATGGTTTTCCTTCTCAGGGAGCTAATTCTGGATTTTGCTAATTGCAATTGCAGCTGGAAGAGTGAAGAGAGGAAAACGGGGGGAAAGAGGGGTACTGTTCTAGCAACTATGAGAAGCTAGAAGATGAGAAATAAATTATTTAGCAAGGTGATTGAAAATATTTGGGTTATGTTCTGATTAGATTCGTGATAAACTGATGAAGTCTTTTCCTGTTGTAACAAATGGTTATATTTGAATGAGAAAAAAATTGCCTTCTAAAAATTAAGTATATGCTACTACAAGTAAGTGAAACAGTTCATACTCTCAAGTCTTCTTACAACTTTGCTGAGAAAACATTTATTTAAAAAATTGTCTTTTCTAGGTGAGTGTCCTTTCCTGGAAAGGGCTATTTCCATTGGCTGTTGTTTAGGATAAAGCATAACAGCATTAGAGTAAGCACCAAATAACAGAACTTGATTACTTAGAGATTCACATTGCACATCTGCCTTTATCCTTTATAACTATATTGTATCTATCGTTACCTAAATTTAATAGCTCTTCAACCAAACCTATTTTGTCTATAGTAGCACAATACAATATTTTCAATTGCAGTGAGTATTTGTATGAGCATAAATTAATCTGATTTAAGAACATTATGAAGTTCTTCAAGGATTTACACTCATCGCATGTCAGAGTATAAGCATCATCAGAATTGGATTAGATTGGATGATGGCTGTTCTTCCTCCATGCCACCCTGTACAGACTCCGAGTCTTCTTTGCTTTTTGGTATTAGTTGTATTACTGAAAAAACACAGTACTACAAGCAATTCACCTATAGACATTTGTGACTGGGGGAAGGAAGGAAATGCCACAGATATTTGAATGCTACTGATAAAAGGGTTTATAAATGCTAACTGTTTTTCTAGACCTGACTGGGGGAAAAGAAGTACTTTTTTGTTGGTTTTGTTGTCAAAATAATTTCTAATACTGTGGTAAAATTAACTCAAGTTGGGTGTCAACTCTAAGGATAGTTTCCTTTCCCACTTAATTTCACTCCTCAAAATAACACAAAAGATCAGATGAAAATTTAAAATTTTACTTGGACAAATAAGTAGAAAGATCCCAATTGTTATTTGTGGTTACAAAATGCTTGCAATATCCAGAAACATGAGTGATTTTTTGGATAAGTAGTAAGGTTAATGTCTAAGGATTTCCATTAGATTAGCAGTTCTGGTTTAAAATCATTGTATTGCAGCTTTCTACAACTGCATGGTTACTGTTGTTAAGTTTCCTTACTTCAGTTAGAATTGACAAGTTACTTCGACTATAACAAGATTATGCTTATGGCTAGTAGTATTTTTTAAGTACAAACTGAGGCGATGTAGGGTATTGATGTCATGGGCACAGTTTACTTCATTTGGTAGAGACTATGCTAGTAAAACATAATTTAAAGCCCTGAAAAAGGATGTAGTCTTTTTTTTGTCTCTCCCCGCCCCCCCTTTTCTGCTCCTAGAAAGTACTGAAGAGTGGCTTGACTGAAGGCTTGGATGAAGGCTCTTCATTCTGTTTCTGTTGGGTAGGAAAGGGGAGTGGAAAATTTGGGGCTGCTTACATAATTGTCTACTTGGGGTGGAAGCAGATTAATTTCTTACCACAAGGGAAAAGCAGCTGAAGTCTGAGCCATAGATTTTTATTTCTGTGTTTGAATTTCATAAAACTAATAAGTAAGGAATTCAAGGAAGCTCATAATTGTGTGCTTTTGATCTATTTTAGGGTTGGTATTATGTATGCAGTGTATATAAACAGAATTATATTACTTTATGCTTATGCAACACCTTCATACTAGGATGTCAAGTGCAGTTATCCCTGCTGGGGGAAAACCTAAACTCTTCCTTGTCTTATTAACCAAACATAGAAAATAAGCTAAACATTTTAAAAGGAGGGGCAAAAATCAATTATTTAATAATCTTTTCTCTTTTTTTCCCTTTTTTTCTTTCTTTTTTTTTTTCTAAGGAAAAGGGTTCAAGCTTGCCTGGTTTGTAACAAGTGCTATTTGTCATTTTGTCATAGTTGCCAGTGCTACCATTTTTATTTGAAATATAGAATACTGTATTGATTTCAGAAGACTATACGTTATTTTTTTACTGTTTATCCCGAGTTAGATATGCCAAGGTAACTCTGGACTTCCGGAGTTCGTTGTTACGTTTATGATCCCTAGTTAACTGTGGAAAAGAATTCATTTTCTAAAACACCATTGTTGTGTACAGGAGTCAAAAGACAAAGAGGTATCATAAACATCTGAAAAAACCCAAAATATCAGTTGAACTGCAACAGCTTACCCATAATTATTTTCAAAGTATTTTCTACCTTAGTATGTAGAGGTTCAGGAACTAAGAACAATTTATGACATATTAAATGTCAACCAGCTGGGGAAGTAATGGTCCTAAAGTTCAGTAATTTTACTGAAATGTTATTTCTGAGTTTCAGTATTTTGTATACACAGCTATCTGTATTCCTGCTGAGGTGTAATTGCTTTTTGTTTGTTCAAATCCTCTTTCATTCTGGAAAGCAGTCAGTCACATTGTGAGATAACTGTGCTCATTTTTACTTTTTTTTATTCAAATACAAGTATGTTTCAATGCACAACTTTATTTTTCCTTTCAGATGGTCTTATTATTGTTGGTGTCCATTCAGCGAAATTCCCAAATGAAAAAGTTCTGGATAACATTAAAAGTGCCATTCTGAGGTATAATATTGTCCACCCTGTAGTAAATGATGCAGATGCAACATTGTGGCATGAACTAGAAGTGTCCTGCTGGCCAACTCTGATCATTCTCGGGCCTCGTGGAAATATGCTGTTTTCGCTTGTTGGAGAGGGACACAGAGAGAAGTTGTTTTTATTTACTTCTATAACACTCAAATTCTACAAGGAGAGAGGACAAATCAAAGATAACAGCATTGGCATAAAGCTATACAGAGACTCCCTCCCACCTTCTCCCCTACTGTTTCCTGGCAAAGTGACTGTAGATAATTCAGGAGAAAGGCTGGTAATAGCAGACACTGGACATCATAGGATTTTGGTTACTCAAAAAAATGGACAAATTCTACACACTATTGGAGGTAAGGGTATATATGTTTATCACAGTAATTTTATTTTAGGAGTAGAGCATGTTCGCTGGGCCTACTAGGCTGATTCTTTTCTTAGAGCACCTAGCAGTTTATAAACACTGCCAGAAATTTTTTTTCTACTAAAATAATTTTTAATGGATATGGGGGGATATAGCATAGTACCGTCAATGGGAGACTCTGTTAAGACAACTGTTTGAGATGTCTAATTTTTTTTTCTTTGGTCCATTGACTAAGTTTTGTATTTTTGTGATGTCCAATACAAATTACAAAAAATACATTTTGTATTCTTCTGAAAGAGTTATAAATGGGTTTAGATTTAAGTAACATACATCCACATCTAACAGGAAAGTAGGGAAAAGAAAAAAATAATTCCTCCCTTTCCAGTAGAAGAAATGAATGTTGAATTGTGGTGGTGGTGGTGTGTAGGGAGGGTTTTGGTGTGTGTTTTTTGTTTGGTTGTTGTTGTGGTTTTTTAAATCGAGCATTCCTCTATAGGATCCCCCTCTGGGTTTTACAGGAGGAGAGAATTATTAAGAAGAGTGGCATTGCACTAGTACATAGGCACCTGAAAATGAAGTTGCCTTAGTATATATGAAAAGGCCTGTGTTCTCACCAAAATTGAGGTGTAAGGTATAAATAAGTTATGAAAATAGTGAAAGTATTTTAGTTACATTTGTTACAAAATTTATATTTGTAACATTTCAGCTTTAAAAAACTAACCTCTCTAACTGTTTTTGTAAAATTACTATCTGCTTTACAATTGCAAATCAAGAAAATGTAGTTGAACTTGCACACTCTTTGTATGCTTTACTCTTTCATAAATGAAACATTCAGACTTGTTGTTTTCTTTAATCTGTTACAGTGGTCAAAGTTACATCTTAATGCACCAAGTACATAGCTCTTAGGACAGTCCATCTATGAGCAACCATAACAGACAGATTTAGGAAGTGGTTGAATCCCCAAATCATTGAAAACAACGGTTCATTTATGTCTCATAATCAGGACCTGTATGCTGATGTGTCCTATATTACTTAGTCTGGTATCGACTAATGCCTGTCCCATGGCAGGATCCTGCAAACCTCATAAAAATACCAGTGACACTGCTTTTTAAAGAAAGGAAGAAAATCGCTTGCTATTTGAAGTAACAGTGCATTGGATAGACAGACTAATTATCCAAGTTAACCTGGTAAGGGCATTAGTCTTAATACCCTTCTCCTATGGGAAGTACAAACAGGATTTCTTATGACAAAAGTGAGAGAATTTGGTTTCTGTTTGATATGTGAGATGAAGTCTTTGCTGACAAGGTACCCTTTAGTGTTCTGAGATAGTCATTAAACAGCAATTCAGAGGGAAGTGTCCTAACCTCTGAACTGGTACCCCTCCTTCCTATCGCACTCTGTGCTACTCCCTTCCCTGGGGATGTGCACCCTGACGCTTACCAAGGGGAACTACTGGAATCTGACACACCAGCACCTCAGTGCTTCATGTCTGTTAAGGTTTAAATCGTCTTCTGACAGTAGGTTGTAAAACTTTGTGTATTTCAGTGACTCAGTTAAATGATTCAGTGGGCAGAAAATAATGTAATGAAGTTGATAATACAGTAATAAATGTGGGCATGCACAAAGGTTGAAATCACTATATTTGCATCATAAATCATGATGCACACATAACTCATATATCTAAATGTCTTCTGCTGACACATACTGCTGAAGCACTTTAAATGTTACTCCCTCTGAAATACGATGCTTACCTTCATACTGTTATATTCAGGTCATGTTTCTTTCTATTTCTTGATTGTTCTGTGCAGAAGACTGTCACTCCATCGTTCTCACTGTTCTTTTGTGTAATTAGTTCCATGTCATCTTCTTCCTAATTATTATTATTAATGAGAAAATGCTGCTAATCAAATATTAGTTTCATTTGTGATTAAAATCTAAACCATTAAAATGGAATTGAGCTTTGGAATTTAAAGTTTTTCCTGCTGGCTTGCTTTGATGTAGTTGGGAATAAAAAAAAAGATGTAGCTTTTTTATTCCTGTCTTCTGTTGTTGCTGTTGTCCTTTAGTGCAAGGGAACGGGAGCAATTTAGACCCCTATTAAGAATTCTCTTTGGAAGATGACCTTAAGAAGCAGAGAACTTGTGGAGAATGAGTTTAAAACTTAATAGCACCAGGCTATTGTAATTACATAGCACAGTGACTAAAATGAGACTACACAAAATAATAATAATGTAAACTGTACAAGGTGTTGTGAAAGCATCTCTTAGATTATGTAATTCTCTTACAGGTTTAAATGTATGCACTTTATTTTTAAGGTTGTTTTTTTTTTTCTAAAATTACTTTTGAGTTTGCCTTGTTTCATTTATAGGTCCAAACAGTGGAAGGAGAGATGGAAGATTTTCAGAGGCAGCTTTCAACTCACCACAAGGGATCGCTATAAAAAATAATGTTATTTATGTAGCTGATACAGAAAATCACCTAATTAGAAAGGTAAATTTTCCATAAAGAAATTCAAAATTTAATCTCTTATACCTTATTCTATTTACACAGGTGAAAATTTACACCGAATTAATTACTCTCCAAATACCCTCAACATCAGGAAGGAAATTTCATAGAATCATAGAATCATTTAGGTTGGAAAAGACCTTTAAGATCATCAAGTCCAACCGTTAACCTAGCACTGCCGAGTCCACCACTAAACCATGTCCCAAAGCACCACATCTACCCGGCTTTTAAATACCTCCAGGGATGGGGACTCAACCACTTCCCTGGGCAGCCTGTTTTGGCCCAATATCTTATAAATAAATGCTTTGTGCAGTTTGGTTTTTAAAGGGCTACATATACTTCTGTGCTTCCTTTCAGATGAAGATGATAGGCGCTACTCGTTCTAGCGTAACTGATTTTTTTTTTCCTAGTGACTCTTACTTTCCTGTTTTTAGAAGCATCTATTCTTAGTACTGGAAGCAAAAGTTGTTTTTGTTTCACTTCCAGTAGTACCAGATTCTTATCTAAAGTTATTGTACTACTATGGTTCAGTGAATACCTAAACTTTTGTTAGCTGTTTGGGTCTCTAAAGTACAGGTAACTGCTTTAATTTCAGAATTGTCTGCATGTGGATTTTTTTTTTTGATTAAACGCTTGCAAGGTTTTAGCACACAGGAACGTTACTTGTATATATATTGTCATTGGATCTTACATTTGGTTGGGTCAAATTTAGAATAATCAGAAGTTAAGTTTGTTGAAGCAATGTAATATTACCTTATTATTAAAAGTATGTTATGCATCTCAGAAGATCTTGTACTCAGATCCTCACCAATTTGTCTGATTCATGATCAGAGGAGGTACATTCTTACTCAATTTGGGGTGCCTTTGTACTGTTAAGGTGCCTTTGTACTGTTAAGTAGGTTCATTCTGTGTTTCATTTCAAAGCTCTAGTGCACAAACTCCCTGCGCTGTATTCCTTGTAGTTGGCTACCAGGTTTTATTCTGGAAAGGACCAAGGCTCCCTGTTGGTGAAGAAACATTGTTACTAAAAATCTTACTAATATTTATCACTGTAGCCTGGTGACCACAGGGAATTAAGTGTTGCTGGTAGCAAAGACAGCACAGAAACATCTGAAGATGTGGATCATATTGCTTCAGCATTTTTCATGATAATTATCTGTTCCCTTTCATCTAACTGTGCCATGAGGGCATCCAAGAATCAAAGTAATACAGCAGCTACAGGACATGCTTTCAAATGTTTGTGCAGGCCATGGGCCTTGCAAAAAGAATGCATTTACTGCTGCAAAAGTTAGAAGATGCTATGCATGAAAGACTCCCTTTTTACATGATCATCACAATAAATTCGTGAGAGGTATTGGAAGTCACTTAGAAAATAAGCAAAAGGGGAAGGAGAAATAAAGGGGTTTAGGTTGCAGAAATGAAATAAAAACATTTTTTGCTCCAAGGCATGAAATAAAGTGCAAAAATAATTTGTTTTGTACAGATTATTTTATATAGAGATGGGAGATACTGTTACAGTATCTGAATTTTTATGTCATATTCCTATAGGAGTTTAAAATAAAACATCCACATCCATTGTCCATCTGAGTATTTCTCTAGAAAATTTTGATGCTTTCTTCTACAACTGTTGAGCAAACCTTGACATAGCAGTGTTAATTTTTGTTGTGTGTGGAAGAGAATTCCAGGCATGTGGTTTTCCTGCTGCCCACTGCTTCCCCCTTCCCCCCTGCACATCACCAATCATTGTGGTAAAATTAATTGTTTTCCTACGTAAACAAATACCTGAAATTTGTTGGGATTTGGTTTTTATTTGTCAGCAAAAACTCTCTGTTTTTGACATCTAGCTCAAATTATCTGTAACTTCAGTCAAGTTAATGGTCTACATTCAATGTGTATAATTTTGCTTCTTGTAGATTGACCTGGAATTAGAGATGGTGACCACTGTAGCAGGCATTGGGATACAAGGTGTTGATAAGGAAGGTGGAGCAAAAGGAGAAGAACAGCCTATCAGCTCTCCATGGGATGTGGTCTTTGGAAATTCAAGTATTGTATCAGTTGAGCTTTTAACATCTCATATTTACACATACATGACTGCTAAATGTTTTCCTGTTTTGGTAATAATCTGAGATGTGACAAAGTAAAGACTTTACAACTGAGTCTAAAAAAAGTGGTTTCATTTGCAAATAATAACTGCAGTTCTGCTTTGAATCCTGAAAAAATGTAAACTCTTACTTGATGTGAAGAAAAATTCTTTTGTAGCAAGTTATATAGTTACTGGGTCCAAATACAGAAGGAAGTTGTGATTGCTTTTGATAGGCCAGTGCTTTATGCCAGGATTACTTAAGAAGCAACTATGTTTTACAGGAAGTGGGCATTGTCTGGAAGTTCCTTTCCTTGGCTATACAGACATGTCTGACCACTTGTAAATATTTGAGTTTAGGAAATAAAAATAATTTTAGTTGAGGACCTCTGTTTATTCCTGTTTAGGTGACGTAAAATCGTTAGACTCAAGATCATGATAGAGTCAGATAGGAGAGGAATAAAAACCTTGCAAGCATCAGGGGGTAAAAATTAAATCTTTGCATAATAGGATGCAAGAATTAGCTTCTGAGGATTTAAGTAGCTTTCTTTCCTGATTCACTTAACACACACCTGAGCTTGACATCACATAACTGCCATGTTTTCAACTGTTATTAACTGTGAGCTGATACTCTATTTTCTCATGTTTCCTTTTCAATATAATTTAGAAGTTGCAGATGCCATTTTCTTAACAATGACCGAACAATGTGGCATAAAATCCTTAGGTCAGTATTGCAGGCATAAAAATTGACTTCCAATAGTGGGATTTCTTGAATGTGCAGATGAATGGATTGGGAAAGAAGCATGATTTAGGTCTGATATCTTTAAATTAGAGGTGCTTTACAAGATTAGTGAATTAGAGCATTTTACTGACCTGGAGGCATTTGTTACAGTCTTGGGTCAGTTACGAGGGAGGAAAACACACTCAAGTTTAAGGGAACATGAAGGCGGTTCATAAATGCTGTTTGTACCAGAAGACTCCTGTACAAACACATTGTCCGTATAGACAGTGTACCACCAGCAGCCTTGACTACTTAAAGAAGCAATCGGCATCAATTTTTAGATTTAACACTTTTAGTAACATGTCTTCCACAAAAAAGGGCACTTTTTTGCAGGGCTTTGTCAATGACCCTTACAATCTGTTAAGCATATGGAATCCTACTTGCAAGAGAAAGGAGTGCCTGAAAGATTATCTCACCGGATGCACGTTGCTATTAATGAAGGCATGAGTTTTGCTGAATTTTATCCAGTCTGATTTTCCTTTTGTGAACCAGTAGACTGTTGTGTGACTAGATGGTATAGTTTTCAAGGTATCTTGAACCAGCAAGCTGATCTCTGTGTGATGTTATTGCAGAGCTGTTTCGCAGATGAATAAAGTAGGAGACTAATAACTCATCAGTGCCTCAGAAACTTAAGCTGGTTAACAGAACTATTCAAAATACCCTATAATTTTACTTTTCATTTTTCATGATGCTTTCTTCTGCTTCTGCCAGTAGCTGAATATCTGTTGATACTTTTTATTTTTGAGAGCTCTGCTTGTTAAATATTAATTGATATGATTGTTATCAACATAAACATAGTAATCACTGAATTAGTCACCTGTAGAGGATTAGTCATCTGCACTCCTCAACACTGCTGAATTTTTATAAGCATTTACAGGAAAATCAGATCTTCTGAATGCACTCTGTTCAGAGCAGTATAGATTTTTTTCATTTTCAATTAGAACCTACCAGTCAGTTGTCTACTTAGATCTCTACAAAATATAATATAACCTGGCAGTTAAGAAGAGCTTAAATCAATTTCAATTCCTTCTTTGAGAGGGTAATAGGCCAAATAGCTAAAATGAGGGGGGTGCTTTCAGTTTCTCTTTAAGATTTTTTAATATGGTTTTGTGTGAGTGAAGTAAGCTAGGAAAAATGTAAATTACTGTAATAGCTATATAAAACTCTTTAGAAAACTATAACCAGAGTGAGTTGTCAAAACGGACGGTTGTTTTGAGTAGAATGCTAACAGGAGTCCATCCCAGAGCATGAGAGAACCAGGACTGTCTTGTAGTCTGCAGTGCATTTGTCTTACAGCATGGATACTGTCATGAGCTGCAGTGACTTCTTTAAGTTTGTTGCCAGACATCAAGATAGTTTGTCAACACTGCAGCAGAGTTTGTCGAAGTTGTATTGTTACTGCAAATTGCTTTAGCCTAGTAGGATCTTCTGTTACTATCCCATCTATCATAGGATGCATTTGTTATTCAGTAAATGCATGCGAAGCACAGTTTTGTAGGAAATCTTCACTGTCCTGGCCAGAGACCCAGCCTTCTGCTGGTGATTCTCAGTGTGCTGTCCTACAAGTAGGTACCCTGTGGTCCTTGTATTAAAACTGGTATGACAATGTCTTATATATGCATTTGGGTGGATGAAGTAATTGATGAGATTTTTAAAAATTACTTTTGTTCGCATCCACACACCAGTGCCCATTTTTTACGTATGCTTATATGTATCTCTGTGGAAGTTGCAGGAGGTGATGTACACTTCAACAACTTAGGTTCATTATTATAAAATTCATAAGTTTGACTTTTGTGTTAACTAGCGTGGCATATGGGAAATAACATCATACTTTCCCATTTTCCTTAGGTCTATGTAGCTTAAACTGTGTACAAGAGGCATTTTTTCTTTTCAGAAGATAGATTGTGGATTTTATAGTTTTTAAACAAGTGATGCTTCTGTGAGTTTCCTTTTGATGTCCAAAGCCATGCTACCCAGAACATGAAAGGAGAAAAAAAGTTTAAATGTTTAAGCTGTTTATGTACTACACTAGATAGTATTGAACAGCTTATGCTGACCTTTTTCAGTCTCAAAGGGAAAGGTTACCTCTTAAGAGAAAAATTTTTTTCTGTATCAGTTATGTTTCTTGTATTACTCCTACATACCATTTAGAGTATGTATTGATCAATTAAAAGACTTCATTGTTTGCTTTTTAAAATTCTAATGCATAGTTTGTTGTGAAATTAAAAATATTGAGGGAAAAACAGTTTATGAGGGCACAGATAAGTTAATATTCAGACCAGATACTACTAAGTAGCATGCTTTTAAGCATCCTCATAGTATTTCCATGAGATGATAGACTTTTGTTTCCCCATTTTGTACAGATGCTGAAGTCTGAGGCAAAGAGGTTAAGTGACTGTGAAATACCATTTAAAAGAAAGTTGACACAAATGCCTCTCTTTAAGGTAGGGGAGTTAACGGAGACAAAACACATGCTAGGATTCAGACAGATAGTATTCTTCCTTGTCATCTTTTTTATTTCTTTAGTTGTGACCACTGAGCTTGTGTTTTACCCTCCCCCTTTAAAATTCTTGAATGAACTCCATGGATTAAATTCTGGCTTCATTGAAGTTGGTGCTGAAATTTACATTGACATAGATTGTGCAGGAAATACAGGGGGAGGGCCAGCAGCTTAAAAATACATTATTAAATTACTGTGTGCTTTTTTAGCTTTCTCTGTTGTCCCCTTCTATTTTTATTCAGTGGCTGTTGAAAGCAAGTGATACATGCACAGTTGATCTGAGTGTGAAATGTTCTTGATAGCTGCATTCTTGCTGGAAGGAACAGGACAATGACCTGTGCTTGGTGACATAACTGTGTTTCACATTCCAAAATCTGGTCTTAAGTTGCATGACTGTAATCTATTTATAGAAACTCCCAAGTACAGTATTGACAATGCTTTCAGTAAACTAGTTGGAAATTTTTACGTCAGTTTATGTTTTACATAGATATTATTTAAATGAAAGTACAGTACCTTATCATACTGGTACAATTTTTATAGCCCTTACAAGGCAAAAGTATGTAAGATTTTTTTCTCTCTGTGTTTCTGCTAGAGGATTATTTAGTACCACTGCGTTCCAGAGGAAACACTTTTTTCCCTGAATTACTCATGGCAATTCTTCCGTAATTTTACAAAAAAATGAAGCAATAATCACTTCAGCAATAAGCAATTAGCACTTCCTGGGTGAGCTCAGACCATGTATGAACTGTTAATGTCTGAACTGTCTATATCTTGAAAGTATGCTTTCTACATGTCACTTTTTTTTTTTTTTCCTTCTAGTCTGGTCTCGTTCTGGTATTGAGGCTCTTGCCTTCACTATCCTGTGAAAGGAATTTTCCTTGGTAATAGCTGAAAATTAAAAGAGCTGCTTTTGTAGTCATCAGGGGTTTATTAGGAATCATTTTTCTGGACAACTCAAAATTTGAATTACTCTCAACTTATGTTGCCTATGTAATAAGACTGCATGATGTATCAATGTAGACTTACTTGGAATGCAGAAGGCCTTCTCATCTCTTTGTAACAGTTTCCTATGCAAAGTACAAACTCAAAGTTACCCCATTCAGCTTTGGGCTGCATCTGCCATCGTACAAGTTCAGTTGCACAGAAAATCGTGTTAGAGACATCATTGACACGAAACAGCATTGTCTGTCTTCTCTTCTTGAACTAGATCCGAAATTTACTTGTAAATAGTAATTATTTTAAATAGAAATATTTGAAATTTCAAAGAAAAAGTAACTTCTTCATTAAAGATGAGGCTTGAAGTAAAGTAGAAGACTTATAGGGTTTCATTCCTGTGTAAGACCTGTTTAAGGAGAAAAAGTCTTTTGAGAAATATGACATGAAGAAGGTACAGTGAAGAACTGCAGTGAAGCAGGTCGTTACCCAGTCTTGCTTTGGGAGGACTTCTGAAGTGCACTGTTTTCTTTTATATATTATCTGAGTGGGTCAACCAGCTTCATACTGTTGGCAGAATCACAGAGGGGGACAAATAGATTTGACTGAAGTTTTCATATGTCCTAACGTAATTTATGTACAGGTTCTGTCACCCCCAAGCAGCTTTCATTCCTGCTTCTAAACTGGGATTTATTTTTTTCCTTTAAACATTTGAGAGAAAACTGAGGAGGGATAAACTTTCAGAACAAGTAGCTTTTTGTGCGATCAGCCCAACAGACTTTTATCTCTCCAGGAACCTGGTTAAACTGTTGACTGAATGCTCTGATTCTGTATTCCAAGCCAAAACTAAGAGATTAAGGAGTTTATGCTATTGCTGAATAATAATAGCAACAAACTTACTAATATTTCACATATTCACTGTAGACACAGGTCAAGAAATTAGATATTTACATTAGTATTTTAGTATAAACATGCCTTTGATGGAAACATACAAAGACTAAAGTCTTAACATAAGGATGTAATGGGAGTTGTGACTGAATATCCAACAGTAATCCCACACAATTTAGTTTGACGGACTAATTTTCTAGTAAATTGGACTTCTCAACATCTTGATAAAATGGATGATGATGATTACTTTCTGCAGTAAAAAGAAGCATTTGGATTAGCAGAGTTAACGTCAACAGATGTCAAACTTAGTAACATTTTGAAGACCATGACTTGAAATGCCCTCTATAAAAAATTATTATACTTGTACCTGGAATGATGATTTCTCATTCTCCTTGTTCCACAGTCTGTAGTCTTGTTCTGTGAATTAAATGTATGCTTATGATAAAGAAGTTAAAACTACAAATCAGATTTCTAAACACTAGTTCAGATATCAGATACTGTTTCTCATGCAAAATTCCAGATGCTGAGCTGCTGAAAACAAACATCCTTGACAAGTCTTACAGAGTCTTTGTCAGGCATGCTGGGGTCAGAATGAGACAGTTTTTAACTGTTCTTATTTGATGCTGAAATTGCTTTCAAATACAGAATGTGGGTGTTGGGAGTCAGGGAAGACTGCGGTGCTGAAGTACCCTCAAATGTATGCGTTTGCTATGCTTAAATAGGAATGAATAAAACACATAACCAGACCTAGCTTTTTCTGTAGTAATAATAATGTATCCCAACACTAAATAATCTAAATTAGTTCTTTCATGCTAACAAATGCTATCACTTCTACTTTGGATTTATTTGAAGTATTTACTGCTATTACAGTCAGAAGGCCTGAGTTAGAAAACTTGGGAAAGAAAGCGAAACTATTTCATTATAGTCATCATTTTTAGCCCTCTATTATCTCCCATTGTATGGCATCCCCTTGATATCCACATCCAAGGATTTGCCTTGATGAGAGGGCAGGTATGTTAACTAAGGAGGAAAATTCCAGAAGCATTTTGTTTCAGAAAGGGTTATGCTGTTTGCATGATGCAACACTATGTGAAAGAGTGCCAGGTAGCACAGGAAAAGAAGAAAATTAATTTTTACTCCTCCGAAAAGGATGATGTGTACTTGTAACAGTCCAGACTTACAGTGCTAAAGCATTCCTTTGGGGCTTTGCTATCTCTGTCTCACTGAAGAAGAACAACAATACTCTTGTTGTTCTGTCAGTCAGGTTTGGATTTAATTTGCTGAACTTCCACTGACTTCAGTGAAGACGAGGCTTGCATTCACATGTGCACATAGGCAGCGTGCCTATTTGTAAACCGGAGGGCGTGTTTTATAGCCCTTTTTGCCTCTTGTGTTTTTGCAGAGGATAAGTGTACCAACAAACTTCTTCCTTGTTATTTTTTTTAAAGATAAAATTAGTAGACAAGAATAATATTTTCAAACTTTAATCTATTTAGAAAATGTCAGTGGTGCCAGCCACAAAATCTAACTTTGATTCCCAGGCTTTTAATTCCCAGACTGGAAGTAAGCATGCAGTCCTGAGACAGGGAAGCTGGAAGCGTGGGTAGTCCTGGGAATGGAATCTCTTCAAACAGACATTGATGTTGACTGCTATGAAATAAAGTCTTCTCTGTGCGTTCAGATTGACTCACAGTTAATGGTCAGCAGTATTACTGAACTGTTTAAAGTTGTGTATGTGTATGAACAGGACTATGGATTCTTAAAACACGTATACATAGCAGAGGCAGATTCAGGAACCGAATCATTGTATAATAACTGAAGCATCATATAATATGGAATGCCAGTGCATTCAGAGCTCTAGTTCATTATTAATGAATCTTTACAACATAAGTATATTACATTTGCAAGCCATACTTTGCTTTGATACAGGCAGCACTAAAGATAAGAAAGCACATACCCTAATAAGGAGAAACTACACTGGACTTTTAAAACAGCTCGCGATAGGTTGGAATGTGGTGCTTAATTGAATAAATGTAAAAGACTTGCTTTGTTCTTTTATGTTGTTTTATAATAAATTCTTTAAAACTAAATTCTTTCCATTCAAGGATGATAAGCAGTTATGATAATGATGGCATTACCATAATTTTAGCATGCTGGTTCTCCCTGGCCCCCTTCTCCTGCAAGAACAGTACAAGGATGACAGTGGTGACATGTCCTCAAACTGTTCTGTCCTCAAAGAAGAGGTTTTTCTGTCTTTTGTTTCAGAACATAAACCATTAAACTCTGTAGTGTCAGGACCATTGTGTGATAAAATACCTTAGCTGTGCAACTATAAGCATTGTTTTTACTTTTCTGGTTTTGTATAAATTTTTTTATTAAAGGTCTGACATATTTTCCACAATTCAGTATGCTTGTGTTGTTTCCATGCATGCATCCATTCCCTTTGTTCTAATTGCCATGCAGTAGAAAATATTTAAGTTGCATTAAAATTTATGATGGCTATGGAGCTCTTACTTATTTTTCCTGTCTTGTTCTCTAGTTGAAGAAAGGATCTTCTCTCTATTGATCTTACATATTCAGTAAAATTTGAAATTAATATTGATAGTTTTTCCCTGTGTCTCATATTTGATAAGCCTTTCAGTGTGCAGAATTAGAGTAAGAAACCTTTTCAATTTTTCAAAGTATAGCTGTCACAGGGGAGTTTTCAGTGGGTGGAATTAGAGCATTGAACAGATGAAGAATGGAACAGATTTTTCTGAAGTGCTCAGTTCTAGTCTTACTCCTTCATTTCATTGGTGGATGAAGTGAATATTAAATAATTAACAAAGCACTTTTTGAGATCCTTCAGAATGAACTGCACAGTACAGCAAGATAAAAAGCTCACTTTCGGAATTGACCAGTGATTTTAGCGTTGTTCATTCTGGGGTACTCAGAATAGTAGCATCTGAAAAGTGCAAGGTATGCATCATGGAAACATAAAGTCCTGAAGTTGAACATGTGCTATATAGGAAGTAGTGAAATGAATTCATAGGCCATTTTCTCAGTTCCAGTCTGAGATTGAAAAGGAAGGAAGGAAAGAAGGAAAGGAAAGAAGCTCTAATCAAAGGTGATTCTGTAGTTTGGTGGTTTGTTTTTTTTTTATCGGGGTGTTTTTAGCATTGCCAGTACTTTGGGAACATCTCTGGTAACTCATAAAACATGTGCTTTCCAACTCATTTTGCAAGCCTTCCTGCTCAACGAAAAGCTTTTAGGTGCTTTGGAAGTTTGACTTTCATTCTTGGAGCTCTAGTTTGCGTCAAAACATGGAGCCACACAGAGGTGCAGGAAAGAGTCTGCAGAGTTCCTTTGATCGCAGTCTTGGAAACTTGTATCTTGATCTAAGAAACAGAAAAGGCTGAAGATAACATACCAGTACTCTGAAGGGGGCTCACAGTATGAGGAAATTGATTCTGGAGGCAGAAGGATGCTTTTTTCCCCCTCTTGCAGTGTATAATGTAAGAAAGGTTTAGGATTAGAAGAACAACAGCAGGATCTCAGTTGGGGGAATAGTGGTAATTTCATTTTAGGAAGATTGATTTGGACTAACTTCTCAGGTTTAAAATGCTTGCAAGCGTTTTGTGTATAATTGGTTTTATTTTGAAACTCCAAAAAGGGGGGGGTATCCATTAGATTGTTTGCAGAAACAGCTATGAGATGTGTAGTGTTTTATAAGTTCATGTGAATAAAAAGTTTCTGTGAGCCATTTGAAGGTATTTTTCTGTTGACTGGCTAATAGTTATTCCAATACCTCATACATTCATTTAGGACAATAGTTTAATGTTGTCTCTGACTAGACAGGACAGTCGTATATAATGTGTATAGACTAATACAGTGTTAGAAAGATAATAGTGTCCCCACTTTAATGCAGTTTTTAAATGTCAACTTTCTGTTCCTTAAGATTTTCAGAAAAGGCTAAGATAAATAAATTTCTTTTGGTTTTAGGCTTGTTTTTTTTTTTAATGGTCTTTCACCGCTTGTCTTCACGTGTTCTTTCTTATGCTGTGATGTGTTTAAAGCTGTAGAGCACTTACATGTTTTTCTCTTTCCATTTGTATCACTTTATTTGTGAAGTATTGTCTGGGCAAGCTTTGTGTAATTTTATAGATTTGGATTGGTGAATAGCAGTATTATATTTTGAGATTACACATTTGTGATATCACATGTACATGTGCATAGGGAGTACAACTTGGAAACTGGATGGTTAGTGCAGGGGGAAATTAGTAATTGCCCACATCACATCTAATCTTTGAATAAACAGCAGTTGTTGCTCTTCAGAGTGTAAATTTACGTGACACCCAAGCATCAGTTACCCTTATCTTAAAAACATTATGTACTCTGTACATAATGTAACAAAGGTACTGCCTTTATTATTTCTCTCAAAACCTGTATACAACTGCCAGTAGTTTTTTGGAATATCTAATTTTGTCACTAGTTTAGTAAAAACCCCCACCTACCCCTACCCAGCCCCCCAAAAACCATGCTTAGCAAAGATACGTACATATTTGTTGGCCAGTATGAATCCAAAAATAATAGGTGAAACATAGATCCAATACAAAGTGTTGCAAAGAGCAAATCCCATTTGAAGTATTGCCATTACCAGGTAGGGATATTAAAAACACAATATTTATATCCTTGGGAAGAGTACAGAAGAAAAATAGCAGAGTTCTTGGTAGATGAAAGACATTCTCTCTCTCTCTCCTTCTTTTTCTCTGTTTTTTGGTTGGTGTTTGTTTTTTTTTTTTTTACCCTGTGGCAGAAGGTGAGCTGGTGTAGGGGCGGCAGCAGGGTTGGTTTGTGGATTTCTTTGTTTCACAGAACATTCCCAAAGATTTTTTTTTTTTCAACTGTTTTTATACATCCATTTTTTAAAGTTTCAGGGACCCAGGAAGATGATATTTTATGGATAGCAATGGCAGGCACTCATCAGGTATGGGCACTGATGTTGCAAGGTGGAAGACTACCAAAGGGAAGGTAAGCAGCTGTAATGAGAGGCATGTGAAATTGCTGCTTGTCTTGATAAACAGCTTTCAAACCCCAAAGAGAGAGATAATCAAATTACACTTAAAATAATTTTTCTCAAGCTGTACTTAGCTTGAAGCTTGCTGCTTCTGTTCAGACTTAAAAGGCGTGTGTCCTTTAAAGTCTGCCTGCTTTTTCCCACACTATTAGATGAAATGAAATGTGCTACTTTTGCTATAAACCTATGACTTGGTAGGGCACATTTGTATAATTGAATGTTACTTTTCATTGCATTTGCTGAATTATCTAGTGATGAGTGATAAACTGAGGTGAAATAAAAGTTAGCAGAAAGGCACTGAATAGTTCCTTGTGCTGCAGTACAGTCGGTTTTATAACTCACAAGTGCTTGTCCTGTAGCTTCTGTTTATGCATAATGTCTGAAGTATTTCAAACTCATTCTTGAACTTGGGTACTATTTTCCTTTAGTGATTTAAAGAAAGGAGTCTGCCTTCGATTCGCTGGGAGTGGAAATGAAGAGAACAGAAACAACGCATACCCACATAAGGCAGGCTTTGCACAGCCTTCAGGTCTCTCTCTGGCTTCCGAGGAACCATGGAACTGCCTTTTTGTAGCGGATAGCGAGAGCAGCACCGTGCGAACCATCTCTTTGAAAGACGGAGCAGTGAAGCACCTTGTAGGAGGAGAGAGAGATCCATTGGTAATCACTTCAAACTTCCCCACACTGCCCTACTAATATTCCTCAAGCCTGACCTGGAGGAACCACTTTTGGGGTGAGAGGGTAAATCAGTTTCCATGGCCATCAATTTCTTAATTTCACTGCTTGGAATGCAAATGTGTGCCAGTTGTGACGCTCAGGTTGTAGTGCAAATTGTTGGTCCTCAGATAACAAATTACTTCACTTATTTTTAAAATAGCCAACTTGATTCAGCATTGTGTGGTCATTAAAGCCAGCTGGATTCATATTGATAATGTAAATGTGAGAGTTTCCATTTCCATGGTTAGCATCCACACTTCCCAGTTTTCAGTATCCTTGTTTTGAAGTTCTCTTGATTTTTTTGGTTTTTTTTAAGCCAGTGAATTTCCATTTAATTACAATTATTTAAATTCATGTCAACATTGAATAATCAAATGTATTAATTTAATAAAATACTTTTTCAGAATTTGTTTGCCTTCGGTGATGTCGATGGAGCAGGCATAAATGCAAAGCTGCAGCATCCCTTAGGAGTAACATGGGACAAGAAAAGAAAACTACTCTATGTGGCAGACTCGTATAATCATAAGGTAAGCATATAGTAGCTTGTTACATACAGGCTTTGCAATTTTTACGACTACAAAGGATTATTTTAGGAACACACAAAGATTGTGCTTGGTTTGGTTAAGAAACAAATGATATGAGTTCCTTTGTGTGGGTTCTTTTTCTTTCCTTCCTTCCCTTATGGGTCCTTCTCTTTACCATTGTTTTGCTGTCACATGCTGCTGTGTTGATATGATGGCCCCTTGGGGCAGGTGAATTTAAAGTGCCAAGTTACAGTTCAGACTAAAGACCCTTTCCTTATATCTTCCCAAAGATGCTGAACTAGAGCAAAAGAGCTAGGAGTGCTTAGTCAGGAATAGTGCAGGTTTGATAAAACCAGGAGAACAAGAGGACTTGCTTTTCCCTTAAAAAAGCCACCCACGTTTTGAGAAGAAGTATTGTGGGTTGCCTCCATGGAACTCTTGAGATAAGAGAGATTATTTTGTGTGATTGTTCTTATGTGATGTTGTATAAACTTTCATGTCTAGAAGGTTGTTAACTGTACATTGATTAAATGCATTAAAAGAAAAGTAATTTGTTTTAATTTGAAGAATAAAGAGTCTAACACTAAATGCTTATTGAAATTCATGTGGCAAATTAAATTTTGTTTCAGGTATTGTATAAAACGTTACAAACTTTGTTGCTATTACTTTAAGAAAAAAACCCTTATCTATCTTTAGAGAAAAAAGTGATATAGAAGTTAGCCTGCCGGTTTTGTTATGCTCTTACTATTTTGCAAATGTTTCCAGAAGAGCAACAAACATCAGAAAAACAAGCCATTCAGCATACTTTTATATCAGAGGGGTAGGTGCCTTTGAAATTATGAAAGAGAACACTGAATGAAGACCAAAGGAAGAAGTAAAGTCCAGCAGGGAATGGGGGGGGTGGGGGGGTGGAAGATGGGAGATGTCATTTGGTAAAGTATGATAACTTAGCTTCTAGGACACGCACTTGGTAGCTAAGGTACTCTAAGTTCGTGCTGGCTTCTGAAAATTTGGGGCATAAGATAATGCAGAACTTCTAACTCCTGGTGGGTTCTTTTCAGAGAAATTTTTTTGTGTCTTTGTTTATCTTAGATTAAGGTTGTAGATCCCAAGATGAAGAACTGTGCTACCCTGGCAGGCACAGGAGAAGCAAGCAATGTTATTGGTTCCAACTTTACACAGTCAACTTTTAATGAACCGGGAGGTTTGTGTGTTGAAGAAAATGGCCGCTTGATGTATGTTGCAGACACAAATAATCATCAGATTAAAGTGCTGGATTTGGACACAAAAATTCTTTCCATGGCAAGTAATACTTATTAAACAGGCTTATAGTGGTGTTTCTTGATGTAAATTACTATTACAGACTTTGACAAGTGGTATAAAAATCATATAGCTAATAAACTTTTTGGGTATAGTAGCTATATTCAGAGAATGTTTTGTGATGATCTGGCAAATAAACATTGGCTGTTAGCACAGTTGTTGAAAGCCTTAGTCTTTGGAAAGGCAACTTTTGCATGAAAACAGAAAGTGATGATCCTCTAGAAAAGAACAATACAGAAACATGAGTTATTACAAAATACAGCCCAGTTTTTCAGTGTGGAAAGCATTTCATGAGCACTTGCCAACTCCCTTTGTAACAAGTGGAAGTTGAAATAGTTTACCAAGTCCTGTAATTAAGCTGTAAGAGGTGATTTTGGGAGGTTGGTGAATTAAAGCAGGATACATAGTGGACTTCCAAGTTGTCAAATTAAAACCACTGTCATAACTGAGCACTGTTGTATTTGCTTATAATCATGAAGGCAAAACAAATTCGTGCTCCTGTCCATCTTACAATGGCACTATGTCTTAAAGTTTTCATATGTATATACATATATGACATAATGGTCCAACTGTCTTCTTGTATGTTTTTAATAGTACACAATCTTAATGTCTGTTTAAATTTTCATATCATGTAACATGTTGGTGGCTTTTCTGGGAAATTATCCTTTACTTTACTCTGCAATGGTGCATGGTTAAAATCTTGGATTTTATTACCGAAGCATGCTGTTTACCACCAGATGAGAAGAAAATACCTACAAATTTTATTTGAAGTAAAAATATAATGCAACTGTTAAAATTTTAAATTGAAGGATACTCTAGCAGATACTCTAAAGTAGTTGTGGATTTTATTATTTTAATAGCAAATATTTTTATTTGGATTAATCAGTTTTATCTTTTTCATTTAAAAGAAAATTTTTCCCTTCCCTTTTTCTTTGTCACTGTAATATTGTAAAGTTTTAGTCCAGTAGCCATATTATCATGTGTTAGTTTTCCTAGTTCGTGTCAGCTCTGAAACTGTGATTGTATTGTGAAAGCCTGTTTGCTTTCAGTACAAATAAAATAAAAATCTTGTTTGATTTCTACTGATAGTTGCCTATCCTGAATCCAGAAGCATGCGATGTTCCAGACAACCTGCCTGTGCAAAAGGATAAAATAACAAGCCTTCCAAAACTGCCTAAATCTGCACCAAACGTTCAACTTCCTTCACTATCCGTAGCTCCTGGCCAGACAATTCAGTTTTTATTAAAGTTGACTCTTCCTCCAGACTCAAAACTGAATGAAGAAGCACCCAATTCCTGGTTTATCACAGCAGAAGGTAAAGTGCCTGTGTTGTTTTATCAGTTGAACAGGAGTAGGTAAGATACAAAGTGGGTTATATCATGATGTGCCTGTAATGCAAGGGATCTCAGTCTGATGAATCAAAATGTCCCTCCCAGTCCTGTGTTCCCATTTGGCCTGGTGATGCAATACATATATATTGAGTTATATAGAGTTGATACATTTAACATTTGGAGTGGGAAGTTTAAAAAAACCCCACCTGATAGGCTGCTTTTTGCTTGAATTAATACATGCTGCATTATTATTTGTTTTTTAACTTTCTTGGAACAAGCTGCAAGTGAGGGCTTGCAAAGGTACTGATCCCAGAACAATTGAGCTTTTTGCTTCTTCAGTTGTTGCCCTCTCCACTGTCTCTATGAACAGCTTATCCCACCCCTACCATCTGTTTCTTCACCATGAAGGTGAAGCATATTGCTGAAAGAGATACCTTTTTTTTTGCTTTTGTCTCTCCCAAAAAGTATTTGAGGTGCATTTATACCTAACTACTTTGAACCTACTTTGCTATAATTCGTGTTTGCATATTTCTGCTTGAATATTTCTATGATAAGGCACGCTTTCTTATGTAAGAGGTAAATTATGGTATGTCAAGGAAGCAAAAATGATTGGCCTTCTTGCACAAGATGACCATTAGTGGGTGTCTGGAGACAGTGCTTTCCAGTGGTCCAGCTGTACCCAAAAGGGAGAATCTATCCATACCCTTGGAAGTACTATATGAAAGCCAATATACAAAATAGCCCATATTTTTTCACATTCTTTGTGTATTGAAACAGTTTTGTCTGGTTATTGAGTAACTCAGGTGTGACTCATTTGCTTTAAGTTTAATACATTTATGCTCTAGGAGAAAATTTTTTTATCTCACTGGAATGTCAATAGTTCTAAAAAGTATATAGTAGGTGCTGTGTGCTTAAGTAAAACCATAAACTAGTGTTCTTGAAGGTGAAGGGAGGACACTTAGCATTCAGACTCTGTGAGAAATTCCTGAAGTTTATAAACACATTTTCTGTAGGACTCTAGGTACCCTAAAGTAAATGATGCATGGTACAGAGAACTGTTACCTCTTGGAGGAAGTGAACGAGATACCCACTAAGCCAGTATAGAGCAGAGGAAAGCTTAACTGACTGTTTAATGAGTTGCTGAACAGTTTAAAAAAAAAAAGAGCCTAGAATGTCATTTTCTTTAGTTTCTGTGTCAAGTTTTTGATGTTGAAATTCCATCATTTGCACCTTCAATAGATTTTTGAAAGCAATACAGAGAACATTTATATTTCCGTTGTGTTCACTCAGTTGTTGCACTGCATTGGAAAACATTTATTTTTAGAAACGCTGCTAGATTTTAAAAGTCTACTAATTTTTAGTAATTGTTCTCTGGCTCAGTTTACATGCCATATTGGTTTTTATGATGATAAATACTTGTTAATTGTTATCCCTGCTTGTAGATGCAGTTTAACTGATCTGAAAGTAAACATCTCCTCTTTTGACTCGTCTTTTGTTGGCCAGCTTTCAAAGCATCCATGTGGTAGCTTAATGAAATTGATTGCTTTTAAAAGCAGTCAACAAATACTGTACAGGCACTGCAATTTGTTTATATGCCTCATGATTTAAAGTAGTGTCTCATCCTAGTTTGTGCTTTTGGAGTACAAATAGATTATTTCCAGGAGAGTCAGCACACTTTTTGGTCTACAGAATCTCCAAATATTGTTGAAGTAAAGATATATGTGATAGCTTCAAGGGTTAGTAAAATTGGAGAATGTAAGCAACCTAAACTCAATAAGTCATTTCAAGCTCATAAATTCTAGAGCCAACCTTTAGGTATTTTCTGAAAAATGCCAAAAAGAGCACTTCATCCATCTCACTTGGAGTAAAATACAGAGTACAATGCAAAGAGCTACGTACATTTATTGTGCAGTTCATTTTTCAGTTCACGTACTCTTAAATATTTAAATAAATGTGAAACTCAAGTTCCGTTGTAACAGTCAGCCTGAACATTGCTAGATTGCAGCAACCCACTTGTAAAAGCAACACTTCTGTTTGGAAATGCCATAATTTACCTGCAGTTTTATGCATTTATGGCAGATACCTTACCTGGAGTATTAGCCCTCTGATACAAATGTATAGCAGCCCGTTAATTTAAGGAGTTTTGCTTGCATATCTCAGAATAAATTTTAATATCCTCTTAAGAGCGTACAGGACAAATTGCAGATCCATTGCATTTAAATAAGATGTACTGTATATATACCTATAGTTCTGAAGCAAAGCTGGGGATCTCTCCATCTTTAAATGGAGGGGTTAAGAAGCATTTGTAAATTACTTATTCTTTTTTGTCCACAGTTGGAAAAATTGGAAGGAAATTTCCCCTAACGTTCCATATGGAAAGAAAGTCTATGTTGTCCTATGGGTAAAACTAGTGTTTTCTGTAGGTTTCAGACATGGTATTAAATATCCTAATGATAAAACTTGTTCTTCTTTTACAGAAAATACCTGGTTGCTTCAAGGACAGTGTCTCTCTGGAGAAATAAAGAATGTTTTCTGTCAAACTATCATTCCCTTTCAGTTACCCAGGAGCTGTCTGTCAACTGAAGCTATCCTGGCTGTCAAAGCATGCCTCTACTATTGCAGCAAAGGTAGCAGTGCCTGTATGATGAAAGGAGTCTCATTCAGTCAGCCTTTACAGATAGCAAGTACAAACCAAGACAGCTTGACTCAAGTTGAACTGATACACGCATTTTTAACCAACTAACCCAAAGCCAGCTAATTTCATACTTTATTTTACTATCCACCATTTCTGTAGGAGAAAAACTTTTCTCCGTTGTTCATTTTCCTGGAGCTTATGACAAAGCTAAGAAATAATATACTTGGTAAAATGAAGTAGATTTCCCTACAGCTTAACATGAAAATTTATCATCACAACCTCATTTCTTTTCATTACAGTAGCAGCAATAATATTGTAATACTCTAGACTCTGTTGCCAATTGTGAATATATTGGATGTATGCCATTCTAAGCAATGAGCAACAATTTTTAGAGTCCTTTTGAAAGAGCTGGTGTTACTTTATGATGTTACTGTAAGAAGTTCTTTGCACTGTACATACTGTTAGAATAACTAGATCATTTTGGACTAACAGTTACAAATTCCTTTTGTGCCCTTATTAAATTTTTAATAGAATGTCAAAACGAATAGTTTCTTTCTCTAGGCTGTAAAAGAAGTATCTTGCTTATTTTTCTGTAATGTCAATTATCACACATGTATTTTGAAAATACATCTTAAACTAGGTGCAGCTCTAATTTTATGCAAACTCAGTGTTTTGCTTAACTAGATATGACTGCCTTATATGAAGAGCATAGTTTCGTGGAAAAATTTCTGTGAAAGGAAGTGTTCAGGTTCCTACAGAAGAATTTCATGCTGATTTCTAACAAAGAATGTGCCTCTATCTAATCTGTATATATATAAAGAAAAAAAAAACACAAAACCATGCCAGAGTTTTTCTGATGCATACCAATTTACATTTTATAGTAAGCGGTAGGTAATGGTTGAATATCTAAACTGCAAAAATTAAATGTCAGCCATTTCAAGGGTGAATCACTTTCCTACTTTTATGATTTCTCTGTAAAGACTTGTCTGAAGACTTCTGTCTTGCAAATACATAATATTAAAAAGAATATTATACTCTTGGAAGTCTGATTCAGAGTCTTTTGAAGTCTCTATTAGTCCCCCAATTTGTAATAGTGGCCATTGAACCAGAACTATGTATTTAATAATGGATTATTTGCATTCATGTTTAGAGGTTCTGAGCTTTTGTTAGAAAACTGGTAACCTAATCTTTGAGTAAGGTGCTTTAAAATTGTCTTACAAAGCTCTGCCTTTGGTGGTTAAGTGTTTTGCAAGTAAAATTCCTTCAATTTGCCGTAGTAAGTAGCAGGAATACAGGAGGGGGTGCAAGTTTTTTAACTTCAACTGGAAGAGTTTCCACAGTGCTTAAGTGGTAATTGGATTAGGCTCTGGGCTCTGGTCATGAGAATCAGTTCTGAGAAGATGATTTTGTTTTAAGTTTGAAGATAGTGTTTTCACATATATTATAAAGTACAGTAGTGAAAGAATTTTTATGTAGTCTTTTCTAAAACAATCACCATTGTTCCTGACACCTGTCAGTAAATCCGCAGTGTGACTTGTTGTTGCTCTTTCTTACTTAGAGCCTGACTGAAATGTTGGTCATGAACCCGAGAGGCTTTTGTTTTTAGGGAACCATATGGACTGGTGTGGTTTTTCCTTCCATTGAAATGCCAGTCTGTCTGCGGGTTCTCTGTAGTACCAGAAATGGTCATTATCTCGCCTGTCAGCAAGGCAAGGGCTGAACTATTATTTTTCTTGTGTTTGTTTTTTAAGCAGCTTTTCTAATTGAGTGTTTCAGCTCCTTTGGGTAAGCCTCTCAATTCTCACATGCCATTTTGAAGGAGAAAGCTTTGCTACTTTGTTCACAGGTTGCAAGTGCTATTGGAAGGATGAAGGTAAAGAAACTGATTTGGGCATTTATCATTTTTTACACTTTAGTACAACTCACTCTTTCCAAATTTTTTGTTTGTTTAACTTTGGATAGTAGCCGGGAAACCTTAGATCAGCTTCCCGCTAGCCCACGAATTTTCTGTTGCTTACTGAAAAAAACAAGCATTAGTTTCAGAAGTTCAGAATAACGAACCAAACTGTTACAGTTATCTTGAATATACAATTCAGCAGATGGATTTTTTTCTGTCATTTTCAACTAGAATGACATTATATTTGTCTATTTCAATCAGATGACATCACTGAATTCTGCCTTTATTCCAGTATTTAAAAAAAAAAAAAAAAAGGACAACAAATTTGTTTTCTTATTGACACTTTTTAATTAATGTATTGCTGTAGGGGAAAGACTGTGTATTCCTAACTGTAATTATAGTGTGTAATGTTTGGATATATTGTTGTAGATATGTTTTTCTATCTAAATGTACATATCTAAATGTGTGTTTAAGTGTCATATCCTTTTTTTCAAGTTTCGACTGTTAGTCACTGTATGTAGACACACTCAGAACCACTAGAAGCTTCTTGGGTGATAGTAAGTAGCAGGAAAACTGTTGCATAAACATCAAGCTGAAGTCCAGGATCAAACTGTAAAGGACATTTAAATATTTAGTTGTAACCAAATTTTAAACAATTGTATTTCAAGGTAAACAGTTTCAGCTTTACTAGTGGAGAGCAGGAATATATCTGTTTGAAACAATTTTTTCTTTATCTTTTCTTTTAAGTCTATGTCTTGCGGCAGATGACTGAATCTTACATAAAGGAGAGTGGGGACTGGTGTACTATATCTGTGCTACTGTTACTCTTTCTACAAAGCCTCAGAGCATTCCTTGCTACTGCTAGCTTTATGCTAAAGGAGAGGCAGAAGATGTGGTACCATCTCAAAAAGACACACAACCCACTATTTACAAAGAAAATCTGTGTATCCCAAAATGCTTTCCTCCTGAATCCAATAGAGTCCTAAAGTCTTTTAGGCAATAACCCCCTTTAGTTTGCAAGGGAGAGCTGCTTTTCCTGACTCATCGTAGTGGGTTTCACAGAGGGACACCGCTCTGATCGTTCTCCTTCATCATCTTAGGAGCAGCAGATTCTCAGTGTGCTCCGGTTCTCGCTGATGAGGTTGCTGGGATTCTGCTCCTCGCTCGCTCAGTCTGTGTGTTCACTGGGATTGGCCTTTAATCACATAGCCTAATGCTGTGTTTGTTTGTCCAAGGAATAGCATACACATTCCCGGAGTCACTCCTTCTGTTTCACTTGTGGTATACAGACATTTGAATGTTCTGTAATTAGAAAAACATGGGTTTTAAAAGCTTCTGATGTTTAGGGATACTATTTCCATTGCTTCCTCCAGGCTTTACAAGGTGCTCTTACAGTAAAGCAACAAGTGCCATAAATGTCACCAGACAGGCAAACAGAATAGCATGTACAAGCTACGGAAATTTATTTCAGTTAAGTACCAGAAAGCATCTTTGAAATATGATTCAGAAAAATAGAAAATGTTACTACTGTGTCTCATTACTGAAAAATCAGATGCATTGATGACTGCTATCTAATGTAGTTTATTAGTGTTTCTTGATATAAAAATTCTGAGCAGATTGTCATGTCTCAGCACTCCCAGATTTGTATCTTACAGTAAAAGTATGTAATTCAAGGCCTTTTCAAAACTGTCTTTCTACTGACTTCAATAGGTTTCGCATCAGACCTTAATAAATTACTATAGCAAATCTCTGAGGAATATTGGTCATGGTTGTATTGTATAATGGAAACAAGTTCAGTGGCATTTGCAGTTTAGTTCTAGTGTTTGCTTTCCTGCAACAGCTTTTGGTTTTGAATGAATAAATTAATAGTTCCATGAAATGTTTTTAGAAATTTTATTTAATTACAGTACAATATTCCTCATTAGATTAGGACAAAGATAATGTGGTTTCGAAGAGGGAGTGTAATGTATTTTAATAGCTTTTTCATGTTGTTTGAATTCAGTAGTAGCTTTCTGTAGTTTGTTCCCCTCTGTTGAAGGAAGAGGAGGGATGCTGACTCTGTAAACCTATTGATGGGCACATATTTTATGCATACATTTTTAGTTGGTTCCTTTTTGTGTTAGATTCTCACATGTCATTTTGGGCTCTTCTACTGGATGCACTTCTTCATAGTTTGTGTTTTGCCTCATGTCTTCCACTTGTAGAGCATTATGTTTGTATAACGCTGTGGTAATGTCGTGATACAAAGCAAGTCCAGACCAGATGAGTAGTACAAGAGAAAGTAGTTTTATAGCATCACGTAAATGCCTTATCTGCTTAGCCTGAGAAAAGGTGCATATGGCTTCCAGTACATTGTATATATTCTTAATGCACTTTTTTTATTCCAATGGGCAAATCTTGTAGCTCAAACCATGCGTAAAACTATTTTTTGTGAGAACGTCAAGAAAAACATTCCTTATCTCTTGCTCAGAGGAGGGACATGATCAGAATCAAGTGACTTTCCTTCTCGTGCAGGGGCATGTCCTTCTGTTCCTTTAATTATTGACTTTATTTTAGCAAAGAGAGTTGTATTATTGACCACAAATTCTCTTGAATTTTTGATTCCTAACAACAAGGTTTTCTACATACATGGAAGCTTTAAATGTAGAGCTATGAGTGATATATCTAGTTGAAAATGGCTTATAGTTCAGACAATAGCAGAGATTTATGTACATTCGTATGATCTGTAATTTTTTAAAATCACTGTTATTCATTAAGACTTACCTCAGAGACACATTGCAGATGAACTCCCACAGAAGTGTGTTCATAAACTGTGTATTGCAACTCAAAAGTAAGTTTCCTTGCTTGTATAATGTGCAAGAAATGCTGTGACACGTTGTGTGTATGTGTCCTCCAGGCTGCAGCTGTGCCACCTGAGAATTTACCATGCCCAGCAGCTTATCCGACTACCCACAGTAACTCTCCACTCAAATCTGCCAGCTCAGTTCATATAATCAATTAAAATTACTAATTTATGTTAGCAAAGATTTAGTATTTAGAATTAATCATTATAATTTTCATTTAAAGCAGTTTGTCAGGGATTAGAGGAGCTTCTCTGTCCCAAGCAGGGGAAGTATGACGATGACAAGTAGTTGGAGACAGTTGTTGAAAATGTGAGACCTGGTTATTTTTTAATTAAACCACCACATCTGTCTGTGTATTCTATAACAGATCATGAATTCAGAAACAGTATTTCTAGTGTTTTACATTCCATTATGTTCATATAACCAAATTTGACTAGTGTCTTCCACCAGAAGCAGCTGTATAAGCTGTAAATGTTTATAAATATATGAACATTTTATAGGTTTTGTACTATCATATCTAAAATGACTTACTCTCATTAAGGATTAGGATTCATTCTTGTTCAGGATTCAGCACACCTATGATTGAGTTTCTGAGTTTATCTTCGTTTCTTTGTCATAATATTATGGGGGATTCTGGTTAGGTTTTTGGATCTATCTTTTCCTCCCATAGTTTCCCCAAGAATGAAATGCAGCCAGTGTCTTGTTACCATGGAGGGATCCAAATAAGATAATTCCCTCCACCAGCCCCTTGCCCCTCCCCTGCTTTAGGGATGAGGATGTAAACAGCAAGTGCAGTAGGGCTGTCACATATAAAGATAACGTTACTTGGCAGTGCACTCCAAAAGGGTGCAAATTTGGTGAGGATTTCAGGATGAGTTACACCATGACACTAATCCCCAAAATGGATAGACCTAGTGTGTACTGGCTTTCTGGGGTTTCCTGCTTCCTAGATCTACTTACCCTATATAATCTTGCTCCATAAAGAAGGCAAGAATTTTGCCCTTATTATTCCTGCAAAAATCTTCATTTAATTGATTCATTAGTACTCTTTATCTTAAGATAACCTGGTAATAATTATTGGAATCTAGGACCTATCTGGGCCCTACCCCACACTTCCAGGTAGCACTAGAATAAGATTATGTCCTCAGGTCAACTTCATCAAGCTTTACACTGATGCGGCTACCATCAAAATTTTTACCTTTACCTCTGGCCCTGTCCAGTGAGGTCCTGAAGTTGTTTCTAGATCTCCCAAAGCATCCCATCAAACTTGAGTAGTCTATGCAGGGATTTTGATGGCTCTTAGTTTCAGGAAGCTTTGATGCTATAAATGAAATACTTTGGCTACTATGTGATTTGAAAGCTACCCCAGTTTGCTATCTTGTTGCAGATTGTGCTTAATTATTTTCAGAGGGTAACACATTATTTGTCGCAGCTGCAAAACTAGAAACCTTGGATATAAGTTAAGGAGTGCTTGTGCAACTGTAATTGCTTATTGCACCTCTTTGCTGGTCCATGGCTTTCAAGTGTACCAGAGAACTGTTTGTCCAATTGCAGGCCCTAGGGCTACGAAAAGAATTGCAAGTATTTTTCAAGTCTTGCCTAGTTCCTTTGAAACATCAACAATTTTGAGCTAAAGAAATCCCACTTGTAAAAATCTGTTCATAAGTCTACCTTAATTTAATGCTCTGTACTCAACATGCCTCAGAAGAACAATATTCCACACTATATTTTCCCCCTTTTGACTAAGTATTGAGAAACTCAACCCATCTGGCCATTTTCAGACTTCATAGAAAGCAAGATAACAATTCCCAATTTGATTTTACATTCATGTTTTTTAAAAATAGGAGCTTGTTTTTCAAGCTTTTGATTAAACTGAAATACCTGGGTTTGAACCATCCATTCAAGGAATCTGTCCTGAGAGTTCCCTATATCAGGTAACTGGCTTCCAGATTTTAAAAATTTGGAATTGATAGTAGAGAGGGGGAACAGAATTGCTCAACGTTTTATGTTTTGAATGTTTAACTTCAAAGCTATCCAGTTTCACTTTTAAAGGAGAACTAGTGCAATTAGAACTGTCTCTTCTGTAAATCATTACCATTAATGTACCATTAATCATTGTATCATTAAAACCTGTGATGGGTCTGTGTGGTTTCTATAAAGAAATTAATAAAGAAAAATAAGGTGGTCGTAAGCTGCAACTGGGGGAAATCCAGGTGCTCCAAGGTTAGCAGCAAGTATCTTTAGGGCCAGTAGTTCAGCCCAATGTGACAGAAATTCTGCGTTTTCATTACATCATGATGGCTGAAGGAAAAAAATCAGTGCCTTTCATAACAACACTTGAAAGCGTATCTTTACAGAAATGCTGAAGTACTGATTGAAATAAGGTATTTGACCTTCATGGTTTGCAAGTTTCAGAGGTTTTTAATTACTAATTCTGAAACTGTGACTAGTTTTCCTTCTCCTTTATGTTTTTGAATTATGTTGAAATTAAGGTGCTTTTTGTTGAAGCTACTCTTCTTACAAAGAACTTTAAAATGTTTTTCTCAATCTTGTGAAACTGTTGTTACCTCTTTTGTACCCTTCAGAACAAACTTGGCAAGGAGATGTCAAACAGCTTGCTGCAGTTGTGATGGGAGTGAGATGGAAGGCAAAACATTCAGTGATCTAAAAGGGCGAGGGTGATGCTTCTTGGTATTTGAGGGGTGGAGGGTTGGTCGTTGTTTTGGTTTGTTTTTTTCCCCTGTTCTACAGATCAGTAAAGATTCTTTAAATGGCAGAAGGTTTTGTGTAGAGGCAGCTAGGAAGGGTCAGGTTCTCTCACTGTGAAACCATGTAACTTCATTTAGGTTATGATGCTGGGATGTCTAAAAATCCCAGCAGTATAATACTGGTGAAGAAAGTCACATTTGAGCACTTAACACCTCAATAAATGTCTCCATATAGTTTAAGGGGAAAGAGGGGGATTTTTTTTCTTCCTTGAGAACTTCAGTGTTGCTTTGTGGACATTGGAATATTTTTGTCTGCTCTTTGAGATACTAAACCTCTGGTTTTCCATTACATGTGATGCAAAGCCTTTCGAATATCTGAACATTTAAAAGATGTGTTTTATGTTTGTTGCTACAAAATATGCAAAGAATTAAAACTGAAGGCACTTCATCTATAGCTGATGTAGATTGTGTAAATTCTTCACATCCAGCGTTGCCTAATAGCGTTCTTAACAATATTCATGGATTATGATCCTTTTTTAAATAGAAGGTAAATGTCCTGTAATATTATGAGAACAAATAAATACACTGTAAAAAAAATGTCAGCCTCGGATATCAGTTCAACAAATAAACAGTGATTCAAGAATGTACTCTTTCTCCTGTGAAACCTCTTTTTCCTTGTAAAGCTTTTTCATGGAAAAATAAACAAAAAATTTTATCTTTTCTTTCAAGGCTGGGTTTGTCTGTCAATCCTTACATGAACATAGGTGTGGAAGTTATGAAATGGGTCTGCCGTAAGGGGTTACAGCTTGATTAAAATCCTTTAATTAACAAGAACTATTTGTTTCATACTCCCTTTCCCACAGGGCTCTGCAGTCGGGGGTGTCAGCCGGCCATTCGGTGACCCGAGGGTTGGTAAAACAGCGTGCAGTCATGAGGACTCCCCAGTTTCAGTGTTACGCAGTGGTCTGGAAACAAGAGATCTGGTTTTATTCCGATTCTTCACATAAGAGAGATGAGAAAGGGCGTACTGCACGAGTCATAGACTGGCTCTTTTGTAGCCTTCAGTTTATTGCGGCGATCCCAGAGCGAGCTTAGCCACTGGAACAGACGTCGCTGTGCTGAGCTCCACTTTGAAGCGGTGTTTGTTAGCCATGTTACTGTGGCTAAACCGTGCCACGGTTTGCAGTGTGTGGGTGCCTGTTTAATAATTATGATTGAACCATATTTTAACAGCAGCTTCTAAAAATATAATTGTTTTGTTATAATAGCTTTACTTGTGTAACAGTTTTGCACCTTTGACTAAGAACATATGGATATAGAGTACTAATACAGGCTTCTTGTGTGCCCCAATACAACCGAGGACTGATACCAACATACCTGCAAATATAAACCCTTATTTATGCTGCTCATCATGGTTTTATTGATACAATGATTTATCATTAATGAAAGCAGTGTATGCCAAAAATTCTGGCATATTTACTGTAGGTGAGCCCCAGCAATACTAAGTGTAGCTCTGTTGATTTTTTTTTTCCCTTGCTAAAGATTATTCCTCATGACTATTCATCCATTCAAATATTTAAAACATTTATGCATACTACTTATAAAGCTCAGCTAACTTTCTTTGATTTCCATCCAGATTAAATAAATTCAGCTTAGCCTTATGCAATAAGTCTGAATTTGACAAACATTCAAACAAATTTATTTGCAATTTCTATGTTTTGTTATGAAGTGCATCTAAAGCTTCTGCCAAGCCTAACAAGCTTAGGCAGGGTTGTGTCATCTCTCAGCATCTTAGTGAGCATTTGCCTCGGATCGTAAAGCTGAAAGTTTGCTTCCTTTCAGTCGTCATCTCCAAAATGACACCTTCACCCCCAACTGTTATCTAAGTATTCTTAAAACGATAAGGCTATATGTACACAGACTTGTACATTCTATGTGCAAACAAATCTATGATGCTTATGTGTATAATGGCATCTGTGTGACTGAGCTGGACTTGCGCATTTTGCCAGAACCCGGGGAGGCACTGCCCGGTAGAGATTTCTGTGGTCACAGAGTCGCTGCTCTAGGAAACAATTAATTAGGTTGTTTCTAAAGGCAAGGGAGAGGAGCCTTTCATGTGAAATTCGCTAATGGGGCCAAGATATTTTCTTGTTATTGCAAGGGATTCTGCAGTCTCCTGCCAAGAGGAACTTATCCAGAGATCGGGTAGATGGGGCTTTAAAAGGCTTCTCTCCCTGCCCTGTCCTTCCCATCTGCAGCAGTTTCCTGTGGCTGTTTGAAACCATGACCCTGCTGCCTCATCTGAATTTTATCTTTTCTGCCTGTCACCCTGGTGTTTCGTGCACACAATCCCACCAGGAACCGAAAACGACACCTGATGGCTATTTTATGTGCCGCTGTGTGTAGCAAAATTCTACCCTCGCTGTAACTGGGCTTTCTAGAGCCGGTTTGTTCTCCTTTGCCCTCTTCCTTAAGCACAGAAATCCAAGCAGAGGTGAGGATTTCAGCCTTCAAGTGTAAAAAACTAGCTTTTTAAAACATTGCTACAGCAGCACATGTCATTTCTTTCATTTTTTGGAAAAGCATAGCCAGCTGTAACCCTTAGGAAAAATATGGAGACATTTAACTCTCTCAGGCATTCCCTTAAGCAGAGTATGTGGTCTTACCGGTGCTCAGAGCTCCTAACGAGAGGCTGTAAACAGTGGGTATATTTTCCAAACACTGAACAAAGCTGCAATATTAAGGAGTAGTTAGATATTAACGAAGAGGTTGTTTCAGTAAAACCAAAGATTTAGTCAAACTGACCCCTGTGCTGTATATTCACTTGTGAATTCCATCCACCGTGGAACTGCAATGCTACTTTTGATCTTTGAAGCTACCGTCGCAATTATTGTCCTTGAGAACTGCAAAGTTGTCCTAACGCCGTCTTTATTTACTAAGGAGAAGACAGGTTTAATATCTTCTTCGTACAGCAGGGCTTGGGAAAGCACATCACTTCCCTAGCGAAGGTCTGAACCCTGTGCCTGAGGTGACGGCACACACGTGCGACGTGTTTTAAGCAGAGCAAAGCAGAGCCAGCAGTTTAATGGTCAGCAGCAAGCGTAAGCAGTCGTTACATCAAGGCCTCTGTGCTTTCCCGCCCTCCCCTTATGCACGCCGACACACTCATGACTTGCCTAAAGCTGTGATGTTTTCCAAGTTGTTATCTGGGGTTGATACTGAAATACAGAGCTCATTAAGAATGAGAAATGTAACTTTTTTAGAATCTTAATACATTCAGTAAACGGAATCACAGGAGAGAATCTAAAATTGAAATGCACCAAGCCGTGCGTAGGAGCATCGATGCCTAAATGGAAGTTAAATCCAAGGGAAATTTGCTGGGGGCTACTGAGAAACCTGTCATTTAATTTTTTCTCTCCTTTATGGAGTTGAGTGAAGAAGATGGATTTAATTAGCATTTTTGCTGTGCTCTTAGCAGTGGAAGTGCTATAAAGTGCTGTTGTTATCGCAGACTCGAATCAAAGGAGGTGCATGTGGCAGAACTTCTTAGACAGTACGAGGAAGGCGCAGAGGTTGTACTGGGACGCTCAGAAATGGAGTCCCCAGTAAAAAGTGACAAAATCTGCCTCACAAATTCACTGGTAAGTGTAAAATAAAACATTTACTGAATCATAACAGGATTAGTTATGAATTTAAACAAGCAGAGGATTAAAATTTTTTATTTACTTGAGGATGCTGAACAGAACGATTCTCTTTCCAGTAGGCGTAAGTTACATGGAAATGCATAAAACACAGGAAAAAACAGAACTTTACCAAGAGAAGTGAACTAGGATGGATGCTATATTTTATACAGAAGTGTAAGCATCTTTTTTCTAATATACAGCGAGCTTGCTGATTTTAAAAACTGTATTTTTAAATGTTAGTGGATGGAGAGTCTCAGCAACTTTGTGACCCACTTCTGGTCTGTGTGAGTGTATCCCCTTTCACACGGTTATCTGTTTTTCTTATACACTCGGTTCAGGGTCTCTCCTGCTTTCAGATGCTGTGGTGCCTAATCACCGTGATGTCCTCTGGGACTCTTTGTATCACAGTTTTGGTCTTCACAGTAGGAGAGACTACCTTATTGTAGACACCTGACAGCAGGCATGCATCTGTTCTCATAGAATAGTCTGGTTAAGATGAAACCGTCACAGTGTTTGGTTTCCACCTTCCCCTAACATACAGAAAGCTTGTGGAGTACCTCATACAGCAGCAAGCAAAAAATGATCAGGATTCTTTTGGATTTAATCTGTGTTGAAGCTTTGCACAGTCTTGAAGGAAATACATATTTATGATTAAAGTGGTCCCAGGAAAGAGCTAACTTGCTATTTGCAAAAAATCCCAATGAGTTTATGTTGTTAGCCTAGAAAAGTTGTATATTTTAAACTGAGAAATGCTTACAGTCGAAGACATTTTCAGAAAAAAAGTGATCAAGTTATTCTGAAGCAATTCTGACCTGTCAGCTTAACAATAAGCAATGATATATCCTACCCATTTTTTTGTCAGCCAAGGAAATTAGTGAGGAAAATCCACTAGGATTACGTTCCAGCGCGGCACTTCAATAGTACATCTCAGCATTAAAGTCTACTGAATTCCCCTCAATTTGGGAAGACACTCAGATTCAGTAGTAAATTTGACTCTAATATAAACCATTTGAAGGCTGAACCCTTAGGTGGAATAAATTTTCCTGCTTCTAACTGGACAGTGGAGTTTATACATTTCTCCCAGGCAGCAAATAGATGCATTTATCCCTACATTGCTGCACTCCTCTCATTAATCTCTGCTGAGTTTCTTCTTAATGACTATCACTTGATCTTTCTCACTCCACCTTCATCTCTCTAATTAGTTCTCCCAAAGCTTGCAGCCCATTGACTATCTGCTTGTAGCTCTTTTCACTCATGAAAGAAAAGTAATTTAGTTTCTCTCATACTGGAAAAAAAATATTCCTAACCTGTACATCCCTTTCCCTTTCCTTTTTACGCTCATGAAATATGCCATTAGCAAGAGCTCCTGCTTCCTTTATTTCACTTCTATATTACATCCCACTAATTTGGCTGTCCCCATGCTGACTGCTGAAATTGCTCTCAGCAAGGTTTCTAATGATCCATTTTAGCCAAAGCTCTTCAATCTTCTTGGCCTGCCAGTTGCCTTCAACATATACAACCAGTCATTTAGTTTTGAAATTTTCACTTTGTTTGCTTCTGTACTTCCCTTTATTCCGGCTCTCTGCATACTTTGGAAACTGCTCCTTCATCATGTCCTTGGCTGAATAGTCCTCGTCTTCCCCATCTCCAGCTTTTGGTGGGAATTGCCCTGGACTGCTGCTCTTCCTTCCCTCTTCCCTTTGCACACTTTGTCTCCGGATGGTTCAGCAACCACCTCTGCTGAGGAGTCAGAGTCCTACCTCTCTCCTCCAGAATGGTCTCTTCATGGTCTCTTTCTATCAAACTTAAGTCTCATCCTTTATTTATATCCTTTGAATTTATAAGATTTAATACAGCTGAAAACTCCTAATCATCTCTTCACTATTCCTTCATGTTACTCCTTTCCTTTATCAAGCAATCCTGCTGATGACAGACGAGCCTTAGAACTTCAGCATTTGTTCAGATTTCAGCATCTCACTAAGTCCTTGCATTTGGACAGTATATGAATTTTTGCAGATTTTTTTTCCCATCTTTTGTCTTCTCTCTCTCTCGTCTGAACATTTGTTCGAGGTTTTCTACTTCATGTCTCAATCGCTACAGCACACCATGTTAGTTAACAGAAGCTTGTCCTGCTCTTACCTATCCAAAATGTGACTTTGTCAAGTGTTCATTTTGCAGCCCCAAGGGTGATGACTGAAACTTTACCTTCTTGAATCCCACTGCCAGCTCTCCCTCCTTGCTAGTATCAAGCATACGCTGCACCTCTGCGTATTTCAATATGCCATTCACAGCATAGTCATATCCAATCTGTGAGGTTTTATTCATTTTCAAGATACCAACTCCTGCCTCTGATTTTTTCATCTTTCTGCACCATTATCCACTATTAATCTTGCAAAACTTGCAAAAAGTACCTTTGAGGCTTCCCTTAATTTTCAAAAGGATTTCCTCATCAATGCTGGCAAAGCCTTTCTTACAACACTGAAATACTGTCAACATTCAGGCTCTCCTGGACTAAGATCACTCACTCTTAAACCAACAATATCTCATCATTCGCTGTCAGGCTCCGTCTGTTGGCTGCACTGTACCATTTGTTGCCGGTTGGTGAACATCGGTTGTAAGCTCTCAGTGGATACGGGACTTTCTTCTCCCTGTGTGTTTACACAACACTTAATGCCATGGAGTTTTTCCTGAGAAGAACTCCTAGACACTATGGTAATAACAGTTGGTATGACAGGTTTATTTCCCTAGCAGTGCTTAATCTTAGCAAAACAGGTTTAAAAATAGATTCAAAAGCCAGAAAAATACAATAAATGACTTCTACAAAATTTCAAGTTCTGCTTCCATCATTCCAATGTCTTGCTCTTGCCTATCTCTTTGTAGATGAATCTGCCATTGCTTGTCCTGCTGAAGCTTCAGCAATGTACAAGCAAATAAATTAAAAAACCTTCCTGAACTGGGGGGATTATGTCCTTAGTCCAGGAATTCTGGAAGGGCGCATGGAGTTCAGCTGAGCTGGACGTCTCTCCAGGTTCAAGTCCTAAAGGGTCCAAAGATTTTATCACGCTTTTTATAGGGATGTTTGATCACATGCTGAAAAAATGTTGAAGTTGGCTAGGTATCCATCTGTCTTCACAATATTTATTGGCTTTTTTAGTTTGTTCTAGTGGATAAAGAGATGATTGATGGGAATGGATAAAAAGCAAAAGAGCATCAGACATGGGGTTTGGTCCTGCACTGTGGTATCTCTGTCTTCCACCAAAATACAACAGATCCTACACACATGGGAGTGAAGGATGTGCCTTCCCATTGTGGGCTGCTGCGGTAGGTGCGTTTGGAGTGTCTGGAGGAGGTGAGGTTTGTGGCTATGTTTAATTCCCATAGAAGTTCACTCCATGGCTTTGGACAAGCCACAAGGGTGTCTCCTGAACTGCTGGTTGTTACCCTTATAATGGAGATCTGAGTGACTGATCAATGTTCTTTCTTAACACCTACCTGACTTTTTTATGTTTGGCACTGAGCATCTGGAAGATTGTGAACAATTTCATGGATTTTACTTGATGTTTTGAGTGGAAGAATTCAATCTCCGCAGCCACAGGTCTACTTTTCTGTGTAAGCTGTTCTCTCCATACTTCTCCACACTCAGCATCAGAAGCTGCTTCCCATCATTCCTGTATCCTTTGAGGGACACATGTTACCGCTGCTCCTGCAGAGTGGCACAGGATGGAGTGAATCCTCCGAAGAAGCTGCCAGCTCCCTCTGCCATGGGGGAGGCTTTTGTCTGTTTGGACTGTAAGTCATTTCTTCTGAGGAAAGGCAGTGGTCTAAGTCCTGTTAATGCTGGTTAGATGGCACTCTTCCACGGGAAGCCTGTCTCAGTAGAGGAAGGAGACATGTAATGATCTCTTATTTGTTGTTGGGATGTACTGCTGGGCCGTGACTTTGCTGTAATTCATGAAACAGTGATGATTTCATCTTCAGTATTGCACACGGTCCGGGCAAGAGGTAATGAAAGGCATTTATAACTGAGGCCAGCAGTCTGCCAGGACCGACATCTCCTGGCCAGCCGGAGAAGGTAGGAAGCCTTGCCCTGAGATGGAGTTGTGTGAGACCTCAGTGTCAGTGAGGAACCCAGGAGTACTCCAGGTGCAGTGTGAATACCCAGACGGATAGGTGGTCAGGAAGCCTTTTCTTGGGGAACTTCTGCAATCCTACATAAATCTTCTGGCCTGGCCTGGTTTATTTTTACCTTTAATCCTGAAGAATTCCTGTCTGATATTCTAACCTTATTTTCTCATGTTTTGTTAGAACTGACTTGCAAAGCCTCATTCCAGTATGCGTGGGATCCTGAGCTTAGCTTTTCACTAAAAGCTGCCTTTTTAACTCTTTCACCCCTTCCCCTAGCTGATTTTCCTTTTAAGATAATACAGTATCTGAGGAAAATATTGGAAGGAACAATGTGCTCTTTTCCCTTTTCTGTAAAATGGAGGGCCTTGAAGTGTAAAGCACCTAGTACACGACATTAACATTGGGAAATAGGCATCTAAGACCCATAAAAGTCAGTAAAAATTTTAAGATATTATCTTAGGAACTTAATTTTTTTTTCCAGATTCCCTAACTTTGGTTTATTTATTTTACAGTCCTAAGAGAGTCAGACATACATCTTTTAAAATTAAAAAAACCCTATGGCTAATGCAATTAACGTTTTAGTCAAGAATGTAAGGCTACATAACCAAAACTGTCATTAAACACAACAGAGCCCAAGTTGGGTCTTGTCCGTTACAGCAGTGGGAGTTGAAAGGACTCGATTCTCAATTATATATCAGTTTCGTAATCCCCTAGACCATAATTAAGTACTGTTCTTGTTGGTACTGGCTAACTAATATTTTTGGAAAGCTTTTCTACTTATTGCTTCATCAAATTACAAATTTCTGCACAAAACTGACAATTTTAATGGCATTTCAATGTTTTTCAGTTAGAAGAATGTAAACAAGGTGTTTGAGCCAGCTTTCTAGAATACTTCATCTTTCCCCTGCCCCTGAATATCTAGCTGTTTAACTTCAGTTGAAAATATATTTGGTTTTTTGGGGGGTGTTCTCAGTTTTGACTTATGAAATCACTTCTAAATCAGAGCAAAATCATTTTCATATTATTTTTCCTACTGAGAAAGAAAACTCATTTTTAAGTGTCAGCATTTCCCCAGAGATGAAATTGCGTGTCCTGATGAACTGTATGTGGCAGAGGTAGAGGTGCTGCACCAGAGCCCAGGTGCCCAGCCCAGCCGTGGCAGGCAAAGGACTGCACATAGCAGGAGCTGCCTGCCCAGAAGAACCAACAATCTGAGAACAAACTAAGAAGGAGGAGCTGGATATTACACACAGAGGGAGTGCAATAAAATACAAGTCAGAGATTTCAGATCAGCATGGTAAGCAAGAGCACGTTGTTAGAGTAGCCCTTGGCCTGCCTGATGCCTCCAAGTACCACCGCTCTCAAAATTTCCAAGGCAGGGTTGAGTCGTTGGTGGGGCCAGGCAGCTTACAAGCAGAGAGTCTAGTAGCATCTGTGCTTTTCCATGCCAGATCCTCTCAGTGCCAAGGAAAGGTCCTGCACAGCTTTAATTTGCTAGGATAGACATAGTCTCTGTGACCGAATACCCTAGAAGCCAAATTCTACAAAAGATTTGTTTTGGAAGACTGTGATCTTTGTAGAGTCTACTTATTGGCCACCAGTTTTTCAAAACTATGTACATGCTTCATTGTCCAGGCACATTGCTGCTGATGGCAAACAGCTTATTCACTGTAGTAGAGGTCAGCCCATAAATAAACACAGAGCTGCATAAGCACACACTATTTTTTTCATGTGCCTAGCACAGCGGGGCTCCAGCCCTAACTTGGGGTTGCTGAGTACTGATTTAATAGAAATAAATGAGGAAAATTACAGATTTTTTCTTAGATGTCCATTATAGGCTTTTTAAAAATCCTGCACTCTTACTTATTTAAAACCTTTGACTGCAGATCCCCCCTCTCCAGGAGAACTGACAACCTGTTATAAGCAGGCCTATATGATGACAGATATGTGATTATATTTAAATAGCCCTGTCATAAAAAGCATTTCCTAGGTAGTTTTTTTCTTAGCCTGATATTTGAAAGGTTGCATTGCATTTTCTGCATTCTTAATGAAAACCTTCTGCAGTGTGAAAAAAGGAGTTAAAAGCCCTGAATTAAGCCTGTAGGTACCATTTACCATACAAAATAAATATGTAAAACCTAAAAAAAAAAAAAATCTATAACGTGTCTATGGGAGTTTCTTATGGTGGCAAAAAATGTTCCACTCTGTTTGAAGTACAGATGAATTTGAAACTCACTTCCAAAGAAAGGCTCATGTTGCTAATCTCCCGTGTCCTGCTGTTTGAACTCATCAGCTTCAGAGATGATAAGAACATGTTATTATGCAAACTATCAAAGTTTATTTACACAACTTCTTAAAACAGATTCTTTCAGTGGCATGGCCAGGTGGTTAGTATCTATTGTCAAATTTTTTATGCATGCCAGTTTGGTAGTACACATTCTCCATCCTGTAAACAAGATATTGTCCACTGTACAATGCTCTGTCATCCTAAATCTGAGGGGTTAATGCACTCTCATCTTTAATCTCCTGGAATCCTTCTTTTCCTTTGATTTTAAAATCTATGGACACTTTCACAGAGCACATCCTTCAATAAACATAATAAAAAAATCAAATAACCTAAGCAGCTTTAAGTTCAAAATTAATTTTAAAAAAGCAGGAATCTGGCAAGGCAGTGCTAATCTACCATAAAGTTTTTCATCTTTGCAAATCCTGGGAGCACTCCAGTGTTCCCAGATTGTCAGGTGAGCTCTCTGTTCTAAACATTTCTAAAAGTAAGTGGCTTAAGCACTTAAGCACTCAATTCTGGGACTCCCAACTTAATGCTCCCTCTAATCGATCTAATTTTCAAAGGATGGCTATTCAACGCTTTCTTCTGGTATCTATAAACTGAGGCAACAAGATCACTCATCTCTTTTATAAGTGTAGAACACATTTTTAACATGTTTAATTTAACTACAAACCATTTGTAACAGTTGTGCGTCATGAGGTCTTCTATATTTAAAAAGCTTTCCTTCTGTGTGGGACATAAATCACAGAATAAAATGTATCAGGTAAAATGGGAAATGGAGATACCATTTTATATACAAAGGAAATACTGGAAGATTTATTATCAGTGATTTTCTTAAATCTGCTTAGACAGCCAGGACAACATTTTCCAGAATGGATATGTCTGCAGTTTTTCACATCCATAGGTCAGCAGTTTGGGGGGGATCCTTGGAGAGCTCAGACTCAAACTAAAGGGCACCGACAGTAATGAAATGTCTTCCAGTGAGGACCAAACTGCCAGGGGCTGCTGGAAATCACCACCCCAAATGAGGGGCTTGGCGTCACACCTAAACCTCCCTGAAGTGGTGGAGCTGACAGTGGGAGCTTTTGTGCGTGTTGAAAACATCACTGACTCGGTGTCACAGGAATCAACCTTTAACTGGGAGCCTTTGGCACATCAGGGTATTTTGAAAAAAATTAAATATTCTTATGTCTTAAGTCAAGTTACAGCAACTTAAGAAGATCAGCTGGACATTTGTGGCCTATGTCATCAGCAGGGTTATTTGAGTGAGCCCACACTGTGAAGGCCACAGTAACTTAGATGATTGCTTTGCAATTGCTGTGGACTAGAAGACCACAGCTTCAAGGTGGCAGCAAAGTCACCTGAATGGTATTGCAAATTCTAGACAAACTCACTGAGAAATGTTAAGCAACTTGGCTGTTTTTCACATGGGAAAAAAAAAAAAAAGAAGTGCTAGCAGAATGTCACTTTTAAGAACCTTGCGCAATGCAAATACTTAACAAACACTTCCACAACCTTGGAATCCAAAAATGATTTTCACTTCCCTGTCTCTTTTGACATTACTTCCCCTGAAAATGACAAGTGCCTCAAAACTGCGTATTGCTTTCCAGCTAAAGCTTGACCTTTGCTGCTTTTCTTCTTCAACAAGTAACACTGCTAAAATTATACATCAGACAAGAAAGCGAATGAATCATCCAGCTATGAAAGACTTATTTTGAAACTGTAGGAAAATATATACCTAGGCATGTGGTTCTGGAGCTGATTAAATCACCACATTCGCAAATCCTTAGACCTTAGCTCCCTGTAAAGTTGATTTAAAATTCTGAGAGGAAGACCACAAGAGAAAGTTGCAGAAGAGCATACAGCAGATATGCAACAATATCGACTAACAGTAAAACCAAGATTTCTGGTAGTTCGTGTGGTGCTAAGGAGGACAGAAACGCTCACAGAATTTTAGAATCATAGAATATCTGGAGTTGGAAGGGATCCATAATATTGCAGGTTTCATTTATATAGATAACATTTTCAGTTGGGTTGCATCTACCAAAACTCTGCTTATTCATGTGAGAAACCAGAACTTTGGTTGGCCAGAAGACTTCCAAGTAGGAGGTGAACAAGCATTGCCCACCTCATACCTATTTAGTACCTATTATTGGTGGTGTCAGTCTACTCTCAGTGGTCATGCAGCCACCCTCCAAGAATATATCATCACAGCTCACTGGGATTAGGCGGACTTTGCAGAAAGGTGAAATACTGAGAAAAGTGGGAAAGAGAAGTGCCTTTAAGCAGGTCCTTCCAGAAGTGAGCTAAAGCACAGTGCTGAAGAGACAATAAGAGCCATTTTTACGCAGTATATTTCATCCCCAGATGTGGTTAATCTTGAACAGCTGCTGCCAGGACTGAGCCTGTTCTGTGGATGAGAGGACTATACCTCTCTATCCCAAACCAGAAAGAATGTGCAGAAAGCAAAGATACACAAATTAAATCCAGCCAACATGTTCATGACTTTATTTATATTGGGAAGGTGAAAGACAGAGCAGACTTTCTAGGCTATTTTGGTAATCAGAATGATTTAAAAACGTGGCTAGGCAGCAGAGTGTACAGACCTTAGGCTGTTCTGCCAGCTCATCTAAGTCATCATCGGCAGCATCACTTGTTATTTGGTTACTAGACATCCTTGGGGCTGAGCGCTTCAGTCATGCTGCAGCATTCCAAAATGTTTCGTCTGGTTTTTTTGTTTGTCATCTAAAGAAAAGGACATGTGCCCATGGAGGATATGATTGGATGAGCAACTTCATTTGCCTTTGTGGTCTGCTCTTGAAGTTGGACCTCGGATGCAATGACAAACCAGTGCTAGATGCACATCAGTTACAAAGAGAAGTCATTGGGAGCTGCAAGGTTCTGCAGCTCATTATGGCTCGGGCACGCCATTTGAAGCTGAAAATCTTGGCTACTGTGAAGGGAATGAGCAGCAGAGAGGTAGCAGCCTGGGCTTCTGATTTTCATTTGGGACACAATACACAATGGGGGAAACTTTTCCAATCTACTGCAAAGTGGGACAGCAAATTTTTTGTCCATATGTCACGTGTCTCTCCTACTGCTGGGGTCTGGAAAGTGAGGGATGACAATAATAATTGCAATTGTGAGCTAAACTCTCAAGCTAAACTTTCAACAGAGCTGACAGAGACAAGGCTTTGTGCCTTTCTTAATGTGTACTTAAATTTACATAGCACCCTTCATCTGAGAGGTCACTTAAGGGCTATACAAATACAGACCAGCATATTAATATACCACTTTTATCATATGGGAACACAATCCTATGGCACATCATACAGGAATATGACATATGTAACAACTTAAAATGCATTGCTGCCTGCCATACTACCACATAGAAAATATAGGTAAAGTGAAAGTAGTTGCCTTAGCTGGAATCTGGAGATAAAACCCCTATTTTTGGGGCTTTTTAATGACTACAGAAGAGCAGAGCCTTGTATTGGAGTATCATTTGACAAAGGAATAATTAATGTAACAGTGTTAGGTTAGATGCTAGGCATGTGCTTAAAATTGACCTCTAAGAAGACTCATTTGCATGAGTTGTTCTGTCGCACACCCCACTTCAGGGACCAATAATCCCTAAACTGTAGAGATGCCTCGTCCCACAACTGCTGACTGATACCTACACCTATAAATGATTGAGAATACCTAAACAAAATGCCAGGACTTCTCTATACAATTGTAGGAAAGGCCAACGGTACCTAAGTGGGACACTCTTCTCTCTTCACAGTGTACAGCAAGATTAGGTGCTTACAAACACCTTGCATGGGAAGTCTTTCTAAAATCCCTTTCTTCTCTTGCCCATGAGCACCAGTCAGGACTGGTCATTATCCATTTGTCCGCTTCAGATTCAGAGTGTGAATGGGTTTCACTCAGATGACAGCCATCTCACTGAGCAAGGACTCAGCCAGGGCTCCCCGCACGAGTCCTGCAATGGAGTGGGAGTGCTGGAGCAGGGGTGGGCAGCTGGGCCACTGCTACTGGCCCAGGGGGAAGGGAAGCACCATCACCTCAGTACCGTGGTCCTCCCAAACACACGTGGGTGCCGAAACTTAATGTAGAGATTTTGGCAGTCAAAAATGGAGATGGTGGTTAGGTTCTTCTGGGGCTGGGCACTGGTGGAGTGCAGGCAATCTGATTGCTAAGACTAGACTCACACACCACCTGAGTAAGCAGTCTGAGTTTCACCCTTAAGCACAAGTCCTTATTTCAGTGTTGTCTGAAGTCCTCCTTGAGGTTTTAAATCCTTGCCCTGAAAAAATTTTCTCTTGGTAAGATACATGATTTAATAACCCTTTTAAAACATAATAAGAAAGAAAGAAAATTGAGAACCCAAGTTCTGCACAGTAAGGTCAAATACTCAGTTCCTTCTCCAAGCTGAGCTCATCATGCTTGGAAAACTCAGGACATAGTTGTGTTGGTCCAGCTTTTCTTTAGTGTTTTAACCTGATGTCCAAAACAAAGCAGTAAATTAGATGAATCTGTCAGCTGAAATTCAATGTCCTTAGCTGAAACTTGGCGTGTATCTTTGCCAGCTCAGTTATAGATTTTTTTTGATGACTATTTGGCTTTTTATTTCTCTCTGTGCCTTTTTTTCTACCTCCTTCTTTTCTGCCTTAAAATGTACTTTCCATTACAAGAGTTGAGCGCAGGAAAGCACCACCTTACTAACTTCTCTAATGTAGCCATTTTACTTAAATATTCTAGAGACTACAGCCGTTTTCTATTAAACTTATAGGTTTCTTTCTTTCTTTCTGTCATTGGAACATGCTTTTAAATGTAAATTATTTTGTTTCTGAGGTGTATGGAAATGAATGTAATGTGGAAATTCACTTTGCTCAAATGAGGCTAAACAAAGCATTAAAAAGATACAAGAGCATATGATCCCGATCAATGCAGGGACATCTACTTAATTTCCATTGCTGAGTTCTGTAATTCCAGCACCTGTGAAATTAGTTTTTCTCCAGGTAGATCTTAGTTCAAACACTGAATAACACAATGTATTTCAGAGATTTAGATTTTATCAGTGCACATTTTAGGAGTCACTTCATGTCAAAGTTGAGTGCATTGTTTCAAATTATGAAGGAAATTTTTATACAGTCAATTTGTTCCCTTTCCTTTCTTATCTAGACCTCATAGTGATGGCATCAGCACTTTAAAAAGCCCTATTCGCTGCTTGTTGTAACATTTGACATATCACATCCTTACTTTACTTGCAGGTCATTACCATCTTGAGAGGGGCCTGAAATGCCATGGGAAAAGGTAGCTTGAATCATCACTCCATTCTCTGTCCTCAGTTGATTGAGTGCAATGCTGATTACCAGGGATAGTCAGAGCCGCTTAGAAATTTAAAAACTGCTGCCCTTTCTCTGGTGTCTGGATTTGCGGGCTTGTTGCTAGCAATTCTAAAGAAGCCATGGTTCTCCAGCCCAGAGAGCAATATTTACCCTCTTTTCTGGAACTTGCCATGATTTCTTCTCAAATTTCTTTCAATATCAGTAAGGGAAGCCGAAACAAAGAAAAAAAATCTAAACTTTAAAGCTTTTTTTGGGAGGAAAAAATAAGCTAAGGTAGCTTTCTAAAGAAGTAGAAACTGAGTTGAAGAAAGTTGGCTTTATTAAATTCTGCTTTAAGGCTTGACCTTAAGTTCTACAGGTCACATGAAGAGCAGCAACATTTCTATAGACTTTTTATGTAGGTGTCCTGTTGCTGACCTATGTTCCTAATAAACCCCCAAAAGAATGACATCATACACTTCCATATGGATACAAAGGGAAGTTTGAATCTCCCAGCACCATGCATTTGAAAGTTTTCCTGCTAGTGATATTAATCTATAGGCATAGCTTTATCTATACCCCTATACTAAGTGACCCAGAATTAGACTGCCCAACGCTTTTATAATTACAGTCATTTCTTAATCAAGGTGGAATCTCAATCTTATTTAGGACAGTGAGAATCCAGAATACTCCCACTAAACATAATGACATTATCAGAAGTTTGCATATGAAAAATAGTAATCAGTGCAGTAATGATGTGTATATAACTTAGTTTAAATGCAGGTCTGTCTTTCATATGTATTTAAATATCTCTTCAAACATCTATGTATCAAACTTCAGCTGTATCATGGGTCTAGCTGTCTCAGAAGGATGTACCTCAGGTACTGAGATATATATAGAGAAAATAACTAGCTCACAAAAAGAAAGAATTTAACAGAATTCAGAATGGAATCCTCATCTCCTTTCCAGCCCATGCTTTTATCATAGCACCTTCTTTTTTCCTGAGCCATGGAACAAAAGAAATAAAGCCTAATGCAGATTTTATTTTCTGTAGAGTGGCTGTGAAATTGCAGCTCCACAAAATCACTGTCCTTTACACAGTGGGAGTGACTCATTAGCAGTGTCAAGGGTTGTTTGCTCTTCTGATCTGCTCATTTACAGAGCTGCATCCAGAAGCCTGTTTACACAGGACTCCTTCCCTCTGTTTATTATTTTCTGTTAATAAAAATACTTCTCCCCCTAGCTCTTCATTGCCAGGAGCTGATAGACTCCAGCGGCCGGCTGTGAGGTTGTACCCACCAGGAGGTGGTCCGGCGCTCCCCAAGGCTCCAACAAGAACAAGCAGATGGTCCATGTAGGTGGGATGCTAGAGTGGCATTTGAGAATATCAGCAGTTATAAGAGCTAACACTGACATTAATTTTGGAAGTGGGACAGACCCACTCAATGGGTTTTCAGTCTTGAAGCCATCTGTAACTTCCCAGAGTTAGCTTATGTTTTCCTGGAAGAGCATCCAGCACATGCCCACTCCAGGGCTCCTTGGCTCTTCATCTGTGTGTTTATGTCAATGGCAGACTCCATCTAAAGAAGTAATCCCTCTGTTGCCATCGTTGAACAGCATGCAGTAAATGAAAGAGTTAAGGATAATCTAGTAATTAGAAACAACCTGACTCCATGTTTTTGCCCTATCAGTCTTCCTAAGAGAAATGTATGAATCCACATGAGAAAAACGCTACCCTTTGTGGCATTCATAGATTGCTCACTCAAGTGATCACTCAAAATCACATTTTATGACTAAGATGCATCTCTAAAAACAACAGCAAAATGTACAAGCTAGCAACAAGTAGACTTTGATAAAAGGAGGGAGAGCATCCTCTCTTTCCATCAGACTTCAGCTAAAGTTGGTTAAATTGCATGTTACTAGTTTATCACAATTCAGCCTCAGGCTTTAGAAGTGCAAATACTCATATGGCCTTTGTCCCTTCTTTCCACTAAGAAGTCTGGACTAGTTATTACATGCTATTTTTATTCTAGCTACATCTCTATGGAGTTTTCAATGGGAAACCTGCAGCAGCACCAAATGGATCTATTTTTCCTTTTACAGCTTTTTTGCTGTGTACATTTTTGGTTATTCCAAAGTTGAAAAGTGAGAAAGCAGCTTCCCATTATGTATCAGCATTCCCAGTTGGCAGGCCGTTAGAGATGAAATATCAAATCACAGGTACTGTACAGAGATTTAAAAGGGGAAAATTAAAAGCTGCATCATTTGATTAACCTCTGTGTCTCACATTTGAAAATTAATGATAATGAAATTTCTTTTCATGTAAACCTAGCAATACTTCTCAGAGCATTTGGGAGCCCAGAGCACTGTCATTTACTTAGTGTTGAAATCCTCCTATACATTTTTTTAATAGTTTATACACAAACCCACATCTTACTGATTTTTAACATTTTTACAAAACAGTATCTGCAATACAGATCCAAATTCTTACCACTGTTATACAACTTCAATGTTGAGCAAGCCTGAAATGGAAAGCTGATGTTTTAGTTCAACACTATAATTAAGTGATGGCTAAAGTCCCTGATTTTCCAGAGTCTCTTTTCTTTTTCCTTTCTTTTCTATTCTTTCGATGGAATAGAAAGAATAGAAACTTTCAGGTGAACAGAATTGTCTAAAACAAATTAGTTTAATGGTGATGCCTTTTCCACAAATCAATGATGCACATTAAAGATTCAGAATGCACTTTAGAGCCATGCAAAATGTGGAAAATAGCAAGGTACCAGGGCAATCCCCCTCTAAATTATAGATTGAGAATTAGATTCTGCTCTCAACCATGCAGGTGCAAATCCATTAATTTCAGAGCAGCTGCTTCAGGTTGACATTAATGTGACTGACATCAGAACTCGGCTGGGGAGTTGGTTCTTTCCCTTGCTGATGGCAAGTAGTAAGTATCCCATGCCTTGAGTTGTCCTACCCATCGCCCTCTTCTCTACCATGCTGAATTATAGCATGTATACCATGCAAACTATGGGATATTACCGGTTCCTTTCTTTACCTTGTAGCGGGGTGTGTCGGGAATTGATGAATGTATCTGTGAGCAGCATAAGGAAATATTTGGAAATCTAGTTCAATTGTTTCCACCTAATGACCCATGGGTCGCTGTGGTTTGGTGGACCATCATGTGGGGCTCTTTGAAAGTGTTAAACCTGATGTGGGTCTGCTTCAATTTGCAATAAATGGATCTGTGCATCCATTGGAAAACATTTTACAAATACACAAACAGAAAAAAGATATGAAGCATTGGTTTAGTTCTCTTTTTTTTTTTCACCGCATATTTTATTTTATTTAGCTTTAGGTTGGAAAGCCTTCCACTTAAATACTTGTATAAGCTTTGACATAGTTTTCAACCTTTCTGATAGACCACAAAGAAACTCTAGGTAGTTTTTAAGTGCATGTTAACCAATCAAATCTGTTCTTAAACCCCCCTTTCCTGTATCCCTCTGAATCAATGAAGCATAGGATTTTTGACCTTTTTAAGGGACAACAGAAGGACACACTTAAATTATGCATTGCTGGTGAAGGAAGAGCTATTATGAAAAAATTTTGATGCTTATTTGGACAGATCCTCAGCTGTGGTAAACTGAGTAAACCAGCCAAAAGTCAATACTCGCATCAAAGGGAGATCTAAGTCATACACTCTACTATCACATCTGAGGAGGTCAATGTACAGGGTAAACGTGCATGTTGATCCATCACTTCGGAAATAATAAAATTGAGTTACGAAGAATTTGAAGGTTTCCACCCTCAGAATTAAAAAGTGACAGTTGGGAAGAGAGACCAGGAGTCCCTTTTTATAAGTTTAGAACACTTGCTATCATGAGAGTTAGACTGGGGTGGGGTTTGTAAGCCTCTTTTTGCCAGCCTTTGCCTCTGTGAGTGCAGCAAAAGGGAGTTTTCAAATGGTCTGATGAGCTTCCCGGCTTGCAGCTTCTAAGCAAATGAAAACCATTATGTTTGTATTCCCTTATGCAGCTAGTCCCAGATTCCTTCATCCTCAGACAGCACAGTCTGTATTTGCAAAAATTTGCAGATAGATTTAGATAAATTTGTCTGAGTAACAAAATAACATGAGGATTAAGAATTGCCTATAAAATGTGAGCTTTGATAATAAACCAGAATGTGTGGGAGTTCTGCTCTAAGGCAGCAGCATGTCTTGAGGCAAGGAGACTCAGTGAATAAAACCTTCTCAGCATGGTATTAAAATGAAGTTCATACTAATTTTGGCTTGGCTTCACGTGTATGCGATAGATGAGAATACATTCATTTTCCATAAACAGGAAAGCCCTGTGTGTTTTCATTTCAGTAGCAATGGCAGTGACAATACATTAGAGGGCTTTGAGAAGGCAGAGAGCGGCGATCTGCCAGTATTTTTTCATTTGAGCTGCTCTTTGTGCATCCATCTGAGATGATGCTGCCCCTTCTTACTCCAGGTTAGTGGTTCAGCAGTGGTAGGGAATGCACATGCTCTGGAAGCGGCCTGATTGTCTTGGGCCAGTCTGTCCAAGAAAAAGAATTAAGTTCACAGAAATTAATAGAAAAGACCATTACATCTGTGTTGTCTTCTTGCACAAAATATTTCATGCCTCTGAGCTTCGTCCTGCTATCAATGAGGGCATTCCAGATAATGTGATTTTAAAGGGAAAAAGATCTAAACAATTTGCTTTGGTATGCCAGAAACAGGCCTAATTATCTGGAGATTTGCTGGATATGTCTGCAAACCATTACAGGCTGAATTAAATCCATTTGAAAAGCCAGGTCTTATACCTCTTTAGTGTTCCTTACATCTAAACACCCTGATAAGCCATACATATTTGTGTTAATTTGTTCCTTTTTTTGTTGTGAGGAAAAAAGGCCAGTCAAGAAGGAGTGTCCCAGGAGACCAATCTGTTCACACCTCCTTCACAACGAACATCACCATGGCCAACTGCAGGGGCCCCAAGCCTGAACAAAAGAAATTACAGAAAAAAAATTAATGGGCTCTAAAAATATCTATTGTCTTTAATCAAGGGGAAGAGACTAAGTGACAGGCACGTGGAATAGGAAGCATGCACAATACCTGGGCTGTGGGCGATGAAGTGCATTAGCAAGAACTTTGTTACATGATGGTTCAATTCAGCCTGAGGGTTTGTTCAAGCTGCTGTGGAAGTCGACACTTCTGATGTTCCCTCTGAACGTTCTCTTAAAATGGAGCTTAAACTTCTGTTTGGCAATTTGTATTCCCAGCGTGTGCATGCTGGATCGAAGTGATACCTCCCTACCAGCATTTCTCCGGTGACTCAATCGGTTTCCAAAGAGTCTAATTGAAGTAATTATTCACATCCTTTTGTGTTGCAAAGAAAACCTGAATATAATGGAGGGGGTTCCTTCTCCCCAAGCTTTTAGCTAGGTAGAAACACTGAAGTCAGTAAGTGCGTGCTTGATAGCGCATTTCTCCAGCTTTGCCAGAAAGAAACAGAGCTTGAGAAGCATGAACCGTCTCCATCAGGCTGTGCTGGCCACAGATGTATGGGACCTTCTGCTCCCGTGTGGTCTCTTTAGGGTGGGGGGCCTGTGTTATTGAAGCTGAAGAGCTCATCTGATCATCACCTGTGTTTTCTTCACCATTTTTGTCTGGCAAAAAAAAATGTGTATAACCAGCAATAACATTTCTAAAGCATGAGGCTGAAAGCAAGTAATACTCAAGCTTGAACTCATGTAAGAAAGTAACCTGATTGCTGAAGGGCTGTTTCTGTGCTGCCTCTGCCACTACCTTTCTCCTGTCCTTTGCTCTCCGCTGCTGGAATTCGTGGTGCTCCTTGCCAGTCCCACCCACCGCCCGCGGCTCCCTCCACGCCAGGGAACTGCCGAGAGCTGCCGAACAAGCTGCAGGCTCAGCGAAGCTGCTGGCCTGAGTGCCTGGGCTGGAAAATGTTTTCTGTGGGTTCAGCTCTGTATCTGTGATTTAATGCTGTGCTAATATTAAACATCTAACGTAATATAATGTTGTTCTAAACCAAGCAATAGCCTAGGAATAGGTATGTGAAAAAAAGCAGGGTTTTTTTCATTTTCAAGCTGGAGGCAGGTTATAAAGTAAGACTGGGAACAGTTGGGTCTCCAGCAGTGACTTAGGAACCAGAGACAGAAGTCTCCTTTTTACAAGCTTTTGATAGACTATTTTATGAAACAGCTGGAGACCTGCAAGGAATAGTGGTTACACTCAACCTGCTTGCTGTTTCTCACCTATTCAGAGAGAGCTGGAAAGGACTGCCTATACCATCCAGTGACGGTGAGATACCACTGGTGATTTAACACAATACCTTGCATTTCTACTGCTAAAAAGAAATACGGGGCATAAAGAAAACATTGTATTTCAGAAGACTTAGAATGTTGATGAGCATCTGTAGAACAGACTATTTATGTCAGAAACCAAGCTAGGATGGACCTGTGCCCATCTCCCCATTAATATCCCCATTTATGTTCCAAAGAGGTTCTCTGATCAGAAGAGGCAGGTTTTCCCTCTTTTTCCTCTCCATGACAGAAAGCAAATTGCAAAGAAGGTCAATATAACTATTGAGAAATCAGGATTGATCTGAGATACCTTCTTGAAATCTAAAAGTTTGCTCCTGCATTAGTCCTACATGGAGCGGTGTTTAAATTCCAGGTTCCTGTTAAGTCTTTTAGAGAAAATCATGAGATTTCACAAGCTTTGGAGCTTGTGCACTCCCTAATTGTTCGAGTCTGACAAATGGCAGAAGTGGGACCTATTCCTGGATTTATAGATCTGGATTTGAGTCTGCTTTTACATCAGCCACTGGCCAAAGTTCATGCTGCTTGGTGGTCTGGTTCAGGCCTGTCTGTGATCCAAGCGTTAGGAGAGAGCACTCTTTTCTCTGGAAAGACAACATCAGTTAAAAGAGACTTCTTTGGTTTCTGCTGGAGAAAGCCACACTGTCAAGTAACCACAAACTGTTCAACTCACGGTGATTTAATTCCTTTGCTTAGAAAAACAGGTTTGAACCATCTATATTTCTACAGTAATGGACACTGGCCATGCTTAAATTTTCATTTTAAACACAAGCTATTAATTAATTATAGGACTATCCCAGGTTTCCCAGTCTGTCACTTACTGTTCTCGCTAAAATGTGACATGCATAGCAAGCCAACCATTACGGCACGGCCAGGCTGACTGGCTCCTGAGGATTTCCCTGGCTGTGCTCAGGTCCACTCCACTGCCTTGAACTGGTTTGCGCTCCAGCTCAAAGCTGAGCTGCAGAGCACACCCGAGTCTGCGACATCCGATTGATCTAGGGTCAAATGACAAAGCTGTCCCTACCTGATCTCCACTGGACCCAGAAAACGGAGATAAACATCCTCTAGGTTTTGTGCTAAACTAGTTAGATCAGGTGTTCATAACTCAAAAACACTGTCAGTAATCTAAATCCTAATCAGTGTGAAACTTAATCAAAGCATTTGAGGGATGTGCAGTGAAAGAAGATTGATTTGGTCAAAATCAACCTGCCAGGCCAATGGTGATGCTAAAAGTTAAAGCCACTGACTTCCAGAATCTTGCTACACTGCTTGTCTACTTGGTATGTAGGGAAGACGGTAACTGTTCACATACATACACACACACAAACAATATATGCAGTCTCCTCAATTATAAACCTATAAAATACCCTATGAAGTTGCTATTAAAACCACCACTCTCTTGACATTTTTCAGTACTCCTTTGACACGTAACAGAGATGCTTTTGTGTTGTTTTATAATTGTTTTCACTTTGCTGAATAAAAATGAAATGCAATGCATTCTACACATGGGCTGATTCCCCTATATTTATATTAAATAATACCATACTGACTGATTTGCTGAGTAAGCTGTTGTGACTTCTTCAAGCATTGTGTTTCTTAGCTGCATAAAAAGTTACTAAGGCAAACTATAGATATCTCGTCTGTATAGGGAGGACTGATAGAACCGAGTACCTTTTTGCTTCACAACAGGTAGAAAGACACTGAGTTTATAGATACTGTCAATGTTGTGGTCTTTTAGCTATTGGGTGAGCGGGATGTGAAGAACCCACTCCGTCTTATACAATACAAGCCAAGACAAAGCTGGCTTTTCAAAAATGCTGTCAGAACCATAAAGGAAGAAAACAACCTCCTGATCTCCATTTAACATCAATAAATATGCTCTCTGAATCCCCAGATAAGGTTGGTAAAAATTACTGAGTTGATCACTTTGTCTATAAAGGTCTTGGGACAGTCGCACTCCATGACACAGCACAACCAGAGGTGATGTAGGTACCTCAGCTGGTATCACAACAGAGCTCTGTGAGACTGGGACAGCCATCTAAGAGGTGTAAAGGCTTGTCTAGCTTAGAGACGGGCACTGACATGTTTTGTCACTGGGTTACGTGACACACAGAGGACAGATTCAGTGACACCGCAAACTCCTTCTTATGTTTGAACGTGGATTAGATGCCTGGTTTGTTTAGTGGCAGCACAGTTTAGAGATTGAATTGTGCTAAAAGTGTAGACAAATGTAGGAGATACACCACTGCAGTGTACCTATGTAATGAATATATATGCTAAAAAGCAGAAAGTGTCAGTGTGGGAGCCCAGAACTGTCCTTTTACTTTCTTCAGTGATCTCAAGGGAGCCACTGTGCCCCCTCTTTGCTTTATTTTTCTGCAGAGTGGGAATTCATATGAAACATAGTAAGTTAGGGTGTGCTTAGTGCAGCAAGTTTGCAAGCAGTACACTATAACTTACTAGCAACTCCAGTATTTTGTTCATATTCTTTATTGCCACCGAGAGTTAATTAAAAGACAAAGACTGCTTAGGTCCAACTATCTGAATATACATTTAAATCTGGGAGAAAGCTTCTGTTTAGTTAGTAAGTCTAAAAAACAACATGCAGCTTTTTGCATTCCCCTCCTCCCCCAAGTACTGTACATCAAGAACGTATGCAGTCGAAGTCAGCTTCACAACTACAATAAGTTTTTCAACCATGTGAAACCCCCAAAAGTCAAGCCTTCACCACTGGCTGTTGATTAACACTTACTTAGCTTGTGAGGAGAAAAGAGCCCTAGCAGATACAGCATCTTTTGCTGAACATCTTCCATTGCTGATCTCCTCCTCCATGCTCCTACTGCCAATGACACACAGCATCATCTTTCCAAGCCATTTTACTTTGCTTTCCTCAAACAAAATGATCTAAGAGTGGCAAGGGTGTATTTTTGCAGTAGTCTGTGGAAAGGCTTATTGCTGCCATCTGTCTCAGCTCAACCTTTGCCGAGCTTAACCTCCACTCATGTTCTGTACCATTATTGATGTCCTTTACTCTGTAGGAAAATATAGGGTGTTTTAACCCAGAGTATCCCAACTCTAAAAAAGTCAGAGGAAAGTGATTTAATTCTGGACAAAACAAAGCAGGAATGTTTCAGGGGCACAAACATTTTATGTTTCATTCCCCATTAAGCTCTACTTTTTGAAGAATTCAGTTCATTTAATACTCTTTTTGAGACATTTAGTTTTAAACACAATTTTAGCAAAATATGCCTTTTCAAAAGGGGAAGTTTCTTTTGGAAAACATCAAAATAAAAAATGTTTCACTGTTTCCAAGAGGAAACATTTCATTTAAAAACTGTCGAAAGAAAATATGTTTACATTTAAGAAAAAATCCTCGACCAGCTTTTTCAGCCTTAAGATATAATTGAATTCAGCACAAGTTACAGTCCCCCTAAAAGTCATCTCATCCAGAAATAGGTGCTGAGTATCTGATACCTCAATCACCATCCTCCTGAAGTTTTCCAGCTATCTTGTTTTCTATCTTTCCCAACTTTAAACCAAAAGTAAGGGCAGACTGTATCACTGCACCCAGTGCTATTTCTTCTTTTTTTCCCCTCCTCAGAAGCCTTTGTAAGCACTGCACGTGTACTTTCAGAGCAAGCATCTGCCATCACTTAGCATGTCTCTTTGCCACCAGGGCTCAGACGTGCAAATTCAGCGTCTCACACCCCCAGTGGGCTGCAGCGTGAAGAAGGAAATTGGTTGGCTGCAGTTAGTGGAAGAGCGTTGTATTAACAGTCACGGAGGCACAAGTCGGTTGCTATTAGACCTGGCTAGGACCACTTGTCAGTGCAAACTTCACTCATCTGTTTGTAACTCACTCTGCCTAGGGGAGTGCTTCTCAGAGGTGACAGGGCAGTTTAGTTTTCCTGCCCATTCTTCCTTCAACCCCTCTGCTAAAAGTACACCGTGTCTGATAAAATGTTCTGTAATACAGACAGATGGCCATTAAGAATTAGTGTAAATTCAACAAAGTCTCAGAGACTGTTTTGCAGCCTCAGATGAACACAACTGTTGACCATAAGGAAGTGGGATGGCATTCAAACTGCTGCCCTGACAGCACAGTCTTTGGGTAACCTGAGTCTTGTTTCCCATATGTAATGACTTTATGGCCACCAAATGCCATCCTTCTTAATATAACTAAAGGCACCTGCTGCTTCACTGTAGGCAGACATTTCAGCAAATTTCTCAGTAAGAAACAGCTAGACGCACCAGGTCAGCTTGAAATGCAAATTATGTTTGTGTGATTCACAGACATGGGTGAAAGTTTTCTCCCAGCTCAGCCTAGGTCTTCCCACTTGCTCAACCGAGATGAGTTTACTGCAAAGACACTCAAAGTGAGCTACTGTCACCTGAAAACTTCAGAACTAAATAAAGGCTTTCCAGATACATGATGCACAAAAGGAGAAGAAAAGAGATTTTAGAGGAAGAAGTAAGACTTACTGGGGACTTGGATTTATACCTGATCCTACCATCACTGTGGATCCCACCACTTCTTTTCCTTTGTCTGCCCGGTGTATGTAAATGCTAAGAACTCGAAGGTGAAGGGGTAGTTGAAAAGCTGTAAGTGTGGTACCCACATAGTGGGTTCTGGTCTTCATTGGTCTAGCAGTAATCCTGGAGTGACAAGGAGTAAACAAGGAAAAGTGAAAGAAAAGCCATTGTGCATTCAAGAATGGTGAAGTACTGGAAAATACATGGGGAGCTGAGTTTTAGTTTTGTTAAAGTGATCCTAAAAATAGTATTCAGACAGGAACATTAGAAAGACAAGTAGTAGGTAGGGACTGTATGATGATCTTAAAGGTCTTGTCCAACCTAAACGATTCTATGATTCTATGTTGGGCAAACACAGAAGAGTGGATGGGATTAGGAAATAAAAGAATGAAATTAACGGCTGCAAAGAGGAGACTATTTTTTCCACAACACCTGATTGTGTCAACCCGGTCACAGCACATTCATTGATATTTACTTTGCTAGAGGTAGAAGAACAGTATCATGCCTGTTTCTGTTTGAAGTTGCTAAGTTATGAAACCACAAGTTCCACAGGACACTCACAGATGAATAGGCTTTGCTACCACCTCAAAAGAGTCATGCAATCGTCACGAGGAACAGCAACTCCACAGTGGCCTTACCAGAAAAGGTGAAGGAAAAAGAAGAGCTCAGCTGTACATGGCAGACATAGACAAGCCAGTACAGTTATGCCTGAACAGTGTTTCTGTCTGTAGACATATTTGTGTAGAGCAATTCAGATCGTGAGAGCATGGAGACATTAGAGATCCCTGAATGAAGATGCCTGTAAATATAGAGCCCCAGAGCAGCCTTTCTGCAGTTTTCAGAGTTTTCTATCACATAAATGTTGACTCAAAAAGTGAATTATTTTTCATAATAACCCACAGGAAGAAAAAATAGAAGGGCACATTGTATATTTTAAAACCACTAGAAATGTCAGATAGACATTTTACTCTTTTCTCGAAGATTTCTGGAGGAATTCAATAGTTCTTTTTCATCTGTGGATGTAGTTCTCCTTCTAAGAGGGATCCAGGTGCTGCCTTCTCAACAAACAACCTAAAGATAAAGCTCTCTACATAGTCTTATACTCACAGATGAAATAATTTGCAACCCATTGTCTTTTTAGAGGATTATTACCACCAAACTTAACTTCATTTAAAACATTTTTCAAATTAAAATTTAATAAAAGTGTCTTTGTATCTAGCCAGTATATTCTCTGCAGAAAACTTGCTGTTTCAGTACCAGGAACAACAGTAAACATTTGAACTGGTACCCTTGTTTCACAATTATATTATTCATAGATATGGTCTGCACAGTCTTCGGAGAATTGTAGCAAGCTCTGGTAATAAAGCCAGGATTCAGGAAAAACTGCTGAAAAGTCTGATGGTTCTGGGAAGATCTGAGTGCGCGTTGCATAAGTTGTTTTCTCCAGACCTTTTTCAGTCTTTCCATATTTTTGAATGACTAAAGAGATTTATCACGTAAGAAAGTTTCCTGATAATCTACTCAACAAGTTATCACTCTCCTTCAGTATGCTATTAGAAATGGATGGTTCACTTTTACAGTTCACTGGCATTTACTGCTCCCACTGAGAGATTTCTGACAGTCTGGCAATAATATAAGACCTGTGTGGAAGTTCAGCTAATGTAAGATAGGGAAATAGCAACTTTTAGCTGAGACAAGCTTAATAAAGTCACAGTTTTTCATGTTTCTGAGCAATTGGACTTCATATGACAAACTGCAGTTGGAGTCTTATCTAAAATTGTGAACAAGGCACCTTTCTGGCAAGTCCTGCTGTAAACAGTCAAGTAATTCATTGATGCTATTCTTGTCTCTTGGTATGAGTCACCAGGCGCGTTGGTCATACCTCTGTACACGGACAAAGGCGAAGGAGACAGAATACTGAATAACGTGCATGGTTAAATTTAGTAAAAGATTTTACTTCAGGCTGTTACTCAGATTGACTCCTTTACTTTGACAGCAGTGTTGGGAGGCACACCCAGTCTTTTGTGGCATGCTTGAATACATGCAGGTGCAAAACAAGTGACCACACCTGCCAGGGCTGATTTGCCTGTATGACTCTATATTTTTCTTTAACCAATTTAGGCATGAGAGGAAGTGCCTCATCTGCACCCATGTAGAACAAAGGCATTTTGGACACCTGCCTTCTGAGGTTTGTGGGAGATGTAGCATCCTAGATAATGCACCATCACATGAAATGGCGCACGTTGTCATGGCGCACGTTGTCACAGGACTTTGGATGGTCTGGTTCGGGCTAGGTTTCAGAGATAGGCAGCTTTGTGGTCTGTCTTCTTTGGGTCTCTGACTCACAATTTTTGGATAACTGGGCTCTTCAGATGATTGAGTAAAAATGTGAAGTCACTTTGACTCCCATCATCACCTTTTAAAATAAAAAGGAAGCAGAATGGTGTATGATTCTAACAGGACTTATGAATTAAAGGTGTCTTTTAATACCTGTGTTAACCATGAGATAGTTTCCTGGGGAACTGCTATGTCTCCTTTTTCACGTTAAACAGCTACTGCATTTTGCCTCACTAAGAAAACAGGTATCGCTATGTTTCCTACAAGAGCAAAAAAGGATTTCTGTATGCTCTTTAGCTTTATGAATCTCTCTGTGCAATGTTTATCATTACTAAATATAGATATGAAAAGCACCAATCCATTTCACGGTATTTAAAACACAATGGCTCTTCAGCCTCTTCAGCTTTCCTCCTGTTTCAAGTGGGGAAAAATATTCATTGTACTGTATGTTTGTTGCCTCAGAAAGATGTATGTGTCTACAGTAAAATCATAAATGCTTGGTTGCCTGAACCTTTATAAATATTGTCCTTTTACCCACTGCAAAAGTGATTGATTACTTCATTAACCCAAGATATACAGCTAAAATAAACATGATATACAGTGAGGTTGTTCTGATTTTGGCTGGATTCTCAGTCTGTGGGGTCCCTTTTACTCTGGGAAACATAAGATATTCTTTTCTGTTTGCAGAACTAGTGATAACTTACTCCACAGAGGACAGGAGGCTTACGTTGAACTTGATTTCAAAACATTGCTTAATCTTGGGGCACTATCTAGAATGGTCTCTGTTTCAGCTGGGGTTCAAGTTCACATCCCTTTGATGCTGTAAATGGAGCATACCGGACTGGCTGACGTAGTATTAAACGCACTGCATGCTTTTATAAGCACAAATTAACAAATTATCTGAGGGTTAGCATGAGCTCTTTACATGCTGAAAATTCAGAGGTAATGCCTTGAAAAGTTGATTTGTGTTTTCTTTCATGCCCTAGAGCTTCATTCACTTGTGTTGTCATTCTTGTTCCTTCTGCTGATCTAGAACATCTGGCTATCCCAGCAGAGTTTATACACAAATGGACCACAAGGCTCAAGTGAGAAACAGGATGAAAACCCTTATCCCAGTGTTGATCCCCATTGTAGCAATTCACATGGTATTTGAAGTGGACATCATCCCCTGGACATGGTCCTGGACAACCCGCTCTAGGTGACTCTGCTTGAACAGGGGGTTTGGACAAGATGACCTCCAGAGGTCCCTTCCAACCTCAACCATTCTGTCCACCTTCCCTGCAGAATCAAAGCCTTGAGCTTGTTCTAGTATGATTAAAAGTAGCAAGATTGCTCTGTCAGATATATTTATGTTCTCTTTCATTAACAAATGTTGAAGATATGGGTGAATTTTTAAATTACATTTTAAAAACACAGAAGGAAAATCAGTGGTATCTCTGCAGTCCTTTACCCCCCTCAGTCATTCATTGGATCAGTTGAGGGTTGTTTGCTGCTTTTTCCAATTATGGTAAATTTTTAAATTTCAATAGGAAAATGTTTTGAACATTTCAGGATTTGACTTCTTCTTTTCTGCCTACGGTCTTATTATTATACCATATTTTTACATGGTATCCCTTCCCAGTAAAGGAAAAGGAATGTCAAACCTCTCTCTGTTCACTGCCAGTGTCAGTGTAACTACGGCATGATTACATCCCCAGCGCCAGTCAAGCAGATAAAAGAATTGTTCAGCATGGGACTCTCTGTTCCAAGGTCGGTTGCTTTGATACCTGCTTTTCTGTTCCTCCGAAGCTTTCTGCCTTGTATCTTCAGATCTCTTTTGGCTCTGTTTCTTCTCATAGATCATCTTCAGCCTTGCACATATTGTCTTCATCAAGGAAACTTAACAAGCTTCTGAAATACTTTTGTATATGTCCATTTACAGTAGGTAGTGCTTCTGGAGTGATTTTTTTTTCCACATCCAAAACATCCCAGCGGCAGGCAAAAAATTGCATCAAAGATCAAGGAGGTGTTGAATTTCCAGCAGTAAGCTAATTGCTGTGTGATCTTTTCTCCATGCTTCTAATACTAAAAAGCTAAAGGTTTCCCAGGTAGCACAAGAAAAGATTTGCCACCCTTTGGAGAATTTTCCCATGTGCAACTCATTATATACAATGCTGTGGGAGGACTAAATCACAAATTTGCTGTAAATTCTCTCTTAAAGACAACATGTAAAAAATTCTCTCTTAAAGGCAAGATGTATTCTGCTGAGGGCTGAAATATTAGAACTCTAGTTGAATATCTGGTTCTCATATTAATAAAGTTATTTCTGTCTTGTATCTTCTAGTTATTGATGGCTTAATTTCGTACAGATACAAAGTAATTTTTCTTTCAGGTAAGAAAATTTCTGTGGCTGAAAATAGTATCACGGGCTGAGGCACATATGTTGAAAAGATCTAGACAATAACCTAGATGCATGGCAGAGTCATCAAAGAGAAGAACCCTGTCTTTCCCTTCCAAGACAAGTCATGTAGCTGATTTGTGATGGAATCCTTTTGGATTTCATTGCTGCACCCTGAAAAAAAATGCTGTGCCAGAAAAATCAATAATATCCAGATCAGAGGGCTGAATGCTGAACTGTGGGGTCCACTCCCTCCCCTAGCAGGATTTCTTGGGTCATCCAGAGCAGTAACTTCATTACTCTACACCTTAATTCTCCTTGAAGTAGAAAAGGAACAATTCCCTGTTTGAGCAGGATCAGAGAGTAACTATAGGAGGTATTCAGATGTTTATAACAAGAGGACTATCTAATGACACCCACACCCAAAAGAAGTGTCCAGAGAATCTTAAAGAAGCAAGTTCAGCTTGCAGTCCTCAGAAAGACCATCTACAGAGAATCCCATTACGATACAAATGCCTGCTTAAATACCAAATAAAACTCCCATCTGTGTTTCCTTCCTGTTCTGGAGTAAAATGCAGTACTAGAAGAATAACATCTGTAGCCATAAGGGTGTGTTGCTTTTTATGTGTCAGTGGGGGGGCTTTTATGGAGAGGATTAAGGAGAACAGAGGGAGCGTCTTCAATTATAATGAGCAATCCAGGCAATATCAATTTGGGCTTATTTTCTATTCTTTTCTACTCCTTAATGCCTAAGCTCTGCTGCCGATCTTTGCAGCAGGCAGATGGCAACATAAATTTCTATTCTCTTTTCCTTCTTTAGCTAAGTCTGACGTACCAGAAAATGTAATCAACTCAGCAGATACAACATTACTAGTGCTGCCACAGAGCTGGGAACTTGCCCTGGTAGGATTACACAGCTGCCTGGGTTGGCTAGCCTGCCAGCCTGCTTGACAAATTAATTTTCTTTTAACTGGTTAAAGGTGATTGCATTTTAAAACCTTAGCTGCAGAAGTTTGCTCTTATTATCATACAAGGAATAGTAAATGAGATGGTGAAGGAAGTGGGAAAGTTGGTGTTTTTAGAGTAGTTTGGGCAGCCGCTATTCTTCTCTTGTTTTTCAGTTTACCATATTAAACTGTCATCAGAGATGGACCAAACAGGAGAAAGAAATGTCTCAGACAAAAAACACCAAGCAAATCCTGCTTTGTCTAGTACAAATCTGAAGCAACTGGACTTCTGGCACCTCGGACGGCACAAGGTTTACACTGGAGAAGAGGAGGATTTGGCTTTTCATTCTGAGGGATTTCTGTGTATAAAACAATACAAGTGTATTTGTGAAGTTTCTTAAACTGGAGCCTTCAATCACAAAGCTTAACACCCTGTCACTCTGACTTGGTACTAATCTTTTGGAAGTACAACAGTTGTGAGGAAGTTACTTCTGCTTCCCAGCAAGGTCTCACGGAGAGGCACAATCTGAGGTGACGCTGCCTCTGCATGAGAGTTGATATTTCCTCTAGCATCTTGGGGTTGTACAGGACTGGTATAGCCTGAGGTGGTGGTGTTTATCCACGCACAGGTCCAGTCAGCCTTTGTATCCCACCCTTGGCCGAAATTATAGCTTGTGGTAATGAATTCTCACCTATTAAATGTGTCAGAAGTGCATGTAAAAATCTACACTGAAGTTGCTTCAGGTCTTGCCTTTCAAGAGCAGAAGTCATCTGACATGACAGCACAACTCAGTCAGTAATAAATCTTTTTGGGGGACAAGCTGTTAAAAGCTTATGTTGACTGAAAGGATTGTGCTGTGTACCTTCAAACGGTTTTACTTGTGAGTAACAGTAACTAAAACACACCATGAAGCTAACTACAATTAAAGGAAAGAGAAGGGAGTCTCCACATTGTGAATGAAAAATGGAAAATGAGTACTTTGGATGTCAGGTAACCAAGGGTGAGAGCAAATTTCTCTGTCCAACACACATGACGTAAGTGAATGAATACAAACACATTTTCCGCATATATTTAATCATGCATTCACAGCCTTTTTCTTAAGCTTTAATTGAGATATAGGCATAAGGGAATGAAGTGGCTTCATATTGCCCGTCTGTGACGTTTTACTGCTGCACAGCAAGTTCTGTGTGCATTAGCCAGCTCTAAATATTAAAAATGCTTTTGTAACCTTTGCAGCTGGCTCAGCAGTTGTCAGCGTTAGATCTACAGCTGAGGTGAGTTAATAAAAACCTTATCTGAGTGGTGGTAAGTGGGTGAGAAGAAAACAGTGGTCTAGGGATTTGGCATGAGGACCATACAATAAGGCAAGGCCACGGCGTCAGTTGTGAGGGTTTTCTCATATTTAATAACTTCTAACTGCACCTCCTGACTCGCTGTAGACCTGGCTGAAGTCCCACGTGAAGAGGTACATTCAAAGTTGGAAACAAAGAGTTATGGCTCCTGGGTGGTACTCTGCCTCTCAGACCGGTTTGAATCCAGCCCTCAGATCCTCAGCTTTGCCTCGTTGCAACAGAAGAGCTGAGTTACACGGCAGGCGTTGTGCCCGTGTTCTGGGATATGTGACCCAGGGAGCTACTGACCGACAGCGTCCAAAGATCCCAAGCTCTTGTTTGAATGCAGAAGTCAGCAGAAAGGGTCCCAGGTTGCAAGAAGAATCAATATGTGATGGAAATAACGCCCTGCAATATTATGAGCTCTAGTATTCTGCCTGCAGGATACAATTTTTGCCCTGTACTTCAGTGAGTCATGTGAAAATCTGACATATTAGTACTTCTTAAAATTGGAGGAGGGCATCAGTTTTTGGTTCTAACTTAACGCTTGTGACTTGCAGTTTAAACATCATGATTGCAATATTATTGTGCAATGTAGGTGTAATAGCACGTTACTGTACACAGACATTCTGATTCCTGTTTGCAGGAACATTCAGGAATCCTGAATATATTTAAAATGACATGCAGTGACATTGTAAAGCTTTACAAAATCAGTTATTAGGGAAATAAGTGATATTTTAACTTTGCAGAATGTAAAATCTATGCCATCAATTACAGATTAGGTGTAGTAAATAATGACTAGCTAATGAAAACTAAAACTGCAAATTATCTTTCTTGTTATGCAGTGGGAGGAGGTGAGGCAAAGACCAAAGGTGTTTTCCTGACACCTCACGGGCTTTCCTACTTTGGTCTGTGTTTCTGTGCTCTTCTAAGAATTTTACAAATTTGAAGAAGCTGTGTGGGCAGCAGCTGCTTGCGATGCTAATCAAGGCTTTTGAATTATGTTCTAATTTTGTTTCAGTGTTGCAAGGGTGGAAATAATTTAGTTTCCTGGACTAACTGCAGCACCATTCAAAAGACTCAATATCCTCAGCTAGAAGGTAGGGAATCAGTCCTGTCACTCTCCTACCTTCAAACTGCCCTCTTAAGTTTAGGAAATTTGTTTTCCTCCATCACTTCTTTGGAACAAACAGCGAAGAAAGGGCCAGAAGAGGTTTCCCACTCTCTGCCTTCATACTCATCTATTTCCCAGGGTGGAACCAAACAGATGCAGCTTCTGGCTCACAGCACCTCTGTGGCCTGTCAGGATTGCATTTATCTGCTGTTCGCAACTTCTGGGTAAGTGTCAGATACACAGACTTCATTTTTCGCCAGCTGCTGGGTATTTTTATAAATGGAACTGGATAGGAGAAACACACTCACTTCTTTTCAAAGATCCCACCGGTTGAGAGGACTCAGTTTCTATTGCACAATTCACAGTCCTGCTGAAAAAAAATCAACAGAAATCACAAAAATGTTCCAAAGTAGACTTGTATTCTCCTCTCACAAAAAACCCCTAATTTCATTTCATGGTAAGTATACAGATATCATGCAGTCAAAATCTGATGCATCCCCCCCTCACATTTTGTCCAGGTCAAAAATTTGACTTAAAATCAAAAAGTGTTTTTAAAAACTGCATTTGAGGATATTGTGTTTTCATAGATTATGTTTTCAAGTTCCTCTGCAATCACGGAAGATAGACAAATGGTCTTGTGGGAAAGGGAGCTGACTGGTTTTTTTTTAAATGAGTGTTGTGATCCTTAATACCAAAGGTTCGGGATCTCATGTGCCAGCTACATTTTGCTAAGAGTGACAACTGAATTCAATTCATTCTCTTCCTCCTGTTTGCAAGCTGACTTAAGGCAGAAAGTTCTTTGGGACAGACCTTTTCTAAATTCTTGTTCCCTAGAAGCATCTTGCACGGTCACCACTGCACAATCAATAATACAAATGCAGAGTAAGGCTTCTAATTGTCAACAATTGGCCCCACAGCAAGTGTGATATCTGATTCCCCTCCATGGAAAACACCAACCAAAAGAATATCCCCAGTACTTTATAGGTGCTTGGATCTAGAGTTACACTAGAAGAGTCAGGGACTATACTCTTTCTGTGTAGAACCACAGACTTCAAAGTCTTATTCCTTTGTTAATCTTGCTTAATCTCTCTAGGCTGACTGTTATTAGTTATTGTTATCATTGTTATATGAATCTAAATATAAGCCAGGAATCAACTCTTCATTAACAGAATGGAGTCATGCAAAGTTTAGTATTAGATGAGAAGTGCTGTATGAATGGAAAATACATAACTGTATGAGCATATGTGCATGCATAGGACCTCTATATAGGTAGACCTGGATTATTATATTATTAGAGATATCTAACATATCTCTCTGTTGAGTCCTGCTTTTTAAAGTTTTTTAAACTGCTTTGTAAAGATCTGCGATTGCTGATGTTACATAAGCATTGATTTGGATAATTTTTGTTCATGAAGGAAATTAAAGTCTAACGTTATGTGAAAAACAACTTTAAGATACAAGCAGCAGAAACCAGCTGTGAAAGAGGAATTTGTGACTTGGATATTTGATGATATGACCCACATAATCATTAATAAAACCACACACTTTTCTGCTTAAGTAAAGTGCTGTATAAATAAAGACACTGTGACCAGAGGTGAGAGAACTCATTGACAAAGAATCTTGAAACCCTGTGCTTTATTTCGTGGAAGAGTTATGTTAGCAAGGACAGTCTCCAGCTGGGGCTAGTCGTCCTGGTCTTCTGGGCTCTGTGAAGGCTTGTAATAGGAAGAATCTTCCAAACCATTCTCAAAGTGCTTACCAAGACCATGGGTGGGAGGTGAAGCAAAGGTGCTGGAAGATGGAGATTTACCGTTTCTGTAGTAAGAAGGCAAGCAGATCCAGGCAGTCCACCTTGCTGTACAACGTATAGCACTGTATGTACCACAACACCATTTTACACTGAGAAGAGACCCTCTACCAATGTCCTCACCAACACTCGCTACAAATCTCTGTTGTATCTCTTTGTATCTGTCAGCACTTGTGTCCTATTCCAGTTCCCAGTTTAACTCCTTATCTTTTCACCTTCCTAAATATTTGCTAGTTTCTGGTTAACACTTTTTCCTAAACCGATAGTACAGACGTGCTCCACTAAAAGCACCTGGCACACCGATGGATGGGTAGCTACACGGCACTTAGGGCTAATGCAGTTTCAGCATCCTCCACTCCATGTGTTACAGAGGGGAAACACCTCCACTTACTGCTGTGAGACAGCTTGAAGGAAATGGAGAGGATGCATTACTTTAGAGAAAACAATCCATTTAAATATAATGGCACCTAAAACAGATAGTTCCTTTTGTCTGTAAACTCTCTGATACCATTTCTGCTATTCTAAGCTGCAATGGATTTTTTTTTAATCACAGGTCAGTTGAAAAAAAAGCCAGGAAAACACAATAGCAAGTGCCAACTCTATTTTTTCCCCTTCTTCTCCACACAAGCAAGTCCAGAGGTTCAGATAAGCTGGGGAAAAAACAGGAAATCAATGATCCGTCATCAGGGGCTCCCAGCAGTTCCCTCTCCAGCCATGTCCCGCAGCAGCAGACAGCATCAATCCCCGCAGGCCCTGCAGAGTCGTTGCCGTCTCAGAGCTCACCGCAGCCACTGGAAGTCTTGCTGGGAGTGTGGGCTTTGTGTCAGACCAACCTTTGCTGATTTTAGATATTCCAATTTCCTCACATCTACTCACAATACGCCACAGAAGGCCCATTACTCCTCTCAGCTATGTCTCAGACACCAGGCTATCTTTGAATCATCTTTACCCTAAAGGAAAGGAAAAAATAAATGTCTGGGTCATTGTAATGCCACTGCTGCCTAGAAAGAGCGATGCTGTTCCTGCACGGCTCTTTGATTTGAATGGCCTGAGTAGAGTGTTAACCATTACTGGCCCTATTTCCCTGGACTCAAAGGGTAGGACAAGCTTTTATGGTAGCAATTTCCAGGTGTTTAGTAGGCTTTAATTCCATCTGTCCTAGCTTTACCTACAATTGCAGACAGCAGGATTTGCCTGTGTTACATATGTCTCACAAGAAGTTTTGAGCGCATTTCATTATTAAGAATTATGGCAGTATTATCCCAGGAGTGTGTCTGGGAATAAAAATAGTTTCCCAAGTAGTTCTGATCAGTGTTCAGGAGAAAGCCAACTCCTTACCTGACTAGGCAATGAAAATAAGTTAACGTGACTGTGCCCCGATAAAAGAAATGAAGCTGGATTTTGCCCTCTTGGTAATATGTTAATAGAGAATTTTTTTCTAGCAAGTGGCAAATGACTGTGGTATTCCCCATGAAAACAAGTCTCTGGGAGTGCTCACATACAGCAGATTTCAGGGGAGAGGTAAACTCAAGATTGCTTACTCCTTGGGTTAACCAATCCTACAATCTTTTCCATAAAGCTGAGAAATAATGAACCTAACTTCTTAACCAAACCCTGTAAGTTTTAATAGAAATATCAATATATTTTTTAATTAGCCCAGTAAACAAGGATTAGATTTTCCTGAGCAAAGCTGTGGTTTCTCACTGCTAGGCACAGTCTCTCTGCAACAACACTCCAACCTGGTGTAGGTCACTTCAGGGCAAGGATGATCTCCCAGCTGTGTAGGAGTAAAACAAGAGTTTCTATGTTATGGGAGGCTATGGGAACTATATGGCCGGTATTCCTCTGCTCACTCATCAACGAAATTGTTTCTGGCCTTTTATTGCCATTGAAGGGTAATGTAAGATGGAGCAGCTCTGACAGTTCTAAGACAGCACAGGTGAACCAGCCTGTGCTAAGCAGGCACAAAATCAGAGGGATATGGCAGCAATCTTCATGCAGTTTCTGTGCACGACACGCTGACTTGTGCACAAAGCATCTTGACTATAACCAAGAATCTGACCCTTTGTTTGTGATGCTTGGTGAAATAACATTGGCATGTTAGAGGAAAAGCACTAAAACATCAGATCATTAATACCTTTCACTTTTTGTCAAACCAATGGTGAAAACTCCAAACAGAACTTGGGGCAAAGTTTATTAAGCTGGCAACAGTCCTGGGAACATGAGCCAGAATCTTAAACCCAGATTCCAGTGAATTCTGTTTATCCATGTCATTACCCAAAATGGTCAGAGATAGAAAACAACAGCGGACACCATTGAAGGTTAAATCTCCCTGGTTTGAGTTCCTTCTGCATTTAAAAAAAAAAAAAAGAAAAAAGTGCATTAACACTTTAAAAGCATCAGTCTGTGTTCTCCTCTTCTTGAACAGAGAGCAGCTTGAACTTTGGAGATACAGATTAACTCGTTTTCTCTGTTTTCAAGATTTTGTATTCTCTATGCAGAAATGGAGGTTTCTGTTTCATAATTATCTGATGTTCTTTATGACACAAATCCCAGGAGCCCAGGAGCATTTGAAACTGTTGAAACCTTCCTACAAGCTTTGGTGCACTCTAGTTATATCTTCTTGCAGCTGCTGCGAGTCGTATAAGTTTCTTCATTCCCATCTTCACCAGATATCTTACTAGTACTTGCCTGCGGCAGCATAGCATAAATCATACAGCCCATATTCCCTGCTAATGTAAATGCGCGCTGTTCTAGGCACACCAGGGAGCCTCATTCTTTCGTACTAGCAAGTAATTGGCACCAGAAGTGTGTGTGTGTGTGTGTGCACGTGGTGTGTTGCAAAATTAAAACAATACCAAAATTCATGGTTTCATGTTCTGTTCCCTGCAAACACCATGGTAACTCCCAATGGTGCTGAAGTCCTGTGTCCCTGTAGTGCACTACATGATGCTATAAACAGTTATGAAGAGCGAACGCATAATAGATAAAAAGCTAATAGCTATAAATAGCTTTAAGATTTGTCTGAAGGAGGAGATAGTTTTATGTCATTTTAATATCTGTCAAGCCACATGCATCTGCAAACAGCTGCTAAACATTTTTTTCCACTCAAATATCCAGTTTAATAAGCTTCTGTTAGCACTGTGGTGATATTTCCATGACAAAAAGAATCAGGTTCACTTAAGCTAACAAATCTATGAAAATGGTTTTAAAAATCAGGTCAGTATGAACTTGCTAATAAAGATATGGGCTACTGAGAGTTTAATCTCTCCTTTCCCAGGATGAGAAAGCTGAAGGTTTCTCAAATGCCTAGGAGAGATTCGCTGGCTACTGAATAATTACTGCCATAGATAAACCAGCCCGCAGGTAGTCCAACTTGCAGATGCCCCTGGAATGATTCAGTCAAGCAAACTGGGGAGTTTCTTGAGTTGCAGGTTCCAGCTGGCCACAGATCAGCTTCAACTATAACAGCAACCTGCCTGAGATGCTCTAGTGGCATACATTTTCATGCAGTAGCACCCAACATTTGTAGTACAGCTGGGGTTGGTGGCTGCCGTGGGCTGTACATAGCCCAAGCTCACACTGTGACCATACCTACTGAATACACACAGAGAACTGATACCTCTTTGAGTGTCTAGAGCCCCCAGATCTAAAAAGGTGTTGTACAGGGGCTCCTGTCTTCTGCTACTACTGTGTGAAGTGATATAGGCCACGAGTAATAATATTGGCAAGGCAGGTGACAACTGGAGAGTGGTAGATTAAGCAAATTATCCTGACAGGCCACGTGCAGGAGGAGTTCCTCATGGTGGGACTCAGCAGAGCATAAGGAGACCTGCCAGCAACATGAACGTTTTGTGCATTTGTCTCAGTTGTGCTCAACTGTCCATGAATAACAAACCACAATAAATGGTGAAAGCTGATTTGTTTTCATGTTGGCAACTCCAGCCAGAACATTTGGTTTCCAGTTGGAAATGGCTCTTCATTTAGAAGTTTCGTTCCACTTTATTCAATAAAATAGATGTTAGAACATCCTACAATGCTTGAATCTGAAATGAAATATTTTCTTTACATCAAATTCCAGAAACTTGTGGGGTGGGGAGTTGGAGGGATTTTAATGATTTTTAAAAATAAACAAAACCATTGATCATTTGTAAAGTTCTGTTCCTGGCTCTGCCTCTGATTTCTGATGGGATTTGGGGTATCTCAGGACATTTACTAACCCTTTGTTTTGCCAGCTTAATTTGGAGCTATAGATATCCCTGCCTGTGTTTGTGTTACACCAGTGGGTTTCTGACCTCGGATGGGCTCTGCTCTAACACATACTGCAATGGTTCCCCTTCTCTCATTTTGTCCTCCGAAGACTTCCTAACAGTCTCAGCTGCTCAACCTCACTAAAACCATTGAGGAACCATGGATAAGAGCCTGTCTGTCTTCAGACACCATGTATCTTCTGCCTTCTCCTTTGTTCTGCTTGCTGCTGCCTTCTGCAGAAGACTGCATGAGAGAGCGCAGACAAGTTGGTCTAAAAGGGCAAATGGGCTTCCTGCCCTGATCCCTCCAGCGCTATCCCCAGAGCACCGCAATCACGGACAAGCCAGCCCTGCCAGATCGGACTGGGTCAGCATAATCTGCCCCCATCCACAACTCTCATGATAACCAGTACAAGATGAGCCAGGACAGATTGTTCTCAATGACAGGCTCCAACTTCTGCTACTCTCTAGTGCCAGCAATTACTTTAGCCAGAGCATGACCATATTCACACAGAAGATTAGCCTTTTCCATGAATACCAGTACAGTTTTCCCTGTAATCCTCTAGTTTCTTTCCTCTTAAGAGTCCTGAGAAAACTTCTGCTGGCACAAATTATCCTGACTCTACAGAAATCAACAGAGCTCTGACAATTTTTATTCCAAGTCAGGTTCTTCTGCCACTTGGCAAGGAGACCCACAGGGCATTAGGGTAACCTGATAGGAGTATTCAGGTCTTTGTCCCTGCCCTCAGACCTGCCTTACTAAGAGGGAAAGTAGAGTCCAGGGAACGAGAGCAAAAGGGCAGCGCATTGTTTAATAGAAATGAATGCCATCATAATGCCATCATCATCTGCAATTGCAATAGATCTATCTTAACGGCAACGAGTTTGGAGTCAGGATTGCATTGACTCAGTTTGCATGGCCTCAAAAAATTCTCATGTAGTTTCTGCTTATTTTGAGTAACAACAGTCAGGAAGTGGATAGAATACCATTTTCTTTTATTGGGTGTTGTGGGAAATGTGATTGATGGGCTAGATGGATAGCGTTATGGTTTGTGCTGTCACAGTAACTCTTAACGCCTGATAGTGCAGGGCTGCACATCTCACAAAACCTTGTCAAAGTAATAGTAAATAGCCTTTTTGAATTTAAAAAAAAGAGTAAAATCAGGATTATTACCAGGAAGGACAGAAATTCTTCTTGGAAGTTATTTCCCTAATATTTGGATGTAATCTACCTTATCCAGAAACATCTGTCTGTATGCATAAGAAAGAAATACGCTTTTGTCCCCTGCAGCAGTGTCCAAAAATGAGGTAGTAAGTATTGCTTCCTGATCACACACAAATGGGGTTTTTATCTGTGCCACGATCATAATACGAACACTGGAATAAAACTGCAAACAGACAAGAAAAAGGGCACACACCTGAAAGCCTTTAGCTAGCCTTTCCATCCCCTGAGCTTCACTAGCCTGCTCTAATAAAGCTTTGCTGAAGCTTTGTTTTTTGAGGACATTTATATTCTATTAGGAAAATGCAAACATCTCTAACAATAGCTTTGTGTCAGGCCACAATTGTATCCCTTGATGCTAATGCAGGCTATTAAAAGAAAAAGTTCAGCCAATGCCCCTTGGGTTCTGGGAGAGCTGGGCAATTTGGATGTTATGTTCACTTCCAGTTTCAAAGCTTTGCTATACAGAGGATTTCAAATCTCACAGTTCCACCAAGAGAGACTATATCTGCTAAATTTGCAGAGAGGCCACTAAACCGAGAGGGGCTGCAAGTCAATCACAGTTAAAATACCAAAATGTCTTGGCAAATAGGAAAAAAAAGTCTGGAAAAAAGATAATTCTGTAGGGACTAGAGTGGGGCAGAAATAATCAAACATAACCGCAGAAAAGGGGGCAAACTGAATTACAAACTGGGCTTGATGTTGTCCCTTTGCAAAAGAGATGAGCAGTGTGCTGGGCTGCCCAGGCTGGGAGCCTAGTCTGCAAAGGCAGGTAGAGTAACTGCACATGGGGCTGGGAACACCTGAGCTGAAGCATCAGTTGCAACACGGGAGATTCAGACAGTAGGAAAAATCTTTTCATTGAAAGTGTAGGGAAGCAGAGCAGTAGATTGCTTGAGGATGACAGAGAATCTGCATCGCAAGAGATTTTGAAAAACAAGTGGGGAATGGGTGAGAATGACAAAGGCAAAGCTGGTTCTGTCCTGGAAGAGGGGCAAGGGCCAGGGGAGCCCTCCTCTCCCACTTTCCATGGTCATGTCTTTGGTTGCTGTGCTGGAGTTTGGGCTTGTGTTCTCAGAGCCAACTGGGGTTACAGCCAGTTGCATTCACACAGCTTGTGCAGGAGAACAGTGTGTTTTCTGTGTACTTCCTCAGAGTGTCTTCATTTTAATTCATTGCCCAAAGGGCTGCACAACATAAAGAAGAAGGCAGCGCTCCAAGGAAAACATTCCTGACAGACCTTCAGTGCCCCCAGTTAATCCCTCTGCTCAAGAAGCCAACTCACTCCACCCTAGTGCCAGAGCGTTGATTACTGCACGTGATCAAGGAGTTTGGGTTCAGTTTCAGGACTTAAGCCAAAACAATGATAGATTCAACCACTAACTCCATGTCTTCTAGGAAATGTAGACATCACTTAAATGTAAGTGTCCCTTATCACATCCATGAGATATGCAAGCCTATAAAGTGTCATATTGAGCCAGATCAGTAGCCCATCTAGATAATCAGGCTGTGACTGCTATTTGACTGCCCCTGTGTATTTCCCTGTAATTCAGCTCCTTTCTCCAGAAAGGCACCTTTGGAGGTCATTCCAGATACTGGCAATTGGCAGGAAGGCAGCAGGGCAATAGTGGCGTCTTGCAGTCATGAATGGTTTTGCCCAGGTAGAAGCATTATAACTTGTACACGCAGAGTTATAGGAAACAATCAATTCCCTCCAGCCATACTGAAATGAAAATATCATATCCCTATCTGAGACTGAATCTAAATGATAGTTCACATCCTATCATTCCTTACAGAGCTAGAAATTGGGGAAAACAGATTATTCCTCTGAAGAATCCTTTCTGTTTGGAAGACTGTGCTTTTGCATGCTCTCTAAGGATGTCTTCGTTTTTCCTCCTCATCTAAAGGACTTGATGACACACACACAGGAGGGAAGCATTTTAAGTAAATCACCCCAGCCTGACTTCAAAGGAAAGTGAGCTGGACAAGATGTGCCAAAGGGTTTAACATCTGCGCCATTCCTATAAAGCATTGTTTTGTCCTTCATACTTAGTGAGGAGACACCCACATGTGTTTTCCACTTTCATTGTGAAAGCAGGAAATGTTTAATTAAAATTAAGCTTAACCTACTTTGTTTTCTCTTCATACCGAAGTAACATCAGCTGCCGAGAGGGAGGATCTGTGAGTCTTGGCACCCAGATAGCCTCACCCAGCAGAGGGACAGAGCCAGAGAGATCTGGACAGATCCGCTGGGATGATATCTGTGTCCTTGGGGTATGGGAACAAATTAGGTTGTGTACCAGGAAGGGTAGAGCTTGCTGTGTGCTGGGGAAATTCAACACGGATAGTTGTACCGGGCCAAACTTTGTGGTCATTCATACAGAATGACAGAAAACAGGGATGGCAAGAACCTCACCAGGAGATGCGGTCCACCTGTCGTACTCCAGTCTGCCACCCTGATGAGCCACAGCGACTTGAAGTTATGAGAGTTGAAGTGAGGGCACCTGCAGATATTGTACTCCAGGATCCTCCCCGAACCCAGAAACCACAGCTTGAGGCACCGAATTAGATTAAGAAACTTGGAGATGTGACTGATTTATATCCTCACTGGATCAGGCCAAAGAAAGGACACTCCACCCAACTTAATATCCAGATCTTATTATGTGGTGCCTTCCATTTGCCAAGGGCTGAAAGGCTTTTCAGTCCACTTTCACTGGCCATATGGTAACACAAATCTTTGTGTTATGTGCTAGTAATGCAGAAAACAGTCCTATGGTCATGACTGGTTTGGGAGGAAGTTTAAGGCTGCAGATTCTTTTCCCAGAGACAACTCCACTTCCAATTACATATCATTATGTGTCGAACACAACTTTGCTTCACCGAGGGTGGTACGCTCAAGTGCTTTTTGCTATGGCTCTGCAAGTGCCAGAAGAGGCACTAGTTCTCTTAGGGAAAAATAAAACTCTGTAACAGGAACTCCCCATTCAGTGATCATAAGTAAAGTCCCTGGAGGCATCCACCAGGCCACTTTGGAAAACTCTGTAGCATCAAGGTAGGCTCTGATTAATGTATTCTAAAGAAAATTATTTCCATTAAAATTTTCACCAGTTCAGATATTCTTGAAATTGAAGTATTGTTCAAATAATTCAGTGTTTTGGGTCAAATCTCTCCGTGCAGTTTTCTTGCAGAAGATGAGTGACCCAAGTCAAGCTAGAAGCAAATTAACATTTGCAATTTTAATAAATTTCCCAGGCAGGTGTTAACTTTCTCATTTGCAGGGAAATTTTGAGGCAGGCTTGTTGAAGCTGTGAACTGCTATTTAAAACCCATTGGGATTGTCATATTTATTAACATAATCACTGGCATTTTTCTATAATTTAGATGAGGTCTTTAGGGCTTAGAAGAACAGCAGCCAGGATATAGTGCTAGCCATGATCCCATTATCGGAAGACAACCCCTGTCCATAGGAACATAATCCCTGGCTCATATAGCATATTAAAGGAGGCTAGAATTGCTTCCTCAGTTACAGATGGGGAAACTGAAGATAAGAAAGAAAAAAGTGACTCAGAAAGTAGGATTCCCTTCTTCCATCAAGCTGTGACATCTTGCAGCAAAGGGAAGGCTGAGAGACAACGAATTACCTAAATATATGGTCATGTTTATGTATCCAAAGTGAGAAGAGCATGGGTGGATTTGTCCCATATATCAGTGCTGTGACAGTGGAGGTTTGTCTCAATCACTTTAATGCCACTTCTTGTTTTCATTTCATTACCACTTTGGCCCATCCTGGCATCATCCCATACTTGAACTGTTTGGCCCCTTCCTCCTGTTTTCCCCAGAGAAGGGGAAGTAAATAGAAGTTGACATGAGCTCCGGAAAGAGCCCAGGGCAGAACAAGAGTGGAAAGTACTGAGGCTCATAGAGTTGAAACACAGCAGTGTTGTTTCCTCAGCTTTAGAAGCTATAAAATGGCAAGCAGCAGAGCACAAACGTGTTGTCATGACAATGAGTGTGGTAAAAAATGAGGGGTTCTCTGCATGGTTAGTGCATTGAGAGAAAGGTAACCAGGAGAGCAATAAACACTTGATAGATTTCACTGTGTTGAGGAGCAAAGCAGCACAGAGTCTGAAACATAATTACAGAAGAGACAAATTATCTGTTATTGATGAAATGATCCAAACTTTCCTATCTGTATTGATGGACACTAGTGCTCTAGTGCGACAAGGCACAGAAAAGGGTCTGTGTAGGCTGTTTCCACAGTCCAGCCTAAGTCTCATGGACTAATCTAAAGTCCTCCTAAATTAGCCAGATATTATCCAGAAAATCAAAACGTATTCTACAGACTCAATGCCAGTCTGTAGAATGAAATATGCGGGTTACAGTGTCACCATGCAGATCTCCACCCAGAACGTGGACTGGATTATTGAGCTTGTAGGGAAAAAGCATCAGGACAGGTTCCTTGATGAGAATGATTACTTGGGGGAAAACTTACACGTGGCAAACCTCAGGCTGGCTCATTACCAATGGGGTTAAGAGGGGAATTGTGATAGTAACAGTAGTTGGACTTTCTGTTTACTCTTCTGCCTGCTTACAGGCAGTAAGCAGTCTTTGCAACACCATCAGCTACAGAAAACTCTAGAATACCTCCATCATGCCCCCTACAGCACTTTCAGAGGCACTTTATTCAATATCAAGTGGTTATGTGTCCTCCCACTGATAACAGACTCCCTGACCTACAGGACTCTCCAGAACCTGTGCTGACCAGCACAGGGGATGGTCAGCCATGCAGAGACTCAGCAATGCCTGCCTGGTCAAGATCCCAACTCCCTGCCCTACCTCAGCAGGCTATGGGTAAACAGAGATGAATTAGGAAGGGCAGGCATGGAAGCTGAGGACCTACAGTCACATCCTGCCCTCTCTCTTCATGCACACACCCTGTACTATGGAAGCTATTCCAGCCTTACCTAACACCGGCAGACTGACTCTTCTGCAAGGCTGCAATGTCACACTCAACCTATCCAGCCAGGAAAGGTGCAAGAAGTACCTCTGGATCAAACATATAGTACAGTGTAATGCCTTGAGACTGGAAAAGAGGTCGGAAATGGAGAGAAGCAGGAGAATAGAACTCAACAGAAGTGCTAATAAACACACATGCTAAGTGTGAGTCCTGGCACAGTACCCTCCACATCTCTCGCAACTCCCTACTCACCCAGGCTTGCTTTGCAGCCTGCTCTTCCCTTCAGGCTGGGTGAGTTCAAATTGAAGGGACAGTGTACAAGTCTGACAGTCACAACCTGAAGACCCTGGATGCTGACCACTGGAAGAAGCCAGTGCCTATGAAAAATTCTGAGCTTATTACTTTTGTTTACCTATTTCCCTGTTTAATCAGACCAGGAACAATGGGAACACCATGCCATGCCCTGACAACAGGCTGCCCCAAAATGTACAGTTCTCTGGCTAGAGGATTCCTTTTTCCTTTTCTCTTGTGTTCATGAACTATTTACCTTTGATCCTAAGGAAGCAGATAATGGTTCTTTTTGAACAAAGACAAACTGATAGTAATAGACCTCTCAGTTCATAAGAGGGTTTTCTTTGTTTTCAAGTCAAAACTCACTGGCTCAGATCCAGCCAGCTGTCTTGAGTTTCTGGATATGGCTCTTGAGCAAGGTTTTAAAACTACATCCAGCATAATTTAATTGATGAAGATTAACATTTTTTAGCTTTGCAGGGAAGACATATCAAACAATAAGGAACGATGGAGGCCAGCCTGCCATATTTAATAAACTGTGTGAATCAGCCTGTCCATGGGCCTTCTGTTTTTACAAAAATAAATCTCTAGCTAGTCTCCTCTAGTCTCAGTGTTGTTTCTCTCTCTCAAAGCAGACAGCCCTTGCTATGTTGAAATCCAAAAGCAGGAATAGTCCGTACCTTTCTGCTTGAGCATGACTGATCACATTTGTGTTCTGCTTCAGAATGTTGGGGATCTCTGCTGCTTCTCTAAGACTACTCCATAGCCAACTAGATCACACTAGGAGGAAGCTTTGCTTGATATTCCTCCTTCTTCTTTGGCTAGCCTAGATATGTTCAGCTGTCTTATTCAAAGCCATTCTTCAGGACATCTCCCATCAGGTTGCTAACCCTACTCCCTTTCACACAAGTTCTGCTCCATCTGTGTTCACTGCAGTCCTCTTCAGCAGTACAACAGGGCTGATATCTGTCACATAGCATTTATTTTCTTTCCCTTCGCAGCTCACCTGAGCCCCTTTCCTTCCTGCAACCATCTTCCTGTGAAATTAAGAACACATGCAGTCAATCAAATTTTCAAAACTAGGTCCTGTTTTGAAGGCACACCTGCTTTCAAGCCCAGCAGAGCACACCATAGCTCACCGCTGTGGCTGTTGGGAATGGCTCCTGCTGGCATCCAGGTACCGGAGAGGGAGTCCCAGCTCTTCTGATCTCAATCGAAGGTAAGCTTTCATCTCTGATGAAACCAGAATTCCCACACTGAGAACGTGCCTCACTTCCCCTTGGACAATGTAAGTGAACATCGGGGTCTTACCTCTCAATTTTGCCACAAAAGCCCTACAGGTATTTTGACTCCTCTCTTTGAAGTTCCCTTTTGTTTCCCAGTTGCCATTAAGAAACGCACCGTTCTGCCAGCTGCGCAGGGTGTCAAGGACTTGGAGGTCCAATGGGGCTGGAAGATTTTTCCTTCCCAGCCACCTTTCTTCTCACGGTGTCATATGCCAGGCAGGTGGCCACTGTGAGCACCCCATAAAAACAGCAAGAATAAATGATCGTTACTCACCTGGCAGATCAAGCTACAAATGGTCATGGTGTTCACCCAGGGAAACAAGCGGGGACTCCCTTGTTTCAAAGCAGGGTCTGGGCTGTGTTGTGAAGGGAGAAAGCCAGGCTGATATGTTGTGGGTAGCACCCACAGACAGGCTGTCTCTGTTTCACTCACCAAAACAACAAATGTGGGCACTTCTCGGCTAGGAAACTACTGATTGATTCGCATTGCATCTAGGGAAGAGAGACAGCAAATATTTTTTTGCAATGGAACTACACTATGCCATAAGTAGCTCATGGCACTAGGACTAACAATGTCCCAGTTATTAGCTTACTGCTCATACTGGAGGGACAAATCTTACACTATAAAAAAATGCTATTTCTTCCTATTCTGCCACACATATAAGGAAATCACTAGGAAGGTTTTTACTTCTCTTTTCTAAGTGGAAACTAAAGCATGTTTCCCATTTGTCTGGCTGTTTACTATATATGTTCTTTTTAAAGGTATTGAAGTTCACCACCTGCAGACAACAGGCCACTGTTCTTACACAAAATTTTACTGCTCAGAGAAGAAGTCACACAAGGGTTAAATGACTTGTCCAAGGCTGGGAGCACATAACCAAGTGGGGATTGCAACTAAGGGGCAACCAGGCTCCTTTCCTGTTCAGTCACACTGCTGTCTGCACTGCGATGATTTCATTCACCAAAACACGGTCATGGACAAAGAACGGACTCTGCAAAAACAGCCCCTTATCTGCTCCTGCCTGCCTCTTGTCCAAGTCATGTGTGATTAGTTTACTGACACAAACACCCCTCTGGAGCCAAAGCAGCTGCAGGAGCAAGCTGTGCTCTGATACAGTTCATGCCTTTACAGCAGTGTAAGAGCAGTAGCTACCGTCTAGCCGAGTCCAGGAGCTTCGCTGTTTATAGAGCTGGAAGAAAATTGCAGCTTGATTATAAGGTATCAAGTAGGCCTGGTTGAGCTGGCAATCAAAAAAAAAAAAAGTCAGTCCTAATTTGCAACAATAACTGGAGTGAGTATGAAATAAAGATTAGCTGTAGGGAACAAATACAGGAGAGAGAAATGTAATTCCCAGGAGATGTTTTCACTTGTCGTTTTTTTCTTTGTCGATAGCAAACAAAGGGGTTCAAAGTGCTTGGGGCTAGAGAGACTAGGAGTAGGTGGCAGTAGAGCCTCTACGTGCCATGACTCCAACCAAATGTATTTTAAACAATTGCTCCTGTGAAAATTAAAACTGTGGGAAGTTTCATTTCAAATAGGTCTCTGCTGTGTGGGTTCTTCAATATCTGCTGTGAAAGGAGCTCTGCAGCTGCCTTTCCCTAAGCGAAGCACTAGTAGGCTGTCTTCCCTCCACCCATCTCCTAATGTTAATGGTAACATTTCTAGGAGCTTATTTTACTGGAGGTCCTTTGTCCTCTGTCAGCCTTGGTTGAAACTCGCCAACAGGAGGAAAGACCTGTATGTGCACACATCACCGAGAGTGTGAGTTTATAAGTCTTGTTTCCTTGAGAAGACAGGCTAGAATCGTCATCACGCTTTGCAGTCATCCCATCAGCGTTCATTCCTGCCGCTAACAGGGAGAGTGGAAGCGTGGGTATGGCATATGCCATGTTACAGACCTCCTGTCAGGCTGCTGCAAAGTCCCACCATTCAGACAAAAGCTACACCAGCTTTTCCAATGCAGGTGTTTTGGTTCCAGGTTTAAATCTCAAGTCCATGCTTTTCCCAGTTTCAGCTCCAGTGAGTTCATTGGAGACCCTCATCTTTTACTTCCTTATAGGCATACAGTGTGAAAAACCAAGCAAGCACACCCCAAAGGCTCCGAAAAAAAAACCCCAAAAACAGAGAGCATTTAAGTCAGACTCAGTTTTTCTAAATGTACAACCTCAAGAGTTTTAGCCCAGTAGGATTCTTCTGGGGATGGTGTCTTTGCACTGCTATAAAATGGTGTTTGGTGTTAATTAACCTATGACAATTCCCCAATACTGCCTTAGTCCACACTAATGGGGTTATAGATAGACCTTTTTTAATGCTACATCTTCTGACCTGATAGGACAGTCAGATTATTAGGCTGTTGCTATGGTACCTTTTTATTTTTTTTACTCTACTTGCTCATATTTATAAAGAATCTTTGAAAACTGAGACTAAAATCTATTTTCCCTTTGTCTGGCTTTTTAGCACTTACGCTGAAATATGACCCACTAGGTAAAACGTTATTCATTACCAATTATTTTAGAAGAGAAATGGTTTAGCTGATAGAGCCTTCAGAATCATGTTTATGTATTCAAAGGGCAATTCATTAAACAGTTTGATGCAGTAAACAAATCTTTAACCTTCCTGAAGAATGGGAAATATGTATTATGCTAAGGTTGTTCAAACTTCTGTAAAGCAAAGATTGGCTGCTGAATGCAGCAAGTAAACTGAAAAGCAATGATGAAAGCAGAAACTGGAGACCATGACTTAGGACCCACTGAGTCTGATGATGAGTTATATGGTAAAGGCAAGTCACTGAGGCCCAGATCCATCCCATTTAACTTTAGGCACCTAAATGAATTGGCTAATGTAGGAAACTGGGCTCCCTCACTAGTCAATGTAGAGATAAAAGCTTCTTCAAAGAAAGTTGAAGCACAGCCAGAACTAACATTTCTCTTTACTACATATAGAAGAAGTCTAAACTCTAAAGTTCAGTGATGCTCCTAACCTGGAGATACTCCCTTCCCAGGCAACCCAGACTGGAGTCCAGCTGTCTCCACTGCAGCTTAAATGTCTCTGGCTGCAATGTATGTCCATTCCTTCTTGTCCTGTATCCAGTAGAGAAGAGTTTATTCCTCTCTTCTTTGCAGGAACATTTTACACTGTCATTGTATCCCCTTACTGATGTCTCTGGAGTAAACAAACTCAGTTCTTTCAGTCTTTCCACTCCAGCTACAGTGTCAAGGCCTCCGGTTGTTCTCACTGCTTGTTTTTGGGATCATGCCACTAGGCTCGCATATTTCTAAAAGTTGGCACCCAAATCTGGACATAGGCATTGCCAGTAGACTGATGCCAGGCATTGATTTGCTACTCTATTTTCAATAGAGTTGAGGGATTATTTTATGTCTTGCATATAACTCCCGCTTGCAATGCTTGTGTAAGAGCGGTTACCACTCCCCAGAGACCTTACAGCATGTCAGGATTATCAGACCTTTTCACTGAGAGAAACGAGGGCCCTACCCCCTTAGTCGTACTCCCACAAGAATGTCTTTTCATGGTATGGTAACTGGTGCCAAGAGTAATAAGAGCAGGAAATGGGTATAAAGAGAAAAAGACAAGTTCAGTGGAATCAGTAGGCAGTAATCCCACAAACCAAACATCGATGGAGATGCTGAAGTTGTGAGTTGCCGTAGTCCTTCTGGGTGCCACTGGGAAAGTCATTTAACCTGTTCCTTTGATTTCCCTCCTAACTTTGACCTAACTAGCCTTGTTTAGGTCTGTAGGAGGGCACCTCTGTTACCACGTGCCGGATTCAGTCATTCTCCTATCTCATTCAAACCACCGACCTCCACTGTAGTACAACTGCTAGTATCAACTCAAGTAAAAGGCTGAGAAAGCAATGTCAGCTGCTCAACCCAGTCTCCAGAAGTATGTGAGAGTGAATCTGCGATTTCAGAAACAGTTGAATGAGAGCTGCAGAGATCTGGGAAACAGCAAGATGCCCTAATGTTCATGTCAGAAGCCCTCCTGTGCCTTCCAGAAACATCTTTCCTGGGTTTGAGACTCATCAGCCAGAGAACAAAAGCAACACCACATGGTATGGTTTGCAGTGATCCATAAGTTCTGTAGACAGCACATGATGAACAGCAAATACGCGATTAGGAAGGCAAAGAGTTCATAGAGAGCCTGTGGCCTGAAATATGTTTGCATAAACAAACTCCTTGAATCATTATGAATAATTGATGTGTATAAAACCCCAATCTCATTCCTGGATAGACTGCAGAATAAAGGGATAAATAAATCATAAGGAACAAGGTGTTTGCTGAGTGAGAATAGCTAAGCTAACTATGAGCTTAGCAGTTTCAGATTTCGAGGCTGCAGTGAGTAGCCTGTGGTTACTGTCAAGAACAGCTTGAACACAGAGGTGTCTCAATAACAGTTCTCCTATCTAAAATAGTAATATTATTCTGTCTATTGGAGACCTTTCAGATGAGGACTGCAAAGTGGTTCACACCTATTCAGCTTCACAAAAGCCCAGTGAGGGCACAGAATTTATTAGATGCAATTATGGCATTGTTACTAATGCATTACAAATTTATTGGCAGATGTAAGTTTCTGCTACTCAGATATGAGGGCGTTATATGCATTAAGTGTAACAGCTAACAGAGAAAACTTTTTAAAAAAACTATTAATCTCCCTTTTTGTCCAAAGGCATTGTATATAAGCAGCAGGTACTTCAAGAATTTCTTGCAGGTGTTATTTATGTCACTTGGTCATAAATGAACTTAGCTTGAAGCCACAGTGAGGTGTTTGTATATTATTAAATGTCTTGCTGATGGAAGAGGAGGGAGAAAAGGGAGGTCTAGTTAAGCTGAATTCAAAATTAGGCTCTTACAATGAAAATTGAGGTAGAACTCAAGAACAACTTTGTTTCATCAGGCTCTGAACAAAACTAGAGAAGCATAGGACTGGCAGAGCTGTGTTAAATGCCTCCAGTAAAGCTCCAGTGAAGTCACTACAACTTTGGTGATTTACCCATGCTGATTGCCTACCCCTCTCTCTCCATCTTTTTTAATCAAAAAGATACTTTCTAGAACTTAGGCAATTTTTCTAGGCATGAAAATGGGTAGAATGGTTAAGGTGGCAAATTCTGTGTTCTGTTGTCAAAGGCAATGTCATTTCAAGAGAAATACATTTTGTTCTACTTGGGACATCCCCATGAAGAGGCATCATGCTGAGGAGGTCACTAACAATAAAGCTGTATGTTGTTTCCCTCCTCTTTCATTGAATGCTTTAAAGCAATTACAGCTTTAGAATTCTGACAAGAAGGCTTTGTAACTTTCAGGGTGGGCGTTCACTGATGGCCTGATCCTGCAAGGGGCTAAGTACCCTCCAATCTTCCCCTAATCCCTGGAATCTGATTTAGCACTACCAGGCTGGATCAGACCCTCCCCTCTGCCATCTCTTGAGTTTTAACACCTTAAGATTAACCTTATTACTTCACCAGTGTTGTGGCTTCACCATCTGTGAAGGAGCCCTGAAGTGTTTGGTGACTGCACCACCAGCATGGCTTGTCAGGAAAGGAGTGGGGATGGACTGGAGCTGCCAAGGCTGGGCTGTCATGTGGATCATGCTCTGTTGCTAGGGAGTTTATGGAGTCCATAACAGAGAGAGAAAATCAGATACAAATTTCTGAGCAAAGACTATACTCAGACAAGATTATTGTCAGACTCCAATGCCAACACAACACAGGGTTTTAAATGAAGGAGGGTAATTTAGCTCAAAAAAGACTTTGGGACAAGTTATGATGAAAAGAAAGACATTGAGACCAAAGCCAGACCCAGGGTCACTTCAGCTCTATTTCTAGTTATAGCTGTGTTTTAAGACCATGATCATTTTATTGAAAGAGGTAGTTCTATAGCTTTAAATTCCGGCCAGATTTTCAGAAGTACAGAGCACATGTTTATCCACTTTACCTCCAGGAAACTGGGGAAGGCTGAGCATTCACCTTATCATACCAGGTGTCTGGTGCTAAATGCAGACTGAAGAGATACCTCCCAATGGGTGGTACCTAAGCAGAGAATTTGCCATCAGAAATTTGCTGTTACCTGCAGAGCTGGAATATCATAATTTAATTTGTTATTACAAATAGATACGCAAACTGGTGAACAGTGAAGCAATTTATCACTATCTCAGCATGATTTTACGATAGATAGAAGAAAAAAAGAGCATGCTCCTGTCCAAAACTATTGAAGAGCAAAACATACATAGGTGACAAACAGCTTAATCCAAACCAGCAGTACCAAGGCCACCAAGAAATGTTCAGCAGGGGTGTCTCATAGTCAGTAAGAAGAGGTTAGTAGAAGCACATGTGTTACTTTAAGCATTGGCTTAAACACAGTGAATGTGTTTAGAAGAAATAGATATAACAGGATGCCAGCACTTCTCCTTTCCCGCTTGCCAGAGGACTTTGGTGGTCTGCAAGTCAGCCAGGGCAGGACATTAACTGGTAGCAGGCTAGTTTACCCAGATCTGAGGGAGGTGCAAGTCAACCATCTATTCTGTGACAATTGAACCACAGGAGTTTTCACTCAATGACGTGCAATGACTATATCTAAGGTTAATGTTAAGGATGTTTAAACTTTCTCAGCAGTTTCCAGAGCTCGATATCAAAGATATTTATCAGAGAGGTTCAAAGCAACAGGTTAAGGAAAAAAAAACAAACACAGAATTAGACCAAAGTTGTTGCAATATATTTCCATGGACAGGCTTTTTTGGGATAACTGTTAGCTTTTGGGTTTTCTTACATTACATAATAGCAACCTCACGTGGCTCTGCATGACACCCATCTAACACTGATGAATCATACTATTTCTTCCTCTTAGCTAATCCTATGATTATTTGCACCAAATAAAAGCAGTTGGGGTCCTCATACTTTTTGGAGGGGTACATCCCTCATTACTTCAAAGTAGCTTTGCTCTGTTTGATGTGTAGTAAAGAGAGTATCTACTTGGGCATATGGCATGGCAGGTTAGTGTTGTGTATTTGATAGCTAGCTGAGAGGACATACAGGGCTACAGATGGATGCTAACAGGCAGTGATTACTGCTTACGAAATCTAAGACAAGCTTGTTTTTCCTCTTAAAAAAAAATTGGCTTTAGTTGTCTTAAAAGATACTAAGGCAACTTATGAGGACTGTTACTTAGAAAAAGCCTGTCACTGAACATTATGAACTGCCTGAAAGACAGGTTCGAATAATAAAATTTGCAACTTGGCATCCCCCAAAAGCTTCAAAAGGCACTCTTAATGCCACCAAAAAGGAATAACCATTTGGCTTTTTCGCATGTTGTGCCAGTCTCAGCTATTCAGAGCTCTTTCCCAGGGTACTGGCCTAAGTTAGCATGAACTGCAATTGACTTTTCTTGCTTAAAAAATCCAGAATATATTTTCTCCCAGTGGGAGCCCTAACCCATTTCCCTGCAGAATCCAAAGCTTCAGCCTTACATCTGGAGACACTCAGCCAACAGCACCGGGATGCCCAGATGTCAAAATCAGTCTTAGCCACACACCCACCATCACAGCCAGCCGGAGCTGGACCCCCAGCCATGCTGCTCAAGTCAGTGTTTTGCCATCCAGAGCATATATACAGATTTCCCAAACATCTGAAAATGCTCGTTCCACCCCAAGCCATCTGAATTAGTCTTTTTGCACGTTCCAGCTGCTAGCTTACATGCTATAGTCCTCCATGATGTGAAGGGGAAAGAAATGGTTTCTTGACTTACACACTTCACTAACCAGTGTGTTGCTTGACACTGAAACACTGTCACTGTGCCTTTTCACTGCATCTCATATCCACACCTCAGGAGGTGCTTGTAAAGGATTAGCTTTTTGTTCCAATTAAAATGTGAGATGATATCTCCCAACGCATGCAACTTTCATCCTACAGATGGGTAAGCTTCAGGATGGAGAAATAAAGCAACTTCTTGCAGCCAGTATGCATCGAAGCAGGAATAGACTAGAGTAAAATCTCAGAGGACTCCTCTGGTCTGGTCTCTGACCACAATCTCTCTGTATAAACAAAGGCTCTGGCCACCGCAGTGTTTTCTGGCCTGCTGTAAAATGTTTCACCACCCCTCTCAAAGGAATCACTGATGCTTAAAAAAGAGGCAGCCTTAGTCAGGCTTTTCTCACAGTGCCAGCATCTCTGTTGAGGAGTCTGGATGTCAAGAAAGTATAGCGAGATGCAGACAGTGAGACCTGGCAAATGGAGCAATTAAAGGCAACTCTTAGTAATAATCTGGATTAATGAGTGCATTATTATTGCTCCAGATTAATATTAGCCCAGATTGTAAATGAAACGCTTCTGTCAAATAACTATGGGTATTAACTTTACGAAAATTGCATCAAAAAGAATATTCTGCTTCCAGAAACACCAAACCTAGCTTTTGTTCTTTGCAAGGGTTGAACATTACTTTTGCCCAAGGAGAATTCATTCCTGCAGGGTGAATGGTAACGCAATGGTGAAAGCACTCTATGAACTGGGACATCAGTGAGGGGCCCAGTCAGCAACAGCAAGTCTAGATCACACAGATGGCAAAGTGTCACTGAGAAAGGTGAAATAAGAATTTCTCCTGGGTGAGATACTTCAAAGTTGAACTGCAGGCCTCCTCTGAGATATATGGAGTGAGGCTGGGGGAGGGAATGTCAAAAACTATTAGCTAGGTAGATGAAGAGCTGGCTCTTCAGTAAGCATAAATGGGTGCAACTCCTTTTGTATTAGGCTTCTGTATGACAAATAAATATACTTGGCATGAGCCAGAAGTTTTACTCCCAGTCCAAACTTCTTCTTTGTGTACAAAACCAAGCCCACCTTCTGAAAGGGACACATTTCCAGAGTCATGACAGCCCCTTCCTTCACTTCCCTAATGAAACCTCAGTCCAGGGCCCTACGTTTCCTTAAAATTGTGGGTAGGATTACAAAACACATCATAATTCTCATGAAATACAAGAAAAATAGAGACCTGGCCTCAATCCTACAAAGGAAATCAGGGGATCTTCAAAATCTGGGCACTTCTAAAGGGCACTAGGCAAAAAAAGGGTTCTCAGTCTGTTCTGGGAGGATTGAATGGAGTTGAACTCACCAGTCAAACTCAGCGTTTTCCTGAGGTTTGACTTTTTAGCAACAACACAACACAGATTTCAGGAGACAAGGAGGACGTGGCTTGGCTCTTCCTCAGCATCCTTTTACTCAGTGTATGAGAGAAAAACAGAAAGACAGAAAGTCATTGCATCTCTTTTATTACCTGGCGGAATTAATGAATTAGCATGCTTGTAAGAGGGTGTCCTGATTAAAAAAGTGCTCTAAACAAGGGCTGGGTTACTGTGGCAGGGTCTTCCAGAGCATCAGGACTTATTTGTGTGTGTTCAGATTGGTTTAGAGCTTTTCAAAAAGTTGATACGCTCCTCCTGTACATGCTAACCAACACATCAACCACAGCTCTTGAGTCAAGGGGAATTAATAAGCATTCACTACTTTGGACCCCCTAAGTCAAACTCAGAGGGTGCTTACTAACATAGCACACACTAATACGTAGTGTACCTCATGTAATTATGGTGTCACATGTACAGTACAGGCCTGGAAAATATGGCCGCTTCTGTTATTTAATACATTTGTTTTAAATATTCGTGACATTGTTTAACTAAAAGCAACTACATACAGCATTTGGCATGCTATCACATGTAATCAAGAGATAATGTCAATGGAATTGCATTCCAGGATAACAGCCTCCCGCTGTTGCTGAAATGCCAAATTGAAGCCGAGGCATTTATGGAAAATAAACGTCAAGTCAAAGCCAAGATGTTTATTTTAAAAACAAGAGACATGGATCTTGTGGCAATGTTCCACCATGTCTCTATTTCTCTAATAACAAATGTCCAATGTGAATAGAGCCAAGTGACAGTTTCTTCCTGGGACAACATAGGGAGGGTGAAGCCTGACCACTTCACGTGAAGACTTGCAGAGTTGTTTCTCATCTGCTGTGTCTCAGTTCCAGTTTTAGTCAAACTGTCCAGGTAACCAACACAAAATGGTTTCTCAGATGTATGCTAAGTTTATAAAGGGATTTGGGAGGACAGCAGGAAGAAAAAGGGACAGCAGATGCATTTTTAATTTGCTTTTACATAGATCTTTTTCTTCAGAGAAAGAATGACAATAACATGAAGCTCACTGAAGTCAACGGGAGGCCTTCTAGGCATTTCAGTGGGCTTTGACTAATGCCTTAAGAGAACGGACAGTTAAGATTTTAAGGGGATATTATGTTAATAATGGTGGTGCCTGAATTTGATTGCAATGAGGGGATGACTAGACCAAGGCTGGACAAGGAAGACAAGATCCTTCTGGGTCATAAGCGGCGGCGTGGTCACCCCTTGCTCCTGGCAGGCAACTGCTCATCCCAGCTGCTGGCCCACAGGAGATTTCTGTTCTGTCCACGCCAGCCTCACAGCCACAGAGAAACTGCTCCTTCACTTCACTTCTCCAGTGAAGCTTCCTTAAATCCAGCTGGTTACCCAGTAACAAAGATGACAGAGTTTATTTCTCTTTGCATGGGGAAAACCGGATTACTTATCAAGATCCAAGTTGCCGAGATACAGTGAGAAGCCATGTTAAAGACAAAAGTAAGAGCTGGAAAAGCCCAGATCTTAGACATGATGCAATCTAACTCAAAGTCGAGAGTTAGAGTTTTGTCAAACCTGGCTATAAAGGCCCAAGTGATGAGACGTTCACAGCTACTCCTGGCAACCTAATGCGTTTGACATCCTAAAAGCTCTTTCAGATATTCATATCAAATTTTCACTTTCATCACATTACCACTCATTAAATCTCCTTGTGTTCATCTAAATTATTCCTCTCCCTCCCTAACAATTTTTTCTTCCTCCAAATACATTAAGAGATTATGTCTTCAACAAGCTAAAATTGTCTCTTCACTCTCCCCATCTGCTAACCCCACCATCCTTCTTTAAACGTTCATCACCTCTCTGCCATCATCCCCCCTCTCCAACCAACCTTGCAGGCCACGTAAAAGTGCCAAGACGTGGTAGCAGAGCTCAGAGCATCCCTGGAGATCCAGGGATGGGCTCCAGCAGCAAGTCACCTGCCTGTCCCCAGGACACAGAGCTGGCAGCAGCAAGTCCACTGCCCCCAGTGCTGCCCCAGCTGCTGCAACACCAAAGGAAGGGGTTAGCCCCAGTGCCCAGCCCCATTCCCAGTCTCCTGCTCCACCACTGGTGCTGCTGACATTCCCCAGGGCAACGCTGTGTATGTAGATGCATACCCATGAAACAGGACCCTCATCTTGCAATCTGTTTTGCATAGAGAGAAGCAAGAGGAAAAGCAGGAAGCTGTGCAAAGCATCTCAAAGGACTGGGTTTAAAAATATACCTAGATAACCCACTTTAGTTCCTGAAATGTTGAAGCTTCACAGCTCATGCCAACAGGTTCCTCAAATGCAATACATTTGGGTGTTCATCAGATCTATCCATTATCCTCTATGCAATATAACTACTGAGAGTTTGGGTCTTTTTTTTTAATGACTTCCAAAGGAAAAAATACATTAGTTGCTCATTAAAAACTGTGATCAGGAGAGCAAGTAGAAACAAACCATTTCATTTCTGGAAGCTCTTCTCTTGACCTGACATCCTTAAATAATATGCAAACAAAGAGCTATATTAAAATCATGTTAAGGAGCTGTCTGAAATTCAAAAAAACAAGGAAATTTTGAGTTAAAGGAGATTTGCAAAAGGTAACGCTCTGAAAGGGGTTAAGCCTACAGTGATTATTTGGCTGCTCTGTGCTGCAAGGGCCAGAGGGATGTTCTTTACAGAAATCATAAAATTTGCTTATTTTTTCCTTTGGAGATGCATTGTTTTCCAAAGACATTCTGGCTCCAGCTCTGGTCTGGCATTCCAGATTGACACTTGTTGAACCAACAAAGATACAGGGAAGCAATGCACAATTATGCATCTTCTGGTTTATTGCATACTTGCTGGTAATTTCCTGTACTTCTTCAACCTTTAAGCTTCTAGTGGGATGAGGGTCTCCAGCTGGAGATCTGACAGGGCAGCTTGATAGGCAAAGAGCCGGCATTTGATTAGGTTACAGTATTTATTAACTGTATAAGGATACTATAGCAATAATGGATCTGAACAGACGACAGATGGGTGATGCTCCAGGAATAGCAAGGAAAAGAGCTACATGGCACCCCCAACACTGCTTCCCACTGTCAGTGTCATCTTGGGAAAAGTATTTAAGATTTTATCAGATTTTAATCCGGCTGATTTTGCGCTAAAATGGACTATGCACACTCACAAAATCCATCCGAGCGTCTCAGCTGTGAAGGCTTTGGTGTGGTGATGCGCCGCAGGGCTCGTACTTACTTTAAGTGTTCCAGCTAGATGTAGAAAATAAAAAAAAATGTTCCTATCCCAAAGCTCCACTGTCCTAACCTGGTTTCAGATTATTAAAATCAGAATTACAGATACTAGTCCTGGACAAATATTCCCAGCCACAATCCTTCTGCTTTTCATTCAGTATAAGGTCTCCCTCTGTTCTTGAAGACGCCATGCCTCCCACCCTTCCCACCAAAGAGGACAGCACTTTGGTCTAGCAGGTGACGAGCAGCAAAGCAAGGTCCATGGGAACGCAAGGGAATGGTTTGCCAAGCAGCGGGTCCGCGCTGGTGTGTGGCCTTTAGTCAGGGTTAAATAAACAGCGTGTAAATAAATAAATAAATCGCTCCTAGGTTGTGACCTTGTAAATCAAGTCTAAGCCTGAAAGGGATTTTTATGGTCCAGCTGGAACAGCGGAGCAGTCTTAGCAGAATAAATATATATATAGGGGAAAAAAAATAGCTATGCCTTCCAGTTGCTCCCAGGCTGCTGTGGGGAACGTTTGATGCTGCTGTAAGACATGCTGATGATTAAAAAAAGGAGAGAGGGGACCTCGCTCTCATTTACCCAACAGCTGTTCCACATTATTTTAAGAGGTTTAAAAGAGGAGTAAAACCGTTAAATGCACCCAAGAGTAATTTTCCAGTGTGGGAGCCGAATAGAGAGCTGAGCAAGTAAATGAAAATCCAGCCCAACTAGTTCCTAGCAGCAGGTTTCAGGGAAGTGGATGGGAGCCGGGCAGGGATTTGCTCGGAGGCTGTTATCTGGGCATTAGAGCCCCGGGATGCTTCACATACTTTATTGCTCATTACCAAATAACAGTACTAATACTTAGAGCAATCCCTAGATTTAGCATGGTTTGACCAGACTGGTACAAGCTACTGGCTGCATTTTAAAAAGTCCAGAGAGACCTGTCTGATGCAAGAGAGGGAAGCCAGAAATGGGAGCTGGGACTTCCACCTCCCAGCCCTGCAGTGGCTTGGTCCGGCAGGGCCGGGGAAGCCGGAGCAAAGAGAGTTTGCAGTGGGGAGATTCATGGGAGAAGCCACCGCTGCAGCCCCTGCACGGAGCTGGTAGCACCATCCCTTGAGCCAGAAGGTTTTACGTGGAGTCCCCACGGGCCAGGGGGTCTCTGGGGCTGGGGCAGGAGGCACTGGTGATGGGGTGCTGCAAGCACGGGGCTTGGGGACATCCCATGGGAGGGCATCCATTGCTTTTCAATGGAGAATGATGCCGACAGTGCTGGTATTTGGTATTTTACCCTTTCCAGGTGTAACGAGGGGGAGCACCTCAGCAGCTCGCACGGGTGTGCCGGGCAACGGAGGCGTGCAGGATACCTCTGGCATGAGATGCGTCCCCCGACATCTTCCCAGGGATTTGGAGCCCAGCCGCAACGCCGTGGTGGGAACCCACCCTGCCCAAATCCCCTGCCTGTCCCGCACAGACACCCCCCCCCCGGGCCGCCCACCCTGCCGTAGGCAGGGTGGGCGGCCCGGGGGGGGGTGTCTGTGCGCGGTGGCTGTGGGGCAGGAGTACAGGCAGAGGTACAGGCAGGAGTACAGGCAGGGGTACAGGCAGGGGTACAGGCAGGGAGGGGCGGGGCGACTCCGCCCCCGCGTTGCCGATTGGCGGCGGGGCGGGGCGGCGGTAGCGGCGCGGAGCCATGCGGCAGCCCCGGGGCGGCGGCGGCGGCGGTGGCGGGGCCGCCTTCTGCCCGCGGTGCGGCGGCCGGAGAGCCCCGCACAGCCATGGGCGAGGGGTGGCTGCCGCCCGACTGCGGCCCCCAGAACCGCTCCGTCGCCGGCGGCGGGGTGACGGCGGGGCCGCCCGGGAGCCGGCAGCTGCCCGCGGAGGTGCTGTCGCAGGAGTGGGCTGTGGGCATGAGCCTGCTGATGGCCCTGGTGGTGCTGCTGATCGTGGCCGGGAACGTGCTGGTGATCGCGGCCATCGGGCGGACGCAGCGGCTGCAGACCCTCACCAACCTCTTCATCACCTCGCTGGCCTGCGCGGACCTGGTGATGGGGCTGCTGGTGGTGCCCTTCGGGGCCACGCTGGTGGTGCGGGGCACCTGGCTCTGGGGATCCTTCCTCTGCGAGTGCTGGACCTCCCTGGACGTGCTCTGCGTGACGGCCAGCATTGAGACCTTGTGCGTCATCGCCATCGACCGCTACCTGGCCATCACCTCGCCTTTCCGCTACCAGAGCCTGATGACCAAGGGTCGGGCCAAGGGCATCATCTGCACCGTCTGGGCCATCTCCGCCCTGGTCTCCTTCTTGCCCATCATGATGCATTGGTGGCGGGACGAGGACCCCCAGGCACTGGAGTGCTACCAGGACCCAGGCTGCTGCGACTTCGTCACCAACAGGGCTTACGCCATCGCCTCGTCCATCATTTCTTTCTACATCCCCCTCCTCATCATGATCTTTGTGTACCTCCGGGTGTACAGAGAGGCCAAGGAGCAGATCAGGAAGATCGATAAGTGCGAGGGCCGGTTCTACAGCAGCCATGAGCAGCCGCAGCCGCCCCCGCCCCCTCACCCTCACCACCAGCCCATCCTCGGCAACGGCCGAGCCAGCAAGCGGAAGACCTCCCGCATCATGGCCATGAAGGAGCAGAAAGCCCTCAAGACTTTGGGCATCATCATGGGGGTGTTCACCCTCTGCTGGCTCCCTTTCTTCCTGGTGAACATCGTCAACGTCTTCAACAGGGACCTGGTGCCGGACTGGCTCTTCGTTTTCTTCAACTGGCTGGGCTACGCCAACTCCGCTTTCAACCCCATCATCTACTGCCGCAGCCCCGACTTTCGTAAGGCCTTCAAGAGGCTGCTCTGCTGTCCCCGGAAAGCCGGCCGGCGGCTGCACGCCGGCGGGGGGGAGATGGCCCAGCTGCCCAGGGGCTTCATCAGCACCGTGGGCTCCCCCGAGCGCAGCCTGGGAGGGACCTGGTCCGACTGCAACGGGGGCACGCAGGGCGGCAGCGAGTCCAGCCTGGAGGAGAGACATAGCAAAACGTCCGATTCGGAGTCCAAGGTATAGGGGGGGGGGTGGGGGGCCGCATCGGAGCCGGGGCAGGGGGAGAGGCAGGCAGGGAGAGAGAGGAGCAGAGAAATCCCCGGCAGCTGCCTGGTGGTAAGGCTAATGCCAAGCAAACCTGATCCCTGTCTTAGCGGGGAGAGAGCGGGTGTTTACTTAGGAATCAAAGCAGGTGAACTCGTGTACGACATACCTCATCCGAAACTACAGCAAACAGGAAACCCACTGACCGGAGAGCAAAGAAAATTAACAGCCTGTCCCAAAGACAGCCAGCTTGTATTTAGGAGAAGCGCTTTCGGAAGGGGCTGCGGCAGTGCCCTGTGCTCGGGTGAGTTGTCCCAGGACCGTGCTGGTGGTTGAACCTGAGCGTGGAGGTGCTGGCGTTTGGCTGCCGAGTTTGGCTGCAGCCAGGGTCCCCGCCGTCCCCGCCTCGCCCGGGGCTGTTGGGTGCCCCGGGGTTCGTTCCCTCACGCACAGCACCGGGCGGGTGTTGGGGAGGTGCGGGGTCCGGGCTGCAGGTGCTCCGGGCAGAGAGCACGGACCCACGGGCAAGATGAGCTCTAAGCTCGGAGTGGCCGTGCTCCCCTCTTCCGCAGAGTAGCAATGGAGAAAAAAAATGAGTAATGAGGAGCACAGGTATATTTTGAAAGGGGGGAAAAAAAAAAAAACCAACCCACACTCTTGTGCTTTTTCCCTTTGCATCAGCAAGCAGTGAGTTATTGTGCTTATCTCCTTCGGCCAGACAATAGCAGTCAGGCTGAGAAACTTCTACCTCAAACTGTGCATATTGTACAGGGGAATAAACGGACCGTGTTTATATTAAACAGCGTATTTACATACCACTAATAGTATTTTATGAAAAGCGGCGGGGGGGGAGGGAGCGAGGAGCCTTCTGCAGCTTGTTCATTGTAATTACAGATGAACAGGGGGGAAAAAAAATCCTGGCAACAACAAAAATTTACTGCACATTTTTTTAAAAATGCCAACAAAGCCGTTTTTTGCACAGTGTTAAGAGTTGTAAAGTTATTTGAAGATGTTACTTGCACACACATACACACACGCAAATTAAAAATGAAACAGGGGTTTGAATAGCACCGCCCCTGAACTTGATTTCTGGTTTGGTCTGATCTGTTATAGTTTTATTGAGAGACTGACTTCTTTTATATTATTTTATGAAGGTACTGTAAATATATCCATATTATAAATTAAAATATCTTAAGAGACTTTATTATTTTTATTTCCAAGTGCTCACGTGAATCTGCTGTTATTTTAGCACTTGTGTGTCGTTTCCATTTTCCTCTCTGTGTGTGTTTTATAACGTATTTATACTCTGGTGCAATTTACTACTGTGTAAGTAATTGGTCTATGTGCAATAAATACCATTGCAGCACAAGCAAGCGTGTCTCTATAGGTTTTGAAACAATACCTACCTATAATGGGAAGAACAGCATTTGTTTTTCTCTAAAGATGGCTCAGATTACCAATACAACTCTATCTAATGGCTTTTCCTGACACAGTATTGTAAAAAACGTGTTTGAAACCCAATAAGGTTGTGTTCCTGTTGCACCAAGATCCGCTGACTTCCCTTAAAATTAATGGCTAAAGACAAGGTGTTTCCAGTCTGATAATGAATACACTCATTTTCTGTAACTATTCCTTTCTGGAAGATATTCTTTTTTTTTTTTTTTTTGTTAGGAGTGCGCATCTGGGAGTCAGGAGAGCAGAATATTTAAGATTACAGAGGATGCTTAATTTGAAAGCTAAAAATGGTCTCGGGTAGAAAGAAATCTCCTTGTGCGGTACACGCCGCCCCACAAGTAAGTCCACCTCGTGCCGATGGTGGGCCTGATCCTGCCCGAGCGAGGTGGGTGGCGTGCGCTGAGCGGGACCAGGCCCACGTGCTGAGCGCGGAGGGCGGGGGAGACCCCTGCCCGAAAAGCAGCCGGAGGAGGCTCGTGCCCTGTAAGGGGAGATGGCAGCTGGGGAGCCGGTCGGAGGAGTCCAGGCTTTGGTTCCCTCTTACTGTAAAAAAGGAGTTAACCTCTGAGGGAATGGCTGGGACATTACTGGAGCAGGATCCGACTCTGGGACAGACTTAAACACCACTGAAATCAGGGGAAGCCTCTTCTGTTGTCACTGGGTGAAATAAAACTACCATAAAGCTAATGGTCATGTGCAGCGTGGCTGCCTTTGCAGCACTCTGCTGCCGATAGTCACATAGTCCTTGGGGGCCAGATTATGATAACTGCATGTTATATTGAGGACTGATGCAAGTAAGGAGGTTCTGTGCAAAGAAGGGCTGCAGATTTGGGCCCTCGGTCCACAAGATCGTCACCCTTTATTGCTTTATGAAGGTACGCTGTATCCTTGTGGTTTCATAAAGTTTTTCATTACTGCAATGAATACATGGCAGATAGAGCAATGAAAAGGCAGCACAGAATAAAAGTGAAGCCATTTTTAGCTTTATTAAACTCAGAAATATAGTCAAATTAGAAATCAGCTCCCAGGAAGAGCACTTCCCAAAGCGAGTTCTTTAGGTTGGTGGTCGACGGTTTGTTTTGGAAACCATTTGTTCATTTTTTTGTTTTAAAAATTAAGGCATTTGCCCTTTGCAATTTCTAATGATGTATTTTCAGGGAAAAAAAAAGATATGCTTTTCATGCAAGGAGAAAATAAAGGGACTGGGGAAGTAAATAATACTTTTCCATCGATGTTACTGGGGTTCAGTGGGAGCTGCAGTTAATGGTGTCTCCCTTGATAATAGTGAAATGGGCTCCTTAAAATGCCAGGGTGATGTCAGATCAGGTGCTACGTGAAATACTCTCTGCCACTGAATGATTTTTTTTTTTTTGATCTGGTTTTGTCTGTGATTCCAGCAAAGGCAACAGGACCAAAGCGGTGCACGGGACGGCGACGTCTGACACCGGTGACTGCGGCGAGGTGTTGGCTGCGCATGTTGGGGTCAGGACGGGATGGGGAGGCAGCGCTGCCGTCCTCCTCCTCCTCCTGCGCGCTGGGGATCGCAGCGAGCGAGGGCAGGACCGGGTCCCTGCCTGCTAGGTAGGGCAGGGCAGGGCAGGATCCGGCCCCAGCGCCCGGCTGGGAGCTGAAGTGGCTCTTGAGCCCTTGTCCTCGGCAGGGTGCTGGATCCTGGAGAACAGCAGTGCCTGCCTACTGTGTGGGCATCGTGCAGGTGGAACAGTCCGGTGGACTTCAGTCTTTGTCTCGTAAATCAGCTCACATACTTAATTTTAACCATCCGATCACTTGTTTCTTTAGACTTTAAAAAGTGATGAAAGCTTTGGCTCAACAGGGTCCTTAGGTAGGAAATTTATGGCCAGAACTTGCTCGGCTTCTCCTGCCGAATAGCTGCGCTGGGTCATGCTTCCCCTGGACAAGTGTAATGGCATGACGAAGGTGGAAGGTAGGATGAGTTTTGCCCGCCGGCCTCAGCAGGGCCAGCTGTGTGAGCAAAGTGGTCGGGATTTGTCTGGCGTTGAGTTTTGGCCAGTCAAGGACCTGCTGGAAGAGTCCGGAGGCTAGCACATTGAGTCCCTTCATAGACAGCTAAGATAATCTACCTGGCAGCGTGGATGGCAGATGCCGGTCCGTCTTGCACGGTGTAAAAAAGACGATGGTACAGTAACAGCGTGGACAGAGCAGGACATATGGCACGCACGTGTGCGAGGAAGGGGAGGCTGCTGGCGAGCAGGCTGCCGTGGATCACGCTCAGAACAGGCTGTTCTCCATGGAGAAGAAGGATACTCTGAGAAGTGTTACGGGGCAGCTGAAATACTCCGGAGGCAATGAGTCACTCACGATGAATATTTTTTTCTGACGAAAACCAGACATGGATTAGCAACTGGAACTGCAAGTCAGAAAGTATAGGTGGTAGGCATGCAGCTGCACACGTACATGGGCAGGAAAGTAACATAAAAGAGCCGCAGGCCTGTGGGAAAGGGAGACACAGGTAAAACAGAAATCCACTGGGAGAAAATTATTTGGCAAGGGTGCCTGAGACTTCCATGTGCAAGACGCCCGATTCTCAAAGGCGCCAGCCGCGCTCTAAGCAGTGTTTGCTCAGCACTTCTGAAAAGCAGGCTGCATCTCTCCATGTGCTTAGATGGGAATATATCGGTTGGAAAGCCTGGCTTCAGTTTTCCGTGGGTCCAGGAAAGTTGAGGATGTTTCAGACACACGGCAGGCTGTCGAAGTGCCTGCAGAAGTACCTCCCCACCGGTGAGAGCTGCACAAAAGCTCTCCTGAAAATTCACTGCACTTTGAGACCGTGACCCTCGGCATCCACTGACTGTAGCTCCAAGCAGTAACTGATGAACAAATGAAACGGCGTGCAAAAAAATGTGGCTTAAAATTGTGATCTGAACTATGCCCACGGCACACGCAGCGTTTGACAGCATCAGCCGTGTGTTTGTGATACAGCGCGCACCATTTCTTCTGCAAGCGCTGCTTTCCCTTTTGGGTGTGCACGTGTTTTCAAGTATAAGGACAACTTCTTTATCAGCTTTTTTTTTTTTTCCCTAAACCCTATCTGCAGTCGATGTTTTATTAATAACTTTTAAGTGGCTATTTTGCAAACCTTCCTTGTGCTGCACACTTTCCTAATTTATTGTAATTTCCCGTCCGGTGGAGTGCACTTACTTCCTTTATGTAATATATCAGCTGCAGGCTGGAAATTGTGCAGCTATGAACTGAAAGAGCAGACTTTCTTGAGGCCAAATGCGGTCAGGCATCATTGCCACTGGGAGCAGAATTTGACCTGATAATCTAATCTTATACGAGAGAGTATCTCTAGAAGAGTATTGTTACCAGCAGTAAATGACCTCTGCTAATGAAGCTGGAGCAATTAGTCCTATTCTAAACTGTCAAGAAAATGTTAACTGCTAAACAACAGTTAACGCTGGATAGCTCAAATAACGAGTGTTTTGTTTGCTGGTGTGTGTTAGGTGATGTGTTGGGAAATAATTATCCTTTGACTAGCAGCCAGCTTTGTACTAATCAGAAAGGAGAAGTCATGTTCTGTTTGAAGGATTATACCTAAAAATAGTTCTGTTACCGCCACATCAACAAGCGAAATGAAGCAAATTCATGGAGACGTACACACCTTCTTAACATTTCACTTTTTGTCTTAAAATCTCATTGTTCAGCTGAAACTTTCTGTTTGATCGTGTCAAAAGCACTAATATGATCTCCTGCAATAGCACTAAGCACACTCCCCCCGAGGAGCGTGACCCTATGCACCACTGACTCGCTTTCAGAGCCTGCCAAATTCCCAAAGGCCCCAGGAGGAAGTAAGGACTCTTTCTCTTTATGTAAACAATCGCATATAACGTAAGATCAACAATATTTGTGATAATCGTCTCGCAGAAGAAATCAATATGCTTTTTATTTGAGATGTTTGTATGCCTGCCCATCCGCAAGGAGCAGCCGTGGTAACAGCAGGTGACTTATTTGTGCAATTCAGTAACTTCAGGCTGTCAAACTGTGCTCAAAAAAGTGACCGAGATGGGAAAAGGATAAAAAAGGTGATGCTGGCAAGCAAACCCAGGGTTGTCATTGCAAACAGCAAAAACTGGGGCATCTTTTGCCATACTACAGGTGTTGCCTTTTACTGGGAAAGTCTAACCATTCTGGATAGGGATGCACCAGGCAGATGCACTATAGAAACGCAGGTTAAGAAGTGTGAGAGGTAAGACACTTTCCATACAGGACCGTGCCAGCAAGGGACTGGCAGCTGAAACATGCCCCAAACATGCCTGGAAGTTTTTCTCACTCTTCTAGGATAACAGCAGCAGGCTAAAGCACACCTGAGCAGCTTCTCAGTTGACGTAAAGCTGCACAGCTCCCTGGCCATCCATGGCTCCCGGGAAATGCGCCTCCCTCCTGGCATCTCCCCTTCCCCTCCGAGGGCCTCCAGCTCACGCCCAGTTTTGCAGGACCTGGAGCCTTCCCCCAGCCCAGAGCCGTTGTCCTCTCGCTTGGTGCCCCATGGCTCCCCAGGATGGCACCGCTGCGGGGGGGATGCGCGGGTGCTGCAGGGTGCAGGGTGCGCCCGCGCTGCCTCGGCTGTGCCAGGCGTGCCGGTGCAAGCTGCCGGCCGTGCCGCTCCACTGAGTCATCGCTCCATCCTGCAAACATCAGCAGCAGAATCGGGCCCGCCGAGCTGGAAATGGAAGAGTGTTTGGGTTTGTTGTGTAAACTGGCGATCGGCTTCCTGGTTCACAAAAACTGGCAGCTTGGTATGCACGTTCGCTTCGCAAACTGCCATTTTGTCTTCCTGCCCGCTCGGCTCTGGGGTTTTTCGTGGTGGTGTTTGCTTGCTCAGCCTTAGCACCCAGTGGCATGAGTTTTTCAGCTGTGCCCTGGCAGCAGTCGGCATCCAGACATGAACGGTACCAGACACTGGGCAGTGCCTGGGTTTGGTCCTACCCATTCCTTCCAGGGCTGATGCTCGGAGTTATTAATACCAGCAGCACCAAGGTGCAAAAGCACCAAACAAATAGGAAATGAGTCCTGACCTCCAGGTCCACAACCTGGAGGAGAAAACTGAAGCTTACCCAGACTTTTGCCATTGCCATGGTTTGCAGCACATCTCAGATGTAATGGTGTGCCTTTCCTTTCTGATCCTGTGTAATGCACCAAATCCTGTTGTCCTTAATGAGATTAAATGAGGATTTTCTGCTAGTTCGGTGCTCCAGCCATTAGCCACTGTTGTGTGTCTCTAGGCAGTGATGTACCTTTGCACGTCTGGCCCAGTGTCTCTCTCAAAGCCGTGATATTGAGACTTCTTCCTACCAAAATTATCTTGATAATTGGTCTTAAGCTCATTGGCACAATGCTTTGAAAGGCAGATTTAAGCATATACACCAAAGAGGCAATCGGAGCCACTAAAATGCTCAAAACCTCAGCAGCTGCTGGGTGTATAAATATTTCAACTGCCAACAAGTCATTTTGCAGGGCCAGGCAAGTGCTGCAGCCCCCTCAGAGGCTGTCAGCTGCCCTTCTTCAGAGTGGGACTGCAGAATCCCCTGCCACTGTAAGGAAAAATTGCAGGGACAACACAACAGCTCATGACAAAAGATTTGCCTGGTGGTAAAATTTAAACAGTGGTTTGTGGCCAAAATTTAAAGAGTGCTTGTTAAGAAGAAGGAATTGAGACAAGCCCCTGGCAGGATTTCCTAGAGGGGGAGGGAGAACAGCATTCAGGGTTAAAGTTTCCATATACAGATGAAGACCCCCTCGTTGACTGGTCCAGCGAGAGTTACAGATGCTGCTGGCACCCTGTGCAAGCCACGGTGGTGGACAAGTGCTATCTGCCCCCGACAGCCCCAGGGACAGCTCACGGTGCCTGCAGCCACCCTCCCTCTGCTCCCATTTGGGTGTATAACGTGCCCCCCTCTCACCTGCCCAAGCTTCAGAGGGGACCCCAGAGGTGTCCTGTGACACAAAAGCATGTGCCAGCCTGTGTCCCCCCTCGAGGCTTGCCGACCCACCATTGTGCTGTGGAGGGAGGAACGCTTCCTCTTGGACTGGGGCAGGTAAACTGGGAGATGTCCCACAACGCTCCCATTGTTTAACAGCTCGCCCGCTCGCGGAGCCCGCCTTCCGTGAGGGATGTTTTGTTTGTCTGTTCTTCCCCTAAATACTCACTTGGGAGCTGTCAAATAAAATCTCAATTAGCTCACTTACGACATGAAGCGTGGTGTGGGATGCATTCCCTGGCAGGCAGCTGCCCTCGCTGCGGTACAGCGGAGGTGAGGGGGAGGCAGGAGGGGCGATGGGAGGACCTGTTGCTCACACCCCTCCTCCTGACCAAAGCATCGCTGGTACCCTGGCAGGTTCCCATCACCAGACTAGGACAGCCACAACACCAGTGTGCCCAGGCTGCACCCAAAATCCCGGATCTGACACAGGAGCACCCAAGCTGCTCATGAATCAGCTCGCATCAAATACCCGGGTTTTTGGAGCTTTTATGTAATATTCGGTGCAAGGCAGCTGCCGCTGCAGTAATTGCCAGTAACAACAGCTATTGTAACGCTGCTCTAAACCACCTCGAGAGCATCCATGGGAGACGTTTTGTTCCTGTTTCAGTGCCAGGTGGGTCCTAGCTAGCTGGCAACAGGGTGAGCGCATGTCTGCGGTTCTCAGCATCAGCCCATCCAAGCCAGAGCTGGTCCTTGCACTCTCCCCGCCATTGCATGTCCCGCTGCCCGGACTGGCTCTGCTGCCTGCACAACTGCATGGGCAATGGGCTCCTCAGGCTGAAAACCAGCCCTTTCAGAAAAGGTTTGGTTCAGCTGATCCACATGGGTTGCACAAACATGGATAATGGCATGAGAGGCATGGGAACGTGCAGAGCAACGGGGATGAGATCATGTTTTGGTAGCAGCCCTGATTTGGGTCCGTCGCTGTGATCACAAACCTCATATCTGGCGGTGATGCTGCAGAAGCTGAGACCCAGACCAGCACCCTCTGGCCTGTCGTTTTGCCTGACCTGCGCTGGAAAAGCAGGACTCGCCACCTAAACCTTCCCTCCGTTCAGGGGCCACTCTGAGTATTATATTCAGAAGCTTAATGACTAAGCTATTAAACTTCTCATTGCATGTGAAAAGTGAAAAAAAACCTTAGTTTTTGTACAAATATTTGTGCGATAGAAGAAAAACATGATTTAAGTCTGATTATCCACTGTGTAATTGTACCACAGTGAAGAGCATGGGACAGACTCCTCAACTTTTGGCAAAGATCTGGACCAGGGGAGCTGAAAGAGCAACTCAGATACCAGGTGACAACACTAAGTTGTCCCCAGCTGCAAGAGGGTGACATGGCAATGAGGCACGGGCAGCAGAAAAATAATTCCCCAGGAAGAGCAGCTCTGTTTGCACAATGTCTTTGTGTGGGTCCCAATGCTGATGGGCACCATTGGGCTGTTAGTGACTTGTGAGTAATCCCCATCGTGCGTATCTTCTGGTGGGTGATGTTTAACTGCTTTTATTCCTGTGCACTTCGTTCATGTGGGAGCAAGGAATGCCGTGATAAAAAGGCTGGAATGATTTCAGTGCTGGATGGCTTCCATTAATATATTTCTCATTATATAACGCTGCCATCGCTGTACAAAATCTGCTAAGGTGCCTTTTAGGAAGGTGAAACATTTCTACATAGCCATAATTAAGAAAGTTGTGTTGTAGAGCAGGCTGGGCTTTGACCAGATGCTTTTAAATTGCACCGGATGTGCTTGAGCTTTTGCATGGTATGGATTTCTTTGCCTTTGTGTTACGAGGCACCTCATAAATTAAACGGTTGATGTTGTCAAATGCATGCCATTAGCACTCCGAGCAGATAATCCGTTCGGTGGCCTCCGCAGAGTCTATCGCAGGGCCTGTCTCCAGATAACAGCCTGGAAGAAGAACAATGGTGCTCCGAGCTCCCAGGGACCTCCACTCTCTGATTCTGTGCTTCAGAAGAGAAAAATTATCATTATCTGCATGGCTCAAGCTCCCTTTGAAATGCGGTTATTTTTTACTCATACATTCCAAGTATTTTTTATATGATATCAGCGAGAAACTTGAAACCCCCTTTGAGAAGAGAAAGATATCCTGCAGCCCTACTACTAAAGAAAATGGATAGATCAAGTAGTAAAGTTCAATGACTTACTTAGCATTAAATAAGAAAGAGAATAATGAATTGGATTTTGTGTGCCTGTTTTCCCTCTGCAGGGAACAGTCAGGCTAATGGATTTTCATTGCCTTCTGCTTCTGTTCATCAAGTTAGGTGAGTTCAAAACACTGCTCCCTTTTTGCGCTCTCCTTTTGTTGCTCACTTGTCACAACTTCAAATATTTGAAGCCTAGCAAACACATCAGTTTGCTACCATCAACACCATCCTGACCGGTGAGGAAAACATGCAACGTTAACCCCCTATGTCCAACGATGACTTGTGGCCTGCTGCGTGGACATCTGTATTTTATGCTAGGTAGCTGCAAGTAGGCAATTCCTTACTTAGGGTGGACACTAGTTTCCTACTATTATGAGCTCAGGCGTTAACGTCCTTCACGAAAGACATTATTTCCCCACTGGGTTCGCCAAAAACTGGTTGGGTCTCCAAAACCCTCCTTTGTTTACAGGCTTTGCCGAGCGCGCCGTAGGGCTTTTTATTGGGGAAGGAAGGGAGGTGGTGTAGGAGGAAACTATTACAAAGCTATTTAACATAAACAACTTTTTCATGTAAACTCCAAACACCGCTTGGCAAGGAAGAGGTTAAAGCTGGGGGGAGGACGGGGGGGACTCATTAGGGCAAAGATATAAATAGCGAGTCGTGAAGCCTGGGGAGGGACACGGGAGAGGAGGAAGCGATGAGTTGACCCTAGATGGGGTGGACTCTCTTGGCTTGCTGAAAGCCCTCTGCTGCTCTGCCCTTGCGGTTTGGACCTGGGTCCTTCCTGTGGCAGCCCAAAGTGGGGGGATGCTCGGACAGACACCCTGCATAACTGACCAGGAGTTGTACTTGTTCAGAGGTGAACCTGAAAGGTGTGCAGGTCACCTGAAGACTTTCTGCAGAGCCAGAAACCGCTGCTGGTCCTGCCTGCCCCTTCGTGCCCCAAACCTTCACTAGGTCCATCAGCGCCTGCCCAGAGCCAGGCAGCTGCCCTCTGCCCACTCGGATAGTCGGAGCAGGATTTCCGTTTTCCTACCAGCCTTGGTGCCTCAGGCTCTCTGGTCTCTTGTCCAAATGGGAAACGCATGATGAGAAACTGTTTAAACAACTTAGAGTACAAGGAAACTCGCTGGAGTAAAGTACAACATTATAATTTATTTCCAAGGAAATGATGCACTCTCCAAAAGCACTCCACTCAAGCACTGCAATTTAAAGTTGCAGGATAATTGCTGGCCCTCTTCAGTGCTGCCTGCAGCCCTCACCTAGGTCTGAGTGTGGTGCACAAGGAGGGCGGGAGTCTGCCAAGATCGTCTGTGCTGCTGTCTGCTCTTGCCACCAGCAACTGTTCATCAGCAGGGTATTGCAGATCTTTGCATGCAGTGAGATGCTCGATGTGGGTATAACTCTGTTGGTGAAGAGGTGCCAGGCAATGTTACATAAACTCTGTGCCAATGGATATGTAAAGATACACACAAATGTTAGTGAGGGCATTTCCTTAAAAATGTTTTAAACCACCCATAGCAGCTGCATGGACCAAGATCACAAAGAGCAGAGAGTGACCAAGCGAAGGACCATCTCCCCCATCCCCCAGGCTGTGAGTAAGGTTGGTACCTAGGCACAGTTGAATGCCTGGGGTTCAGGGAGGGCCTGGCTCTTCGAGCTGTCCTGACTGTTGGTTTGCTTGCCTGGGTAGGTTGAGACAGCCTGGTGCTGGTGAAGGAAAGCCCAGGAGCCGTCAAAGCCCCGGAGGAATTCTCTTATTCTATTTCCAGCCTTCCTTTTTAAGATACAAAGGGCTTCAGATCAGATGCATTTCTGAAGCTTATCTGTGTGAATATTTGACTGCTTATCCAAATAGAACAAAAACCTTCAGACCTTCTGAGGTCCATCCATCAAGAGCCTTATCTCCCCATGTCACCGCTTGGCTCCCGGCCACTGCTGCTCAGAGCCTCCCAGCTCCCGGGGCTCAGCTCTGCCCACCAGCTTCCCATCTCCCCTCTCCGGGCAGCTTCGCGGCATTATCCACGGTCACCTCCTTCGCTCCCTGCCACTTCAGTGACAGTCTCTGCAGTGCATGCAGGAGCGGCAGGCCTGGGCTGCTGCACGGTCTACAGCCAGCCAGCATCCCGATGGGCTGCGTTTGTGCTGCTGTATCACAGTCTGTTGTCTCCATCCCCCACGTACGTAGCCATCTGGGCTATGACCACAGCCACGACCAGAGCAGAGCACGCTGACTCTGCTTGGTCCCAAGAAAGGAGAACATTTGTCTTTGTTTATGAGATATTAATGAAGCCCGGATAAAGGAACGCAGTCTCCTCTAGCTGAGGTTCAAAGACTGAAATATCCAAGGAGAATGTTTCTGATCCCCTCTCTGGTAAATGAGGGATGCACTGGGAGCGTGGCAAGTGTGCAGGAGGGGCACCAGCATCATTGGCCCCGTGGAGGTTCCTGGCCGGGTAAAACAGCTGCGTAGTTAGTCTTACGCCCAATTTATACAACGCGTTATTCAGCCTTCTCAGAAGAGCCTTTGCAGTGCGTTGTACTTGGTACCGGGGCCACAGGACATTTCTTGCTTTGAAGCTGAGCTGGCACAAGAAATCGTCTGCAGTCCTGCCGTCCTGTCAAAGCCATGGCCAAAAACAACAGGGTGAAGGCTTTGGAAAGAGCCACCCATCCACAGTGTAACTAACTGAGTTAAAATGGGGGCCTGGCTGGCTCAGGGCTTGAGAACAGCTTTTAAGCACATCAGAGGTTGAAATCCTGGGCACAACAGCGGGGATCAGAGGTCTTTGCTGCTTGGTACCACCTGATTTTGGTCCGGATCTAGACAAGCTTCAGCATCGGGGTGGCCTTTTCCAATGGGGACTGTTTTCCTATGGTCCTCTTCACAGGAGAATCTGACCCGCGGGCTGTTGCTGCTCTCCTCCCCGTCATTTTAATTTTTTTCTCTGTTTTGATAGTCAGAAGGGTAAAACTAATTCCCATCGCATATATAACAATGAATGTGACCCAATAGCAAGAGGATAAATTTATTTTTTTGTACTGTGGTGTATGATAAGCTATTTATAAATATTATGCCACTTCTAGGTCATCATCAGGATTTAAAATAAAGTTTTAATTTAAACATAATTTTTCAGTGTTGACAGATATGATAAATACATTTTTGTTCCAATAAAACCTAATTTCAACAACATTTTGCAAAATTCATTACAAGCTAAGGTTTATTCCCCTGATTTTTTTGCTTTGTTTGTCTCCATATTCCAGTGTTTAGTTTAATGTTACATTCCATTATAGAAAAAATATCTGTGACTGCAATAATTCATTTACCAAGGCCTCTGCTTAAGGGATGGGAGGATGCTCTTGAGAAGAATGATGGAGAGAGGAGTTAGCTTGTGTCTCGGAGGCCTTGGGGCAGTCGCAGTAACCCTCTGCACCGTTCAGGGACTTAATGCCTTCCTTGCAGCTCCATAGGGCACTAAAAGTTACCCCCCCACTGGGAGATACCCTGCCTTGAAGGGGCTCAGGACCCTTGATCTGGTGCTGGTACAATGGGAGCAAATGTGCCTGGTCACAGCCTGAGCTCCCAGGCCTGTGTGACACCACTGCAGCATGATGACAGCAGTACATTAGCATTGCTTCAGGGATTTCCACGTCTGTGCAATGGCCCAGGACCAGAGGGACCTGTCCCTGGGGCTTCAGTGGCACATGGGACTTCTTTTGCATTCACACTCCCTCACTTAAATTATGCCTACTGTTCTGAAGATGGAGGCCACCTCCTCCCCTCCAGAGCATCCCTGCTCTCTTCCAAAGGCTCTTTCTCAGGCTTTGAGACCGATGGCAGAACCAGCCCTCGGGGCACTGCTGCAAAGCCTGGTGGCAACTTCATGGCAATTGAGCTAACCTTGATATTCAAGGCAATCCCAAAAGAAAGCCAAGAGGGCACAGTGGGACAGATTTCATGTCTGGAAGATGAGGTTAAACAGAAGTCCTCCATCTACAGGAGGGTTGCATTCCTGTTGCCTGAGCCACCCATCCATTGCTGAGCTGAGTCCCTCCAAAATTTCTCTGGACCTTCTCTGATTTTCCTGCTTTCCCATGTAAACAGCTCTGAGGAAGATCTCTTTTTCTGCAAACATTTTCATTCTGCAGTAAAACAGCTCTTACATCAGCTACCATTGTATTGTGGATGCAAATGCAGCACAGCAGAGCCCTTACATGTTTTGAGGTGAGGGGGGGCAGATCCTGTGCTTAGCAGCAAAAGTACAAGGAACAATGAGCAGGAAAAACAACTTGTTTTAAAGTGCTTTAAAGCTGCTGTCTATCTTCTGAGCCTCACAGCTTGCAGCCTTTACTTCTCACGCCACCTCCCCATTAGACAGTCAAACAAGAGATGATGCTATTTGGAGAGCAAGTCTGCGTGCTGGAGATGTACAAACACTGATGCTTGTATCCACGTGGACTGGCCAGCTGCTGTGCTGAAAACACCTGGGAAAGGGGCATCCAGAAGGGGAGGGAGGTCTTCTTCTGGTGAGTTGCCATGTCGCTCAGGCTGCTTTCATGGCGATACCTAGAGGACGTCATCCGGCGTGGCCAGCTATGATAATCCGTTCAGTGGGAACAGGTGCTGGAGGATAATCCTGCTGTTTTTCTTGGTTACGGTTCGCTTCGGTCACTAAGACTGAGCAAACAGGATTATCATAGCAGCGATTCAGGAGGTGAAGTTACTGGTGCTGTGAGTCCGTGGCTCTGTGGACATTTGTTTCCTAGGCAGACGCTGGCTTTGCTGAGCAGCCTGCCCCGGCGAGGGCAGCGGGTGAGCAGCTGAGCCGTGGGCACCAAGGGGCTTCACTGGCTGGCTCCTGCCGGCTGTCCTCCCTCAGGTCTGCGCCCTGCCCCTCAGGGACAAGGACTGGATCCCAGATGCAAAGCCCATGCTCTCTACAGCTCTCCTGGAAAGATGCCTGCCCCAGCCCCCAGCTGCGAGTGGGATGGAGAGCGCCCAGCCGTGCAGCAGCTAGTGCCATCGCCCCGAAACCTGGGCTGGGCCAAGGCACTGGCGGAGCGAGGACGAGGGGCAGCAGCTCCAGCCGGGCTGCCAGGTCCACGCTGGTGGGGAAGGCCTGAGGCACTGCAGACCCCCCCGGGGTTTACGGTGAATCAGCCCCTCCCTGTGAAACTTCAGAGCAAGCCTGTCCCTGCGTAAGTGCGGGCTTGTGCTTCCAGCAGACTTTAATGTATCGCCAGGTTTTGTTTTAAATCCTCAGAGTGCTGCACTCATCCATTCCCTCTCAGTCCTCCTCCGCCGCTCTTAGAGACCATCGTGTGCCCTGGTGACACTCCTTGCTATCCAAAGTCTGTTCCTGTTTTACCACCTTTTGCTTCTGCTGATAACAACCCCTGACACACACACCCCCCCCCGCCCCTGGCAATTCCCTTCTCCACCAGCGAAGGAGGACATGCAAGGTTCGTGGCACCAGCCTTTACGCAATGTCTATGCACAGATGTCTGCTCCCCTTTACTGGTTTGCTTCGGGACTTAGCTGACACCTAATTTCAGTAACAGCAAAGCAATCGAGCTTGGCTTCATGGCTTTGTGGCAATCTTGGCCCAAAGCTGTTTTAAATAACAAATTGCACCGTGTACAGAGACGAATACCAAACTGCAGGAATAGGAACTAGAGACGTGCAGCTCAGGAAGGGTTGTTAAAGCTCCAGCTTGTAGCCATGCTGATAAGGCAGTTTCCAAGAAGTTGCCCAGCCCTTAATTCTAGAAACGCTCTCTTCCCAGGTCAATAACCTTTTATGGACTGAATCCTGGTGTCATCCTACAAGTAAACACAGTCCGGGCAGGACCTTCTGCAAGTGATATGAGAGAAAGGAGAACCCGTGTTGCCAAGAAGGGGCCCAGAAACTTTCTAGCATAGAAAACCAAAACACACAGCACAAAGCACATTTGGTAATTCTGGTAGTTTGGGAAAGCACAAGAACATGCTTCATGCAACTTCATTCTTCTTTGGCCAAGTCTCCTCCTTGCCTGAGAGGGGATCGAGGCTGCTGCTCTCCGCTCCCTGCGCTGCGCAGGCAGTGGGCTGCAGCACTGCAGGGCTTGGACTCCCTCCAAGGTCTCCCCTCTTCCCGGGGAGCGCTCGATCAGCCCCAGGAGCAGGGCTCTGCACCCAGCCTGCCCCGACACCAGCTCCCTCGCAGCTCCACTCCCTGCTTTTCACCAGCCTTAACTTCAGACACGAACAGAGGCTCTTTGGAGATAAGATTTTCTATAGCACCCTGCAGCTCTGTTAGCAAAAATGTTCAGTGTGGCCCTAGTGAGAACACCAAGACAGGGCTGATGAGACTCGGTTGTTTGGCTCCCTCATTTCATAGGGATTTTTTAAAATATCTTATGCAGGTGCGGGAGTTGACACAACAGAGCATGCACCACGTTAGAGTCTGTCCAGCTTGTGTGCAAACACCGCTAGTCCCTTTTTAAAACTCTTAGGAGTTGTTTCATAAACACAACATATTTTGCTTAATTTCCAAATCATGTGCCATTTCCTCAGCAGGCCCGGTGGTGGAGGAGCCGCTCATGTGGACACGGGCTGCAGCCCTGCATCCTGCAGAAGTCCCGGGTCCCTGCCAGAGCGGGCAGCAGAGCCGGGCAGAGGCTACCACCTGCTGGACCTTTCTCATTGAGTCCCTGCTCTGAACCTCTCCACAATGCCATTTACTGACGGCACCGACCGCTTTCTGGGCAACCGCAGAAATGCTGTGTGCTGAGCATCACGGCGCAAACACCTCTCGCTAGCTCTTCATCCCTAACAGGGCTACTGAGATGTGAGTAAGCTGTGTAAACAGTGAGGATGCTCAATGAGTAGCTTTGTGGGCCTGACCTGTTTGTTGCTCGTTTGGGGTCTGACATGTGTTTTACAGAGTCTGGGTATGCTCCCTTCCTTGCTGGCCCTGCAGAACAGGGGCACCTTTCTGAGCTGAGGCAAATTGCCAGAGTTTCACTGAATTAGGGAACCTGATATTTCCCCATCGAAACTTGCTCCTACCAAAAGAAGAAATGACTCTTCCAACAGTCCTTAAGAAGGGGGAAAAACATTCATGCATACTGGATGGGCACCTGCCTGAATTTGCATGGGATCCCACCCTTGCTTGAGGGGTCATCAGGGTCTTCATGGGAAGCACTCTTGCATGCTTAGGGGTCTTCATGGGAAGTGGTGCTAGAGCGTGAACCCAGCTCTGCCGTGCAATCGTGCATCATCATGCGGGCAGCACTCCCGAGCGGGCAAGGTGGGTCCACAGGGCTGCTGCTTTTGTGAGGGTGCAGGACCTGACCTGTGTCATCCAGACAACCCAGGGTCATGTTTGTCCCACTCAAGGAGCTTGGCCAAATGAGTTCTGTAACTCACCCTGACTCCTGCAGCCTTGAGATTAAAGGACCTGGTACCTGCTTTGGATGGGCAAACTTTGGGGATCTCGCAGGGCTGCACACCCACTGCTGCCAACCTGTCCAGGGGGGCTTGTGGTGCTGCAGCATGTGCATTTCTAGGGCAGAAACTTTGTTTTTGCACCAAGCATGCTGAAGACTGTCAGCGTAATTTCCTGACCTAGGCTTTTTTTGATTGACCTGCTCTTCTGAGCTGCCCTGAGCCTCGGCAGGTCGTGCTAGCTCGCACCTACAATGCATCAGGCCTTGGCTGCCCAGTTAGCCAGGCTCCGGGAAGGTCACTGGAAGGACTCCAGTGGCTTCAAATAGGAGTTGACTAATGCTGTATGAGATCAAAACAAAAATGTCTCTGCATATGAAAAAATATTATGGAAACTGCATCGTTCATGCACAAAAGCCGCACTTCAAACTTTATCATATAAAATACATAATATTGTAAATGGAAAGATAAATTGCATGAGGCCTGGTGCGCATTAAAATTTTTGGCCTGTGAAAATGTCCCTTCCCATAAACATAGCTATGTCCTGGGGTCTGGCACACAAGTAGGCATCCGAAGCTAGAAAACTTGGACTCTTTCTGCACTCCTTCAAAACACTCGTTTCTCTGTAGCAGTAATTAATTTCTAGGCTCATCCCATGTCTTGTGAAGAATGACGCAGAGGAAACACGATGGAGCTGTCAATATGAGGTGACACGGTGGTGTGACAGGTAGGCTTCAGGACCTCATCAATACAGCAGCAGTGCCAGGGAGCGATGCCTGGGGGCAGAGGTGGGTGCTGAGAGCACCCCACGGGCAGGCTGCAGCACTTGGCTCCATTAGGTCTTTGTGGGAGGTCTGACTCTGTGGTCCAATCCTGACCCACTGATGCTGGCCAGGAGTTGACTGTGGTGCTCAGCAATGCAGAGTCCCTGCGGTTCGCACAGCTGCCATCTGCAGCTTGATCGTATTCCAGCAATAGCTGATTGCCATGGCCCAGGGAGCAGGACTTAGCATATCACCTTGAGGAAAAGAGCAGAGGATGGCTTGGCATGCACAGCAAATGCAATTTTTAGGGAAAAAATGAATTAGTGTGGGTATTAACCAGCAATTTGTCATACAGTCTCTAAAGCTAGCTTCTGATGCTGTGAAGTGTGCAGTGAAAAGTGACGGACACTTCTGCATCTCCTCTGGCTTCTCCGAAGCTCTTCAGTGCTTGGAGCAGGTGAACACTACCAAGGCTGTTTGCTGCTCAACAAATGGGAGAAGCCACGATGAATGCTTCAGCTGCTCACTGCAAGTGGCTCTTTCCTCTGACCTGGGGCCATGGGGCAAACTGTAGCTCAGTCTTTCCCTCTGTGCCGTGCTCCTCTCCTCAGGCAGGAGCATCAGGAGCTGGCTGCAGGCACTGCAGAAGCACCATTTGTCTCCTGGTGGGCTGGCACTTGCCATATATCACTCTGCTGTGCCTCACTACCACCACCCTGCGACACCTCTGTGGCAGAGGGGTCCCACCGCACACCCTCCAGCAGCTGGGCCTGAATGCAAACATTGAAGCTTCAAGCAATACAGAGCCAAGTGAAATAACCCATCTGAACCGTTTGTCCACTGTTGTAATCAAATTATCCTTTTTTTCCCCAAAACACATGCAGTTCAGGCAAGCCAGTCACACTGTGCAAGCCCATCACTGATCCACATGCCTACAGAGCGCAAGAGCTGTGAGATGGCTGATGGGCTCTCGGGCTCTCATGCTCTCCTGCCCCAGTGCTGTGGAATGTGGCCCAGCTAACTGGGCTATACTGGTTCCCTGCTGGAGCGTGTTCCCCTAACTGACATCAGGAGATATCCAGCTGCGGTGACTAAGCTCTTCTTACATTCCAGAAGTCCAACAAATAAATGTTTCTTGAAAATAACCTAGTGTTTTGTTTCGGGAAATGAGTGAACCATCAGCCTGGCTGCTTTTGTGCAGAGGGCAAAGCTTCACAGGGACCCGCAGGGCACCAGGCAGTACCACGAGCATCTCGCTTGCCCGCCCTCCCAGCTCGCCTCTCCTCCTTTGATGGGTTTGGAATGAGCTCTGGAGGTCTAACTGTGGAGAGTAATGATGTGTGAAAGCTCACTTTCATTTTTCACTCTACTTTTTTGGAAGGTGGAACATTTTACAGTTGACAGTACCATACTAAAGCCATATGAGGCAAGCAACTATTTTTAACCAGATGGAGACTATCTGAGAGTCTACTGATGAATCATTTTAAACAAGGAAGAAATCATGCGATCCAAAAGTGGTGCTGGGAGGTGGGGGGGGGGGGTTGGGGGTGGAAAGGTTTTTATCATGCACTTGTTCCAATAACTGTTCAACTACTTCAAGACTATGATGACGACGCTCTGAAAGTGCCTGTGGGGTCACTTCAAGTAGTGGCTGCATTTTACAAAATGCTTCTGCTTTGAGAGAGAGGCAGGTGCTCAGGTTGGAGCAGCTTGAGAGGTTGCGGGTGCTCGCTAACCCCCTTTGCACTCTGCGCCGTGCTCCGAACTGTGCCAAATGGAAGAAGGCACTTGAGCTTCTCAGTACTGCCCTTCTCTGAGCCCCCATCGTCCCGTCGTGCCTTAGCTGGGTGCGATCCGCTGAACGCTTGCGGGGCCATGGCCTGGGGTGAGAGGAGAAAGGGGGGCCTCAGCCCTCGTCTGGATGCCCTTCCACCTGACAGCAAAAAGCACCCTTCCTCCCTCCTCTGCCACACCAGCGCAGAGGTGGCACTTCAAATAACGTGAGTTCGCCAGGTGAAACCAGCCCTGTGGATAAACTGAGGAATTTTCTTTCCGTCTCCTTTCTCTAACATATCTCAGACTCACAGCAAGACCCCTTCTCACTGGAGGGCTGGCAGCTACGGGCTAAGGCAGCTCCTCGCACGAGGAAAGGGAGAGCTAGAAAGTCAGACTGAGTTACAACTGCCCAACAGGCCACGACCCAAACCGTGTTACAAGCCTATCAGCACAATCGTGTGAATTAATGCACAGCCTATTCATACTCACTCGGAGCACAAGGGTGGTAAACATGTGCATTGTGTTTAGCTTTGTTCTGAAGTTTGTGGCTCCATTGCATGTGCAACAGAGTATTTGGCCTTGGAGCTGAGCTGAGAGTCCGTGTAGAAACACGGCACTGCTCGGGCACACCGTGGTGCCAGGCCAAGGACTGGGAGGAAAGTTTCTGCCTTCAACCCAGCCACAGTCTGCAAGGCTTTGTGGTCTGCAATGTTTTCCCATTTTGCAAGGGGAAATCAAACCTCCTTCCCTGACCTAGTTTGGTACTTGGTCACTGGCCTGTCTTCTCGGAATCATTGAAACCATGGTGGGACACGTCCTCAGCCCCCTTTAGACCAGTCTCTTGGCTCTGATTTCCCAAAAGCTGTTGCTCCTGGGTTCCTCTGCATTGAGAACAAAAGTCAAACCCTGCCCCAGGTTTGCACTGCAGCATGGCTGGGGCAGAGTGTGCGGAGATGACACCAAGGCATCATGGAGAGGTTCTGTGTCTGCTTATCACACAACAAAACATAGTGTCTTACTTTTGCAGAGATGGGAAAATTCAAATGAACTCTTTCTCTACCAAGCCATCAATATCATCACAGGAGGAGTGAGTGCATATCAAGAGTAGTTTTAGCTGCCAACTTGGTGGCAGCCTCGAATGAGGAGCCTATTGGACATGGTAGGTTGGTTGCAGCGCTCTCCGGTGTCTCTGCTGCACTGCGTTTGCCTTTGCAAACATCCTAAACATGAACTATAAGACCAGGTGGTCTTTCTGGCTGCAAGGACCCACAAGCAAATTCAGCCAAAGGGACTGGTTACATCCTCTTTAAAAAGCCGCCAGGGTCAGTGTCTGCGGCATGGGGCATGGCGCTCAAAATAAATGACCCTTGAACTCTATGTTTTTAAGAGCAATTTCAAAGTGAGGGGAATGCAGCACAGCCTGCTGCGACGTCCACCAAACTCTGCACAAAACCCACAGTGCTGCAAAGCCCCGGCTCTGTGTTACAGTTATAGCTGTCACCATAGCTGTCACCTTGTGGTTTTGTTCTCACTGTGCAATGGAAAGAAGTGAGAAGCGAGGCTTGTGTTGCTACCCGTGACACTAAACACAGCACAAGCTGCCGAGCTCATACGTGTGGTCTGCGGGGCATTGGAAAGAGGAGACTTGCGTCTCCCGTGGGACATGGATCCCATGTGGGATCTCCATCCCTGGAGAGGCCCAGAGCTGCCCTTCCAGACCCTCCTCTTTTCCCTTTCCCACTGGTTATTTCCGATCTCACCCATCCTCTCCAGGTAGTGCTGTGGGGAAGGGACGGCTCCCTGCCCGCCACCAGCCCACCCAGCCGGGGCACACCGCAACCCGTGCAAAGCGGACCTGGGCCTTTCGCTTGAGGAAACATGCGGTTCAGCTGATGCTGATGATCGGCATCCAGCATGCTCAGGCTTGCATGCCACGCGTGGCTTATCCTGTCCCTGCGCCTGCAATCTTGAATAATGGGGCCTGACACGTGTGTTTTTCTAGAACACAGTCTCTTCAGATCAAATTAATTCTGCGATTTCCATCTGCTTCCTCTTCTGCATAAACGATGAAGACTTCCTGAAGCTAACGGCCAAGCTTGCTCGAAGCTGGGACATTAAAATTAATCTTTTGTTCTTGGGTACTTTCTGAAGTCTGATGAGTGTGGGTGCTACTTCTCCCTTCTTGCCTGCAGACCTGTAGGTCCCAAAGCTGCCGGCAAAGAGGCATTTTAGCAGGGCAATGAGGAGGGCAGGGCAGGGTGTGAAGTGACTTGTCTGTGGGTTTGAGCCTGCCTAGATGCTCACGCTGAAAGGTCTTTGCCGACAGCCTCCCTGTTGAGTCGCTGCCCGTGCGTGGTGTTTAAAAATACCGGGTGATCTCTCCTTCCCAATTTGCGGGGGTGCTCGCTGAATAGGATGTTTGTATTTGAGCCCCAGCAACACGGTGTCCTTTAGGTCCTCTTTGCATTAAGAGGAACTGAGATTTTGATGGGAACATCTTGTATTGTGCATGCATTTCCCCTCTCCTGCTCATCAGGGGTTGTGTCATGTTGCTTATATTAAAATCTAAAATACAGATGAAGCTGTGAAGCACGAATAATAAATGCTGCTCATCATTAGATACCCCAGAAGCACATGCCATTAATAAAGGGCATTGGGTGAATAAAATGCCTTTTACTCCCTGATCAAGACATTTTAGTTCACTGCTTGTCAGCAAAATATAGTGTTGGGTCTAAGCTGGGGTGTTTATATTTTTGTGTAGATCTACATTTGCATTTTCTCATGTCTAGTTCTATAACCTGGCTGCATTGCTAGTATACAAGAGGAAATGGCCTCAAGTTGCACCAGGGGAGGTTTAGGTTGGATATTAGGAAAAACTTCTTCACTGAAAGGGTAGTCAGGCACTGGACCAGGCTGCCCAGGGAAGTGGTTGAGTCCCCATCCCTGGAGGTATTTAAAAGACGGGTAGATGTGGTGCTTAGGAACATGGCTTAGTGGTGGACTTGGCAGTGCTGGGTTAACGGTTGGACTTGATGATCTTAAAGGTCTTTTCCAACCTAAATGATTCTATGATTCTATAAGTAGTGCTGGCACCACAAAATTTTCATAGCCTATAAAAGGCATGGAGCAGAAGCCTAGAGAACATAACCCGCATCTGTCTCCCACCTGCAGTGCAACCACCAGTACTTATCTTACAGGTAGGACCTCTCTCAATCACAGATCTCAAAGCCCTTGGTGAAGTGTATTCCTTCTATTTTAAAAAATGCTAATCACGTCCTTATCCAGCTTTTTGTTTGAGCAAGATGCAGCGTCCTGGTGCTGAGCTGCAGCTTTCTTGGCTTGCTCTGCTCTCCAGGTGGGTCTGTTCTAGTGGGATTTTTAAGTGTGGTGAATTTTAAACTAATTAGTTAAAAATTTACAAACCTGGGCATGCAGTCTTCATGCTTGCTTCAGTATCACCCCTCAGGGACAGGCCTGGTTGATGCTTTCAGTAAGGTCGAGTCTGTCTTTCCAACACTGGTTTTACTTGTGTCTGCTTTTGTGCCCTTCTCATGCCTGCCAGTGGTGAGGTCTACATCCCTGTTACACAAGCAAATGTTGTCAGTGTTTTCCTTCTTGATTGTTCTGCGTGTAATTTAGGTTCCACTAGCAGCATTTAGATTATGTCATTGCATCATTTTAATGGTGTTTTTCTTGGCTGCAGGTTTGATTTTCTTGGCATTGCAGTTAGGGCATCTTTGCAGACATGTACACTTGCTAGCTGCACGCTCCGTTTCCCGTTTTGTGCACCTTGTGCTCGCCTCTGCAAATCCAAACTGCAAAGCACTTATTTTGCAATTCTTTCCTTGCCTGTTCACAACGGCTAACGCAATTTCTCTTCCCCTTTAATTTTCATATGTCAGTACTTATCTTGGGTTAAAATTGTCCTTATACTACATGAAATCTTTAAAGTTTTCTTTTTGATAGCAGTGCCCAGAAGATCCAGGCAAGGATCAGGAACAATTTATGCTGGTTCTGCACAGGCAAAACCCAATGCTCCTGGTCCCCAAGTGCTTCTGCTCTAACCTTCACACGGGACAAGAGAGGGATACGGAGAGGAAAGCAGGAGCATCAGGAAACGATGATGCAGCATTACCCAGCATGATAGATGTACACGCTTGGCACTAAGCGTTTTCAGACCCTTGAAAGCAGCCGTGCAAAGGGATTTCGAAGGAACCGCGAAGGATAACTAGGTCCTTTTGAGTGTTTTTCATCACTGCATCCACAGCTCTACTGTCACATTTTGCTTGTCCTTCTCTGGATGCGCACCTTCCCAACAGAATGGATTTAGGATTGTGGTTTTCCCTGGGCTGTTTAGCAAAGCCCATTCCTTACTCCTGACAGTGCTGCTTTCAAGGCGCCTCCAGTTTCCCACGACATTAGCACAGGGCTCTTGGTAGATTCATTCAAATCCTCACCTTTTTCATCCCCGATACTATTCTAACACAATCTGCCCTTTCTTTTAAGAGCTGACAGTCAAATCAGACATGTATACTTTGCCAGTACAGACCTGTCTGTTTCCTTATATTACCAATTACATTTCTTGCCAGTGCTTTTTGTTAAACAAAACCAAAGCAATTGCTCCCCAACAACAATCTTTTTCTCCTTTAAACCCATCAGAAATCCTATAAAGGTGTTGAGCTAGAATCTGCATCTGCCTTTTCTCTCCCCCTGCCCATATATTGCTGTTTCTGTGCTCTCTGCCCCGGCGCTCCCAGCTGCCATGGCCGCAGCACCCGGCCCCAGCAAGCCCGGTGGCGGCTCCCAGGATAGCCGGGGGCAAGTGCGGTACGTGCCACACTTCCCACCACACAGAGCAAGTTCACCAAACTCTAGGCCTCTAGGAACCTAGTACCAGACTAGAAATGCAAGCGACGTGCTGCCCTCATGACTTCTTGTCATAAGATCTAGGAAGAAAGAGGAAAAATAATTGGCCCAGCCATTACTTTGCGAGAAAGCAGTACTGGAAGCGTGAGGTTTAACTCGGGGGATGGTCCCTGCGCTGCTGTCGTGTCCTGCTCCTTGGTGGAAATGAGGGAGGTCTGGCAGGGGCCGGGGTCTCTGGCTCCTGGGCAGGCAGCAAACTCCTAGAAGCACGGAGAAGAAAGAGGGGAAGGGAAAATTGACAGGGTTGGGAGCCGACACACAGCCCAGCGCAGGCAGACGCTTCCCAAAGGGAATCTCCAAGGCAAATACAATTGTGCAAGCCATTTCTGTGCCACGCTGGCAAAGAGAGACAGACTTTTCTGTTTCCTTTTCATATCTATCTGCTCAAAAGTGCGTGTTTTGGATACCCCAGCTTGAACAAGAAGTTAAGACCATGCTGTCAGCTGTGCGCCAGATCTGGGCTTGCAGCGCCCCGAGTTCGTTCTGCGGAGGACAGGAGAGGCTGTGGTGCTCCAAAAGCAAGAGGGGTTTGCTCTTGTGCCAGGATGGCCTTTCTAAAAAAAATATTTCTTTTTCCCCTCATCTCTGAGCCTTTCACCAGCCAGTTCCCAGCCCCTCCCTCTCCCCTGTGCACTGATTTTCAGCCTTTTCCGCGTAGTGCAGACAGGCCGTCCCCCCGGCCCCAGGAGGCGGAGGGGCAGCCAGCACGGGCCGTGCTGGGGGCAGCACGCTCGGGGGCTGCTCACACCGCTTCTCGCTGGGTTTGCACTCCTGACCAGCCTGTTTTGTTTCCCAAAACCAGAATTAATGGCGCCCAGCCCAAGCTTGCCTTCCTCTGAAATCCATCAAGGGCACAAAACCAAACTGAATCAGGGTTTGGTTTTTTTTTTTTGTAAGCATGATGATTTCAGAAATAAAGTCTTTGTTCAGGCCTAGCCTCAATGTGTCACGGACCAGCCCGATTCCTCAATTTACAGGCAAATCGCAGGTAGGAAAGTCCCGCAAATGAAAGGCTCGTCACAAAGTCTGCTCCACCTTCCTGACAGCTCAAGCTGGGTTTTCTCCTTCCTGAGGAGCAGATCTTCACGGCCGCAGCTAACAAAGCCAGGTCTGGTCTCTCTCTGGGGAAAACTGGCTCCTTTTCCAGTCCTGCTTCAACTACTTCGGCTGACTTTGTCCCTGCTCCAAGGTTTGCCCTAGCTGACGAGCCAGCAGGTTGGTAAGGGAACAAGAGGTCCTTCAACATCCCTGTGCTGTTGCATGTATCAGGTCCCTGGTGGCCAGGGGACTGAAAAATCAAAGGAACCATCTCATGTTGGAAAATGTATGAATTTTTCATCTTAATATGTACATATGAGGGATCAGGACACCAGCTGGCCTCCCCAGCAGCCGTGTCTGAGGTGGGCTCCTCACTGGTCACAAGGCACCCGCGCAGAGGCCGGTGGCCGGCCGGGAGCTGCTCCTCCGTGCCCCAGACCAGCACGGCGGGGACGGGGCGCCAGCGCAGGAGCCTGCGAGGCTGCTCTGAGTCACCCTTTGGAAGGGCCTCGCTTCCTCGCTCTCCGATCCAAGGCTGCTTTCTTGGCAGAAACCTCCCCCAGCAGTCGGTGGTAAACTCACTGCTTTGGGTTGGGAGGGCTGGTTGGTTTGGGTTTTTTCCAGTGTTTGCTCTGATACACAATTAATTAAACGTAAGTGCCTCCATTTAATGCTCTCTAGAGAAACACTGCTGGCTTGCGTGCCCTGGCCTTTGGGGACATTTCTATTGTTTCAGCTACCGCCAAAGCCAAGGAAAGCTAAATCACACTCTCCTTCAGCACGATGGGAGGGAGCTCACCCGCCACCGTGCCTCAGAGTGGCTCCTGGTTGCCTAAAGGTTGTCTTTAATGAAAGACACGCTGCAGTGGATTTGACATTATAAGGTGACCACTACCAGCAAGGTCTGGGCTCTGTCACCAACCCAAGCAAGGTCAAATCAGTTAGAAATAGGTGACTGGTCTTTCAGCATCAACAAGCAGCCTTGGAAGATCGCAAGGAAAGTCTGAGAGAGGGAAATGGTTTGACGTAATTCAGGTAACAAAAAAATGTAATCTGCGAGCCTCGTGCTACAGGCTTACTGCCAAATCTGTCACATCTCTTTTCCAAGGGCTTCACCTGCCTGAGGAGCAAAGGTAACTTGATCCAACCCGTGTTTTGTCAGGTCCTGGTTTAGAGGTACACCTGCATTTTTGAAGTGCCAGTGTGGTAGCCATTCCCTGCCGGCAGCCTGTCTCGATGCATTTGGTATCGGGGTTGCACGGCTCAAGAAAAACCATGAGGGCTTCAAAGCATGGCATCCGGATACCCGCAGATATCCGGATACCCGGATCGATGGCTCCTCACTTCACCAGATTGGTTTATGAAGCAGAGGCTTTCCTCCGCCAGGCCTTGCTGATGGAAAACACCTGCCTGGCTCCAGCTGGATCTTTCTAGAGCCCAGAAACGTCTGATCAAAGCCAAGCGAAACAAGGGGCTGTGGATGCTGGGGGAGGGTTTACCTGGAGCCGTGCAGGGGTTTTGCTGCCAGCCATCCTGCCTTGCTCAAGGAGCTCTGTCTCCGCAGCATGGAGGACGTGGGAGCTGTGCAACCACCTCCGACACGCTGCAGGTCACAGCACGGCGCTGCCAGGGAAAACACATACGCCTTGCTTTGCCTCAGAAAGCTGAGCAGTGACCTGCGGTGGGTCAGGAGCTGCTCGAACAGTTGAATACCCACGCAGCTTGGGAGCAGGTGGACAACGGTGGGCAATAACCTCACCCCTGGGACAGTCCTGGCTCCATCCCCACCGCAGCAGAGTCCTGTCCCCTACACAAGCCATCCCACTGGTTGATCGAGCCCTCGGGCCAGATCAGACACGGGGAAAGCACATCGCAAGCCCGGTTGCCAGCAGCCTGTGTCACTCCTGACTTTAAGCCCATGACAAGCTGACAGCAGCTTGTTCTGATTTCTCACTTCAGCTTATGGCTGAAGATGCCTTCCACATCCTTCTCTGGAAGGGTGAAGCCCCTAAACATTTTCCAGAGTCCACCTAATCAATACTTCTCTGTTAATCTAATTACAAAGGTGAAGCCAGACCAGCTGATTAGTACAAGCCGCTTACAGCATTAACAGGTTACAGCTCTGAGCCCAAGGTCAGTGTTTTTCAGACTCTTTGACTTTCCAAAGTTTCCAGGGAATTTGCAGACCCACAGAACAGGTTTAGGATAACCGGCGCTAGGCCTGTTTTTTCAGCCCGTAACTTGGCCATATGCTGCTTTTACCCGCAGTGTTGATGTAAGGCATTCTCACCTTTTTCCTTCTCCCCTGTGCCAGGCACTGACTGGAGTTAAAATAACTTCAGATCTAATCATTTTCAGAGTATTTTTAACCAGCTGCTTTCACAGTGCAGCCTCACGAACCCTTCTGTCAGGCCGCAGGGGCTGCAGACCACAGCTTGAAAAACATTGCCCTGCATTCGCACCTTGCTTCGAGCCATCTCCGTCTTCAAAGGCAGCAGCGGTTCCTGAAGAGCTGCGGGTTGGAGGGCCCGGGGCAGCAGTCAGGGACACGGCAGGCACCCCGCAGAGGACGGCTGTGGCTGCTAGGCTGTGCTCACCTACCTCCTGTAAAACACCAGCAGTTTGGTTACAGCTCGCAGACTTCTCCGTGCTTTCGCCTGCTGCTTTTCCTTATTCCACACAGGTGGGATTATTTTTTTAAATAGAAACTTCTTAAGAAGCCCATAGACATTCAGACCAGAATGGATTCAGCCTTTCGGTCAGCGAGGTGTTTCACTTGGGGCATCAGATCAGCCCCGCTGTGATCAGTGGGCGGCTGCATGTGGTAAAGAGCCCTGCAAAACCTGAAGGCCGGCGGATTTCCTGGCTATAGGGCATCCACCGGAGCAGAACAGCAACAAACACATCTAACAGCGTATTTATACACATTAGACGAGAACAACTTGTTCAGTGGCACTCTTCTACTGCAACAGTTACATTTACGCATGCAAAACTCTTGCAAAATCAGGCACAGACCCACTGTGGTTTAATGCAAAATAGCCTAAAAACAACCACAACAACAAAAACCCAACCATACCCCTCTATTAAAAAAAAATCCTTAAAATAGAGCAGGGAGGGAGAGAAAAATAGCAGTGCTGATTTCCTCTTTCGCAGTCAGCTAGACAAGTAAACTGCTAGCCTTGGGTTATATATTTATATATAACCCTCCCCCTGCACATATAGTTGTGCTGTGTCAGCCTGAAATACAGACCGATCTGGAAAATGGGGGTGAGAAGTTGTTCGCCAAAGGGCTACTTGCAAAAACCACCAAAGCCAAGATGAATATTTGAGGAAGTTTAGCTTCAGGCTGTTGTTTCCAAACAGCAGCGCTAAGTACTTGGAGAGCACAAATAAATCCGGATTTTTGGTCGCATCTGTCGGCAAGAGCTGTATCTGCTATCAGTGGAAAAGGCTGGAAGAAAAATGGTGAACTGCAAAACAATTCCAGCAAAGGGTTGTACAGATAACAGTAACCAGAAAACTTTCTGGGAGCCCTCACCCTGATCCTGGGAAGCTAGCAGTAGTTTGCCATTAAATTTCACCAGAAAACAGGACACCTCCTTCTCACACTTAAGGTGGTCTGGGAGATACTAGAATAAACTCCATAAATTATCCCCTTCATGCTCTTCTTTTTTCCCTTTTTCTGTCTCCCTACAATCAGGTTGCAAGGGCAGGACAGCCCATACAAATCTGATTCCCAGATTTTTAATATAAGCATAGCCACCATGAACAGCCAGCAGTCTGACAGCACCTTTTTTTTTTTTTTTAAAAAAACCAACAATATCATGGCTAAAACCCAAACTACATTAGGTCTCTGCAAGGGAATCAATAAAGCAGAGCAGCAATAGTGTCCCAGATGTGGAGCTGCGGTGAAGGGAACCAGCCCTTGCTACTGGGCCTACAGGCTTGCCAAATTCACGTGACACAAGGGAAAAAGAGAACTCCAGCATCAAGGCCACTTTTACTGGGGCTGGCAACAGGTCACAGCGGTACTTAATCGTAGCGCACCCACCGCCTGCCCTTCGGATGGAAAAGGCTCACCCATTTCCAAGGGATGAAGCACAGCGTGAAAGGTGTGCAGCCCAGCTTTCCCTGGCTTCGCTGTTAAAACTGACACGCAGCACCAGAGGTATGCGGCAAAGATGCACTGCCACCTCTTGTTTCCATAGTGCAATAGGGAAGTGCAGGCTGGCAGCAAGCATCACCCTGCCAAGCAGCGGGTAGCAGCAATGCCTCCAGCCGCAGGTCATATTATATAGTTATATACGGTTATACACACTTGAGGGGAACCAGGAGGGGTTTTTATGGTGCCCTCCCAGCATCCACGCTGGCAAGAGCGGTTTGCTGGCAATTAAGCTGCTTTTAGCCCAGAGTACTTGTTTGCAAGCATCACGGGGACATTTCTGCGCCGTGGGAAGGGGAGGCTCCCGCTCGCTGAAGACGGCCACCCAACACGAGCACCCTGCTGCCGCCACCGCAGGCCTGCACCGAGAGCTATCGGCGCAATCCAGAGGCAGGCAGCAGTAAATCAGCGAGGGTACAAACCACAGACCCAAACTGGACTTTCACACATTTGTATGTTTATCATTTCAAAGTACAATATATACATAATGTATAGTGATATCTTCAAAAACTTTATACAGAAGCAGGTATCTACAAAATTAAATCAATAGACATTCTGTGTATATTCAGACAACATACGTACATATATTGGAAGATCCAACATAGTTTCAGTTAGAACACAAAAATGGGAAGGAAACCCCCATCCATCTTGGAAAAGGTCTAAATACCACCCAGCTCCCTCTGCAGCGCAGCCCTCTGCCCTGCGGCAGGTTTCAGGTCGTTGTGGAGGCACGGTAAATCGGATTTCTAGTGCCACCTACTGCTGGTATTTACCATCAAAGTTGTTTCCATTGCCAGCGGGAAGGGTGAAGGCCCATTCGGACAGGCCTTGGTCTCTGAACCCTCTCCTAAATTTGGGTCTCTGCAGCATGAGGGCACTCAGCTTTACACTTGATTCAGTGGAAGCCAGAGATCTGATTTTTAAATTTTTTTTTCTTAGTTATGAACCAAAATATTGTAATGAAAAATATTTCAAGAGAGTAACTTCTGGTTTAGTAGCTGGAGATACTGCAGGTGCTGCCAGCAACAAGTGAAGATAATGAGAAGGTATCTGAGGAACAAATCGATCTCCGCTGTTTTCTGGAGACTAAAACTAAAAATACTGCACAAGTCTATGTGGCAGAAAGCCAGTGATTTCTATAGCATAAAATGGTATTCTTCAGTTCAGAGGGACTGGACAATGACAGTGCTGGATTTTACAGAGGATGAAAAAGCATAGGCAACTTTCCTGTAGGGCCTCTAACAACATCTGGATTTGTGATGTCTGAATTAAAAGATCACCGTATTTAAGAACCAGATGTTTAAGCCTGTAGGACACAACTAGCTACAAGCTTGGCATTTTCAAAAGCAGCCTGTGGCAATTACATGTCTAATGGACACTGAATTTCAATGACAGGTATGTAGCTCACTGCTCCAGGCTGCCTTCAAAATTAGTTTATCAGTTTCTCTCTAAAATTCAGTTTATCCAAGGACAGTTTTCAATCTCGTGTTCATAACAAAAAGTTTCCAAAACAAAGGGAAGTGAAATGTGATTGCTACGCAAGCCTTGGGCCCACTCTGCCCCAGCTGGTGCTCGCCTGTGTGAACCACCCCACAGAAACACCCCTTTCCACCCAAGCGTTCTTACACGCACCAACAGTACTGCACTCCTGACAATCCACCCCGCGGAAACAACAGGCAGGTGGTTCACCAGCAACATTTTTATGGCTAGTACACCACTGCCTCTCAGGAATGAGCAACATCATTAAGCAAAGTTGCTGGCTGACCCTGTCACGTATTCATCACATTCTGGGCTTACTGGAGAGTCAGTGATTTGCCAATGTGCGAGCTAGAATGAAAGTTCCATCTCTACCAGGTACGTTTAAAATAACGCCTGTAGAAGATGACTTTGGTCCATGAAAATACCGTGCACAATAAACAATGTGATATTTTGGCTGCTTTGTGTGTCTCCATAACCAAGAAAAAAAAGTCTGAAAAGTTACCAGTGCTACAGAGAGGAAGCAGGATTTCCAACAGGGCAGGAGGACAGCTAACTAGGTTTCTCAAATAACTTAAAACGGAGAAACAACCATGCCAAAAAGAAACAAGAATTTCCACAATGTCATTGCACTTATTCCATCTGCACCACACCTCTCCTTCATTCACATTGTACACCTGGAGAACGTACATTAAATGATTACAATATTAACATGGTATCTAAAATACTGGAGTCATTCAGCTGAATGCCTGAAAATATCCAGAGATCTGGTACATTAAAGCATGAAAACACAAACATACAAGAGCTAAGCTATGTTTTGACATGCAAATTGTTCCAAATACTTTCTTTCAGCAGAAGGTCTCGTTCAGTCACGAACAACGGCCTGTTCAGTTCCTGGAAGCTGGTGACACATCGGTTTCAGCAGAGCCAGGTTATTTTCCTCTTCACATCACTTGACAGTAAAGCAGAGGTAGTCCCATGACTGGACTGGTCCAAATTCCCTAACACTTCAGATAACCATTGCTCTCAGGAATTAGAAAAATATATGTATAAAAACCCACCCAGATTAAAGGCTCACAGTTTTTACAATGCTCAGTCAGTTTTTAAATAATTCATTTCCACCCTCCCTTTCTGAAGAAATACTTAATCCTTTGACACTGAAAGGACCTGCCATCCGAGACTCCTGAAGCTCTCTGAACCACAAATGGGTCTTGATCCCACAAGGACTTTGAGAGATGCCTATCTTTAAAGTAAAAAGGAAGTCTTACTGTCTTGAATCAAACTACTCAAACCAAATCAGGCCCTTTTGCTCAATTTGGTTCATGAGAAAGCTCAAGTGACTCAGTGGCACCTGAAAATGGAGTGCACAGCCCTTCGTCACCTAGACGTTTTGATAAATTATTCCCCTGTGTGCTGCCGGATTCAGGCCTCTTGTTTTGTGTACGATGCAAATGGTGCCTGCAGTAAGATAGAGTCCCCCCCCCAAGTATCCTTTCTGATTAAAATAGCTAAAGCATTGCTATCGTAAATGTACACTGAATCTTTTTTCATGATAATAGGAAGTTCAAGTGTTTAATAAAAACCTGAAGTATATATTTACACTGTAATCTGGTCAATTCATTTTGGTCAAAAGGCAATAAATACAGAAATCTATGCATTTACTGCTGAAATAGAGATATTTCAGATCCTGTAAATTACTTATCCTGGAATTAAAATGTGAGCATGACGTTGTGACTAACCAGAACCTTGTCACCTTGATACTCTTCCTCCATCACCCTCTCAGCCACTGAAGGACTAAGTAACAGTTCTCACTTTGTGCCATTTGACCAACTAATTCTTCACAACAGTAAAATTAAGGGGTTGCACAGATTTCTGTGCCACTTTCACAGTCCAACCAATAGATTAAAATCCCATTTAAATATATTTCCCATTTCTCACCATTACCTTCACTGGCCAGTCTAGCCACAGTTAATGAGAAAACTTAATTAGCTTCCATTTGTTTTTGAAAACAGATTTTCTGATCATCTGAAAACAGATGCAGTCATGATGTCTACCTGTACATAGGTAACAATGGGCAATTAAAACTCCTACTTTTTAAATACTGTTAGTTATGCAGAAGGCCAGAGAACTTTATTAACCAATTATTTGATACCAGACTTCTTTAGATCCCTATGTCTACAGACCAAGGGTTTACAGGATCTGTTGAATTGACATCTGTTTCAATTACACATACTCAACAACTGAATTGGAAAGCTTCTTAATCCCTTAGTTTTACTGTTGTTTCACTTCTTTTGAATACAGCAACTGACCAGTTGAATGTTAACCTAAAGCAGAAAATATGCAATATCATGGCCACCACTTAAAAACCAAAATTTTGTGACAAAGCATTTTTCCATGCGTATGTCAAAAATGCTTAATCAATCTAAGTATCAGAAATAATATGCAAGAAAGGAAAAAATGTCTGAAAGCCCTTAAAGCTCAGTAACACTGGATATGTTCAACAGCAACTAAGACATAATTGGTTTTATTTTTTCAAGCTCCATCATTAAGAGACTGATTAATTATACAGTGCAGGAATTAAAATCTCACTGCAACTCACTCCAAACATAGTATGCACTGCAAAGCGTCTGTATGTCATTTCAAATAAAAGTTTTAGATAAATGTAGTGCGTAGTAAAATTCAGCAACACCTCAGGCTGGTATTGTGTAGACAGAACCACACTGTAGATGTCTCACATGAGTAAGCCTGTATATGCAAAATACCAGATGCTTGTGCTGGCAGGCAACCAAATTTCAGGAAAAATGTAAAAAACAGTGGTCTGTAGCACCTGCCTTTTTTTGCATCTTCATGTTGGTTATTCCATACAAGTTTTAGTTACGTCTGCTTTATTCTCTGTTCCAGTTCATGCTTGTGTTTAATAAGCCGTTCTATTTCTGCTCCTAGAGTTTGAAGGTTTTCCTTTAGGGAGGGAAAAAAGAGAATAGGGTAAGTTATACAGGGAAAATGAGTCAATCAGCACAAAATGCACTAATAAGTTACAATTACTGTTTATGTCAGCAGGTTGATACTTTCAAGTATCCAGAACAAGCGCAAATGATTAGACAGAGTTGGAGAAAACCAAGCTCATTTCAATAAAGGATGCAAAGCTCTCAATAAGTCTTTTTTTTGCAGTTACTAATATTCTACAAGCTGTCTAGAAAGTATATCATTCAAGGGGAATGATAATTACAGGAAGAGATCTCCAGCTTCTGCAGAGCACTGCAGTCCAGCTGGCAGCCTGCACGACCTTTTCCAGCCTGCCATCTTTCCCTTGCAGCAGACATGCTGCCCCAACAGCTCAACAGGGTACTCAGCTACTGGTACAGGGCCAGGCGCGTAGAGCCCATGCCCGTGGCTCCACGTGACTGGGGGAGAGCACGGAGAGGCCCTTCCCCACTGAATGCACAGGCAGCCCAGAATTTATTTCAAGAAGCAGCCCATTAGTGCAGCATACAAGGATGGTCCCGAAACAGAGGTTCAGCGTGGATCACGTTACAGAATTCTTTAACCCAATGCTATCAGCATCACCAATTCACAATGAGCTGACCTCTGAAAAGCCTCCTCCTTTTAACAGCATGCATCTCTTTGAAGGCAGTATCTCAGAACTACAAGAACGTGCTGAAGAACTGGCATAGCTACTCACTTTCAATGTAATATTTTTCAGTAATGTATCTTCTAACACAGCCTGCAGCTTCCTGTTTATTTCTAAGGAGAGTTCCAATGTGAGACCACTATCTGCAGGATGAGATGTATACAGAGATGCCATAATCCCACCCCGTCTACTCAAGTGTACTTTGTTGAAGTCAGAGGCCTCTGATGATAGTGTTCCAGCTTCTTCCCGCAAAATGTAACTCTGAATAATTCTGGGGGGAAAAAAAAAATTTAAAAACATTATAGCATTACAAGGCAGTGAAAAGTCAGACATTGAAGTAACTTCAGATTCCTGACATAAGAGTAATTTTATTTTCAAGCAGTACTGTATTACTGAAAAGGCAGTAAAAATCAACCCCTGCAATTTCTAGGTCAGACAAAAACCTGGGATACCACAAGTGCTATAGGAGGTGCTGGTAAGCTGAGTCACTACGATGCGCAAGGCTTACCTGCTTAGAAGTATTTTGAAAAAGTAATATTGCTACTGGAGCAAAAAAAGGTACTTAAAAAATGCCTCTCTACTTTCTTTGCTGAAAGACTCCAGACAGGGAATCTTAAGCTTTCTACAGATGAGACAAAAATTGCAAAGTCACTCCTCAAGAGTCTTCACAAGCTGTGATCATGTTCTATGAAATGATACCAGATGGGCATAAATGTATAGGCTCATTAAGCAAGGGCTATACTTAACAGACAACTGTACTTTCCAGAGGAAGGCATATGCCGTGATTTCTTCCCCTCCTAACTGAAGTTCCAGGCATCCCTGTAAGATGCGATTTCCATCTAAGTGGAATCTTATCTCACACGTTAAATACCGACCACCTTTGCCTCAGATACATTGTTTGTTTGATATGCATGCCAGACTACCATCTGGAATTACGCAGATTCTCCTTCCAAAACAAACACTTACCATCAGCACCCTTTTAAGCACATGAAGAGAATAGACTCCTCTGTTAGCCAGTGGCAGCAGTCCACCTCAAATCAGCCACCTGGCGACCATTTTGCTACCAAAAAACACTTGCACCATGCTATTCCTCCTGAAAAATCTTAGTAGTAAACAACTCAGCAACTACTGTTACTGCTAGGGAAAGATGAGGAGGAAAAAAAAAAGGCAAGACTAATCCTACCTTTGAGATCTACTGTCACTGCAGTATTTTTATTGTTTTAAACATTTTCATTTAGACAATTACTTGTCTTACATAAAATCCAGAATACTTGTCTAGTGCACCAGCTCAACACTGAAAAACTGTATGAACAGAACTCAGAACATACTTAGTTTTTTTCCTGATTTCCTCCACCAGTTGTTTAATGTGATCCTCCATAAACTCCATCTTTTCATTTTTTCGAGCATGTGCCTTCTGTAGCCTTAGTATTCTTTCAACCAAGACAGACTTGTCCACCTCTGGGAAGCTATCCACAGCTACTGAAGATCCCGTATTCTCAGGTGACCGATCCTCATTGCCGCTGCGCGCGTTAAGGGACCCTGCCAATACAACCGTATTTGTAAAAACTCTTTTTGCTTTTATACCAGGTAAAACGTCTCCACTAGTGCAGTGCATGCATTCATTACATTTCAGTAGCTTAGGATATTTTCCTCTGAATGTCAGTTTCCCTTATACCTTAGTGGGTTTTTATATAAACAATCATTATACCATTTAAATGATACATGCTGAAACAGCAGTGTAGTCCCCTAGCATAGGCATAGTTCCTTTAGCATAAGTGTGCTTGCTTCAGTAATGCTTATTTCTGCATAAGTACCTTCATATTCATTAATATTACTTTGTACAAGACTGACCTGATTTTAAATATATCTGTTTTGGAGTCCACTAAAATTACGACAGTATGAAAACCGTGTACAGACTGACAAAAGCCCTATGTATAAACACTCTGCAGCACTAATCACTTAGAGCTTGAAATATTTTCTTTTCTTTCTGTTTTTCTCTCTGAGTATTTATCTCTCATACAGTGAGATTACAGGACACTGACAGAAGTAACTAAACTCAAAACCCAAAGATATTGAGGAAGAAAACAAATGTTGTTTTCAGTGCTAAAGATAACTGCTTTACTTCTAACCGGATAGAAAGCAATGAATTTTACACAAATACACAGATGCCTCTAAACATGCTAATTGATTTATCATTTACACAGTTGCAACTGTCAATAGTGCAATTAAACAATGTTGGAAGACACTGCTCATTTTTGTTTTGCCTCTGGCAGTGTTTAAGAGGGTCCTCTATAAACTGGAGTCCTCTGAGCTCCCTCCAAACATAAAAGCAATAAAATAAAAGAGGTAGGCATTTAAAAAGAACCAAAATATATAAACATTAAACTTTAATCTCATAATAAGAATAAGCACCTACAACTGCATTCAGCCAAGTGCATTTTGGTGCTTAAAGGCTATTTTGTCAGCTTTAATGGGAGGCTCCCCACACACTGCATATGCACAAACCACAGAAAGAGCAAGGCTCATGGCAGCACACCATGGCAACGTTATTAAGATCGAAGGATTGTTTTGGCAGCCCTGCTATGTGCTATATTACCTGATGAACTGGAACGGCTCCCCATGCTGCTGACTTCTTTGTCATAATTACCATTTTCCATCTGATCCAATTTCCTCCGTGCTAAAAGTATAACAAAATTATGGTTACCAACAGGAGATTAAAACCCAAAAAAATCAGTGTTACACAACACATGAAAGCTCTAATCCTCTCTGACCTGCACTAATTTAACATGGCTTGACAAGTGAAAGATAATGGTACCAACTAAAAATCTTAGGGGGAAAAAAAACCAAACCAAACAGCCCCCCTCCTCTCCCTGCCCCCAACCACGAAACACCTGGATGCAACACCCACCAAGATCCCTACGCCCTGCAGCAGTTGCCAGTTGAAGGGGGTAATGCCATACATAGGATTAACTGGGAACAATAAGACTTCAAATTTGGTTTTACTTTTAATAAGGACTGCCATGTAAATAACTACTGAATGACAGAATGGCAACTCTGTTCCGGGATCTCATCTCAGTATCACTGCTGGGAGCCGAGTGCAGTACTTGTGCCAGAAGCACCACTCATTCAGTAGGGATCAAGAGGGAAAGTGCACAGCTGTTCATAGATACACAAAGACAGACATGGAACTTGTCTTGCACAATGCCAACAGGATCTCTTCTTTGAGATGCATTTCAAACAGATTTGATTATATTCAAATATATTTGCATTCAGAGCATATGCATTATTCAGTATTTAATGATTTCTATTTGTTGACCAAATTAGTCATCAGTCTCTCCATATCCATCTTTATAAACTGAAGCACTCTGTTTAATATACTAAAAAAATAACTGTCACCAGCAATTCCTGATACAGTCAGCAACTAGGAAACTTCTAGCAACTTTTGGATATACTCCTACACAGACTGGGATCCATATATACCCACAGTGACATTTCAGTAGTCACATACATGATAACAAAGACCAAGCTCTTTTGAAATAAATCTTTCATTTTATATCTAAGCCTATTTCAAAAGTTATATTTAAGACTGAAAATTGACACTAAGGCCTGTTTCCTGTAACTTGCTCACTCACTCTCATTGTCTTTAGGGACAGGGAGCGCTTGAAGGGATACACTCAAACAGCACGCACACGCAGACAGGACCCTAGTCTCTACCAGACACTGTGAAGGGGCTTACAGATGGGGCTGACTCATTTTATCTGAAAATAACACAACCTAGCTGAAGCTGTTTCGTGAGATCTTTCAGGTTTGCTGCATGCTTGCGCTTCTGGGTAGCCAATTCGTCTTTCAGTTCATCCACATGGGTCTTCAGCGCTGTTAGTTCTTTCTGCTCTGAAGCTAGCTGAGCCTGTAGCATCTCAACCTCTAGCTTTCGCTGATCCTCCTCCTTCTGCAACTTGGTGGCCTGAAATTGTAGTTTTATTTTCAGTCATATACAAAAAAAATTCCAGCCTAACCATACTGTATGCTCAATGGCCCTAACTCTGCACTTTATTTTTCACCTGTGAATCATTCACATCTTACATTTATTATTTAGGCTAAGCACTACCACTGCACATGAATATGCAGCACAGTGCAACACTGCAGTAAGACTCCTGAACTATCTCCGAAACATCTACATGATGTGGTAAAGAGCCATGCAGAGGTGTACAGTGCAGTCACATTACCTTCCATGACACATTAAGTTTATTAAAACCTACATTTATCTCATAGTATAAACAGGACCTAAGAAACAGTTTACAGTAATAAATTTCACAAATTGCAACCTTTTGATTGTTTCCATGGCAGTTGCACAGAGAACAACTCTACTTCCAGAAAGAGCAACACAGTAACACCCCCTCATCCCAGTGCAGCATGCCTCAGGATTTCTTTCCCCTTAGAAACATGAGGTGTTCATATCCCGCTGCTATTATTCTATCATATTGGCAAACTCAACGAGAAATTGCAGTCAGGTAAGTAAAGACACAAGGTGGAATTGATGTGCCACATCTTTACCAGTACCAGACATCTTACTAGTGCAAAAAACAAGCTGCACACTGTACTCACCAGATCATCTTTAGTCTGTTGAACAAATTCCAGCTGATTCTGCAGCTCTCTTTCGCTGTAAGAAAGCTTATCCAACTGGCTCTGTAAGGAATTGTTTTCAGACTGAAGCTGTGCATTCTTACTGGTTAATTTTTCAGTGAATATCAATAGCTCAGATTCTCTTTTCCGACTACCTTCAATGTCCTTCTGGAGATCAGCAATCAGCGAATTGAAACCATCTACTTCTTCCTTTAAAGCACTGATTTCTTGTTCATCTCTGTCAAAACAATTTTATCTTATTAGAGATAAGCAGAGTTTAAAGATATGAAACCTTATGGAAATAAAAGCATTCAGGTCAAGACCAGATAAGGCAGAGGAACAAATTAATGACCCTGGGGCATCTGTTAGTCACTGGATGGTTTTAAATGCCAAGGGAGTTTGCAGATTCCATTTCATGACATGTTGCAGGGCTGAAGTGACAGATATCTGTATCCCACAGAAGGAGATGCGCTCATTAGCTTCCTCAAGGAAGACCATCTCTCTGTATTCAACTTCATGAGCTTCAGTGCAGGGTATAAACAAAACCCTCAAAAACAGATCCTGCAGATAAGAGGAAGGTCTGCAAATCCAACAAAGGTAGTCATTCTGTAAGACTTGTCTTTAAGAGATGGGGAAATATTCCAGTTTTGAGCTTCTCCAGGACAGCAGTACGGTGACTTCTGAAACATCCTTATCCAAGCAGCGCAGCTCCAATTCAAAGGACCTGTCTTACTCCACTATCCCTCCCCCAGTCCTCTACAAAACAAGTTCTTGTTTCTACTGAAGTACTCCATTAAAGATTTTTCTCACTTGCAAACCATTTGAGCAAGAAAGGCCATATCTTCAGTTATGATCAACATTTTAGAGAAAGTGACTGAAATTGATTTTAAAATTAAATAGCTGTTAAAAAAGTTAGACTAAAAATGTCCTCCTCATTTGCTCTTGCAATATTATTTCATTCGTTCTTCAATCATAGGATTTTCTACACTTTTCTAAAACCTTACTTTCCAACATCAGCAGAAAAACCCTCACCTCTCTTTCTCACAGGGAGTGTGTACATTCAAATTTAAAAAGAAAATTAGTTATACAAAGCAAGGGCACACATCTCATTTAATTCCCTGTCAGACAGTATAATTACCAGGAGGCTCAATTCACTTTAAACCAACAACCCCATATCAACATGTTTCTTCAGGAAGAGGTGAGGCTCAGGCAACCCAAATCATTAATCATTCTGAAAATGAACTATAATTTTGTAAAACTAAGTAACTGAATTCTACTAGAACTCCATTACTATAAATTATATACTTCCAGCTACCAAAATGAGGAGTTCCTGTGGTTAATGACAAGTTAGCCAGCATTGCACTACCAAAGGATAACATCAAATGTATTGCACCCTGCCTTTACAGTCTTTTTTAGGCTAATTCTACCTTTCAGAAGACGACTTAAGACTGAACAACTACAGCATTGATTTTTTTCAGCCATTTATGCTGCAAAATATCTCGCCTATAGCTCCCACTGAAAAACCTATGCCAGAGGGCTATGCTCATATTTTACATTTCCAAATATGTTGTTTCATTATGACAGGAGAAATCTCTAGTTAAGAGTCAGGGTTGAACCAGCCAAAATGAAATGTTTTGATCATCCTAAAAGAGATCTCTACTGTATCCTTAAAGTTCTCCAATGAAGGAAACCAGGCAACACAGGGAGGTAATCAGTGTCCAGTTCAGCCACAAAATTCTTTCCAGCATTCAACCTAAAATCACCTTTCCTGCCAAACTGTTCATTTTTATCCTTCCTCCAGTGAACAAGGATGGCTGAACATTCCCTTTCTAATAGCCTTTTATACATTTAAGGATATCTCCCTTCTGTCTTCTCTTCCCTAGGCTAAAGAAACCTGCCTCCTCTGTTCTTTTCTCATCAAGAAAACAGATAAGATTTTGTATGAATTAAGATGAAATTTCTTCAATTTGCTTCCAAGAAAGTGAAAGGCAGTAAGTTCATTTATTCTACACAACAACAGGAAAAACAGAGGTTTTTCTCTAGGAACAGAGGAAACTCTAGGATTTCTCTTTCATAGATGATAACAGGAATTTATCAGTCCAAGTTTTAGATCTCTGGTTGAGATTCCACAACTTTATCAAACATTCTAAGGAGTACTGGAAACATGTTAAAGTCAGAGAAGTAAGAGACAATATGAAACTTGATGTAGGGATAAGAAGCGTTGTATGGAAAGGATACTTAAAAAAAATTTGATCCAAATTGAACAGAAATGAGAGACAGGTATTTAAGCATGTCTCAGTTATTGAGAGGAAAAGATAACTGGAAAAACACATTTGTAGTTTCACACTGTGATCACAGTCATTTTAATTCATTTGGCAAGATCCCAAGTGAAAAATAACTGTTATTGATCGAAGTGTAAGCTTCGGTTATCTCTAACAGACTGCAGTTCCCTAGAAAGGCTCATGACACAGTGGCAATAGAGCTGACCAGCACACAACAAATGGAAAATGCTTCATTCTCTAAACCCTGAGGAAGGCATATAATCATGGAAATACTTTTTCAATGATAAATAAGAAATGTTTAAAAGCACAGGAGGGACACATGGGTGGTTCTGCTTATCTGACATTTGTCTATCTCCATTTATGCAACACCATTAGAATCAGTGCAGTGGAGAGCATTTGTATATTCTAGTCCATATGTACCATATAGAAACATGACTATGCTCAGATGCTTCAGGAGTGTCCACAAACCCAGCCCTTCTCCGAGATTCTTTCCCTCACATTCTTAAGTGACCAAACTTTGACACAGCAGAATGAATTTCAGTCTGTTAGAAATACAAGTGCTCCCTACTATCTGAACACAGCATCTGTTAAATATATAAAATCCTTTCTGTTAAATACTTTCATTCATCCATCACAATTTTGAAGCACTCTGTCTTTCCTGTTCAGTTGCTTTTCCCCAATCTTTCAATAAAACAAGCACTGGGCAGACACCTGGAAGACATAACTTCCTACAGAGTATGCCAGAAAGCAAGCACTTCTTATTCTAATAGTGAAAGATCTATGAATTGGACTTATCTCAATCCCCTTGTCTTGTAAGAGGCCACCAAGGTTGTCCCCAGTACTAGCAATACTGATTTAGATTAGAAGAACACTTAAATTAGGACAGGGATTCTTCAAATTACAATACATTTTCAAGCATCAATAATTTCAATTAAAAAAAAAAAACAAACCCTTTCCACATCCCAGATAATCTTTTAAATCATTCCTCAAAGTGCATAGCTGTACCTCTGATGTTGATCCTGCAGACGATCTACAGTTTTGACTCTGTCCAGCAAATTCTGAATTTCAGTTTTCTGTCTATTAATGATTTCTTTATACTTGGATAACTCATCTTCTGTTCTTAAACGTTCATCCTCTAGACACTTTACCTAAATAGGGAAAAAAAAAAAAAAATCAGAAACTATTCTCCCAAACTTCAGAGCTAAAATTACTCTGATCAAGTGTCTAGATTGTTGTACAAAGCTTCTGCTGTGTTATTTTTTGGTGATTCCAAGTAGCTTAGAACAATATCCCAAATATTTCAGATCAGGTACAGTCAGAAAAATAAACAGACAAAAAAATGCAAAAAAAATCAAATTAAACAAGTGTGATTAACATCAGTTTTGTCCAAAGACTCAAACTTATCAGCCTAATGGACCAGGATCCAAAGACACAGCCTTTCCCCAGTTACCAAGCCAACCCCTTATTATGTCTTCCTCCCTTTTTCTAAGGTCCTATTGAGCTAAAACCCTGCTCTGGATAGAGGGACTGGCACACTAATCTATAGACTGTTCAGAAGTTATGGATAGCACATACTCCTACCAGAGGTCATATGTATGACTGCTACAAAACTAGCTTCACAGGTAGGAAGAGTTTACAAGTATTTTTAACTTCCCAAATTTACTAAATTTACAAGATGTTTACTGAAACGTTTCTCACATTTCAGTCAAATGAGGTGAATACCATGAAACAAAACATTGTTGTACTATGGATCAACTGATACGCCCTAAGAAAGGCTACCCAGAGTCACAGTTACATATCCCTTCTAGTCTCATGCCAGCTAGTCTTTAATCACACTGTTTATTCCAAAAGAAGTAAAAATACAATTAACGGATTGAATACAGTCTTGCTTCAAAACCCAGCACTATGCCTTTAGCCCCACTGCAATCCAACACAGCACACATTACCTTTGTTCTCAGTGTTCGAAGCTCATCCATGCCTTCTTTAAATGTTCTCTTCAAGTCTTCCAGTTCTTTTATTTTTGCATGATGCACCTTTTTAAAAAATGAGAAGCTCCTTGAGAAATCTAAATGGACAGTGGCATCTCCTGGGATGTCAAAAAAATCTAGGCCAATGCAGGCCACTGCAACAGCTGAGAGGGCTTAAGGCAGAGCAGGTACCCTAAAGGTTTGGTTTACTTATTCAAAAAGCAAAGCCAAGCCTAAAAGTTTCTTTATTATCAGAAGAACTGAGAACAAAAGTGAGATTACACACTCTGGTTTTAGGTGTACAAATCTAAGCCACAACAGCCCCTGGGGAAAGTTCTAGGCAAACCAAAGATGGCATACGCACGTATCAGCCACGAGCAGGTACTAAATCATTAGAGAATTTAGCTTTTGGGCTAGCAAATCTCTACATAAAACAGAGGCTGTTCCCCATCTCTCCTTGCCATATAGCTTGTCAAGTTACTGGTCAGAGAAAGGCCTGCCTATCATCTGAATTTGTGCTCTAACTTATAGCAACATTCATCTTTATAAACGAAAGAGCACTTATTTCGCCCTCATTATATTATCCTTTTCCCATAACTTTGATTTTTAAAAGTGCATTCAAGATAATGGCTAAAAACATTCTCCAAAAAGCAGGGCTGGATGCAGACACCTGGGCTGTAGTACTAGGCCAAAAAGAAAAACGTTTGGCAAAAATTGTAAGCAGCTTAAAATAAGATTCTCAAAATTAAAAACTCATGGCATTCTTAACTGTTGCCAACTGTGTTGTCTCCACACACCACGTATTTACCTCCAGGTGATCAGACTTCTCTTGAATTTGTTTCTCTAGTTCTCCTTTAGTTACTCGGAGTTTTGCATCCAATTCATTTGATTTAATTTCTTCTGACTCCTAAAAGGATTGAAGACATGTAAGTACAGTTTTAGAGTTTTATGTTCCCTTTTCTGGTTTTATGAGCATACAGACAGCCTTTCCCATCACTGAGTCTCTTTTCTGTAGGTACATATCTAATAATTCTGAACATGCCAAGACAGACCCCCACACTGTATGCCAATCAAGACAAACATTTTCCCTTTTATTTAACAACTTTCCAAGTAAAGAAATCAGTGACTAGTCATCTCAGCTTTGTAGCTCGCACAAGATAATTCTTCCCTGCTACAGCTTAAGATAGAAAGGGAGGAAAAAGAAGACTCAGGTGCTAAACACTAATTACACCTCCTGAGAAAATGTGCCTACTTGATAGGTTTTTATCATTTCTTGACAGTTTTTCCTTATCTGGTCTGCTTCTTCCTTTGCTTCAGTTAATTTTGTCGTTGCATCCTTGAGGCGTTCTTTGGTTTCCTACAAAAACGGTAATAAATAATGGGTTAAACCTATTTATCTAACTTCATCTGGAAAAAGCATTTCTCATACTTAAAGTTTCCTATTTCAGTCTGGAAAGAATTAACAACAACAACAAAAAATATGTCCAGCATAATTTTTCCTCTTGCTTCCATTCAACTATTAGTTTATGCAATTTTGTTTGTTCCAACACTGAAAGCACAACTCTTGGTTATGTGCCATGCACATTTTCAGATGATAGATTTAACTATCACATAAAAACTAAACTAAGATGACAGTTAATTCATACAAAAAAAAAAAAAACAAACCAAAAAACAACAAATTGAGAGTCGATCACCAGATTAAACAATCTCCCCCCCCCCCTACATCCTCCCCTCACTTCCATTTCCGTATCAATATCTTTAAGAGCACTTTTGCTGCAGGTATTAAACAAAAAACACATTTTAGTACTATACAAAAAGTAAACGGTATAGCAACTACATTCCTCTGACTGTATTTTCATGTCATGGTACCAGTACCACTTCACGAACCTTGTGTGAATCCATTTCTGTTTTCAATTTGTTCTGAGCCCATTTTACTTTGATAACCTGAGAATTGATTTCTTCTTTCAATTTTTCTATTTCTCTGTTGAGTCGAGTGGCTTCACCATCCTAAGAAGAAATCATAGATTTTATTTTGTAGATTTAAATCATCCAGTGCTTCTACAACAAGACTCAAGCGTCAAGTCTCGCTCAAGTATCAAATGCAGGTTATTTTTTTTTTCTTAGTGTCTGGATTTTGCAAAAGCATTCAGAGACTTGAGTGCTCAATACTACTTTAGCCCATAATCCAGCAAAAAACCCATCAACGTTCTGGTTTGAATAGCAAGGTAAGGCTGCATTACTGTTAATGTACATTAATGTTACATATCTGTTATAAGGCAAAGCACAGCCTAGAGTTCTGATGTAAAATAACTATCCCCTGGGTAAGCTGCACAGTCCTCTGTTCTTTTTTGGCAAAAGGATGAGGAAACACAGGTTCAAAGTGGTAAGGTCATATTACACAAGGCTTCACAGAAAAACTGCGAGACCAATGGAATGGTATTACCAACTATACAGGTGCAGACTAGCGTGAGCACTGACAGCAAAATGTATGCGAGTCAAATCACTAACCTGTACGTCAGTGCCAAGAAAGGGTGGTAACAGAAGCACATTGCTGGTGTAACCTTCTATACCACTATCCACAAACCGCCGCATTAAGCCCAATTTCCAAACTGTGTTTCTGTGGTTCATCTTACCAAAAAAGATTAAAGCAGCACCATATGAGGGCAGCACAATTCCTGTAAGGCTCTAGTGTAATCCTCAAGAGTTAGGAAGATAGAGAGTATGTTAAGTGTTGTTTAGGAAACCTGAAGTCATGCTCCCACTTCCTGTTCATGTGAAAGAGCACACTAAGGTGATTTTTTTGTTTCAGAAGTATAATTTTAGGACTTTTAAATTGTATTTTTCTGATCGTTTTGTGCATGGTACAATTGCTCAGAAGAGGCCCAAATCAAAGTTTGAAACCCATCAATTTTTGGATCTTTTACGTGAAAGAGAACTGTGAAGCACAGCTGTGAAGCACAAATCAAAAAGACCTGGATAATTTTTAAGAGGCTGGTGGGAATCTCTTACTGGCTTCTAAAAAATGACAAATTTTTGGAATTGCGCCTGAAAAATCCTATTGCTTTATTACCAATTTTTAGTAGTACAAAAGAGAAAATACAGAGTGAAAACACAGAGAAAAGGCAAAAAAGACTGCAATAATTTAATGCCATTATAGCCTTTTAAAAAAGAATCCAAACAAGCTAGAAATTCCCTCAAAGTCTAGGCATCTGCAACAAGCAGTCTTTTCAATTTTGTCAAAAACCCCTAATCTTTCACAAATGTTCAGGGAAAAGGAACTTCAAAGAGATAACAATGAGAACTCAGTAACTTCTTCCCCTTCCCTTTGAGGAAAGAGGTGTTCACAGCTACACAGCAAAACCAAATGAAAACAGGTTTCTTTCACCAAGCACAATAGCAAACAAGTGATAAGGTTGTTCTGATAGTACTTTTAATCATTCACTCAAGTCATACAGCAATACTTAGACCACCTTAGTTTCATAGAGCTGGTGCAATCTTCCTTTTTCCTGAGAAAGTTGTTTGATTTTGTTAGTATGCTTTTCAATTTCTTTGTTTGCATCTCTCACTCTTCTCTCAAGTATCTCCTTTTCCTTTCGGAGGTCAAGTGACTCCTTCTCCCCTCGGACATATTTCATCACCATTGTTTCCTTTTCATGGCGTGCTTCTTCACATTTCTTGTTTGCCTTGAAAAATATTAAAACAGAATGAATCAACCTTGTATTTCATAATTAGCTTTTATAAGACACTACTGCATATTTTCAGTATTGCAGTGCAGTAGCATAACAAAGTAGGACTCAAAAGCTCCAGTTTTACTAAGACTAACATTAGATCCCACTTACGTACTGGAATTACTCATACTCCTAGCAGTAAATATACATCTAAGCAGCTGCTTAGTGTATGTTTAGTTTCACAGCTAAACATCTCAAGTGAGTTATAAATACATTAGTAATTTGGAATATAATTTGTTGTTTCAGAAGGAAAGAAGTGTATTTGGTAAGTTTTAGTAATAAAATAATTTTGCAAATACCCAGTACCAGTCCTCTGTCTTCCCTCGTCCACATCAACTGCACAATCATTATCCAGTGGCTTATTTTTCAGATGGCTTATTTTCAGTGGCTTGTTTTTTTACAGATTCCCCCCACTGCAGCACTAACAAATTCTACTTCAAATAAAAAAAAGAATCAGACACTGAGCTTTAGAATTCATACAATAGAGAAAATACTTGGCAAAATAAGAAGGAAAAAATCATCTCAGCTCTCAGTAATACACAAGACAAAATAAGAGCTTTGTGCTGGAGTTGAGAAAAATATTAATTTTGTGATAGCCTGTCTGAAAAAAGCCACTGCCAGCTTTTACCTCCTTTTGAACCAAGATCAGCTTGCAGGTAAGGAAAATGAGATTTCTTTGAAGGCTGAATTCCATACATATAAACATACACATTCAAAAGAGTTATCAGGCACTCTAGAATATTAACAGCTATTTAGAAACTCACTGATGCCAGTTATATAACCGCACGCTAGTAGTTCCAGTTTTGGAAAATTTTGACTTACCTAGTGATCTAACAACCTAGGCTGCATGTTTCCTACAAGAATCAAGTTTGCTCATAAGATGTTCAATAATTAAAAGGTTTTCGATATTACCTGTTCCATTCGAAAGGCCATCTCTTTATGCAATTGCTGAATAGCATTTTTGGCTGCTGCATCTTGAGTTAAAAGTTTGTCTTTACTAGCTTTCACTTCTTTATTAAGCTCTTCCATTCTTGCTTCCAGCTAAAAGACATTATGATATAATTATAGGGAAAGTAAGACTTTGATCATGTTTTGTACAGGCAGGAATACTTCACACGAAATTAGGTGCTTCAACAGATATTTACCTGTGTTTTGCACTTGTCAAGCTGCAACTTATCCATATCAAGACCTAGCTTTGCATTACAGTACAAGCATGAAAGATGTCAATTCTCACCTTCAGTGAGACTGAAGATGCATCAAATCAAGTAAAACACGAGGCATAGTGATTTACTACACAAAAAATTAGATTGACAGCAAATGGTGAGATGCCAGAGCAGAGCTGGCTGCTCTCTGAAGTTGTTTCACCTTCCACCCTTTTGTTGCTATCCCTGTGCCATATCCTCCACCATGCCAGCAAAGCAGTCATGCATCCACACTGAACTGGACTGGGAATTAATTCATTGAAAAATAACTCAGCAAATAAAGAGGCGCTTTGTCATTGCGCTGGCACTTTTTTTAGCTGCCTAGTGAACCAAGTCAGAGACCTGATCCAGCTGAAGAATAATTAACAATGTTCAACTGGAACACTTCCCAGAGCGTGTTCACTGCACAGGCATGCAAGTTCAGTAGAAGCAGCAGCAGCACTAGCGCAAGAGCAAGTGGTGGCTACATGAGCTGTAATGCTGCCCAAAGGTTGTTCAAATTGTGCCTTAATGACTATCCTCTTCTTCCAGGGGAAAGACAATTCACCAAGGTTAGTTTTGTTTGGGGGGGGGGGGGGGGGGTGGACTGTAAAAAAGTACAAGATCTCAGGGCCAGGATCTTACATTTTTGTGCAATTCCAAATGGCTATATAAAAGGCAAGAACAACCTAAATACCTGTTACCACACAACGAATTGATCACACCCTCTTCAGCTTTGCAAATGAATCACTGCCCATACAGAATAAAAGTTTTACACATACAAGCATGCATGTACAGTTTGCTTGCAGTTGTGAGTGCAGCCAAGCTTTCATTGACTTGAAAACTACCAGAAAACACTAATTTAGAAATTATAACATTAAAACACATCACAAACGAAAAACCTCAAGTGTTTCACTACAGTGTATCTTACAACTCCAGGTGCTATCCAACTACAATATAAAAGTATTACACTCCAAACCAGTGTTTTCTGAAATCACCTGCAAGCATGTACAATCATAGACTCTTCTTATCTGAGCAGAAAGCAAAAGAAACTCTCTCACAAATATTTTTTTCAGAATGGGATAAAGCAATTGCTGCATAATATAGCTTCATGAAATCATATAGCGCTATCATGGAAATACAGACAAGAGAGAACGAGTAAGCTGCTCATACTGATTTATTCAGGCATATGCAATTCCAATTTGTAGCTTAAAAATAAGACTTTTCAATTCCATTTTCAATCACATCATGGATTTTCAAAGATTCTTTGAAATTAACCAAAGACAAAGTTTCTACCTACATCCATACATTCCTCTGGAACACCACAAGCCTGACACACTGCTTTGAGAACAGATTTCTGTGTGATGCAGACATTAACACAGAATACCTGACAACTAGGGTAGTATCACCAGTACTTTGACAAACAGAAATTAGTAATTTAAATGTCATCTGTTGCCAGATTTCTAAGCTGTAATCAGTTTATAAAGCTAGGCCAACCAACTGTAGGAACATTAGCAGATAACTGTGTAACAGAGAAGCAATGACACCTGATGTGACACCTTTTCTTCCCACACTAAAACCAGCCTACACCAATGCACACTCTGTTCCTCTTCGGCCTGTCACAGTTCTAACAATTCACTGGGGAAATACCTGTATATAGTAACTGATAATACCAAAATACTGTGCAAGATCACAGTCAATATGCTCTATTCTTTATACACGTTCCACATACTGTTAATGTTTACAACTAACTACACACCCATCCACTTCTATTAGCAGATGCAGTAGTTAACAACAGAAGATAAAGATGACAAATTAAGAAGAAATTGGGCTTGATAAAACACTCACATAAGATCTCCTTTATGTCTACATACAAGAAATAAATCATCCTATTGGGATAAAAGACTGAACTTGTCATTTTTTGATAAAAAGGTCTAACAGGCCTTCAACATACACTGTCTCCAGCAGGAAGCCAAGGTACACATAACCTACCCACCAAGGCAACCCACGAAACGGGAACTCTCTTGACTTTGAGACTTCCAGATACGGAACACTTAAGCGATCTGAATCTAGAAAGACAGTTTATCCAAAGACACTAACCACTTTTAGCCAATGAATAATATTTCTTGGAATAAAAGAGTAGATTTACCCTCTTAAAAAGCTTAGAATAATAAGCATGGGCATTCCCTCTCCTCTATGCTACCAAGGACATCTTGTTAAACAGCGGCAATAGTGACATCATATACAGGTCAGATACTAACCAGCACTTCTGTTTTATTATCTGTACCTGTTTAATAATGTTGAGGTGCTGCTTTTCTGTTTCTGTTCGTTTTTTCAATTCATCTTTTAAGTTGTCCTTTTCTGAGCAGATTTCCAAAATCAGTTCCTGATGTTTCTTATTTTCTTTAATCAATCTGTAAAGAAAAAAAAAAAATATTAAGTGCAAGATACTTCAGTACTTTTTCGTTTTTGTTTGTTTTAATTTTGAGTTATATGTTTTTTCCTCTTTGATCTGCAAGTTTTATTGGGAGTTACAGCCAGAAACACTAATGAAATGCATGAAAGCCTTACAAAACCAAAACATAAGTATGTTGTGCATGTGAAACTTAACTCCAAACCAGCAAGCAGCATCTTCCTGGTGAGCAAATTGCTTGTTTCCAGCATTTTGGGGTTGTTATTGTCCATGATGAAGTGAGACACTTGGTCCCTCTGTGTCACTACAGAACTGTAAATGTTAACAATTTTAAGGTACTTGTAAGACAAGTAACTTCCAGTCAGATAGCTCCACCAGTCAAACATCTGAAAACACAGGTACTGTACTCATTTAATGGATTGCTCAGGTTGGCCCTTGAAGTTCACCACCTGGTAAGAAATGGAACCCTGATTTTCTAAGTCCTAAGTAGCTCTGTAACTACAACAGCACCCATGCTTACACTCCTTACGAAGTTCAAATTTTTAGCAATAGTTTGTTCCTTTGTGGCTCAGCTGTTTGAAGCCTGAGTTAAAGCTGACACATATTTAGTCTGACCTTCTAGCACTGCAATAGAAGATAGTTATACATAAAACTCAGAAGTTACATTGTTAGAACTGCTGAATAAACAGCCTCAAATGTTTAATGATAGTTAGATAGCGGATATTTTACGCCACTAATTACATGAATTTGTGGGAGGCATGCGCTTACCTGAACAAGATATTTAAATAACCCTTTACATACATACTTTCATCTTTAGCTCCCCTCATTTTAAAACAAAAAATCTCTAAACAAACTAGGCTTACAAATTAGAAGGAATTAAAAACCATCAGTGAAAGAGTTTAGCACTTCTGAACTTTTTTTTTTAATCCATTAATGAATATTCCAGGATTACAAATTCTTAATTCACACAATTACTGCTCACTGATCTATCTTAGATCTGATCACAGGAGACAACCAGGCTATTTTCAGAGCAATGTTACAAGAAATTCTGCTGATCATAAACCAGGGACAAAATCAACCCAACCCAGAATGCCCTTTGGACCAAACATTAAGATGTTCCACAGCAGTTTTACACTCTTGAGGTCAGTCCCCAAGAGTCAAAGGGGTGCAACTGGGATAGCAGCTGGCAAAAAAATGAGACTGAAGACGTGTTTATAGAAAAAACTTTCTGTGTGTATACATCATACACACATATATTCATGCAAACATTTGTCTCTAAGTAATTGGTCCATGGCTGAAAACATTGACCTGCCTTTGAGTTTACCGTAAACAACTAAAACTCAAATGACTTGTCCACTTATGATCTCCTGGAATTACAACCATCTACACGCCCACCACTTCAGATTCCCACTCCTCCTCCTCCGTAATCACCAAATGTCTAACTATGCATTCCCAAGCTTTCCTGTCATCAACTGACTTTCCTCACATTTATGATTTCTGTCAGAGGTTAACTGGTGAGGCGCAAGAGAATACTTTCCCTACTCTGCTTTTTGGGCATCTCTTTTCCCTCTGCCTGGTTTCCTTCCCTTTGATGTCCTCCCATACCACGGTATCAGAGTGCCTTATATGAAGAGTAGGGCACTCATTTCCAGCTCTGCAAGCAGGAATAAATTTGAAGTTAGAGGCTGTATTTTGTTAGCAAAAAAACATTTCTAAAGTGGTAACAGAATACAAAACACCAAGTGGGGAATCAAGAAATCAAGCAATAAACTGGCTTTTCATGAATATAATATTCTTCATGTAGTGTACTGCCTGGTAGAACTATTAAGCCCAGTTTATTACAGCAAAGTTTATAAGCCATGCATTTCAAAAGCCCTCCTATAAAATGTGGTAAGACATTTTATATCTATATCTTTATATCTATATATGACATTTCCAACTCAAAGAATAGCTCTCGACTGATTAGCAACTTTGCTGGATTATGACAGGAGACTGAGTATTACTTGAAAAAGAAATAAGCAATTTCAAACTCATAAATGAAACACACATAGTGGGAGTTAGCAATTACAAAGGTTCATTTCTCCAAAGACATATATGGACTGAATGAATCCTAGACTATTTTTATACTACGATTACTTTTACAGTATTTAAGTAATTCTAGACATTGGCAGGCTATTCAACTGAACAGTTGGCTATTCAGTTCCTGCCAAATTCCACAAGAATTCAGAGATCTAAGCACACATTTTTATTTATAGGTACATACCACAAGTAAAAATAATTCCTTAAAGAGCATAATTAAAAAAGGGCATTAATTGTCCTTACAACAACTCACAAGAGACTACTTGTTTCATAGCAAAATGTTGTATGCAGTTGCACACAACATGCAAGCAAAATTGTTCAGTACGCACCTCCATTTGTAATGAACATACTCAAATACTCACTTTTTTATAGTTTGTTCTTGCTCCAGGTACTTATCTTGCACACATTTTTCAAACACGGCCAAGGCATGTTCACCCTTCCGCACACCATTTGGGAATTTTTGTTCCTTTGAAAAATCTGTAGATAAGAGTTCAGACTCTATTTCCTTTAGCAAATCCTCCTGTGAGGAAGTCTGATGTATTGTGGAAATAAGCTTCTTTGTGCAGTCTGTGTCGTAAGGGCTTTCCGAATAGATTTTATCGCTAGATTTTTTCACAAAGTCAGACTCCTCCCTTAGCTCCTGTAATATTTCCATTAATGACTGTTCTGTCTGATTAGGTTTTTGATCTTGTCGTTCAAATTCTTCACTAGATCTATGTTCTCTTTTTGTGGAGCCTTCTACCTTTCCTTCAGAGCAGGTATTGGCACAGCAGTCTGCCCCTCCACACTGCCGCTCCTGTCCTTCCGCCGGGGCCCCGTTGTTGCCAGTAACTGTTGAATCCTGGTCCGAGGGCAACAACCTCGATTCCCTTTCCAAGACACCATCATCATCTCCAGTATAACTGATGCTTGAGCAGTCCTTCATTCCAGATGTTTTATCAGACTTCTCATTATCTGGGGATCTGGAAGAGGCATCGTCCGTCAGATTGACTGGCTCCAGCGTGCTTTGCATTTCTGGTAAATATCCCTCCATCATTTTCCTTTGGAAATCTAGAAGTAGAATTCACATTACACAACATATTATATTCAAAATCAAAATTAAGAGAGATTGAGAGAGGGAAAGAAAGGCTACTGGAAAGTAAAATTCAAGGGGTAAAAATATTTAGATACATAAGTGTTACGCAGAGTTTGTTGATTTTCCAGCCTAACTTTTAAGTAAATGCTCCAGTACAAGTTTTTCTAAAAGAAAGTGAGAAATCAAGGATAACAAACAGGAAGTAGTGGGACATAAATGCCAAGACAATAAAAAAAAAAGCAGAGCTTTTTAGAATTAATAATTCTATAATTTAAATCCAAAAAAGTCCAAGTTATCACCTCTGTAAAACAGTCAGACATAAAAGAATAAAAAAAAAAACCTAGAGCCTTACAGCTTTCATTTTCCTATACACCATTTGAAAGCAGTGATATGCTTTGACCTACTCATTTTTACAACATAGGGCGACTCCCTCATCCAGCCAGAATATACAACTTCCTTACTGTCACGTCCTCACCACCCATACAGCAAAATATATCTGTACCCAGCAACCTAAAGGAAGGAAGGGGCTGGGGGAGGATGGAGGTGAGATTCTCTTTTCCCATCTGCTTCCAAGCAGCCAAAATCCCTTGCTGCAAGAGCAGAGATGTCCTGCGGCAGATTTGCTCTCTCAAAAAGTAGCTTGCAGAGCAAACATTTGAGGAGTTGAAAAGCTGTGTAGAAGGTGTTCTTCCAGAAGGACACCATATTGAGGTCCAAATAGCCAGAACACTTATGGAAGAGCCTGGGTATAATGCTGTATCTTCTTCCTCAGGAATCCCAGCTGTCAGGTGTCTGGAAGGACTGCTGGCATTTTTATCAAGCAGAAGAAGCCCTTATGCTATCATTTCCATTAGGAGAAATTCATTACAGTAGTCACAACTTTTAGATGCAACCCTATCCCCCGACACTGGATAAATTAGACTATTTAATAACAAGGCAAATTTTTCATTTATAAATTCAACTCTGCTATTCCAACAATTACCTCAAAGGAAGTTGCCATCTTGCAACACCAAGCTTGCTTTTGTACTTGCTTTCTCATTTGTTTAGCTTTCTCTTGCACAGCCACGCAGGTCAAGTTACTCAGCTGCATGCTCCAGGCCCTGCACTTGGACTCAGTCTGAAAGGAAACCCTTTGTGCTGCTGGGCTCCACTCCTCCAGAGTCCTGCCTTATTAACCAACACTTAGTACCAAGGCTTACATTGTTAGAATAGAGGGATATATGAATCCCATTAGGTCTGTGACTAATTGCTACCACTATCACCTTTCACTATTAGGTATAAAAATCAGATAAGGAAAAAAAAAGCAGCAGCCTCAGCACAGCTGTTTCTACCAGGAAATACCATCAAATGAAAAACCTACCACTAGTACCTGAAACCAACAGTTGGGCTACAACTGCCAGCTAATCAACAAGAGGAAAGCATGAGGAAAACTGAGCATAAGGCTGAAAGCATGAAAGGGAACACGTCACTACTGGACAACAGTCACAAATCATCAAATGACAATTATATATTCTTAAGTAACAAGCAAACCACTTTTCCTTTTTGGTTTCAAAGCAAAAAACCTCAATGCTACAGCCCCCCCAAAACCAGTATAAATCAATAGGAACCAGAAAGTAAATGGTAAGGAAAGCTACAAATGAGAATAGAGATGGTGAACGTGACAGTTTATATACAATGTGAAACTTTCACAAGGGCTCCTCATTTTACAAACAAATCTCCTCTGATATTAATAAAATCTCTGATTCCCCTTTGCATCAAAGGATTTATGCTTAGATCAACACTGGAGCCAACAAATCTATCCACTTGGTTTGTGCAGCCAAAACAACTGCTCTTTTGGTACCTATCTACTTTTTGATAACTTCTGCTAGTAATGAAAGTTCACAATGTACTACTGTGATTCTAAAATTAAACAAACAAAAGAAACAGCCCCCACTGACGATCTCAATCTGCAAGCAAGGAGAATGAACATAACTGCAAGAAAATGCATTCAGTTTGATAGCAGCAAAACACACTAATTCCTACTTAATTAAAAAGCTGTTAAAAACACAATGCTTTGAGAGTGGTGCATTTAACACAGGCAATAACCATAAGATAATTTGCAAATGATGCAGTTAAGAGGGAAGAGAAGTTCACCTTCTAGTGTCTGTTCCCTCTTGTCACAGGTAGCTTATAATCCACACACTCAACTGTGTAAATAGACTGTATTAGCAAAAAGCTGAGGTACAATTTTTTCTATAGCGGTTACTCTAGTCTATGTTCTCGCTGACACTTTCTCTGGAATGATCAGAGGGTGCTTTTGGCTCATTTTAAGCCTTCTCTAAAGTCCTTTCTAAAGTGTTATAAAACCCCCAAAATGTGCAGTTGGTCAATGTATTACTGCCTCAAGGCTGCTCATCACTGCCCAGCTGCTGCAGTTCACCACTCCCACAGGAAAAGAAGTGGTAAAATCAGATATGTGAACTTTCATGTTTGTTACCATACCTAAAATCTCCAGTCCAGTCAGCAAACTGGATGGTATTTATCTTCATATGAAAGCAAAAGGTGAAAGATACAGCCCTGTTAAGACAGTACATTGGGAAGGATACTAAGTTTTCATCTTATTGTGTTTCTTCCTTCTGTAAATAACACCGTGAATTAGTATCAGAGAGAAAGATTAATCTATATGGAAGCAGAAATACAGTTATTTGTGTAACTCAGTTGCAGAGCAATAAAATGCCACCAGCTCCATATCCATAATATCTTACACTTAATATCAATCATAAATAAAGCGTAGGTTTTGTATCAAATGCATGGGGAATTTCAATAGTGACTATACAAATCAGTTAAAGCATGAAAAGTAAATTATGATGATTCAGTGTTCCCTGCAGACCTACTCTAATTTTCAGTGGTACCCAGAATATAATTTACCACATTAAGAATGTTCACAACCATTCAGATTCCAAAACACTGGATTTTAGCTCTATCTGTCCAAATCTATCTTGAGTCTGTTCACAACCTGAGCACATTTTTTTTCCCTGCTGCTGCTGGATAGCACTAGTTTTCATGTTCTAAGTGCTAACTTTTAAACACAAATAAAACTTAACAATTCATCATAGGATCACAATTTATCTTCACATGAGAAATATCCAGACAAAGAAATCACGTGGAGCAACTGTCAATGCAAGTTCACCTTGATATTCAAATGTCTCTTGAATACCCAAAGTTTGTTGTGCCTACCTTAGGCAACTGAATATAGCAGATACCTCTTTTATAAGACCACAGACAGAAAACTAAAGAAAAGGCTCCTGCTTTGCAAGCAAAAGGGTTTGTGTGAAAGTAGCTTAAAACAATCAACATTGCCAGCCTAGCCCTAGCTAGTTGAAATGAAACATGCTAGTATTTGACTGTTTCACATCAAACATACAAACACAGCAAATCCCAGATAATATTTGGACACCAGACACATATTTGGTAGCAGCTCCATGTCTTTCCAGGTTTTATATCCATCTTTTATTACCCTACCCATTCTTATAAGTGACTCTCCCAAAACCAGGGAAGTAATGAGGTTATGGTATCGTTCTCTTACAAAATACTGCACTAAGAAAACAAAATAGCTTAGTGTCTTTCATAATGTCTTCAGAAAGCATAGAAAGCAATCATAAAAGGCAAATCCTGACTCAAGCAGATCAACTGTTTTCTGTAATGATATCTTGTTAATGCATCAGCCAAGCAAATCATGGTAGGTCAGCATACAGTATCTTGAGCGATAGCACCGTGCCAGGTGAGCACTGGCCGACCTTCTTGCACTGTTTTGCTAAGTTTCTACCTTCAGCCATTTACTCTGCTCCTTCCTCAGGGTTGATCATTATCTGAACAGTACGCAAAAGCATCTTGCTCCTCAGTCCCCTCCATGTGATGCCTGTCTCACCCTCACAGTATATGTTCCTTCCACTGCCTATGCCACAGGAGAATGGAATCACTACCAAGTCAACTTAAAATGCCCCGGGTCAGAACTTCTCAAAGTACCATTTTGAGATTAGCCCAGCCCAAGCTTGCCTGCCTGCATACCTTGAATAACAAGCAATCTTGTGAAACTGCCACACATCTGGTGTGGCATACGGAAAGCTTTCTGTCACTGGCTTCTAACACTTTCTGCCGCTGCGACAGGACTCTTAGCACTCACACAACTGGTTTGACCAGCTCTCCTCCTCCTCTGTTCTACAGCTCACAATTATTTTGACACTCTAACACACCTTCCCCTGCCCCTATTCTAAAGCTAAGGAGACAGCAGTTTGTGTTTCCCCACAAGGCAGTAATACAAAGCAAAGCAGGAGGAAACACATCAATTCAAAACCTGGTGATGTGAGTGGCAGAGAATGAGGAACGGAACACAGCCCAGCCGAGCTTCCCTTACAGCAGTAATGGGCCCACGGGCCCAGTTTGCACAAGCGAACAAAACACCTCAAGCATATATACATCAGAATATAGACAAGTTACCCTTCAAAAACAAAACTTTGTTTGTTTGTTTGTTTTAAAAAACCAGACACTTTTTCTCATCATAGATGTGTTCTTCAGAGAAGCAAGGAGCATGCATACTTTTCCTCATTATCTCACGGTATTCACAAAAATGAAGTTTAAATCTGCATCAGCACATATTATGTCCACTTTAAATATTACATTAGTACTTGGAGAAATAGTTAAACTGCAGCCACAGGGCACACAACATTAAAAGCTAGTACTGGCAAGGGTTGCAACCATTTCTCATACTACTGTAACCGAGATGTGCTTATTTGCTGAATTGCTGATAGCACAACTGACCGGAACCACGAGCAGGGAGCGGAGAGCCTGCCGGTACAATGAGCGGACAGCCCACCAACTTTTTAAGGCAGAAATGTCTCCCAGGTATGTAGGGGAAAGCAAAGACTCAGAAAACAGTATCTTTTTCATTCACTTTCTTTGTTACACAATAGAAACATCCTCTATTAACTGCTAATCATTCATTTAAGCTCTTCAATGAAGTATCTGATACAACATAAGTACTGATTATCTAGGGAGAACATCAAAAACCTTGATATGTAGTCCTGTAATATGCCAAAAAAAGCAGAAATTTGTTCAGCCCTGGCCTCAGGGGCTATTCATAGATGTGAGGCTAGGAACATATAAAAACTCTTGCAGAATCATTGCATATAAAAAGGTAAAACTTGCAGATAAATAAAATGTACAAGCTACTGGAATTTATCTGGGTATTTCCATTTACATTCTATTGTCTGCAAGTAATCTATCTCAAGGTTTAAAATTACTTAAAAATTAAACCAAATATTGTTTAATGCTTAGCTATTTTAACAGTATAGACCTGCTCTGCAAACTACCAGTACGTAGAACAAAGGTCTTAACTTGTTCTATTAAATCGATCTGCTAAGTGGACAAGTCAAGTAACTTTGTCTTACATAAGATTTGGTGTCACTCTTGCAAGCTGAGTACGTACTATGCTACATCATGTTAGTTGGATTCCTGGAATAAAAAACTCTAATAATGGTACTACATCATTGCTATAATAATTATGATAATTAGGTACTTGTTTATAATTTAATTTTCACAGTGAAATGAAAATAGAATTTCCAAAAGAGCCATTGGTATCATGTTTGAACACTAATTTGACTGTTCATTAATCCAAGATTTATTAAACGACATAAAATAACTGTATAAGAAAGTATGTGATCAGACATCAATATTTAGTTCCTGGACTAAAACCATAGCAACTACCTGCAGAAATAAAAAGCCAATTAACAGCTAGAAGATACATGTTACTAATTCTAAAAGCTCCTCCAATTCAAATTCTGTTTTTAATACAGCTATACATGCTGATAAATTAGGTTATGAGAATTAATTCTCACATGCGATAATAAAGTAAGTTTAATTATTCTTGGTTTAGCATCACTCTTCCAAGCATACTGTTAGACATGACATCAAACACTGATGTCAGAACACAAACCATCAATGGAGAGCTTCTACAGGTACAACTCTAGAAACAAGATTACAAATAAAAAATATTTCAAGCAATACCTACACTGAACTACCATACTAACTCCTCTATTCAACTTCACTGGAAGAACACTTCATCTGAAAAATTTAAGAACTCTGTATTTTTCTGTATTAGCTGTCTGCTAAGACCTGTCATTTTAACATCAAAATTTAAGCCCTTTCTCCCTCCCCTCTCTCTTCTCTTCTTCCCCCTCTTTCTGCCCATTACCCACTATGAAGTGAAAGAAAATGCTGCAATAAACATCGAAGACGGAGGGGAAAAAAAGGAGCAAAGTTGTTCCCTTCCATAGATGCTTTAACAGTAAATTTTCACTTCAGAGTCCATTCACTGGCATGGAGAAAGGCAGCTTCTCTAACAGTCAATCCTCCTCTTTCCTCTGCGGAAAAGTACATACAGTCTTACTTTTTAAGGAAGGTGTTGACACCCTCCTCCCTTGGCTGTCCGTCAGGTCATCCACTATACCAGTTGAAAAGCTTCCCCGCTATTCCAGTACTGCTAATTCCCAGCCACTAGAAGGTAATTCATGATGAAAACAATTCCCTGTATGCTTCCTACTGCCTGCACAGATCTAATTAGGAGCACAACCTTTCCCAGCTATAGCCTGCTATTCTGTTATTACAGGCATGCACTGAGAATCTGGTACATTTTAATTCAATATTATGCCATTTCAAACTCCCTGTCTTTTCAATCTTCTTATGGAGCACAAACATGATTCTTTTAAATCCCTGACTACAAAGGACTTTCCTAAGCAGATGCACTATTAATGCTAGCATTTAATTTCATAGAATAGATAGCTTGACCCAAGCTATCAACACTTACGTTGTAAATAGTCAAGGAGGAAATGACTTTGTTTTAGTCAACTTCAAAATACAGGTGAGATGACATCTAAAGAAACATATTAAAGGACAACTATAGGAAGCATTTTCTGAGGTGTGGCTGCCTAGAAGAATTCACTAACAAGGGAAAAAAAAGAAAGCGTGTGCCTTGTCACCTAGGAACTATTTCATTACATAAAATAATGCCCAGTAGCAGTCAATTACGTCAGTTCCTTTCAATAAGAAAGGGGTTTGCATTATCTTTGGTAGATGTTTTTTGCTCATAGCTGTGCTCCTAAGAGGGATCTTGTAGCAGAGTCACTGATGAAGAGGGAATCATCTACTCTCCAAACAAGTATACGTGCAATCCACAAAATAGTGAAAACACAGTTCTCTCATCATCAGTTAAGACCATGTATGCTCTTCACTTCTGGATATGTAAAAAGCATCCAGACAGGTTTTATAGGATATGAAACAAGCTCATTTTTAAATAGAAGTACAAAAAATTTACAAAGCCACCCTCTTTCCCCTTCCATTTCATATCCGTCGCAACAGAGTACTCAAATTTCCTTTAAGTAATAGACTAAAGTCTCAAAATGACCCAAAGCTGCCATACAGATACGATGCATTTCAGAGAGTAGATGGGGACAAGGAAAGGAGTGATAAAGCACTCCATGGCTCATGGGCAGATGACCCCAACAGTCAGCAGGGTCCCAAGTACCATGACCAGGCCAGGCAAGCAGCTAAGTGACAGAAAAATCTGGTGACACCAACGCAAGCAGCCCGAGTTCCCAGAAGTCCCTACCACTCTTACACAGATGCCACCTCAGTACTCGTATAGTTGCATTGCCACTGTACTCTGTGCTGTAAACTTGCTAAGGCAACACTGCATACCTCTAAACAAAGTCCATGTCGTTACAGGAAAAAGCCTACCTAGAAAACAAGCCCCTTCAAATTGCTTCAGAGCAATTCTCTTCACATTGTAATTTCAGATCCTTATTTCCTGGTTCTTTCTCAAACTGCACTGGATCTCACAAAATTGCTGCTGTTACTCTTTATTTTGCTTTTCAAGATGGCACCTTCTCAAGATAAGCTGCACTGGAAATTCGTCATAAAAATCTAAGCAAACACCCTTAAGCACTAGTCTCTTCAAATGCTCTGTAATACCCACTAACCTTCCATACCAGTTCTGGTTTCTGAACTCATGGTAAACTAAACTAAATTAAACTTCATTTATCGCCTTTATTACGCAGTTCAGGTTTAGCGTGCAGCTTGCCTTGTCAGTTACTGGGAGAAGATATAATGCGTGTCCTTTGGCCAGCTTCTTGTGAAGATAGCTAGAAAAGGCGTTTACTCAACATCCTCAACCTGCCCAGTGAAAGCAAATCACTTCTTTTCCCTAGCACTAGGCCAGAAGACCTGGGCAGTGCTATATAACTCAAATAACCAGCTGTCTATCCCAGGTGCTGTGTTACTATTCTCTTTACCAGATTCCAACTTACTTTACAAACATCTCTGCTCCTCCGTGTCCTCCCCTCCAATTCAACCAAATAATGCTCATTTCATCTATGGGTTTACATAGATTTTTTTTTGCTAGCAGATCCCAATGTTGCAGAAGCAAGTGAGGAAAGAATTGCTTCATTTTGATACTGGAGGTACCAGATGCAGACATTTATGAATCATTCCAGTTCTGGCAAAGCTGAATTTAGGGAAGCGAACGTACAGCTTGCCTACGTATCTAGAAAGTTGTGGGTTTTATCTCTGTATAGCCCAGGTGCCTAGATGAACAGAAAATTCTACACCCCAGTTAAACCAATTAGAAAGGTAATGCTTTCATGACTGCCCTGTTTGTTCACCTGCAATTCTCCGGACAGCAAAATGAGCCTGAAGCACCTGAAACTGTAGCTGGTCTAAAACAGTTTCCTCTGCTTTCATTACTCTAGCTTTCTAATAGCTCTCCAAACATGGAGAGGTTTGTTCATGGGTATGCGTTCTATCTGAAGGTAGAAATACTATCAACTTAGTTGTGCAACCTTTCAAAGCTGAACCAGTAATAAAAATAATAATTAAAAAAACCCAAGACACACATAAAAAGGCTACTAAAAAAATCCAAACTAACAGCTAAATCTAGAATTGGGGGGTCTGGAAGATAGACTTTTTAAAAAAATTATAGCTGCTGAAGAAAACATTGAATTTTTTTTCCTGAATCACCCAATAGTAAATTAAAATGCAGTCATGTGAATTTCCGACAGGAAATTGCATGCATTTGACAGCTATTTTGAAGATTCACATTTACACCTCAAGTCACATTGTAATACACTTTCCCATTACTCCAGCCCTTCAACTACCAAGTAAAGCTCTCAGCAACACGCCCAGCTACACCTACCACCATACACTGCTCTCCTGGACTCAACTACAAATAAAACTTCCATTACAGGTCGCTACACTGTTCTGTGTCTTGACCTGAAAAGCATTGAGCACTAGAAGCTGCCCTTCTTTAGCACGTATGAAACTTGGAGATGAGCTGGAACGTCAGCTCTTTTTGCTAGGATGGAATCTAACATTTACTTTGCATCCAAATGAGGATTGACTTTTAATTCAGTAATACTGAGCAACATGTTTCAAAACATGCCTTTTTTTCTGACATGATTTTCAAAAATTCATATAAAGAAAGATCAGCAATGTCCTAAATCTATCCTGAGATAGCAGCTTCACGCTCATCCCTTGGAAATTGTGATTCAACAGTAATTTTGATTTTAAAAAGGAGTAATATGACATTATAGTGTACATGCAAATGCATAATCAATATGGACTCCACCATTTAAACAACTCTGCCTCCTATTCGCTCATGTTAAGCATATGTAATATTAAATTCCAATCCACAAATTGATTTTTACAAGTGGTTCATCACACTCAAGCAGAATACCAACTCGGAAGCACCTCTCTTCATGTAAGCAGCTACTAAAGCTCATGAAGCAAAGACAAATATCTAACAAAACCACATTTATCATTTGTACTTCAATAATGTGTTGGCTCCTTCCCCAGTCATTGCAGTACAGACAAAAGGCTCTGGTAAAGACTTTTTTTTTTTCCAACTCATGCATCTATGAAATGAAGTGACATATGACTAAGTTTCAACAGTCAAAAGGCTTTTCTCGATGAAGCTCTGATGTTCATCAGAAAACCCCAACAAAAGCAAAACCCGCACATCAGCACCATTTGAACAGTTCAGTCACAGACCCACTTCCCTCTTGCAGGTTCCTGGGCAACAAAAAGACAAAGTCCAAGCGATTTAGCCAGTCTTCAGCTGCAAATTCAAGTGCTAACATGAGATGCAATATAATCCAATGTAACATGGGAGATGGACTTTATTTCCAAGAGTTAATTAGGATTTATTGGCCGAAGAATACTGAAGAGAATAATAATGATTTTTAGAGTTTTCTTGACAAGTCCCACACATATGAAGCAACCAGCAACCAAAACAAGACTTAAAGAAGTTACGTGCAAAAAAGCTTCACAAATGCTATAGCATTTATTAGGAAGACCATAATTTATTTGTCTGAACAGTCTGTTCCACAAAGGACTATTCCTCTCCTTTAAATATCATACTACAAAATATTCAATTAGAAACATAATCTTAGATGAATCACTATAGAATAATAAGTACTTTCTATTATCTTTAAACAGATTATCCTAAGACAGAGACATTAAAGTAATCATTAACAGATAACAGACAACTGTTAGAATCACAGGAACTGCCACTTCATTTCAATTCAGGTTTAATTTCCAACCTATTACACTTGGGTAAGAGACAAAGCTGTAGGATAGCTTACGTGCTATCATACATACAATGACACTCCAACAAGACTGCTAAAGAAATAACTGATTTTGGGGTATGACAATGTTGTTTTCTTCTTAGAGTTGTGTTGTTCATTGTAAAACCCAAGATGCATCTCTCCAAGAAGTTCTCACATCTTTACTAGACAATAATCATTATTTGAGCAAATTAAAATGCTTTTCCAAGTCAGCGTCAACCCGTCATGGCACCAGAACTCTTGCTAAAAATTTTACATGACAGTAAGGTTAAAAATAAAATGGAAGAGAAATCTTACAGTTTGTGTTAGCAGTTAGCTGTAGTGTAATCCTAATAATACTTTCACCTAAACTAATCTGAACACACCTTTCTACTTCACTTGTTGGGTGAGGTTCTTTGTTTCTTTTTCTAAAGCAAAATATCCTCAACTACTGTCTACTGCTCATCACAATGATGAGCGAAACAAACTTTCCTGTTGTTTCCAATTAATACCCAACTTATCTGTATTTTGCATGGTATCTTTCACAAGAACTCCATCAAAAATGGCTTTCCCAGACTAAGCATTAGACCACCAGGTAACACTGCAAAAGAGGGAAACTCAAATCCTAGCAATAATTCTGTTTTCAACTGAAATGAGGATTCAGCTAAAGAAGTTCTGTTCTACATGAAAAGATATGAAAAGCAGCTCTACTGTATACCAGCTGCGTAGAGGGACAAATCAAAGATTTCAACTAAATCAAAAGGGACTGGGATAGAAAGGTCCACAAAGCCAGACGTTTTACATAATCTAGCATGAGATGTATAAACATGAAGCCAGAAGGAGTGTTTGAAATGCATTTGGTTACATCTCCACACATAAAGGTAATCAGAGCAGCAAGCCACCCAAGTTCAGAAGTGACGAAACACAATAAAAGGAGATTAATTGGATTGAAAAGCATCACAACACCCAAGAAAAAGTCAGAAACGAAACAGCTTACAAAGAGATTAAGTTGATCACCACTGCCTGTATTCCATACAGAACTGGTAGAGGGTGGCCATGAGGTCTCATACACTGATGGCTTTCCTGTATTTACAGATCGCACATATAGGAAACAAAAGAAACACACTTCAGTCCCACCTATACTCGCTCTCCCAATACTAATTCACTTGTGCCCAAGACCAAATACAAGATAACAGCTCTAGTTTAGAGAAAAGATTATTGGGATATCACCCAGTATTGCTGAGAAGGAAGATGTAACATAATGCAGTCCCATCTACACAGAAAAGCTAGAGGACTGCAATACAGAGAGGACAACTGTGACTCACAGTACAAGTGGTAAAGCTGGCTGCGTACTGGGGCACCGAGTCCTCCGGCCCAGGCATAACTTGACACAGCTCCCTGGTACAGCTCACACAAAGACTTGCTTTGATGCACATGCTTGAAGGGCGGGGAGTGGAAGGATGCGTATACACAGCGAGTACTCTCCGGATTTCCTTGCTTTTATCAGTTTAGTACTTAATCTCAATTATTTTTCTCTTTTTTTAATCTGACTTTATATAAACACAGAGTGTATACAGTGCCAAGGTGCAAACCTCAGCACTATTATCAATTCTTTTAGCGTGAGTCAAGTACTTTAGAAAACAACATTTACTCAAACTTTATCTTTGCTTATGTCACAAGTTAGACAGTTGAGCAATATTGTATGAATTCCTTCAAGGCATCACTAGGTTTTCTACCCATCTCATGCAATTGGTTAATATTATGGTCACATTAACTCCACATATGGAGTCAAGTAACAGCACAACTCCAAAATAAAGTTCATCAGTTAAGGTTTAACGAGTGAGACTGGATTTGTTCCCATCACAACACGAGTCATGGGGTACGCCTTGAGCGTGTTATTTTTTGTCATGCTAGCCCCAAGGTTGGAAGCTTATGTCTCGGGGAAAACAATATACTAGCAACAGGGTCCTTTTACTGTGAACTTCAAGTGAGTCTTGGATACTTAAGGGTTTACACACAGACTTGTAATCTTCTGTTAGTAGAGCATCTTCGGCACAGAACAACTCTCATTCCTCTAAGTGAAGAAAACCGGTCCCCCCGACACCACTCAGCAACCGACGCAGCATCAGCAACAGCACTACCGTAACCTGTCAGGATTTCAGCATCATGCCTTCAACTCTGCTTACGACAAGGCTAGTACCAGCCAGTTAGTCACTACCACTACCCTGTTTACATTCATGTTCTGACACTGATAACACCACCTGTGCAAAGACGACTGAGGGGAAGAAATCAAATTTATGATCGCGTTCACAGCCTGGACAAAGCATACATTCTATGACAGGTCTTCTCCACCTATAACTGAGTCATACCTCTCATTCACACTATGAAAGGTAGAGCGCTGGCAGACCTTACAAAATCATAGTGTCATGGTATTGGTAAGATACGGGTCTTAGCATATTTGGCATTGAAGATGACAGCATATTTGCTATCAATGGCTGTTTTCAAATGTTGTTTCCAGAACACACAACAGGGTTGTAAAATTCCAACCATGGCATTACTGTCTGCACGATCACTGCATACTGAAAAACACCATTCATGAGGATGGTAAGGCTCTCCTGTTTTCAAGCCTGATTTTCCTACAGAGTTTCTCCAGCATCCCTGGCAACAAACAAGCAAAAAAACTTCAATCCTTTAAGGATCTGAATGAGTCAACTGTAAGCTCTACAGAAGACTGACTTCCGCTAATTAATATAAGAGGTAGTATTACATACAATATTATTACATTAAAAAAAAAAAACACAGTATTCCATGTACTGCTTGAAATTAGGGTTGTGATTTTCTCCTCTCTTCTTACACTGATTTGTTTCTGATGAGATTTTTTTTTTTTCCCCCACCCTCAATTTGAGGCAGTGGGGTCTTGGTCTTGAAGATAAGAATTATCCGTAAGGCTTTCCAATATTGTTTTTGGCAACAGGAAAATAAGTTCAGAACAAGCCAACCCAGAGCTAAGTACAGGATATTGCCTACTGGAGCCCACATGTTAAAAAAAGTTGCAGACTACTGATTTAGTGTATTTATCCTGCCTAATAACACTTCTAAATCCAGAAAAGCACTTGCTTTTTTCCATAGCTCTTTAAAAAGCCAGCTTCAGGAAATTCAATATTAGCCTTGGGTAGCGATAAGCCTGTTAATTAGAGCCAAAGAAACCACTCCCTGTATTTGGTTCTTCAGTCCTTTTCTCAACACTTTGAAACAGTGAACCTCACAATACCAACAAACATCTGTCAACAACCCCAAATCAAGTCTTATAAAACAATAGAAAATATTGTTTTAAAGCCAAGTCAAGAACGGATGATTGAAGAATTTCAGAAAAAGAAGAGAAGGACTCAAAGGCAATACAGTTTACTTTTTTTTTTTCATAAAATGGATGAAATTTCAAACTGAGAGTCTCTTGAAACATAGTCAGACTTTCAGTTTCTCATACTTCTAGGCTTAATCACCTCCTCCTAAAGTCAATGGCAACATAAGCATTCATAGCAGCCACTGATTACATTTCCTTGTCGATATAAAAATGCAGCTGTGGCTCATGCTGTTTCAACAATTTCATTACAGAACAAAACATACTGGGACAGTGGTCACATGTGGGTTTTTAGTGTATTCTGCTTGCAGCATTTTAACTTCTGAAAAGCAGTTGTACAAGAAGATAAAGCAAACCCACAGTGAAGCCAAACTACTGTATTCCAAATCTTACACACAGATTTCAATTCCGCAAGAGATCCTCTCCTGGTCTGCACAGAGTCCCACTGGCAGTATGCACGTATCAGACTCACCTGTGCAGACTATTTTCCAGGACAAGAGCCAAAATCTGCAAGCCTACATCATCATCATCTCGCTGAAGTTGCAGTAAAGCTTCCAGCTTTCAAGCCTAGAAGGGCAAGCAGCTTTTGCAAATAGCATCTGCAAAAACAAGGACATGTACTCTACCGCAACACTGCAGCCGGCTCTAAAAAATAACCTTCGTACTGGTGTTAACAGTTGCTGGGTTTCGTTATCGAATTATTTAAGCACGTAGTGAAATCAACACACAAACAACGAAAGAGGGGAGACTAATTAATAACGTGGAGAAGCAAGCTGTCAAGAAACAAAGAGCCCACGAGCCAGCACAGGAGCTAGAGCTGCCCGCTCGGCAGTCCCGACTCGGAAGGCGCTGCCGAAGCAGGACTTCACCCCCCCGGCCTCACGTCACCTCTCCCCGCCGCGGAACCCAGCCTCACCCCCCCGACCCGGCGCCACCGCCGCCAGCCGGGTGCCGCACCTGCACGGGCAGCTCCGCTGGCCGCGGCTCCGGGGCACCGGGGCAGCCTCCCTCCGCCCCCGCCGCCCCTGCGAGGCCGGCGCGGCCGCCTCCCCCCGGGCTTTACCGCCCGCTGCCCTCCGGCACGCCGCGGGGGGCGGCCGAAGCGGCTCGCCGGCACCGCCGCCCCCTCCCCGAGCCCGCCGGGGAGCGCCGAGCCGAGCCCCGGCCCCCTGGGCCGCAGGTGCCCCCGCGCCGCCCCCTCAGGGAACCCGGCAGCGCCGGCGGGGCCGAGGGGCGCCGGCAGCAAGCGCCCCCCACCACGCACACCCACGCCCACGCCGCCCACGCCTCTCCGCCCGCCCTGCGGCGCGGCCGCTCACCCGCTCGCTACGAGGCCGGCAGGGAAGGCGGCCGCTCCCCCATGGCGGCGGTGCGCCCCGCCGGCCGCCGCCGTCCCGGCCGGCTGACACATCAACAAAGATGGCGGCGGCGGGCGGCGCTCCCGCCCGGCAACGGGAGGCGGAGCCGGGGGGAGCCCGCGGCGGGCAGCGCCGCCCCCAGCCCCGGGCCCGGGCCCGGCCGGGCTGCAGCCCCCGGCTGAACGGGCGAGGGGGCGAGCGGCCGCTGGCGGCAGGGAGCTGGAGGGGCAGGCTGGTCTCCAGCTCTCGCCCTCCAGAGTAGGTTCCCCCGCACGCTCACCGTGAGGGCGGCCGGGACGCCTCCCTCCCGGGCACCCCCAGCCGCCCTGGGCGCCCTGCGGCCGCGGACCCCGTCCCTCCCCGCGCCCGCTGCCGGCGGCGCCCGCACCACCCACAGACTGAAGGCGAGGAAAGGAGACATTAGCTGGAGGTGCGAACAGCTCCAGCAACTGAAGCTGCTGAATTTCACACATTAGATAATTTAGAGCGTGTGTATAAATATTATTTCAGTCAGGAGGGTGGTTGTTTTTTTTTCTCTTCTTAGTTAAGCATACATTACAGCCTCTCTGGGCAAGGGATCTCCTGTCGGCACTTCATGGCGCTACCCAAGACCACAGCCCGGAGAAGCTGCCAGAGAGGAGAACTTCTCCACCCCGACGGTTTTTAGAGAGATGGCCACAAAGGTACCTCCGCTTTTTGCAGGATCGGTGCACAAGTAACAACTAATGGAGTCTCCTTCCCTCAGCAAACAGCATCTCGTTTTCTAGAACAAACCCTTACAGATGACATCGAAAGCCTCTGCACCCAGGTGCCGTGCCAGGGTAAATCCAGTGATGTTAACAGAGTCCAGCTTCAGTTAACGCCTGCCGGTGCTTCATTCCTTATTCCGACAGGTTTAAAAAAATGTGAAAAATTTGCTGGGCAACAAAAATCTGGAGTACGTTTCAGTGCTGGGAGCAGCAATTTATCTGTGGAACACAAAGCTTTTTGGAATCCGGAGCACTACATAAATGCCATTTTATTTTATTCAATTAAAAATAAATTGAGAAAACTACCTCAGCAGACAAGCTGTTAAGTGAAAACAGTTGCATTTACTATAGCAGATCAGGAAAAGTAAGTAAGGGCATCTTTCCTGCAGGAACTTCTTAAACATAACAATAGAAGAGCAGGTTAAAATCATTGAATAATTTGGGTTGGAAGGGAGCTCAGGAGCATATCTAGTCCAGTCTCCTACTCATGGCAGGGCTAATTTTGATGTTAGATCAGATTGCTCCTTTATTTTGGCTAATTTACTTCTATATACATATAAAAGTATACACATACCTATATGCTTTATAGCTATAAAACCCAGCAATGATTTCTTCAGTTCATACCTTGGATGACTTTGAAAATAGAATGCGCTGCATAAGTTTACTTACAAACATTAAGTGGGAGTGTTATTTCAGAGCAAGTTATTTCTGTCCTTATTCTTTCCAAGTAACTGGAATTTCAAAAAAACAAGTGCAAATTTTGGGGTCCTAGAAAATGCTCCCTTGAAACCTACAGATTCTTAAAAACACCACTGGGATCTTAGAGAAGATCAATGTGCAAACCATTCTGAGCTCATAACCATAAACCTTTGCATTTTCATTATTTTGGGAAAGATAATACTGCTTCAGATAAACATTAATATCATAACCATCACCTCTAAAGCAGTGAAGGAGTCAGATGAAGGCATATGTCTTTAAAAACATTATTTAAGTGAGAGCATAAGCTAGAGTAGGTTGTGGAGAGGACGCGTGGCCTCAGCTTTAACCTCCAAATAATATTTTGAAGGCAAAAATCTAGCCATTGCTTTGCACATAATATGCTGTGCGTTCCATAGTGGTAAAAATACATTAAAAAATCAAGTGTGGAATAGAGACAAGGAAAAATTTTCCATTTTCAGAAAGCAGTGCCATGCAACACTCGCTAATTGCCATGCAGCCCAAGTCTAAGCTTTGCTTCCAGAAATGCTTCCTTGCCACTCCTACTCCTGTTCTGCAGCTGAGCCGCCAAGTTCACACAGCCTGGCTGCTCTGTAACACAGTCACTTCAGTGCCCAAATGCTTCTTATTTGGTCTTCTCTTCTAGTTATTTAAAGGCAACTGCAGAGACATCGGTGTACTCTGGCCCCAGTCCTTCTAAGATTTATGCTTCTGCTTTGCTGTACACTTTGCAGTCCCGCTGACATTAATCGTGTGTGGCTTAGTGCATCCCACCAGACCTGGCAGAATTTCAGCTGATTTTCACCTTTTATTCTGGACGGGTTTTTTTCAGCAGGACTGAAATCAGGTTAAGAAAATTGAGCCTGATTAGCGGATTTCTTCCTTAAAGGCAGGCAAAAAGAGTTTTTTTTGTACTCAGCTGGACTCCCCACAGCTCTAGTCCCAGCACGGAGGCTCAGACAGTTCTGACTCCTATAGTACCTGTGCTTAGGCCAAATTTTCATCTAAACAGTATCTTATCCCCAGGAGGCAGCCACAGATACTTAGGGAATGATAATGACAGGACATAGAAACCCCCTTCCCCAAACTGCCTGCATTCATATTCAGTAAGAATGGCTGAATTACTGTAACTCTTAGCCAGCCATAGCTCTCATTTGGCATGTACAGATGCTGAGGAAGACAATTTCTGAGTGAGAGAACTTATCATCTGAAATACAGTCATACACAACAGCCTTCTCTTCTGCTGCAGGCATAAGCTCTGCATTGCAGAGGCAGAAGCAGGATTTGGCCCGTATTTTCAAAAGGTTGTAGTTCTGGCTTTTGGCTCATGCTTTGTTATCTAAGAAAAAGAAAAGTAAGTCAGAGGTCCTTTCCAATGTTAACGATTCTGTGATTCTATAGGTGTTCATGTAATTGCTCAATTTCCAGGTGACATTTGTTAATTATATGGAATTATGCGGAATACTCCGCATTCGTTGGAAGGCTGGTCTGTTATAATGCAATTACTGTGGTCTGATTTGATTCCTGCATTTCACATCGTGGCACGATTACATGAAGAGTTATTGTTTTTCTTCATTAGTGTCGTGGTTTAACCCCAGTCGGCAACTAAGCACCACGCAGCCGCTCGCTCACTCCCCCCTGGTGGGATGGGGGAGAGAATCGGAAGGGTAAAAGGGAGAGAACTCGTGGGTTGAGATAAGAACAGTTTAATAATTGAAGTAAAATAAAATAGAACAGTTAAATAGGTAAAGCAAAAGCTGCGCACGCAAACAAGGCAAAACAAGGAATTAATTCGCTACTTCCCATGGGCAGGCGGGTGTTTGGCCATCCCCAGGAAAGCAGGGCTCCATCACGCGTAACGGTTACGTGGGGAGACAAACGCCATCACGCCAGATGTCCCCCCCTTCCTTCTTCTTCCCCCAGCTTATATACTGAGCATGACGTCATGTGGTATGGAATAACTCTTTGGCCAGTCTGGGTCAGCGCCCCTGGCTGTGCTCCCTCCCAGCCCCCCGTGCACCGGGCAGAGCACGGGAAGCTGAAAAGTCCTTGACCAATGTAAGCGCTACTTGGCGACTATTTAGCGGTACTTAGCATCGACATTGTTCTCAATCTAAACCCAAAACACAGCCCCATACGGGCTACCAAGAAGAAAATTAACTCTATCCCAGCTGAAACCAGGACAATTAGGAACTGCTTTCATTGTCTAACTATTTTATTCTAGGCAAGCATGGTTTGCCAGGGGTCTTCAGGGAGCGCCCTCCACAAAGCCGCAGGAGCCTCGACTTCCCTCCCTGTGTCAAGTAGGGACTGCAGTGCTGCTGAAGCTGCAGTCCCGGTGCTAAGGCCTTGCCACCACTGTCGTGTCTAATCTATGCACGGTGTAGTTAAATCCTAAGTGTGACTGTGATTATACAAGTGCTCTGAGTAAGTTATACCTGGAAAAGCTATTTTCATTCTATGTTGTTTGGACTGTCCTTTGTTCAGCATGTAGCACAGTGGTGTCCCAGCTAGTTCCTAGGCACTTAGATCCTACAAATTAGAGCTAATGACACACTGGTACGGTTACTACAGAACCTACATGTAGGCAAGCCCGAAGCTCTCGCTAAAAATTGCAGGCAAGCCACATCAACCTCCTGCAGCTCCTGTGATGTTGCTCCTGATGAGCCCGCATGCTAACAGCACTCTCCTCAGTTACCTGACACTCCTTCACATTTATCTTTTTCCACTGCTGCAGCCAGACCTGTTATTTTCTCTTTTTAGAATTAATTTTACTGCTGTCATTTCCTGCCCTTTCTTGTTGCAGTATCCTGAGGCATGGAAAGTCCCAAATGACTGACATTTAAAAAACAAAAACAGTGAAAACAACGTTTGCCCTGGCTCAATCATTCTTTGCAACTTCTAACCACAGGAAAACTTTGTGCCAGTTCACATGCTGATAAAGTTCTGTCTCCAGTGGGATACTTGATTTTCCTTTTCATTGCATCCTGTCAATATACTTCCAGCGCAGTCTATAGTATTACCGTCATTTCAAAAGACTGTTCAGACTGGCAGCGTTGTTTTGATTCAGCAGGCCTTGGGGATCGAAATGGCTAGCCAGCTAAATGTACTAGAAACGTGGGTATTTTAAGTCAAAGATAGTCTGAATTTTTTTTGAGAGAGAGGTTTGAATGACAGAGAAGCATTTCTTAATGCCTCACTGGTATTAGTGCTTCTTAGGCACGAGGATTATTGAGCTAATCTTGCGGACAGAGGAACAAGGTGCAGGGAGGTAATGGAGGCTGTATGAGCGTAATTGTCCTGTCTCCCTCCAACCTCCCATGTGCAACTGTGCCTACTCTGATACGCAGCGCTGAGCAATTTGGCAGGTGGATTTCCTGAAATCTCACCTAATCCTACCTAATTTTCCCTCCTGCTTTCAGAGCAGCCTCCGATACAGTCAGCTGCTTCTCAGATGGCAGCTGAGGGCTGGAGGTTCACGGGAGCCAGGAACAGTCTTTCCTCTGACTTTGGTAGGTAGTATCTAAACCACCCAGAAAAAAACTCAGCAAACCTTTGATGTGTTGTTCCCTTTTCTTTTGAGAATGCTCAGCAGGGAACAATAGTTTGGCAGACAGGATCCTAGACTTAAACATGGAAGATTTAGACCGAAATGCTGTCACAGCCAGACTCCAAATGACTTTAAGGCAAAATAGCTGTGCTTCAGTTTCTTCTCTGTCAACAGAGGTAATTATTCCCTGCCCTGCAGAACTTGTAAGACTAAAATCCATCACTGATTTTGTACACTTTAACGTAGGCGCTAAAATAGACTAGATTCATTTATTTTTGGTGAAAGTTTAATTGTGCAGCACTGGGAACACCTGAGAGCATGTCTAAGTAGTAGTATAACTGCAGCAGTGTTGAGGATGAAGTATGTTTTCCAGTGTAGACAGACATGAGGATGGGAAACAAAAGTTAGAAGAAAAAAAGGGTAAACCACCTTGTCTAGAAAAGAAAGAGGAGAAAGGACAAATGAAAGCAGAGAATAGGTTAGAAATGGGCGATGAAGTACTTTCTAGGCTGCAGGGCAAAATTAAAATATTTTAAAATACAAATGCATCGATTTGATGTATCAAATTTCATCATTCTTGCATAGATCTTACAGCCACCTTCTTAATTGGTATGAAACAAGGTTGTCTAACTGATGTCCTGAGAGAATTTTCATTTTATTGGAGAAATTACAGAAAGCAGCTATACACCTTTCTTGCTGCTGAACTACAAACATTTGGCCCGCCATGCGGGTGTGCCTGCTGCGGTGAAGCACTGACAGGCCAAGTCAGGAGAGGCCCAAGGGCTGCTCAGGCAGGCAGAGCTGTCAGTATACCTGTAGGTTTTTCTGAAATGAAGAGCTAAGGACAGTGCAACTCATTGCTCTCTGTAGCCAGCATTTTAATTATTCTTTCACCTTTTGTGTCACTAAGAGCAATACATGGATCCCCAAGGAACACATGGGGTTATGAGTGCAACCATGGATGTTTCACTGTCCCTCACCCAATTTTGCTGAAGACAGAGTGAGAAAATTAGTGGTGCTTTTGAGTAATAAAAGCAGTCTCCTGCAACACACCGGGTGTAATACAGTTTACGACTAACACGTTTTTGGGCAGGGCTCTGCCAACCATGCCATAGTTCAAGTGGAATACCACACAGCCTCAGCTCTCAAGCACAGGGACAGGGACAGGGAACACGCCCAGAGCGGCACTGATGAGGAGGTGCCAATTACGGTGCCCACCCACCCGGGGAGGGGGCCTGACCCACCCCCCCACCCACCCACCCCGCAGCTGGAGCTCTCCTCAGCCCCTCTACCTCTCGTTTAATCAGGCAGGTAGCCGCTGTACGCGCGGCTCCAAAGCACGCCATGCCCGGGGGCCCTCCGCCCGCTCCTCTCAGGGTAAGATGGCGGGTCCCGCCGGCTCCCACCGCCCGGGCAGCACGTGCGGCCGCCCCGCCCCGCCTGCGGCCGCCGCTCTGGGCGGGAGGAGTGTGGCGGCGGCGCGGACGGACGGACGGACGGACCCGTCTCTTCCCTCCGGGGGTCGGTGCTTCTTTTCCAGCCGCCGTCGGCCCTCGAGTGAGGGACCGGCTCAGCCGGGGCGAGGCGGGGAGCGCCCCGGGGGCGGGCGCTGCCCTGAGGGAGGGAGGGGGCGCGGGGCAGCGCGGGTCTGGCGCCCCGGCCGAGCCCTGGCTGGAGGCTGTGGGGTGGGCATGTGTAATTTTATTGTGAGTGAATTAAAACAGCACCTACCGGTACTACTCGGGTGCAATTGTGAAAGCTCGTTTCAGGTTGAGTTGATTGCGGTGTCAGTTCGTGTGCCCAAAGACTGCTCTGCTTCATTTGCAAGTTCATTTTAATTTGAATTCTCCCATATAATGTAGCAAGAGAGTATTTTTATATTTAAAATAATTATATTGTGTGTTAACATTGGGAAAACAGGTGCCAAAAGTTTGGTTTGGCAGGGCCCGGCGCAGAGGTTTCCCCTCAGGCAATGGCTCTGCCTGCTCCGAAATGGGCTGTTGTCCCCGGGCTTCGGGCCTTGGCCCGTGGCTACCATCCCAGTCCTCAGGAACCGATGAGTGCAGCTTGTGCTTCAGTGGAGGGGCGATTTATCTAAACCAGACTGAGGTCTCCTCGAGAGAGATGAGTCCCTCATGAGTCCAGCGATTTTAATGTCCAGGTTGTGACAGCTGCTCCTCAGTGCTGTCCTCTCATAAAGGACTCCTCATCATTTATTTTTGATCTGGAGTGTTCGTTGTCTGTATCTTTTTAATGCAGAAAGTATTTTACTTTTCACTGTGCAAATTAAAGAAATTGTGGAGAATTAGCCTTCCAACACTGATGCTTAAATATAGCTTCAGAACATGAATTAAAAATGTTAAAATATTTAATTTGTGAATTAATCTTTAAATCCATGCTTTTGTAGCCACCTTTCGTCATACAGCCACCTTTCATCATACTCTGATGTGAACATTTACATGATGGCAGAGCCACTTCTCATGAAGAACAAAGGTAATAAAATTGTAGGTGGAGGTCAAAGCACCAGAATTACGGGTGCCAAATTCCTGTTGACAAGCTTTCCGTTTTGAGGCTGAATTTCTGAAATACCTAACAAAAATCAGTATTTTGGGAACCAACAATACTGGGTATTTTTTGCCAAGTGTAGAAACAGTATAGAAAGTTTTAACTGCAGCAAAAGTGCAATAAAAGAGAGACTTTGTCCAAAGCATGACAAAGGTAGCTTGACTTTGTTCTTCTGTGATTGCGTATATGCTTGATTTTTGATAAACATCATCAGCGTGAGTATGGCTTATAAATACAGCTAATGCCTAATTAGCCAAACTTGTGTGAGCTGCAATGTCTTAGATAATGGGAAAAAAACAGGATACTTGGAGTACTGGGGAATTTGGTGCAGATACGTGTAATGGGAGTTGAAGTTCCTTCAGCAATGTTTTTTGCCTTCAGCAATGCCTCAGTACTGTCTGATCCATGTTCTCTTTCACTTCAAATTGGGGGGGGGAAGACTTGATTCTGGGAGATCTGAGATAGCTTGGTATGCAGCCATCTTGGGTCTGGAGTGTTCATGAATTTTGATTTCATGTTAGGCAAGACTTTTAGTTTAGGCAAAGTTTACAAGATGAACTTGCTTCCAGGTGGGGAAAAAAGGCCATGTAAGCTTTATGTTGGCTCGGTGGAGAACTGGGGCTAATAAGCCTGCAAGATTGGAAAAAGCTCAGAATGGCATGTGTAGTCTACAACTGAAACAAATTTTTTGTAGGTAAATGAGTTGCCCACTTATAAAAACATAGTTCCTAGTATATTGAATGTTTGTCTTGTGAGAGTTGTTTGATGAAGAATAAGCTTACTGGAAAGACCACAAGGCTTATAAGGCACTCACTGGAAAGTCAAAATCTCTTGCTTCAGAGTATTTTGTTTCTGAAGAGTTGTTTATACTTATGCCTGGTTTTGTCACATCAACTTGACATAGACTACATGTTCAACGTATTGAAAGAAATTTGTACTGTTTCAACTACTGTAAAATTGCCTATTGTCAATTTATGCCATATAGGTATTGAAAATTATGTAAATTTTTTTGTTCCTGCTGAAAAACTTAAATTGAAACAAATTTATGGATGGGGGACATTAAGACTTCTATCGAGTGATAAGCACAGAGCTGTGAAACTTGCTTTAATAATACCACTGATGGTAGGTTTGAATAAATGTAGTATCAGAGTGATAACAAGTGACTTCCAGAGTGTGTCATGGTCCTAGCACCTCCATGTGCTCAAACGTGCTGGCAGAATAGCGGGAGTAGATGAGAGGCTTGTGTCTTCCTGCAAATACTCCAAAACACAGGCATGCATTAGCGTTGTTCAATCAGATCCCTTTGCAAATACTTCTGCTCCTAGGAAGCTCCATGGAAGGCATAACTGGTGGAGGGAAGCTGCTGTTGACAGCTGCAACTGATAAAGGAAATATGGTGAGTTGTTGCACTTTATAATTGCCCCAAATATTCTGAGCATTTTTAGATAGCAGAAATGAGCAGCATATATTGCTCTTTCCAGAACTTTGAAATTTTGTTGCTTTTTGTTGTCACATGTTGGTATATTAGAATATTTCTACCTTAATGGGCAGGTTTTTTTTTCTGGTAAGAATCACCTAAATTTTTTCTTCCACAGGTGTTGCATTCTGATTTAATTCATGAGAAGCCAAAGAAATTGCAACATTCCTCTGAAAACATTTTCTCTATTGGCTATGATAAGAGTCTCTTTAGTTCATTAATATCACCCCCTCAAATGAGGACTTGCCATCATTGTGGTCTGTTTGGTAAGTGCCTATTGTCCTGTAGTCTGTGACGCGTAGTATATTTATCAGTGAAAGCAGTTCAGAAGGATTTGCTTAGAAATTTCTTAAAATGGATGTATATTTTTATTTCTCAGATGCAAGTATAGTGACTATTCAGAACATAGCTGGAGTTATGGAACTGATGAACAGAAGAGGGCATCTCCTTAAACAAAAAAGTTTTTTTTTCCTTCTTAAATGTAGAATGAATTTGGGACATCTGGGGCGGTAATGTCTGATAGCTATATGTGAATACAAATATGTATTTGTATGTGCTTAGAACTGTAGTGGAACTGTCTTGTAAAGCAGTTATTAAATAATACGTGGAGTCTGTATCTTAACAGCTGTTGTCTCTTCTGATATAGATGTTTCTCTCTGACTTTTTTTTTTTTTTTTAGGATCCCTCAGATGTTCACAATGCAAGCAAATATACTATTGCTCTGCAGGTTGTCAGAAGAAAGACTGGCCAACACATAGTGTTGTATGTGAGCCAATTAAACGGAAGTACGTTTGTTAAAACTTCTGCCAAATAATCTTTACACAAAGACAATATCCCTCCCAAAACAACTTAAATGACCATGTAACGGCACTATTACAGTAAAATATGTTGCTTACTCTTAGGCTAGTACTGCATTATCTCAGACTTGTCAGAAAACTCAGCTCTGCTGCTTTAGGATGGTGACTTGAAACATACTGTTCGAGTTCTTAAGGTGTTCTGCAGTGTGACTTAAAGCAAAAGCATTATTTTTACTTGCATCAGAACTATGTGAGCATGCAGTAAGAATACCAGCTTATCGCATGACTTTGTTACCCTGTTGATGACATAGGGAAGGGAGGAGAAATGAGACTGTGCTTTACAGCAGTGGCACAGTTAATGGATTGCATTTAACAGGCTCTGAAGAGGCACCCTTTGAATCTAACTGTAGGCTCAGTGAGCTTCATGGATATTTTATCTTTGATGAGCATGGCTGCAATTGGAAGAAGTTGTCTCAGCTAGGCCATTCCCTAGCTGCTCATTATCACTTTTTGGTGTGCCAGTTTAGATGCTCAAGAGATCACTCCCTAATCTGTTTCAATTAAAGTAAGCACCATTAGGTTATGACATGGTACAAACTGACTGGCTGGCTTTGGAACAGGTTAGGGCAGTGATCTGAGCATTTAAGCTGCCAGTCTCTAGCAAGGTGTGATGATGGCAGTTCAGTGAATCTGCAACCAGGTGTCCATAATCAAAGTTTACAAGAGATACTTCCCCCCCAACTTTTGCTACAGTGACTGAATAGGGGGGACGTGGGGACAATCTGGCATGTATGTTAGCCAGGTATTACTTATGTATTCAACTGAAATAGCAACTTTTTTTTTTTTCAATTTTATAGTTCTTAAGGTTGGCTTGGGATTACCGTGTTAGCAGAACTCCACAACAGCATAAGATTTCTTCTCCATTTTAATAAAAACTAATTTATTTTTTGTTGATGGCATCAGGAAAAACACACCAGATGTTGCATGACAGGGAACTAACAAAGTTGCCATTCTGTGTTTTCTTGGAGGAGGAATAAAGGTTGACAAAAACCACATACTATGAACGTAGCCTTTTTGTTCTATTTGCAAGTAGGTGTTCTGAATGCTACCTGTCTGTCTTTGGTACTTCAAAATTAACTTCTTTTTCTTTTATTACAGTGTAAGTAATAACAATGGAGGCAAGTTACCTCCTAAAACCCAGAAGGAAGTTTATCTTAAGGTATAGAATACAATTTTCACTATGTCTTAAATGGATCTGCTGTGAGCTAGTTGCAATATGCTTAATTTAACTTGTACAGGAAAGGAACAAGTTACAAAGATTATAATCTACTCCTTTTAGGAAGATCAGTGCTTCAAATCAAAAGTTAACTGTGAGAAGCATTCAAAAATATGTTACTTCTAGAGCCCTTAGCAAACGCTATCAGACAACTCAGTTTTTGTTTGAAAAAACATTTGTGAAAAAGTTAAAAATCAAGACATGTATGGTGTTGCTAGAGAAATATTTTAGGAAGGAAACAGATGTAGCTTGTCTAATTCAGAAAAATTCTGGTGACTTGTTTTCTGTGTAGATCATGAGCTGATGCTTGGAGCCTTTTAAGTTATCTGAGAAATAAATTTAATGTGGTATTGTATAGTAACAGATGCAGATAAGCTTTTGTTTCTTTGCTGTGGCAGGAATTAAACATGATGCAGTTCTTTGTAATGTTTTGAAGCCTCTGTTGATCTTCCTTTCAGCCAAACATTTCCTGCAGTCTTCCTATGAACTCTCTGCAGGAGATCATTTTGCTGTTTTCGTGGTTTCTTGGGATAATATTTATGAAAGCGAGTAAATGTGCATACCTGCAACTAGCCTCATGTTTGCACTGTACAAGAAAACGCCTTTGTCGTGCACTGCTTTGAAGTAGCTCATTCATCTGTTTAACTTCTTGAAGGAATTTAGAAAGGAGGCTTCATTTTGGGTCACGAGACTTCTGTTAGCTCATCCGGATAAGTTTCTGCTGTGTGTATACTTGTGACTGTGTTCTAATAAAACTGATCAACTGATAGTGAGGGACCTTTATGTACAATATGGATAAACAATTTGTAGCCAATTTATTTTGAAATATCAGATTTATTTTTCCCTGGTTCATCTTCTGAAACTCAAGTAATTTCTGTGGAATTGAGAGCTTATATTGCATATTGAACAATATTTAATGCATTTTGCTATTGTACTGTGAGGTGTGTTCTTATGGAAAAATCTTCTGGAAAGATCTTTATTGGAAGTGAACAGTTAATTTGGTGGTTGCAATGGTAATGTCGGTCAGTGTGCATTGTCTGCGGTATGTAAAAGAGGTTTTCCCTGAGGATGTGTATGAGGTTATTTTTGTAGTGTTTTTACGATGTCACAGACACAGATGATACACACTAGGTAGGTTACACTAAATGTTTCGACTTTTTAAAAAAAATGGATGCAAGCAGTTAAAGCAGTAGCTATAATCTGCTCTGTGGTGTTAAGGCTACAAGGAAGCAGGTGGAATTCAGTTCCTCTTATTTATGAGAGCATCATAAGCAGGAAATAGAGCTGAGTTGTCCTGTAAAACAGGTGTGAAAGGAAGAGGTGAATGTGTGAGACTTCAGCGCTTGTTTTTCATTCTCTGTTCGGTATATCTCTGTGATAATGTTTTAAGTCATTTTCAAGAGGAACACAGAGTCTGTAAGACTTCGTATTGAAAGTCAACAAAAGCACTTTTTACACGTTTCTTGAAATGATAAAAAGTTCTTTTTTCGTTTGTTACTACAAGGAGCTACAGCTGAACAACTCCAGTTTAAACACAACTTGTAGCGGTTTTGAAGAGGGTAATTCAAGTTCTGTGGATTCTCTCAAGACAGAAGAGCACATCAAGAAAATAATGCTTTCAGATCTCCAGACTCGAGGGATCAAAAAAGCTATGCAAGTACAGGTACTTTCATTTTGGAAGAATCTTACAATGCTTTGTTAGGTTGCATTTGAATCTTTGCTAAGCATATATAGTGGCATGTCACCTCAGCTCTTTGTCTCATTTTGCTCACATGTAAAATTCCTTTATTTTTATAAATATGAGTAAATGCAAGCTGGGCTGGGGGGGAGTAGGTGAGGAAGATTATTTCTGTGAAGGTGAACATCACTGGTTTTGTTCCTTGCAGTTAATTACTGCTAGATGCAAAACAAAAGAACAAAATCGGGTATAGGGTGAAATGTGTTTATTGAAATGAAATTGGTTCTGAATAATATCCTGTAGGTTGTTCTTGCATAATTATCCTCTACTGTGGCTTTTCTCTTTAGGGTACAGTTACAGAGTTCAAGAGTCCAAGTGAATTTTATATACAGATGAGTTCTCCAGAAGTTTTAGACCAGATCAGTAAACTTTCTGTGAAACTGCAAGACTGTTACGCTAACACAGTTATTCAGGAGCAATATATTGCTATCAAAGGGGAAATCTGCGTTGCAAGGTGTTCTTTGGATCAGGTAACATCTGATTGCCCATAAAATAACCATTCTGTGTTGACCTCATCATGTTTTGCATGTCTTGCTTTTATGTCTCTACCAGTGAAGGCTGCTAATTAGAGATCAGTTTATTGTGGTGGAATTGTGGTAGTAACTAGCTTTGTAACATCTGGAACTCAAATTTAAGGTACTGATTTTTTCCCCCCCCTCTAAAAAGTTTACTTCTATGTGTTTATGTACTTGAGCCCTGTAGGCGCGGTTTGTCCTACTGTTGCTTGAAGGCTGTGTGTGTTCTTAGCAAATTTAAACTACTGTAGTTAGAACAGTTTGGAATATGACTACTTAATTAAGGAAGTTACTCTTACTTAATTTCTTACCTGACTTTTCTGGCTGCATTTCTATAGCCACATCTAGCTCCTGTTTCCCTTCCCACCCCTTTTTTGTATTTCTTCCCCTTTTTTCTCCTCTATTGTTAGCAGATTCTTGATTTACTGCACGGTAGCCAGTATTCATAGGAGTAGAATTTTATCTTCACAGCAGTCTACACTATAGTGAGTTGTGTTCATTTGAGTTGCTTCAGAATTCATCAGTGCCTTTGTTGGTAAACAAACCTGATGGAAGTAAAGCAAAATATGTTGTGTTCTTACTAAGATTATTGTTTATTCCTATACAGACCTGGAATAGAGCACTGGTAAAAGATGTGGATATATTGCAAAAGAAAGCACAAGTATTCTATATAGATTATGGAAATGAAGAAAATATTCCACTGTCCTGGATTAAAGCTCTGCACAAAGACATTGAACTGTTTCCTCCATGTGTGAGTTCTATTTTTCCTAACAGTAGCTGAGGTATTTTAAATGAGTAGCTCTGAAATGAGTGTAACTTGTGTCTCTGTCATTATTGTGTAACTGTCATTATCACAGTATTCTGTGTTTGGTGAAAGTGGTGGATAAAAACCGCTATAGTACTGCTAAGTTCACCTTCTGAAATGTTCCCTAGCTATTGCGTAGGAGTGAGGAAGGCTGCCTGGCTTTTTTCTTCCTAGTTCCGGACTTCTTGGGTTCTGAGCTGATAAAAAAGCCTTGCAGGCAGTTAGGTCCACATGTCCTTTATATGCTAGAGGACAGCAGGGGAAACATTCTGCCTGTGTGTTCTAATCTGGTCTCATGCAGTAGTGAAAAATCGGTTGTAGTTTGGGCACACTTTGTTTGGAGTAAAGACAGCTGTTGGTCTGAGTTCATTGCCATACTATGTGAATGTCTTCCATTACAAAATAGGTGGTCTAGCTTTAATCTGTGAGTTAAACTAGTATGTTTAACTATGTATGAAGAAGAATAGAGAAGAATTCTTTCAACCAGTGACAACTATGACTGGCAGCTACTGGAATAGTCTTTCTTAGCTTGTTCACGTGACTTTCTGCTGGGTCCATAAAAGATTTTGAGAGCTGCTTGCATCTTGGCTTAAAGCTCTCAGTGTCTGCTGAGGGCAAGTTAGGACATGCACCTGTGGTCAGATGTGATGTGCAGTACAACCATGCCTTACATAAGACAGCAGAAATAGTGGGAGAATTGGAGGAAATTAGTTTACAGTTTGAAATTACAAGAGAGTTAAGAATTAGGGAATTAAATAGGTTGGTTGAATTGATAGCGCTTCAAATTCCAACAGCAGTTTTAACTTTTATATGCAAGATGGTATTTCTGAGGGCCTTAATTATTTAGTTGCTTTTTCTACAGGGCAAACAACCCCCTATCCCCTCTTGTTCTAATTGTAATTCTTTCCAGGCCATTAAGTGTTCCTTTGCTAATTATGATCCAAAAGAAAAAGGATGGAATGAAGGCACCACCAGCATTTCTTCCCAACTTATGGGAAAGCACTGTTCAGTAACTGTTGTTGACATATTACAGGAGGAAATGATGTTAAGTTTTGCTGTAGATGTTGTTCCAGATTTTGGTAAGTACTTGGTAGCATGGGGGGGGGAACCAGTGCAATTGACAAGTCTTTCATGTTCACTTTCCCTGCCCAATACCTTTAAAAGAGAGGTGTGTTTTCTTTTTTTCTCTCCTCCCTCTTGTCAATCTCCCAACCTGCCCCTTGATTTTTTTTTTAATTTATTTTTTTTTTAATTTTCTTTTATTTCACCTTTCCATATAGAGGTAACTTTTTAAAATGTCTGTACCTGAAATATCTTGTTATGCTTAATAACCTTAAGGTGACTTTTCTAGTAGAATTGTAATAAATTCAGTGTTTTCTGGATTATCTTGTTTATTTTTCTGTTTTAATAATTCATGCAAATTTGGGACCATGTTGTTCCTTTATCTCATGCATTTTTAACTCTTTAAAAATGATAGTATTGGTTTCTAGTTCCACTAAGGATTTTACCACCTTTTGTTATATTTTGTACATGCTCACTAAAAAAGTATCCCAAGGAAAGTGCAACCACTGGATATTATTGTATTTAGTTGGAGAACTCCTAAGTGTGTTTATATTTCTAACTTATCAAGCCTCAGTGGATAGAGACAAGCAGAGCACCTGACCTTTGAGGAGTCTGAATTCAGATTTTTGGTTGAGCTGAGGGGGTGGCTTTGATTGTGGAACCAGATCAATACACAGAAGGTGTGCCTGTTGTCATTATTTGGAGGGCTGTTTTGTTTGGGTGTTTTTCTGGCTGCAGAGGAAGAACAATATAGTGCTAAGAGCATGTTCTTTTCATTGATACGCAGCCCACAGAAACTTTGAAGGAAGTCATGGTTGATCCTCTTAGCTTGCTAAAATTCCTGATGCGCAGGAAGCTTATCTCCATGCCATAGTCCCTGCAATCTATAAAGTGATGGTTCACCTTAGTCCTGTGTAAATTCAACTGATTCAGGGTTGCGCTGGGCATATTTCGCATTTGGTTGCTTTACAGCACGCTAATGGCAAAACAATATAACTTGCCAGCCGCTTGGAGAGAAGGTCACAAAAATATCACTGCATTCATGAAATGTTGCATGCATCTATTCCATGTCTTTACAAGCAACTTACACACCTGTATTCAGGTTTTCAGTTGAAAATAATTACATTGAAAGCTTGGAATACTGCTTCGTGTATCAGAAATGGAATATGTAATAGCTAAGCAACTCAAGATTTCTTTGTAAATCTCGGTAACTCATTGCATACTCAGTGTTGTAAATATGGAGGCAAGTTATGAATCCTCGTGTCTGAAAAGCTGCAGTCAGTTTTTCAGCTAACAGTCTTTAGTGACTATGAGTAAATGTTGATTGTTAAGCTTTGCTCATTTTATTTAGTCAAACAGTCTTGGAGCTGTGAATGTCTTCAGAAAACTCAAGTAGTTACACTGAAACTACTTTTATTTTGCATTTTAAGCATATTAAGTGCTCAACAAATAAGTAGAACGTGCTCATGTTGTGATAGGGATATCTGTCAGGCTCAGTTTCATTTCAGAACCATCTTCTAAATGACGACTACCTTGTACGGTAAATAACTTTGTTTCTTACATCTGCATTTTAGGAGACTGCCTAGATAAAGTACCTTTAGAAATGAAGTCTGATTTAACTCCAGGAAATAATGACAAAGGAGGAGACTCTCAAAGAGGTAAGCAAGCAAATCAAACTTCTTAGTAAGAGATGGAAAAAAAATTGGGGAATTTTAGGTCCTCCCATGTTGCATGATACTCTGAATGTAGTAAATATTCTAGCTGTTCACTAGCATCACCTCCTACTTAAAAACATTGGCTAGTGGAGCTTCCTTCGGTTCACTAGTGACAGTAGCACATATGCTTTTAATAGTATAAAGTACTTGTTTAGTGATGATTATGTGAGCATTAATTTTGTCAAGAATATGATAGGAGCTTTCAAAGTCCAAAGAGTCAGCAAAAAGAATAAACTGCTTCAGTGTGTTTAAATTTTCAGTCATCTAGCTTTTTTTTTTTTATGTACAGTGTCAGAAAACCATTCTAAGGGAAGTAAAGAAGAAATACCTGAAGATGAAAAATTTCTTCACTGTGCTAACTCAGTTGCGGAGTGTGTTTCTGTATGTATTGGAGATGCATTTTCTGGTGTGGTTTCCTGTGTTCAAAATCCAGAAAACTTTTTCTGTCAGCAGATACACAGTGCCCGTAAGTGATGCGTTGAAAACGGGATGTAAGATACCTAGTATGGCATTTTTCTCTTCGGTAGAGAGTGGCTGGAAGGAGATGTTGCTGGTCTTGTAGTTTGATCTGAAATGGTGATTCCCTGTAGCTTTAGGCCATTTCTCAGTTAAAAGCCATGGTGTTGTAGAGGATATTTTTGGCAGCGTTAGCTGTTAATATTGCTTACTAACCTGTAAGGTAATAATTTGTGGGCAGTCTGAGTAGTGCAAAGTAGAAGGATGGTGTGGCATGGATTTTAGCAGTCTGAAGTCAATTTGTATCACAAATATTTAATGTTAAGTATGTTCTCCTACCTGTTCCAGAAATGTGTGTGAGTTTCTAATTACTTTGTTTATTCCTATAAGGCCTTGTTGCTTTACCACTGGAGGGAAGTGTTTCCTTACAAGCTGTGTGCATGGACTGAACTTGTTTGTTACATAGTCTAGGGAGAACATCCGAGTATGAGAAGGCCAGATAATAGTGCCCAACCCCTGCTTTGGTGTCTTTTGATACAGTAAAATGTAGTACTAAGTAACCGTGGAGTCAGGGTGCTAGGCTGCAGGGACTTTTGGTGCATCTCCCACAGTGCCCATGAACAGATGTATGGGGGAGAATAACAGCAGAGTAAGTTTGTGCGCCGTGTCCTCCTAGTGCTGTCCCAGCCAGCTTTTTTTTTTTTTTTTTTTTTCAGCTGAAAGGGCTTTTGCAGCTGGATGTGACCTGGCGTTACCTCCTAACCCTCAGAAGAAGATTTCTTTTCTGTGTACTTGTGCAGCCTTTGAATTCTGGGTAGATTCATAGCATAGCGTGTCCTTTCACAAGAAATGACACTTTTCTTCTGCCTGTTGTTTGAAGAGCTGTCTTCCTTGATTTCTTTCTAGCATGCCTCCACTAGCTTGGTTTCAATTCCTACTGGCTTCGATTTTGTTCCTGTGTTGAAAAAGTCTGTGACTGGTTTTCCCTGTCTGTTCTCTTTACCGCTGTGATTCCTCAGACTCATGTGAGGTTTAGATTGGATATTGGGAAAAATTTCTTCACTGAAGGGGTAGTCAGGCACTGGAACAGGCTGCCCAGGGAAGCGGTTGAGTCCCCATCCCTGGAGGTAAAGACATGTGGATGTGGTGCTTAAGGACATGGTTTAGTGGTGGACTTGACAGTGCTGGGTTAACGGTTGGACTTGATGGTCTTAAAGGTCTTTTCCAACCTAAATGATTCTACGATTCTATGACTCTCTTCGATCTTACTGATTGAAGAGTCCTAGTCTCATCATTATTTTGGTATTATGTTAAACATTATCTCACATAATCTCCATTATGCTACAAGATGTTCTTCCAGGCTTTGAACTTAAGATTTGTCTACTTTTGTAATAATTACAAGACAGCGTATGTTCCAAAATCTATATATTTTAACATCAGGTCAACTTGCTGAGCTTCAAGTGTCTCTTAATGAACATTGTGACAAATTTCCCAGTAGTCCAGCTTTCCGTCCTGCTGTTGGAAATGTGTGCTGCGCCCAGTTCACAGGTAAAAATGGAGTGAAAATACGGCTCTTAATATATTGTTGCTTTAATTTATTACAAAAATAAACACATTTTATAATTACGTATAGAAATGTTTCATATAGAGTTTATTTTATTTGTGTCTGGTTTTAGCTGTGGATAGCATTTGGTAGTGATTTTAAAAAAATTATTAATAGATGATGACATCTGTAAAATACTAGTTTAAAAAAAGACTATAAAATGGTCCCTTCATTGAGCAAACTCTTAATACTGGGTACATTTTTGTATAAAGGAGCTTTTCAAGAGATGATAAATAAGTTTGGGTTTTTTATATGTTGGTGAGCGCTGTGTCCTGTGGCTGGAAATAAATACGGACTTGGAATTTTAGACCCCAAAAACGAGACAGGAGAAATGGGATTATATGTAACAATGCTTCTCTGATAGACGTCTTCTCAAAATGTTATTTAGCCAACACCTGGTAGTCCTGAATTGTATGTTCATAACTTAGTTTCCACCTGACAGTTATCACTGATGTCAAGTTTTCACAAGTCTCATGACAAAATTGAATCTTGCCTAAACATAGGCTAGTATTCTGCATAAAGCAGTGTTTTGTGCTAGGAATTGGTAAGTCTATATGAAAGAAATACCTTTTATTTGTTAGAATATAAAGTCCTGTTTGCCTGAGTGCGGTAGGATGAAGATGAATCTCTTTTCCTCACAGATCATTCTCCTTTTCATCCAGCTTTTAACAAGGAAAAAAACTCCACACATTGCTGTTCCTGTGCCTTTTTTCTGGTCACAAATGTTGCTGCTATAACATCTTTATGTGATTGATAAACATTCCTGGTCACTTATTTCTTTCCATTTCCTGTGATGTTGCTGCTTTGAATAAATTAGCTGTGGGACTGAACAGACAAGCTGAAATAAATGCTTTTTTGCACATTCAGAAGAAGCTAGTACTGCCAGTAAGCTGTGTTGGCATTTGAATGGGCACTGGTTTCAGGTGCCTAGCTAGTAGGTAGGCATCAGTTCAGTACCTCAGATGTCTTGATAAACTTGAGTAAGCTTGTATTTCTATTTCTCAGATATTTTAATTGAATTAAAATACTTAAGTTATTAGATCTGTTGTGTGGCCTTTTGAATTGCATGTCGTTGTGGTCAGCTGAGACACTGTTTGCTGTTTGTTTAAATGTGTTGAACTTAAGCCCTACATCCACATAATGTAGTCCGTTCTCTGTTGCAATATGTATTTTTGGGGTGGGCGGGTGTCTTTATGGAAAGAATGAGTTTGCAACACTCAGCTCATATGAGGGGTGATGGTGGTAGATGTTGCGTCCATAGGGGTTTTGTGAAGGTTTCTGTGAACTGTAATGCTGCTGTTTTATGTAGAGATTGACATTGTGTTTTTATATTGGTCCACCCAAAAAATCATTCTGTTCTCAGAAGTTAAAAGCAAGTACAATGAACATCCGTATCTTCCTTTTTAGAAGACAATCTTTGGTATCGTGCTGCTGTTATAGCATATGTTTCTGAAGACAGTGTTTTGGCGGGCTATATAGATTATGGTAATTTTGAAGTTCTTCCGCTGACTAGACTTCGTCCTATGATTCCAAGATTAATGGACTTGCCAGCTCAAGCCATAAGATGTACCTTGGCAGGTATGAAATAAATGATAAGCTGTTTCAAACTGGATAGAGGCAAAATAAGTGGGGTTAGATAATGATCACACCTGTATCATCTTACATAGAAATATGGGGAAAGATGGAGATAACCGTAGGCATTATTTCCAGAATTCTTAATTGTTGTGGCATATCTACAAAACATGACAAATATTTCCCAATGTACCTGGTCAACTGCAGTTGTATGTTAGGAAAACTGTGTTATATTAACATACCTGTTTGGTTTTGCATGTGCTTTTGTTTTAAGCAAAATTCAGTCACCTACTGTATTTGTGGAATTCTTAAATCTGTTGTGGTTCTAACACTGCAGGGGAAGGTAAAATTTCATTTTGTATCTTGAAATTCAGAACTGTATCTGTCCCCTTCCCCTGGGGCAAATCTAGTGAAACTACTGGTAGACTCCTTTCTGTAGGCTTGTGAAATCTGTCAAGTTGGAAAGGACGTTGATGCTTCTTAGTTAATCCTTCTGTCTCAAGCCAGGCTCTTAATCTGGTTTTTTTGACATACTTGTTTAAACTGCTGTTAGAAATTGTTTGTTTTCTCTGTTCCCATCACTATGCAAGATAGTCCACCCCTCTGCTTCAGTACCCTTCCTTTAGAATACTTGATGTCTATCCTTCCTTTATAATACTTGGTATGTAATCTGCTTTTTGAATTTTTGATAAAGTTCAGAGCAGCATTCTAGCTTGTTACTTTGGAGGAAAACATGAAACAATGCTTCCCTTGTATGTAGAGACAAAAAACAATGCATATGGGATGTGCCTTAAAGAAACCCCTTTTCTGGGGCAAATCATGATGCGTATAGCTGATAATGAGTGTTCTAAGACTAAGAAACGTCCTAACACAACATTGACACAAAAAAGTGATCAGATAAGAGGTTTCCTGATTAGAGTCAAGTATTACTGCTGCATAAAACATATCTTTCTGGAAGGTAGCTTCTGCCAATCTGTTACTGTAAAGTTCTGATTATAACTTGCATTTTAGAAATAAATTAGTAGCATAAAGAGTAAATGTTTAAGGAGGAAGGAGCTTACAGTAATAGATACATTGGCTGAGAGATGGTTAATGTTCAAAACTATAGGTTGTATTCATGAGAACCAAAGACTGAAAGTTCTTATGGACATTCATACTAAGCAAGTATTAAATCTGAATTTATGCTTCTCTTTATGTAATAGACTAGTTGTACATGATCTTTGTCAGATTTTTATTAAATCCAAGTACTACAAAAGTTCAGAATCTACATAATTGGGTTTGGAATCTTTTTACAAGCATGAGGAGTAGGGGCAAGTTACTTGGTATATCTGCTGCTTAATCTATTGTTTTAAACAGTGGTGTTGTACCTCTCATTGTTGAGACTTGGACTGTCCTCAGAACCTTTCCATACTACCTGACTTTTTAGGTGTAAAGCCACCATTAGGAGCCTGGACCTCAAAAGCTGTTTCTTTTATGAAACAACTGGTGAAAGACAAAGAGTTCACAGTAAAAGTAGTGGATAAAGAGAGTTACGGAGCTGTGGTGGAGCTTATAGATGCGTCAGTTACTCCAGTAATAAATATATCAAGCCATCTCATAGAGAAAGGCTGTGCAGCTGAGGAATCGAGGATGGCCTTACCAGCAATCAGGATGAGTGATGTTAAGCAAGCAAATGGTGAGTACGAGCACATCCTGCTGAACTGGCATTATTTAACCTCCTACTAGAGTTGGGTACAAAGAATGCAAGTTCTTAACTGTTAAGAACTTCCCAGCCTGGCTCATGAAGTCTAGCCTTCACAGCTCTGAAGTTTGGCCATGGCAGCTTTGCCATGAAGAAATTGTGTGTTTGCTTGTGTGTGTATATGTGTGTGTGCACACATAAAAAAGTTGCAATTGCTTACTTTTGGAAGACCATACTAGTATTTCACTTTCTCTTGTCAGGCGTCTTTAAATTTCCAGTTGAAGTAGGATATGACTAGTTAGTACCTGCTTGTTCTTATGCCCTCGTCCTTTAGCTCAAATAGTATTTCATCTTCATTATCCTGTATTTTACACCTGAACCCACTTACTTAGTCCTTGGAAAATTTGTTTGACTGCAGTAGCCTATACAACTTCAAGGCTATGCTTAAATTGCCTTTTTTGCATTTCGTGACCAAAGCTTCAATTTGAGAGATTTGCAAATCTCTCATGTCAGATTTCTTTGTATCGTGGGAAGATTCCTAGCTTCTTTCATAGAAAGCATGTTAAGGCTCTCTTTTCCATCCTGTGTCTGGTAAAACTATATATTCTCTCCTGATTCATCTGTACTGAAAACTGGGGGAAGTCTTTTCATCAAGGCTATGTCCAAATCCCTTGATTTTGATCTTCCTCACTAGATGCCTCGTGGCCAGGACATGGGGTTGTTCATCCTGGAGAAGAGAAGGCTCTGGAGAGACCTTGTTGCAGCCTTTCAGTACTTAATGGGGGCTTACAAGAAAGAGGAGGACAAACTTTTCAGCAGGGCCTGTTGTGATAGGACAAGGGATAATGGTTTCAAACTAAAAGAGGGCGGATTTAGACTAAATATAAGGAAGAAATTTTTTACAGTGAGGGTGGTGAAACACTGGAACGGGTTGCCCAGAGAGGTGGTAGATGCCCCATCCCTGGATACATTCAAGGTCAGGATGGACGGGGCTCTGAGCAACCTGATCTAGTCGAAGATGTCCCTGCTCATTGCAGGGGCATTGGAGTAGATGACCTTTAAAGGTCTCTTCCAACCCAAACTGTTCTATGATTCTATGATCTTTGTTCAGAAGGGTAAGGAATCTTGGATAAAGTTCAAATGAACAGTAACTTTCATGGTTATATCCAAACCCATTTTGGTCTGTAGCCATCATCCTGAACCTGTTTTGTACTACTTAGGTTTCTTGGTTACTTCTCACCTTTTTTAATTTCTCACACAGAGTGGGAGCTTTTGAATGCAGGTCCTAAATGGATTATCAACTTTAAGTGTTTTAAAACTTGTGCATTTTATATTGGAATTTGAACAGATACATTTCTCTGTCAACTTGCAAAATAATTTTTCATTAATGTGTTTGTTTTAATCAAACTTAGTGATTAAATCTGTGACTGCTGGATCCAGCATAGTGTAAGAGTAGATCTTAATTAACTTGCCAGAATTAAGAAACAATGTATTGTTTTGGTTTAGAGGACTGCTTAGAAGAAATCTCACCATCACATGAAAGAATAAACAATTATATTTCACAGTTGTTAAGCATTCTACAGCTTTCTCTAAACTTTGAGCCATTTGTTAATTTTTATTTTTCTTGCCAATCTTACTTCCTTCTAGAGTGGAAAATTCAACCAGCTTCTACTTCTTTGAGCATATTTCTCAAAATATACTGACTGTGCTTTGTCCCTTCCAGTAGGGATCTGGCAGTTGCTTACAGTGTGAAGGACAGTCTTGTGTTCCACTGAAAATAAAGAAGATTTGAGAGCCTGTTTTGACTTTTTTTTTTGGGGGGGGGGGGGGGGTGTTTTGTGGGCTTTTTCTTTGTTGACAGTATGACTTCCTAAAGTAATCTACTGTCAGACACAATACTGGGCAGATGGAACAGCATCTCAGCGTGGCCATCCTTGAAGCTCAAAACTTCCTTGAGCTTCATTTTCAGAAAAAAAAAAAACCCAAACACTTAGAACTGGAAAGGTCTACCAAAGTTGGAGGCCAGCCACTTAGACGCAAGTCTTAAAAAGGCTGACAGTATTTCTGCATGCTTCTGCCTACCACAAGCTGTAACAAACTTAACAGCTATGAAAAATATAGGAAGATTTAGTAATATGCTAATGGAGGAAATGATGGCTTCTCCAATGTGCCATAATTTAGTTTTCACATGATCTATTCTACAACTTGTGTTAAAGAATAAGCTTCTTTCAGGTACTTGAGTATAATATACAGTGCAAATTTCTGCAACCAGTCTTTCTATTAATCTTTTTGTTCTTTCTCCTCCTTAAACCATTTCCAGTACTTTTGGTGACAGCTGTTTCCTTCTTCTGTGCCTCCTAGCCTGTTTCCCAGGAACCAAGGTTCCCCAGAGTCCCTCTTGCTCAGGTTATTGCCACCTAGTCTGTACCTCTTTGTGTGATTACTCTTCCCCGCTCATCTATGGCTTGCCCTTCTCAGTAGTGATCAAATACATAAAGCAACTGGCACATTTCTTACTTGCTTTTATTCTGCAAAGAGGCTCTCACTGGTAATTAGTCTGTTGGATTATTTATAACAAGAAACTTCAGGACATGAATGAGCATTCAGAATATGTAATTTTTTCCTGTAAAAATAATTTTAATTTTGCTTCCTTCTCTACATCTCTTCTCTTTCCTCTCTAGAGGACACAATGAGCAAAAGAATTTGCAAGTGGAGTAAATTAACTCTTAAACAAACAGTAGATGTTATAGTGTGTACGCTGTACAATCCTGGAGAATTCTACTGTCAGATTTCAAATAACAGTGGTAAGTTTATTCAGCTCTTTTCTTTCTGCTAGTTTCTTTCCTTCCTGATTTGTCATTTATTATAGTTCTAATGCATTACTGTTTCAAGTGAGCTTATAGCACCAAGGCTTACCTCTGAGTTTTTGTATCTAAGAATACAAGTGGAATGATGAAGAAATTGGATCATGGTATGTAGTGACTCTGAGATTGAAATCTGAAAATGTTGAAGTAAGCAGTTGAGTAAAATTTAATCTAAGAATGTAGAGAAAAGAGCTACCATAACCTAGGCAAAGGATATCTAAACAGAAGATGGCAAATAAGAGACATGTTCCCTGTGCCCATACAATATTTACTGGAGCTTTCTTCTAGTACTCTGTCCTGTTCTAATTTATAAAAACTTACGAAGATTCAAAGAGAGAAAATAACATGAATATTAGAAACCACAGCTTTTGAGACTTGACTTGCTCTTGGATAAGCTCAAAAAAAAAAAATCTTGTTTCTCTATTTGCATGTGTAAAGGCTTCTGATAGCCACTGGCTTTTTAACCTACTAGAAAAAGAGGATGATGAAATTCAGTGGCTGGAAGTGGAAGCTAAATGTATTCAAATCAAAAATATAGGGCAGATCTTAAAGTGAGGTAAGATTATTCCTTGACTTATCTAGGGATAGTATAGATTCTTTGTGGTTTACCGCCTTTAAAACGTGACTGAATTCTTCCCTAAAAGTGATGTTATGGAGCAGGCTAAAGGACTTGATATAAAAAATAAATAAGCAGCAGGATGAGATCTTATAATCTGTCATATGCACTGGCTGAACTAGATAATTCCCATGGTGTTATCTGGCTGTAAAATATACTTTAGATTTTAGAGTGAAGGGTGCTTGTTGGATTAGTAGGAAGAATTACCAGTTATTTTGCTATCGTACGGAACTAATTTGTCAGTAAATATCAGCTATCTCACCTCTTCCTTCTAGTAAGTCTGTCTAGTAAGTTAAATAGTTAACTCAGTGCCAACAGTTCTTTTTTTATGAAATTCTAAAATTCGTGGAAATCTCCCATCAATTTTTTTGAGTAAGCTATACAGTGAACAGTACTTACGAAGTTCAGGTCAGCTTATTTTGTTGATCTTGTCTTTGGATTTTTTTCTTTGTAATTTTCAGAGTTACTTGCTCTAAACTTACTTAACAAATCATTGTCTGAATACTGTCAGAAAACTCCACCAAATGTTTTTAAGCCTGAGAATGGAGAACCTTGCTGTGCTTTTTTCTCTGGTAAGTAACAGACTAAAATATGTTTGTTTTTAAAGGGTGAACATAAAGCAAAGGAAAAAATAAATTGGATATCTGATAGCTTGCATTGGTAGAAGATAGCAAAGAATTGGATTTATTTACTAAAAAATAAATGCTGGTAAACTTACTAAACATGTGAAGTAATTTTTTTTTTCTAATTTTTAAAATTAGATGATGGTAACTGGTACCGTGCTTTGGTGCAAAACGTTACTTCAGATGGAACTGTTAAAGTATGCTTTGTAGACTATGGAAATGTTGAGGAAGTACCACTGGATAAAATACGGCACATCTCATCCTCATTCCTAAAACTTCCATTTCAAGGAATTAAATGCTGGCTCTCAGGTGGATCTTCTTACTGATTCTTTCTCTTGTAAGAGCTATTGCATTTAGAGACTTGCTGCTTTGGGGGAAGGAGGTGATGACAGGGTATACTTCACAGAACTAGTTGGTTTGGGTTTTTTTACTAATTTACCAGTCAAAGGGAACTTATCATTTAGTTCTGCTTCATCTGTAGTGCCTACTAGCTTTTGGTTGCTGCCTTGCTAGGAGTAAATGTGCTTTTGTATGACTTAATTTTTTTCTCAAAATTTTTGCAGGCAAAGGAGCTCATCTGTTTTTATGAAGCAAGTTGGCCTTTCAGTTCTCTGTAGGGATGTTTCATTTGATTCCTGCAGAGCTTGGCACCATACTGCTGTTTCTCAGTCTTCTACCAATTCTCTGCCTCTTCCTCTTCCACACTAAATCACTCAAAATTCTGCAGAATTATTCTTTCTAATTTAGTCTAGTTGGTTTAAAAATAAAAAAATGTGGAACAGGAAAAAGCTCAAAACCACATTTTGTCAAGGTGTCTTCTGCTGGTTTTTTTTGTCTCTTAAAACACTTCTGTTTTCTGCTCCTTTGATAAAAAGGCTATATTAAACTGATTCATAAACAGTGTTAACAGTGTCGTTTGTGCTAAGGCACAAGGATTTACTTGGTAGAATATCATCAAATGTAGAAACAAGACTTGGGAGTCCTGAGAAAATGTGTTATTTTAGAAGAAAGGAGGAAGAGGGAGACCAGTTAACAGGATGAAGTACAATGTGTATGCCTAAAGTAGTAAAAGTAGCCTTGGTATTTCGAGTTGTGCTTTAAAAAAACCCCGAATTTTAAGGAAAATATAATGTTGAAGAAAGTCACTTAATGTAGATATTTTGAACAGTTCTTCTACTTCCTAGGTATAAAGCCTGGTAATAGCAAATGGATTCCAGAAGCTACAGCAAGATTTCATATGTACACTGCAGGGATAAAGCTCCAAGCCAGAGTAACTTCCCTTTCCAGAGACGGGGCAGGTGTAGAGCTTATTGACAATTCCACAGGTCATCCAAAAGTGATCAATGAGATATTAACTTCTGAAAAATTGGCTGTAAAGGAAGTTCTAAAAGATAAAAATAACTTTCCAAACAAGTCTGTTGACAAAAAAGGTAATTAAATGAATGTGAACTTTTAGATTGAACAAGAACTTTCAGTATTCCAGCCTTTAACCGTGATCTTGCTGTTTAACTATAGTTAATATCAATAATAAACATGCATAGTTTTTATTATATTGTTAGTTTTTGCAGTTAAAACACAAGCTGCCCTGCAGGTGGCATTATAGACAAAAAGATAAAGATAAAAATTGCTGGGTTGGTCTTAAACGAATGCTATTTGAATACTTAATAGTAGAGAGTTACAAATTTGCTATGACTGAAACTTTTCCCATGTTTACTTCCCAATATCTGATTTTTCTGAGATTTTTTTTTTACTTTAGCTACTTTTATATGCTAATAGCTTATGAACAGCAAATTAAGCAAGAATTATCTTGGTTTAGATTTCTCTCCTTGAAGTGAAGACATGCAGTTGTCTCTCAAATTCAAAAAGATACTCTGTAATAGTTACTTATAATATGTATGTGCTTGGAGGAAAGTGGTACAGTGCATTTTCTTACTATTTCTATTAGAAACCGCACCTGGGCACTGGAAGATGATTCAGTTGGCTGTTGATGAAACGTTACCTGTTTGTGTAACAGAAGTTGTAAGCCCAGACTTGTTCTACGCTGTACCAGTTCAAACTAAAGGTAAGAAAAAGTGTTCACTGTTCCTAATACCAGTAAGAAGTCACTGTTGCAAGCTAGTTACTAAAATGAATGACTACAGTGAACCAAACCATGTGGAAATGTAGCTTGGACAGTAGAAAAATATTAAAAAAAAAAAAAAAGTCAAAGGTGGGAGCAGGGGAGTTTAAAAATAAGTATGCTCTTCATTATACCTAAATGCGGCTAGTTATCAAATGTTTTTGTTTTTTTCTGTAGATGAAGAGAAGCTGCATAGGCAGCTGATTGAACTAGAAGGCTATTGTAAATCTTGTAAGAACCAGCCCTTCAAACCAAAACTGGGTGAAGCCTGTTGTGCCAGATTTTCAGGTGAGGCAGTCGTTCATTCTTCTATTTCCTTGACCAGTGTAAAACACAGCTTTCCTTTTTGCTTTAGAAGAAGGAAAAACCACCAAATTTAAAGTGCTTACAGATCTCTCAGTTCTGTTACAAGGGATAGCCTGGTTGCATCTTTATGGCAAAGAAACTGTGTGACAGCCTGGGAGAGGAAAAGGAAGTGGTTGTGCCCTGCAAAATGTATGGAGCTTTAAGAGGAAAGAACAGCTAGTTAGTGTTTAAACTGAAATTTGTTTGTGCTGCCCTGAGTCACAGGGGCATGAAATTTGTGGCAGAGCAATTGTGCACTTGCATCTATACAGACCCACTTCTGGTTTGGGGGTGCCTGGGTGGTTTTTTGTTGTTGCTTTGTGTGAGCATGGGGTGGTGACACTGGCTATGACAACTGATCATTCAGCCTTGTTAGCCTAGCGAGCTGTCCACGCTTAGTGAACTGTTAGTCCAAGTCAAAAGTATTCCTGACAGTGAGGGAACTTAATTTACTGTCTTAGTCTTTCAGAAGAGGGGATATTCTGTTGATATATTAGCTCGATATTTAAAAAATGAAGTAGTGTCGACTCCTAAATATTAAATGTTGACTGCTTGTGGATTGTTAGAGGAAATCTGGCTAAGTGCTGAAAAAGAATTTGAGTGCTAGATCAGCTAACTGCTCATGGTAAACAGGATAGATGAATTAAAAAAAAAAAAATACTAGGCAGACCACAAGAGTATACCTAAGTGTTTGACAGTTGTTTTTAACTTCAGTGGAAGTTTTTTTATTGTATTTTTTTTTGTTTATGGCTCTTCAGGATAATTGAGGAAAAAGGGTTCTTTTTTTTTTCTTTTTAATTTTGGTTATGTTTGAGAGGTAAAGAGCTAGAAATACAGTGTGCAGACATCCTTAGAACAGTATTGTAGCAATAATCTTATCTGTATAATATGAGCAAAATTCTGAAAGCGACACTTAAATCTTTATGAATACAGTAATCAGAAACTATTCCCTTGCTCTGTGGGCTTGCTTCTTGTCAAGTGGCCTTTTGTATGTACCAGAGTATTTAAAAATTCCTGGAAGACTATATAGATTCTTGTTCTTGGGATAAGCTGTGTTTATAAGATGGTACTTCACATGTGATTCTTCTTGTCCCAATCTTTTCAGGTGATGGCCGTTGGTACAGAGCTCTTGTTCTAAAAGCTTCTCAGTCTGCAGTGAAAGTACTATACGCAGACTATGGGAACACAGAAACTTTACCACTTTCAAAGGTGCTGCCAATCACCGATTCCTACTTAAAGCTGCCTTTTCAGACAATTATATGTTCACTTGCAGGTAAAAAACCCCCAAACCCCAAAACAACTGAAAAAACCCACCCCCAAAAAACCCTGACTGGTTGTTTTCTTAAACAGTATAAATCTGTATCTATCCTGATGATAGCGTTCGTTCTTTAATACTGACAAACAACATGATGATCTGCTGAAATAGTATACTGGTTAATACTGTGAAAGCTGTTTTAGAAAGTATGTTTTTAGTTAATTATCTGTAGAGTCTAAGCTATTTATATTAGGAAAATTTAGCATTGTATTTTCAAAAACAGCGATAGCATTATTTGTAAGATTCAAGTCATATCATAAAGGAATTCTTTATAGAACAAACTTGATTGTACTCTTTTTTTTTTTTTTTTTAAGGAGTAGAGAAAGCTGAGAAGTCTCCATTATTACTTGACAAGTTGAAAGAAATGTTATTGAATAAATACGTCACGATTACAGTGAAAGGGATTAATGGAAACGTTAATTTAGTAACAGCGGAGAAACTTTTTGAAAATGGTAGTCTGAATGTAGCTGACAAACTGGTAATGGAAGGTTTGGTCAAATCCTGCAGGGCTGAAAACTTACATACTGAACATCAAGGTACTTACTTTCACTTAATTACTTCTTAATTTAAACTTAATTTGAAGAACTGTGGGCACATGGGATGCCTAAGTGACTTTTCCTTCCAAAAGTCTTAGAGAATTCCACACGTCACCTCTTAAATCAGGGAAGCAGTGTCCATGTGTATTTTGCTCATTCACTTGCTTTGTTTTTTTGTAGGCAATGGAGGTGAGACCAAATGCTGCTGCACAGAATTAAAAATACAAGTAAGATTCAGTCCAAGCAAAACTCGCTTTTTTACATTTCCAGAATTTAAAAGAAACCCTATGTGGGAAGCAAATGGGAGTAGGGAGATAATAGCTAACCAAAACACTGAAGATAAGCGAAGTGAATATCCTGACACTTCTTCTCAGTTTGTTTTATACGTGGTAATAATTAGAGCACCCTGAAACTGAGGGAGGATAGTGTATAGATCACAGACTTCATTAGTATATGTTTTGCCACACATACAGTTCTGTTTTCCTAGAGTATGAAGATTCAGGAGTGTTACTTTTGCCTGTTGTGTAAAGGTAGTTGCAGTGTTTTGCATAAACTGTGTCCTTTGGAGAAAGGGCAGATGGATTTTTTTTTTTTCTCAGTAATATGGCTGTGTTTTGTTGTGGATACAACTTGGCAGACAGCTGCACATGTAAGAAAATTCTTACAATGTGTATTTCAGGTAGCAGAGATTAATATGTGCCACAGTTTCAGTCATGAAACTGGGCTGAGAATTTGAGTTCAGTAGAATACTGGAATTTGTAACAGTGTTTGCCAGTTGCAAGGTTGTTGGTTTGTGTTTTGTTTTTTTTTTCCTTTGGAAAAAAAATGAAGTGTCTCTTACAGATATTGCATATTCCTGTAATTTCTGAAAGCTTTCTGGTTTTAAGCTTTCTAATTTTTTATTTTAACTTAGGCTATTTATGAAAAATCAGAACTTTAGATTACTAAAAGTAACTTAAAGTATACCAGAAAAGATGCATCAGCCTTTCTCAAAGTGAGGATATTTATCAGAGGAATGAGCAAAATTTTAAAGACAGAAACCCCTTTCAAGGGTGGTTTGAACTTCTCCCTCTCCCCCTCCAGCCAGAGGCAGCAAGGTCAAAAGCAAAAATTATGCATTATGATATTTTGGAGATAGGAAAAGAGCATTTCTGTTCAAGGCCATTTAGACTTTTACTGCTTCAGAGTAAGCGTAGTTACTAGCAGTTTAGTGGCAGAAAGGCAGTAAAACTGCTGTTCCTGAACGTAGTTGATTTCTCTGTCCCACTGTAGGCTCTTTAATCTCCTCCCCCCCGCCCCCCTTGATTGTCCAGCTTGATCTATCTAATGTCTTTTCTGACTTCAATTTGGTCACTTTCTGTTTTCTGTCATCTTTCCTTACTTGGATAAGTTTGGCTCAAAGTCTCATGACAGGTGAAGAGAAGACAGAAGATTCCAGTATAACTGAAAACATCAGGAAATAGACGTGTGTGAATAACCAAATTTAAGATCCTGATCTCGGTCCTAATTTGAGTATTTAATCAATTTAGTTCAAGGAAGTTTCTTCTTTGGGGGAAGAAAAGGAGGGGAGCAGAGGGAAGTCAGCTACAAACCTGCTGCCCCTCCCCCGATTTCACAGCAGACAGGAATTGTATATTCATTGAACTAATATGGGACTTAGCTGAGTTTGTAGTTTTAGGATCTACCCTAATCTGAAATTAGCAATTTAAAAAAAAAAATGTATATTTCTAATTCTTTCTGCTTATTCCACAGCTTAAAAAGCATGAACAGATCCTACTCTTCCTTTTAAACAAATACGGAAATCCAGATGGATTCACTGAAATGAAAAAACTATTGGACCACTAAGTCTCTGACACGTGCCGTTTCATTTGTATGTATACCAGGTTGCTGCAGTTCCTTTTTTGGAAAAGCAAGTGTATTAATCAGCCTAAAAATGAGAGTAATTCTGTAGAAATGCTGCAGTTTAAGTACCTGTATTTACCCGTATGCTTGGATTGTTATTGTGAAATAAGTATGTAACTTGAAGGATTTCAAAGCTGCAAGCTAAATTTTCTGTTCTGTTTTTGTTTTACACCACCATGTGCTGCTAAGCACTTCTTGCTTTTATTTTGCTGTTGAATGCACATAACTTCATGGAATGGCCATTGCATTGTGAGTCTATTCTGCAAACTTACATTTGAAATTACTGTAATTGTAAAGCTTACTTCAACTTTGGTACCATTAATTTTACTTGAAAAACTGTATCTTACCTTGATTAGTTTTCTTTCAACTTGATTTCTGCTCTGAAGTTAGACTGAAAATTGTTCTTCATAAACTTAGTTTCAGTATCATTAAAGGCTGAATCTTGTCTTGGACTGCATATAGGTAGTTCTCTTTAAAATCAGTAAACACTTAAATGCACACAGTTCTTTATTTCCACTTACGCTGTGTAATATGCATCTGTGAATATTGTTTTGAAGTAAATTATATTAGAGCTGTTTTGTCTGTAGCTACATTGTCAGGATTTCTACCCCATCAAGTTTTCCACATCACAATAGAAACATCGTAATAGGAAAGTCCCATTCTGGGATATGACAAAAATACTGAATCAAATTATTAACAAATTTTCAGTATTCCAAAATGTAGTTGGTACCTAGTTGTCATTTCAGACTAATCCAGTGGTAGTGTTACTAAAGAATGCCATATTACTGTTGACAGAGCACAGTAGACATTTGCTTATTGAAACTGCAGGGTCAGCTTTTTTGTCCGCTTGAAGTATATATTTTAAGTTTGGGCTTTGTGCAAATTGGAAGGATCTTGAGATTAAACTTGTTGTGAAAGTGAAATATTTTTTGTTTGACATAATGTTTTATTACACTTAAATTGCCTCAGATTTTTTTTCCTGCCTCTTAGGTTTCATTGCATCATGTTCTTGCAGTATCTAATAATCAGACAAACTCTTGCACTTGGGTCTCTAGAGATTTTTTTGTGCCCGCAGTTCTGAACCAAGACCGTGGCTGTCTCAAGTGTCCTCTGACTTCTGGGACAAGCGTTTGCCCACATGCAAAGCAACTCAGTGATGCTGTAGTCCTCCCATAGCTTTTGTTCACCTTTCCACATACTGCCTCTCCTAGCAACTAGTCACTGCATTTCAGAAGATGACTTTGCACTAGTCAAAAGTAGTCACTTTGTCTACACTTCATAAGCAGGAGAAAGGAAAAGTGAATCTTTCCTTGTTCTACTCAGGCAAAAACCCCTGGAAAGCAGTGGTTGGTGTTTCAGTTGGAGCTGTATGGGTGGTGCAGCACAAAGGTGTCTGGCAGTAATCCTTCTAGACAGGGGAAGAAAAGGAGAAGCAAGACTTCATATGGTTCAGAGACTTTGTTCACTCCTTAATTTCAGATAAAGTCTTCGGAAACACTGATGTAGGGACAGATCAAACAAGAAATGTGGTAACCTCTGGGACTTCTTGATACAGTCTTGGGTTCCTCTTGCTTTATTTTTCTCTGCTACTTTTAATCTGTAATTGAAATCTGTTCTTGAAGTGATAAACTATCAGCTATGGGTTATATTTATGTAAACGCTAGTATAGAATCTCATTTTGAAGTAAATTTCCATGTGTGATTATGCCTGAACAAGGGTTATTGTATGAAACACCTAAACCATAACATCCATGTTCTTGGTAAATAAAATTTCTTAATTCCTCTCTGTCCTCACTGGAGAAGAAAAACAAAAGGGAACTGGAACTCTAGAATAACGTAGCATTTCTGAAAGGGAAGTAGTATAAACTTAAAAATTACATAGCACTGAAAAACAACAGGTTGGTTTTTTTTAATCCTTAAAAGATCATTTTCATTTCCTCACGGTTGGAGGAACTAGAGTATACTTTGTTCACTGGGTTCGACTGAACTTTTTAATGTATTTTATTATTTAGGAGTTGGTGTTGCATTCCATTCCTAACTCTGCCTACTGTGTGGTAGACACAAGGGAGTGTACAGCTTACAAAATCACTGATCTGTGTTTAGTTTTGTGGGGGAAGAGATGTGCAAGATACTCTTCCAACTACAAGTGCTCCATCTTGTGCAATTACCGGTACTTGCACGTGTCAGACACTGGTTAAGCCTGTCAGGTGAAGGCAAAACATGCTTTTGAAAGGCAGTGCTGTCTTGAGGTGTGGACTCCTGAGGTCTTGCTTTCTACTTTCAAACTTAAAACAAGCGGGTCTGACACCTTCTCCCCTCCTAAATATATCTTTACTTTTTCTGAAGGTACTTTTTTATTCATAAGAGCATTGCTCAGTCACAGCGTGTGCATCATCCTCTCCGTGTTTCAGGTTTTTAACAGCTATGTTGTGGTAACCCTATCATGTAAGACACAAATGTTCTCTGCAAAGCTGGACCATCCCGTAGTGCCCGTATATTTAAAATTAATTGCTCTGGTGCTGCTGTCTTCCTTGGCTTTTATTGTGGGAGCTGCTTTTTGGTGGTGGGTGTGTGGTGGGGTGGAATCTCGCCCCATTACCTATCCTTTCACTCCAGGTCAGACCTTTGCAGCAGAGAGAACAGTTGAACACTGAGCAAGGTCCAGGTGCCGCATGCCCACGGCACAGCTCATCTTGTGTCCCTGGTCTTGCTGTGGAGTTCCTGCGTTGCTCAGCTTCCAAGGGCAAGGACTGTTGGCAGGGTGAGGAGGGTAGGCACCGCCTGTCCTGCTGGGGAGAAGAAGTAAAAAGCAGAATAAGGAAAGTGATTTAGGAATGGGATCTGGTACTTTAGTATAGCTTCTGTTAGAGAATAATTGTTATTACATATTTAAATTCCAGTTTGTTCTTATAAACAGCTACACTTTCTAACTCCAAAATATATGAAGTTAACGCTTTTCAGAGAGTATTAACTTGTAGAGTTCTTTTCTGTTCCTACAGTTGAACGTTGTCAGTTGTAAAAAAAACAAAAACAAAAAAAAACCCAAACAAAAAACCCAAAAAACCAACCAAACCCAAACAAAAAAGACAACAACAACAAAACACCCAACAAAACTCTAATAAAAACTAATAAGTCTAATAAAAACTCCCCCGAACATCCAACCAAAAAACCCCCCATAATTTTTAAAACAGGCCCCCTAACTGTTTCCTCCAGGTGTAGTAGGTGTGAATTTGGTACTCTTACAGGTGTAGAATAGAAACAAGCATAAGGGAAAACATGCTCCAAAAAAGCTGGCTCCTAGATGAAGCTACGTTATGGCTGTTGGTGGTGCAAAGTAACCTCGGGGTCCGCGGCTTTACCTGGGCGCGGTGTCGCTGCCAGGCCTGGCGGCTGTGCTCCGGGGGTGCTGGCGTTTTCGGCTGCCCTTGGTCTGTCGGACGAGCGATACAGCAGTGTGACTGACATGGAACCTGGAGCAATGTGGGTGTTCTTGGGCTTGCTTTTTATTTTTTTTTCCAAATCCTAGTTGTAAATGGGAGGGCGTGATGGATGAGGAGAGGCTGTCGCAGCTGCACACGATATAAATCCAAGCGTGAAGGAGGCTGCTCAGAAACCCGTCAGGTGTGCGAGTGCTGCGCAAGAGTGTCTGGCAGAGAAAAGGTAAAATGCAACTCGGACCGCTTTCCTTCCCCCCTTTTTAGTCGATAACCTCTTAAACCTCTGCCTTAGAGGTTCGGGGCCATGTGGGCAAGCCGAGGTGCGGGGCAGAAGCTCGCTGGCGGGAGCCGGGAGCGCGGCGGGGCCGCGGGTCCCTCCCGGCCCCGGGGCAGAGGCGGGGGCCGACGGCGGGGAGGGCAGCGCAGCCCGGGCCCGGCTCCTCCCCCGGCTGCCCCCGGCCGCCGCCTCCCCGCAGCCCGGCCGCCGCGGCCGGGGCGCCGGGCCCGGTAAGCGCGGGGCCGGGTCGGCCGGGGGGCCGGGCTGGCCGCGGGTCCGGCCCGGGGGTCTCGGCCCGCCGCGGGTCCGGCCCGGGTGAGCCCGGCCCGGGGGTCTCGGGCCGCGGGGGTGTCGCCGGGCCGGCAGCAGGGGCAGGCTGAGCCCCGGCCTCTCTGCGTTGTGCCTCTGGTCCGGTTGCGCGGTGCCGCCGAGAGCGTCAGCTTTGCCTCTGCGCTCGGTAAAGGGTATTAAAATAACAAAAAATCCTCCACCCGGGGAAGCGGACCTGGCCCGTGCTGTAGCGCCTTAGTTGGCTCGTTTCTGGCAGTTCTGGGGTGCGGCCAGGGGAAAGCGCTCAACTTGCCAGGGCAGGCTTTCGGTCGGGTTGTGTCTCATGTCTTTTGTGAAAACCTTTCTGCAGAAGACACAAAGATTACTTGATCAAGGAAGAACTGAAGGATCTGGGATGACATCTGTAATATGCCCAGACACTTACACTTGTTAAAGAAATTAGAGTAGCGCCTGTCTTTGAGTACACACAAAAGTGGCTCTTCCTGATGAGGTCTGAGGCTAGAGGCGGACTCCCTGTCTGGTTCCCAGCTGTGCTACAAATTCGTGCACCTCTGAGCAAGTCACTGTTTCTCTGCGTCTTGATTTTCATGGATGTTAAAGGGGGATGAAAATGCTTCCCCAACGGCCTGGAGCGGAAAGGAAACAGGGAGGTGGCAGGACCCTGCTTCCAAGTTATCTGGGAAAACGTGAACAGACATTAAAATGTGACCTGGAAATTGTGAAAATTATTTCACCAGGGCTTCTGCTAAGTTGGCTTCCATTTTGTTTGTTTATTTTGTGTAGCAAAGAAGAGGCATCAGTGGGAGGCAAGTCCCACGTGTAACCACATTTTCCCACTTTCTTCAGAGAGGGCTGTGTGTGTGCTGACCCACACCTCACGTACTGCGTGCTGGGGTGGTTAACCACATCGCCTTCAGTGCCTGCTCCTGAAGGTGTCTGGGTCTTCTAGGAAGAGTCCAAGAGGAATAAGTAGATGGAATGACTTTAAAAAAAAAAAAAATCTCTTTTAACCTTATCCTAATTCTGCAGAAAAAACCTGTGGAAGATTCATACTTTCTAAAGCTCCTTTAGGAAGGGCCCGCAGGCCTCTGTCCTGAAAGTGCATGCAGGTAACAGCTTGTGTGTGTCTGCAGGAGTGGTGCCATGGAGAAAATTCCCAGGCTGTGGCTTGTCCCTGGGGCTCACAGAGATACAGCAGGAGGATAAAGTGTTAATTGGGGTTAGTTTTGTAAAAGAGGCTGGGTATGTGATGATCAGGAACATCTTGGCGTCATGCATGCTGAGGTGAGGACAGACTGTCTCATGTTCTGAGAGCTAAATTGAATACCAGAGATGTCAAAAAAGGATTTTTCGTCCCCCCCCTCCAGCCTCTTGCTGTAGGTAATCTTTGCAACTGACTGGCTTGCAAGGGTAGAATTCCTCTTCTTCTGCAGTATCGGGTTCTGGGGAAGGACAGACCAGAATTTTGTTTCCTGAAGAGGAAGGCTTGCCATAACAATCTTTAAGTCCTTATTCCTGCTTGTGGTACTGTGAGGTTTGTCCTTCCAAGCCAGCCAGCAAGCGCCTGTGGTTTGAGGCCTGGCTTCGTTAACAACCGGCTTGATGTTCTTTGGCCAACGGTTTGCTTCTGCCACAGGCAGCGAGCTCCCCTGCCAGCGCTGCCAGGAGCACGTTGCCTCTGTGTTCTGCCTGCGGGGGAGGCTCTCCGGCCGGTGATGCTGCCCGGTGAAATAACAGAGGGTTTTTTGTCTTGTGAGACAAAGTCACAAACCTAAGGTTCTTCCTGTCCCCCTGGGAAGCTTTTGGACAAAGGCATCTGTGTGGCATGGTGGTACATCTAAGAAATAAAGCAGAGAGATGTCTTGCTGATATGCGCAAGAAAGCTGCCCGCTGCAGGGGTGCAGGGACTGTGATCCTCTCCCACCTCATTTTTGGGAACTGTTCACACCTGCTTGTGGTGCAGGTAGATCAGGAGTTGATTGACCTCAGGTGTGGATGTTTCCGCTGGTACAAGGCAGCGCAGGTGAGGCTCCAAGCTCGCACCCAGCTGCAGCCTTCCCAGATTTGCACAGCTCGGGGCGGGGGGCAATGGGACAATTACAGTAATTGCATTGGAACCCGTAGCCTTGAATTAGTAATTCCCAGCAGGGTATGTGACCAAGTTATCTGCACTCTTTCATAACCTCAATATAATTATACTGTTTGCCTATTTATTTTCTTATGCTGCCATTGGTTTGTCCTAGGACACCGAGTTCCCGCAGATCACTGTGTGTTCTCAGCCACTGCACAAAGCATTTCTTCCAACATCTACGCTAGCTGCCCGCTGCGAGCCAGCGCTGAGCGCTTGCGATGCTGAGGCAGGCTCCAGCTCCCTTGGGTGGTCTTTGCATGCAGCATCCAGCAAAGGATAAAAAAGAGGAGACGTTCATGGAAACACTCCCGCTGTTCTAGCCACAGGCAAAGTCAGTAGCACGAGCGCTTCCGTCAGAACAAACTACACAGTTAAGTTTAGGTCAGGAAAGTGTCTCTTATTCCGTAACTCATGGGTCATACAGGACCTGATCTGCAGTATGTTGATTTTGACAGTACCCCACGTGAGCAGTGCTGCAAGATCAAGGTCTCTTTATGTACAGGAGTGCTTATTGCATGAAGGAAAAGAGCCTGTCAGCGCTGTGCCTTGCTGCAGAACCAGGGGGGCTGAACAAACAAGCTGGTTTTGCAGAATATCTTATGGAAATTTAATCTCGTTTATCACTTGGAGAAAAAAGTCGTCAAAAGTTTTAGACTGAAATTTGTGATGTTTAAGCAGAAGTTAAACATTTCCGTATCATCTTCCTCCCACTGGTAGCTGCCCCCAGCTGGGGCAGTGCCCGTGGCCAGGCAGAGGAGACGCCTGGAGTTCCCAATAGAGGTGGCCCACTGCCTCCAAACCCGGGCAAGAAGAAAAAAAGTAAAATGTATTTATGGAAAACAGGCTGAGGGAGACTGAAAGAGGGGCCAGCAAAATTGGCCTGTCTCTTCCCTCCCTACATGTAAATGTCAGGTGAGCCCCTAGCAGTGGGCTCCTCTCAGCAAGCCGGTGCCGTGTCCTCCCCAGGAGACGGAGCAGCACTGAAGGGAACCACAGAGATAACTGCAGTGACAGGGGGTCGCTTGGCTTGTTAAGAATATGCTTTAATGAATATGCAGCATAGTCTTTTCAGCTTTCTCCCCTACTATTAAATAAAAGGGGGACAGTTTGAAAAATGAGCTGGAGATGCCTTTTTGTTGCAAGCCAGGTCTCTGAGATGAGAAGAGGTGGTAATTAATTAAAGCAGCTGACTGGTACTTTTAAGTATCTTCTACTTGTCCCAGTACAAGAGTAACATTTGCCCCAGAGCAGTGTACGTGATATTAACTGTTCTGGTTACAGTCTGTAGAAATGGGGTATGTTCACATGGATGTACACAGGATAGCATCTCGTGGTGGTGTTGCATGCCAGGAAAGTTGAGCAAGGTACGTGACATCAGCTGCAAGCCTTTTCCCTTTCTTACAGAGACACCGGCCCACAGTATTTTTTGGATCCCTTCTCAGCCAGGCGCTTGCCCCGCTGTAGGCGCAGCTGTGCTGTCGGACCTGGTTCCACATCTGGGTGACCACGGTGGCCGCTGGTGTTGGGTTCACTGTATTTTCAGACCACAGTTTGGTTCTGTCTCATTAGTAGGAATAAGCAAGCTCAGATATTTTGCAGATGGTGAAAGACGTGTTGGGAAGATACTTGTCAAAAAGAGCTTTTCCCCCCTCTACATCTCTCCCCCCATTCCTGTCTCACTCCTCCAAATAAGGTACTCATAGTTAGACTCTTACTTGCTTTGCATAAGTTGTTGTCATATTTATGTGGCCAAGTAAGAATCTGGGTACAAAAAATATGAGTTTTGACTGAGTGTGGTTAAAAAAAAAAAATTATTTTTGACTCAGTACTAATGCAGATGTTTTTGAAATTCCCTTTCTTAATGGCCAAGAAGATAAAATGAAAAGGTCCTTCACTCACCACCCCATCCCCCAGCAAAGCTGCTGTCTAATCCTGGGCTAATGCTGATGAGCAGCGGGTGGTGATGAAGCTTTCTGTCAATTCCTGCTGCTGAGAGTCTAGCTGGGCTGAAAGGCAAAGAATTCATCCTGTAAATTAGTTGATTTAAGCCCAAGATAAGACCCAGTTGTAGAAACTTCTGGACCTGTCAATGTTTTGCATGAAAACAACCTGAAATCCCCCCATGCCTGTCACATCTGGTTGCAAGCAGAGTCTTGTCCTCCTTTGGGTGTTGTGTGCTCTGAAATTAGCTCCTAGAAGGAATGTCCTTGGGGCGTGGCAAAAGGATGACCTTACCTCCGTGGCATGTGCCAGGGCTTGAAGCTACCGATAGACACATGAAGTCATGTTTCGTGTTTACCTCCCTTTACTGAAGCAAGCTTGGGCTCTGTTAACTTGGCAGCGGCAGGCTAGTGGGGTGTTGGGAGGATGCGTGGAAGGGTGATGCTTGTAAAGCACCTGGTACTGGGTAAAGAACCGCAAGACACGGTGTTGTTGTGTCTGTGATCCCTACGACACTTACCTAATCCCCAATCTGTTGTGGACCCGTGCAGGGAGCTGAGCATGGCCTGCTCCAGGTATTTTGCCTTGTCTGATGTGAGGGGTGTGAGGTGCAGGCATCTGCATGGGCTTAATGGGCCCTTGCTCTGACCAGATGTGTCTGGGATGGATGCTAGAGGTTGCCCATAGCTTCAGGTGTCTCGCCCACTCTTCTGAAGAGAAGAGCCTGCCCAGAGAAGTTTCTGTTGCTTAAAGGTTGGCTTGTGTCCAGGGGTTTGAAGTGTTACATGCCCCTGGACTCCTGGGAGTACCCACAGGAGGGTCTGCCCACCTACGGAAACACACGGGTGCTGACACACAATTTCAAAAATTGGGGAAACTGAGGAAGCGAGACGCCAGCACTGAACATTAAATCCAAGGTGAAACAATAAGACAGAGAGAGGAACCACCGCTCAGCTCCTTCCTCTGACTAAAGGTGTTCCTCCCTGTAGGAGCTAGTACATGGAGCTGTGTCGGGGTGATGGCAGTGGAAGGCTGGACTGGGACAGACAGCATGGGGGCCCCGTGGGACACCCCGGGAAGCCGTTCCCTGACCCCTGCTGCCCTGATGTGTGAGGTTTGCTGGATTACGCTTTTAAAGAATTGGCACCTGGCATGATGGGAATGGGCCTCTTTTGGCGATTTCAGTAACAAGCATCAGTTCTTCCTGGGTGCTTATTAAATATACCATTTGCTGCAGAGAAAATTCTTTCCTGAGAAAAAGCCTTCTCTATTTGCTTGGGAAAACAATAGGTTAATAGAACTGGTTCTCAAGAAATGCACTTATTTGTCTTTAACTGCATGATGAAAATCTGTTTTTGCAATGAGAGAGGCAGAGACCCAGCCTGAATCTGGTCAAATTTGCTCTAGTGAGTGCATCCAGTGCTTTTAATCTGGAGGAAAAATAAATATACAGGAGTTAAACAGAAAGCCAAGGCCTTTACCAGACATGCTTGGTCTAAATCTGGGCATGCTTGAAAGTGTCACTGAAGTCCTCCTACAATGTGATGGCAGCCTTTCTGATTTCAAAGGAAAAATGAGCAGAAAATTGACTTTGCTGGACATTTATACAGAGAAAACGTCTCCCCAGAAAGCCAGTCCTCAGAAAATGTAAGGCATGAAAGAGCCTGTGGTTGAGTGTTGTTGAAGACCCGCGATGAGGATGGGCAGCAGCGTTGGCCATGGCAGGCCCCAGCAGACGGGTCCCCCTCCGCTCTGCTCCGCAGCAGGGGTGGCTCAGCCGCAGCCCCAAGCGATGGCGGGGTCAGGGGGACGTGGCTCTGCCCTGGGCTCGGTGAAGCCCCAGAGGAGCCGTCTTCGGCTCTCCACCGGCTCCCCCAGGGCGGCAGGGGCCCTGGTGGGACTTGGCTTTGAGAGGGAGGTGCAGTGAAGAGGGAGGGAGGAGAGTAGAGGTCTGGGTGGCCATGGAGGGAAAGGAGAGGAGGGGACCTGAGCAGCCCCTCCCTCCCCTGTGGCGCCTGCTTTCTCCAGTTTTGGTAGGAAAGGAGATGAGTATGTAGGGAGACTTTCTTTTCTATCATTCCCTCATTTTCATGGTTTTTTCCTTCTATCTGTTTCCCACCCTTCTCCCCAGGGTAGGAGTTGCTTTTGCCCCTCAAACCAGATCTTTCTGAACTCATCACATGAGACAACCAGCAAGGAGATGATTAACTGCAGGTAATGAAACCAGCTTTAGGAATTGGATAAATATTCCTCTCCTCTTTTTTTTCTTTCAGATTTGTCACCATGAGCCTCTTGTCGTTTGAGTCCATCTGCATTTTCCTGCTTCCCCAAGGTAGGTATAAAGTTGTCGTTTTGCATCAGTGGTTTCTGTCTTGGATGCTTCCCTGTCTCTGGCTGGAGTTCTTCGTTCCCAGGAATGAGAGCCAAATCAGTGCCTCTCTGGTAGGTTCACAGATAAACTTCTGAAACATAGCTTCACACAGAAGGGGAGAAAATAATACCTGGAGAAACGGCTTTTCTGAGAATTCAAACACGTGCCTGATTTGTATGTGAAGAGTCTCTTTGATATGGGAAAAACTGATGTTACTGTTATGATATTAAAAGTTCATAGATTTCTCCAGTGCAATTATTTGGTGTCTCCAGGGCTTATGACTGTAATCTTTGGAGCCTAAGCCTGGCCTAGCTCTTGTTATCGTTCTGCATCCCTGCATGTGGTGAGCAGAGGGACTGTCCTCCCATGCGCTGGAGTCAGGTCCTGGGCACTTTTCACGCTCTCTGTGTCCCGGCTAGAAGGAATTTCCTCCCATAGATACACTGCTGTGCTGTGTCCCCAAATTATTTTTTTGTGAGTGTGAAATCTATGCAGCAAAACAGCATTTTTGCTGCTATAGATTAAAGCCTGCATGTCTTTTTTTTTTTTTTTAAATGCAGTTTCTAGTGTTGATGGGTGATTATCTGTTTGATCCCACAGTTTTGCTGGTGTTGAGTATACAAGAAATTCATGCTGACCAGGAGATGATCGGCAAGATCTCAGCTGCCAGCCAGTGTGAGTTTGTTTTTTAAAGCAAATCTTTTCTGTTTTCTGAATTCCTTCCTTCTTTGTTCTTCTTGGTGGTTTTTTTTTTTTGTTTTTTTTTTTTTGATTGGACCCCATTCAGTCTGTAAAGTCCCCAGCAATGCTCTGGCAAGGACAGCATTGTGGCTGCTTCTGCCCTAGCCCAGCTTTTCCCCTCATTGGTATTAGCTCTTCTGGGATGCCAGCCTACTCTGTTTTGCCCAAATTGGCTATTTGCCAACCGGCTGGTGTTTCTCTCAGTTCCTTCAGAGCCTGTTTCAAGCAATCCTGATTTAAGGAGCCATGTTTACAGACTTGATTCGCGATCAGACCTCTCATGTAGCTGATTTGTTCAGGCTGTAAAGCCAGCACCAGCCATGATGCTGCGAGCAGGGACGACTGGGCTCTGGTTGCCCGGCAGACCACGTTCACTTACAGGTCCTTTGGTGTATGTGCAATCGGTTACTTATCAACTGTATCGTGCATTCTCCTGCTAGCCTTTATTTTCTATTGTCTGTCTGTCAAGTGATAAATGACATTTTTTCCTGTGCCAGGCATGCCCTCCAGCCCCATCCCATAGCACCATGTATTCAGCTCAGACTTTCTGTCCTGATGTGCTGTATTTGGACGTTTCTCACTGATGCACATCACCAAGAGCCCTGGGGTGGGCTGTAGACATCCTGCTTACGAGTCTCTGGAAGAGAGCTGCATTGCTGCGGCTGTGCAGCTGCAATATGGAGATCCCCGCTCCTCGTGCCGCTGAGCTCCAGAGCAACCTGAAGACCATTTCTCCACGCCGAGCCCATACTGGGCTGAGGGCACAGCAGTTTTCTCTGTGCACGCTTGGGCAGGCAGCCATGGTCAGTGACTGCGGACAAGCACCCCGGTTGTTGCATGTCCACATTCAGGTGGGCTGTGGGGGCAAGGCTGACGAGCCGGGGCGGCGCTGGCAAGGAGGCCGTGCTCCAGCTCATCCCCAGCACAGTGCTCCAGGGCAAGGCTGGTTGCCCTGTTAGAACAAGTGACCCAGAAGGGAATGCTTTACAACTTTCAATCCCTCATAATCTGGTATTAGAAAACTCTAATTATAAATTCAGTTTTTTTCTAGCAGGAATGATTTGGAAAAAAGTAGTGATAATAAAAAGGTGATGATAATAATGGGGATAGAGAAAGGACATGGGCCAAAAGGGCTCTTAAAAGGTTGGTGTGGTTGCTCCCTGTATTGATCTTCTGGATTCAGTTTCCCTTGAAGTTGGTTCTGGTAAATGCTGCAGAGGTGACTTTAAAATTTCTGTGTAAATGCTTTGAAAATGCCTCTTCAGAGTCTGCAAACTGCTTTATTTTTGTCAGTGAAATTATGGGCTTCCACTGCAGCATAAGCACCTCAGGAACTTGTACTTGGGAGCAGTTGTGTTTGTGCAGGCAGGGGTGCCCGCATGAAGGCGGGATAAAAGGCAGTTTTTTATGAAATGTGTTTCTGTCAGTGCCTTGGAGCTGTTCAGAGAGTTTGTGTTGAGAAAAACAAGAGCATGTTTCAAAAAACGTGGTGCAGATGAAATACATCTGGCTCTGTGGGACTCCGTATGCTTTGCAAACGCCTTCTGGATTCACATCCGTGCCTTGGGCTGGGAGAGGCTGCTGGTCCTGCCGGGCACGGCCGCCTCTCTCCGCTGCTCACCCCTCCACATCCTTGCCAGGAGAGCAGCTTTCTCTGTGATTAATGATATCGCTGCATCGGCTCTTTGGGGTTGTTGCTCTTATGCATCCACTGAACCGCTAAAGCCAGGCTGCGGACCTGAAATCTAAGGTGCAAGTCTTGTAGACTGTGAGGGCTGAACTGGCGATGCTGCAGGCCAGAGCAGGAGTGCATGTGGGCTTTGGGTTGTGACCACTGGGCTGCCCCAGTCCGTCCCTGGCAAGTCCATTTGTCTGGGCTTTCTGCTGTTGGCTGTCTGCTTCCAGAAAGTGGGACTGATAAAGTGCAGTTTCACAGTGTGTATATTTTTCTCCTAGTGATGCAGTGCTCGGCTTCATTAGATGTCCTTTTCCTCTTGGATGGCTCCTACAGCATTGGCAGAGGAAGCTTTGAAAGGTCTAAGCTCTTCGCAGGCAAGCTCTGTGATGCCTTGGACATCCATCCAGACAGGGTGAGTGTCAGGAATGTCTCATTTCAGTTTCAAGCAGGTTGGCAATGTGTGGAAAGGCAGCGATAATGTGTTGAGTGAAATTGCAAAATTCAACCTAGCAGCTACCGTGGGGCCAGAGTATTTATTCAGAAAGATGCAATGGAATTTTGTGAAGCAGTGAGGTTGGAGGACACTTCTTGATTCTTCATGGATTTTAAGTCGTTCCATTTGGTCTTGAGAAAAGACAGAATATATATAGAATAGAATATATATAGAGTAAAATATATATAGAATATTCTATTCTATAATCTTTCAGGTTAAAGATTATGATTTGGGTTTTTTTACTGATTTTTATTTTGGTTTGGATGTTCATAGTTTAAACGGTTGGATCTTTTTGTTGTTTTTCCCTGGAAAGTTGCAGAATTAGTCTCTGGGGAGTCAATCTTTCTGTACAGATATAAACGATACAGTCTGCTTGCCCTGCTTCTCTTAGAAGGTCTCTATCCCAAAATAAGCCAAAAGGGCCGAACGGAAGGAGTTCATTGCAAGGCACCAGCTGCGTACCGAGGCGTTTGGGGATCTGTATGCTGCCATAGGTCTCCAAGATGTCATTGCACTCCCCACCTGCTAGCGGTGCAGTGCACTATAGTGCTGGTGCTCACCAAAGAAGAGCAGAGGACTGGCTAGCTGGGACTGCCAGCTAGAGTCCAAGCAGCCGGTATTTACAAATACCCAGTGTAAAACACACTAAAATAAACCGGTGTGGCTATGATAAGTTCTTTCTTGCCCATTCCTATTCCAGACCTTGGCTCAAACCAGTCTAATTTTGGGTGCTGTGTGTCTGAAAGGAGTGATGGGAGCTGCACTGCTACAGTCCGGGCTCCCTCAGGTCTTACCTGTTCCCTGGAGCCATCCTTGGGGCACCTCTGGACCTGAATGACACATCATGGGGTTGTCTGAGGGGATTTCAGCCAGACCCAGCTGCAGTTCCAGCTGTGCATCCACTCCCATGTCACACTATCCCTAGCCAGGGGCCTTGGAGCGGGCTGGGATGGTTGCTGTACTTCGTTCCCTGCTGGAGCCTTTCCAAATAAATGTCAGGCCTTTGGAAAGGATGTGGCAGGGACACGAGGTCTCTGTGTAGCAGGAAGAGGAACCTGAGGCAGGATGGAGAATGGGTCTGGGCCTGCTGCGGCTTTGAGGACCCCTGGTTCACGTCTGTTTCTCCAGAGAGGTCTGGGAGCAGAGGAGCAGGGGCAAGTCTTGTGTTTGCTACTGATTCCCATGACTTGTACCTAAAAACCTCCTCCAGACCAACTACTACTGCTGCTCCAGGTCCTAAAATCGAAAGCTGCTGCTCTGCCCCTGTTGCAGGAACCTTTGGAAGCTGAAATCACCATTCTCCTCCATCATTTTCTCATCTAAGAAATCTTTCACCCTTCAGGTTTCAGCTTACAGCCACACAGCTGTCCTGGTTTCAGCTGGGACAGAGTTAATTTTCTTCCTAGTAGCTGGTATAGTGCTGTGTTTTGGGTTTAGGATGAGAATTTTTTAGTTGTTGCTAAGTAGTGCTTACACTAGGCAAGGGTTTTTCAGCTTCCCATGCCCTGCCAGCTGCGCAAGAAGCTGGGAGGGGGCACAGCCAGGCCAGCTGGCCCAGACTGGCCAAAGGGCTATTCCATACCATATGGCGTCATGCCCACTATATAAACTGGGGGAGTTGTCTGGGGGGCAGCGATAGCTGCTTGGGGACATGCTGGGCATCGGTCAGTGGGTGGTGAGCAATTGTATAGCGTATCACTTACAATATTATTATTGTATTATTATTATTACTACTACTACTATTACTACTATTCTATTTTATTTTACTTCAATTATTGAACTGTTCTTATCTCAACCCACGTGTTTTCTCACTTTTACCCTTCCGATTCTCTCCCCCATCCCACCGGTGGGGGGGAGTGAGCGAGCGGCTGTGTGGTGCTTGGTTGCTGGCTGGGGTTAAACCACAACAGTCCTTTTTGGCACCCAACGTGGGGCGCAAAGGGTTTGAGATAATAACAGATTAACCAGAGTGTATTAAGGAATTTGTATCTGTTAACAGTTGCTGGTTATAATATTGATTCATCTGTTCTCAGTATTAGTCTACCTGATCTGCACCATGCTCTTGTTTTTGCAGTACACGTTAAAGATTGGTGTTGGGTTTTGCAGTTTGTTGTGCTCTGCAGTGGTTAGTGATGTTTTGCCTGGGAGATTTTTTATTAAAACACTGACCTTGAGTGTTATCTGGTATTTGAGAGATACTAGGTGGCTCAGGTTGAATAGGCGTCCCCTTTTCATGGCTCATACTAAATTGACTGAAAGTAGTGACTTGCATCTAGGAACCACCTGCAATGTAGGCTTAAGAAAAAGAATTTGAACATTTAATATTTGCAGATTTGGTGGGTTGTTTTTTTTTTTAAATACCATCCTTCCCCGAGTCTTTCTCTTAATCCTTACATAGACCGGACTGAAAATCAGTAACCTTTTCACCTTTGAAGTTGTCACATTCCATAAAACTTCTCGTAAGGCTTCAGTGAAATATTCTGGATGTATTGCCCAATACAGACAATTTAGTCTATTTGCATTTTCAGGCATTTTCAACTATAGAAGATGTTTTTAGAGGAGGTAGTGGAAAAATAATTGGTTTGTGTTGCCTACTGCGCTCAATGCCAGAGGGAGCTGCTTTTAGTAATGGACAGATTGCCTGCACAGTGTAATAAATGGCTTGGTATAAAAGGTGTTATTTATAAACTTACCGTCCTTGAGGCTACTAGCTGCCCTGAATGGATAAATATAGATCTTGAGCTGCCTGCAACTGCAGCAGAGGCTCCTGTTGTTTGCAGATGAACTTTTTTGCCTTGTTTATAGCCTGTATAGGTAATGCTGTGGTTTATGCTTTTTTCTCTTTTTTCGAAGTTCATTTAGATTGCCAGTGGCTCAACATGCACAACGCTGTCTGTCTCGAGACAATATAGTGCTCCGAAATCTGTAAATTGATTAAAAGTGTAAAGCTCTCACAGGCACCTTTCATAATCTGTAACCTTTTCTTTTAGGTCCGCGTGGGAATGATACAGTTTAGCTCAACTCCCCACCTTGAATTCCCACTGGATTTGTATCTAACCAAACAAGAAGTAAAAGAGAGAATCAAGAGGATTGTGTTCAGGTCAGCTTATTTTACAGCTCTTCTCTTTCTCTGGGCTATGAATGATCTCTGGACTGAGAGTTTTTTGAGATCCAGACATCTCCTCCTCTGCTGTGCATACACCAATGTGATGCCCCCAGGGAGGGGGATGGAAGAACACTGTCTGTGGTCCATAATCCACAGTCTGCTAAAAACGTGCAACCTGGTCTGTCTTTGTCAGTGAAAGTTGATAGGGGAGAAAGTTTTCAGTGTCCACTATAACATGGTAAATAGGGGAGAGTTTCCCATGACCCTCCTGGCAGGTTTTTCTGGCTGTTTGTGCCAGGCAGTGGGTTACATCCTTCCAGGGAAAAGCAAGTGTGGCGTTCCCACAAGGCTGAGCAGAGGCAGGACAGTGTGCATCTTCATTTTTTGGTGGTTACAATTGCCTTTGTCCTACAAGGTAGTGACGAATTGCTGGTCCCTAGATATCTGCGCATGTGTGTCTGCCGAATTCAAGAGGATCAGGTTTTCAGACGGAAACCTTTTTTCTTTCTGAATGTTAAGACTTGGATGTCTTCCCACGACCTCAGGAAATGGAGCCAGAAGGCTAAAGAAACATTCTCCTTAGCCTCTCAAAATCCAAACTTTTCATCTCCGAGAAATACATTTGGATCTACAAAGGACCTGACAACCACCCCAAAATAACACTCGTTTTGATGATAGATGAGGTACTGGTGTGGCCTGCGGGTGTCTACTCTTTCTTTAGTTGATCTGCGTTAGGGCTAAAGGTTAGCTCAACATTTCTTGTGGATGTCTACTGCTGTCCGCATGATGTACGTATTGCAAGCAAATCTGATCGCTTTTGACTTTTTCAAGCAAGATCAATTGTCTGGGTTTTGTTGTATTGCTTTTGATAAGTTTATCAAATCAAGAAAACCTCTTATGTAATGTTACAGGAAAAAACTTACCAGAAAACAAGATACACTCCTCCTCTTTGGCTGTTGCTTAAAAGTCTGTGAGAGCAGAGAAAGTGAAGCAGTGTTTGGTGTCTGGCACTGAAAGTCCTTGATGACAACACATGGATGCTGACAGATCGAACAGAAATAATGACCTTGTGCTTGGCTGTTTCGTCTAGTTTAAATGGAAAGCTGACATTTCAAAGTAGATAAAATAGTTACGGATAGATTCCAGTTGGCTTCTGAAAAAACAGGGTGTTTGACATCTTGGTTCAGAGGCTCCTTGATGTGCTTCTGATGAGCCTTTGGCCAGCGAGGTTTTTTCTGTCTTCAGCCCTATGCTCTGGGTGTGGAGCTGAGAGCACTTGGAAGGAGGCAGCACCAGACTCAAGTGAAGCTTTTGTGATTTATTTGGAGACTGCCCGTCTCTCTCTGGGAATCTTATCCAGATAGCTTTTGAGTTCATTGGCCAATTTCAACTAAATTGGGTGGTGATCTCCAAAGCTAAATTTCTTACCAATTTCTTTCATGCAAGTCCATGGCTGGTTACAGGAGAGAAGCCTTCATAGTGCTGGTTTTGAGGAAAGGTGGCAGGTAAAGTCCACATCTCCTTCTGCTTCAGAAAATCCTTACTGGAGTAATGCCTTAAACACACATCCACTGTGTCAAAAAACAGCGAACCTGCAAATGCAAATCAATAAGAAACCAAATTTAATGAGCTTTGGTGCAGAGACTCTCTATTAACTTTTTCTAATCCTCAGGGCTCACATGGGCACAGCTTACTGAGTTCATCAAGATTTAGTCATCAGCCTGACTACACACAATATATTTTCCCTCATGCACAGCACTTTTCACTGAGGCATCTGACAGCTACTGATATCTGGTCAGGAAAAGGCAGATTTGGACATGCTGTGAACACGCGGTCATTGAGTATGCTTTGAAATGATGGAGTGCAGAGGAGGAAGTACCTAAAGAAAGAAGTTCAAAGCGAAAGGGCCTGGCAGGTACTGAATTAAGAAGTTTCTGTGAAAACAGAGTAGACAGAAAATAATGAACTTGGGCATGATCAAATGCTTTTCTAGAACAAGCAAATCGGGTTCTAAAGCACAGGAGTGACGTTCAGAAAGCAAATGGTGTGTGTGTCAAGGAGAACACAATGCCTCCAAGAACGAAGCGTCCCTTGTGGTTTGGTTCCCCTTGGTTGCTCTGGATGGCAATAAAAGCAGCCTTAAAAGGCAATCATAGGAAGTGATTTCTAGGACAGAATTAGAAGACAGCTGGAGATGTCTCCTCTGATCTAGTGGCTTAATTATCAACAGGTCTGGAGTGTGTTCCCAGTGAGCTGGGCTCTCTCTGGTATCAAATGTCCAGTTGGGGATGGCACATTACAGACCTCTCGCATTGTGCAGATGGAGAACTACCAAGAATGGAAGAGGGAGACTCGTGTCCATGCAGGATTTACCCCTTTGAGATAAGTAAATATTTAGCCCTCGAACAACAAAAAGAGATAACGTGTTGTAGGCAGGGATCAAAGCTGACAATAGCTGAAGAACTTGCAGTGCAAGTTGCCCTCATTTTTTACAGGGGACGAAAGGCTTTTGCCCAGTGTGTTGTGTTGTGGCAAGGTGTTAGCCTGGTGATGGCTGGGTGGGGAACGCAAGTGGTTGATGTGAAGCTTGAGTTGGTTGCATCAGGTGGCCGGCAGCAGAGGCTGGGGTGCCTGGGTAGCCTAAGTCTCTGAGTGTGGGAGGTAGATAGGGGAGCTGGGGCAGCTGGGGCTGATTTCACCTGGCTACCTTGGGATCCAGCTGCACAGTCCACCAAACCTCACCCTGCAAGACAGAGGTGAGACCATCTCCTGCCTCCTCTGCAAGGTCTCTGTTATGTTACCCATGGCTTTTACTTAAATAAAACTTCAGTGTTTGGCTCACAATGTAATCATTCCTGCCTCAGCCTGACCGAGATGATAATTTTATGTATAATTTTGATGACATTTCATGGTACAGAGAACATGGAGCCCAGTCTTGAGTAGGCATCTCTAACAGTCATTTAAAGTTAAGTCTTGAAAGCAGAGGACAGTCCTTGCCCCATGGAGCTCAATAGCAAGAAATACAACTAGAGTAAATGTGTAGCCCATATAAACAACCACACCTTGTCCTTCCCCTCCTAGACCTCTGTATAAGTATAGTACTCTCCTTTTTTTATTCCCTTCTGCTTTATTTTCAGCAGCCTCTGCAATAAGCGGCTCCTTCCCAGTTCACATCCAGTATGCCATAACCAAAGAGACCTAGTGCTATGCAGACACTGGCCATAACCCTGCAGGCCTGCCGCGAGCAGCTCTTCTCTTGGGTGCCGAGGGACCTCTCTTTTCCCTCCCCGGGTTTTGTGCTGATGTGCAGCATACCTCTCAAATGGACAGCTCCGGTATCTATGGGCTCAGCAGGGCAGTCAGGCTCTTAGGTTAATGAGGCATCCAGCAGGCAGCAAATCTCATTCTTTAATAACCTCACAAGAAATGAGTCTCAGGATTTCTAAAGCATCTTTGACTGAAGCTGTTCTCTGTCCAGCTGTAGGTTATTTTCTACTAAAATTGCATTCAAGTTTGCTTTTCTTTGGGAGTTATTGCCCAGCTGCAAGCTCGATGTCTGCCATTCCCTAACGCCTAGCAGCAGCCCATTTTACCTGCTGATTTATGTCACCACTGGAACGTGCCCCCTTTGGCATCCAAGTCCTTGTGTGGGTTTAGTACTTTGCTACTGGGAGGATTGCTGAGTATTAAACTTATTACTTTCTACCTCAGAAACGTTTCCTTCTCCAGGGCAGAATTCAAGGGCTGTCAAAATATAGAGGTAGCTGGCTCCTGTCTCCAAAAGAAGCGCGGGGTACGGCTTGTGTGAACGCCAGTGGCTGGTGTACCTTCCCTATCATACCAGCACTGCTGGCAAGCAACCTAGCAGATGAGGGTATTGCTTTTAATTGAGTTTAGCATGGGTTTAGACAACTGGGGCATCAGGTGGCTTTTCTTAGTGTTTACTTTCCTAGTGTAAAAGGTACGGGTGAAGCCCCGAAAAAAGCATGCCTTGTGTTCAGTCCTTCTGAGTGTCCAGGGATACACTAAGAAGCTTTCAGTATTTCTAAATCAGGAGCTTTACTACAGGACGGACAAATGACTTTTTGTAGAGAATCAAATTAACCTGCAGATCAAACAGGGAGAAAAAGGCAAGGACTCTCTGCACACTGAGGGACTGCAGACTCTCAGTTACAAGCTGGGACGCATAGCTCCTCGCCTTAGCTCTTGGTCCAAGAACGGCAGAAGGTCCCATGGAGGGAAAGGGATGATACGTGACAAGAATTTAAGAATTAACTCTATCCCAGCTGAAACCAGGACAAACACGTTTATGTGTCAAGAGAAAGAAAACACTTTGAAATGCTGGTCTTCGTTCATTTTGCCCACTTGTACTGTGTTTCTGACTTGAATACAAGAGGTTGTTGTAAAACAGCTTTTCCACACAACTCTTAAAGAAGTGACTGCAATTTTCAGATGGAAAAACAGAAGCAGTTGAGACATTTGTTGAAGCTGGAAATAAATATCTGAGAGCTCTGGTTCCTCCTCTGATTGCAGGAACACTCTGCTGTGTGTTAAAAGTTGTCTGGAGGCTACTCTGGGTTGGAGAGGAGGGAGGTAAGGGTGGGTAGATGGGACCTATGGGCAGGAAGATGATGAGAATGGCAGGATTAGAGATCTCTGTGGATGTGTACTGTGGCAACAGGCAGAAATGTGCTAAGTTCCCCGCTACCAGGAGGTGGAAATTAGGAAATCAAGTGGTAAATTCAATATCAGGAGGAGAGCTTCGATTTCTGTTTTTTCAATTTTATCTCCTTTCTTTCTAGAGGTGGGAGCACAGAGACAGGTCGGGCTCTGAAGTACATTCTCCGCAAGGGATTCCCTGGTGGCAGAAACTCGAGTGTCCCTGAAGTCCTGATCATCATTTCAGATGGAAAGTCCCAGGGCAGCACCGCAATGCCTGCAATGCAGGTGAAGGAGAAACACATCACGGTTTTTGCAGTGGGAATCAAGTTTCCAAGGTAGGAAACTTTCCACTGAGTTGGAAATGGAGGCCCAGCTAGCCAAATGGCAAGCCCTAGTGAGTGAGGGGTGGTCTTGTGCTAGATATGAGTTTTGGAAAGAGAAAAGGGGAATTTGTGCGGTAACACAGGCATGGAGGAAACACTAATTTGATGACTGGTGTAGAAGGAGGACCACAGTTGGTGAAGGAAGCTCTTCCACTGAGGAGAGTTACGCTTCTGCCTAAGACTAAACACACCAGGATCTTGAAAACTGTTTGAAGGGTGTCATGGTTCTGCATCAGCTGTTTGCTGCACAGGGTTTGTTTTGATACTCTGTTCTTTGGGGATGACTAAGGGGATGTCTTGTTACACAAGTGATTGAACCCCACCTTGCTTGGCAGGTGGGAGGAGCTGCACGTGCTGGCTAGTGAGCCCCCCGAGCAGCACGTGCTCTTTGCTGGAGATGCCAGCGATGCTGCCAATGGCCTGTACAGCACCCTCACCGGCTCTGTCTGCAGTGCCACCACTCCAGGTAACCCCTGTCCTGGCTCCTCCTTCACACCCATGCTTTGAGCTTGGACCGTGTCACTGAGTGAGAAAGATGAGGCAGTGTCAGAAAGCCTTCAGGGGAATTAGCAGGGGTTGCACTTCGAGGTAACCTACTTCTGGTGGCCAGACTGGATGGCATGCTTGTCAGCTACCTCTCCAAATACTTGCAAGCTGCAGGATCCTAAATCTTTCTGTGTCTCGGTTCATCTCTGAAAATGGGAATATTTGTCCTTGCTCACATCATGGGGGACAGAGGGATAAACACAGTTATCTTAAATCTTCTAATGGACTTGGCTGTGTGTTAAGGGGAGGCTACCAGGGGCTCACAAGAGATAGAAAAGATAGAGCTAGAGTCATCCAGAGGTAGAAGAAAATCAAATACATGAATGATGAAGGCACCAGAGGGGCCCAAAAGCTGTTATTGAACCCTGAACTCAGCTATATGAGTTTTATAGCAAAGCAAAGGAGGCTGAATAGTGAGCATTCCAGAAAATGGGGCAGGCTGGTGAGCTTGTCAACAGAAAATTTCTCTTCTGGGGTCTCAGGGAGGCTTTTTGAAGCACTGCCTGGCCTGCTGTTGGCAGGTAGATGAGGAAGACTAACCCGTTTCAAAATGGTGCTCCACTCCCACACAGACTTTGTATTTTCAGGCAATTGATCCTAGTTTGCATTTGTTCTTTGCTACAGGCTGCAAAGTTGAATCCCACCCTTGTGAACGCAGGACCCTGGAGACTGTGAAAGAGCTGGCTGGAAACTATCTGTGTTGGAAAGGCTCAAAGCAGCCAAATGCAGTGCGTGCATCGCTGTGCCCTTTCTACAGGTGAGTTGGACACCCACATCTCTAAAAGCGAGTGGGGCTGAGAGAAGATGAGAGAGTAATGAGGCTTTTATCTGACCTTGACTCTTTACTGGGATGAAGATCCCTCAGAAGACTGATGCAAACATGGTCTCTAGACCTAGGAAGAGGCTCTCCCTGCTCTGACCATTGGCTGATCTGAGAAGCAAAGGGTAGAAGGAGGAGCTGAGACAAAGAAGCAGAAGATGGTTAGCCCAAGAGCGCCATAAATATTAGAAATGGGATTGGGATTAGTTTCTTACCTGTTGAACCAAGATGCTTTGAAGTTTGCATCTCTGTACCGACTCTGTGCTGCAGAGGGTTTCTAGGTCTGGCTCCCTGTGTTGGCACTAGTTCTGTTTTCGTCCACTCAGGCTTTCTTCCCTTCAGAGAAGCCTCTTTTCCTTTGCTTGGCTGCCCTGGGGAGCTTGGGAAAGACTTTCCTATGGAGAGGCTCCAGCCACTGGCAGAAAATACCCCTCAGGCATAGTGTGGCAGTGCCAAAACAGGGATGCACACAAAGAGCTGCATTGTCGGGTTGGTGGCAGTGAGCTGCATGAGGGAAATGTCCTTTTGCCCAGGGAGAGGAGACTGGAGCTGAAACCAATAAAGCATGTCAGGTCCTTCAAATAATATTGTCACTGCAGTCAGTACAGCGGGAGAAATGCTTTAAAAATGAGCTGTGAAGGAAGGGAAAGGCAGCTTCGTGCTCTCTGCTGATAAGAAGCACTGAGTGAAAGTGGTGTTGTACAGAAATTGGTAAGGGGGATTGTTTTTCCTTTGAAGAGGTGCTTCATGTGTTTGTTTTAATACCAGGCAGTCAGATTAATGTTTGAAAATCACCCCAGATCTGGGCTGCGCATTGATGGCCTGCTACATAGATATACTGGGGGATGATTGTATGGACAATTTCAGACACGTCCTAATGGCTATGATATTTACAGATATTTGTACTTTGGAGCCAACGTGGGAAAGCAGAGCAGCTCTTGGCTTGCTTATGGCATCCCAAAGGTCATGGTTTTGGCCACAATTGCCGCGAGATTGAGCAGCCCTAATGCAGAACACTGAAGATTAGCGGCATGATGGAGCTGCAGGTATTAGAGAAATAGAAAACTGATTAACAGGAATGAAAGTTTAAAGCAGAAATTATCTCATTGTCAGGAGCCTATGTTAGCTGCCTTCTTATGTGTGGCCAGTATACACTCCTGCTCTAGGGTGGGGTTTTTTCATGTCACCTTAGGGCAGGGAAATAATGGAGGAAGTTGAAAATTCCCATTGGGAGGCACAGCTGAGGACTGAGGATTTCTTCCCAGTCTAAACCTTGCTTGTCCACTAGTTCTTACAGCTGGATTAGTTAGATACTAGAATTAATATTGGATAAGAAATTCTTAGTGCTGTAAATTTTCTTTTTGTTCCAATTTAGAGCAAAAAGTTTAACATCTCTTCTGTAGCAACTAAAAAATAATCATTTGGAGCTTTAAATATACATCCATAATCTTGAAATGTAAAACATCAAAGTAGAATTCAAAAACCAAAGAGTAGATTTGATGAAATGATGTTTTTTCTTTTGCCACCCCATGCAGAATGGACAATTTCTTTTGAAATATTTGTTTTGAAAAATTGTGTTCTCAAAGAAAATTTGTTCCATTTAAAACAGAGTAAGGTCAACCTTGAAGGTACCTTGTTAATCTTTAAATTATTGATAGGTTTTATTCTTCCTGTTTCAGGTGGAAGAGAGTCTTGATAAGGCACCCATCCAGATGCTTCCGAACTGTATGTCCAGGTAGGACTTATCCTTTTTAAAAATTTTCTTTACAAAGCATGAAAGGTAATAACTAAAGAATAAAAAGATGGGTTTTTACTCTCACTTCTAAAAATTTGTTCCGAGTGAGAGATTGTGATCCTTAGCAAGAAGTTGATATTATGTCCCCTTTTTTTGTCTCATGGGTATCTATGACCAGAGTTCTTTTGGATTAAAATATCTCCCTGTCATTTCTCCTTCCACTTGAGGAGCCAGTTAATCCTCACCTGCTTGCATTCCTGCGGCAGAGGCTTGCACTGCTTCCCACTGCCTGTGGGGAGTCACTGCTCTCCAGCTAGGGGAGTGTGCAGTGAGATGCCTCCACTCATTCACTTGGTACCATGAATGTCACCAGTTTAGCAGGGAACCTGACACTTGCTGGTTGCCAGCCTGTTTTTGTGACTGGAAGTCGCTATGGTCCTTGAGTTCTGCCCTTAACCCCATCCTTCTGCTGGTTTAGATGACAGTGGCTTTATTTCCTTTGTCAGTACAACATTGTCCAAGCAGCAGGCCAGACTCTGATCCCTTCATTGCTGGTGTAAATCTGGAAGGGCTGCATGAACTTTAGCAATTCCGTATTTAAACGAACGTAACTTCATCAGCATTATTCCAAAGCAAATGAAGTGAGGTCACAGTTTGGTTTGCTCTCTTCACCCCGCTGCCTGCTGGAGAGCCACCCCAAAATGAAATTGCCATGGAGGTGAGTGAGGGTGCATGTGGCCCTGCATTAGTTCAAACTCTGCAGCAAGTCGGACGAAGGTTTGACCCCTTTTCCACTAACAGCGGTGCTCACACTGGCATAGGATGGGAAGGGGCAGGCTCCCTGCTGACTCCCTGTCTTTCCCTTCCCTGGTCCTGTTTAGACCCTTGTGACTCCCAGCCGTGCCAGAACGGGGGCACGTGTGTCCCAGAGGGACTGGACAAATACCACTGCCTCTGCCCGGTGGGGTACGGAGGAGACATCCACTGCGGTAGGTGTGAACCTGCGCTCTCCCTCCTTCCTTCTCAGCTGTGTCCTGCTGTTGCGGTGCCCGTTGCACGGCCATAGGGACAACTGGGGTTGGGCTGCAGCCTTTGGGCTTTTCTCTGGGAGACAGGCTGAGTTTTCTCTCATGCTGGTTATGACTGTGTCAGGCCCAGTGACTGGCTCTTGCTGCTCAAACCTTGTGGATGTGGAGAGCACCAATACTGACAGTCTTGCCCTGGTGTGGCTGCCTTTGTTTCTAAATGCAGGTACCATGTGAGCAGAAGAAGAGAGAAACTGGGAGAGACACTTAAGTGTGTCTGTTGGTCTCCTCCCTGCACATGTGGGCCCAGGAGGGACTCCTGATTTTGGGGATTCAGTGTAAGAAACCCAAGAAGGTCCTGATCTTCAGAAAATGCTTTGTACTTACTTCCCCCAGAATCAAGACTCCCACTTTAAAGTGTCTCAGGGTGTTACAGATGAGGGTCTGGTTCTTGGACTCTCTTCTTCCTCCACGTTATACTGAAACTCAGAGTGTTTTCCCCAGAGTACTGAGAGTGTGGCGTTGTCATTTCTAATTTGAAGTTTGCCATCCAAAAATCCAGGAATCCCCCCAGACTCCCATAAATATTTCCTGTCTCTAAAGGCTTATGTGGCATCCAACCAAAATAAAGTGTGCTCCTGGCACAGTTGTCCTCCAGCTCACGCCATGTCTGGCAAACCATTTAGGTTACTGGACATCATGTCCCTTCTCCACACCACAGGGCTTCCAGCAGGCCCCAGCTGAGGTGCCCAGCATGCTTGTCTTTTTGCCCTGCGTATGACAAATTGCTGTCTCCCTTTTCAGCACCAAAGCTGAGCCTTGAGTGCAGCGTGGATCTCCTTTTCCTGATGGACAGCTCGGCAGGGGTCACGCTGGAAGGGTTCCTGCGCTACAAAGCGTTCCTCAAGAGGTTCCTCCAAGCAGTGATGGGCCGGGACTCGCCAATGAACGTGGGAGTGGCCCAGTACGATAACGATGTCAGGATACCCATTGAAGTGGGCCACCACAAGGATGCATTCAGTCTCATGAAGAGCATTGATGCTTTGAATTTCAGTGGAGGAGGAACCCTGACGGGCAGAGCCCTGCAGTACATTGCACAGCATGGTTTTAGGAACACCCCAGTCTTTGCAGAGGTACAGGATGACCTCCCACGCGTGGTTGTCTTGCTCACTGACTCCAAATCTCAGGATCCAGTGGCAGAAGCTGCTGAGTATGCGAGGGACCGAGATCTCTTCTTGATCGGTGTAGGGAGCAGCTTCATGAGAGCAGAGCTGACCAAGGTGACTGGCAATCCAAAGCAGACAATTGTCTACTCAGACCCCCAGGACCTGTTCAACAGGATCCCAGAGCTGCAGAGAAGAATCTGCAGTGTGGACAATCCTGAAGGTAAGACTGTGATATGGGCATTGCAGGATGAGTTTGTCAAACCGTGAGGAGGTCTTCTGAGCTCCACCAGGGAGGAGGGAAGGACAGAAGGATGAATGTCCTTGTTTTGTTTGTGTCAGTCACAGATCCAGGGACTAATCTTCCATCACTGCTTTTTATGATGGGTCTGTGTCTATTGGTGTGAAAGGGTCATAGATGACCCTTCACAGTCAGTGATCAGCAGTGATGAATTTTGCCCACCATTTCCCCCCGTGCATTTTTTTGGTCATAAAAGAGTACGTACATACTCTGAAAAATACCATGTTTGCACTCTTTTATCCAGGCTGCCAGGCGCAGTCTCTTGATTTGGCGTTTGCGGTGGATGCCTCGGCTGGAGTTGGCCTGGAGAATTTTCTGCGGCTGAGGGACTTTGTCAGGAGCAGCTTTTTGCATTTCAGCATCAACCGGGACGTCACCCAAATTGCCCTTGTGGTCTATGGCAGCAAAGCTCACACTGTGTTTGCTTTGGACACCCACACGAGCAATTTAGCTCTCCTCCAAGCCATCGACCAGGTGCCTTTCGTGGGGGACTCAGCCTCTGCTGGCAGCGCCTTGCTGCATATTTATGGTGATGTGATGACAGTGCAGAAAGGAGCAAGACCTGGTGTCAACAAGGCAGTGGTGGTGCTCACAAATGGAGGTGGCGTGGAGGGTGCAGCTGCCCCAGCTCAGCAGCTGAGGGACAACGGCATCTTGGTGTTTGTGGTTGTCATTGGGGATGCACCAAGGGACACGCTGCTGAGGGTTGCTGGGTCTCCCAGCTACCTGGTCCACATCTCCTCCTATGAAGACCTGCAGCATTACCAAGACCTTATCATGGAAAGAATCTGTGAAGGTGAGAACATCCCATCCTATCTCTTTATGCTGGTGCCACCAGCTGGTGGTAAACTTTGTAGAACAGGTGTAGCAGGGACTTTCTTCTGTAGCTAATGTTATCATAGGATTTCTGATGCTCTACAGAGTGAGCTTGATATTATCTTTTGCATTTTACAGATGGGGAAGCTATGACATAGATATGTGGCATTTGTCCAAAGCATTCCTATAGGAACAGGAACCAACTTTCTTAAGATTCAGTCCAGTGGGTGAGACCGGGCTAGTGTGACCTGCTCTTTCCAGCCCTGCCAGGTCCAGCTTCTACCTTCCCTGAAAGAAAAAGAAATTTGCTCATTTTCTGATGTTGCTTTAAACCTGTAGAATTTGCTGTGCATTACTGTACCCCCTGCAGCGTTGTAGGGGGGGCTTAAGGGGACACGTTTCTGCAGCCAGCAGTGTTGGTCCCTGGGTGAGGTCTCTGCTGTCTTGTTCAACAGGTTTGTGCCCAGGTGTTTGCGAAGTGATGGGTCTGAAACCTCATCACTCCTGTTCCTCCTTAGTGTCCTGCTACTGAAGTTACCATGTAGGCTCTCAAGATTTTGTTTGTGTTGCACAGGATTTCATCCTAAATTCAGAATCTGTCCATTTTGAAGCCTGCAAACTGGTAAATTGAGGCCTTCAGACAACTTGTGATTAACTTTATTTGCTGGACCAAATCCTTATCTCCAAAGTGTTCAAGAGGGAAGAATTTTCAAATATTCATGTAAAAGCTCATATTTGTGCAAAAAAAAAAAAAAAAAGCACACTTCCTTCAGAGCTTCTAGTCCTGAGGGCCAGTCTTCAACTGGGAAAAAATTGACTGTTCCCAAGTTTGAAACACTTGTGGGCTGAGTGTGAGTGCCTGTGTTTGATGGAAATCAGCTTTTCAGAAAGGATAGCAGCCCTGGTTTGCAGACCTTAGTGGTGGCAAAAGGGCTTCTAGTTAAAATGTCATGCCTTGTTTCTCATTCAAAATAGGCTGAGTTTAACATCTAGCTATTTGCTTTTGTTATGTTTTAACCCATTTGTAAGATCAAAAGAAGCAGCATGTTGAACTTCAGCACAATCAAAGGTTCTTTTCATCTCTGGGCATGCCCGTTGCTCCTTCAGGGTTAGAAAGAACTACAGCATCGTCTCTTTGGGGTGAGGAGCCGGTCTCCTGGCAGGCTCTGCAGATGATTTCTACCTGGAGCTTTTCAATGTGCTCCTATTGCAGTGGTATTTTCAGCTGTGTTGTTATAAAAACAATCTATTGTACCATGAAATTAACTACAGCGCCACGGATGAAGGGGAAGAGACAGCGAGGTTCAATGAGTCAGGGTAATAACGTATCATTTCCTGAGACTGAATTTCTGCTTTCATTTCATGTGCAGGCAATCGCTGTTTGTACTAGATAGGCTGGGACCAAGGGCGATGTAAAGATAAGGCCTTCATTCAGTCTTCTGCTCCAAGTCCAAGACTCAATAACAGAATCATTGTCTGTGAAAGGCCTTTAAAAATTTATGACTCATGATAAAAGTATGTGAAAAACAGACCCTGCCTCTGGACACCTGAAATATCGTATTTATTCTGAGGCTCAGCTGAAAAGAGACAAGAAAAAAATGATCCAGGCTCTAGGAGAAAAAATCCCAAGCATTAAATATATATGAATATGATTAATGGAAATGCAGACTCTTGGGATCATCAAAGGGTGTAATTCCTGAAGTGCAAGGAGCTTATTTGAGATGATACTGTGTTAACAGTAGGCTTGAGTTCAGAGAAATGGTGTCCGGGTGGTATAGCATGATCCCCCAAAGAGGGACCACGGGGTCATGCTGTGGGACAGCTGTGGAGGGAAGTGGGGACGCATGGCATGTGGAGCAGAGCACCACAGAAAAGCTCTCTGGGGAGCAGCTAGCACCTGGAAGACGAGTAGTGGGTCCAAGAGGTCCCTCCAGCTTTTCTTGCCAGCAGCTCTACCACCCTACAATGAAAGTGAAAGCACCTGTTCCCGGGGATACGCTGTCGGGCAGGACCCCGTCTAGGATGTCTCATGACAACAGAAATGTTGTTGAACCCAACTTGGCTTCATACAAAACCAACAGGAACTAAAGATTGAGATGTCTCAGATCTGGGATTTGGCTGTCAAAAAAGTGAGTTTCAAAGATAATTTTGCCTATCTTAGGCGTAGGTTGAGAGTTGATGTGCAAACTCGATGTGTGAGAATGAGTACAACTATGTAAGCTATAGTAACTGTCCTGATGGGTAGCAATAGAATTTATAGTCTTTCTTTCTCCCCCTTTTCCAACTCTGTCTGTGTGTGCTTTTTCTACCACAGAGCAAAAGGCAAGGCTAGGAGGTCCAGACTCTACATCATGCAGTTGTTCAGCAGAGGAATTTCACACCCTTACCAACACTGTGATGGAGTTGCCAGCAAATTCCTCTGGGACGCTGCTATTTAACCTAACATATTCACAGCAAAGCAGCATGAAACACTGCCAGCCCTGCTGACAGCTGGGCTCTGCTGCGTTAAGAGGGTTGGGAAAGCTGTCACATACTTCACAAGAACAGGACTAATAACAACTTGGGCCACGGTTGCAGGCTTTTCTCTCAAACCTCCTAGAAAAAAGCCCATAAGTTTTTCTTGTGTTGTTTTTCTATTCGTGCCATCCCTGCTTCTCAGCTGACTTCTTGTCCTTGCTCCTCTCTGATGTAAACTCTCGTCTGCCCCAGGGTGAAATGGGGTTTGAACTCCAGTGGCGTTTGGGGCTGTAAACTGCTTGGAATAGGACATGTGTCTTGCTCTGCATTGGCAATGCCTGGATCTGGGGGGTTTAGAGGTGCTCACGTGTTCAGTGCACAGCTCTGAAGATGCTCCATTTTGCTTTTCTTTGACATTCAGCCTAATGTGACATCACTCTTTTAAGCTTTATTAGGAATATTAGCCTCCAGATCAGAACATTTAGCAAAGCTGTTCTTCCTTTTCTCTAGATTAAATGCAAAGGAGCTTGTCCTCTGTGTCAAGACAGGGTTGTGAGCTTGCACCTTCTGCCATGTTAATGTTGTTTTCCCATCCCATGAGCCCTAGATGACATTTTCTGATGCCTGGGATATATGCCTGCTGTTATTTTTGCAGCATTCCTGATGGACGTGGGTCCTAGCTATTAATACTCTGTAGATGTGCCTGAGCCTTCTGTTCTGTTTGTGTTTGTTGCAGAAGCAAAAAGCCCCGTGAACCTGTGCAAACCCAACCCGTGCATGAACCAGGGCGTATGCATCCTTGGGCCTGGGAGCTACCGGTGCGAATGCCACGGCTGGGAAGGACCCCACTGTGAGAGCAGTAAGGATCAGCAGATGGCAACCGCAGCAGATGTCATCCGTGCTGCCCAGCCCCTCTGAACGGATCCCACATCTCCCTTGAGCAGAGATGTGGCTGTAACTCTTGGACAGCTGTTTGGTGGCCAGGTCTTGGTGCTGACATGGCCTCTGTCACATGGAAAGTGGAGAGGTTTGGGCTGCTGAGGGGAACAAGGGCTTCTCTCAAGCAGCTGTGCCCTGTTTTACACATTCACTAGGCGAGTTGACTGTGAGGGGACCCCAAGAAGGTCTAATAATTTTGGTAATCTTCTTCCACTCTGTTCCATTCCTCTTTTCCCTCTGCCCTGCTAGAAGAAACGACCCTCCTTAGCTCCTGGGATGGAAAGCTCTAGCTCCCTTTTAATGGGAGGGAGCTGTCTCTGTTGGAGTGTGACTCTTTATTGCTTTCGGTGCTTTCCATGGTGCAAAAGCCCCCCCATTGCCTTCCTCCTCTTCAGCAGGGGAGCAATGGCCAGGAGGTGGTCAGCCTCCGGCTCCCTAGAGGTGGTCCTGTGCCCATAGTGAGAAGTTCTCAATTAAGTGTTCTTTTTCCCCCTAGTATTGTGCTCTTTACCTGAGCCCACGAGTTCTGACTTCCACCCCATGGCCTCTAATGTCTGTCAGCTAAAGCCAAGTGGGCGCTTGTTGGGTTGTAATGGACTGAGTGTGAACTTATGCCTTGGTCCGAAAGCCCTTATCCCACCTCTGTGTTTCTGTTCTGCAACAGGAGTTCTCCGGGGCGATTCTCCGAGATCCCTGGTCCTTCCTCCACACTCCAATGTGCAGCGGAGTTCAAGCAGTTTGCAGCACTTCTCCAGAGCCCCCCGGCACACCAAAAGGCACGTGGATCAGAGACACTGACACAGATGTGCTGAGTGCTCCAGTTCTCTGACTGGGAACCCTTACTGCCACTCGCAGGCACGATCCAGCAAGCCACCCTGTCCTTGGCAGTGATCGAGTTGCTCCAGCACAGGGACTGTGCTGAGGCCATTCTCAGTTCCTGCATTGCACAAACTGGGCTTCCCAGTGCTCTCTTTGTTTTTTAATTGAAGTAAATATTTGCATTTAAGTATTTATTATTGGCATTTTGCATTTCCTCACCCAGATTCTAGTGCCGTGTGATTTTTTTTTTTTTTTTTTTTTTAACAGACTTCTTGAGAGATCTTTGGGGTAGTCTGAAAATATGTAGAAGTCTGAGCAATTCTGGAGCTCCTGCCGAAGGGCGATAATGTAGATTATGCACTGGCAGCCAGGTGCTGGAGTGAATGGCTTGTTACAGGCAGGAAGACAAATATGAGGAAGAGGACAGAGAACTTATTATGAGCCTCATTCTGTTTTGTAAGTTGTCCATGCTGCTTTCTCCTCTGAATTTATTTGGGGTGATCTAATATGGTTTAGCTTCATGGGCATTTGGTAGCTGCACATTTCTGATAAGGAGAGGTTTGAAAAGGATTGGTTTTGCAGGAGCATTCAATGGTTTATGCAGCTCCAAGGCAGTGCTGTGACAGTCAGTGTGTGTTGCTGTTTTTAGCAGGTGTGATGGCTATTTTTCTCCTAGATTTGACCCAGGTCAAATTCAGTTACCTGTGCTGCAAACACATCAGGCAAGGGCAATCCCCCAGTCATTTCCAAACAAATGTCTGGGCTCTTGTAGGCTCTGGACAGAGTCATGGTTTCTGCCATCCTTCTGGTCTTTGGACCTCGGTCTATCTGCTTTCAGGTTTAACTCCATTCCTCCTCTCCCAGCCTCTGTTGGCCACAGTCTGACCTAGAGGGCACAGGACCAGGACAACCTCCTGAGTGGCTTGCCACGGGTGCTGGGAGCAGAGCATGGCAGGCAGCGTGCAGGTTGGAGGAGGAAGAGGCCTGGACCTCTCCTCCCAGATCTCATCCATGCTTTCCTTTCTCCTCCTCCTGGCCAATGCTTTGCTCTCTCCTTTGCCAGTGCATGTTTTTCTCTTATTCCTTCTTTTTTGCCCATTCCAGGTCAAGTCTTATCTCTTCCTTTTGGTGCTGTTTCTATGGCTCTGAGCTTTGCCATGTCACTTTGCTCTCGTTTTGGAGCTGGCTGGAGAGAAGAGGGTGCTTGTCCTGGCCTGAACCTGGACGGATGAGCTGAATGGCATTGCTGGTTGTTTTAAGCTGATCTTGTCCTCAGCACAGCAGTAGTCTCTGGTGGGCTGTGGTGGCTCACATGTCTCCAAAGACAGTTTGGTCACATGCCTGCATCCTTCAGAGCATCAGCCTCACTGGATCACTAGATCAATTTGCCTATGAAGCTGTAAAATTTACATAATTTCTCCCTCAGGGCCCACAGTTCACACTGTCATGTTCTGTGCTGCCTTTCCCATGGTGTCCATCACCCCAGAGAGCAGGAGCAGCTCTGGACAGGGCCGAGGTAGGGAGATTAACTGTGAGTGCCAGTGCTCATGAAAATAGCTTGTGTTGTTCCCAGAAGAAGAAAAATCCCTTCACCCAGATGTCCTGGCCCCGTGTTTGAATAGTAACATTAGATGTACAAAGAGAGACACAAAGTACTCTGCAGGTTTGTTGTCAAAAGAACTGTCTAAAGCACTCTTGGGGATAAAAGCTGGCACTGAGACAGAAGCAACAGTGTCGTACCTTATGGGAGAAACCAGGCGAGGAGAAAAGAGAATTTCCTTTCTTTTCACTGCCACTTTAGTAGATTGTCTGTGTCCTTTGGTGCCTGAGGCACAGCAGAATAGAGGCTTAGTTGAAGGGCTGACATTTGGGATAGAAAGAGAAAATTATTAATGTTACTTAGGCATGGCTGTAGCTAAGCATTGCCTCTAAAACTGTCAGTCATCTCTTGTTGTAGGGAGAATGGGCTAGATCAGACCCCAGCTGACATCCAAAGAGGTGGTTTGTGTTTTATGGTGCAGACGTGCCCGTGGAGGTGGCTGAATTCCAGCCAGACTGCTCTGAAAAGTCTTCCCAGCCTCCCTGTGCATCCTCTGTTCTGTGAAGGGGTCAGAGAGACCGTGACTTCTCACCCTCGCTGCCCTGTTACGTCATTGGGTTTGCAGCTCCCTGGTGGTTTCTCTGCTATGCTTTGTCTAACAGCATCGTTAGTTCACTCCTCACAGGCGTTTGTCCTGCGCGGGATCCATCTTCCCTCTCAAACTGACGCATATTTACCTTGTCTGGCATGCAGCTCTGGAGCTGGGATGTGTTTTCCTAGCCTCATACAGGTGTTTAAAGCCTTTTCCTTGTATCTCTGCTGCCTGCAGGATACTTTGTACAGTGCTGTGGTTTGGATGTAATCTTTGTACGTTCTTTTTATTTTACTACAGAGCTAGTAAGTACATTTTTAGAGTGCATGGGCTTTACTGGGACAAAGGATGCTTGCCTGGGTCCTGTGTTGGGGGTAACCCTGCGTTTGTACCATCTTATTGGTTTTAAGCACAGGCAGACAAACCTTTCTATGTGACTCAGGAACTGCAGACTGAAGTCTCATGCTGGGGACAACATTTTAATGCTGGATGGGATACTTCTAGCCCTGTGCATCAGTTTCTCTGGTAGAGATGGTATGAAAGATTGGAAACTCATGGAGGAGTTTCAGGAAAGCTGGTTCCTAAAACCCAGCCCTTAGCCTCTGGGTGCATCTGGCTGAGGTCTCGGTGCCCAGAATGCCCCAGGGATCCCCGTGTGTCGGGCATCTCCATGTGTTGCGACTGTGACCTTCCTCCTAAATGTGGCTGAACGCTGAAGCCTTGGATGGTTGCTCAGATGTGCTCTGGCAGCAGCAGCACCCACCAGCTCTCCTTTTGTACGGGACAAAGCACTTTGCAAGGTAAGGATGTGTCAGGGCATTGGGAGGAGATGGGAAAAGCCGAGCTGATAACAGGATTAGGATATATGGGATGGTCTTGGAGAGACCTGCTGATCCCATGGGCAAGCAGGACATTGCTGAGCAGTTGTTAGAGCTGTTTTCATTTTGTTGTGTTTTCCTCTGAAATTTGAGTTGAAGATCTTGGCTACTTTCTAGGCCCTTTCTCCTGCAAATTTTAATTAAAAAGAGTAAGTGAGTGACTTGGGTCTCTGACGTGATCCCTTATTAAATTCACTCTCACAGACTTGCTTTGATTCAGTCAGAAATACTTAATGAGAACTTACTTACCTGATGGGAGCTCATTGCCTTAAGGCTGGGTTGATGTTTGAGCCTGGCACAGCCACCACGGAGGTGGGGTCCCTGTGAAGCCAGCACTAATCCTGTCTGGCATCAGGGGAACGCAGAGGACGCCATCTGTGCCAGGTCATCGTTAGATGTCTGGGCCGTTACTAATGGAGCTGTGAATTACTCTCGCTTTGTAGGGTTGCTGGATGAGCCTTGGCTGGTTGTGGGCCGTGTGCTGACTTCAGGGGAGAGCCTGTTTCTCCTTTAAGAAACTGGGATTTAAGTGCCATGAATTTCTCCACTCTTTAGCCTTACCTTCCCTCGGCAAGCAAAATCATGCCTGTTTGGGATGAGTAAATGTACTGTGAAGGCTGCAGCAGGAGAGCTGGGCTTTGGACCCTGCTGTGCCACCCTCCCTGGGCACCGACACCAGGGCCAGCCTGTGAGAGGTACCGCAGCGCTGGCGCCGGGTCTGCTGATGCTCTCTTTAAAACCAGCTGGCTTCTTCAGCTTGCTAAAAGCCTGCAATCTTATTCTCTTCAGTACAAGTAAATTGATTCATACTCCCAGACAACTTACTTACATAAACATTCAGGCCAACTTCTCCACCAATAAGAGACATTTTTTTTTTCTTTAAAATCTGGCACTTTACTTGTGTCTTAGTTGAAAATCAAAGTGTCCGCTAGCTCTCTTGATGTGCTAGGCAGGCTGGTGGGATCTCCCAGTAGCTATTTAGGGTTGCTCTGTGTGTCCAAAGCAAGAACTGGAGGTACTTAGGTGAGAAACTTGCTAAGAAAAATGGTTTGTAGCAGCAAATTTCCTTCCAGAAGACTATGGGCTTCTGCTTGTGATGCACCATGAGCTCCATTGCCCAGCTGCATAGTGCACAGGTGAGAATTACAACGGGAATAACTAACGAAGCAATAACAATAAGCATTAAATTGTGCGTTTTCCTTCAGTAGCAGCTCTGCTTCTCTACACAGCTGTGTCTTTGGCCCCAAGCCTTCAACACGGTATTTTGTGGGATGGGACTGCACTGGGTCAGGCACGAGGGCTTGGTGGTGCTCAGGTGAGCAAGCCCTTCAGCCCTTGGCAGCTGTGTTTGCTACCAGGATGCTCCATGGGGATCGAAAGGCAAAGGTGTGCTGGGGACGGCTGGAGCTGATCCCGAGGCGTTATAAAGCAGCCATAGGTGCTGGGCAGCGCTGCTGGGGAAGGACAAAAGCAACTGCTGCTGCCCCTTCAGCTCACAGAAACAGCAATCCCAACTTGAGTTGTTCTTTTGGGATTCGTGGGCTCAGAGGCTGACAGGACACTAACTGGGTTGTTGGCAGGCTTTCTAGGAAAGGAAAGGGAGTGGGACCTTCCCCAGGACTCTGTGCCGTAGCTACAGTGCCTTCCCAAGCTTTCTGCTGGAGTGGAGCTAGTAGTGGTACAGCCACCGAAAGATATTTCACAAACGTGTCAGTTTTGGTGTCTGTTCTGTAAAGATTGGCTTCAACCACTTTCTTTACTAACTCTTTTCCTTCCTTTCCAGCTAAACCCCATCCTGGTTTTCCCTCCGGTGACAGCAGCAGGCACTAAGCGTTGCACACAGTTGCTATCTAGTGGCCAGAGGAAGGTAGTGGATGCATTTTTCTCTGCTAGTTTTGTGCAAGAGGGACTGTGCTACTGAGATACAGGCAGGAATCTGTTACATGTATTCATGCAAATCGTCAGGGTTAGTGCTAGTTTTCGTGGGTTAGCTGTCGGAAAGTTTTTTTTGTTTGATGGTGCAGTCACTATAGAGGACTAAATTATTTAAGCTACAGTCCATTGCACTTGTAGACTGCATAGCTAAGGGACTTTGTAGTAACTAACAGGGGTTTGATGTGCTTGAAGCTACTGGAAGCAGAGCAGGGACAAGCCACATTACAAACTAAAAACACTGGCAATGTAATATAGTCAACATTTTATTATAAAACCCTCTAAAGCGCCACTTTATAGGTCACTGTTACAACAAAGGAAATGCCTTGAGTTAGGAAAACAATGGGGACACAGAGACATTGTTTAACGGTCCTTGTCTGGGGACTGTGTGTGCTCAGGACTCGCCTACATTTACCATCCCCAATGGAGATGGCCCAGCAGGCCCGCCAAAGCTGACTGGGCTGCGGTGCGGAATGCAGAGCTGCTCTCGGCCATCGCTGTCTCAGTACCACTGTGAAATGTCTGGACAACTTCTGGAGGATGACAGCGGGGTGAATGATGAGGGCATGGTACTACACATACGTTTAGGGTGTAGATAGGGTCTCCTGCCATCTCATGATGGGCAAAACAAAAGCTTCATGGTGTCCATGGCCTCCCTGTGCTTTGGAGAGAAAAGTCCCCTGGGTCCTGAACCAGAAGCTTCAGTGGTTTATTTGCATGCGCTTTTCCTATGTGCAAACCTTGCACGGGGACACGCCTGACAGCTGGGGCCGATGAACTCCTCCTGAGGCCTGGGATGAGCAAATTCCTCCATCTGCACAACAGCAGAGACTTTAAAAGTAAAAAAAATGGGAGTGAGGGCACCTCTCTTGCCTCCAGGATACCCTGACCAAGTGCTCTGTTGCACCCCAGCTTGGTGGTGAGCAAGCCCGGAGCCCCTTGGTGGCACATCCTCACTCACCCCAGTGCCACCAGCAGCTCCAGGTGTCACAGCCCTGTGCACCCCCCCAGCTGTTGGGCCTTTGTGCGAAGGCGGTGCATCCCTTTAGCGGTGGCCTGTTAAAGGTTTTCAAGGGTTAGGAAGGTACATTTTGCCTGGCTGTATTTACCTTGGCTCTGGCATGATGCTCATCGGTGTAGCTGCAGGACCCCAAGAACAGGTGCTGCTTTAGCTTTGCAAGGTTGGAAAACAGCTGCAGCCCCCACACAGTCAACCCCGTTACTGCGCCTGGGCTCCAGGGCTGAAGGACCATCAGAGGTGTCTCCAGGCCATCAGACATGACAGCAGTTTACAGGGAGGAGAGGGTGCATGCATTTCTGACACCCCCCTTCAAATTTCAATGTCTGTAAGTTTAGCAGTCCCAGATGTCCAACATTTTTCATTAGAAAGCTTGGCTAGGGCAGAGAGGGGTGGGTTTTGTGGGCCACACTGCCAGGGCCCAAAGACTATATTAAGTTTAATAATTTGGAAATAAGGGTGACGGCACCAAGATGGCCAGCAGCCCACCAGAGACACGGTGGTGCAGCCTCACCCACTGGACCTGGAGGAGAGCCCTGCCCATGCGGAGGGGCCCCTTTTGCACGGGGATGTCTTCAGCAGCTGGTACAGCTGGGGAGGTGGCTTGGCTGGCCGTGGGTCTGTGGGGACCAGAGAGCATCAGCAAAGTGGTGCTCACAGCTAGGACAGGAGCACGGGGATGGCTTTACCTGCCCTCCCCTTGGAAAGGGCAAGCCCCGAAGGGTGCACTGGGATCCAGCTTCCCCAGCCAACAGATTGAGCAGGCCTGGGCCTTTGATAAATTATTAACAAGCATTCAAAAATTTTTTTTTTTTTTTTTTTTTCCAAGAACAAACCCCTCAGATGAAGTAGATCAAGAAAATTAACTGAATCTGCTTGGCAGATCTTCTTTGCCCAAAGCTCTTGGTGCTGTCAGTCTGTAGCACAGCTTACAGCATGAGGAGGTGAACAGGGATCTTTCTTGCTATTCTGGCAAATCTGCAGCAGGCTGGTAGGAGCAAGCACATGCTGGGCTGCATAGGGACACCGATTAAAAATTCCCTGGACAGGCTGCTGTGTGCTTCTCATTCATGTCTCAAGCATCGCTCAGGCATGGGTAGCACCCTTGACTGAAGGCTGGATGATCCACAGCTGAGTGGTGACTGGCAGCAAGACAGGTGAGACTTCAGTTAACTGCAATTTGCCACGACAGGTTGAAAACCACCAGGGTATAAAGAATAGCGGAGGCCCCTTCTGAACCCACTACTGTCACTAATATAGAAACCTTAATAACTCATTGATAAACCTTCAGAGTAGAAATACACAAAACACCCCTATGTACAGTAACATTCTCGTTTACATCAACTGGGTTAGGAATTTGATGCAAGGATTGCCACTGGTTGTTATTGTTTTAGCTACGTGATTGGGACTTGTCTGGAAAGAGCAAGATCATTTGGGATAATTTGTATCGGCAGCTGTTGGCTCCATTGCTGCGTTTGAGCAGTTGGCGCGACGTGGAGGAGGCGCTTGGTGTGTGGTTGTGTTGCACACCCAACCTCCACCTACAGATGATTGAATCCCCTTGGGCAACTCCAGTCTTTAGTCCATCTCTGAAAAACGTGGTTCTAACTAGCTCCCTTCTTCTCCCATTCCTGCCAAGGAATAAAGGCAAATTAGTCAAAATGCAAATCTGGCAAGCCACAGTAGCCATAATGTGCACAGGATCAACCCAATCATCTGGTACCCGAGTGTTTTTGGCCACAGGGTGGGTCAGGGATGTCTCTCTGTTACAAGCAATACACATATTTATTCATTTAAATCGCAGCCAGGGCAAGCCCAGGTGAAAAGACCAGAGGAAAACCAGGCTGGCCTGATCTGAGTGGTGCTCGGTCAGGGGTGCTTCCCAAACCAAGACATGAGACCCCCCCCTTCAGCCCCATCCCACCACAGCCAGTCTGCTCCACTGCTGGGAGGGAAAAGCAGCGGCTGTCCCGGATGGATTTATCTCTGGTACCAGTCGGCACATTACCTTAGCTTTCTGTAGGACTGTTCCCTTCCCCGTCACCATGACGGATAAAGGCCGGTTTTTTAAAGCCGTTGCTGAATTGACTGGTGAGTTCTCTGTGCTATTTGCTGGACTGGCACTTTTTGCCTGCATCTACAATAAAAATAATAGAAATCGTGATGACTTCAGACTACTGAGAGAGATTGCTGCCTTTCCCTACCATCTCCTAGAAAAGCTCAGCAGTCACAGCCCACTTGCGCCGAGATGTGTTTTTCAGTGACGTGCCGATTTTGAAACCCCACCAGGATGTGTGTGTGTGGTGTGTTTGGGTGCTGAGGACTTGAGCAGAGGTACGGAGCAGGGCTCAGGCGGTGACCATCTCCATGTTGTGGGAACCATGTTCCCAGGAAGGAATTTAGGTGCCTGAATCTCCCCCTCAAAACCACCCCTTGGGTCAGCTGAGCGCAGGAGCTGGGCCCAGACCTGCGTGGCCCTGGATGGTGTTGCTCAAGGTCCCACAGGGAAATGCAGCCGCTCTCCTGAGCCCCAGCCCCCTTTCACCTCCCCATCGCTGCTGTTACCTCATTATATTAATTTTTAATGTATATTATATAAAATAATTAACGTAATACTTAGATTATATATTATCTATAAATTTTTATAATGTTACCTATTATAATAATATTGCTATTAATTATTATGTAATTAAGCAGGCTGAGACAGTGCTGCCAGAAAGCTGCTGTGCATCCCAGGGGTGCCCCCCACGTACCCGGGGGGCTGTGTTCTCCAGGTGCGTGGTGTCCACAGCAGTGCCCAGCGTCACAGGGCCAGACTCTGCCTTCTTCAGGTTCTCCTTCACCTCCACCAGGCTCAGTTCCAGGTCCACTCTCTGACTCTCCTTCCTTTTGCACTCTTCTTCTATCTCCTTCAGCCTCTGCTCCAGGACCTTGTCTGCGAAGGGAGGGATTGCTCGGTGTGGGCCAGCTCCTGGGTGGCCAGTGCAGAGCTGGGGTGGACACCAGGCACTGGTGGGAGCTCTGCACGGCACCTCCTCAGCGTGCAGCTCTGGGGGGCTGCAGGGGACTTGGGGAGCTCGTGAGGGGAGCAGGGATTGGAGCATGTATTACTCCTGTACATTTTCCTTGTATCTGGCCCCAAAGGGACCGTGACAGAGCGAGCTCTTGCTTGAGTGTGATTTGGGCTACGTGGTTTGTCTCAGAGCGCCAGGTCTCCCCACTGCTGGAGGTGCAAAGCCCATTCTGGTCCCAGGTGGGCTAGGTTCATCACCTTCTCCTTCCCTGTGGTCCCACCTTGGCTCATTTCCATGCATCACCCCTTGCCCTGCTCTACCTGTGCTGCCTGCAAGCATTTCCTTCAGCTCCCGCCTCTCCTTGCGCAGTTGGATGAGCTGAGCCCGGATTTCGTCCTTCTCCTTCTCCAGCCGCTCCTTCTCCTCTGTAAACCGCTTCACCTCCGCCTCCGTCCTGTTCTTGCCCAGCTTGGTTTCCACTGCTGCTGCTGGAAACACAACCCATCAAAACAAGCTCAGCCAGGGAAAAAGTGGGAGGGAAAATGTTTTTAGGAGCTTGGAAACAAAATGGGTGAGGCTTAGGAAGGTCACCAACCAGGAGATGCATCAGGCCCCTCCTTGGGCACCACAAAGCCACGACAGAGCAGGGCACAGCTCACGCCTGGAGCACCACCTCTCCTCGGGCACCCACCGGGCGCAGCCCACTCACCCGGCAGCGGCAGCTTGGGCCGGTGCGCGGGCACCAGTTGGGGACTGCCCGCCGTCACTGTGCCCGCCGGCAGCTCAGGGGCCGGCTGGGGGAAGGCGATGTTCTGCTGCTGTGTCTGGATTTTGATGGCGGGCATCCGTGGTGACGCCTCGTCGGGCTCCAGCTTCTCTGGTTGTTTCTGGGGGAGAAATGAAGGGGGATGATGTTGGAGGGGGGAACTGGCTCGTTGATTAAGCCTAGCCCCGCACCACAGCTCAGGACAGTACCTGCTCCGAGGTCTCCATCGCCTGACTAGAGGGCTCAGCTTCCTGAGCCGCGAGGGCTGTCTCGGCTGTGCCCTCTGCTGCAGCCTTGTTGGCAGCCCTTTCTAAAGACGGTGAGCCAAGGGGTGAAGGCTGGCACGACTTCTTGCCAGCACAGTGTAGGAAGGACTTCACTGGGGTGAGATCCAGGTACACTCTGTCTTGGTCTCCCTCCAATTTGCTCTCACTCTTGGGTACTTCTTCCTGCAAAAGGAGAATGTTCCCCTGAAAAGGGACCATCTGCTGCAGCCAGAAGTACAGGAAACATCTCACTGCAGAGCAGCAGCATCTCAGGCAATCTGGAGTATTTTCCATAAACCTTAGAGGACCTAAAACCCCATTCTCTAAGTCATTCCATACAGGGCTTTTTGGTGTACTGAAGGAAAGGCTCCTGCTGCTCTCCTTCCATAGGTCTTTCCAATGGTAGCAGCAGCCCCATGCAAGGATCTCACACTGTTGTACAGCTAGCAACCCCTGCCAGATTCTTTGCCCTTCCCAGGGTAACAGTCCCATCCCCAGCACGGCCCATCTTTCTTGTCCTTGCACACAGGACTTGCTCTCACAGGCATCAAAAGGAATTTTGATAGACCGGGCTCCAAACAATCCACTATCTATCACCAAATAATCCATGCTGCTTGCTGACGGAAACTGTGGGATTTTATCCCAGCTGCCTGAGGATCCCTTCAGCACCTTGCTGGAAACCTCTCTCTCATTCCTTAGCAACTCCCCTCCAGCACCCACTTCTGCCCTTTTGCAAAAGCCTGGATTTCCCCAGGGGCTGGGAATCCCCTTTGCCGCAGTTTGAAACCCTCCCCTTTCACTGCTAGAGACTGCCGCTGGCCAGATGTTTGCCCATGGGCTCCACAGAGCTCGCTGCAGCGGGGCAGCTGCCTGCGGCACCGGGCGTCTTACCGCAGGCAGGTCTGGCAGATCCACATCGTCGTACAGCTCCTCCTGCTGCATCCTGCCCTTTGGCAGGTTGTCGATATAGGCGTTGGGCTCAGAGTACTTCCTCTGCATTAAGCTGCGAGCAGACAACGGGACAGCCCATCAGGAGGGATCGGTCTCGCTGCGCGGCCGCGCTGTGCTGCATTTTGGGGCATCTGAACACAGCGGTCCTGGGGTCTGGGCAGGGCCACATGGCCAGATGCAGGAGACGAGAAGGCAGAGCCGTGCAGCAATGCGATCACTGCTCCTGTTGCCCATTAAGCAGCACCCACCGGAGTGGGGCTACGTTTCTCCTCAGCTCTTCCCTTTCTCGCCCAGCCCTCGGGCACAGCACCGCAGCAGCACAACCGCCCTGCCCCAGCGGCACGGTGAACCGCGTGGCTGGGTGCCCATGGCCTTGCACCCCCAGCCGAGCCCACCCCACCAATCTGCCTTTGCAAAAGCCACCCGGGCATGTGCCCCTAGCCCCATGGCAAGCTGCAGCTCAGGTTAGATGCGTCACGGTGGGACAATGACAAGCGCTCTCCTGTCCTGCACTGAGCTTCCAAAGAAAGCGACTGAGCTGCAGCTGCGAATTTACCACCTATTCCCACGGCAGCCAACCTCCCGCAAGTGGAGGGAGCCCCGCTCCGGCTTGCTTCCCCTCCGCCAGGCCCTGCAGCCCCATGCGTTACCGCTGACGTACAAGAAGGAGTTCTTTGCGGCGCTCACAATGCAGGAAACCCGGTCAGCATCCACATAATCATAGGTAAAGTCCTCTGGGTCTGTTTTCGAACCTGACTCCGACAAGAGGAGGCCCAGCCAGTGGCCCATTTCTTCCGAGGACTTTGCCTATGAGGTGATCAGACATAATACAGGTTGCACAAACAGTTTCTCTGCGCTCCCAAGGCTCGTGCAGGCTTAGCCTTGGGTAGGGAAGTATGCTGGCAGTCATCTGGGCTTGCCAGGGGGAATATGAATGGGCAGGTATTTATATTAAACCTGAGACTGCATTAAAAGAAGAATGAAGTACCACTTGGTGTATGGACTGATTAGCAAATTTGGAATAGATGAATGCAGCTCTTTGCTTAACTCATTCCTAAAATTTCTAGTCAGTCTCCATTTTCCTTTCAATGGTGATCAATTCAGCTGCCTGCAAGAGCAAGAGAAGTCTCTGGGGCTGGAGATGCTGGCGGGGAACTGGTGAGGAAAGCGTGTGGGTTTTATTTTGCACCAGCAGAGCGCAGCAATGGGATTGCCAAACACAGACGCGCAGGGAGACCCGAGCACACCAGGGAGCCTGTGAGTTCCTTATGCCAGAGCCCAAACCCCTTCCAGGGCTGTTTGCACAGGGGAGAGGGGAAGGGGTTAAAGTGGGATCAGAGAACATCAAAGAGAGCCCCTTCCTTTAACATGGTCAGTACCAAATCGCCAGCTGCAGTGAACAGTCTGACGTTTTGCAAAATGAAGAGTTAAATATGGTGCCTTGAAGCCAGCTCTAGCAAACAGCCACTTCACGGCAGTGGGGGATTTCTACCTGAAGCAAGAAGAAGTGGGCTGATGCAGCCATCTTTTGCTTTGATTTGAGGAGTCAGAGCAGTAAGCACAAAGTAAAATTCAGGGTAAGTGAATCCCAAACTGGAAAGTATATTTTAAGCTTTCAATCTGTTTTTTTTTAGCAGAGACTTCAGTCCCTGGGAAGCCCGCCAGCCTGTGCATCGAGTCTGACATCCCAACAAAATACAGATTCTTCCATTCACAAAATGTAAATTTTCCCAGCACCTCTTCTTCACATCTGTAATTAGGCAAAATTTCTTAGACACAGACATACCCTAAATCAGAAGCTAAACAAAAACACCTTCAAACTTCATGGCAGGCCCTGGAAGGCAGTTGTTTAGCTATAAATATTCCAACCCACTGGAAAAATACAGGAAATTGCTCACATTGTCCACCTCCTACTATAATCACGCTGTCGTCAGAGGGAACTAAGATTAGAGATAAACAGTCCTGGATGCAGGCAAAGGAAAGTAACAGATGGAGATGAATTCACTTGCACTTTCAGGGGCAGATCTGCGATCGGTTTACTTGGGATGCGTGACCCATGGCTTTGGGACTCTGTTTTCAGAAGAAGTAGTTCTCTGTTCCTCCTAACCACAGACTTAAACCCCTGAAGTGGCATTCCTCTCATCTAACATTAACCATCTGAAATGCATCCCAATAACTTAATCATCCAAGGTTATCCTATAGTCAGTGGAGAGAGATGGGCACCTCCAGAGGACCCTTCATCCCATCCTAAGATGAGTGCCTAAGATGAAGGCTGAATGGTCCTCTGGAGGCACCAGCATCAGACACAGCCTGGATTACCAGCTAGGTGGGACACCTTCTAGGTGACCACAGGCAGATGAACCAAAGTCCCACGCTTCAGACTCTGTTTTGCTGGACTGAGTGTTCTTCTGGAGGACCTCACCAGCATTTAGGCCTACTAAGACAGCCAAGCTGATGACTTACAGCAGAGCTTTCTTGGAGATATACACCCTACCTCCAGAATGACCCGTTCTTCCCCGTTGTGCAGGATGCGGAAGGAGTAGAGATGATCAGGGCTTGGCTCTGGGATAATTTCACAACCTGCCAAACTCAGGGGCTGCTGAGCCAGTTTGCTTCGGTTCTTGTCCTGGTAAAAATGGAGGTGACCGTCTTTTATCTGACACCAACGGGACTTCCACTGGCTGTTCACTAGCACATTCAGGTAACCTGCAAGCAAGCACAGGTTACTTAGGCACATTTTCAACCCCACAGGGAGAGGGAATCCGAACTCACTTGTGTGCATGGGGATGTCTGATGGGTAAGTTCCAAGATCACCACACAACACAAAGCCACAAGCAACGACAAAGCACAAAAACAAGCTGTCCTATCAATAGGAAACAGGGTGAAAAGGGTAAAAATCTGTTCAAAATGAGACCCTTGAAATTCAGGTTAGGTTTGGAGCAAGTTGGCTGCAGATAATTGGACAAAGTTGGTCCCAGACGGTGAATACCAGCTGACCCACACAACTCTCTCCCTGCTGACTCCCACACCCTGGGCTGATGCCCAGGAAGAGCAGCATGGATGCATTCTGTATGCATGTCTGGTATTACCTGCCCTTCCTCGAGGGCCACCCTGCGAGCTATTGCTTGCTCTTGCAAGGCACACAGTCACCTTAGTGTGTAAGAGGCACCACAATCTGCATGGATTTACTGGCACGGACCAAGCAGAGTGTGGCCTCTTTGCCTCCCCCAGCAGGACAGCCTGGCACATCTGCATTTGAGGAGGGTGATGCCTGGTGCTCATCCTGCCCTGCACACCGAGATCCAGCCCTGAGACAAGTCCCTGCAGAGGGGCTCGTGCTACCGCTTACTTGAAGTCTCCAGGGATCTCTCTGGGCTATCCAGGGAGCTGGATTTTTTCCTCCCGAGGTTCATCAGGTTGCTCAGTTTCAGGCCAGTTGTGCTCTTCTTCTTAACTACCAGAAAAGAAAAAGATAAAAGACACATGCGTGGCTTTCCCAACTCACAGCCGTACACACAGCCTGCTGTCCCAGCTGGGTGTCCTGCCCCAGAGCTGCCCACACGGTCGTCCTGCAGCGCTGTGGCACGCACAGCCCTTGCAGGGGGCAAACCTGCGACTCAGGGACAGGCTGTAATAGTCCAAAGCCCAGGGAGATGATGAGCATGATGGCACCAGTAATCTCAGTTAAGTGATTTGCTGAAGATACTTAATCTATATTGCTTTAAACTTGGGTTAGTTCTGACCAAACGCCAGTCGCTGCAGGAGCTGTGGGAAGGCTGTTTGCACAGGTCTTGCTGTGCGGGTGCCAACCTCCCTTCACTGTCTTACACTACAAAGAATTGAATTAAAAAAGCATTACCCATAAATATTTACTGCATTCAAGTATTTTCCTTTCTAAAAGAAGGACTTGAGGTGGGGATGGGGAAAGCTTATGCCCAAAGAGCCTCTTCAGCATTTTCCTACTGAGCACATCAGTCACTCTGTGAATACGGCTGTGTAATCATCAGGTAATCCTGCTAAGAAATCAAGTTGGCTATTTTTAGTCCAGATTTTCCTTCCTGCTATTTTAACAAAATGATGAAGTCCTAATGTAGAGGGACTCAGCAGCCGAGCTCCATCTGTTGGGTGACTCCAGTGAGTCCTCAGCATGGATTTCTCTTTCCCTCTCTCCGATATATAGATGGGTCCCACCATCCATCTAATAAAGCATCTCCTCTTTTAATACACTTACCTGCCCCATCTTATAGATGGGGAATGCATCATAAAGCCCAGAGTTGGATGCCCTAGCGTGAAGGTGTAACTCTCCCATTGGAGACAGCTCAGCATTTCACACAGGTACTCCAAGTGTCTCTGCAGACATCTCTGAGGAAAGTCACTTAGATTGCATTTATGCCATCTCAAACTGTCCCAAAGTGACTTGCCCAGAGTCACGCAGGGTCTCTGTGGTAAGGCGGGTATCACGCCTAGGTTTCTCAAGCCCTATCCTAACTGCTGAGAAATCCCAACATCCACCTGTCAGTTCATTATGGAAAAAAGCACTGAAATCAAATTCACAGGCAGTGAATTCACACGCAGCTTTCACCCTGCATCAGGCCAGTTTGAGGTGGCGGTGGCAGAAGAAGCTACAGAAACCCTCGCCACATGCAGGGTCGATGGCCCCGTTCCCCTGTCGTTCCCAGGGTGAGGTTTTACCATCTTTTGGCTCAGCTGTCTCTGGGTGGCCGTCCGTGCTGCTCCCGCTCTCGGAGGCTGCAGAGTACCTCTCGGATACATCCACCTGCCAACGAGCACCAGACACAAGCTCCACAGATGCACGTGACCCATTCCTCCAGCCAGCACCCGCCGCAAGTGCCTTTTTTCCCCTTCCTAAATTACGAGGTCCCACCCTCTCCAAAGCAGATGCTTTCACACAGACATCTCCCGCCTGCCCACTCAGGCTGTGCCCTCCACATTGTTTTGGAGCCCGGCATGGGCAGATCCAGCACATGAACCACCTTGGCTGGGCTCACCGCTGAGGTGACGCGGTGGCACCACCGGTGCCACCCTATGGCCTTCCTGCCCTGCAGCCTGGCTGCTGGGGGCATTTGCCAGTCCCCGTAGGAGGGCATGGGCAGAGGAACTGGCCAAGTGCCCAAACAGGTCCATTTTGGGTGTCCACCAGAGACTTATGAAGGTTTCTTTCTCTTCCCACTGTTTTGGAACAAGCTGCCCCCCGGGGACTGTCACCTAAACCTGGACTAGGGACTGGCCCAAGCCCTGGCTTCCAAGGGTCTATGTCCCTTCCAAAGCTCTTGGTGAGCACAGCTGTCCCGTTGAATGAGAGAGTGGCTGCTGCCCTGTATGGAGGACAGCCCAATGCTGAGTCAGTTTTGGGGGAAAGATGTGGCAACAAAATTAAGATTGCAAAGGACAATTAAGATTGTTCCAATAATGCTCCTTTTCAGCAGAACAGGGGTCTGGTTACACTTATATCAGTCTTTGCTCAGATAAAATTACTGCGCCTACAACTATTATTTACTAAAGGTCCAGGGTGGAAAAGCCTCAGTGATAGTTCTCTCTGTAGAGACAAGGTATACCTTTGGGTAACTGAGACGCTGTGAGTCTGGGATGTACTGGTTGCCTTCACTGCCCCCTTCGCACAGCAGACTGCTGGTCTCCTGGATTACCTGTGCAGAAGGGAAAGCCACAGCCTGTGAGAGAGCTGCAGTAACGGGACCGATACTTCTCCCCCACCCAGGACAGGCAGAACCACAGCAGCCTGGGAGCGCCATGGTTTATGCTCCCTGCGGCCCCAGGGACTTTCCTGGTGTTGCAGCAGGCAGCCAGCAGAAACTGCCGGATCCAAGTCAGCCGGGGAAAGGCTGCCAGCAAAGGCAGCCCTGGCGCCTTGCAGCCCCGCTGCTGCCCCAGGCTCCGCAAAGGCTCCTTCTTCCGCTGCTGTCTCAGGGAAAGGGCCACATCTCCCCCCGTTCTCAGCCAATTCATGTTGGGCACCCACCCCAGACATCCCTCCTGCCGCAGCAGCTGGGCTGGGAGGTCCCTCCGCAGCCCCCTGCGCGCAGGAGGCAGCAGGGAGCTGCAGGAAGAAGCTATCGCAGGACATGAAAATGAAGTGGTGTATTTGTATACGAGCTTGCAGTGAGGAAGGGAGCCAGAGCACACAAGGACAGGACTGAGATAAGATATGGTCTCCCAGCAAAGCCAGTGTAGAAGCATGGGAGCGCCAGCAGGGCAAGCCCCGAAGGCATCACTGACCCTGAGCCACTGCTCTGCCTGGTCTTTACTCTGCAGCCCCAGCACGATGACATCAGCATTCATGGGGATGATCTTCAGCTTATGCTCTTTCTTTCTCACTTGCTTTTCCTTGTGAATGACAGTGCAGCCCAGCAAATTCACGTCAAGCTGAGGACTGTGGTCTTTGGAGCTCTTGTAGCACTGGGGAAGAAAGATGGGAGGGCACGTAAGAGGCTGAGGAGGAGCCTTCCCTCTTGCTCGCTGGCATGAACTCAACCCTAGAAGTGGCTCAGTGCAACCACACGCATTAAGTGCATTGAACACAAAAAGGTCCTATAGGTCCTACAAGGCTGCAACGTCTACACAGACTACACACAGGACATCTCTATATGTGCATCTATGTACATGCATATATAGTCTGAAATACCTCTCACAGATACTGCTAGAGGGTCAAGTATGTGGTTAGCCAGTGGGATAAGCATCCCTTCTACTTAACCACCTCAAAAGGTTTCCCCAAAAAGCACCTCTAGGTATTTTGGGATTTTGGGATTTTGGCCACAAATGTGCCCTTGTGCCCCCCTCAGCAGCCCCATGCCCACATCCCTTCTGAAAATGGAATGAGATCCCCAGACCTCTAGGACACAGTTTTTGAAACATTGCTTCTAGAGGTACTTTGCTTTTGCCAGCTAGTTAACATAGCCTGAGGTGCCACATCCCTCCCCAGCTCATGAAAATAGGTTGTTTTAGGCAGAGAGTGGAGGATCTACCCACCAGCAACCTGCCATCCTTGATAACACACAGCTGTTTTGCCCACTGTCCCAGCCACTTCTTTCTCCACAGGAATGCACAGATGCGGGCGTCCTTCATCAGCTCAATGGTGGCCTCCGTGGATGGCCACTGATGGGTTGCTGACTTGCCTTTGCTGCTCTCTTCTTCATCATAAGATTCATAGGAGCTACTAACAGCTTCACCATCTTCTATAACAAAAGCAAAGCTCTATCATTAAACACATTTCTAGGACAACTCTGAGCCTGTTGCTTGCCTTAGCCATGCTCACACATGCAAAAGCTTCCAGCGTAGGGACGTGTCTTTTGAGGCTCTCCTATAGGAGGGTAATCAATAGGAAAATAACCTTCATAGATCCTTTTTCCTTTCTAGCCCAATATTAACGTCATTGCAATGTTTTGTGCCTAATAGTCTCAGTTAGCAAACACTCAAAAGACACTTCTCAGTTGACCACAAATTCAAGAACACTCTCTTAGACATTTTCTGGTGTTTGCTGCTTTTTTTTCCCCCCAAAGATGCTTTTTCTACTTTCCACTTCAAGCCAAACACTCACAATTTTTAAGGCAACAGCAAGCTACAATCAGCCCTTGTCCTCTGAATGTCAGAAGTAAAAATGGTATTTGCGAGGCCATGCAGAAAGCAATGATCTATTGTATTTGAGATGTCATTCCACTTCCCCTTTCTGGGCTAACAGGTCTCTCTCTCTACTCAGCATCTAAGGGACAGCAAGGGGCTTTGAAGTCATACACTGTTGCAGCAGCAAAAATTAGTCATAAGAGGCAGCTGTAAATAATAGTAATCACATTTTTCATGTTCATTCTTAAATGGATTGCTACGTTATTAGGATGAATTGGGATTTTCAATACCCAGCTCTAATGTATTGTAGGTTATTGGAGTTTTCAGCTGATAGGAACAGCTGGTCATTGGTACCAGACTCATCAGAAACAATGAAAATGTTCCCACTGACTGCAGGGGAATTTGCAATGCTCTGCTGGCATTTACAGTACGGCTCTTATTTGCAAGGTAAGCTCACATAGCAAGATGGTAAGATTTAGGCAGGATCTGTGTAGGGTTTTGCATTCTTGTCCTACCAAACAGCACGGAAGAATATTGTTAAGTTTCTCTCACCAGAATTTAATCTAATTTTGATTCTCATTAAATCTTAATAGTCACATAAAAATAACATTATCACATTGGTGCAAAATAAAAAGAGGATAAGCAGCCAGAAAAGAGGAAAAAAAAAGCATTAGGAACTTCACTGAAGAACATTTCTTAAGTTGGGTTTATTTGTTCTTAAAATAAAAGGAACTGAGATGCAGTAACAAAGCTACAGCCTTACCCCCAGTGAAATCTCACTCTATAACATCCCTCAAGTGATCAAAGCTGCACCAATTAAACAAACTTATTAAAAAGCAAACACTCTCTTTCAAAGTCTCTGAATGGTGCTGAGAGCACACTACTGGCTCACCATCTCCATACCCTCAACATATTGGACTGTCCATCTTTTCTGGGAAAACGTTACCCCCCAATGAATTATCACTATGCAGACCTCGTCCACAGGCACCCTGGGCAGAAATTCAGACGGAGTAAGTGTGTTGAGGTTTCTCATCCCTAGAAATACCAAGAAGATGAACCTCTGCACTGCTAGGGACCCTTCCTTATGTAGCAGCAGCAGCAAGGAGTCCTAAGGGAACCTCATCTTCTAAATCTCCATCCTTGTCAACACGGGGCTATTGTTAACTGCCCCTCTGGCCCCTTTTGGGCATCTCTGGTGCCCCTCACCTAGGCATTAGGTCTCAGGCTGCCACCTTTCTCCTGGGGGAATAACATTTTTCTTCCATGCTCTCAGTGGGAGCCCTGGCTGCTCTTTTGTGCATCAAGCACAACCACAAGTGCCTCATGAGATAAGGTCTTCTCTACTTGAAGAGCTGCAGCCGTTGCTGGCCCAGTGACACTGCCACGACCTCAGGATGGAAAGGCATTTTCTAGGCTGTGTAGTTGGCAAACTGGGACAAACCTTGTTTGGGTGACTTGAGACAACACTGTCATCTCTACTAAGGCTCAATCCCACGTCATACAGCTCAGGCACTTCAGTACAAGGTCTCCATTTCCACCTACTGGCAGTTTCAACTAAGACCACACTTTTATCCTCTCATTGCCGTGACATCAGTAGCAGCCATGTTCTTGGATGTCTTTATCTAATCCACCTCTGCTTTCCTGTTCGTCTTCCCATGACCTCCCAGGGAGCTAAATCAATACCATGACGCAGGAAGCTCCAACCGTCTCGTATGCCAGAGCTGCCTCTGCCCAAGCAGAGCACCTTCAACATTTGCTGAATGGCTACTTGTCAATACAGCCAGCGTTACCACATATCAGCTCCGCATCAGTGGCCAGAACCAGGGGAATAAAAGCTAGGGAAGTTCTCTTCATTGTCATCTTGAGCATGGAGAAAGGCACACAAAAACGCCGCCTTGTGTGTATGGGCAGAGAGAGGGGAAAGGTGGTTACGCTCCATGCATGTAACAGGCAATACCAGGGGGAGGCATCTGATCATCTTTGCTAAGAGTGAGGGTTTCCAAAAAAAAAACCCAAAAAACAACAAAGCACTTCAGGTTTGGAAAGCATGCCATACCCATCGTTATTGTGGCATAAATAACGCCCTCAGTAACCTGCAACCCTGGCTTGGGTCCAGCCGCAGCAAGCCTACCAAAAAGACCTGCACAGTCAAAAGGAAAGAGAAAGGGAGACAAAGAGAGAAAGCCAGAGATAAGCAAATGCAGAGAACAAGGGCGTCAGTCCGGCTCAGCCCCGCACTCCCCCCTGGGCCGGTGAGGCTGCCCTGTCCCCACTGCCAACAGAGGAGCACACCATACGGTAAGACTTCAAACAGGGACATTTTCAACCCATCCCCTCAAACAAGGCAATTCCTTTTAAAACAGAGTCATCGTCATCATAATTAAAATCAGCCAGGGTAGATGAGCTGTTTTAGCCAGAATAATTATTGCTCAGTTGGCAGTCACGTTGCCCCTTGCGTTTTCACTCTGTTTCTTATCGCACCCTTCAATTATGCAAACACAGCCGAGGATGAGGATGATAACGGTTTAACACATTTCAGCCCAGGAGGAAAGGGAAGCAGCAGCATTTGCCAGAGCTATAAAATGAAAGGCAGAGGCGTCCCCAGCAGAGAGGCAGGAATCCTGCCAATGAAAGAGGGGCCCCGAGACCCAGCGGTCTTGCCCGCCCGCTTCATTTTAATTAATTCACCCACAGTTTGTTACAGTGCCTTGCAGTCCCACCTCTGATGCTGCGCGAATCCTCTATCTCCTCAGCCCATCTGGAGGCTTGCTTTGATGTCCTTTCTTGGCAGCGCACCCACTAATTTTAGCGATGTTCCTATTTTTGTTTGATTTCACTACGCCCATTTGTTTGGAGACGCATGGGTGTCTTCCAAGACTCACGCTGTAATTCTGTCAGAAACACCACCAGCACCTCCCTGAACGGCCAGCCCCTTGCCTACCCAGCGTGTGGGGAGAGGGGGGTGAGCACAGAGGGCTTGGGGGGTTCCTGGGGTCAGGCTTTAGCATCTTTGGCCAGGGCAAACCCACACATGTCCAGACTGCTCTTTAGCAACAGCAGTCCCACCAAGGTCTCGAGGCAGTTGCTAGCAATGAGCATCACTCCACATAGGACAGGTACAGGGTACTGTTACCATCTGGTAAGGTGAGAGGGGGGGAAAAGGATGGGGACCCCAGTTTTGTACTCGTTGAACCAATGGACAAGACTGAGACCTGCAGGTTTGCCCCATATGCCATGGGATTTGGAACCTGAACTCTTGAGGGAAACCAAGGCATCAGCAGCTTCCCAGCATCGTTGCCTGACCTACCCTCTGCATGGCGTGCCACACTTCACGCTCTCCCGAGCCCCCACAGCCTCCTCATGCCACATACCTGCTGCTCCACATCTCTCCCTGCTCCTCCTTCCCGCTCACCCCAGGGCACCACCTCAAACATGGGGCTGCCAAAAAAGCACTGATATTCTCGGTGACACGATGCCGCCTTCCTTCTCAGGCAAACCACCTTAAAAGCCGTCGGCATTGTAGCACACCAGGTGGTTTGTGTAGAAGAAGGGACCTGCCGGGGCCTGCAGAGGGGACCGGCGGTTGAGCAGGCACAGGAGGCAAAGGCACCACACACCTCGGCGGCGAGGGACTGCCTGAGCAGGCATGTCCTATCTCTTCTCGCTTCACGGGCTCCTATCTCCGCTTACCGCTGTGATACCCATTGGTAAAACACCGAGCCCGCCAGTCAAACAGCTATTCATAGCAGCCACAGACTGCCCCATTTTGACAGTGCTCCCATTGTAAGGGTTTTTTTCTCTCTTTTTTCAACCATGCTTGCAGGGCTCTGATCTCTTGCTTCCTTAGGCATCTGACTGGCCTGGATTTGAGTGGATGGCGGGTGTATTTGCATCCTTGAGCAGCAGGTTACCAAGCAAAAGCGGAGGTTTAAGCTGGGTGTGTGCTTATCGCTCCTGCCAGCCACGGTTCTGAACGCAACGCGAGTTTATGGAGCCGCATGGATAACATAACCTGGTTTTCCCAGCACACGGATCCATGGCCATACTCCAGCTAATCCCGGTGTATGTCTTTACATGCCATGGCTCTTAGCGCGTTATCCTCTTTCCCAGTGTGCAGCAGGGAAAAAAAAGTCCGTCTATCTTACAGTGCAGGCAACTGGAAACCCCCTGGCACCTAACTACACGTAGCAGAACTGGGGGACCTCTCCTCCGCACCAAAGGGCACGTTTCACCCTGGCCGTGATGAGCCTGCACCATTTCCCACCCAAGCTGGGCACGATCTTCCTGTTCACTGCTGTAATGAAGTTGCAGTCAAAATGGGATGGTTCGGAGAAACAAAGATCTTTCTACGTCTCCCTTTTTTATTTAGCACTGTAACTCCTAAGCCTTCATGAGAACAGTGACCCACACCAAGCTACGAGCTGTCCGGGTGCACACACGCAGCAAGGTGCACACATGCAGCGAGGGCTGTTCAGATACACTGACCCCTGGCCACTTCAAGCAGTGGCACCACCGGCGCTTCCCTGCCAGGGAGCTTCAAAGCCCAGTGGTGCACACTGGGGCTGGAGAGGACTCGGCTTCTCTCGTCAACAGCTCAGATTCAACAGCCAAGGGTTTAGATCCAAATCTCTTACCCTTAACTCTCACTTCTCTGCTTGCCTCAACCCTCCCCGCTCAGCTCTGCCCCACGCCATGTACATCATTGCTCCCCACTCTGCGGCAGTCGAGGCTGATGAGCAGAGATCTGCTTCTGCAGCAGAGCGATATAATCTCTCTCATTTGGGCTTAAATGGATTATAAAGCAATGACAAGATCAGCTTTGCTATCAGATCCGAGGAAAGTAATGTCTCATGAAGGGTGTTCACTGGAAGAAGGATGCAGGAATACATCTTAAAAAATGAGACTCTGGGAACTCGGCCCGCGGGCAGCAGTCTCCTCCCGAAGGGGTGCGGAGCCCACGGGTGACGGGCATCGGTGGCACTGCCGAGGACATTGCTGGGAGGTGCCGACCCAGGCGGCGAGCGAGTGTGCGCAGAGGGAACCCACACGCTGTCCCCTCACGTGAAGTGCGGGTTTTTACAGATGGCTAAACTGCCACAAGAGACATAGCTGAATAAATACCAATTATAAAAACAGTTATCACGTCTAACAGACCAACAGGCATGGATTTTGAGCCCCAAAGGGACAATTGGAGCACTAGGACATGAATGCAAGCCACCACAGCTTCACCACTCACTCCTTAATAGAAACCTGCGCTTGACTACAGCCTATCTTCCAGAAAACCATCACGACAAAGAAAACCCACAACGGTTTATAATATTTTACAGTGATGTTATATTAACCCAGGCACACTACTTATTTCTACAGGAAAGTTAAAAATTTGAGTAATTCAGTGGCCTTTTCTTTCCAACTAGCATTAGATCTGTAATATCAAGTGTGACCAGCATCAGAAAACAAATTTATCACAGAAGCTGTTAGAAATGTCTGTGCTTTTGTTTGCTCGTTCTCATGAACCCCAAGTCCTCCATCTCACACATGATACCCCCCGGAGAGTTAGCTGTGATTTACCATTTACGGAGACATCGTATGGCTCAGCCTCTTCATAATATCCCTCTGGGGATTCGATCTTGGGGACCGGAGGTTGTTTTGTTTCGGGAATCTGCAGAATAAATAAATAAAAGCAGCATGATTTAATGTAAAAACAGATACTTGAAAACAACAGGGCATCCTTTTTGTTAGCACAAAAGTGTATCCTAGTGGAGGAGACCTTTTAGATGTGTACACCAGGGTTTTCATGTAAACTGGTTGAGATGACAGGGAACAAAGAGACTGCTGAGGTTTCCAGTGTACAGTTAGCTCAAATATAAAGGAGCTCTTTGAAATTACTGTATAATTGTGTCATAAATATTATTTTTTTTTAATTTTGCTGAAAGCCCTAGGAAGATCAACTCATGCATTTCCTCAAAAGCAGCAGTTGCAACCCATTGGCCTTATTGTGAACTGGGACTTCTGCCTGCTGCACCAACCCCTCCTAAGCTGCTCATCCTAACTGGGATCCTCTGTGCCATTGATTATCGCAACAGGGAACCAGAAGGGCAGACATTCGGTGCAATCCTGGCTTTACACTGAAAAGCGTAGCCTGAACAGTCGCTGGTCGTGTCTCCAAGTGTCTGACCAATAGCAAACCAACAGCTAAAAATCTCTGCTTTAGGAACTATATCAGGAATCTTTAATTGTGCTCTGAGCAAAAAATGAAGGAAATGGATAAACAAGTGATGGAAAATAAGCCTTTGAGAAGAGTCCAGCTGCTGGAAAATCCCTGTGGTGCCTGCCAAACCCCTCCCTAAACACAAGCAAGGGCTGGCAGGAAAAACAGTGCCTTGATCCTTTAGAAATACCAACACATGAGAGGAAAAAAAAAAAAGGAAGCTAAGAAACAAACTTTTTACTTTTCAAGTAATTCACATGGCTGTTGAACGTGAGACAGTGGAGCCGGAGATCGCAGTAGGATAAGCACATAGCTTATGCTCTTCCCAAAATATGTGGCATCCCATCTCCCATCGTGACTCGACAGTAGCGTCCCCCCGCTCCCCAGTGAGGTGTCTCCTCCCCTTGCCCAAGCCAAACCACCCCGGTCATCTGACAACAGTATGGTCTGGCTCACACCACTTCAACGCGCTTCTGACTGAGACCTGTGCAAGTCCTGGATAGGATGTTCAGTGTGTGCAGGGCTAAAGCCCCACTCCTCCCAGGAGGAGAGGCAGAAGAGCAGGTCTCTCTCTGCAGAGACAGCAATGTTGAAGGTTGTGGATCATGCACGGTCCTTCATGCCAGCCCATGTGATTGCTCCTGGTGGCCTGGAGAAGAGGGGCCAGCTGGGCACCAGCACTGCAGAGCAGTCTAGGGCAGGATCAGTCTCTTTGCAGGTCATGCCAGGTCATCAACAAATGCAGGTTCAAAGCTGTTCATGCTGCCCTGGAGATTTCCACCGACCGGTACTGCTGCCCAGAAGTAGAAAGGAAGCTTTGAAGGAAAAGATGTTCTGGCCAGCAACTGCCTACGAAGGGGCACGCTGCTGAGCCTGTGGGAGCTAGGTACCCTGACCACACTGGCCAAAATCACGCCTCTCTGCTCCCACATGGGCAAGCTGCATGTGGTTCTGCCAACCTCGCAAACTCCTCAAGTGTCTTGGATGAAAACTCCTTCCTACGTGGGTTTGCCAGATGTTGTGAGCAGGCTCTGAGCTTGCTTTCCAGAGCCACGTAGGACACGCTGCTGGAAAACACTCGCCTCCAAACACTAAACGGTTTAGGAACTTATCCTCATGTGTTAAATTAAAGAAATAAAAACAAACCCAGCCACTCCAAAGCTTTACTTAATCCCTTCCCTGGCCAGGGAATGTGCCTGCAATTGCCATCTGTGGTGGCCTCCTGCGTGTAGCCAGCTCACATTGTGCTATGGCCATAAACAAATTGCCTACACAAAGAAACGCTGTGGGTTTATTTCACGCTGTCCCACAAGTGCCAGGGAAGGAGGCGGGGGGGTGGGAGAAAGGGGCTGCTCTGTTTTGTTTCCTACGGACAATGGAAGCCAACAGAGACTAGGTGGGACTGCATCTCAGCTGCCCCAGAAGTTATTTTTTTCTCTTCTCTTTCCCTAAAGGCATTGAGTTGTTTTGTCTCTAGCTTAAGTCAAAGAGCACATGCTGCATTATCTAACCCAGGCTGGTCCTCGCAGAACATTTGCCTGTTGCATTATGGCACAACAGAGCATGCAAATAAAACCATCTTGGGCATCTGCACTGCGTGACTTTCTCAGCGGACGGCTGCGGAAAGCAGCAGAGCTGCCAGGGCAACCGCAGATGAAAGGTCACCGATGTCTGAGCCATAGCCCATGGGATTCATTGTTTAAAGGTTGCTTTGGGACAAATCCAAAGAAATTAGTGGGATCCAGCTGGACCACCCCTACTGGGTTGCCCATGGACTGCTGGTGTCAGTGAATATCAGGGACAATCTGCTGTGCAGAGCTTTATCACCAAATTTCTCCTGTGCCTCAAAAGGCAAGTGTAGAGCAACACCACAGGGTGCCTTAACATCACCAAACCACAGAAAACTCCACAGAGCTCAAATAGATATATTCTGAGGTCCTCTCCTAACCTCCCCGTTTCTGTGTAAGGAGTTGTGCTCTCTCCTCCACTGCCCAGGTGGCCATGGTCCCTGCCCGCACCAGGAGCAACAAACACGGACAGGGAAGATTCATTTCTCCACAGCAGCAATTTCCACACACTAAGTGGGACCACATTAAAGCTTTCCCCAGCCCCACTCCTTGAAGTATGCTCAGATGCCTTTGTTGCCAACAGCTCACTGACACTCAGATGCTTGCAGTGAGGAGGTACTTGATTGCTTTATCCAAAGGAGGTTAGCAGGTGGGAGAAGGTAGTTCCCAGCACAGGCCTGGGAGAAGACAGATAGCTTAGATACCTTTCTCAGCTAACATCCAAGACTGTTTTTTTCTAATTCCCTCATTTAACTTCCTGATTGCCCTATCAGAAAGCTGGGCTGCACCAAGCACAAGCAGAGATGCCTTGGAGACACCCAGCTGCTGCTTCCCTGCTCATGCCTTCATTCCATCACACCACCATCCTCCTGCCCACCTCCCTGCCACAGCCACCACCCCCTCTGGCTTTGAGAAACCCAAAAGCAAACAGCAATTCTGCCCTGGTTGCCGCTCCCAGGTGACTTTCCCTGGCCAGCTGTGTGGCCAGAGCCCCCCTGGGGCTGGAGCAGCTCCCAGCAGGCAACCGTGCTGCGTCCGAGGGTTTGCCGGCTGCATCCTGTCCCTGGTTTTCCCAGCTCCTCCAGCTAACTCCAGCTGAGCCACACAGCCCCATGGGCAGAAGTCCTGGGGCCTCACCCCGTGTCTTTCTTCCTGGGAAAGGAGCAGATCCTCCTCTATGGTTGATGGATGCACCACCCCGTCCTCCTCCACACCTCCCCCTCCTCCCCATGCACAACTCCCTGCTCTCCTTTCCTTTCACATCCCGAAATCCCAGCTACAGCACTTCCCACATCGGATCAACTACCAGACAGCAACATCCGGGGGCTTGAGGATGACCTGCGTCTCTCGAGGACAGCCAGGCTGGCTTGCTGGCACAGAGACAAAATCCCACTGAAAGCTGATGGTGTTGAACTGGACCCTGACCAGATTTATAGCTGCCCTATGGAAAAAGCTACAGCGCTGGCGACTCCTCCTCACAGACCTGCAGGCTGTACAACCAGCGTAATGCCTGGCACGTTTGCCCAATGCACAGACATCACCAGGCACTCCAGCTGGAAGCAAACCTGATCTTCTCTGCTAACAGTCAAACCATGCAAGGCTCTGCTGGTGAGGGAGCTGAAGGATTTCAGGCTTTTGTAAGTTCATGCCAGCAGCCCAGGCACAGCTGCTTTATAACTTGGAGATTTCCAAAGCAACACTTGCGAGCCAACCTCACCTTTGTTTCTTTGGAAAACCTCAATTCTCTTCATTCTCTGAGCCTAGATTGCCATGTGATGGGTGTGGGTTTCCCTGGCAGGCAACACAGCCTGTTTTGCACAGTGCTCCTGCACATGCACGGGAAGCCCAAGGCTCCCACAGCTGCCTGCTTCCTCTGTGCACAAACTTTGGGAACCACAGGGGTTTCTGGATGCCCAGCTGCCCCGGAGCACAGCCACCCTGCCTGGGCCACCAGCCACACGCTGACCTGTGGCGTTTGTAAAGACCAAACGTATAGCTGGAAACCCGTACAATAGGGAGCCCCTAGTTAAATGTTTTTAATTTTCTATTTTTTTAAATAAAGCTCACCAGGACTATTTGTCTCACTAAAATACATGGGCAGAGGTCCCTCCGTTTACCCGTGCTGCACAGTACATAACACAAGTGAAGCCTGCAGGGTTCAGATCCCCAGGCTGAGGGGTAGGCAGTGAGAAGCAAAGGATTTGCAAAACATACCTTTGGAGGGGGGGAGGTCTGGCAGGCTCTTCTGAGGAGGGGACGAATGCAGTCCTGAGTCTCCATTGGTCAAGGAGTTTCTCCGATCCAACGCTGCAAGCCAGAAACACAATTATATGGATGACATGTGGCATTTCCCAGCAGAGCGCTCGCTACCCGGGGCCGTGCAGGAACAGCGAGGTGCTATTTCGGTAGGAAGCAGAGTGGCAATTACAGGCAGCACTGCAGGGCCACCATGTCATTTCAGGCCGTACCCAGGAATGTGGCACTAGGAGACCCAGCAGAAGAGCTGGCCTTTGGTTTTTGAACATGTTTTTCCTTCTAGAGGGAAACTGTGAAGCCCAGACCCACTGCTGAAACTTTAAAGGGTCTTGAGAAGCAGCATGGACAGACACTACACACCATCTGGAAATCCATAGCACTTTAGTCCTTGCTAGCTCTGATCCCTGCTGCTGCGAGCAGACAGATCGGTGACTGTCCCCATCTCTGCTGCCTTTCCAGAAAACTGGAACTAATACCACCCTGCTCCCAGAGCGAACTGCAAAAGTGGCTGCCTAGCTGGGCTGCACAACGGTTTATCAAAGCCAGCCAAGAACAGTAATTTAATCGCTATTGAAGGAAGAGTTGCTCTTGAAGCAGCCCAGGCCAAACATGTGAAAGGGCATATGGCAGCAGAACTGCTCCAGGCGATCTGTGTCTGCCTCTGGAAAGTCAGATTTTCCAAGCAACTGAATACAGAGTGATTCAGTAGCTGGAGGGTACACCGAAGGCTCAGAAAACTTGTGTTCAGTCCCTCTTCCCCCACCACAGAACGCCTGGGTGGCCTCAAACAAGTGCCCAAATCCCACGACCTCCAAGATAGTGCAACGCAGCAACGCTTAGGAAAGTGGGAGCAAGGCACCAAATGGCTGAAAAATTTAGGACTTGAAGACATTATACTGTACGGTGGGGAAGTCCCCTTTTACAGAGCATCTCTTGCCAAATACTTTGGGAGAAATGAGGCTAAGGTATTCCGATATGGCAGGTCCAGTAAATTAAAAGGGAATTGGGTCCCAAATCTGCAGCGAGCTGATGCTCTAACTCCCTTAGTCACCTGCTGATGCTCCAGCCACATTCCTCGGGCACGCACAGAGACTGCCAAGGCCTCGTGCAGTGCCCAGCAGCGGTTAGCACTGCACTCAGGAACTTCGCTGCATATTTCTGGGCTTTAAAAATAGAAGCTGGAAACCACATTACTTTGTTCACGTCTGGAGCTCGGAAGCCACGATGACAGCTCTGCCCTGCCAGGCTGCGGCCAGCTCCTCGCCTGATGGTGCAAGAGCTCAAAACACATCTCTTGTGAGAAATTGCTCCCTGTGACACAGGTCTCCTGGTCACCAGCACTGGCTAACTTCAGTAAGTCAGGAGGACACAGAGACCCATGGATCAACAGACACCAACTCCAAGCAGCTGTTTGCACCTCGCAAATAGGGCTGCGGGATGTCTTGTAAGGTTCAGGGTAAAGCAGGTGAGTCTATGACACAGACTGATCACGGGGAGATCCACCTACCCAAATACCCCATGATTATGCTGCCAGAGTCATATCTATGACTGCTGCTGTTGGAGGTTGGCCTTTTCTGTAAAGGACCAAGGAGACGGCACTCTCAGGCAGAAACCTTCCATCCACAGCAGCTGCTGAGGCCATTGCTGCTTTTGGAAACACCAGAAAAAAGTTTGAGATTTCCTAAAGCCCCAGTGGGCTACTACCCAAGAGGGGATTATCTCCACACTCACAGTTGTCCACACAGGGAACTTTTTAGGGGCCTTTTAGCAGAGAGAAACCAACAGGCCAACTCACGTCCTCCTGCGCCAGGCAGAACCTCCCATGCTCAGCTCTACAGAAGAGAAATCATTGCAGCAGCAGAAGCCACTGCCAAACCCTTTGCAAGTGGTGGCCATCTGTTCTCGACTCTCTGGCAAACCTAGCAATCATCCCACTGAACCTCACTGTGCCAGGAAAATGCTGTTTGGTTTCAGTACCAGCAGTTCTTCCTCCTCCCACCAACCCTGGAGCATGGGATGGAGACCACAGCCTCAGCCCTCACCCTGCTGGAAACTTGCCCACCTCCATGGACACATGCCCATGGACTCCAACCAAGGAGCAGCGCAGGATGTGATGGAGCTTTGATTTTCAGGCTTTGTGCAGGAAGAACCACCCCTGTAACCTTCATCCTGACAAGACCCCTGGGAGATGTTACGGGTTTTTCTGTTCTGAGGTTGCAGAGGGCAGCTATTGCTGCATCCAGCATGTGGGAACAAGCACCTAATGCACGCTTTCTGTACGGAGAACCCACACAGCACGTGCTGGACATAGCCCTTCCTTCTGCTACACACATCAGCACCACAAATCACAGACTGTTTCCTTATTGAGGTGGGAGGGAAGGAGTATTTTTTCCTAGACAAGCATTAACACTTTACAGGTGTCTTCTGATAAAGATGTCTCTCTAAAACCTGGAATTTGGAGAGAATTTAGAAGAACGGAAGAAAAACCAGGCAAAAAGCCTGCTAAAATTCACATTTGTGCAAAGGATTATTTATCTGTGTTCTCTGTTCTTTGTAAAAGTGAATCTCTCCTGGTATTTGGGCTAAGAGGACTGCAGTGTGCACCACCAGAAGCCCTATGCTGCGCATCACTCCCACCTCCCAGACCCCTGCACCTCGATCCCTCTGTGCTGACTTCCAGAAGGAGATGCCTTCAGCTCACTGAAGAGCCCCATAGACTTGCATAGTAGGGACTTGTAAATGAGATCAAGTAAATGATAGTGCCTTCATCACTCACTGCAGTAAATTCAATTACTGTGCCATAAAAAGGCATCTCAAAAGCAGCGTACTGTTCAGCTTAAATCCTTACTGATGGAATTGGAAGTAGATACAGTGAGCAGTGAAATCTGTTTTTTGCAGAAATAGCATGTTTTAAGGTTTGGAGGGGGGACTTTTGGAGCTGATGTATTATTGCTTCAGAAAGCATTTCACCCTGCACTGCTAGAGCATACTCGAGCACAGCTACAGTGATGAAGAAAGCCTGCAGGGCATGAGAGGTCCCATTGACCTCGGCCACGAAAGTGTGGTCACCACATCCCACCAAAGGATTTTGGTGGAACAAAGTGCCCAGAGCAGCAGTGGATAAAAGGGGTAACGGGAGCTGCAGGATCACTGGGGATCCATATCACACCCCCTAGCACCAGTGGGTACTAGGGCCCCCTCCGTCTGCTAAATCTGAACCTGCAGGTCCCACTTCTGGCCAGACAGGCACAGACCTCTCTGTGCAGTTACAGAGGAAGGATCAGGGCTGTACACGCAGCTGCAGCTATGGCTAAGATCCCATACATGTGTACTGACTTCAGCATTTCCAAATAACTGAGAAGTTTTACTTGGAATAGGGAGGTTGTTGAAAACAGCAAGAGAGAAGCGCCAGGTCCCACAGGGAGCGACTGAGTGGGTAGGCTCATGGCCTTGATAGGGAAAAGTCTGAAATAAAAGAACCAACTCTAAAAATAAATTGTCTGAAATTTGCCCCTGTCTTTCGGCATGGCGGATCAGCGCGAGTCTTGGTTTATCCACCAAAATGAGAACTTATATAAAAAGATATTTCTGTCGCTGCTTAGCCACCGGGAGCTACCAGGAGGCTGCGCAATCCTGTTATGGAGCATTACAGCATAACCCAGAGGGCCCTGTCTGGAGATCACACTGGGGCTGCACGCGTCATCTGGGAGGACATCCTGTCTTCAGGGGTGTTTGAAGTTAACCTAAATTCAGCTGCAGGTAGTTTAAAAAACAAAAGAAACCAACCAAACAAACAAAAAAACCCACCACAAAACAATAAAATCAAAACAAACAACTCTGGAAATGGAGCTATCCCAACTATTGCAGGACCAGCATGTCAACAGCAGGCTGCACTGATGCGTCCTCGTCCCATCTATTTGGATCGGAAACTGCGGGGTAGGGTCAGCCTCTGACTACGCATGCATTAAGGAGATGTGTGTCAGTCGTAATCTCACTGTACGCAATTATCAAAAACAGCCTTTGCGATGAACTTCAAAGAGGAGAGACATTTTTAGAGAATTATGTTCTTTCACATGTTACAAATGCAAAATCTAGGAAATCTAAACTGCAAATTAATATTTTATCTAGGTGTAATTTCTTGGCTTGCACGCTGCAGAACTCTCTCATCCCCCGGGAGATGAAGGTGCTCTGCCTGCGCAGAAGGCGAGGGCGCAGGCTGCGCCTGGGAATTCGCGTCGCGAGGTTGCGACAACACAGACCCTCTGGGCTAGGACAGAGCAACATGCTAAAGAAGACACATGCTTTCAAGGTCTCAGAGAGGTGAAGTGACATATTGTGTGGCCAAAGGAAACATGAGGGCGTCCTTAAATATTTCAGGCACTGGAGCTGCAAGCCTTAGAAGGCAACATTTTTATCCCAAAATAACGCCCTCCAAAGTGCTACTTCCAGGAATAACCTCACAGTGTTGGCAAGGACCATGATTTCCAAAGGAATGTAATGAAAATGGCAGTCCTTCCACACCATCAACTGCCTTGTCCCTCAGAGCTGCCAGAGGGGCCTCCGCTAGTCCCAGTAAAGCAAGGCTCTAGCCACATGTACCTTCGTTGCCCCGTTAGATATGAGACAACCATTAATCTTCAGGTCCCTACCTTTGTCTTGTTTCTCCTGGTCACCCTGCTGTTTATGGATGGTCACTTTGTTCATATAAATATATTCCTCATCGCCACCTGCAACCAAAGAGAAAAGTGAACTCCTTACGCGCCTGCTGCTTTCATATTGCTAAGTTTTTCCACAAAGACAGATGTAAAAAGTGTCTCTGCTGAGTACATTTTGGGGAGAGAATATTAGTTGAGGCAATGTGCAGAAAAAAACCCAAGCAATAATAAAAAGCAGAAAAATTAAATGCTTTAGTCAGGAAATTCCATAAGTTAAAATTTCTACTTAAACATTAACTTGGCCAAACAGTACATCCTGTATATCTTACAAAGTGGATTAAATAAACTTAAGATTTAATAAGGAAAACAGAAAGTATCAGGAATCTTGGGAATCCTCTGCTTGTAAAGCTGGACACATAACTATAGTAATTTTATATAAACAATTAGGGGTCACTGCAAAAATAATTTCCGTTTCATTTTCTCCTTTTAATTTTCATGTCTCCCCTTCCCACCAGCCTCCAAGAAAATGTTGCTTCAAGACCCCACAGCAGTTCCCACAAGAGCCCACCACGCCATCCTTGGTTTTCCTTGCCCGTACCGCTGGACTTGGTGTAGACCAGCAGAAGGTCGGAGAGGAAGCTCTTCTTCAAAACGGCAGTGCTGCTCAAGTTCTCCTTGTCCAGTATCCTCAGAAAATCTTCAAGTTCTGTGAGCAGCTGCTCGAGAGCTACAACAGCAACAGAGACAACTGTTGTCAAAGCAGTTGGGTGGCATTTCAAAAGAGGACATACATTAATTCTGAATTTTCCAAGATCCTCTGCATTTTTTCTGCCCAGGAATAACTGATATTTAGTTTTCCAGCTTGAACCCTCCCTCTAGTTTTGAAAAGAAAACGGGTCCCCAAACCAAAAAGGCTCCAACTTCCCTTAGTCTGTTCATACACCAGTAAAATCCCATGTAAATATCTACTCTTCTTCCTACAGGACTTTTTGCTCAAGGCGGGAAAAAGCCTGGAGGGATTTTGAGCATTAGGGCTGAGATTACACAAAAGCAGCTAGCAAGATCTTGACACTTGAATCTTGAGTCCCGGCAAATATAATTCAAAACTCATCTGGATTTAGATCTACCAAAGACTCTGCTTTCTGGTTCCTCTTTCTACGCTTCCTCCGTATTTCTTTGTTGGCAATGATTTGAAAACATTTATATGTGTGTCCCCCCCAAAAAAAGACAAAAAAGAAAAAAAAAAAGAAAAAAGCGCATACATAATTCAGTAACTTCTCAAGCCGTCTTGCTTGGGTGGTGACCACAGAGATTATTGTATCACATAGAACTGAAGACTCAAGACTGAGCAGCATCTCGGAGACCCTCAGTAAAACCTGCCGTACCAAAGACATCCCTGAATACCCACAACAAGCAACAGGGAGATGCCGCTCCCCAGCACTGACGGCTCAGCCAGGCTAATAGGTTTGTTTTCCTTCTGAGGAGGTGCTGCTCGGCTCTGCCACTGACAAATCACTTCTCTGACAGGGCTGACGCTGAAGCAACAGGCGTTTAATTGCTTGCTTTTGTTCGCGCCAAAGTTTATCGTGGGCTAATTAGCAACAGTGGCAGGAGCCTGTTCCAGGGAGGAAATAACAGAGTATTATGTGGAGAGAGGAAGCACTACGCAAGAATGACGGCGTGTGGGAAAAGCATGGAAAACCCAGCCGGGGCCATTCCTCCCCTTTGGAGGCTTCCCCGCTACCTCCCTCCATTGCTCCCCAATGCTAAGGAGCTGCAGGGGAGATGGGCAGCAAAGCCTGGGTTTGCCACTGCCAGGCTGTGACTCCTCAGCATACCACCAAAGAATGTGACGTATGGATAATTTAACTGGGCCAACGCTCCATTCCCTTTACGTACAGCATTTCCATGCTGTGTGTTCCCATGGTACCCCTGTGAGTCACAGTACACACCAATGAACTACAAAAGTGTTAATATTTTGGTTTTATAGGGCAAAACAACAGAAGCATATCTAGTTTAAGTGCTATCACCTCCAAGGTCACAAAGAACATTTGTATAAGACCAGGAGAGAGCCATCACCTTCTTACTCCCACATCTTTAGCTAGCAGGTGACCCTTCCTCAGGTGAATACACGTTAGAATATTGATAAATAAAGCATAAATTACGCTGTAAAGGTTTATGTTGCTAGCCATTAATTGAAAAACATGCTACTGCTCTCAAACTGTATTAATCTTCACTAGCTTGACTGTAAAACAGGCTAATGACTCCAGATCAATCAATAATGGCTCCAGAGGAGACTACCAACTGGTACTTCTTCACAGTTCATTTTATACCCTCTACACCCAATTAATTCTCTTCTCATCTGATTTAGGACCCGTATGGAGTGGAAAACACCTGTATCATGCTGTGTTAACTTGAATGGTTTTGCTAGCTGCTGTTTTGCCCAGCTATAAGCCATTGCAATCCAGAGAAAGCAAGAATCACTTCAAGAAACAACAGCATTTTTCAGAAATTGTAAGGAAAGAGGAAGTATTTGGTGACAACAATATTAGATGTCACGGATATCATTAAACAATGAACTGTGAGCATTTGGTGTCGAGCTTCAAGGATCCTGCTTCTTTGAAGTTTAAGGAAACTCCACCAGTGTAAATCACAGCCTTGCTATACTTGCTCATCTGCTTCGGTGGCCCACTCCAGAAAATTTAAATTGAGGTCAGTTCCTTCTGGTCAGGCCTAAATATATGTTCCTCTTAGTTCATCCTAGTGGACAGGACATTTATGTGTCAGGGATGGTATCAGAAGAAACACAGCACAAAAAATACCTAATTTGAAGCTTCAGAAGCGGGTCAGCTCCCAACAGCTGCCCGCATGGAAGTCACGATACCACATTTGCAAGGAAGGGGCTATAATTCCCATTCCCTCCTCCACCCCCATGACTGCAGAAAATGACTTTATTCTTCTCCCAGGCATCCAGAGCTAGCACACACACAGGGCTGAGCAATTATGAATAGTGCAGCCCATACAGTAGGTTACATTTTCCAGCCCACCAAAGCTGAATTCAGGCTTCTAGTGACTCAAAGCAACTCATTTAGGACGTGATCCTGGGGCCACAGAGGTCAGTGGAAAGACTCTGTCAGACTTCAATGGGTTCAGACTTCAGGGACTCAAGAGAGATTCATTTTGCTCTTCTTCAGCAAGAAGCGGCATATAAACCATCTGCTTCTATGCAAGTATCTCTTTGATCTCAGCTGGACGTTCCCAATCCAAACCTGATACCTGCAAAAATAAACTGCCATTGAAATGAACATGACCATTCATTCTCTCATATCAGAATGAGAACAAGCTAATACTTATCAGCGTGATGAATGTGAGAAGTAAGAAGAATTAATACAATGGGCGTCTATAAGATCCTCTGTGCAAACAAGAATCACAGCAGGTCCCAGCAGGTGAACAGGACTAAAAACAGTTGAGAGCCTATACACGTCACGCCATCTCAGGACTTTGAATGCTGGAAACCACTGGCTGATCTCAGCTAAAGTCCTCTCATGCTGTGGTGATGATGTATTGAACATGCTCATGGCAAAACCAAGTTGGTGGTTATCCTAAGCACCCTGAAACAAATGGCTCTCCCTCCAAGCTGCATTGTTTTGCTCTCCTTGTCTTAGCAGTTTAGAAATGAGAGCACGTAAAGAGATGATTCCTGTAGCTGGGCTTGCTCTGCAGGGCAATAGTTACAGGTGCAAGGAACTCATTTGCAAAAATCAAATGGCTGTGAGCAGCAGGATGAGAGATCAGAAGTAGACAGAAGCCTGAGTCACAAGGCAGTGCAATTCTCAGAGATGCTTTTCAGAAACCTCCTTCCACAGCTACATTACTCTTCTCAACTCTTGTAGCACTTCATGAATCCCCAATTACAATGTGACTCAAGTAATCTTTCTGGCACCATCTCATGTAAAAACTTCCATAGCACTCTGAAGAGTTCAGCCTACTTCATGGAAAACGAGGGATTACCTCTAAGGTTAAGATTAGCCCAGAAGAATTAAAAGACTTAGCCAAGGTCACTGTGAATACCTCTACTGAATCCAGTCCTCCCAAGGCCCAGGATATGACCTACTCCATCTCCTTGCAAAGCACGGCCACACATATGGGCCATTAGATAGTGCAGCACAGCTCAGATCATGCTGCTCTTCTCCATGGCCACAGGTATCAGTCACTGGATAAAACCATAAGGATTTTGCAACACGTGATGCAGAGTGGTGTAGGATCATCGTAGTCAACAGAAAACTTGGCTGATTTGCACCTGCAATGAGTGGATGATCATCACTGAAAGGACTGAACTTTAAAGTGTATATAAATACCATGTCTTTACTGATGTATTAAGGACTTACAGGGAGTTACAACCAGAACTACCAGCTCCTCTTGCATGCACTTAAGCGGAGGATGAGAGATGTTCTACCCTCTTTTACTCCAAGACAACGCAACCTTTTTTTACAGTAACTCCCAGGCGGCCCTCTGACCAGAGGAGACTCTCTCTGTTTGAAGGTTGCAACTTCGGTTGCAGCAATAAGCAAAGAATTGCTTGAAACACAACTTATCTGGTTCGACGGCAATTCAGTGGCAGTACGACAGCACTGAAAAGGGCTTCTTCTGGCAGGAGTCTATGGCCTTTCTTTGCAGACAGAAAGTCTCTTGCATTGCAGCAGTGTCTATCCTAGTTCATGTGAAGCTAGAGCCAAAAATGCAGTAGCTTGCAAAGCCCCCATTGAGGAAGCACATTCCTTGCAAAAGAGCTGCCAATTTTGCCTGACACCAAGGTCACTGAAAGGTAAATGACCATTAAACTAGATTATAAAAGCCATTCCTACCAATAACCACTGATCTTTGTCATTTTGCTACAATAACAACCTATGTCTACATCTAATTACTTCATGTCTTAGCCGTATGAGGAAATGGAAAGACAGGCTCAGAATGAACTTTCATGCAAGTGTTTTAGTAACCACTGGGCAGGATTATATTAGACCATTTAATCTAAATTCAATTATTTATTTTATCAAGGTAGAGGGGCCTCAGCCACCGGACAGAGAACTGTAATAAGATACACACTAAAAGACAAACTCTTTCCTCTACTGAGATGAGAGGTGGAAGATAAGGAGTATCATTTGCTAACAGGAAGCTAAGGCATAGAGATTAAGCGATTTGTCCAAGGATACAGGCGTATTCTCCAGCAGATCAGGAATACAACCCCGTTTTCCTGTGTCCCTGCCTGCAGCTCTCACTCCCAAACCACCCTTCTTTGGATCCCAAAGCACTGGGAGATTTCCCACCCTCCTGCCAAAAGCAGGAGCTGGGTTGGATACTTTCGGCTTTACCCCTGTTACAAGGGGCTGGGCTAAGCTGCTGGCACAGCTTGGATTCAGACACCCGGTAAATACCTGCAACCTGTGGCGTGTCAAGCTTTTCCCTTCAAAAGCCTTGGAAAGACCAGACACAGTGAAACTGATAACAGCATTCTGATTTATGCCAGTGTCAGAGGCCACAGGAGCAGAGGGGTTCCCGAGGGGCACCTCGAGGTACCCACGCATCCCCAGCGAGCCTCCTCCGTGCTGTACATCCCATGGCAGCCTTTTGGCCCCCATTTCCCGTTGACCAGCCCTGGCTGGCAGCACTGGGATTCCCCAGGGGCTGCTTTGGCAGAAAGTAGTTCCTTTCTTGCCCTGGCTTCTTTTTCCCTTCGCTGCATAAAATCAATAGGGCAGCTGACAAGCGTGCAGAGAGGACAGGAGGGTACAGAGACAGCATTCAGGCCACTGAATAGCGAGTGCTGTCAGCGAAGCAGGAGGACCCAGCCTGGGCCTCCTCAGCTAATTTGGAGTCTTACAGTAACAGTCGGCCTTTGCAAGAGGGAAAAGTCACCCACGACGACAGCTAGAGAAGGCCATTCTCCCCAGCTGTGAGGAAAGGCAGATGTGTGGATGGTGACAGCTGTAACAGCTGGATGACCCCCAACACGGGGCCACCTTCCAAAACAGCAAAGCGGATCCTTCCTCAGGCAAACCGACCCTCCTCATCCTGCTGGCTTCAGGGTCTTGCAGAGGAGCAGTGAGGAAAAGGGTGCAGCAACGCGTTGCCCCTTCTGCAGCGGTTACGGTTCCTCTGCCCTGCTCTGGATGCTGCTGGCCTCAGCGCAGGCGGCAATGTAACACAAGGAAGGACATGTGGTGAATGGCTCGCCAAAATACAGCACCAGGAATAAGTGACATCTCTGTTCAACCCCAAGAGGCTGCTCCTCTGAAATGCATCCCCACCACACTGAAACCCCACCAGCATTCACCCAGGGTGATGAGAAGAAAAAAGCAGACAAGTGTGGACTAAAGTTTACCAGCTTGGTTTTGATCATCAGAAACCAGGCTTTACTTCCCACACTTGCCCTTGCAATGAGACTGGTCAGCCTTCCTTCTTCTAGCTTTTCATGGGAAAAGAATAAAAAGCCCAACCCAGTGTTGGCCAGTTGAAACGCCTCCATTTTTCCACAGAAGAGTATGTCATAAATATTTGTAGAAAAAAGAAATCTCCCTACAGCAAAATGAGAAGTGCTGTGTTTACAAAAGGGGGAGAAAATAAATAATAAAAAGACAAAACACCAAGCTTCTAGTAAACAGTGAACTTTCTCCTTATAGAACCACTGCTAGATTAAACAAAATAGAAAGCAAAATTCACAAAACCAAGGCAAGCTAAAATTCCTCAGAATAAGAAAGTTGTAAAATTGGAGAACTCCTATCATAGTTTCCCTGTTAAGCCAGACAAGTGTCAGACAGTTATGACCACTGTCACAAAAGTTGTCTGATTTTCAGATATGAGTGCTCACAAGGAAGAAAGAAAGAAAAAAAAAAAACCACCCAGACTGCTTCTATTGATGTACCTCAAACCCAGTACCGCTTGGCTTCACACTCGCATTGGGAGCATTAGGCTCCTCTTTGTTGCAAAGTATGAATCATGGAAGGAGGGAGGCAAACAATGCGGCTCCTTGGCTGTGGGCTGCGAACTGCGCAGATGAACCCAAGCAGCTCTGCGTGGGCTGCTCTGGAAGTTCGAACAAGACTCGTATTGAGAAGCGGCAGCTCTAACCTAGGAACTCTGAACTTTAACAAAACGGCAGCAGAAAATGCACACAAAGCTTTTTTTCAGTTAGCTGAGCAAACAGACTTCTCTTCCCTCTGCTGGAAGGTAGGAAACGGCATCCAAGAAAAATTAAGAAAAAAAAAAAGGAGGAAGAGAGAAGAGAAGCAAAACAAAAATTACTGTGTTGTAAGGAGTTTTTACTGAGTAGTCTTGTATTTTAGTGCCATATTGCTTTATTATATGCAATAAGGGTATTTGCATGATGTCTTTCTTTGTAAAGGGTCTCAGTCTTTCCATGACAGTGCAACTGGTGAGTCACTGGAGGGCTCACACTGGCAAACAAATTTGTTGGATGACATCTGAAAGGAGCCAGCATCTCTTCCCTTCGTAGCATGTCGTATTAGCAGAGTGCCCATCAAACTCAGGAGATCCCCAAAGCTTTACCAGGCTACGGACTGCAGGTCTGCGCTCAGGAGCTTAGCAATGCACACAGCATCAGCAAATGGGGACATATCACAAGGTGCCATGGAAAACCGTGCTGGGACCTGGGGTTGGTTGATCGGACTGTCACCCTGAGAAGTGCTGCATCCTCACGTGCGGGGACCAGGTCATGTATCACTTGTGCAACATGGTAACTCCTGCTGGGGCAGAACCGAGCTAGGAAAACATCAGGGAAGCAACTAAAACATCAACGCAGTAGCCAAGAGCATAAGTAAGGATCAAACCTAATCAAGATAACCGTCAACTAGAAAAATTTGGACCAAGTCAGGCAGGGCAGGATCTTAAAGAGGGCCCTCTTTCTAAGAGAAATATCCCCAAGAGCAGGCCCTAGAGGACTCCCTTCCTAGCGAGGATGAAAACAGTCCCGACAACCCTTACAAAGCAGAAATCGTGTTTGCTGCCAAGCCCCAGAGTTGAATCCTACAGTGGCGTGACAGAGAGACACAATTTCCTCTAAAGCTGCCACCATTGATTCCCTTCTCCCCCCACAGCCCTTTCTGCTGTTTTTTCCCTTATTCCATCAGTTTTCTGCTAAGATTGGGGTTTTTTTTTTTCCAGTCTTGTGAAATTTTACTCTCCTCCCCATCCCTCAATCCTTATAAGACTCTGCGTGGCTGACTTCACTGGGGGGGTTGGTGACCACCTGACCTGCAACTTAAAGGAGATCCATTGTTTGCCACCTAATGTAATGCATAGCTATATCCAGGAAGGGGCTACTGAGAGGCATCTGATCAAATAGAACAGCTGTTCTCAAGAAAAAAAAATGCAAAAAACCTCAACTACGTGACACAAACACATGGGGTTCTACTGCTTGAATCCAGCTTGAGGAGCCATCCCGCAGCCACCCGCTCATCCCAGCCTTGTTCTCCTCTGCCTTAATGTGGTCTTTGCTCCATGAAGGTGGCAACATGTGCTCCTGCACCTCAGCTCAGCTCTTTGCCAAGTCTCCTTGGTTAGGGAGCATGACTGTAGTCAAAATGCTGTGGCAGACTTTGCATCATCCTTGTTCATCACTCTGCATGGCTACGTCTAGAGGAAAGCACATTTGAATCCCTCTCTGTATTACAGAATAGCAGCAGAATAGTGGGCACACTGCTGTCCTAATGCCTGCCAGAGCCCGTGGCCACGGGACCCCTCTCTCCCGTGGAAAAAAGAAGCCTGGGATACCACGTTCCCAAAACGGTGACTGGGAAAAATGCAAGGTCCTAACGAGATTAACTATCACAATGATGGTGAACGACAGCCCTGGAACAACACCCCACAGTTTGTACCACTTCAATGCAAATAAAGGAGGTTAACTGCCAAAAATATTTGGAGATGGATTTCTTTCTTGCAGGCAAGACACAAATTAAAGGAAGCTGCCAGATAACCAAAACACAACCCTCTGTTTTTTTTTTTTTTTTTGAGAGGACACACACACACACACTTACACATGCACACGCCCTCTGAAGGCCTCATATCAAAGCATTTTCCCACCATTCTCTGTTGATTTAATGGCATGATTTCTCCAACGAACAATAGAAACATAACCGAAGGGGAAAGCAATTATGTTTGAGAAAGCAAAAGAGCCCTGGGGTCAGAGAGACAGACAGACACACAGCCCTGGAGTCCCCACTCTTTTCCTTGCCATTTCCTCTGCAGCAGGAGCTCTTTGAGCCACGCTGGCCACGGCTGGGCATCTGTTCCTACAGCTGAAAAGCAGAATGACTACACAAGGCTTTTGCACTAGTGCAGGGGAAAAACAGGTTTTAGAAGTATCCTGAAGCAGCAGAGTAGGCTGGCAGAGCCTATTTCACCCGGGAGCCCAAACACCAGGAGGGAGCCTGCAGCTGAGGCGCTGAGCAGCGTTGATGCAGCAATATGCAAACCAGAGATTTTCTCTGGAATCCCAGTGTATAATCATCAGCAGACAAATTCACTCAAAAAAAACCCCAACCCCAAACCCCAAACCAAACAAAAAACCACCCCACCCGCCACAATCTACAGACATCACCAAGGACCAAAGCTTGCCCCCTTCCTAAGAACAGGATTCAATGCAAACTAACATTTACTAAACTTCAGGGTTAAGAGGTGTGGAAAGGGCAGGCTCAGGAGTGACAATGCAGTAGTTCGGAGGCCAAATTACAAACCCTCTCCTGCCATGAGTCACCAGGGCTCCATGAGTATCTCCCAGCAGGGCTCCAACATCTGCCACCACAGGCGGCCACAGCTCCCACCCACCCTCCCACATGCATGGGGAGGGCATGGATACCAGAAGGTGACCTGAGGACAGGGCTGGATGTCCCTGCTTTTCCATTCAAGAGATGCCATCTTTATTCCCCTCCCACATGACATTTCACTCAAGTCAGGGTGGAAGAGCAGCCTCCCAGAAGCAGGCAGCTCCCCCATTTGCTATGGATTACCAAAGCAGCTGGGCACCACATGAGCCATTTCAAGACACATGTGCCCTGTGGGGAAACACCAATGTTGTCCTAACACTGCAGCAATGCTCCAGAGAAACAGAGGCTCTGCCCTGCTTCACACTCCAAACATCACTTTCATCACTCAACAGGTTTTCAAATGCGGTTCAAGTTTTTGGTACCATTTGGCATCTGTGTTACTAATCCAAGTCACTCTAGAAACTCCCAAATATGTTTTTTTAGTAGAGCCTCTCTGTCCAATACTCATAAGAACAAGTATTGGCTGCCTTGGGGAAAACAAGAGTCACTCACAGGGAAGAGCCTCAGAAGAGACACTCTCCCAAGCCACCCAATTTATGCAATGGCTACATGCACATTACTCTTCCAACACAGGTCCCATTCACAGTGTGAAAGAAACCTGTCCTGCTAAAACACAGGTGGCAATACTTGGAGGAAAAATGGTGATACAATACTTCTCATAAGCCAGCAGTGTACTGGGAGAAGCGACACAGTAATATGCAAACCAGCGTGGAAGCATTGAAGATAAAGGGTCAGCATGCCGGTGCCATGGAGACTGCTGGAGCTGTACACCACAGCACGAGGAGATACAACGTGAGCTCCTGCTTGTCTCCCTACAGGTCCAGGCCATACATGGTGCAACAGTCAGACTCACAGAGCGGGGATCAGAGACACCACGGACATTTACCTACTGAGATAAGCAACTTCTGCAGTGGCCTACCTAATGGACAGCTCTTGGTTTGACTCATGGTGATGGACCTGTTGCACTGCCCACAGCTGCTTTGCTGCACAGGGGAATCTTTTACAAGGTATGGGAGAGGCAAGCACTGAAAGAGCTGCCAGGACTGAGAAATACACCTTGTTTTACCATTAGGGTCACAGGAGAAGCCACCACCTGCACCCTGGGCTTGAGCCTCATTGCTGAGCAGCAGCAAGTCAAACTCAGAGATGTGCAGGTGGGAAAGCAGAGGCTCAGGATGAGACAACCGTATCGCACCTCTCCCTTCTTCCCCAGCAGGGCCCCGCAGGAGCCCAGGGGGGCTGAGGCAGCGGAGAACCAGGACAAAGACTGGCGTTTCTTTTTTTCCACGTGAACTGGAAAACTTCTCCCTTTCTATCCTGACTGTGAGGCATGGGAAATGAAAGACAGCTCTCAAATCAGCAAAACAACCATTTACCGGATAAAAAAGATTTTCTTACTTTGTCTGTCTTGCACTTTGTTTACATGAACAAGAGCCAGTTATCCAGACTGGGAACAATACTCTGAATTAAATCTCTGAAGCCCATTACATAAATATGCCGAAGGTATAACTAATCCTATCACAGATTTAAGAGTTAGATCATTATTTTCATTTACCATTTCAGCAGAAAACCTGTGACAAGAAACTGCTGATGAATGAGTTCAAGTCCTTCCAGCAAATTCAGCTTCCTTGGAGCTCTTCTAAACTCACATTTGACTCTTTCATCTCCCTCTTAACAGACTTTGGAGGCATCCCTGTAGCTTGGCTATAATTTACCCAGCACAGCATTTCTCTTTTCTCAGCATTACATGCTAATGAACACTTAGGTCATCCTCAGTAACTGAGGATCCCTTCCCACCTGGGTTATTTGGGGAGCACTTGCATGCCCAAGGGAGCAGCACGAGCAGGCGGCAGTGGTTTGGGATCAGCAGCTTGTGCCCAGCTCCCTGCGGCCAGGGCAGGCCACACTGCCCTCACTCAAAGCCACATTGCTGTTTTCCATCCAAAAGGTTAACATAATACAGTTAAGCGTTGGCACTTATAAATTAATAGCTTTTAATGAAAGTAATAACTTGAAGGAACTCTCTATTTACTTCCTGCTAAGTGCAGCCTGGCTAGTCCGCTGCTCTGCCTCCAGCACTGGAAGCAATTCAATCGAGGACACGATTAGCATCTTGCGAGCAGGAACTGCCCTCGAGATAGTTTTCTAGTACTCACAGGCATAAAGAGACGCACAGCCTCACGACTGCTGGCTAGCTGGTAAGGAACAGCCAGCCGCAGCCAACCCAGCAGCCTTCCACTTTTGTGGAGAAGGTACCCAAAACCGGTGGCTGTTCAACTTGCCGACAGCCCAGAGAAAAAGAGGCAGCAGAGGCAGCGCTTTGCCTAGCTGTTTAGGGAGCAGTACATCTTGGATATTGCTTAGGAGGGATTGTAGGCTGCCACTGCAAACATCTACTCAACCTTTTGACTTTCCTTCCACCAATTCTGCACTTAAGCTTCAGCCCCAAAGGTGAAGCCAAGGCAGCCAGGGAGCACAAAGCCACAGAGCCTTTCAGTCTTCTCAGCTTAGGGAAAATGCAAGGATTGTTTCTGTTGTGGTTTGCTGCAATTTCATTTGTTTTATTGTTATCTACTTGCCCGGGCTTTCTGAGAAGCAGACAGGCAGGTGAAGGAAAGTAAAGACAAATGACTAGGAAAACAGTCCCCATTTTTAGGGCTAAGCATATTCTGTTACAGAATTCACTGAAAACAATAAAAATGTGATTTTTCTGAGATAAAGTAATTTTGGTTTTACTCATTTCTTTCAGAAAGAATAAAAAAAGAAAAGGGGGGGGGAGGAGGAAGAGGCTGGATCCCCAAAGACCAGGCAGTTGCCCTCTCACCCTTACCTCTGAGGTGGGGAGGTGGATTCAAATCCCTCCCTGACTGAAGGGATCCGAATTAGCCTTCTCTGGAGGCTGCTCCATCCACTTATGTTTCTACAGAGGGGAAGGAGCATGGGCTCTCCCACCCAGAGAGTCCCAGCTCAAACAGCAACCGGGATGTAACCACTGCACGTCTCTTTCTGGTCTACTGAAAAGCTTTACTTATCATTTTGCCTAGTCCTTCATCACTTGACTTTGGTTAAAAAGAAAAAAATATCATCTTCTGTTTGCCCCCAAAACAAGATTTCTGCCCGGCAGTCACCCCAGGGCAGTAATTTCTCTCACACTGGCACCGATGGGACTTTGCTGCCTGCCCACAGTTGCTGCCTCCTGACGCTCGCCTACGTGAAAAACGACCCAAGGGGGAATGTTTGGCCTAGCAGCCAGACAGAAAGGGCAGGCAGCAGCAATTAGCTCCATCTCAGCCTTCAGCAGGGACATCTGTTACAGCCTCCTGGGTAAGCTGCTGAACAGGTCACACACTGCACAAAATGCTGACCAAAAACCACAGGCACAAGAGCTGCCAAGCTCCCAAGGGCTGCTCAAGCCATCAAACTCCTCAGCTCCTCCACGGCATTCAAGAAATGTACAATCTAAATTTCCTCTCCATTTTCAATAACATCCATCTGAAGCTTCCAGGTGGGACATGCCAACTCATGCTTCTACAAATTCTCCCTCCTGGGGGGCAAGGAAAGTGCAGGAAACGGTTTCAGAGATGTAGAAGAGAAACTGGATCTATAGGAACCTCTCGGCACCAAAATAATACATTGTGCTTTCCCCACCCATGGTTATCCATCCTCACCAGAGTGCTTTGGAGGCAACACTTCAGGATGCTTTACCCACATCTTCTGTATGCGTGTCTCAGGGTGTCATCTCAAAAGGGCATTTGAGGATAAGCATTGCAGAAGACAAGTGAAATCCCTGATGCAGGCCAAGACACCTCAGTGAGGACCGGTGAGTCCACCCCTAGCTAGAGGCAGGCAGATATAGTGGGGGATAAAGGAGGGAGTCAGAGGAAGGTCAGTGAAGAAAAATATGTGTGATGGCTTATATCCCTCAATGCTGCAGCATCTCCCCCTTGCCCTGCGCAGGCTGGCATGCTCACACAACGTGGCACCATGCAGAGACCATGCTCAGATGCTGGAAATAGCATCTTGGGACAGCATGGTGCTCACAAGCTCTGCCTCTCTGCCAGGTTAGGTATCTCTGGGCCAAACTGCAGACTCACCTTTTGTAACACTTCATAAATTGGTCCTGAAAACCTGGGAAAGGCTGCTGTGCAGTTAAATACTTCAGAGATTTTTCAGAAGTGCGCTTTCTTCAATATTCACCCTTCATCACAGGCAGCCTTTTAGGTCAAAGCACAAAACTTCAGCGATGGGGCTGATACCCTAAGCTTCAGCAAAGATACACACCCAGCTCTGACTGATGCTCAGATTCCGGCTTTGCAGAGACATGTTTTTCTCTTAACACACCTCACTGCATCTAGACCTCTGCTTCCCACCTCAGCCATCTCACTTTTCAAATTTTCTGCCCTATTTTAGGTAGCTGCAGGAACTTGCCCTCCTGGCTGGCACAAGGCACGCTACCTTTCTCGCATGAGTCAGCAGCCAGCAACAGGAGAGCCGTTCTTTGTAACTGAAAAGGAATTAAGTGATTTTGAAGCAGGGGAGTGTTTTGGACTAGTTAGCTGACTGACAGCAGGAGCACTTCAAAAAAGGCTGCATTATGAGAAGCAAACTTCAAAAAGAGAAGTGACAAGGCCAGAGTGTTTGTGGTGCCTGAGGAAGTCATTAGAATTTAAAAGGGATGAAGATTGGGCAAGTACACTAGGCTAAGAAAGATGAACTGCTGCCAAAAAAGTTTCTTTAGCATTCCCAGTGCTCTCTAGCCTGTATTAGAAATACACTTTCATGAATATCCGTGTCTCAAAACATTTTTACAGAAAACCCTTGCAATTGCTGAAAACATGAGAAAGGTGCCACCATCAAAAACTAGATGCCTCCTGCTCCATTTCTCTTTTCAGCTTAGTAATAGCTGTCTTGTTGTCATCATTCCCAAACAGGAGAGGGTTTCTGCAACCCCCTCAGATATAAGATGTTTCTTAGAGGACTCGTTTTGTATATGGCACAGTTTATCTTCCTTCATCACAGGTGGTTTGGTTTTTTTGAAGCAAAGGCTTCAAAGGCTTCCAAGGTCCGTGAGCACTGATGTTTGCTCTGCGGTGAGTGACCTGCCAGGTCAGGAGTGCTACTCCGGCTGGAGAGGTGCGATGTTAGAGATCACACTGAATGCAAAATTCGGTGGTTTCCAGTCATCAAGGACCATTGCTACATTTCTGCTGCTTTGAGATCGCTGCTATGCCACAGGAGGTTTTGGAGATTCAAACAAACACGAGGCTGCAACAGCAAAACAGCAGCTGAAATCAACAGAAACATTTGTTCTGGTTTTCCTGAGCAAGCTGAAGCAGCTCACGACAAACCCAATGTTTAGCCCCTTTCACCAGGAGGTCTCAACACTTCTGGGAGAGCAAGAGCCAAAGCTAGAGGTCTGCAATAAAACCCAAGGCCAAAAGATTTGCAGTTCTGGAGCAAAGCCAAAGCTGGTGTTCCACCAGGGCCACTTCTTCCCATCATCTATTCCCTACCTGAAGGCTTTAAGGCCCATTTTCTTGACCCTTTTCCCTACAGCAGAGACTCTTTTGCTCAATGGTTCATATCCAGACAGTGACAGAGACAACTGAAATGAGTCAACAGCCCTCGGAAGGCAAACAGGGCTCGTGTTGTCTCCCTGGGTGCAGGTGAGATGTGGTGACTCAGGCTGGAGGAATGAGCTTGAGCAGCAGCACCTGGCGCAGCTGGTCCCTCCGGACGGCCCTACTCCCAGCTCAGTGGGTCACTGTGGTTAAGGCACTTGAGTTGCTTATCTGTCAAGTGTGTAAAAAAAAAAAAAATTTGCTGGAAGTTTGGCAAGCTTAAAACAGGCTTCCAGTAACACTCTGAGGAGCTCACAGGATGTCATAACACAAAGTATTTACTGAAAATTGTCTCGGCATTCAAATGCTCCTCGTGAATTTAGTTCAAGCTGTGTTGGATCCCATCTGCTTCAGACTTGTGGATCCAACCATAATCTCAAAGGAACGGAAGTTTCCACCCTATGTCACTTATCCCCATGGGTCTCACGGGGCCTCTCTTTCACAAGCTCCTGACAAAATTTTGAGGTAAACAGAACAATCTTTGTACAAATGCAGCCACTCCTGAACAAGGACTCATCACAAGAAGGTATGCTAAGGGTGCCATATTTCAGGAGACTGGCAAAGGCATCTTGCTACAGAGGCCAAGATACCTCCTGGAGCAAATTTTGAAGTGGTATCAGTGGTACCATCAGCCTGACCTATATGCAAGCAGCCACCTAGGTATTTGGGCCATGAATCAAAGACAACTGGACACGCTGCTCGCCATGCTCACCTCAGACACTGGCTGGAAATGGGTGTTCCTTGGCTATGTTAGCTCAACAGGCCGGGCACGTCTACCTGGACCTTTGGATTGGCATTGGAACTTGGAAGGTTGGGTTTAGAATAAATGGGTTACATATAAAAGGAGCATTCCTTTGAGAGCACAGAAATGCTCAGAGTATACATAAAGATCTCATTATTGCTGTGCAGTCACCACAGATACCTACCTGAGCTGTATCTTCATCTGGTATAGATCTATACAGCCCCACTGAACCCTACCAAAAAAGTTTTAATTTAAGCACGGAGGAGAAGTATGGCCTCTTATCAGGAAACTCCAGTTTTATGCAGGCACAAACAGACAGCACAGAAATTTCCCAATTCACATCAGATCCAGATGTCCAGCTCTGGGGATCCCAAAACACCAGAGAAAAGCCAAGATGAAAGAGAAACAAATGCAAGCTGTATTTCATTGAAATGGGAAACCACAAACCACTCCATGTTCAATGGGAAGCCCAAACTTTGGGATTTTGTTTTTTTTTTTTTTTTTTTAAGAAAAGAAAGACAGAATCCACTACCCTTCAATAGCCAATAACCCCACAGGGCTACTGGGGCTCTCCTCTAGGATGGGAGGGACTGAGGACAAAAACTGAGCTCAGATTGTGCAGCACCACAGGCAACTCCTCTGCATACCAAACACCAGTTCCTCTGGAGCTGCTCTCTCCCATTTTCTCCCATTTAAGTCATTCCCCTACATATATATGGATGCATGCTACTAGTGTTCCTTGGGGTAGGAGCCTCCCCAAGACAGAGTCAGTGATCTCTGAGGCTCAGGCCTGGGGACCTGGATTTCCTGGACAGTACCATCACCACAAAGGCTGTTTATGATGAGAAATACCAGCCAGGACCATGAAAGATACTTTTGTGCAGCTTCGCTTAGAAAAATTAAAAATAAAACAGCAAGGTCCTGATGAGTCAGGATTTTGGGGAGGGGGGGAGGCATGGTGGGGAGTCCAGGAGGAGAAAAACCTACTTGCCTTCTACTCACTGTAAGCGTAAGAGGATACCAGGATCAGACTTTTTCATGCCAGTAGAGTTCCCCTGGGCCAGGTTCATCAGGGCAGCTCTGACAACTTCATCCCAGAGCGGTGCTACAAAGCCCTTATAGCTCCTGGTTAACTGCACTAGCAGACTAGGTTTATGGCCCTTTTGCATTAGCACAAAAGCACAAAGCAGCTGGTAATTACCGACAAACTTGGCCTATGAACTCCAGCTGTGTTACCTTTATCCCTTACTCTCCCAGTGACAGGAGAAGCTTGAAATTTTTTTAAGTTCATCTCCTGTAGAGGCAGTGGTCTCTCCTCTGGCAGAGGGGTCAGCGCTGGCCACGCCAGCCTGCATCCTGGTGCCACATCCTGCAGGGAAACCCGCTTTGGTGCACAGTGAGGGACCCCGCCTGGAGCTGCAGCTGGGAACCCCCAAAACAGCCTCTTTCTGCGCATCACAGCCCATCTCAGACGGCTGCTGCAAGGAAGCTCTTCCGTGGTCTCCTCTTCCTTCCTACAGAAGGAAAAACCCCACTGATGTCCTAACCTGCCTGCTTTCCTTCCCTTCTCCTGCTGTCAACTGTGGTTCCAGCAAGCACACCCTACTGGAGTGAGACCCAGCAGCTTCTGTGAGGGGCTTGCCCCATGCTGATATTTGGGTTAGGAAACAACTGCTGCATTCTCAGTCACCTTTCAAAAGACCCTGCAGACAAGGGGTCTGCTCCAGCCTCCCCTTCATGCCACCCAACTCAGTATGAGCTGCTCCTGGTCTGACTGGTAGGAGTCAGATCAGGATCTGGCCTTGCTGAAGAGGGATAGCCACAAGGCCGAAAATCAACATTGAAAACCAAACAACTCCCAAACCAAGAGCCACAAGGCAACCTTAAACTTATGTTCAAAAATATTTAGGCAGGATGTCTTGCTGAGCTGACACATCTGGTTTCCAGAAGGACTTCAGATGGGAGCTGTGCTGAACAAAAACTTCTCAGGATGCCCACAAAAAGAGGGAAAAAGGGAGCCTGGGACACATTGCTGCAGTTATGCAGTGAAGGGAGGACTCAGGGACTTGGCCTTGCTCAGGGAGCCGAAGAGCCCCACAGGAGCCATCCTCATGGCCATCCCCACTCAGCACAGCAGTTAGACTGGGACGTAACCTGAAGCAAAGTCCTCTGGCCCTTGCATGTACCAAGTAGGTGGGTGATCTGAAGGCTGTGTTAAATTCATACATTTCCCTTAATCCATGACTAATAAGCCCACCTTTTAGCAACTCAGAAGGGTAGACATTTACAAAACACTGTACTGTTGCGACTGGCCTATTTATGGCCCTGGTTCAACTAAAGAAGTCAAGCATGCGGTTAACTCCATCCCTTGATGGCACATCTGTGTGCCCACAACTCACTTTTAAGCAAGTCTGTGTCGGGATCTGAGCCCGTGCTCAGGCCAGGGGAGGGCCGTCTCAGCGGTGAAGCAGGCAGGAGCATGCCTGTGCTTTCCCAACTGGCAGTCAGTTTAAAACCTCCCACAGCATCCCAACCAGCGAGCAGAGAGGAGGGGAGCTCCCAAGGTGTACACTGTGCTCATTCCTAACACATTTCACCTTCCGGTGCAGGCAGGAAGCAGGACCCAAATTTTCAATAGGACAAAAATATCTTTTCTTTCCCTTGCTACACTAGGTGTGGCCTGACAGCACCAACCAGGCAGAAAAACTGGTTGGTACCGGCACCAGCACAGCCCTCCCTGCACGCTTCCCACTCAGACAGGCATCCCTTCTGCAAAAAGGGGAGAGGCAGGTAAGCAGGATGCATTTTGCCTCTCACTTACCTAATAAAAAAAAAAGATCATAAATTATGGCTGGTTTCCAGGTCCTCATTATTGTCCAAGTAGCATTAACAAAGGCGAGAAAGCAAACGCAGCGCCTACCCAGGGGACCTGGAAACACCCAGCCGTTCCCAAAATAGGAGCAGCTTGGCGAGTCGCAGCTGGAGCACGGCCGGGACCCCCCTTCCCGGCGCTCCGCTCTCCCAGGCAGCGCTGCAGGCAGTAGGTCAGGAGGTGCATTCCTCTGACAAAAATACTATGAGAAAAAATGACCGAGCAGCAGCCCCAGCGCAGCCCCCCGCAGAAGCCACTGGAGCTGCACTGGCCCTCTTCACCTCCGTGATGGCATTGGGACTGATGGACCCCTGGGAAAAGGGCTGCTTCTCACGCGGTCCCCGCAGAGTGTCTGGCACTGCCTGCGGCCCTTACGGGATGCTGCAGTGCCGAGAAATTGTGCTGAGATCCCAGCTGCGTCAGGAAGAAGGGAGATACATAGCAGCCCTCATTGTAAAGAAAAAAAAAAAATTAAAATAAAAAACCCCCTGAAATCAGCACAAAACCCAACAGCAATCAGCTCATCGCCATAGGAACAGGTTTAGTGTTGTGGCAGTCAGACAACTGGGTCCTGTAGGCTAGTGTCCTTCTGGTAACCTTGGGAAAATCATTGGCTCTTAATTACAAATTTGGGGGAACATCAGATATTAGCGTTTGTACTGCCACGTTACATCTTGGCTCTGGCTAAGGCTTCCCTTGGCTCCCAAGGTGCTGGAAGACAAACATGTATTTTCTTTTCATTTCAAGATAGCTGAAAGCCACAGCCCGAGCAATGATGAGAACTGTATGCGATTAGGAATAAATGAATACAATAGTCTTAAGCAAACAAACAGAAATCCCCTGGCCTCAAACCCCAGACCAGGGCCCTGGGGAGGGAGAGGGATGCAGTAGTCGTGGAAACCATTGGGCCAGCAAACCCGAACCGATACCCGGTGCTCCACGGCGGAGCAGATCCACTGCAGCAGCAGCAGCCCACCTGCGAAACAGCCAACGGGGCACAGGGCTTGGGTCTGCGTTTTGGGGTCTCAACATAGCAAGTTTTGGGTCTCAGGACAGCACACAACCCCGACCAGACGGGACAGCGAGTCTTTACTGAGATACTGCCAGTATACCTAATAGAGGTCTTCTTCCACCCCGGGGTACACTGCCTGGCTGAGGGACAGGCTCAGGCTTTCCAGGCGTTGCCTGCAAGACCACACAGCCCCATGTCAGCTGCTGTACAACCCCCCCAAGCCCACGGAGCCCATGACATACTTGCTTTATATTTCTTGCAAGTGCACAGATTGATTGTGCCTAGCCACAAGGCATGATGCAGACTTACTGCTTTGAGTTCTGGCAGATTTGGGTTACATCCAGTTAGCAAGCCCTTTTTAAACGCTGGCTAACAGCAGTGACTCTTTGGCCCAAGCAGCGTGTCCCACCAGTTGCACTTGCAGCGTGCGAAGGAGCCCTTTCCTTTTTTCGCCTCCCATTTCCTGCCCATTTGCTCCAGCAGCAGCAAACTCCCTGTTCTCATAGCGTGGGTGGGATATACGGAGAGGAAAGGAGTAACCCCTCTCCACTGTACTTCTCCACCGTCTCCGCCTCCCATCATACGGTAACAGGACCACAAGCCATTTCATCCTGCCCCTTCCAGGAAGGAGGAAGCTTGCAAACACAGCCCTTCTGCTGAAAAGCAGCTTCCAGGGAAAAGCATGGAAGGAGATAACAGCACCCACAAGCGAGGCTGGACATGCAGTTACCACAATATATCGATGCCTCCCCTGGGTAAATGGCATCCCCAGGCAACTTTGCTCATTAGGAGGAGATCAGCTGCCAGAGCAAGCGGAGTAAGTAGAGACCTAGCAGAGTAACCCAAATCTCCCCACTCTGATCTTGTTATTCTAGGAGCATAAGGGACAGGAGGGAACATGGGGACGCTGCAAAACAACCAGCTAACCCTGAGGGTGCGGGGCCAGGCTTGGCTCAGCCCCTCTGTGTCACAGCACAGGCTGCGCACCCACCGCAGCAGGGTGCCCCGCTCCAAAGTGGCCCCAGGAGGAGCCCTGGTGCTCTGTCCCCCTTACCATTGTGCAAGCAAGATCAAAGTTACGTTGCTGCAGGCTGCAGCTAATGCAAGGAGCAGCTGAAATGGTCAGAGCTACACAGGCAGCCTCCCCATCACCTTGGGTGCTGTGGGGTGAACACAACCAACTCTCTTATCTTGGCTGCAAGCATCGCAAATCTTCAAAGGCCTTCCCCGTGCAAGCCTTTTTCCATGCTTCTGTCCCTGCCTTGAGCTCATGTACAAGGTTTTTCAAGGAAAATGCAAGCAAATTTCGCCCAGCAGTTTGATGCTTCATCAATGGTTTTCTTGAATCGGCTCCCACTGAGCACCTCACAGCTGAAACCCGGCGATCTGTGTCAGCAACCCAGCCCAAGGACAGAAAAGGAGCGTGGGGGGAACCCACCATCTCTGGCCAAGATCTGTTGTGCATTGGTTTCTCCTCCCGACCTCTGCAGTGTTCCAACCTTTCTGTTTTGTAAATACACACGCAGCGCCAGATGACTCAGCCCGCTGCTTCCCCTCAGGATTTACAGCCAAGATACAGGCAACGGTGCAGGGGAAGGTGGAGGGAGCGGTTTTACACCACGTAAAAACAATGTCATTTGTTTTGCTGGGCTGACTCTCGCCCTCTGACAGGAACGCTCCCGCTGGAGAAGCAAAGGCAAGCACAGGAGCCGTGCGGCATCCTCTGCGAGCGGCTGTGCAAGGCCCCTTGCAAGGTGCATCCTGCACAGAGCTACAGCAGACACGTGGGATCCTGCCCGACCCAGTCCTCCCGCAGCTTTCCTCGACGCAGCTGTGGGTGTCAAAGACACTGACTCAATATACTGTAATTTAAAACAAAATTAATCTCTCCAGTTTAAAAAAAGAATCAGTTATCCTGAAGACTTACTCCCTTTTGCTCTCCTCCTGAAAAATAAGAGATTACTAAGCCTTTGGCTAAGGTCTGCTTTGCTAGAGGGATGGAAACCTTGACAGTGGTCACACTTAAGGAGTAACAGATGTGCCTTTCCACTAGAAGTCCCTCCTGCCCCGCTGAACTCCAGTATGCATAGGAGACCTGATGTGCCAGATCCTCTGGCGAGGAACATCCCACTGACACTTCCAAACCTCTAAAAATAGAGGGCAGCCAAGGAAGATCAATATGGCAAACACTGCGCTTGGCTGAGCTGGAGGGTAACCTGGCCAGCAGCTCTGCCCGCATCAACCATGGCTGGCCAGGGGCGGGAGCTCACCTTTCGCTCACAGCAAAGGAACAGAAAACGGCCGCTTCCAAGTGCCTGGCAAGTGACTGACCTGCCACGAGAGACTTCACATTGAACCAACCAAATAAATAAAACAGAGTTTTCCCTCCAGCCAAGCAGAACTGCTGATGAAACCACCTTTCTGCATGACACATTTAGTGGTGCTTCGAGGAAATCGGGGAGGCAGTAAATCCGTTAGCACAGAAAAGCCTCTTTTCCCAGCCCTGACACCACACTCTCAACGCTCAAGATTTTTCCTCTGTAGAACAGCTTAAGAGCCACAAGTTTACAGATACCTGGAGTGTGCCAGAAGTAGATCCAGCACGATAGGATGAGTGTTCATCCATGCAGCTGTGTCACACGTTATGGGAACACAGGCCCTGCTCCAGGAAGCTAAAACTCCCCTGACCGATACAGATTGTGACTCTATGGAGAAGCATCGTAGGATGGCTTACATGCTCTTTTGTTTAAGAGTTCCTCCTCTGTTACTAAGGGTGTACCTAGCACGACCAGCTGCTAGGGCTGGAGTAACGCATGCACCATCCCAGATTTCTCACTGATCACAGAAATCCCTTCAAAGGGACTGTGCACTGTGCTGACAGCTGAGAGGTTTCACTACTCCCATGGCTGAGGTGGGCAGGCACCTCTGGAGACTGTCTAATCCAAACCCGTGCTTGGAGCAGGGTCAGCTGCAGAAGGTGACTCAGAGCAACCCACTCCAGTTTCTGACAGCCCTCACAGGGAAAAAGCTTTTTCTTACATTAAAATGGAATTTTCCTGTATTCCAGTTTGTGCCTATTGCCTCTTGGCCTTTCAGCAGATACCACTGAGAAAAGCCTGTCTATCTTCTTTACTTCAACCCCCCAGGCATTTCTACATCTGGATGAGATTTGCCCTGAACTGACTCTTCTCCAGGCTGAAGAGTCCCAGCTCTCTCAGCCTCCCCTCCTGTGACAGATGCTCCAATCCCTTCATCATCTTCCTGGCCCTTTCTTGAACAAGCTCCAGTTATGTTCACTTTTTTCTTGTACCAGGGAGGCCAGCATTTGAGCCAGTATTCCCTGTGTCTCACCAGGGATGAATAAAGGGGAAAAACCACCTCCCTTGACCTGCTGGCAACAGTCTGGCTATCACAGCCCCAGAGGCTGTTGGCCTGTTGCCACAAGGGCACCCTGCTGGTTCATGTTCAACTTGGGTGTCCACCAGGACCCCCAGTGGTTTTTTGCAAAGCTGCTTTCCAGCTGTTTGGCCCCAGCATGTACTGGTGCGTGGGGTTATTCCTGCCCAAGGGCAGGACTTTGCCCTTCTTTCTTGAACTTCAGGACATTTCCGTTGGCTCATTCCTCCAGGCTGGTGAGGACCTTCCCAACAGCAGCACAGCCATCTGGTATATCAACCACTCCTCCAGTTTTGTGTTATCTACAAAACTGCTGAGGATGTACTCAGCCCCCTCACCTAGGTCACTAATGAAGATGTTGAACAGTACTGGCCCCAGTATCATCACCTGGGGCACACCGCTGGTGACTGGCCTCCAGCTGGATTTTGTGTCACCAGTCACAACCCATTGAGCATGGCAGTTCAGCCAGTTTTCACCTCACCATTCACTTCTCTAGCTTGTACTTCATCAATTTGCCTATGAAGATGTTACAGGAAAGTGTCGAAAGCCTTAATAAAGTCAAGATAAACAACATCCACCACTCTTCCCCTCAGCCACCTAGGGGCTGCTATTTTCTAGGAGTTTTACACACATCAAGACTATAAGATGATAGGGTGTAATAAATAAAGCCAACATTTTCCCAAGCTGTCTACTCATCAAAAACTAAACATTAGTAAGGTGTGTTTGGGGTTCTCGTTAAGGTTAGTTAGAGTGAGTAACACTGCGTATCTGTGGGTTGTTTGTGTTTCTGTTTTAGGACTAAAATACAGAGATAAGAATGCTCATATATCACCAGACAGACAGAATCTGGTTCCCTCACCTGTTGATGCTACCTTAAACCAACCAACAGATGCAGTAGTTAGATATCGTGCAGGCTCATTTTAATCAGCATTCACCTGCATTCAGTTTACAGCTGAAACATTGGCGCTGTATCAAGTTACATCACACCATTTTGGCAGCATCCGAATGCCTCCCACCAGTGCATCACACATTTTCTCTCCAGGCCTTTCTTTTCATAGGGTTAGAAGAACATCTTGTTCAGAAATTTTGTATAGTGGATACAAAAAAAAAAAAAAAAATATCATACAAACAGGTTGATGCTGCTTTGTTAAAGTCTTGGGTGAGATCCAAAGAAGCTCTGACCTTTTGCAGCCTGAACTTCATCCCAAGAGAACAATTCACTCTACATTAAATAAATGTTTGAGTTTCACCAATGGACAGGGTTGCAACTGCCCTGTTCCGACCAGAGGGAGGAAGTCTGCCTGGAGATCCCTTACTATACTGGCAGCACATGCCATCTTTATCGCATTGTAAAAGCCACACGCAAGCAGCTCCTGGCCACGGGTAAGAGCAGCTTTGGACAGATAGGATGCTTACGCAGAACTCTCACAAAATGGCCAAATACAGCTCACGCAGCCTTCAACCATTCCCTGCAGGCAAGGGCCCTCCCCACACACCCTGAGGCAGGAGCTCAGGTAGAGTACAAACCACAACCTTTTTCTTCTTCAGCCTGAAAATCCAGCCAGTTCATTACTTTTCTACAAACCCACCCATCCACAGCTCACCCTCTGGGACCATAACATCCCAACCTGGGCACACATTTGAGCTGGACAAGGCTGTCCCCGTGGCTGAGTACCACCACTGCATCCTAAACCAGAAAACATCCCATCTTCCATCCAGAGACAGGCTTTGAGACTGGGGCAAACACATTTCTTTTCAATTTACAGCAAATTAAATACTTGCTTTACAGCAGTCAAACAAAATACTTTTATATAAGCTTTTCTCCATGTTGTGGGTGGGAAGGGAATTGAGAAAAGCAAATCAGAATAGTTTACTCCGGATAAAAAGAAAAGAAAAAGAAAAAAAAGACACTGACAGAAACCGCATTTGCTGGAGCACAGTCGTTTTGACAGAAATCTTCTGTCTGCCTTTCTTTGTTTAACCCAGCCAGCTAGAAACAGAGTCTAATTTCCTTCAAGTCAATGGGAGACTTTCCTCAATACAGTGAGATTTTGGTCCTCAGACTGAAATAACACAAATTATGGATAGAATCAGTCAAAAAAATCCAATTTAAAACCCAGGTTTTTAGGCTGAATATCGTATTTCAAACATAGACATTAACAGCATGAGGGCCTTGGAGGGCTTGGACAGCTCCAGCCAACAGGCAGAGCCTAAGAGATGCTGTGGAAAGGGGGACAGTAAATTCCCCAGAATGAGTTTATTTGTTGGCAAAGGCAGAGCAATTCCCTTCTGATTTATTTCTACTTTGAAAGAGACATTCAACAGCTTCCCAGCATTAAGACATTTTCACACTTAAGTCCAAAAAGGGCTTAGAGCTACTTATGCCCAGTTACTGTACATTTCCACAACAGCACAGAGCCTTGGCAGGCTTCTCAACCAGCTGGTGAGCCTCAAATCCACCAGAATGCGAGGAATAAAATATTTTTCCTCCCAAATTTCTGAGCAGCTGTTTCTCAGGACAGACACTGGCCAACTTTCAGTGGATCTGCATAGCTGCAGGGCAGGAAGTAGACGCAATCACTTTAACATTGCTCACAAAGCCAAGGGTGTCTTCACCTCTCCAGCACCATTTTAAGAGTGATTATTCCATAGCACAGAAAATATTTCTTGAGTTAAGCTGAACAGGCTTACTAGAAATGCAGAAGAAATGTCTAAGGAACTGAAGATAGGTCTGTTTGCTCTTTTCATGCCATAGCCCCTCCATATCCTTTCCATGAGCTCACTTTGGGAAACATCAAGGTTATTTCAGGGACCCAGAAACCTTCCAAATGAGGAACCCATAGAGCTAATGACACCCCTGTGCTCCCTTTCCTCTTCCCTGCCCTTGCCTACACAGTTTAAGCCCTCCCTTGCACTCGTGATGGTATCCACCACACCCTGCACTGAGCCATATCAACTCTAATTCAGTGGAAGATACATACAGCAACAAAAGGGGGTTTGTGTTGTTGGTTGTTTTTTTTTTCCTTTTTTTTTTTCCTCATGCTAAGTTGGCCAGGTGAATTGGCTCAGAGAGTGGGTTGACTGTCAACGCAGGCTAGAGCCAGCAGCAGAAGTGCCTGGCTTGGGCAAGAGCTAAGGGCGCACGCAGCAGGTCCCATTTCCAGGGGGTGTGAGGTGTTTAGCAGCTCAGGTCCTCTCCTGTGACGACACCCTTAGAGACCTCACACTCACTTCACCCACTCCCTTCAGGCTCTCACTGGACTGGAAACTGTCAAAGGTCAGACTATCCCATCCCTTTTTCTCTCATTACTCTCTCCCCACCTCTGGCATCTCTGTTAATTCAAAGCCACCCACACACTCACTTCATGCAACAGCTCCATCCACTAACATTTAACAGCTGACATTTTTCCTCTATTTTGTTGATTCAGAGGCATGTTTTCTTACACAGTAACACTCCAGAATATCAAACCTATTTCATGCAGGGAAAAGTCTCCCATGAAGCCCATTGCTTCCCACAAGAAAATCCCTTTTAGTTAATATGTGGCTGATGCTCATCCCTAAAACACACCTTCAGTAAGTCACAGTGCAGTGCCCTGATCACTGTCTCAGTGTCCAAGGTACCCAGAGCATGAACTTCTCACTAAACTCTTACATGCCTTCCCCCCACTCCATCATCCTCACTTACAAACCAGAAAAAAACCCATTCACACCCCAGAAACCCCAAGAACCTCCTCCTGGCTCTCAAAGCAGCAGCAAGGATGCTTGGTTGGATTCTCAGGGCCAGCAAAGTGCCCCATAGCCAGTGGCCAGAGGGGGGGCTGCTCTAAGCTGTGCTGAAGCCAAGCAGCTCTTCCAGGAGGGCAGCTCTGTGGCACGGTGTGCTTCCTTGTCTGGGCTGCCAATTCCCTGCCACCAGCCAGAGCGTCCATGCATGCCTAGGACTATGCATCACTGCCACTCTTTCTCCAGGATGATTCCTCAGTAACATCAACTAGAGTGTGCTCACCCCAAAGAGCATGCTTTTGTGTTTCCTCAGCTGTCAGGCTAGCGATGGCTTATTTTCAGGAACAAGAGACTGCTGCTACTATCAAGCCCCATCACAACAGAAAACCAAGCACAGGACCTTCCTAGGTGTCTCAGCTGCACACCCCGCTCTGGGACACCTCCTGCAGCTGGAGGGGCTTTTCTGCTACTCTGCATCCCTTCCCCACCACGTGCTCTGTCTCACGGGACCACAGTCATGCCATAAGAAGGCTAGAAGGTCTTTGGGCACTTTTGCACCACTATCATGACGCAATGCTGCCGGAGTCTCCATGCGCTGGGCACAGCAGACATCCCTTCCTCCTAGTGCCAGGTACAGCCCCTTCCAGTCCGCAGTTGGGGATTCAGGAAGGAAATCCCTACCTGGACAGGGGCTTTCCAAGGCTGTTGGGCCACTGTAGCCCTACCTGGAGGGACAAGCAGGTAACCTGTAGTGCAAAATGCTCAGACAGATGGAAAGAAAAGGATAAGTTTCATCCTGAACAACCAGGACGAGGTAGATGTTCATCACAGGCCCCTACTGTTTGCCATCTTCTACAGATCTTTTAGATTCAGGCCCCAAATCAGTTTCAGGTTAGCGGAAACCCTATTTACTTCTGCTGGCTTTGGATCAGGCCCCTCCCAGGTAAAAACACCAACAGTTAATAGAAATGCAGCGAGCGTGGAGCTTCCACTCCTATTAGCGGGTCTCTCCGAGAGGACACAATTTTCCATCCATGCATTAAGCCAGTCCAATACTGACATCAGCTCATTTCCATTGATCCTGATTACATAATAGTGACTTAATTCTCCATAGAATTGAATTTTCCATATGTTTGGATCTTTTGCAGTTGCTACATGATTTCCTTGTTCCCTGCTAAATTTATTATTTATTATCTCTTTGTCCTATACTTAAAAATTATGGTCTTCACTGCAAGCAGAAATTTCTACAGACTTGTTTTGGTTTTTTGATACAATGTTTATCACATCAATTTCCTTCCATCTAAAAGAGACCTCCACGACAATACTGCAGTATTGGACACACCTATAGCTTTGAGAATTGCCACAAATTCTGGAACTGAAGTTACATTTTGTTTCAATATACATTAAGAGTAGTTAATAACCATTATGGTACCCAAGTTTTCATGTACATCTACCTTTATTTATAATTCATAAACATCAATTTTGTGATATCTCGAAGTTGCACAAAAATCCCCAGCTGACTGCAAAGGTTATAGTTTGATAGCTGTAGATGAATATTCGCACTGTGTGTGTCCACTCTATGGAGCGGACTGATTCTGTCAAGAGGTAATGTAGCACCAGCACCCAGTGGCTTCACTCAGCACTTAGTAACACTGCTGGTTAGGTCCTTCTGGCCATTCCCTGGAGGACTGGAGCCCACATTTCTAATCTCTTTGCTAACATACACGTCACCAGTGCTACTCGCAAGAAAATGTTTTTCCTTTAATATTCACGTGGTGGCACTGGGTAAAGCCATTCATTTTCACAATACTGCTCTACAGTAAAGGCAGCGCTATGCACTCAAGACAGGAGTAAACTGAAGTGTGTGAATATCAAAAGCACCACCAGAAACGAGGTGTACACCTGTACTGCCATGCTACGTACTGCTGGGTGTTTACTGGGGATTAGCCAGAACTGTGATGCATTTTCAGTCCACCAGCCTCTCATTTGCTTATATGCCATGGTCAGTTTAATTCTGTCCTAATCTCCATTGACACAATCAAACATAACCCCCTTCACATCCCTGCAATATCCCTTCTTTTCCTTTCTAGCTTCATTGAACTTATTTTCCACCTTTATCCAAGAAACCTTGCAAGCCTCTACCAGAGCCAGTGGAGCTATCCACATACTTGAAGTCAGCAGAAGTACTTCAGTGCTTCTGTAGATTAAGGTTTAAAAGATCAATTACAATGCTGAGGCCATATGAGAATACTAGTCAGAGAACAGGCTAAATTCACCTAATGCTGTTCTCCCCATCCTCCTTCCCTATCTTATTTATATTCACATCCACCTCCCAAATTTCAGGAGTCCAGGCATAGGCAACGAGCACAATTCCTGGCAGGGCAAGGCTCAGATTTCTTGTCAAATCAGCACTTTGTTCAGCAGGAATACAAAAGCTGCCCTGATAAGTAATGTGAGAAAGCTGTAGGCAAGGCTACAGTGTCCGCAACTGCATCCAGCCCCTGGCACTAAGGAGTTGAGACTGGAAGCAGGAGGGCATGAGTGGTAGCTGAGTATGGCACACACAGCCCGGAGAAGAGAAGGTCCGGGGGGGCTAAGAGCAGCCCTCCAACACCTATGAGGACACTAATGAGAAGACCCAGCTCTCAAGAGATGTGCATGGTGGGAGAACAAGTGGACATAAATTGAAACAGGGAGGTGCCAACTGGATACATGGGAAAAAAATTTCTCCATGAAAATTTGTTGTGGCAGCTCTGTCCTCGGAAGTTTTCAAGACCTGACAGGACAAATCTCCGAGCAACCTGGTCCGAGTTCAGTGTTGGCCCTGCTCTGAGCAGGAGGCTGGGGTGGAGAATTCTCAAAGTCCCTTTGGAGTCGAATGGTAAAGCCTCATTAAAAATACATTCAAAACTGTTCTATTGAAGAGATTGGGATTTAGTGGAAACACAATCTAAAAGAAGGATTCTTGGGCCAAAGAAGTCTTCTCTGTGGCAGGGGCTATTTAAAGACTATTTAAAAAAAAAAAAAAATAATGCAACCATCTGCTCCTCAAGCCTTCATGGAAAGAGCCTCCCTTCTGTCTCTGCGGGTCTTTGAAAGTGGTGGTAGTTCCTGGAAATGCATCAGCAAAACAAACCATGATAATGATATGTACAAAGAGAAGCTGGAAGAAGAAGAAAAGGATTTGGTGACATCTGGGAGCTCTCAGCCCTCTCTGCTGTAGGACGGACAGCAGGTGCCATCTCTCCCACACACCCCCAGGGTGAAAGCACCTGTGACCCTGCTTCTTTCTCCTTGAGCAAGGGATGCAATCCATCAGCCCTGCTCCACACCAGCAAGAGGTCAGTCCCTCACCTGCACACCCTGCAGAGGCAGGCAGGGCTGCCCTAGCCACTTCCCCACCAGCTGCAGCAAGCATAGAGAGCCCTCCTAGCCACAGCATGGTGGTCCCTGCAACCTGCCTGCAGGCCAGCTCGGCGCCCAGTGGGGACCTTGCTTCCCTCCAACCACACTCTCTCCACTTCTGTTTGCAAACCTTGAGCTTCTGAACCATCCCCAAGCACAACCTCTGCACTCAGACATGCATGAGCCTGACCAACCGCACGGTGACATTACAGGAGGACAGCAGCTGCCTGCTGAGCACAGGCTGGCTGTGACACTCATGAGAGCCAGGACAGTTTCAACCATCCCTGCAGGTATTTAAGAGACATATAGACGTGGCACTTAGGGACATGGTTTGGTGGCGTACTTGGCAGTGTTAGGTTTATGGTTAGACTTTTCCAACCTAAACAATTCTATGATTCCATGACAGCATGCAATGCAGGTAGATGCATCCTCAGCGCATCCCCTGGTACAGACACACTTTCTCCAGTTCTCATATCACAGCACTGGCTGTTCTTTGGTATCAGTGAAAACAGCATATATTTTTTTTTTTGCCATGCCAAGAAGGGAAATTATCTTACCCTTCCATTATATATATCCAAGACTAATAATTCACTGCCCTTATACATCATATGCCTAAGAGTAAAGAGACCTCCTAGACCATCAAATAATCCCCAAGAGAACTGAGGCAAGTCACATCACTGGGAATATACCACATTGAAATGGAAAGAACACCAGAAGATGCACACTTTCTGGAATACAGAATGAACTAGATGATCTAAAGGATCTTTTTCCTCTCTAATTTCATCACCTCCATACCCACATAGCTTGGGCTACCTAATCAAACTACTATTTTGTAACAAATTCTGTGACCAGGGAAGGCTACAATGCAGACCAAGGAAGTCCCTGCTGCCAGGCATCTCTGAAGGACCTGCACATCCTCGACATCCCGAGTGAGCCCACTCGACAGTGCATTGTTACCCAATGGACTGGTCCCTCTCCCCAGCACACTGCTCCTGCTCCCATTGCTGCCCAGTCTGTCAGCAAGCCAAGCCAGCAGAAGAATAACCTGGTGAAAAGCTAGTAGCTGTCTGCTGGTAGAGTGAGAAGGAGAGCGACTGCCAGAGATGGTGCAGGCAAGGAGGTGGGATTCCTTCCAGCAGGAATAAGCGGTTAGATAGCAGGAGACTTCACAAGGTGACTGTGCCAAAGAAGCCTCCATCACCTACTGCATGCAGCCACCAAAAAGAACAATGAAGCTGTCTTCAGGTAGATACCCATTTGTTCCTCACCTATAGAGGACAGTAGCACAGAACAAAATGTAGGTCAGTGGCTGGATGTAGAATAAAGCTGTAGAAATAATGAACACCAGTGACACTTTCCTTTCATACTGGAAATTGCCAGCAGCTTGCTGTGTTGAGCCAGATGTGTTTCACCACATCCCCAGGATCCTGGCCACGCAGCACGCCAACCAAATCGCACAGCTCCCTCTACGCATGTGTGCTGCGGCAGGCGCAGAGACCCAGACCGGGTCCAGCTGTGTTTATTCGGTCAGCTGCAGTGCCACAAAACACAGCTGCATTGATCTGGGTCTGGACAGCTGGCTCCAAATAAAAGCAGCTCAGTAGCAAGAAGTTGGCCATCCCTGCTTCATCCAACTGGAGCTGACCCTGTGACCAAGCAGGGTCTGACCGCATCTGCCTTCTCATCCAGGGTGCTGTGAGCGGTGACAAAGGGGACGCATGGAGTCAGGGTGAAGAGGAGGCAGTGCATGTGGATTATGGAGGTGACTCTGGGCCAGGAGATCCCAGTTTTCATCCTGGCCCCACCTCTGGCTTGAGCTGTGCTGCAGGAAGGCTTTCCCCATCATGGTTTGTCGACGTTGCTCATTATCCCCATCTCAATAGGAGCGATCTTCCCCCACCCCCAGCGCTTTCTGGCTCCAGGAAAACTCTGGGCAACCAACATCAGAAGTGGTTTTTTTTCTTTTCAGAAAAGCCTCCACACTTCATTTCAGACGTTATGGTTTTCATTTTCACATAATATACACTCTGACTGACGTGTCAAAGCCATCATAGCCTAAATCTTTGGGTTTTGTTTCTAAACTCACTATAAAGAATTGTTCCCTGCTACTGACTGAGTCATCTCCTCCAGATCAAAGCTTCTCCTGCTCAAATTGAAACAAAACAGTTTGGCATTTGATGCTTTCATCTAGAAGCCAGCTCTGTCTGTGCTAAGCAGCAGCTCCCTTTACATATTCAAAATGGAATATTTTACTTCCTTCTGTCTGTGCTATGGCAGAACAGGCCTGCACGTTTGGGAATAACAGATAAAAAGTAAATGTACGAACAAGGGAAGGCAATCATGCAATCAAGGGCTGAAAGAAAATTTGAAATTCCAACCCAGAATCTGGGATTAGCAAACACTCATGAGCACAGTTTCAGCAGCAGCTGAAGAGGCTTCAGCCCCAAGTGTCAGAGCTAAGTTGAGGATGCCATGGACGAGGGGGTCTGTGCTGTGGTGCAGGCTCCCCTATCAGCTCCAGAGCCCTCTACATCAGGGGCCCTCAGCCCTCACTGAGGTCTCCACAGATGATTTCGCTACATTTTCATAAAGCATGTGTCCAGTGCAGTAGAGCCTCCTCATCTTCCACAGCCCAAGTAATTATATCTGCAGCAAGGGTCAGGCACGTCTGCGCTGTTAGCACCTGGAACCATTAGCGTTTCTGTCTGGCAAAGGAGTTGCCAGCTCTACATTCCTCCTCTATCACAAGTCAGCTTTTGTTATGTTAATGTAGATTTCCTAGCATGTCAAAGGCTTCTTAGCCATATTTCTGGTGCAATTGATAAAGTAATGTATCAATAAAAATTGGTAAAACTTGCAGTAAACCTAATATAAATCTTAGATCCAGTCTGATCTTTGTGGTCAGCCCATGGACTATGCCGGAGCGACACCAGGAATGAATTTGGCCCTTCCCACGTCCTCTAAATGTGGGCCAACGGACATTCATGTTTATCAGGAAAAACAAGAACATATGCCGAAAACAGAGCATTTCCAACAAAAACCTCAATCCAGCATGGGAACAAAAGCAAGCTGCAAAGATTTTGTAGCTAATCAGGAGTGTCAGTGTGAGGTTGTCTGACCAAAGTTACACATTATAAAAATACCATAAAGAAAGCAATGGAGCATCTTCCAGACCTGCACATTTCTCAGTGGAGACACCAAGCAGACGACTGATGTAAGAACGTGTGATCTGGAAGTCGTACGCAACAGTCCACGGTTCTTATCCTGGTTTTGGAGTAACACTAGTTTCAAAGAGACAGTAAACAGCCTGCGGTAACTGCAAGGATACTCCATTTTATTACATGCACAACACTAATAGGACACCCTCTCGCGCAAGTACCGTTCTCTGTGCTCAGCACCTGGCTGTGCTCCTGTTGGTCCCGTGGCTTTGACATTCCTGTGGGATTTGTAACTGAGCACCACAAGAATAAAAGACTTGCCATAGCTGAAATTATACCAGCAGCAAATGAAAACAAAAACCAGCACATAACCTTTATTTACATAATCATTATTTAAGCCAAAGAATTGAAGGAAGGCTGACGTAGCCAGTCCAAAGAAACATTAATGTGAAATCCCGTGCCGTTTAACACAATTTCAGCCAGCGTCAAACCGTGCCTCTGGGTGCTGCCCCAGCACCCCGGCTGTGCTCAGGCCGGGCTGGGCTTGCAGGCGGCACGGATGCCCGACTGCCGGGCATACCTGTAATCCCCTCCTACAGCACCCCAGAATTTTCAACCTCAGCATCCCCCAAAGCTCGCTGCATTCATTTCTAAGCAGTATAATAAAACTGTCATTGCTCTTTTGGTTTAAGAGCTCCAGTGAACTATCAGAATTAAAAATAAATCATTCCGTTTTGGGGAATGCTGAGCCTCCTGGGTCTAGAAAGCATTTGTTTCTCTTCTCAGCCAGACATGGGAACTCAGCCTTTAGGATAATGTACGGGAATTTTGATTGCCATTTCGCTTCCCCCCACCCTGCCAACTTCCACTTCAATTTCCAGAAATAGAGCTCTTCTACGCTCAGAGAGCATTCGTTTGAACAACCTGATCCGAAAACTACTTTCACTGAAGTTAACTAGCGCAGAGTGCTAACAGACACAGGCTTAAAGCAACTACATCCTCACCCAGCTCTGTTCTGCTTCATATACTGCCAGTTTATGCTGGCTCACTATAAGCCAGTGTAAACCATTTAAATAGATTTGATCAGTATTTTGGCATATGTAGGTGATTAAATCAAAAGTCCGCTGTGCTGAAAGTGTGACTAGCTATCATGATCTGAGCGCTCAGATGACAGACCACATTAACGGTGTCTCTCAATAGCTGTGGATGAGGATCAGAGACAGAATTACAACTCAATATCCCAGAAATCAAGAGTATAGGTTAGCATGGTGACATAATGAATACGCTTCAAGACTGATTCACAGAACTGGTGAATTTTCCCAGAACCAGGCCTTAGAGTTCACACAGACTCAGATATAAGCCAAGCCACGCTTGTGAGCGTTGATACGTTTCTGACACGCTTTAATCAGTTACAGGGTCTGTACAGTAGTGCATCAGGGCAACCAGTACCAAACAAGCCAGTAATTCCTTTCAGCACCTGAAAGACAACCTAGTTTCCAAGAAGTATCATCTTACTAGGGGAACAATTTCAAAGCTCTAGCTACAGCAAATTAAACTGACATGGCATCTAGGCAACTGGATAATATCATCAGCTAGCATTGCTCGTTAGAGAAAGCTGAAAGACACTGCGCACGGATACATGTGTATGTATCCTATAATATGACTGGAAGAGAGAAGATGGGATAAAGTTGAAGCAGTAATGAGAACCTGTATTTATATAAAATAATACCATACTTGACTCAAGAGTAAGTCATTTACAAGTCAGCTACATGGTGTGGTAGCTGACTTCTGTTTTCTATCAGTAAGAAGCAACGTGACCTTTTGGGTTTGTATTAAGGCGAGTGCATCTCCACTGTAAACCTCAGAACATTTGGGTTGCTCCTTGTCCATACAGCCCTGGCCCTGCAACAAGACAGGTCCTTCCTAGCAGAAAAGGGATTATATTATTAACTCCTCAGTGTTACGATTAACTATCCCAGCCAAAACCAGGACAGTTATAGCCAGAATCCAGTAACACTTGATTAGGACCATCATGAGAAGTTACTCCTCACATTTTCCTGCAGCTGTCCCATAGACCAGCCAGAGGAGGCATCGCCAGATGAATCGGTGGGGTGAAGCAGCCAGAGCGCACAAGTTGCTTTGCAGAGATGACTTGTTCCAGAGGTCACTGGCTTTTAGAGATACTGTGACCATGCACAGGTTGAGCATCAACAACCGCATTTGGCTCTGACACTGCCGCTCAGGGAAGCAAGACAGAAGTAAGTGGGGAGCACAGATACGGGGGGGGGGACACAGACACGACACACACAGACATGGGACACACGACCAAAACCACCCAAAACAGTCACACGCATTTCACTGGTGACTCTGCACTGCTCTGGGGTACTTGTGACCATCTTTCAACCAGACAGGTGAGGCTGCTGAACTCCAAAAGCGCCTGCAGCCCCGGCATGGGTTACGCTTACTGCCCCAGGCACCAAGTGCAACGTGCCGCAGATGAGGCAAACCACTCACACGGCCTGAAAAAATTCAGGAGAACAAGCACGTAGCCACCGTGCTGCCCAGCAGACTCGAGAGCCCTGCAGCAGCAGACGGTGGAGCGAGAGCCACCCTGCTCGGTGCGCAGCCAGCTCTCCCGTGGCCGCGGGCTTGGGGAGGATGGCTCCTGGGGCAGAGGCAGCAGCCAGGCTTGCCTGCCTTTCCGTCACACCTCCCCTCAGACCTAGTTCATGTGATTTCACACACGGCTCGTCTTTTAGCAGAAAGAGCTGCCTTCACCCATGTGCACACATACTGAATTCCTAACAGGGACCAAAAACCTGGCTGTGGTTAAATGAGGTGGATGCACATCCCACCCCTCAGCCCAGCTCACTACAGCAAGGTAAAGATATCTCAGCTGCTTTGTAGACTGAGCCCAATTAGTCTCAGCAGTTCTCTTCTCAAGCAGGGCTTTATCACACTTCAGCAGCTGCCAAGATCAGGCAATCCTATAGCAGATGTGGAACCTTACATTACAATCCCAGTGCTCTGCCCAATTCTGTATACACCAGGGCAATGGAGAAGTCTGAAAAGTATGACAAAAAAACAGCAGAGGTTGCCACCATTCAAGACTACATGGCACATTTTTAGAGACTGCAATAAGATGCAAAAGATCCTTGAAGACACTGGATTTAAGGAAGTGACACAGGACATGCTCCCCAGCCAAGCAGCAGGGATGAAGCTGCTGATGGGATGGATGGGACAGACAGCCTCCAGCTGTCACAAGCCACTGCAGAAGTCTGCACTTGCCACATCTCCGCTTTTAAAAGCGGCCCCAAGTTCTACATGTGTGATATTTTGCTACCACAAGTGTTGGCCACCTAACTACTGCAACTGCATACCTGGTACCAGCAGACACCAAAGAGCATCTCTGCATTACTACCAATTTCAGCTCATGCACGGTGGGACCACCAGAAGTCAGAGCTGTTTGGCACTAGGACTGACTGGACACATGCACTGGCTTATTCCACAGAGATGACAGCTTGACAGTGCTACTGGAAGGCTGTGGGGCTGCAGCTGGCTCGGTTGCATTCCTCAGCAGAAGAAAGCCCCACGTTTCACACACACTTGTGGAGAGACTTTCAGTTAAAGCCACTAGTGACATCGCAAACCCTTGTGCAACTCATGTTCTCCCTGAGCCAGCTCTTTCTTCCCAAGCCTTAATAGTTATCATACTTTGTAGTGATAAATAGCAATGATGAGATCTGCAGAGCAACTTTGGATCAGAGATTTCTTTGCAGATACCTTATCTCAGCTGACAGGAGCCTGCACACACGCTTCCCCTCGCCACCTGCCTGAGCTGGCTGCCTCGGAGCATACGCAGGCTCCAGGAAGGAGATCCCCTCACAGCAGCAGCCCAAGGCTTGCTCCCCATCTAACTCGGTCCAACAGGGAAGGGCTCAAGCCACAACACGAGCATGAACTGCAAGAATCTCCTGGCTCAGACCCACCTCTTTCAAAGCACTGCTGCCAAAGTGTTATGCAAACTTCTTCAAAAAGCATCCCAACCACTTAGCTGCCCACCTCTACACCCCAAACGCAGTGCTGCCTCTGGAAAGCCTAGATGCATTAATCATTAGCAAGACTGGGAGTCTAAAGGTACTTTTTAAAAGATTCAGTCTCCTAAGTCATGAAAGCAAGTGAAAAAACATGTGCATCCCCCCAGTGCTGGGGGCAGCTACTGCTCCTGGTTATCTCAGGAGGAGATTCCTACACACAGAAATAAGAAGCCCACAGGCTGAACTGCCAGCTAAGGCTTGTAGATCCCTATTTCCCAGGCTTTTTCTGAGCCTTGTACTACGCTTTTATCCTAAGCAGATCCAAAGGAAAAAAAGAAAAAGGAAAAAAAGACATCAGAAAAATCTCTATGCAAGACAGAGCACAGCCCACCCAAGGGGGGGAAAATACTGGCTTTTATTAAATTGCAAGTGGCCAAGTCCATATGTTATGTGGGAGTTTCAGTCTGATCCCATAATTCTGAGATATTTACTTCCAGACAGAGCTGTTTATAACCAAAGACAATGTTGCCATACACCAAACCATCCTCGGGCGTGCTTTCTATGGAATTTTGCCCACGAAGAAGGCAATAGGTCAGTGAGGAAAAAAAAAGTATTTTAGTGAGTCCTGACCCTCATTTTTTGAGCTTTAGACCAAACCAGTACACTTCCCAGGCCTTCCCTTTGCAGCACCCTGCTACACTGCGGGTCCTCCGCTGCCACAGCCAACCTCCACCGCTGCACCCCAGCCTGCGGCCACACGGGCGATGGTAAGCCAAACCCTCCCTGCCAGCGGGAATTACCACGCTCGCACCTCCTTTAGCGACAGCTGCTCTCATGCCCATCCTGGCCCAGAAGCCCCAAGTTTAACCACTCGCGGGGGTTTCAGCCCCAGTTGTTCTCTTTCGGCTGTGGCCGGAGCGGGAAGCCGGATTGGGACAGGAGGCTCAGCCCCGCAGAAGGGGCGCGCGCAGGCACAGCGCCAGCCCTGCTCCGCTGCAGCTTCTCAAAGGGCTCGGCTCTTCTGGCCACCCTTAGCAACTTGTGTTTGTTTTGGAGCTTTTTCCTCCTAAAGCTCTGCTCCCTGGATTCAAGCAATTTTTATTTTTTTTTTTAATAAATAAGAACTTTGGGTACTGGGAGATGGGTGTCTTCCTACTGAACACTTCTAAACAGATTTTTCTTTTGTGAACTTTTACAGTCGTTCCTCCAGTTCACACAAGGTTTTACCATGCACTGTAGCACACAGCAAGTAGTCCCCAAATTTAACGCCTCTTCTTCAAATTGCAGCACAGCTCTTACAATGAAAACACCTTCTCCCAGCTACTGCCAGGGAACTTGCCTGTTCACTGACACTTCCCCATCCACCCCCAAACCAGAGCCAAATAAGCAGTTCCAGCCCAGAAACTGGCTGTGTCGGCACCTGCACCAGCAGCTCCTTGGGGCAAGGCCATGTTAGGCACATCTCTGACCCACAGAGCTCTGCTGGCAGTCTGCAGCACAGACTGGACCAGTCTGTCTTGTCTTCTGACCCGAAAGCAAAGCACAAATGACTCAACTCCCAAGATGAAGTAAACACCACCACACAGGTTGTCAAACTGGCTGTGTGACTGCAGGATCCCAATTTACCTGCTGGGTCTGGATCTGTGCTTCAGCCAGGCAGCTTTGGAGAGGAACACCCATGTCCCAGGTGCACGTGCTCTGCATCATCTTTAATCACAGATGCACCTCTGATTTCTGGTTCCCCAAGATGTCCCCTGCAGCTCTGGGCTCTCTGGTTGCTATTGCTTGAAGATGCACTTCCCTGCCTCAGATGACTCCTGCCTTTCCGGAGGGTACAGCAGATTAATTCAGGTTCACAGGGATTTCTCAAGAGAACAGCATCCCTAATTTCCCCTGACCCAGGCAGGATGGTTGAGAGGAAGGCATTGGCCACCAGTTAGGGAGCTTGGGGTTCAGGTCCTAGATTTGCCATAAAACCTTAAGGGATTCAGTCAAGTCATTTAGATCCTTCCTATGTGCTGTATGTTGAGATGGAAACATTGTGGAGCAAGTATTCAGTTGAGCAGGTGCCCAGAATTTAGCTTTAAAAGCCTGCAGTGCTTTGGTGTGCAGCTCCGCGAAGCCCGGGGTGCCCAGTTGTCTGCTTGCCCTCAGTCTGCTGTCGCTGCTGGGAGCTGAAAGAGCCAGCCGTGCTCAAAAAAAAAAAAAAAAGCCATACAAGCATTTTTGCATAGACACTCCCTGTCTTCCTGGGCTGTGGGTGTTCAATGAAAGCAATCTGTGAAAACCCCTGAACAATAAACTCATTCACGTGGCATCTCTGGTGGCCGGGCACGGCACGCACAGAGCCTGCTGCGGGGAGCGGCAAAGGTGCGTGGAGGAACGGGAGCGAGACTTGCCTGACGCACTAGTCACACCACGAGAAAAGCGGGGGTTCGTGCCTTGCCAGGAGCACTCCAAAAGCAGGTGCCCAAAGGCTCAGAGCTTGTGAGCGCTGCTAGCTTCAGAAGCAGGCTCCTGCAGTTTTGGCAGTGACACAGATGGGGCACAGACCCCATAGCAGCAGGACTACGGGGTACTGCCTCTGCAGCTCTTCGCTGCACAGATCCCTGCTGGTTATGGTCAGGAGAAGGAGCAAGCCCCAGGGGGCTTGGGGGGAGCAAAAGGAGCACTCCCGGGCCTGGAAGTTACACACACACACTCCAAGGGCCATTGCTGCTCATCATATGGGGCTGAAGCCAACATCCACACGGCCTCATGCCCATCTGCAATGAGCCTGTCCTGGTCTGGAGAGCACCGGGGAGGCTCATGTCCACCCTGTACAACTCAGAGCATCCTCAGGTGCCCTGTTTACATCAGAAATGCAGCTGTGCTAGAAGAGACAGAAATATTACACTGGCACGGGTGACAGTGTGTAGGATGGCTTGGTAGGGTGGACACAGTGGATGTGTAATTGAGACAGGCTGTGGTTTCAGTACAGAAAAAGGTTTCATCTCCTAAATCCCTGCTGAGTAAATGACTGCCCTCCTGCTGCCTATTCCCCAGAGTCCCTTCCCATCTCCAAAACTCACCACTCTCACATAAGTGAGAGTTATTGTATATGTTATGAGGTTATGCAGGACATTAATTTTCATCTGCATTTCAGAGAAGGCTCAGCTCAGCAGCTGAAAACTGTATTGGATTTGGTACAGGGCAGTGCATTGCCCTGTTTTCTCCAGTTGCCAATTACGCCAAGACAATTAGCTAAACACAACAGCTGTGTTGATGCTCAGCTGAGGAGAAACCACATATGTTTGTATAGAGCCTAGATCATGTTAATATGACTCAATCAATTTCTGACTGATTCACAAGAGTTTATAAAGGGCCTCAGATTGTTACCAGGGCTCATGTCTTTCATTCATGTCTCTGCTTTGTGGCTTAATCCCAAGCATATCTCCTTGTATTTGCAAGAACTTGTTAAAAGAACACGTGCCAAAGTCCCAGACAGACCCACACCCCTTTCCCTTCCCAGTTAAAACATGTTAACTAGCAAGCAAACACCTTGTCTTTCTACCAAGTCACCATTTTAATCCTTATCAACACTAAACTGTTGGCTTCTGTTAAGAACACAACCTCTCCTGCACAGACAAACAACGCTCGTCTCCTTAGAGGAGCACAGCAAACACTAGCAATGTCCTGCAGAGCCTTGGGAGACCCTCAGGTAAGAAATGCGAAGCTTGTGTCTTTGCTCAACAGAGACAGTAAAACAAGAATGCCAAACACCTTTCTTTGAAGAACTGGGCTGCAAGTCACGCTGATTTCCATTACAGAGCTCTAACACATTAAAAATACAATAATAATCTTAGAAACCTCTCAAGGCTTACATCACTTGACATCTTCGACTACATGCGTGCGGCTGCATCACAGGGGAATCACCCGAGACTGTGGTGACAAGGGGTTGGTCCGAGAGGACTTGACAGGGATGGGCGGATGAGTAAGGGTGCCACCAAGACACCCCTTGTCAGCAACAGAGCATTCAGCACCTCTTCCCCGCCCCAGGGTCTGGAGATGGCTGGTCACGGACCAGCCAGCCACACCTGACACGCGGGGCAAGGAGCCATGGTGCCGCTCTAACAGGGTGCACAAGATGGGACAGTTGTACGAATCTCATGTTCAAAGGTAAAACACATGGGAAGGAGAAGAGAGAGCACCTGCAGGGAACAGAGGAGCAAGAGATGAGCAGCTCTGTCCCGGTCACTACATAGCTGAGTGTATGGCTACCGCCCTCACTCACGCCTGTCCTCTGCTCCCTGCAGGCCTGTTGTCCCCTTGGGCCATTGAGTCTGTTGTTCCTTACGCCTCACGCAAACTTCCTCAATCACAGGGAGAAGGTGGATTTTTAAACAGCATCTTCACCAGCAGGAGAAAACACTCTACTGTGGCCTGGCAGAAAAAAAAAACCCTGCCACATGTCAAGATCATCCTTCATAGCTTTAGTAGCCTAACAAGGGACAACGTCTTCCTATGCAGCTGGCCTTGCAATCCCATTTACAGAGGCTGGGAAAGGAAACCCATTCCCAGGAGAGTTTCACAATCCCTCCTTCGCTTCCCACCATGCGACTCCGACAGCCCGAGCTCTTCCTGCCCCACGGGTGCCACCCTGCCGGCCACCAGCCCCGGCCTCCCCGGCTCACCCCCCACCTGGCCTGCACGCTCCGCTCGACGGGACTCCTGCCTTTGAAACGGGAGGGACACCTCTTGTGCGTGCCAGGTTAGCGCTCGGATTAAAGCGCATCCTTGCCTGCGTTTGAAGGCAAGAAATGCTGCTGTTTGCTGATGCTTGCAACCTTCATTTCTTAAGTAATAGCAAAGATCTTGTAGTCATATTCCTCCTCCCGGAGCACCAGTTCATCGCTCAACAGCGCTCTTTGAGTCCATCCATCTCGATCATTAGAGGATTTCCCTCCACGAGTGCCCTGCCTGGCTAGTGGCCAGGACAAAGACTCCCCACACCAGCCATGGCAGCAACAAGATATCCCCACCAGAACGGGCACATATCCCCTGTGCTTGTTAATAACAACTTAACTCACCTGCTTTCTCCACCTGCTCCTCAGGGCTCTCAGCTCCCACACACCCTCCCCCAGCCCCAGGTGACTCCAGCCACCCCACCACGCTGGGGACACCTCCCACCCACTAAATTGCCCTCACCTGTGGCTGCCCGGCAGAGGGAGCTGCCTCCGTGCCCTCATTAACGCACACCCGCTCCCACCCGCGCACATTCGTTACCACTAACACAAAAAGGACTGGCAAGGCTCCGCAATCGGTTGCACTTGCTATTCATTACACATGTGCAGAACACATCCCCGCTGCTCTGAGGGAGCAGTGTGCATATTTAAAAAGACAATATACAAAACATAGCTGAATCTTAATGAGTCCACTGCTTTTCTACTGGAACTGAATGGAATTGTACAGACCCTGCCAGGAAAAAAAAAAAAAAGACTACACAATATTTGACTTGTAATATAATCTTTAACATCACTTTTGCAGTATGTTACTATTGTGCTTATCAGGCCTGTAAAGTATCGATTGTAAGTAGGAAAAGGATCAAAATGCAACAGGCAGCACAGTGCCACGGTGCCTTCAGAATACTGAAGTACTTGCACAGCATAATAAAAAAAAAAAACCCACAGTCGTGGCAAAAATTAACTTCACACAATATGATACCTTGACATATAAAGCCCCCACCAAAGAAGGACGAGGGAACAAGGGCTATCAGCTTAAATGCATCTGCCGAGTCCGAACCAAGCCTTGCCAGTTTGACAGTGACAAGTCCAAATGGGGTCAGGCAGGAATATATTTGCCTAGTACGAAGTTCCCTGCTTAAATGTTCAGGCTTCCTGAGAAGGACAGCAGTTACAAGGAGAGCCACATTTCCTCTCAACAGGTAAAATTTATGGAAGACTTATTCTGTGCTCCGCAAGTACCAGATCCCCCTCCTCCGGGGAGACTCTTACACACTGGCAGGAGCAGAAATCACCAAGTCCGCACGCACATCTGCGTGTCCCATGCCCGGGCACCTCACCCCAACCTCCTCCCTCCTCAGCTGGCAAGGAGCACTGAAGTTTGAGAAGTTTCCAAGGGCTGCCCGTAGCACTACAGACCCGAGATGAGCCATTCTCGGTGACGATGACCAAGCAGCATCACGCAGGAAGCGCCAGAGCCATTGATTGCGGGGAAATAAATGGGCCGTGGGTGCCCACCAGCCCGGATGAGATCTGCCAGAGAGAAAGCAGGGAGGCTGCTCGCCTGCCCTCTCCCAAACCACCAAACCTACTTGCATTTACAAAACAGGACACTCAGTGTCGTGCCCGAGAAGCCTGGGAGGGTGGGAAGCCTATGCAGACTGGTAATTTAGGGAGAAAGACGGAGCAGGCAACGTTAGCCAAATTCAGCGGCTGCAGAAAACGAAACGAGACGCTGCTTTTAAGTAGCAAAAGAAGGGCCCGATCCGCAGACGGTGTAAAAGGAGGTCTGCCCCGCTCCCCCCTCCCCGCCCAGTGCCCGGGGCGGGTACAGGGGACTCCGCACCCCGCACCTTCCCCGCCGCCCGGCCCCACTCGCGGGGACCATTTCCCCACCGGCCCCGAGCCGCCCCCGGCCCCACTCGCGGGGACTCCGGTCCCCGGCCCCGCTCGCGGAGATCGCCGCCCCCGGGAGCTGGCTCCCGTCCCCACTTGCTGACCGCCGCCTCCTCCTCCTCCGCGGATCTGGACCCCCGCCCCACCTGAGCTCGGGCCCCACTCGCGGGGACCCCCCTCCCCCGGAGCTGACCCCCAGCCCCACTCTCGGGAAGCATCGCCTCCGGGGTGGCCCCCAGCCCGCCGCAGCCCATCGCCGCCGCATTTTCCCACGCGTGGGGACAGCGAGCGGCGGCGGCTCCGAGCCAGCGGGTCCGTCCCTCCCCAGCGCCCCTTCCCCACCCGTGCCCCGGCAGGCAGGGCAGGGCAGGGCAAGACGGCGGTCCCGGTGCGGGGCTGCCGCGGGGCGCGGACACGCGTGGCGTCCCGCCTCACCTTTGTATCTGTCCATGGGGGCTGCAGGGGGGGGCCGCAGCCCGCCGGCTGCCCAGGGGCTCCGGGACACGGCGCTGCCTCCACTCCGCTCCGCTCCGCCGCCACCGCCGCGCTCCTGTAGCCTCTGATTCCGGCGGCGCCGGATCCCCCGGCCGGCCCGGGCCGCCCCGCCCCGCCCGCCCCGCCCCGGAGCCGCGGAGCTGGCCGGGATCGGGGCTCCGGGACGGGGAGCGGGGACCTGGGTGCGGGATGGAGAGCTGGGATCGGGGGGACGGGGATCGGCCACCGGCCCCGCGCCTTGTCCCGCACGGCGCGGCGCGGCACCGACCCTCCCCATCGGCGTGGGGCCCCGCCGGCTGCCGGTCCCTGGGAAAAGCGCCGGTGACGGGAGGAGGAGGAGGGTGCGTGGGGTGCTGGGCTGAGGCCGTGGGGTGGCTCCTGGGGCCCCTTGCGCTGTGCCCAGGGCCGGGGTGCCCTGTCTGCTCCCTGTGTTGAGGACGGTGTTGGCTCTGGCTGCAGTGGGGCTTTGGGCACATTCAGAGAGAGGCCTTGGTCATCCCGGGATAGCTGCCTGTGGTCCTGGTGGCTCCCGGTGCTAAGGCCCCAGGCAGGAGTCCGCCAGCGACCCTCCTCCTGCCCTGCTCCGGGCTGGCAGCCTGAGAAGTTGGGGTCTCCTTCCACCTCCCCAGGGCAGCCGCTGGTTGTCACCCTGAGCCCCTGAGTTTGCACTCCCCCTTTCCAGCGGCTTCATTAAGGCTTCCTGGTAGGACCAGCCTCCTGGATAGAGCAGATCCCACAGGAAGATGTTCCTCTCCTTGGGTTCCAGTAACATTTTTGCCCAACTTCCACCACAGCAGAATGAGCTACCGTGCCCAAAGTGCACAAATAGTAACGTGGAGAAGTGGGCATCCAGTCTGACCTCAATATAAGGCACAGGTGACCATCTGTCCTGAGGCCAATATTTTGGAGACATTGAAAGTTAAAATAGACAAGGTACGCAAGGATTATAGAGGAAGTTTTCTCTTCGGAATTAAGGCTAAGCCATCACTGTGGGGACAAGGGAGCCATACCTGCCTATTACAAGGTCTTTCTAGCAAGAGGAGAGGCTAGGCATCTGACCTGGATGGGCAGCTCCACTGGTCCTGTGTGAAAGAGGTACAACTGTTACCTATAAAATCACCTGCTCTCCTTGGGAGCTGAAAAATAAGGAACCAGAAGTCAGCACTGCATCATTCACCAGAGCTACATTCACAGGCTCTCTGTGTGAGCATCTAGTCCTCCTTCCACTGAAGGACGACAATCACACCAGAGTCACACCCAAGCTCACGTTGTTCTCAGATTAATCCTCATCCCACTGCTTTGACCCTGAAGGGACTCACAGGCTTTGGGGTCTGGGCAAAACAGAGCTTGGGCCTAACTCAGGGTTTGAAGTGTCTGCAGGAAGGTGGTGGTGTGGCTTGCAGTGGAGACAAACCTTTTCTTGCAGAAAGCAGTGAGACAGATAAGTGGGTTGCCCAAACCACACAGCCTCTTGCACATTGACTCTGCTCTGCAAGCCGAGCTCTTGGCCATCAGCCCACCTCTACAGAGCCTGGAGTACTCACAAACGGCAATTTCCACATAGCCGTCTGAGTAAGGTGGCACGGGGAGCATCATTGTTTCTGTGCAATAGCAAGGTCCTGGTGTCAGCAAGGAGAGGGCAATTAGACAAAGCCAACGAGAGGGTCACAGAATCCGTATTTCTCAATTTTTGGACCTGTCAGCCCACAGACCATTGACATCTGTGGTCCAAGGCAGCCTTGGGAAATATTAGTGCCATGCATGTAGAAAAAAAACCAAGCCTCCCTCGTATGGCCCTCCTTAATCTTCCAAAAATAGCCATAAGCAGGCTCTTCTGGCTCACAAAGGACGCAAGCAGCCGGGCTGGACGGGCACTGCCCTGCCACTCATGGGGTCCCTGCGTGCCCCCTGCCCCGCACCCTCCCAGGCTGTGCTTGCCAGGGTGACACCTCTCAGAGGATCTGTGTGTTCGGTGGAACCAGAAAGTGACTTTTGCCACATGGAAACTTTCCATACGAGACCAGGTTTAGATAAAGGGTTGTTGCTGCTCAAGGCAGCTGAAGCTGGAGCACGTCTCGTCTCTTGCCAGTACATAACAGCCACGTGAAAAGAGAGGCAAGCCAAACGCCTGAACTATCAGATCCAGCAAGCAGATAGCAGTCTTCAATGACTGGAGAAAAAAACAGTTAAATAAATATATCTGTCATGCAGGAATAATTCTCTTAGAGCCCTTTCCAGCTACTTCTTGGCTCTAGCTTTCAAAATGTAGCAGGGTAAGCCCTGATCCTGCAAACTTTTGAAGTGTGCCAGTATCTCGAAGCAGGTGAGTAGTCATTCTGAACTCAGCAAGACTAATTAAGGATAATACCACTTAAATAAACTACTTAAAGATTACTTGAAAGATCAAGACATCAGATACCCGAGATTCCCATCTCCAGGCCCCAGAGCCTTTACATCCCCTGCTTGTCCCTTCCTTCCCCTCCCAGCTGTGATAAGGATGCTCTGGAATCCCAGGACTGCCGGCCAGCCCCATGGCAATTGCTGGGCAAGTGGCACTGGGACGAATACTAATGCCAGAGGAATACAAGTTCTTCCTGTTTGTCCCTTCCTCTTGCAGTAGGAAGTACCTAAAATACTTTGGGATACTCTTTTTCAAACAGGCTGTTGTGTTCTGGGGTTTAATAAAACTGGGAAATAGTCAGACCCTGCTTAGTGCGAGGAATTAATATTCCCAGTGTTGGAACTGAAATCTAGATGTTTGCCACTATCCTCAGCTAGAACAAATACTTGCTACTGGTTTTCCTGGTGGAGCTTCTCGGAGCCAATAAAATAACAGCCATCTACCTGTGTACCCATGTATTCCTTGCTTTTTTCCTGCTTATTATTAGCGATGATTATTACTAGTGATGACTCAGGTGTGACAAGCCTTGAGGGCCAAGCTCATCCTGTTGGAGTTGTTTCTTTTTTTATGTGGCTGACATCCTATCCTTCGGTGCAGAGGATCATACTATAGATTACATGTTTTAATGTTTCTTTCCCTGCATATTCGTGCTGCATTAATAGACAGTGTGACCGCTAGTGAGATTATCACCTCTGGCTAAAGCTCTCAAGTATCATGCTGTGGCTTTCAACCGATGTGATTCTGCTTCTCTGGCCTTACATCCTGTCATTTCAGCACTTCTGCTTCCTGTGAAACAGAGAAGGAATCAAGTATAAGTTCAGAAGGCTAAACAAACTGCATAAACGAATATAATGATTTGCTACATACCTTGTGCAGAAGCATGATCCTGATCCTCTCTTTTATCCACAGGCGGTGCTAAATGCTTTTCTTTTTTTCCCAGATATTGACACCAAGCAGGTGTACATTGCTTCATTAATATTCTTGCTGTTACACTTGTGTTTTGGCATCAGCAAAGTCTTTAATGTCTAACATTTGTCTAAATCTTTGCTGTGACTTTCTTTGGTTGCATTTGTCTTGCTCTTTCCCTGGTTTACGCATGAGTCAAAGCCTGGTGAAAGTTATCATCCTCTCCGTTGTGAAAGCCGGAGGGAATCCTACCCTGACAGCTCCCGTACAGGTGCCCTCCACTGACTGCAGGGAAGTTATGCTTGAGGGAGACTGTCAGGATCACACACCTGACTCAGATGGTGCAGAGCTGCTCCCTGGGCTGTTTTCTCCCAGATGTTGTTCATCCCAATTACAGCAGTCCATAGTGGTCAGGCTTCTGCCTTTCTTCAGGGAAAATATTCCAGCTGGCAGAGCAAAAGGTAGAAATTTCCTCCACACGTGAAGGGTATCTGTCTTTGCACAGGGCTTTTCTTTCCCTCTTCCCCACGCCTTTATCACAGCTGTGGAAACCTAGTTCAGGAGTCTACTCAGCAAGACCAAGCTCCGTCAGCAGTAAAATTAACTTGATCTTGCTAACTTCCTAGGAGATGGGGAGCCCTGTCAAATACTCCGTGTGTGCAGGCATCTGGAGGACAGATGGAGAAAGAAGGTGGCTTGGCAGACTGTGGTAGCAGTGAGATGTGCTCAGGTCAATGGTGGCACACCGGTGTCCTCTTTCCTTCCAAATGTCATCTCAGGTACCTATTTAGACAAGGATGTAACACCTCTGTGGACAGTTGTGGCCAAGCAGGCATAAAACTGTTTCAGAGCAGTTCAGAGATCTGAGCAGAGGTAGGTTTTTTGACAGATCTGAACTGAGAGTAAAGCTGAGGTGCATCCTGTGAAATGCCAAGAAAAGAGGAAGCCAAAGGCTTCTTCACTTCGGCATCCCTGGCCGCACTGCTGGGCTGTAATGCTGCCGTAATCTGAGGGGGGAGAATTCCCTTTGTCCATACGTGGATCCCTCTGAACAGCAACGAAGCCTGTGGACCTAGGGACAACTGAGCCAGCAAAACAATGCTGCTGTCTCTGAAAGGGAGATGTCTCTTTCTCTCTCCTCCCCCTGCTTCTGGCCAAACGAGCTCTCTCTTCCTAGTATCATTTTCAGAGTTATTGGACCAACTTTCATGCTGAAATGGTGGAAAACTAAAATGGCAGATTCTTCTCCCAGCTGAGGAGGCCAAGCTGGGTCGCAGTAGAGCTGGGCACGACTGGGACAGTACCAGGTAAATGGCAAGCACCTGCAGCTGGAAGGAAGGAGGAGACCACGTGAGCATGTCCACGCAAGCAGGTGGGACCACACAGCTGGGACTAGGTAAGAGGGATCATCAGTCACAAGCTCAGCTGTCATCTTGAAAGTCCTCCCCGATCTTCCCTCTCGCCAGGAGCACAGAGCAGACACTGACAGGCGTTCAGTATGTTTATAGAGCTCCCACCAATGTCTTTGACCCTGATCTGCTGAATCCTGCCTGTCTTCCAGATTTTCCCATTTGGGGGGTGAAGGGAATGATTGGTTTTGGGAATTTGAACATAGCTCTCTGCTTATTCCCCAAGGAGGTCTAAATAGCTGGGCTCTGCTAACTGTCCTGATTCATATGATCAAAGACTCTACATCTCATGCCAAAACGCTGAGCCACCCAGGTCCTGGGAACACGGTTTTGTGAGAGGAGCTGTGATAAATGACATTGCCATGTGGCTTACTGCAGAAACATGTTAGGGATCCTGGGCTACCCACTCAGGAGCACAAGCAGCAATGAAACATCTTTCCCCAGAAATAACCTTTATGGGTTCTTTATAGCAGACCAAGCCAGTTCCTTGGTTCCAGGAAGGCACTGGGAGCCTGCCAGGGCTCAGTCAGTGAAGAAAGGGCCAGAAGAAACAGAGAGGCAGGAGGGTCACTGTCTGGCACAGCACAGTTGTTGCAAGAAAAGCTACTCACTGGAAGAGGAGTGAATACTCTGCTGGCGAACAGGACATGAATCCTTCATCTCAGAAGATTTGCAAGTATGCTGTCTATGGGTGTCCCTTCTGAGGTCTTCTTGCTTCCCTGTGAAGCGCCTCATGATTCTGGCTGCAAAAGAGATGGCCAAATGCTCCCCCAGCTTAAACTGGCCTTACACTGTTGTTGCTCCATGGACTTCTGTCCAGCCATTTCTGACTTTCACCGATGAAAGGCAAGACAATCAGCCCTAACACAAACAACACCAGAGCTGTTTAGCTGCTCAGCTATACAAAAGCTCCGTCGCTGATACATTCCAGCAATGTTTTGGATTCTCTCAGACATTAACTGTTTCAAAAGAGCGTGGCTGGGAAGAGGGTGGCTTGAGGGAGGGGGGGATTTCCCATTAAGGACAGCAGGACCAGATGTCTTTTTGATGAACTTCTCTTGGCTTCCTATTCTTTGACATTTCCTTTTCAGTTGTTGAGTCCAAACTGTTTCTAGACCAAATTACAGGGAGCTCTACTAGCACGAATTGTTTTCTTTCCCCCGACAGACAGAATACCTTCTTCTGGCCAAAGTATGAGACATGCTGACCAGACAGTGTGCTCAACAGCCCGGGCATTTGTTCATCCTGGAGCCATTTCTTCCTTATCCTTATTTTCCACTTCAGACCCTCTCCCCCCTCCAGAGAAGCCCCTCAGCTTTCCTTTGACTTCTTTACCAGTTAAAGAAGTAAAAAGCCTTCTTTGTTCCCCTCCCCTCCAAACTCCACACGGGGATGCTCACACCAGCAGACCTCATCAGGTATCAATACCCCATATTTCGGCATGTAACACTCACAGGCACCACAGGACATGGCTATCAGCTTCCTAAGAGTTTCTGATACAGATTTCTGATACATGACTAGCCATGGTCCTAGTTTTTGAGGGGATCAGCTAGGAAATCATGGCTTTCAGCTGAACAAATATTAGAAACTTCATCCACACTTATGGATTTTACCAGTAAACCAATATTGATCAAAATCTCTCCCGAGTTGGTACAAAAAAAACATGTGTGGAGTTATCCAGTTGCCAGTGGAGGACTTGCCTTGACAGAGCTGAACTCTTGGCACCTTTCAGCACCACTAAAACTTACCCAAGCAAGAGGAAAAACTAATTTTATCAAAATATGGAAAAACATTAATTTTTACATCTTGCTACATTTTCACTGGGATTTTTTTAAGCCTCCCCCATCATCATGGCAAACTGTGGTCTGATGTCAACTGTGAGCTCACAGAAGGCTATTTATTCTGGCATTTTCCCAAAAAGGAGGTTTTTTCAGTCCACAGCTTTTCTTTAGGCCTAAACCACTTCTACTCAGCCAAAGTCAATAAGCAGAGCACACTTCTGAGGTCAGCGCTGCTGAAGTGGGAAAGGGAAAAGAACGGGAACCTGTGGTCCATACAGGAGAGCACCAACGCACCGCAATTTGTTTCAGTGGAGGCTAAGTACTACGGAGGAGTCCAAGTTTCCTTCCCAGCCCCCACATCTGCTATTAATATTAGATGTTAGGGGATGTGGAACTACCTGCCAAACTGGAAGTAACTACCAGGTAACAGATCTCACCCATGTCAGTTGAGTCTTCCACCTTTTTTTTTTTTGTTCCTGTGAAAAGAGATTTAATTAAGAGTCAAGAAATCTGCCTCAGTAAATACCAAAAAACGCAGTTTCCCTTTTCCCACGTAGACCAGTGGAGCTGAATTTTTCCTGCCTCCCCGACTATCATTAAGTATTCTGTTTAAATAGGCCAGCTTCATGCCATCTATAATGAAGTTATAGTGTATTGCTCTGTTATGAATGATGAAGCTGTTGTGTCCTACGGGGAGAAAAATCGCTGTAATCCAACTTTCCTTTTGAAAAGGCCTAATGTATCCACATGAGATCTTCTGGCAGAGACAACTGAGAGAATATAAATAGAAGCTTAAAAGAAGAAGGAGGGGAAGGGGAAAATAACTCCAACAGGGCTGAGTAGCTGAAATTCACAAGTTTAATAGGAAGATGGATGACTGAAGAGCCTGTTCTGTGACACAATTAGGACTTTATGTAGGCCTTTTTCAATTATTTGTAGCTGACAAAATATCACACAAAGGCTGTTTCACACTGCAGGCCAGGTGCCCAGAAATGGGTTTTTTGGAGGGGGGGAGCAACTGGGAGAGTCTCCCAGGGGCACAGGCCACTAGGGTCGCCACCGGCTAAGTTAAGCAACGGTGTGCATCACCTCATGCACAAGTGGCAGGAGCAAAGAGTGCACTGCAATGCCTGAGGTCCCCGTACATCCAAGCCATCACCTGCCCACCCCCAGGCAGCACAGAGCTGCAGCCACAACAGACAGTGTGGGGTGGGAGGTGACTATACAAGTGCATATGGTCCATCCTAGATGACACCTTTCTGCTCACACCCTTCTGGTCCTCCCCACAGACCGATAGGGTAAGGGGACATGTGGGTTCCTGCTACAGGAAGAGGTTTCTGCTGATGGGTAACTGTCAGTACTGAAGTTCTATCAAGATATCTTGTCCAGGAGCCTGTTCAGTGTGGGTTCTGCCCGCCCCCTCACTTCTCACTGGCCACCCACCAAACACTATTGTTGTAGCACTTGGTTCTCAGCGCGAAGCTACCCCAATTCAACCACCATGCAAGGTTCCCTGAAATCACCTGCCTCTGTCTGCACACAGCGCTCACACCTTCAGTTCCTTCAGCACTGCAGCTGAAGGTGGTGACATACCGCAGAGGAGCGGTGGTGAGCAGTAACAGCTTTAGTATCTCCCATGAGACCTGCAGAACATCTTTCCAAACCTTCAGATTTTAAGTGTCTTTAATTTGTTTTGGTTTACTCCATTCCACAGCGAGCTAATCTAACTAAAGACATTTTAATTCAGGCTGAAAATGCCCAGGGGGGCGGTGATTAGTAAATTCAGTTTAGTTAATTTTGGGTGAACTTTCCTCGTGTCCCCATGAGGAGAAGAATAAGTCGAATCCCAGGACCTGCAGAGGGGTTAATTCTGCTTTGGTGGAACTGTGATGGGGCAAGGCCAAACCTGTGGGAGCGGACACAAACTGCTAGGCAAAGACAAAGCAGGGTAATGGGCATCTTCCTCCATACGTAGCAATCTGATTGAGGAAAGAAAGACAAGATAAGAGGATGAAGGTTTGTGGAGAAAGGGGAGTCACAGGAATGTCCGCCCTTTGGGCAGCATTAGCCCTTACTAGGGCAAGATTGTCTCTAGGGAGACGTTTTTCTGAAGGCTCCTTCTTGACTCCAGCCTTCAATAACCGGTTTACAATTTCCTTTGAAGGCTCAGGCGGCTCAGTGGTGCGGTCACCACTGGGATGGGGCACGGGGCAGTGCCCTCCCCGTGCCTGCAGTCATGGTGGTTCAGGGCACTCTTCCACCGTGGCCCCCATATGGCCTCCCTGGCCCTCAGGGGGACTGGGAAGGGCCAGGGCTGCCTGGCAGGACAGCAGCAAGCTGGGACTTCAGCTTATGTGTCTATGGACTTGCACTGCTAGAGGTGTTTGCGAGTTATTTAAAAACACGTTGTCACTGAGTGGTAATGCCTTCCCTCACCCCCTCCCTTATGTCAGCACTAGCCACAGGTTGGCTGCACATCGAGGCTGGTGGGCTTGCTGACAGGACTGAAAGCTACTTGTTTTTTCCTCACGGGGTCAGTTTTTCGGCTAGCTTTCCCCCCTGATCAGACAGGTGATCTGCCTGCCCTGGTGGTAACTCCATTGTTGCTCCAGCTGGCAGAACACAGGAAAAGTCTCCGGAGGGTCCTCTGCTGGGATTGCTCCCGAGGGAGAAAGAAAGAGCACAAACGTACTTTTCAGGAAGCTGAACAATTAGTTAGTTACGGAAAACCCAAACCTTGAGTGCCAAGAGTTCAGAGCAACGTCGGAGCACTGAAGCGGTGTGCTCAGGGCTGCCTGCGCACCATGGCAGACCATTTAGACAATCCAATATTTATTGGCCTCAAAAGAAGTTTATCTTTGATTACCTACTATTGTTTCACAAACCTGGCCAGTAAGAGGATTAAACCTTTTTTTTTTTTTGGAAGGGGGCAGGTAGACGGAACAGCAAAAGCCAAAACATAAACCACACACTTTTAAATGATTCAAAATATCAAACACTGGCTTTCCTCCTCCCACAATATCTGTGCTCTTAAATGCAGCATTGCAAGGGGAATTATTCATGTAGTCACATCAATAAATCTTACTTAGATTCTTTATGTTGCAGCCCTCATTCATCTAGCTGGGACTCCTCTGTAAACGATAATTAGGGTAAGAGCTAACCGAGATACCACAGAGTTTGCTCCTGGCAGTCATTTAACATCCAGCATGGTATCAAGGCTGTAAAGTAGGCATTTCTCAGCAGCAGTTCATTCACTGTAAAACCTGTTTCGATTATTAGCTTGTCTCCTGTTTCACAGCAAACACTTAGGTTCACATAAAGACCTCAAAGCATTTGTCAATGAATTTCTTGAATGGCCTCAGCTGCATTTTGTTTTCTCTGCAGTATCTCGCCTAAATCCAGAAGAGTCAGCCAAGGGGGAGCACTGTTTCCCTCTGGCAGCCCTACTGGGCTAGTCTTGAAAAGAGGGTTGGTTCTACAGTCAACTCTCCTCTCCAGTACCTGGTGCTGTGGGGGCTGGGATAGCCCAAATAATGGGAAATAGATAATGGGGCCACTCCCAAGCATGATGCGGAGACCTCCAAGAGCAGAGCCAGCCTCCAAGTCAGTCTGCTCCTGCCAGACCTGACTTGCTTTTTGATGTTTCTTCATTGGGCTGCCCAGGGACGCGCTATTAATTTACATCCAGCCCCTTACTCTTGCCAACTATGAAGACTGGGAATTTCACCAAGAAGGGCTCTACTCTGTGCAGACTGCCTTCTCCAGACTTATGTCCAAACAATATCGCCCCCGTTTTAGCAAAGAGATCATAACATCCACCAAGGCACAAGTGTCGAGCAGAGGCTCTCTCCCATCTTTGGCTCTGGACACTAATCTAGCACAGACGGTATGGGTCTCAGACCTCAACCCTATCTCCCTCCACCCCAACACCCATGCAATTATACCCTTCTTAATTGACTACTTGGTAATAGAAGGTGTGATGGTACTGCTGGAATTGAAGGAACTACAGGAGGGCCACCACCTGCCCTCTCTGCCACGGACTCGAGACTGTGATTTCATGACAGAAAGTGTGCAATATCCCTAGCAGTTTAACGCGTTCTGCTCTAACTCCTTCTTCAGACTCCGTTGCCCACTTGTGCCCACTCCATTTCTCATGCTAGCACAAATGCTTTGTGAGGCCACTGCTTAAAGCAAAGCAGGGAACTGACTCCATATAAAAAGGAAAAAAAAAAACAACTCTATGCGACGAAATAAAAAGTAAAAAATGTTTTTTTAAGCAGGATCAGTTCCCGAATGTCACTGAGAGCGACCCCACAAGCAGTCATGCTGACATATCTGATGGCAGGCAAAAGCTGTGGGGGCGTGGGAATACCTTAAGCTCGCTGAAGAGCCGCCCAGTGCTTTGTCTTATGAAATCAGAGCCCGAGGAGAGACTGCGCTGTGCCGCTTCCCTGCTCCCCCTCTCTTCCTTTCCCCCTGAACCCTTGGGCCCCCATCACTACCATGACTCCATCCAGCCCGGGATGTACATTTTAATCTGCAGTGTGTAAATAGAAGAGAGCTGGAAGCAGTGGCTGTCTGAGACCCACCTGACCTTTGGACGTACAGCAAGCTTCCTGTTCCAGTGCTGCCGGCTCTTTAATCTCCCAGTCCTTAAAAAATAAAAGTGAGCCTATGTGAAAAAATGCTTTGTAATGGGAACTCCTGGAACAACTTTTCTCTCGCCCTCTGACTGAGCCATAGAAAACAGTAAATATCTCTCCCAAGAGTCCTTTTTTACAATAGAGAAATGGCAGGCAAAACTGAAGTTTCATTTCCCAGCCTCAGACTCGGCAGCAGACAGGCACAAAAGCTACAGAAAAATAAAACAGCAAGGGGAAAAACCCACTCTTGTTCATTCAGAGATTGGGGAGATTTTTGGTGGAGAACAAGCTTCTTTTGGTGGGGAGCAAGTCACACTTGGGAACTGGGTTTCTCTCTTTGCAGGAGGAAGTGGTTTTGGGCTATATACTTGACAGCAAATTAGCATTGACATTTGACTTGTTTTGATCCGAGCTATTTACAGTGGTATTATCTGTGTATTTTTGACATGCTGTGAAGATTCTAATTGCCAGATGCCTTGCGATGGCTGTAGGATGCAGTGCATTCCACAGTCATTACTCAGGGGTCATAAACCTCACATTATTTGTGGGGAGGAGGGGAGCAGGGAAAAATGGTCTAACAATTAAAAAAAAAAAAAAGAAACCCTGGACTTAGATTTCACTGGGCTGGTGTATTTAACTGCAGGGAAATTAAAAATGCACTTAGGGTGGCTGGCACTGTCAGACTGTGGAGCTGACAACTGGAACAGATCCTTGTGAATTTGCTCTACGTGTAGGAGTGCATTCATGGCGATAATACTCCCAACTGCTCAGGGCTGGGGAAGGCTGTAATGGAGCAACTGTGCTGCCACACTGCTGGGGCAGAGATCCCCAGCTGGTCCTGCAGAGCTTGGGTTGGCAGGACATGCCCTAGGGCTGGCACTACATGGGAACTGTTGCTACAGGGAAGGAGCTGAGGCTCAGGCAGTGGGTTTTGAAGAGTAAACGAGACTGATTCAAAAGGGAGACTTTACTTTTTTCTCTTCTATGGTTGGGAAACTTTCAAGAAAATTCCCAGGGCCAAATCGAAGACCTACACTTGGGTTTCTTTAAGCAGCTACTCCATGCACAGACCTTCCTTGCTCCCCAACTGTGTGGAGATGCCCAGGGAGGCTAACAGGAGATGCCCAGAGCGCACCTAACATGGAAGTGCTTGGGGCTGGCAGGCGAGGAGTGGGGTTCTGCCCTGCAGAGCAGTGAGGAAACATCTCCCTGATGTCTGGTAGTCCAGGGGAAGGGGAAATAAGCAGCACAAAACTTTTTTGAAGAAAGGTCTCTCTCAGACCCTATGTTTGCTTGTCAGATGAACAGGCAGACATTAAAAACGTCCCTGTGTCTTCCTAACTCTTCTCTGGCTCAGGTTTGCCCAGCACTTCCCACCGGTAACCTGCACAGCACCATGTGCCATCAGTCGAGCTTTGCTCACAAAAGGGTATAGTTTCCTAAAACCCCTGAAGTTTCTCAGTGCTGGTCCTAAAAAGAAAAGGAGAGAAAATGAGTTATTATGTCCTCATTCGTACCTGGTCTGACAGCAATGAGGTCTGTGAGGTGGTTGGGCAGGAAATGTCTATAAACATGGAGGAAACAGAAACAAGGGGTACTGGAACACATGCTCTGACCTGCTGAAGTCCATGGGCCTACATGCCTGTTGGAAATTAGCCCATTAAATGTTCAAAGCAGGGGTCATCTCTGCCCTGTACTTACAAATGGTCCAGTTCAGGATTAGGGCTCTTCCAGCTAGGCACTGCAGCAATATAGATAACAAAAAACCTGGGTTTAATTATTTTGCTTAAGTGTGCTTCTGTCCCTCACTGTGTCGTATTTCCAGCAGTTGCAATAGATGAATCTGATTTTCTGATTCTGTCCCACCTACAGCAAAAGTACAATCTCTGGAGTAAACCATCCGAAGAAAGGAAACTAACTGCCTCCAGGTAGCTTTGCTGGATTTGTCCATAGAAAAATTTCTCTTGTGCAAGTTCCAACACAAATATAACACAACAAAAAGCTAAGCATGGCCTGGGAAGTGAACGGGGCAGATACGAACTTTGCTAAAGGCTAACTTCACCATGGTGTTGAATTCCCCACCTCTGGCTCTCCAAGCAGGAACCTGAGCCCCCACCTCATCTGAGACTCAGTCCTTAGGTATACCCAACATAGTACATTGAAGTAAAACCCTGGGGGGAACTCTGCCTTTGTTGTGAGACAGAACCTGTGTGGAGTATCAAGGTAGGGCAAGGGCAGGGGTGAGTCTCAGAAGGCTGAGTAGTTGAAAAGAAGATGGGGAACACGTTATCTGCAGGGCACAGATCTTGGTGCTGCAGGGGTCTTCTGTAGGCTCAAGGATGCTGTGCAGGACGTGGGCTGCGTTGCTCCTGCCCCTGAACAGCTGCAGCTCAGATGATCAATGGCCCGAAGTGGGATTCTTTCCCACCCCATTTGTTTTTTTTTTTTTAAGATTGATCCCCAGTGGCTTCACTTCAAGTAGTAACACCACCACACACCCCCACCCTTGCCTTTAACAAAGAAGCCCAGAGGCCAATCCTAATAAGGCTCCAGCTCTGGTTGCTCCAGGTCCCGTAACTGCATGAAGCTCAAATTAATTCAATGAAGATGTTTGGCAGGTCACCTAGAGAGCTGTGTATGAGTGGCTTCTTTTCCAGGGAATATCTATATGCAATAACGAGTGAAGTCCCTTGACATGTCTTTCTTCTGAGGCACTGACAGGAATTGCTACAGATTCCTCTGTGCTTAATTCTGCTCCTACTATGATCTGCTGGAGACTCGGGCATTCAACGCATTCATGGGTGTTTTATAGCTCTATTTCCTTGAGTGGCATCATCCCCTATCTTCTACACCCAGACCAAGGCTGGACAGGTATAACTCCAGGTAATTAAGTAAACACCTAACTTTAAATACTAAGACACATAAATATCTTTTCAAGTCAGGGACTAAAATTTTAGCTGAAGTTGCAAGGATAAAGAAAGGAAACGGTTTAGACTGTGAAGCTGATGTAACAGCATGACCTAGTTGACCTTGCTGATATCTTGGGTCCTTTTAAACCATAAACTGACCACACAACGTTAACACTCCTATGTAGTTTGTATGAATATCTGTTTCTAGTGGCTTAGTTACAGGAAGCCTGTGTCCATTTTCAAACCTTGTGTCATAATTTCGCTGAAGCTGTGTAACTGCTTGTCTGTCTTGCTCTGGTCATTCATGTCTCACCTCTCTCTTTCTTGAGAGCACATCCTGTTTTGTAAGAGGACTTTGCTATAACTCTGCAAGATGAAAAAAGAAAACAACAAATGAGGCAACATGAATCCAGCAATTAAGAATAAAGCTCCAAACTTTATTCATTGAGTTGAGTACAACAGTGATGCAGATTACAGTGGCACAGGAGTGCAATATGTGCTGTTTGCGGTATGACAGTGGAAACACTAATTGTACAGAACAGCAACCCAGCTCAACTTTTCATTATGCGTACAAGCAGACTTACTGTACAGACAAGACATTGATTCACTTTTACAGAGACTCAGAAAGAGAGCTGTCTCACAGATGAATGGAAAACACAGGGTCACCTCCCCAAAACGCTGGTTTGTAACATGTGGAGGGAGGAGAAAAGAAAAATAAAATAATAAAAAATCCTATTGCCAAAATCTACTGATTTAAAGGAAAATATACCTTTGAAAAATTAGTTTCAGTTTCCAAAGCTTAAAAAAAAAGCCCCCAGCTGTAAGGCTCCCTTAGAGGAAGAGTTGTCAGCAACGACCAAGCCGCACTGCTCGGACAGGACTGATCCGGTAATGACATACAGAGCTCGCTGCTGTGGGCATAGCCAGCAGGCAGAGACTTTCCTGGGCTAGCCAGCCGAGAAAGAGCCTGCTCCAAAGTGTGCGGATGTCAGCGAGAGGCTCCACTGATTTCAGTGGTTTTGCATCTGGAGGGAAGTGCTTTCTGAAAGGTGTTCGGTGACAAAAGCCCAGGCAAGTGTCCAGTGGGACCTGTCAAAGCGCCTAAGGGAGCTAGAGACTCAGCCTGGTAAGGCACCGCTGGAATTCCCATAGCTGCTTCTGCTGCTTGAAATGCTTCATTTCCTAATGCCTAGGAGCAAGGTCCTGTGGGCCTCAGCTTTGCAAGTCACTTGCAAGTCACTCGTACTAACTGAGGTGACCCTGACAAAACAGGTTACTGTTTGCCTTCAGTTATCTCTTTTTACCTCAAAAGAAAGACTGCAATACACGTGGAAGTATTACCTCTTCACATGGACAAGCATTTTTTAGGAAATCATTAGCAGAAATCTATTTCCCTGTTAGAAGCCCTTTGGGCAACAAATAATTTATTTTGCATACAGGCAAACAATGTTAATGGCCAATTACATTCCCACTTCCTGCACTGATGCTTACATTAAAATTAATAATACTTATTCTCTCCCTGCCAAATGTGGGCATCACGTAGCTCCTGCCAGCAGAGTTGTCTGACTAAAAACTCTGTATCTTTGCATTGTGATTGGATTTTTTGTTCCTTATTTTATTAAGCACAAAAAAGGTGTGTGGGAGAAATCACAAGGCAAAACTCACCAGCCAGAGCAGTCCTGCAACCCACAGCGATAAGGGTGTTTCTACATTAAAAGGGAAAGGCGCTTTGTACTACTATCACAGTGCTCAGTAGCTCTCTCTAGCTCTTCATTACGTAGCAATGGGGTAAAAACATACCACATATTGTCAAGACCAGCCCTTGCTATGTGTCTACCCTGAAGACTATGCTGGACTCTAGCAGGTGTGTTGACAGGGCCAAAAAGTTTGACGGGGCACGAACTGGACCACGACCTGGGGCTAACTGAATGGGGAAGGGGACTGTGGAGTCAAGCCCTAAGTGTCTCTCTGACATGGGAAGATGAGTGGCATTTCAGGACAAATTAGTTTGTTTCCTGCACGTGTTTTATTGCATCGTCGTTATCATTGACTGGTATTTTTCGCTGCCATAGGTAACTTCCAGGATGTGGACATCCTCCTCCACAAATACACTCCGAAGGAAAGCAATGAATCATGGAGTGGGAGAAAGGCTGGTTTCCATTTAGTCTACTCTATGAGGCTACGGCCCAAATATGCCAAGATCTCCTCCTCAGTCAGGAGGAGCCAAGATAAGTCATTCCAAGATGAGTTTGGAGGATGTTCATATTTTTACCATTTTGGAGGTTAATTTTTCTGTCACTTGTTCTAACAGCTTCATACCACTAATTTCAGTGTAGATGCTCATAAGCTATGGGCTCCAAACTTGAATTCCCCGCAGTTTGAAATAGGTACCACAGTCTCATGCCTGTGTTTTATTCTAAGTCTGCTAAACACCACCCTGGCAAACCCTGGAGAAATCAAGCTTATGCCAGCCCTCCTCCTTCCCAGAACTTAACCCTTCTCCATCCATTGATATTACCTGACCAGAAGAAGCATGGCTTGTGGAAAGGGATTTAACTTCAAAATGTGTCTAATTTCAGCATAACAAACTTTTACAAAAGAGACTCCTAAGGACCTCCCCTGAACAGCAGGACATCTGAACCACATGGCTGAGAAAGGATTTCCAAATTGCAACAGAGAAAGGGCAGCAAGCACTTAAGTGCTAGGCCCACAGACTTAGGACTACAGGACTTTGTAAGGAGAGATAACATCTGTCTTGACAGAAGTAAAAGCACTACTGGAGCCACAGAGCTACCTTGTCCCACATACAGCTATTAAGAAACTTTCTGTTCTCCTAGTCTAACCTTTCACAGCACACTGCAGCTATGTCTGCAACACATCACAAACCATATTTAATGTAAGGCTACTAACCAAACTAAAACCAAGTATGTTTCTGAGATGCCACTAAAACCTGTCTTAGATGACACCAGCATGAGATGATAACAAACAATTAAAAAAAAAAAAAAGAAATCCTGTGAGCAAACTTCGCAAGAACTTACTCTTCCAGCTGTATAGAAAGTTTAGCAGGTTTGGGATAGGACCCTGGCAGAGTTGAGATCTACATTCAGCTTCCTGAACTGAGGCCACAATAGGTCACATCATTGCTTCATTGAGAAACAGCGGGCAGTTTAGTAATTTCCAAATCTGCTCTTCAAGTTGGCCTAATTCTACTCTCTCCAGAGATGATGAACAACATATTTATTTCAACATATTTATTTCAACTTCTGACTCGCAGTAGGCTGGAGCTCACACTAAGTTAAGGCACGGGTATAGACAGTACGGCCAGCTGCTCCCACTGGAACGCAGAAGAGTTCTCTACTTGTTCATATGGAAATTATCAGACCAGTATCTGGAGAGGGCACAAAACCCAGTAAGACAGATCTCTGGTTTCCCTGTTAATGTGAGGACTACTGCACAGGGCATTACCCTTCCATCTAAGCACTGCCAGGGATGGGTGCAGCAAATGTTCACATATGCCTGAGGAGGCCTTTTAAATGATATCGCTTGTGGCCAACCTGGCACTTCCATGATGTGGGAAACTGACCTTGCCTTTTGCACACTCAATACATCACAGGTATCCACAAGCCCTGCAGATACAAGCACATATGCAAGTGACAACCTTCATAACTTAGTGACTGCTACCTATTCAACACTACGCACTATTTGGAAATTTCAGGTTAACTACTCACATAGTATCTCAACTCCAGATGGGGAGTGTGCGTGCTACATGTCCACCTGTGTCTGAGAACCTGCATGTGTACATAATCCCATTTTGCACACGTGTGGTTATTTTGCAATGTTTTGACAGGTCTTTGCTCTTACATCACTCCTAAAGCAGAAAAGGGGAAAAAACAAGACAAAAGCAATCAGCTTTCAGTCCTCTTGGCAATGATGTTCTGTTGACAACACTGAGTTTGATGGGACTTTATCAGAAGCTCAAACGCTTTGCGGGAGATAGAAGAACATAAGCATGTACTTAAGGCATATTCACAGAATCACAGAATGGTTTGGGTTGGAAGAGACCTTTAAAGATCATCTAGTCCAACTCCTGACACGTCTCACGGGAATACTGAAGAGGGGAATTACAAAGAACTGCCCAAGAAAATGCTACTCTGTTGATACTAGGAAAATGATTCATTGCTTACAAAGAAAATTCTCCCTGGGGCTACATTTCTGTTTTTATTAGGTGGGAAGACCAGATGAAAGAACAGAAAACATTGCAGTGACAATCGCTAACAGCCCACTGCAGAAAACACATACACACCCTGCGACTGGCTAGAGCGTGGTTTTTATGGACAGGCGATCTCTTGGGGTGTGTCTACATGTAGATGGCTGGAATAGTTAAGGGGAATTAACTACGGGCATGAAACTGAAGCTCAGAAAACCCTTCATGTTCTCAATCAGAAATAAAGCAGTATTAAGTCTAGTGCAGAGGGCTGTGACCTGACTGACTATGCTCCGCATCAGTGAGATGTGGACCAGCAGCGGCTCAAAAATCCAGTTAGAGATTAATTGTTTCTGCAGCATCTAAGCCGGCTTCTCTTCATTCCTTCCCAAGCTGCAATTGCAGTTTTAAATTCTCAGTTGATGAGGCAGATACAAATTACCCTGCCATTCTTCACAGGCTAGGAGGCTGCGTTCTTTTTTTTATTGAAAACCCTTTTTTTTTGTTCTTTTTCTTTTGGAGAGGGGAGAGAGGAGAGAAAACAACGTGGCTTAGTCATTTCTGAAATGACTGGGTAGTGTATTCATATATGCTGTGAGAAGTTCAATAGTAATCTAGAAATAGGGACAGAAAAATGCAGACTGGCAGCTGACATCCTTGAGAGAGCAAGTCTTCAGATCAAAAAGGTTTACTGCCCAGGTGACTTGGGCTAAAAGACCTGTAACGCCTACTATGTTAGAGAGGCAGCAGCACAGTATTGTCTATAGGATGTGGGCTGACAAAATTTGGAGAATTTTAAGACTTTAAATGCATTAAAATTCAAATGTTCATCTCAAAGTTAAGCCACACCTTGCAGGTGACAAACACTGAATTTCTGAGATTCTAGCATTCACAAAGCCTGTGACTGTAAAACACTGCTGTTCTTCTGTCATATGGATTTGGTTTCAGCAGTCACTCAAAAATGCATCTCAAACTGCCAGTGCCCTTAGCATTCCCATTTACTTCTCAGCATTCCTCTAAAACCCTTTCAGATGCTTGTTCTGAAAAATGAAGCAAAACATGCTGAACTGATCCCTGCTGCAATCTCAGTAATGTCCAGAGAGCTCACTCACAATTGCCTGTGTCACAGCGTTCACTGAGGACTTCTGTTCAGTGGGGACTGCGATGCCAGAGCTGCATGGTATCATATTCTCCAGCTTGTCCCACAGACTCCCCATTCCCTTACCTCTGGGGACATGGAGCAGGTGCTGACCCCTTGTATCTGTATCTCATATGCTGAACCTTCAACTCGCATTTTATCAAAGGAACCACAGTGATCTGCTGCAACAGGACTTCCTAAACCAGCAAAGAAGAGGCAGGATTTGGGCTGTCCTGCACATTTCATGGTGAAATGCCGTTTGGTGATACAGAGAACTCAACACAGTGATACTGATTCTCACAACTACACGGGACTGTTTCCCCTTCCTGACTTCCAGATTTTAACACCAATGTCTCATATAACAGAAAATACAAAGGTTCTGATGTCTCCAGTGCCAGAAGTTTCTGCATTAAAAATGAAACCTTGATATTCTTTGATAGACACAGAACCTAAATGACCCTCTCCCGAATCAGGAGACGGGCTCATTAGTGCAGTACGCATTGGCAGTTAAGCACCAAGGAAGAGAAAAAGCTGACCTGGCAGCCGCAATGCATTCATTCAGTTACTTTGGTGCTCATGTCCTCCTCTGTATAGGACTTGCCCAGAAGCAGTTAAGGTATATACAGGCAGTTTTTTAAGCTGCAGCACATTGGAAGAAGACTGAAAGCAATAAGGAGTTCAATGCAGCTCAGAAACTGTCTTGCATGATTACTCTGTCTTCAAAAACCAAGTCAGGCACAAAGGGAAATAAAAATAACCAAGGCTGGAGCTCTGACGCTTCAAGAGAGGGGGAAAAAAAAAGTCTGTGCCCTCTTTTCCAAGCACAAGTGAAAAACTACATTAACTAAAGAGTGCTTGGCCCCATGCACTGTGCCATACTGACAACAGCAACTGCAATTTAATCAAAAAGCCTCTATTGGCAGAGCATGGCACCTTGATGGTACCTTTTAATTCATAAACATTCCTCCCTAAGAGGGATGAATTTGCGTGTTAGCTTGCAGAGAACCATATTCCCTGCCGATGTAAAATCCTACAACTCCACGGCAGTCTGATGAGCTGTACTAGTAATTACTAGCAGGGAGTCTGTCCCGAAATCTCTGGGTGTGAACCAGGGCACACTTAAAAAAGCATTTTCTCACTCTGTCACTCCCACCCCCATCCACCCATCTCCTGGACTAAATTACAAGAAAACTGATTCTTCTCCATCATTCCCATTACTTAAGTCATCTTAAAATATTCAAATGACTGGTTAAGCTCCAGCCTTATTAATTCAAGCAGAAAGTGTGGAAGAGGGAAAACTGACAACAGACACAGCAATTCACTTTCTATAGCCTAGCAAATATATACAAGGAGTCCATTTTCCAGAAATTCAACTGGTATGTCCTGTAAGTGAGCAGAGTGCCCACCTTTGCAGATTGTATCACATGAAGAAGATGCCATTTCAAAAGAGTGCCAATTAAGAAACAGTTGTGTGAAAGACTTAATGTGACCATGTGGATATGTTACAAAGGGCTTCTCCTTCACTACAGAGCATCTATCTTCCTCTCCATATACATACACATATATATACACATACATACACGCATACACATAGATAGATGGATAGATATAAATACATGTGCGCACGCACGCAAACACGCATACATATATATATATTTTTTATATATATATATATATATTCTTTTCCAGTTCTTGGAGTGGTTACAACTACTTTAGTCTACAAGGCATCCTAAGGGCACTTCCTGGCTCTAGCAATAAAGTCCATCATATTGTGGAGAGAAGTAAAGGGAATATCATTGAGGGAGAAGAACAGAACAGTTTCCTATCTTGTATATCACGTAACAGGTCGACACCTCTGAAAACTAGCATTGTTGTTTCTGAGCCCAGATATTTTCTCCCTGTGTTCCAGGAGAGCAAATGTTCATCTTGTTCAATTGCTGTGTACAGAGGTGCCACTATGCGATTTTCCCTTTTTGGTGGATTAGTAGTTGCTTCCCAATAGTTTGGACTGTATGATACAATATCCTATGCATCATTTTTTGTTGGTTTGTTTAAAGGGAGATTAAAAGAGTTTTGCTTTTTTCTTCATGTCGTTGCGTCTCCAGAGAGGTAACTTGTCAAACTCCTGTATCGTCATGCCAAATATTTCTTGAAAAACTTCAGGTGCTAAGTGGCGCTTTTTTTTTAAAAAAAAAAGGAGAAAAAAAAAAGAAGAGAAAAGGCAATGGTCAGTCAAAGCCAAATAGATACAACAGGAGATAGGAGTGCCTTAGGGATTTCATGTCACTGTGTAAAAGCCATTGCAGGAAATAATAATGCTTTGGCAATACACATATCCAAGTCCTCATGAACTTGGGTGCTCAACGAATCAATAAAATTTTGCAATTTGTTAAGTCTGAGAAGTTTACAAAGGAAATCAGGAGAACTATTTAAGTTGCTGAATAAGCAAGAGACAGAAAAATGATTTGCCTGAAGTCACCCAACAAGCAGTGATAGACCAGAGAACAAAACCAGCTCCTGCACGCCCCTGTCCCAGGCTTTGGCTAGTCACCTCTGCGTACATATGGAAGTTCAAACAGACACGGGAGAGCTTTGCAGAAGGGCTGCAGATTGACATGCTACATTTGAGGTTCTGAGAAGGAAGATGTCTGGCCAGACTAACTGTACAGCACATTTCTCTACTGCCAATGAAACATTTTTGGTGCTGTCTTGTGCACAAGTTACTTCTTGTTCAGCTGCTTTAGAGTGCACTGGATGGGGAAAGTGTCTCCCTGTGGCACTAACGTAGCACAGTGTTGAATTCTGACCAATGATCACATATCTACTGGTCTAAAAATGTGGAAAAATGGTTACTTACCCAAATTTTTGGGGCTCCTTCCATTCATCTCCACAGAAGATTAACTAACTACAAATGACTAACATCCCCAGCCTTCCACTGGGCTGTTTAAGTCTTTCTAATCCACAAAGCTGTAAACAATTTTTATTTGTTGGCAGAGATTTAAATCCTCATATTTTTGGATATCAGCCAGTCTAACTAACTCACACGACTCATGGATGAGTTAAAGAGAGTTAGACTTTTGATCCTCAAGGATGGCTGACACTGACCCTTAGCTAAGAAATGATCCAAGATTAAACAAAGTATTGCTCCATTCCAATATGAATCCTATGACTACAAAACACTTCACCAATTTTGGGCTTTTTACCAATTTACAAGTATATAACTAATTGCTTGAAAACATAAGGGGGTTGTGAGAAGCTCAGTCCAGGAGCAGTGTGACAGAGACGTGGGACTCCTGGCCCAGCACTGTTCATGGAGATGTGGCTGCTTCCTCCCCGTCTGACTCCTCCTTCCCTGCTTAGTGCTGAGAAACCCTCCCAGTCTAACAGGGACCCACACTTCAGTGTTTGAGCTTTCAAGTGTGCAACAACAAACAACTTCAGCAGGAAAGAGCATTTAGGAACTTGCTTCTCTTACCTCAAGCCTGGTTCTGTCTACATCTTTTAGTATTTTATTTCGCCCTCTGTTGGTCACCATGAGCATTTCATATGGAAAAATCTGTTAACAATGTATAAAAGGGGGAAAGAGAGATGTATTTACATTCTAAAGCAAAAAGAACACAATGTGTCTCATTTTCATAACCACACAAACATTCGGTTTCTTTTCCAAAGGAAATCACAGCACTTTTGTCCCCTAAAGCTGCATGAAAGACAAGCCAATCTGGACATAGCAAGAGCTTGTTTAGTATTAAACTGCCTCATATTGTAGAGCCACTGTGTAGTTGCCCACCCCGCTGATTTTCATGGTGCATATAATACAGCTGACTTTGGTCAGTCAATCCTCTCTAGTCAATATACCTTCTTATCCAGCAGTGTATAAACTTAAGAGTTTATTACGGTGAATACATTTGGCACTCATTGATCTAACTGATGGTTGCCAAAGTGTGGACAGCTCTAAGGAAATGGACACTTAGTGGACTTTTAAAAATGAACTACATGAAAGTACATCAGAAAAAGCAGCAACTCTGAATAAGCAAGATATTGATTAGTAGGGGCCACTGCATTCATCAAAATTCATCACATGATTTTCTTTGCCTTTTTGGATAGTTAAAGAATTCAAACAACTGCCCACTGTGCTTGCTGGCTGTGCAATACATGAATTACAGGGGATAGATACTTTTTAGACATATTTGTCTCACACACCTTCATCTACTTCAGGAGAGTATGTGTTCAGCACATCTCCCATTAACATTTCCCTTGCTTTCCCCTTACATTGCAAAGAATGTCCAGAACTTATACAAATCAGTTATTGGCCAATAACCAATTCCTGAATGCATAAGTGATTTCACTTTTGTTTTACAGGTTCTTTGTTTGAAGTAAAATGTTTACGGTCAGTGGGTCTCAAATCAGTTTAATCCAACAGAAACAATGCTGCTTAGAAAGGATTTCAGAAAACCATGTGCCTTGAAATCAGTTTCTGAAATCATCCCTGGCAAATAAAACTCTGGTTTAGTTTTTTTTTCCCTTGGGCAGACACTTCCATGAATGCCTAGAATGACCTAGGAGAGCTCATGTTCCATCTGACAGAGCCTCCCTATAGCCCTTCTCATTGCATGTCTCTGCAGCGTAGGATAACAGCATTCCCAGTGAGGTCCTCATCCAATCCCTACTGAAGTCAATTAAGTTCTTCTGAAGACTTCAGTGGGGGTTGGCTCAGCCTTTATTGTTATTTACGGGTCTTGTTTTACTCGCTCACTGGGAACAAGAGTGAGACCACCAAAACTTTCCTGGAGAGACAGCTGAGCTATTATCAAATGCTATTAATTCAATTATTTTAACATCAGAAGACATTCAATCTAATCAACTTCCGTGCAGAACTAGGCAATTAAGTTCATTCCATTGTGAACAATTATCCCAATGAACTTTTCAGAAATATAATAAATAAGATTCAGGCATCAATGAACACACCACTGAGTTTATTGTAAGTAATAATAATTTAAACAGCGTGTGCTTACATACCTATTGTAAGATATGATTCTTAGGAGATTCTGACATTGTCACAATTGTACAATTAAGTTTATATTTTGAATTACATTGTTTATGTTTGATACTGGAAACAGCTATATACAGCATTATAGGAAACTAAAATGTAACTTTTTGTATTTAAACAGGCAGAGTTTAAGTCAAGGTCTACGGTTGTAAGTACATCTTATATTTAGATATTTACAACATGGCATGTCTCAATCTGGGATACACAAATTCTGTCCTTTCTGAAGAACCATTTGGTAAGATTTGGTCATTCTTAAGTTTACTGATTTTCACTTTTCATGTGTTTCATGCTGACTTTGAGTTGGCTTCTTTTACTTTATCTGGTTTAAGTTAGTGTTGGACCATTGACATGAATAAAAACACTGCCAATTCACACAAGCTGAGGGTCTGGCATCCCCTTTATAAACATTAACAGAAAGTGACCTATTATCTCATGAAAATTCCAATAAATTGTATCACTAATAATACTGACAGAATTTGTCACCCAAAATAACATTCCAAATCACTGGGTGCATCAACAGCAGTGGTGGCTGTAAGAATTTCTATTGCGCTGAAAGAGAAATTATTTGGAATAAAAAGTAATACCTCAGGAGCTGGGGATGTCCCCAAGGTCTTATTTATATAATATATAAAAACACGTGTTAATATACATTGCACTGGGGTCTCAGCTTATAAAGCTAGGGTTATTGCCTTGTACAGTTTGTCTGGGTTACTCGGAAGCACAAGTGGTAATTTGGTTTGCAAAACGAGCTCCTCACTTAACTGCAGAAATGCTGATCCTTGTAACTTTGGCAAAATCATGATTTTTCAGAAGGTTCACCAGCAATAGAGCAAGTTCTAAGATTTAAAACACAGCCCTGGTTGAGTCCCCTCTATATATTATGTTCATTTTTGACTCAGACATCTCTAGACATAGCTGCACAAACATTTTAATTTCTATCTGATATTATATTCAGCTGATATTGCCTCTTTTTCCAGTAAATGTCCTCAAGAATTTCTTATATAGGGAATTCAACATTATTGAAAGGTGTCAGGCTAACAGTGCTGAGAGCTAAAGAACAGATCCAGACAGACATGTAGGTATCTAACTTCCAATTTGAAACACAGATCCATGTATTTCATTAATTTTTAAATTAACACAACCTCAACAGTGTGTTGTGAGCCACAATATTCTGCATCACTTTTCCAACCTGACAGATCTGAGACTTTCCCATCAAGTCTGGCCTGCTGTTTTGGCTACTGGAAGCTTGACAGAGAACTAGCTATTGAGCATCTTCAGTAGCTTTGTTTTGTCTCTGGAAAAGCTTCCTTAACCCAAGAAGCACACCTGGGCTGCCCTCAGCCTGCCTGAGTACTAACACCTGTAACAGGCCATGTCCAGAACAAAGGGAGAGGTTTAACACATAAGGAGCAGGGACTGAGGTGAGGTAAAGAAAAACAAGGGAACTAAGACATTTCCTGTATTTTATCTGCATTTCACAGTCAAATCCTCACTGTCTTGAAGTTAAGTGAATAACATCTGCACTTGCCTTTGGCTCCAACATGTTAGGCATAGATACTCCTCTGTCCATTCTCATTCCAGGGACATGACCATCCGGAAGGGACTGCATCAGATACAGGTATACATCAGACACATAGGTTACACACACAGAGGGTAAAGGCACTCAAGCAGTGGTGAAAACAAAGGTGAATTTGCCCTTAGACTTCCTTCAAGTCTTAATATTTAGTCTTATCATATAGATCATTGCCATGGCTACTGTTTACCACTTCTCTGAGGCATGCAGAGGGATCCTTCGATCCTCTCTGCCACCACAGCCTTCTGCCACTGCTAAGGCTAGCAATAGCTCCCCACTGAGCCTACCAACATCACTTCCCAGGTGGACCTGGGGACCCCAAAAGAATGGTGGGCCCTTTCCCACCCCAGTGACTAAGTAGGGTTCTTCTCTGGACAAATACACAGCAGCATTAATTCAGATCCCACCCAACAGCATACAAAGTACTCTTACACCTCTGGGTTGTCCTTTCTGTCACTTACTGTATCAGCTGAGGCTTTTTTTTGTTTGTTTGTTTGTTTTTTTGTCTCTACAATGGGAAATTTTTACAATGAACACAAACAGGGATAGGGTAAAAAGGTGCTGCTTTGACACAGGTACTGTTCCTAACAAAATAACATTTTGAGCACAATACATGGACAACTCCTCTCTCCTCCCATAATCTTACTCTCTTTCCAATCATCATGATTTTGATACACCATTAACAAAATTATCCAAGTCATTAAACCCTTTCTTAAATTGCCATTTCATATTGTGATTGTGCTGAGGAGCCAGCCAGAATCAAACCATTCTGGAAAAAACCCTGCAGACAGGATTTGGAGGAAAAGGGTTTATATTTGCAAGCACACCTCTTCCTGGCTCATCTGTGATGGCAGCACTGTAGAAAACTATTGATCAGCCATCTTGTGTGGAGAGCAAATTCCAGAGTAAAAATGAGGAGTTCAAGGCTCCTAGTATGGGAGAAAATTGCCTCCAGAAGAGCCTTTTATATGTCTCTGGGGTCAGTAGTAGAGAGGCTGGAAAAAATCCACCGTCAGCTGTCCAGGGAGGACTAAGACAGATAACTCATGTATCAACAGACAGTGGATTTTACAGAGCACATCACAGAACTGGTGCGAGCTGTCTCAGCCCAGCTCTAGGGAGGTAACAAGGAGGAATCTGAGGCTGTGCCTGTTTTTTGTTGATAAGAGTCTACATTGGTGGTTAGGCTTAAACATGCAGGAAAATCAAAGCTATTGTCTTAAGAAACCCTTCCCTGTAGCAGAAATTCAAACTTCAACAAGAAAGTAGATGCTTTTAGTTCTGTTGTCAGTTGATTGATGAAAACCCGTACTCTACCTGGAAATCTGAAAAGCAAAAGAGAAATCTCATTAGCTTTAGAGTGTGGAAGAACAGGAATCAGTCACAATCTACCAGATAATCCTTGTGTCTTCTGGTCTACCTGATCTTTTCAAAATCCCACCTGATTCTCTAAGGCCAGGAAACTTCCTACTTTTGGACTTAGCTTGTAAAGAGTCAAACACTCCAAACATTGCAGCCCTTTTCATTTCGGGCAGGCTTCTCATTCAGGAAAATCACTTTGGAAATATTAAGAAACACAAAACCACAAACAAGTGAATGACTAGCCAACTAAAATTCAAATGTGTAGAGCAGGATTCACCTCACCTAACCTCTGCCATCAGGCAGCTGTCTAGATTCCTCCATAGTCTATGAAGAGATCCAAGTGCCAACAGAAGATGCCTGACCATAGGGTATCTAAGATAGTCGAGATCATTTCACTTTGGAGATAACTAGCCCCTCTCGTTCTCTCTCTCAGCTCAAACCATTTCAAAACATTAACTCTCAGAATTTCGTAACTTTCACAATTATTGTCAAATTATCTAGCTCAAAGTAATGAAAATCATGAGCAGCAACGGGGATTAGAAGGCATTATCCTCCTTTCTTCACTGTGGCACATTCTTTCAGACTGTGCAGTGGATGGTAATTTTCAGAGAAAGAAAACACCGTAACAGAACTCAGTACATATTCCTGATAATATACACGTTACCTGCTTTCCATTTGCACCAATGCTAAAGCAGTCCCTTGGCATAAACAAGGATCAGCTCCACATAGCATATTTAGCAAAATAAACCCGAACGTTTTAATAGGTATTTGCAGAGTTTGAGTTAATTGTTGTGTTTAGCAGAGGAAGTTAAAACGTACTGAGCAAATACAAAGTAACCACATCCACAGCCTTAAAATAAAACAGCAGAAACGATCATAACATGTTCAGTAATGAAGTGGCATGTAAAAAGGCTCCTCAGCCTTACCTCTAACACCACCACTCACATCCCCATAACTGTTGTACTGACCAAAATCTGTAGACACCGGCTGTAACAGGAAAAGAGGGACATGCCCATAAATTCACAGTTCATGACTTCACAAGTAGGTTGGTATATGGGGAGTAACAAATTGCTTTAAGCCTTTTTTCCCCCCCTCCATTTTCACAATGTTTCTTGCATTGCTTTCTTGCCTTTTTAACAATGTAGTTTGTGGGAAGGGTAATTACGTTTTGTCTGACTTCAGATGGTTTTGTAAGAAAGCCTGATCAAACTGAAAATCCAATACAGTTAATATGGAAATAAATACCATGGATAATTAAAGCCTTTCACTTCTCAAAATTGCCACCTCCTTACCCTGTGAAGTCCATTTTTTCCATAGCCAGGGAGAGAAGAGGTTTTGGAGGCTGAAGCATGTGCTGTTGAATGAGGAAGGAAAAAATCTTTTACTGGAAAAATCCCATGGAAACTCAAAAACAAGAACATTTGAGGAATCAACTAGCATAAAAAACACAGTTAAAAGAGCTAAGCATATACATAACCAACTGAGACACACTGACTTTAAGAAACTAACATCTCAGCCCCAGACTCATCACAACCTTCCCTACATTCTGTAAGTTACATGCAGCTTTATCACGCCATGGTGGCAGATCATCAAGAAGGGACACTGTGATTTTGCCAGGCTCAAAATCAAAGTGGTCTCCATTGAGTTGAAAGTAATGCTCAAGGATCAGACAACAGAACAAAATATCTTTTTAGTCCTAAGCTAGATAAAGTATTGCCATGCACCTTATGATGGGACCAAGATAAAGGACAAGGAGAATCCAAGATCAGCAGTGTTTGACTGGATAGGTTCCCTGTTAAGTCTCCCATGCAGGTCCATTCAATTCCACTCTCCTAAGTGGCACACATGGTTTATATATCATCATACCCTCCAAACCTTTCATGAATTTCCTTTCTATCCTTCTACTGCAACTATTATTGCACTCATGCTCCCAGCTTCTGCTGCTGCACAAGCCAAGACACACTTCATTCTCTGTATTCACATGCTTCAGCTTGCCATTTTTTGCTACAAAGGAGAAAGGCTATTAGTTTTGGTCCTGTAACACTGTAATTGACAGATGTTTTGGTACTGACTTCACCAGGAGAACGATCAGAATGGGCAGGGCTGAGGGATTTCAAACACGTTTGAGAATTTGGCATTCTGATCCGAAATTAAAGTTATCTGAAATTATAGTTATCCTGTACATGATGTGACACTTCTGAGAACATGGCATGATTCAACAGACCTCTGTGACTCCTGCTTTCATCTGAAATGAAAATGAAATAAGGTATCTGGGGGCATCCAACTTAGTATTTGCACTGACCTCAGAAATTGCACAAGCAAGATAAAGACAATCTGGAAATGTCAAGGGTGTGTTTTCGAATACAGATAAAAAGATGGATAAATAGAAAGATTGTCAGCATAATGATCAGTAGCACCTCTACAGTTAATACAGCCCCTTCAGACAAGATCCTCCATATAAGAATGTAATTTTTTTTTTTTAAATGTTGTTTTTACCACAGAAGGGCAGGGAATGTAGAACTTGGGGCACTGTTGTTGCCAGCAACAAGCAGCTTTGGGAAAGGTACCACTGATTTCACAAAAGGCAACTGATGACTGCACTGATTACCACTGCAGAGAGGGATGGACACATCTCCAATAAAGGAGTCCTCCAACTTGTGCTAAGGTTAATTAAAAAAATCATGAGCTTTGAGTTGAGCAGGTAGACTCTGGCCCTGTAAACATTACAGGTAGTGAGGGAGAGCCACAGACATTCTCTCCAAGACTATAGAGGCAACACATTTATACAACAGGAACATGAGGAGATCTTAAGTTTCCTTGGCAGCTACTCCAATGGATGACTCCAAAGAGACTCATCTTGTCCCTTCTTGGCTCAAAGTACAGCTGCTGTGCTACAATCACCGGTGGATGAAGAGAATGAAATAAACCCCCCAAACCCTTCTCTAGAGATCTGAGGCAGCCACAGATGTATATCAAAATATGCAATGAGGCCAAGAAACTAAGCCATCAATTGACCAAAGCTGACTTTTGTGTTTTTGCTCTGGAACAGAATACCCCCAATCAAAATGTCAGCCAAGGCCAAAACACTGGCTCTGTTTGGAATATGCAGCCCCACTGCTAAATGTTGCTGATTTTCTGTCCCTGGGAGGAGAGACTAAACAGTGATAGGAACCATCAGTTAAAAAATGTGTTATTGTAATTTAATAACCCAGCCTATTAGCATATGTGTGACGTAATAGTCACTGAATATTTTACCTCACTCCTTATCTATATTAGAAAATCTCTCTCCTCCAAATTGCCTGAAAATCCTCAACCTCATATTTCTTCTAATTAAAAAACAACTATGATACTCCTCCCCTCACGAAAAACACCAGCTAATGAATTAGGCCACTCTGAAAGAGGAGAACATCACAGATATGCATATCAAGTGGTCTTCCCAGTGGTCTCTCTTTTGGGAGAGTGCTTAATATGTGTGTTTGTGGGGTTCATTATTCGCTGTTCATTATTGGCTTTATTGCCTACATGAATTACCTGGAGAATCGTAACGACTGGCAGAAAGGGCTGACCTATCGCGACTCTCCTTTTCCATCTCCTCTTTCAATATCAGTTGTCCCAGACCAGAGTTGAGCTATAAATGGCAATTAAAAAAATATATCAATAAAATAAAGCTGATCAAGGCATTAGCAGAAATTGCTTACAGAAAACAAAGGGGAACTTTTTGGATGGTGTTCAGAAACAGCCATGAAGACAAGCTTATAACCACCTTCATGAGCTGCTCCTCCTGCAGTTGCCGGCGTCTCTGTAGCTCCTCATCATCTTCCTCTCTTCCACTTGATCTGCGTCTCATGTCAGCTCCTGCTTCCATAAAACCACAGTACAGAGAGAGCTTTGTGTATCAGTTCAACTGCAGCTTGAAGATTTCAATGCTAGAAAGTACTGGTCAGTTTGATTTACTGAATAAACAAAGCAGTATTTTCTTGCGGACTCAAAAGACTTTTTAAAAAATCACCCTTAATAAAACTCACTCAGATAGCCTGTCCTATGGCTATCAGGCTTCTTATAAAATTAACAAGAAGTTAAACTGCACATGGGTTCCCAACCAAGCAACAGTCCTGGATACAAAAGCCATGAATCAATGTAATAGAAAAAGGAGCTCAGATTGCTAGTTCTGGAAACATGGGGTTTAATGGCACCAGTAACTGTACCTGTGGTTGAAAAGAGAAAATCTGATTTACATTTATACTTTTATCTAGACTCACAAAAGCGAATCTGAATTAACACTTCAAATGGAAAATTAAACTACATTAATCTCCTAAATGGACACTCATATTTGGAATAAACAAGGCATCATAGTTAGTCTAAAATGAAGCAAACTGATTTGTGTTCTACACTAGTTTCTTACTTTTTATTGAATAATCTTTACTTTTGTGAGTAATCTTAAGAAATGGTCCAATTTGGACATCAGGACACTTCCATGAATACACAGAATATGGTATTGCTGCATGCATTTAGACAGCAGTTGTATTTTTTTCTGCACAGGCTGTATCCTGATACAGTTATTCACCAATCTTATCTAGACAAACTCAGTGCTTTATTTGAATGAAGACTAAATTTTGCAACTAAAGCATCAGAAGGTTTATATCAATTAAATGTTTTGTACAGCAATGTTAAATTGATGCTAATATGGAGAGAGACAAAAAATTATGGAGAAATTGTTTGTATTTAAACTATTTATTATTTTGTTTGGTGTCTCAGGCTTTTGCAAGACTTTTCAGTACAATAGCAGTAATACTCATTTTTTTGACAGCTGAGCTCATTCTAGCTCTGTAAGCAAAATATCACACTCAAAATCACAAAACAAGCCGAAAAACCTGGGGCTTGTGGGTTTGTTTTTCAGTGATTAGTCTTGTGTGACGACTTTTTATTTCTGAATAAAATACGTCAATGAGCACGTTTTTATCTTTATAGTTTCCAAACAGTCCTGTTTAGTTTCTAAGGTGTAATAAAGTCACGTGATAGCCAATATACAAAGCAGTTTTACTGGAAACCATTAAAAGTTGTCATCCACTGCATAGAGACTGAGCTGAGAGCCAAAATTTCCAACAAAGGCTCCACCTCAGACATACGGCATAATAATGCTGTAGTTATCATAAGCGTTGTCAGGAGAGTTTCAACTACGTTGATGTTATCACTGTGACTGTAATGCTTGTCAGGTTGCAATCCTACATAAAGGACATTTTCAAAAAATTGCCACTGTGTATGCAGCCTCTTCAGTTGGTCACTGAGCTCTCCCACCCTGTTTCTCCTCTCCCAGCACTTCTATGAAAATCCCATTGTGCTGAAAACCATATGCTCCTTCACAGAAACCTGAAACAGGCAACACCTTCAGTGTTTCAGACATGACTTCATAAATGAACTAGGCTAGATAGCTTATTTTATGCTATGGGGGTCAATAAAAAATTAACAGAGGGAAAAAAATACAAAACAAAAAAAAATTTAAAAATGATCATGCACATGATTTAAAGAAAAGAAAATGAGACACCTGTAGTGCAACAACAAAGAAGAAAAATACAAAGTCTGTAGAAATAGTAACTCTGAAAATCAGGACTTTTTTAGTCCATTAACTGTTCCACTTCAGTCATTGCTTCTTGTCATGAAAACAGTCATGTGGTTGGAAGCAACCGTATTTTCTGTGGAATATTTGCTATTAGCTTGGGACTAAAAGATTAAACAGACAATGACTGAAAGAAGTCAGGCTTGTGTGACACACCACATTTTTTAAGCTACTGCATGGGAGTTCACATAATTTGTCTGTGAGTTAATATCTGTGTGATCAATTCCAAAGTCCTTTAGCAAAACCTCTTCTACTCAGCACTATTCAATAGTTTTAAATTCACAGACACTCGGAAGTCTCACCAGAAGAACTGCACTTTGTGGCAAACACCTGGAGTGGACACAATCTTCACTACCCATTTTTACAGCTCCAGTATTAACCTACTTTGGTTACCAGTACCTTTTAAGCCGCATCGCTTGTACCGATTTTTTTTTGCATACCTATGGCCGCAAGGGAGGGAGGACCTGGCCAGTGGTCCATCTCAATCTTTGGTATCTCGTTGGGTGCTGGTGCATGAGCTGCTGGGAACTTGGAGGACTTGATGATATCCTCGGAGGACTTGCTCTGTGCTGCCAAAGCAGCTGCATCTAGATGGCAATCAGGGAACTTAGCTATGTAATCATCTGTATCAATATAAAGGTCTTCCTTATTTTGGCAAAATTTTACACTTTACAAGAAGTTAATTTTCAAAAGCAAACATTTTCATGTTTTGCTTTTCTAATTGCAGTTTGAAGCAAAGTAGTGTCTTTCTCTTGCCAATAGATTGGAATCAAACCTTCCTCTCCTCCCTCATCCCCACCCCCAAAATAAGCCCGAACCAGCTTTGGATTTTACGAGGGTTGCACAGTGTTGGAATGATGAGGCAAGAGTAAGAAAATTCAATCTAACAGTATTTGCCAATATCTCCTAAGGACAGCTGATTATTAATGAATATGAAATCAGATTTATGTACTGATCTGTCTTCCCTCTAGGGCAAGAAAACAAATAGTTCAGAGGAACAGCACTAATTTTAACTCTACTGATGCTAATTATTTCCTCTATTTCTGTGAAAAGCTGCAAAACAAACACAAAAGGAAATCTGAAACAAATATGCTTATTTAACCAGTGGATTTTTTCTGCTGCATGCCTTTGCTTATTAGCATGCAGTAGTAGTAAAAGCAGATGTGAATTTATTAATAAATACTAAACTCCATTCAGATCAACTTGGCAGGGAAAGGCACTTGCAATGAAATAAACCTCACCAATAAAATATCTCAGCAGTGGGGCATCCACTTAAGATTCCAGTCTAAGCCAAAGTCTCTTAAAAGCATGTCAGGATGTGCATTATGGCTTTCACTTCTTGACATTTAAGAAAGAAAAATCCAATAGGATTTAGTTTACATTAAAACCAGCATTATCTACCTCTTCTCTGCAAACTGTTAGCTTATATCACCTTCTCTTATATGAAGCTATGGTATCAGAAGCAAGAATTCTAGACTTTTTCTTCCTTTTCTCTTTTTTTTAAACAGAAAGACATCTGTTAACAAAGTGAAGCATTGTGCTGCTCATCCAACATGTTCAGGGTAGTTTAGGAACATCAGTATTAGATATCATTGGGAACTCTGAGCATTTTATGACTGGGAAACTCTAAGCATAATTGCAGGTACGGAGGAAGATGGTCAGTTTACAAAAGCATGACTTCAAACAGTACTTACGTAAAATTGGTGATGTCAGTGGTTAAACATTCACATGTTAATGGGAGGTGAGGAGATACATTAAAACCATAAAAATAAACAAAAATAATGTTAAGACTTTTTCCAAAATAAGCATATGGTTTGAAACTTAAAAAAGAAAGAGGAAAAAACCCTGATGTAAAACCACAGCAGTGTTATTTGCAATGTTTACTCCTGACTACAAAATGGACTTCCCGAGCTTTCCTAATCATCTCAGCTCAACGGCTCTCAGCCAACTGTTCTTCTAAACTCCGTAGACTACTTGCTACTTAACCCTAAATATATTTCATTGGAAAAAGGGTCTGCAAAGGGATGCAAACTCAAAGTCTTTAAAAAGGGGAGTCACCTGTCTTTCACCACATGACATAAAAATCATCGCCTATTGAAAGTTTTTTCTTCACAGCGGAAGGGAAGAGTGAACCTTGCTCTGCAGTACTAAAGACCGGCAGTGCAGTCAGCTTCTGCCATCACTGTTGTTTCAGACCTGCTATAACAATGCCTAAAGCAAAAAGATTAGAGCACTAACACTGCTCTTCAGCTCAGAATCCAAACACCTGGAAAAACAAGTACAGTGTACTACCTTAGCTATATCACAGGGCTTGAGAATCAAATTAGCCCTGTCAGTGATAAGTCACCTATATTATCTTCAAAAATTAAAGATTCTTATTTAAAGCCACAGGTACATTTGGAATTCCAGTCTGATAATAACATCTCCATCTTTGCTGTTGAAATAAATTATTGTACTTTGTCTGTTTAAAATAGGGATATTCCATGAAGTCCCTGTCAGAGAACAGTCTGTTGTTAATCCATTTTAACATGATCAGTACCTGCATTCTGAAAATATAAACTTAAAGAAGTGAAATACAGGAAGGCATCATAATGCTAAAGAGACAGCAAAATCCCAGTTAATGGCAATTTTGCCATTAATATCAGCATGGCCAAGATTTAAACCATATGATCCAAATGAAACAACATGCTTTTAAACATAATCACTCAGCAGGACATGCAACAACAGCTGTTTCAAGCTTGGACTACGAATTTTTAATGCTTACAAAGTAAACAATGAATGCTTTTCACTAGTCTGCATGCCTTTTAATTTAGTTGACACTCCAGTTTTGAAATAAAAAGGGAAACATCATTTACCATGTTGTTTGTAGATTGGAGGTTTTCTGTAAATGTTGACACCTTGATCTGTGAAATTGAGAAACAAACAAATAGGAATATGAAAACTACTTCAGTTGTAGATAAAGATAACTCCAACACTAAAATAACAGACAGACCAAATCAAGGATGTAGCACAAGAAAAAGCCAGAAAGCTATTTCTAGTATTATACACAATCAGATTATTTAAAGAAAAGAAAACATAAGAACGAGTGAAAAGTCAAGGACATGTGGTATGAAGTCCTTTGGAGCTGATTCTGTAACATGTGGATGCATCCAAGTCATGAACGATTCATTTTAAACATTCAGAAGATTATCAGTGGGATAAAAGTTACAGAAGAAATGCGAACAAGCAAGACATTTCAATGGTGAAGATACAAGCCATTTGGGCAAAACTACCCCAAATAACTTTTGTGGAAAATTGTGCTTCAGTCGTAACAGCTCAACTTTCTTTCCAACTGACTGGCTGGATTGAGCAGAGGAGAATGCAGTGAGCCCACAATTCACTTCAAAATCCAGAGAACAAAATAGCTGCCTAATACACTGTTTTGAACAGTCAACAACAGCTACACTTCAGTGAGTCAAAGGGATGCTTTATGCAGTGTTAACTGATATACTACTAATTCTCAAACCACAAGGAGAGATTTTATTTCTTTTTTGTAATTTTTTTATGTAAGGCCCACCACATTGCACATTACCAACATAAATCAGAATGAAAACACTTCCCGGAACTCTAATGCAGTAAATCTACAGCATGTCTAAAAGATATTGTAGTTTTACAAATAATAATCTAAGACAGGAATCAGTTTGTTCTAAACTACCTTCCCACCCAAGCCAATACTTCATATATTCAGCACAGCTACAAGTACAAAAGTTAATCCAAAATCAGTGCTACAGTGCAAAAATCTGTCAAAATCTTGTTAGGAGACCAAAATGAGCTACTGGGAACTAGAAAATTAATGTCAGAAACCCATTTTGCTACTTCACACTGCGTGAAAAAAGTTTTCAGTTACCTTAGAATGAAAGATGAAAAAGCATTTTAGAAATACATGCTGTGTTATCACAGATCCAATTAACGTGCTACAGGAGACAACTTAGCCTTTGGCGTTAAGGAAAGCTAACCCTAACGATCCATTGAAACAGAGGGAAATCTTACTCTGCAGAGCCCTACATCCTTGACTAAACAGGCAAACTCATTGCACACAAGGACGTTGAGGTATTTCGTTCTTCTTAGTGATCTGTTATGGCTACTTGACGAGCAAATAGGTATAAAAATTACAAGGGTAGTCATGCAATGCTTTTGCGCACATCAATACCAGAAAGCTATAAGGATAGGAAGGCAGCTCCTTCTGTGGCTGCACTGTGCCAGCTGAAGAGGACAGCTCTCCCAGCATGCCAGCAATTATTACTGAGAGCTATTCACGTAAGTGCGCTTTAGTTTACGCAAGTCCAAGTGAGCCAGGTTAGCTTAAGCAGTTAAAACAGCCTACCTTAGCCAAGCCAGGTCACACTGACTGGAAAAGAAGTTCCCACAAACAGTTTATCTGCCAGATCTGAGGAAAGGAGGAAGAACAGTAAAATCTGGCAGTGCAAAGGGATACTAGGCTGAAGGGGACCTGAAGAATAACTGGATATAATAAAGCTTTCAGCTAGCACTGATACAGTCAGAAGATGCACGTCTCAACAATGCTAGGGACACATCACCTTCACTTCATCAAAATCCAAGACAGATGAGCTTCTCCGAGGCTGGAAGAACTGTGCAGCTCACTTTATAACAGAGACTGCCCTTTATAGAGAGGACATCCTGAGGCATGCACATCCTCGTGGATCTGCAGGTCTCTCTGAGAACACCAAGCCATTGCACAAAACAAGTAAAGAAACATCCTCATCTGCTTTTAAAAAAAGGGAACACTAAACTAGAACTGCTTGGTTCAAGACTGAAACAAGTCACAGCAATCTGAATGAACAACATATGTAATGGCTCACTGGTCAACTCTTTTCTGCATGCCACTGTGAATCAAAACCAACTCCTCCAAAGTTAGTAGAGTTATGCTGGTGCTCAGCTGGTGCAACTGCGAGAAAAATCAATCCCTACGTAGCTCATATGCAGCTCACGGCCACCAACAGACCCTGAAAACCAAGGCATTCTAACAGCGAAGCACCTGACCAACAGAATAGGTAATAATGACAGTGAAACTCCCCCTCTGTTTCTTAACACGCTACCCCTCTCAGCAAGCCCAGGAGCAGTTCCAAACCCTGTGGGTGCACCTCATGGTAAACAGTGTGAAACGATGGAGACAAGACAAAAGTTACAAAGGCTACATTCTACACTGTGACAGGACACCGAGACACATACAGTGCCAGCTCCTACCTGGAACATGGAAATGTTTAGGGGCCTGAGCGTAAGTTGGAGTGAGAGGGCGGCTGTCGGGCCGATAGGGGACAGGGGAGTTCCGACCGCTGGACGGCTCATTGCCTCCAATGAAAGAATGGAGAAAACAAAATGAGAAGAGGGAGAGCAATAAAAAAAGGCAAGCCCAATCAAACCCAAACAAAATTGGTGGAATCAAAACCTCCAGGGAGAAAAGAAGTTGAACCAAAAATATAAATACAAACAATAACAAGAACTGGTAGCCCTGGTGACTTTGTTTTTTTCCTGATATTCCTGCAGAGACAAAAATTCATGTTCAGGCTGGAGTTGAGGTTTGAGCAGCTCAGACTCATTCTGACGGCATGCAGGCAGGAGCTGTGTGCTCACAGCTGGTGATAGATGGGCAGCATGGAAAAGAACGGAAGGTTACTTGGCAATGATTTAGTACGGAGATTGGTATTTAGAATTAAAAGTCGCAGGCACAGAGCATAGTAGTTGATATGCAAACCCAAAATGAAACCAACTCCCAAGCAGATAGAAGCAGATGCTGGCAGTTACTACAGTTCCCTAAACCAAAAGCATACAGAAGCTAGAGATGGAAAATAGCTGTTAGGTCACTTGGCCCATATCAAAAGGCATAACTGTTCTATACACACTCTTTCATTGGTTTAGCTCTCTGGTAGGAAATTTTTGATATAGCAAAATAATTTGTAAAGCAATGCAGCCCGTCTGGTGGCTGCACCCATACCATTGGTTCCACCCCAAATCTATGTCAATGCCAAATTTGGCTCTGGTGACAATACTTCACCACTGCTGATTTAGCAAATCTGAACCTAATGTCTAAAAACTTAAATTCCATTTTGCACACACTGTTCCATCTGTAGAATTACTCTTACCAGGACTATTTCTTTGCCTCCTAACGATCCACCACAGCAATCCAACGGCCCTGAAAGTTCCCCTGTCTGTCAGGGTGAGAAGGCTGTTGAAGAACCATGCATTGGGACTTAGCAGCCAGATATCCAAACACATGACTGTGTGTGTACCATAAAAGAATGTTGCTGCCTTTTACTTTGTGCCATTCTTCACACTAGTGCAAACTCAGACAAGCAAAAACCATCCACATGGGTGCTTATTTTACATGGGTGCGAGTGATCACAACGGTGAAAAGTAGGGGAACATCAAACCCCTTCCACATTTCAGGTATGCACAAGGGCTTAAAAAAACCTTGAAAAGCTGATTAACAATGCAAGAAAAAAAAAAAGGAGGGGACAAGTAGAGGAGGGCTATAAAACACAACAAAAAAGAAACTGCAGGCCTCCTTTCAGCTACAGGTTTCCTATGTCCCATTAGAGGACTCAAAACCTTAGACTCAGCACACTTCTTTTTTATATATTTGGTGGGGGGCTGGGGTGGGAAAGGAAGTTTTCTTTACACAAAAGTTCCTCTTTTACTTGAACAGTCATCTGCCAATCTAAAAGGCACCACAAGGGAGGAAAAAAAATGCTCTTCACAAACCTCACAGAGAGATGTGCCACAGAGGCCTCTCTCAGTATACAAGTTAATCCATCTGCACATACATGTTTTAAAAATTACATGCACAGTTCAGGGGGCTTGGCTGTACAAAATTTGTCCAGAAGAATGCATGTGCAAAATTCTGTATTTACCACTTGGATATTTCAGCCCTGAATGACTTAATGTACATATCTCCCAAACATGATGTTCTTTCAACCCCATGAGTTGATGGTGGTTTTCTATTTTGGGTGCAGCAATGCCGAGCTTCTGGCCAGGCAACAGTAAGTGCGAGGTTTACTAACTCTGAAAAGCAGTATGAACGATTATTTAAAATAATATTGTCATATCTCAATCTATGGTCCTTTACTTGGCCATTCCAATATTGTGTTCTATTTGTCCAGCCTTTGATATACCATGATGGTAAAACACCTAACTTGATTAAGCTGATTTTACTCATGTCGTTTGTTTCTATCAAGAAATGATGAGCTACTTTTCAGCAAAATCATTGTTTTATAGGGAAAAACCCCATCAGTATTAAGATGGCCTCAAGTTATAATTAATTCTAAAATTTATAACCTTTATAGAGACATGTCATTCTGCCTTTCTGCTTCCATTGGCAATTAGTATATTCAATGAAAGAGAAGAATCAAAAGGGATTTATTGACCTGTGGACTGTCATAACAGAGGAGGCACAAGGACATTTTACCTTTTGGGAACTGGTAATCAAAACGTGGGCATGTTCAATTTACAATGCCTCTATCACCAACACCACAAATATGGGGAAGAAATTCTTCTTATACCCACCTCTTTATCTCAACTAGAGACAACTAAGTATGCTTACAACCATAAACGTATGCTGGCTAATCTTGTATCTGGTGCACAGCTAATTTGTTTATAGAGAACTGGTAATGTTGTATAATGCATACAGTACAAGGCAGACAATTAGCGTGGTATCATCCTGCACATGTTGCTTTACAGATGTCTGTTGGCTTGTATTTCCTGGCGTTCCTGTGCAGTCTCTCTCTTCCTAATGACTCCTACTAGTACTGACAAATGACTCTCCTTTACACTTTCTAGGATGGCAGTCTCATTACCTCCAACCACTGCAGGAGGGAATGGTACATCTACTTAGATTCTCATTATATCATCCCTGAGGAGCCCATTCTAATAACGAGGCTTAAGTGCTTTAGATGCTGCTGTAAAATCACCCACAATTTATGAAAGCAGTGCCAACATCTGTGGAATGTGCATACACGCAGAGGAAAGCAGAGCTGCTAGCCTGCCTGTACCTGCCTCCCAGGGCCTCATGGCCAGCCTGCTTGCAGCTTTACATCAAAGAAGGGGCTGTGCATGCTCCGAATTTGGGTTCCTTGCTGTGCCTACACAGGAAAGTCTCTCTTTCTATCTCAGATATGCCATAACTAGCGTTAACTCCACAAAGCAACAAGAGCGCTCCAGTTAGCCAACACTGTAGGAAAAACTAGTTCCCACACCCCTGGCATGAAGCTGAATATGCATGTGTGTAGGTGGGTGGGGGATGTTAAGAGATAATGGAGTAAGTTTAATATAAAAATCAATCACTTGAGCACAGCAGCCTCAGAAGTGAAATTCAGAGGCTTTTTTTCTTTCATTCTGTTTCCTCCATCAGGTAGTTCCCATTTTCTACAGCTCAATTTGTTAAGCAAGTTCGTCTAGCAGTCAGGAATATAACTGCTTGCCTATACACAGCACAGTGTAATGCACGTTCCTGCTGCCTTCTGAAGTGTTCACCGCTGGGCTCACTCTGTGATTCACAAGCTAAGTTCACAGAATCAGGCCAAAACCCCCATATGCAACCAACACTGAGCCTTCTGTCAACTTGCAATTTAGTTGCTCTACTTCTGAATAGACATTGGAAAAAGAGCTCAACAGCACCTGACACCCGAAGTCCTATTCAGGATTTGTCAAACTATCATTCATCATGTTGTCTAGATGCGTAGCCCTTATTTCCCACGCAAAACTGAAAGTCATGAAACAGCCAAAGCACGGCTGTTTTCCAGAGCAGAGCTTTCAGCTGCATCCACAAAACCCTGGAAATAGTTATCACACACAGAGAGCATTTGATTTCAGAGACCTGCCTCAGGGAAAGAAAGCAGGAACCCGTGGAGTTCCAAGGCCCAAATTCACTATGAAGGTGGGTAGATTCCTTATGGGAAGGTCTGTGAGCAGAGGAATACACATTACTTTGGAGCTCCTTTTAGGCAGAAATCTTATGGGGGCTTTGCAATATTCTTGAATGCCTCTGAAAAATTCTAGGCATGTGAGATGAAATCCTGGCTCTCAATGAGAGTTTTGTCTCTGATTTCAGTAGGGTCAGGGTTTCTTTCATTCATGGACTTGTTTTGATTCTTTCATAGCAAAGACAGTACTTTATTGAGACAAGACCAAATTCAATGGAGAGTCCAAATGAGATTAAATGAAGTCTAAGCTGACGCATATTACACCATCTTCCAGCTCATTCAACATATATGTGACATCGACAAACTCTCACTAAGACTTTCTGAGGCATATTTAGCCCCTTCACTCCTCAAAGTTCTTTACATTTGGCCTTGTCTACAAGGCTTGAGCATTACACTTGTTTAAGCATTATGTTGTATGAAAACACACTGAAACTGGTCTAAACGTCTCCTTTTCTGGCTTGATGATACAAAATAACACAGGTGTAATGTGTCGTATGCCACTTTCATTATCATTGTGCTGTTTGGAAAGTATGCCCCTTTACCAAAGCAGTTTTGGCATGATCCATATTCTCTGAATCCTGAAGGAAAAATACCCGAAACTATAGCTTTATGAAATCTTTATTACAAACTTCCCCTAAGTTCACCTTCTTGCTAAAAGTACAAGTGGCCTTGAGAAAGGCTGACCAAGTAAAAAGGAGATCACATGACGCCTCTTCTTTGAATCACTGCAAATGTATCTATCACATCTAACTAACCCCCACAGTGCTATAGTTCTCATTTCAGATATATTCACAAGGGTCTAATTCCCTAGTAGGCACAGAAATGCTACTCTCAAGGTGGAATAATGCAGTTCTTTAAACTTTGAAAACAGATACCTAGAATACCCAAGGCAAACCCCTATGGATAAGAGTATCAGGGAGTTGCATTAGATGCAGCCAGTGCCAGAATAATCTCCCTTTTCTGCCGCATGGATGTAAAAAGGGGGTACTTGGACACATGTGGCATGCAAGGACAAATGAAGAACTATGTGGGAAACTCAGATCAACCTCATCAGTTGAAAACAAAATATCTATTTATGAACATGAAGTAGTGAAGAGGACACACAATATAGTGCAACTGGACTTCACTCAACACTACTCGAATGTTAAAAAAAACCCCACACAATCCTCCTGAATTATATACTGGGCAAGTTATATTATCCCTTCCTATGAAAACACTTATACCTACATGCTGTAACAGTAGAGAGCTTTATTTAACGAAAATATTACCAGTCCCTATCATCTTATCTTTCTTTAAGTGCATGTACACTGTTAGTGCATATATGCATATATACGCTATGCGTATTTTCAGAGTGTATCTGATTAAGAACTATATTCCATCATATTCCTTTTACAGGACAAGCCAAAGCTTGCTCTGACTTAGGGAACATTATGAACATTTGTTCACCTAATGTTTTGTGAGCACTTCGTCGATCACTTTACATGCTGGAAAAATTACAAAGGTCTTCAGGCCTTTTGACCTTTTGTACCTTTCAATATTTTGTAGTAATGGGAAGACAAAAACTTTTCCTAAGCTGTTTCTATAGCTACTTATCTTCGCCTTAAGCAAGTCAGAGAAATAATGATGATTTTTACCTAATTTAAGTGTAACATAGGATCTTACTGTTTCTTTGCCTGCTATATGGGAGAACCTTCCGTTATCACACGGGTACATGGACACTGAACAAATCACTACCAAATCCTTCCATTTGATAGTGTTTATATATTAACAGCCATAACTTTTTCACTGTGAGATTTGGAATTATTTGATGATCCTTCTCTGAAGCTTCTGCAATGGTTCTTATGTCACCCACCCTGCTGGGACTGTGGACCTACCAATTCAATTCCCTGTAGATCTTATTCAAGTACCTAATGTCTCTACTTAGCTCTTTCAGCTGTAGCATCTCTTTCTGCTGTCCTATCCATCAACCCTAACATCCACTGGAACAGTCAAATCCTCTTCAGAGTCACGGATCTTCCTAGCATGTACAGATGGACAACATCACTTAGAAGCATGGCTTACGTTTGGCTACCACTGTTCACTGAGAAAACGGTTGCTCATGTTCTTTATTGACTACTCCTCTCCCAATCTGCATGTCATCAGGGAACTCTGCAATACTATTTCATGTTTTCTTCCAGATCATTGCCAAAAATACCCCAAATTACTTTATCTGTATACATTTTATACATGTCTGAGTTTGGCTCAATGCTCTGAGGGAACTCAGCTTGCAGTGTTGAATTGAAACACAAAAGTGTATTTTTGGTTTTTTTGAGTAGTCGCCTTCCTCCACAGGGAGAAAAAACAAAAAGAAATGAAAACCATGTGGATATTCCCACCACATTAACCTAGGCCTGAAACTTAGGTCACCTTAAGAAGGCACTTCTTTCTCTCAACCAGCTATCGAAAGACTACTCTTTCAATTCAGCCACGGGAATTACAAGATGTGGGTACCTGCTACTTGCCCCTTCTCAAACGTACCACATCCTTGGATGGCGTACCCTGTCACAGAGACATGAACTTGAGCTTTCAGGAACTTTGCTGAGTTACAACACACAAATCCTGTCCAGGCCTAAGACCTTTATGTAAAATTTTCAGAAAACTGTGGACTCCTACAGTCTCTTATGTGACACATCTGATAAGAACCATACCCACCCCTTTGTCTACAGTACTTGTAATCCCACTTGGCCTTTTGTACCGATAACTGAGATACATACCTAATTTACATGCCAGGTAATTCTTTGAAATCTGAAAACAATAGGCATGGATTTCCAATAGTTCTTCTGATTTATCTGTTGAAGAAGCTATTTTCTCAACAGAAAAAGAATGAAAATGCCACTTGAAAGAGTGTGAGCATTAATTTGGATTTACAGCAAAGAAATGTTGAAATTGCAAGGATTATGAATTAACTGCATGCTGAAATGAGCAGTGTATCTATTTTTAAGGGTCCCAATCTTTTACGTTTCAAGTGAGATTTTTTTTATAGTGACATAATAGGAAACTTGAAAGTGCATATTAACAAAAATCATCTAAGAAAAGGCAAGAGTAAAATTAGTAATGGTGATCTGAATGCTTGAAGAGCTATAACGTTGAGATCTATTAGCATTTCATGAAAGTTCATGGCAACAACTTCCTTGCAACTGTTTTTGATTGTCTCCAGTTTATGATTATTTACATTAATCAGCGGTGCCAGAACAGAATCTCTGTTCAACTTACTCAGCTGCCTCTTTTTGAGCTCTTGTAGGTGATATAAGCTATGACCTTCTCCCCCAGAAGAAGATACAGCACAACCAGAGAGTGCTCCAATAGAAATAAAGGTAAAACCACATTCACAAAAAGCAAGAAACAAAAGTAGAAGCTTATTGAGCTGAATGAGCTCCTTGAAGGGACACAATGAAAGAACAATCCTCCCCCAAATCAAACCACAGAAAATAACAGATTGAAAAAAAGAGAAATGACCAGATCCTCAGGCAGTGTAAATCCCCACAACTCTGCTGCCTTCAGCAGAGTCTGCTGATTCTCACTAGTTGAGGAGAGGCCTAGAGATTTTAATTTTACTTTGTTGGGCACTAATTATTGCCAATGGGATTAACAATGATTAACTTCCTTGTTGCCATTGATCTTTATATAATAATCTTTCTTTTTCTCTTCTCCATATTTTTGATCACCTTGCTCTCATCCAGGCAATATTTGTAGTCAATTTTTAAACGCGTGTTTTAAGAATGTGGAAATAATAACTAAATTTGATAGGCTAACAGCTGTAATGATTGTTATGTACTGCTTTAGAAAGAAGGTAAATTAGGCACATATAGGTTCTAAATAGGAAATGATAATGCTTTCCTGTATATTTCTAATAGGTAATTGCTTGATGACTCTTCAACTAGGGCCCTTAGAAATGACATATTTCCTCCAAAAAAAGGACATTATGTCTATTCTAACGTAGTTTTAAGTGTAACGGCACATTTCGAGGCATGCTCAGCTACACAGCCAATGACAGTCTTACGGCGATACACCTTATTAGCTTTGACAGAATGCTAATAAATCTCCAGCCTGGAGGGTACTCGCTGGGGAGGCCTGGCTCCTTACCTTTGACATGGGGGATGAAGTGGTGTCGGAAGGGGGAGTTGGGGCGGGAGTCATGGTGAGTGGAGCTGAGACTGCTAGTGCGCAGGTATGACAACCGCTGCACACCAGTAGAGAGCAGCTCTGCGGCAGCAGGGAATCGGGGGGCAGAACAAAATGAAAACAAAGAAAAACAATAAGAGAAAGGCAGGGAAGGAGGCTTCAAAGGAAGAAAAAAAAAGGCATTGAACAATTAGGATTCTGAAAAGAAGGAAGGAGGAAAAAAAAAAGGTTAAAGACATACCGAAGGGTTCATAAATGTTAGACAAAATTACAGGAAGTATTAGAAGAGAGGCTCAGATTTGAACTGCATCACTAATTTGGCATAACATTTATTGGCTTAACGAGCTTCTGATCTATGCCTAGTTACCAAAAAGTAGCCTGCTACCAGCATGCAAACATCACAAACATTGACGCTCAATTAGTTAAGAAAGCAGCTGTTTTGAAAAGTGCCTGACCAAAAAATGTCAGTCAAGAGGCATTCAAGCTGTTTTCTATTGTTTTAAGACATTCCAAAAACGCTGCCAACATCGGCTAGGGCACTGCGGGAGGAAAAGGCTGCAAACTTTTTCAAAACTTGTAGAACTCAAATTTTTGAAGAACCTTATGCTGACAACGTCAACACAGTGGTTCACTTCTCTCTCAAGGGCTAGCTGGGAGCCAAAGAGAAGTTATCTGGGGCCACTGGGTTTATTCAGAGAGAAATTATTCTTGCAAATAACATGATAAGAAGTGCCATTAGGAGAAAAATGGTAAATATACATGTGCTATTATTCAACGTGAATAATTACTGTAGGAAAATTATAAGGTAGCATTAACAATTACCCCAAAGCAGGGTAGCAAAGATCAAAATGATAAATTCTACAGAATTACTTCTGTGTCATATGAGAAACAGAAACAGGTGAGCCAAAGATGAGATCATCTGAACAGAGATAAGTTTGAACAAACATCTTCTCAGAAAATCCCTCAGGCTGCAAAGTTTTGAAGATTTTACATTTGGATCCAAACTCTGGCTCAAGCCCATCCGCCCATCACAAGAGTTAGTTACATAAACAGAGACTGCTTCTGGGGAAGGTCCTTGACTGATCACAGACAGTAAAACTCAATCACAGTAAAGTCTGGAACAGGGCCTGGGTTTGTTCATATCCCTGATACGACTGATACAAATGGAAAAATACCCTCAGAATTGCCAGAATCAAGAGATAGAAGTTTGCAGCTTTTTCAGGCTTTTAAGTCTCTTTCGGTTTCAGTTGTAACATCATCTTAAAACAGAGTCATGTTGTCAGCACCAAGTATCATCAGACACAATTTGCTTCTGTCCCACCACTCTTGGGTCCTTTAAATAAGGCATTCACTGACAGACACAATTAGCTGCTTTCAGCCCACCCTCACTAGGAAATGGCTACAGCATTCAAGTTCCACAGTGGTGGCTCTATTATAAATCTTTAATTTTAAAAATGCAGCTCCTATTGTATATGGGCTTTTGGCATCCCAACTGTTCAGCTGTAATCACCGAGGAAGATGGAACTGCACGATTGTATCACTTAATTTAAAAACAGATCACAAAGATTTAATTAATTACCATAAACAATAAAATCAGTCTTGAAAAGTATTCAATGATTAGCGTACAGAGATAAATTTTTATGCAGTTTGGGTGTGAATGAACAGTTCATTTTCATATCTTGCTTTTATAAACACAACCAGTAATTTTGAATGCACTGGGAACCTGAATGACCTGTACATTTTCTATACAGTACATAGAACTTGTACATCACTGCTAAACCAGTAAATGAAGTTTGTGTTTTTTGCATGTTCCCAGGCAATTGCCTATGGCTTTAATTAAGAAATCTACCTTGCGAACCATGAGTCTATGTTTTAAAAAACGACTAGCAATTTGGAATATCTGGGGGTTTTGCTGCTGAATCTGAGATTCCATGGCTGCACCGAGCTTTAAATGAATTGTTTTTTAGGAGGGAGGAATCCTACATTACTGACTTCTGTATAGTCAAGCCATAACTTTTGTTTCCAATATGTGATACTTTTCCCAAATTCCAGAACGAAGTTTGTGATTCACTGCTGCAAATTTTTGCTCACTTTCAGAAACATACTAAGATGTAAAAAATAATTAATCAGAAACAAAACCAGAAGATCCATATTTATGATGTAAGAAACACTCATCAGTGTAGTGCAAAAGGCTGCATCAATCAAGAAGAAAAAGCAGGTAGAAAAGGAGATATTAAAATATGCAACAATTTTCAATCCTAAATTTTCACTGCTAAGAGAAACAAGTGCTTCGCTGCGCCACTAAGTGACATATTAAAGAAACAATAGTTTTATATATATATAGTTCTAATGCAGTTGCCCTTACCAGGTCTGTGGAAATGCTGAGGGGAACGTGACATGGTGGGTGTGTAGCTATGACGACTGTACACTGGAGAATTAATGGAGCCCTGACTAGTAGACCTGTGAATCATGCGATCCCGAACATCTTGATAACCCTGCAGAATAGAAGCATTCACTAATAAATGTAAATGCACATTACACATTCTTAGCAGCACTTAGCTTTCATGGGTCTGAAGACATCAGCAGAAGCTACTGAAATAACAATATCCCGTAAGCCTTCAACCTACTTCATTATTACTGTTCTCTAATGATCTGTTCCAAAGACTCCAATCCATTTTTATAGTCTGGGTCAGAGTTCAGTCTTGGAAGGTTCCAACTCCACCTGTAATTTCTATGGAATTCTATATAATCCTAGATTTGCCCACATTCTTGTGACTCCATAAGGGAAGCTGCATTCAGAGTATGTCTGTACATTCAGAGCATGCAGCGTACTGCACAAGATACATGAGCTAGCCTTCAGCTGGCTAACTTGCAGACCAGCAAGAGTTCAATAGCTGCAGCACAGAGCTCTCTGTGGCTTATTTTACCATGTGTCTCGACTAGGCACATCAAGAGGTATTTAGTATCAAAATTAGATTTCCTTTGTATCTGAAAACATGACACCTTCTCATATATAATTCAATTTACTTGGTTTCCTGGGGAAAAAAGTCATTAAAAAACAAACAAAAAAACCTCAAAACAAACAAAAAAACACCACCCCCCCGAAACCCACAAAGCAAACAAAATGAGGACAAAAGGGACAGGACTGATGTTAATCCATGAAGATTTACAAGAAATTTTATAGTCACTTTTTTAACACGTAGGAATCACTACAACTTTCACATTGCAAATAAGCAACACTCCTCAGCCCCAAAATGATAATGCTTCTGCAGTGGCATCTATTGTATCCTGACAAATGACTTCCCAAATGTTTCATGTTATTGTGATGTTCAAATTAACTCCTAGGGAAAAGCAAAACCAAAAGAAATCATAGTTATGTTTTCTTCAAGACAAAACTGCAAATGTTCTAGTAGCAAACATGGCTTATTATTTAGATGCTTACAGCAGCATTTTAGCTCATGTAAATCATCCAGCTCCTGAGATCGGAGTCCACCTGTGCCACAAGAAGGATGAATGTACAAGAAGTGACCTCTGCTGGACAAAAGACTCTGCTTTATAGACAGCAAACGGGTAGGAGCGGTATCTTCATTTTTTTACAATCTGCCAGTAAGAACCTCATGTTTTCTTTTTAGAGTTAACTTTTGTTAAGCTTCAATATTCAGAAAACATGTCTATGTGGCAAACAAAGATGGATCAGACTGATAGCAAAATCAACACCTGCATTTGCTGAAATGAATAATTCTAATCACAGTAAGATACTGTCCCCAAAGGTCCCACCAAACTTACTTCTGCAGAAGGGGTAGGTGATAATGTCCTTGGAGACTGCAAAGACATAAAAACAAGGTCACCGAAACATCATTTCATGTGCTGGGCCAGAAAATGGCAATCTAAACATTGCTGCAGATGCATGGATATGTGGCAACGTGAAATGGCAATGTGGAAATTACTAAGGCCATTGCAGGACTGGAACTTGCTTCTTCCACATTGCTCAGGAACTGGTCCATAAATCATTGAAGCAATTAAAGTTTCTGGGAGAATCTTTATATGCGTGATTAATTCAGTCAAATATCACGCAACATCATCTCTCAGCCATCTAATCACTGTGGTAATTAAAACATAGCCGTAAAGATCAAAATCAGAAAGCGTTATTAATCTAATAACCATGCCTGTTATGAAGAAATCTTTAAAGTGGAAATCAAAAGTAAATAATCTTAACTCAGAGCTTTGCATGGCATCAGAAATACAGAATAACTTCCAGAATGAAGCATGTTTTTCCTCCAACACACATACTCTGGCAAAAATGTGCCTCTCCCCAAGGCCTTACATTTCATACCCATGCAAAGGAGTACGTAGTTGTCATCAACATTTCTTTGATATCATCTCCTTTAAATCTCTGTGTTCTTCCATGGTTACGTAAGGAGAACAGACAGGAATTACAAGCATGTATATTGAAACAACTGCGCAAAGGCCAGTGGGCAGAAACATGCACAATATTATGAAAAGTTTATAGTACAGAGATAGGGAAGCTGAGCCAAGAAATACCTTTAGAAATGAAGCATAAGATCATGCATACACTGATGGTACAAACAAGAATAAAGTTATATATAATTACCAGTTATGTGCCCTTTAATCACAAGACAATTTGAAGCTAGAAGATCGGGATTTAATTATTTTCTTTATGCGCTAAACTTCAATATTATTTAACTGCCATAATAAACTGGGCAAGAGATTACGCTTTTAAATAAGACCACAATTATTATAGAATGATACAGCTATTAAGATAATGTCTCAGAAGCAAAACTGCTGATTCTGGTCTAACTGTTACAATAATGTATAACAGCACTAGTGTAAAACGTATGCAGAGTTTCTGGTAACAAATATGCAGCTATACATTTTGCTTTGAGAGACCATTAACTCTCATGGAGCTGGTGACACTGTGATGCAAAGTATCCAGAAAAAGGAGTGACATTTTTTATTTGGGTACAGAACATCTCCTTTTCAGCAAGTTTCCATAAAGCTTTCTAAAGACTGCTTTTGTTACTTTCCATCAAAGCCTTGAATGTCTTTTACATTCTTGTTCTCCTAATCCTTATAACTGAACAAGTTCTAAACAGCAAACCACCACTTCATTATAGATCTAACAGCAGCAGCCATAAAAACTTTGCTCCACATGAAACATATCATACACAGTGCTTTGTAGCATTATTCTCCACAAAAACAAGAGAGCTAATCTAAAACTTTCAATATGAATGAAAAAAGCACGTTGTGCGTTCCCACATTTTTCTACTAGTAATTTATGTGTTACTGTAAATAAACAAATTTCCATAATCTGCTGTGGTTGCCTAGATGCTAAGGCAATGACTACTGTCAAAGGTAGTCACAGGAACCTAAGACTGGGAAGGCATCCCGGGAAGTAATGTGCTGAATCCATGACCATCCTTTCATGTATTTTTACTCCCTCACTATCTGACATCACCTCATTGCTTTTTGGGAAATGGAACCACACTCTGCAGCCAACTTACCGTTTTATCACGCACAGGTGAACTGCCATATCTCAAACTCTGAGTCTGCCAAGGAATGCTTGGTTCTTCAGGGTTTATGAGGTCTTTTAAAATCTGGTCTATCACAGAAGTCTACACTAGTCAGTTTGAAATACACCGTGCAGTCGACTGAGAAGAAACAGCTCAGTTCCAGAATAGTAAACCAGTGGAAATACAGAGTGATGACTTCAGATTAAAAAAAAACAAAAAGGAAAGAAAAAGTCTGGGTGGAGAGCCTGTTCTGACCACATTTACAGTAAAACTTCTACTCACTGCAACAGCCTCAAATGCTCTATTACTTTGAGATCTAAGGGGCTGCTCTAATACCTGGAGTCGTAGAGGCCATTTTGTGCTCTGGGAAATTGCCGCAAACTTTTACAGGTGTCATTTTATAACACAAGTTCCAGCATTTCGAACCGACCTCATTTTAACTGTCTTTTTATTGAACTACCAGGTAGGATGTCTGCTCCATTTTGAAGTGTCTATGACATTAGAAAAAATACTTTTCTCATTTTATAATAGCTCGTTTACTGAAAGCTGTTACAGATATTCAATACTTTCAACAGACAGAATACTAGAAACAAAGGACATGCAGGTAAAAGGCTGCTTCTCTCCATATTTATACAGCAAAAGTCAGAGGTGAGAAAAGACGATTTCAGTGCTAACCAGGTTGCTGCTAGGTTTGCTGTTTAGAACTTGTGCAGCAACTTGGGCAGAAGTTACGGGACATGAAGAACCTGAGTGACTGACAGTTTCTGGAAACGTTATCACGACATTAAGGGTCAGCCGCAGTAGCAGCAAATTTATTTACAGATCTCATTTCATATCTCTTCATCTCTTTTATATTAGAAGCTAAACCACATCTTCATGAGCTCCTTTTCTCTTCCCCAACTGCTGGCAGATCTGTAACTAAAATGCCCAGTCCCGCTAGATGGTGCTACGTGAAAACATTTTCCATCAGAGACTCCCAGAAAAATAATACTGGGATTCAACTGAACAAGAGAGATTATGAGTGAGAAACTTTTCAAAGCATTTCCCTTCCATTGCAATAAAGAAGAAAGTCCCATGCTGTGTTTTCTCACTTTCTATGGCTAAAGTATATAATTTTCTTGCAGCCCATTCCCTGTAATTAAGGTTTGTCTCCACTACTGGATTAACTTTGGTGGGTCTTCCACATCTATCTCCCTTGTGCATCCAGAAATCTTTCTTAGCTGAGTTTGGAGACTTTTTCTTTTTTTTTTTTAAATCATGGTGATGGGCCTTTCTAGGGTACAAGCTTAAACTCAGGCTCCCCTTTTATTTAACACCACCACATATACACACTGCAAAGAGAATGCAGGTTAAATCACTCAAAGTCTGCAAAAAAACATGTCACCTCCTTTGCTTTTTAAAGATGATGGTGACTGATGTATGATGTACCAAGATTGAGGTGTCACTCGATTACCACAACACAAACACAAAGTAAGGGATCACTCCACCCCAATGGGCTTGTGTTCTCATTAGGGCAAGGGAAGGGAAAAGAAACAGGTACAAAGAGGTGAGGTAACTTGCCCAAGGTGACAGAAGTCAGCAGTAGCATTGGGTGGAAAACCCAGATCCTCTGAAGAGAAGGTGAGAGCCCTTCTGTTTTCAGAACAGATTTCTGTAGTCACCAGAAATTAATTGGATTTAATGCTGGTGAAAATACGGGGTAAGAGAACCCCAAAGGCTTTATGCTTATCCACAGAACAAGCATAATGGCAGACAGCTTCCACCATACTGCTTTATCAGCTTCCAACATACTGCTTTGCCAGTGAGAAGCTTCCCCTTAAGGATTAATAAATAGTTCACCGTCTCTGGGTGAGATTAGTTCCTCCTCTGTGACCAACAAGAGACTTGTGTTTGTAGAGGGTTTTGTGGAATGGGTCAGGCCTGTTGGAACTGGTGAGAGGTCACCAATGTATCTCAGTGGTTTTGAAACAGATGTCAGCTGGATTCACTACCAACATAAATTTGAGGGGGGGGAAATTCTGTAATATTCTGACCTATTAATTTCTTATCTTATTCCTGAGCTGAGCAGTCTCCTGAATTTCCAACTCATAATTTAAAAGACTAACCCTATAAACCATTAAAGAACAAAGTAGAAAACTGAGGCAGCTCTGATCTGTTGCTAAGGGAGCAGATTTTCAGTCACTGATCTGGGCATCTTCAGACCACTGGTGCCTGAATGACTCACTGTACTTCCTTTTTTCTCAGCTCATCTTCATAATTCAGTTACAGTCAGTAAAGTCACTGAGATCGCAAGGAAGTAAATCCATTTCCATGCCCATTTAAATCTGCATTCTGCAAGTCTGATGTACAGCCAGATGGTATTACACGACAAAACCTGCTTCACGATCTGCACCGGAACCATGTAAATAGCAATTGCAGCTATGGAAGTTCACCTGAGAAAACCGGGGGACCCTACAACCTAAAAGATATCTTTAAACACAAATTTAAGAGAATATATTAGATGTTTTTTCTATCATTGAAGGATACAAGAATCCTTACTAAATGTTAGCAGTTTAAAATGTGAGGCAGCTATTTCCGTAATGCCACTAACCGGCTTTCCCAGGTGGAAGAGCACTTCATCCTGAGCTTGTTCTGATTTTATTCAGTATGTCTGGCAAAGTGCTCTGGAAATATATTTCCCTCCAATATGTGTGAGAGAAAGCATCCCACTGCTCTTAATCCTTTTACTGCCACAGAACATCATGGTATTCTTCATATTCTGTCGTGAATATCGGTGCTGTACAGCACACCAGGTTGGCTTTTGCCTCACGTTCTGGAGTTTGCTGTACCCAAAGACTGGGATATCCTGTGTGAGTTATGAGAATGCACATGCAGATAGGCTGTGAACCTCCCCCCGCCATTCCTCTGCCAGGGGCTGGTGTTAATGTAGGTGTTTAATTGCGTGTTTAATTGTGCACTTTCGCACATGAGGCATCATCATGATTGTTCCCATTAAACCCAGATCAAACAGATAAAAGGCACTTTGAACAGCAGCAGCAACAATACCAAGGAGTGTCAATTAGTAACTGTTTCAAAAGAGGATAGAAGCCAAGCAGGCTTTGAATAAAGCTTATAGCAGAATGGGTTGCTTGTCGGTTCATTACCTCTCCAAGACTCTGTCTCTCCTGTCTGTCCTCGTAGGCGGAAGTGTAGAATGGCTCATAAGTAATTAGGTCTGGACGTTCAATGTCATAAATGGCCTTGACTTTGGGAATGGCTGCTAAATCCTTGTAATCAAGGATCTCATTGTCTACTTTTGCCTGAAGGTCAAAGACAGAAGACAAATTAACTTACACAAATGCACCGGTAATTTCTGTTTTACACAATTTATGTTTTTTGTGTATTTGTCGTCACGACGTTGCTATGGAAAACCCTTTCTGGCACTTCACGTGCAAAGTCATTGCTTCTTGTTCTTCTCCAATAGGCCTCCTCTGGAAAAGCACACAGCGTTTTCTCAGTTTAGGAAAGAAAGAGCATGGCATATATAGATCTAATACAAAAGTTTCTTACCCCCAGGAGTGATCGGGAAACTTCAGCTCTGCAAATGACTCATTTTGTGGCCTCAGGCAAGTATTTTCACCTTTCTGCTCTTGTTTTCCCATATGTAAAAATGTGTGATAACATCAACTTAGATTACAGAGATTATGGGAGGATTCCATGCAGAAGACCACAGACAGAAAGCCAACTTCTAACTTTGCACACGAGAGGAAATACAACTTATTACAAGGAAATAAAAAGGCAAGCAGGACTATTTGTCAGGACCGGGTATCCAAACTCCCAATTGAAATTATTATATTACACTCATTACTCAACCTATACCCAAGCTTCTGACTAAGGCATATGTTTCTTACTAACTGCATAGTACTATCATGGACTATTTCTTCCACTAAAACTGCAAGGAGCTCTTGACTAGTTAGAAAACGGAAGTAGGAAATCAGTTCCAAAGACAGCTGCAGAAGGAGCTAGAAAGAGGCCTTACGTATTGTTTAGATAGCTAATATCTTTCCTTACTTAGAAGACGACTTGTTAAAAAAAATCATCATACATTCCTACCTACCTTACGGAAATACATTTGATGATTAAAACTGAAAGAGAATATTCAAATTGCTTTTCAACTCTTCTACTAGGTATTTTATTTATTCATAGCAGGCTACACAAGGAAATGAGGCTGATCTGTTTCTATTCACATTCAGTTCCGCTCTTCCTGAGTACTAGCACATCATATTTTCAGATTTAAGTGCATTTGCCTTCCCAAGCTCTCCTAACAAGCACTGGTCTTGGTCGTTCTTAAGCAATGCCATAAATTAGAAACAATACAAAACATTTTTTGATAGAGAAGCAACGTTTGAAATTCACTGTCTAAAAATAGCCTCAGATCTGTTTAGTTTTGACTCACCAGATATAGCAAAATACCTTAAGCCAATTTAATCCTTCAAATACATAGGTATATTAGTATATGTTATTTCTGTAATATTTTTACATCAGTCCGTTAATGACCTGCAGATATGTCTGGATATTCTTAATCCAATATAAATTACCATTGATATTTTTGTAGACGCCGGTGTCTAGGCCACCACGTTGCCCTACAGAATGTGCTGTTGAGCAGCAGTTAAATTTCATAAGCTACAGCTTATGAAGTAGATACTACCAGCAAAATGGCAGTTCTCCGGGACATGCTCTGTGTTTTGGTATCTGCAGTGTGAACATTTTTAATATATCAGCTAATTTTTCATGTTGTTGTTGTTGAAATGCTCTGAACAACTAGTATTTAACTCAAACTCAGGACTTGAGATTTGTAATTTTGGTAATTTTTCTGCACTATTGTACACGTATGATAAATTTTTGTGTCTTACACATTTTCACCTATATAATCTTAAGGTTATCTATAATCAGTGATTCAGCATTATGCATAGGTAACAGAAAACACAGTTTGCTCTGTAGTCTGCCTCTTCTTCCCAGCATACCTTCATCTTTGCTCTCCTCATAATGGACTCTCTCACTAACTTGCCTTCCTGTGATTTTCTTCCTTAGCTGTTATCTTCCACTTCTGCCTTGGATTTTGTGCAGGTTCTCTGAGAGCACGTTTTATATGAGGACAAAGGTTATATGGACTTTCAAGGAACAGGACTCTTAAATGGATACAAATTTTTGGAAGTGTAGGTTATATGCATGGAAATACAACAAGTTTGAGAAGGCTGAGCTGTTCTGTTATTCATCAAAGTACATTTGAGTTGATATTCTTTCTCCTTAGAACTGGATTAGTACAGCCACAAAAGATGACTTTTTTTTTGACCCTGTGGACTTCTCTGCCAAGAAAAAATAAAGGTACTGACACTTACAACACTTAAATGCCTGAAAAAGTGGTTTGAAAATTTGAGAAAAACATCATTCCTTTGAAAATTTTGGGCCAATCTTCTGCTAATATATTTCCACTCTTAATTTCTAAGATCTTATGGGCTCAAAAGGTATCAATAGCGAGGTCAGGAAGTGAAAGAGATCCTCTAAAATAATTAAAGAGGAGGCTTGATTACTGAAGGAATCATATTGAACTCTACATCTCAGGTAACCACAAATAAAATAGTATATCAATAGCTTTGCATTTTCAGCACTGTTTAGTAAAAGAAGGATGTTTAATATCATTTTTGTTCTTAAATAAAAAACACCTTTCCTTCCACAACCAAAACATCTGACTTCTGAAACGGAAGGTGTTGTATCAGCCAGGCTTCTTTTAGTGTAGCTGACGCTCCTCCCCACATCCTGCAGCTGCAGACAGCAGATCTCTCACAAACTGCACATGGAGGTGCACAGATCTCCTCACATAACCCCTAACAGAGTCAAACGACCTGTCTGCCTTCTGTCCCTCTTCACATGACCGAGTGACTTCAAGAGATTTACTGTATCTTTCTAAGGGAAATGTGACCTGGAAAAGGCCTACCCTGCTCTTGAAATTTTGTAGTTATAAAAACCACATGGCAAGAATTTTAACAATTTAACCACTAGAATAAAGGCATTAGCATCAGTATAAAAGTGATTTATTTCAGCATGGAGTATTTCATGTGTAAGCAAGGGATCAGCAGCTTATTCATCAGAAGGAATACTTACATAGATAGTGTGGCCTGGAGAGCCAGGTATACTGGAACCTGGTCTGGAATAAATACTTTCTGATGATGTTCTTGTAGGCTGAAAAACAAAAAGTAACTTTTCAGAAACCTGAAGCCATTAACATTGGTAATTTTGGTTTTAAGTGACGAAATCTGCATACATCTTGAAATTAACCGAATTTAGGAAGAAATGTCAACACAAATGCAAGCATTCTGGCAAACTTCACAATCTTGTGAGGCAAGAGGGCTTTTTTTTTTTTGGTAGGGGAAGGAGTGCTGTGAGAGGGGAAAGAGGTTTTCTAAATCATACAATGTAAAAGACTGACAACAATAATGAACAAAATCAAACAACACCTGCCAGAGACACTGCAAGGAGCCATACAAACTACAATCCAGGATAGTCCTGCTGGTCATTTTATCAAAACGTTAGTTCACAAACAGCTAGAGGTATCAGCAGTTCAGCAGACAAAACTGTTGAGAGGAGCACAGCACACACATTATCACTTTCCAGATGTTCCATCACTGGATTTCCATTATGCATACAGAACCGAATTCAGTCCTTCGAAGCAGAAGGACCAGAAATCCTTGGCTTGGAGCTGTTCCCTACACCTGCAGGACAATCTAGATGCAACATGAAAGCTAAACTGTTGATTGAAATTTGATGATTCCCCATACTGCAAAAGTCCTGATGTTTAATGACAATGTCCTGTAAACTGAAATTCATGAGAACAGTCATGCCCTTACAGAGTGAGCGCTGTTACACATCTAGGAGATTTTCCAACACTTCATCAGGACTAAATAGACACTGATTCCCTGGAAGAAGTTTTGTGAGAGGAGACAAAATAACTTATCACTGAGATGTGGCAATCCTGAAAACTTCATAGATTTGCAAAACTTCTATTCGATCAAAAGTTACCCAGGCTACTGGGGCAATTACTCCTAAATTTGGCATGCAGCAGACACACAAAGGTAGTCAGTGATATCCCATTTGCAACTGAGAAACCATGAACAATTTTTGCTCCCTAATTGACTGCAAAAAACCAAATCCCATCACAAAGCAATGCATCAGCAGATGACTGATGACACTAGTGCAGCAGGATACTCCAAAGTCACTGAAAATTAAATCTTGGTAAATAGTCCTTACCTCATCAGCTTGTGACATTGAACTAAGGGACCTTCAGGCACACACTGAAGAGAAACAAGGCTTGACAGCCTGGCTTGCTGATTTTTCTTAGGAAATATCTGGAGTGAACACAACAAGGCTACTAGACCTTTCTTATCTCTCAGCATACATTTCCTGAAAGGATCCTTCAACAGACCTCAGAGTCTTTCTACCTTTTGTTTCATAGCCAGGAAAGCTATTGCAACCATCCATATGAAAAATGCTGAAGACTAGTCGTGGATCATACAGCAGGCTTTCTCTGACTTCATTTGTGGAAATGAAATCACCACATTCAGGGAGGGTCAGAGGAATAAAAAGCTTTGAACATGTTCCACCAAAAAACGTGAAGATTCAGATAAAAGAGAGCAGATGTGGCCGTGGACTGACACAGTCACAAATCCTCTCCAGAGCGTGTCTGAGAACACTTTCTCAGCTGGACCTTTACGTGTTGCTTTCCTTTTCTCTCTGTAGCTTCAAATTCCTACACCCCAAAAGGGAACAGAAATTTCTCAGCTGCCCTTAAGCTCCTCCCATGATGCAATCAAAGCAATAAAACCAACAACAACCACTTGTTCCATGGAAATGTTACAAGAATTAAGCTGGAAAATCTGGCTGTTGTTGAGAAACACTTTATTCTCCCTTCCATTCTGCCATTTCACACCACTGTCTGAGTAGAGACACATGTAACATGTTGCTGCAGTTGCTATGGAAAACAATTGTTTTCATTACAACATAGGGAAGAGTATTAAGTAGTTGAGGTACTGTTAGGGGTGTCTCTGTTACCTTTGGCTTTTGGCAGACATACTTTAAGAGTTTTGTCTGCTCAATTGTCCCTGTTGTAGGAAAAACAAGTGTTAGAGGCAGCTATGGCTTCTTCCCACCTGGCAGGCTCTCTGGGTTGGTCTTTGCTCTGGATCTTTCATAATCACTTCAAAAAACAAGAAATTCTCAGCCCTCAGTCCATCTCCTTAGTCTCATCTCTTAGTGGCACTGCTAAAAACCTTTCCAGCAAAGGAAAATTCACTTGTATTTATCACTTCAGTGAATTTATTAGACACCTTAAGAAGATAGTTTCAGCCACATCCTGCTAACAACTTTCTTAGGTGCTTGTAACCCTGGAGTACAGGAGCAGTTGTCAGGTGGACTGGCAAGCTGTAGCACCCATTCTTCATTTCCTCACTGTGTTTCTCCTTTAAGTTCCTTGTTACGATCCCATTAACATGGCCATGAGCCAGACAGGACACACTTTAAAACCAGTTTTCTATTTTCTGTAATTCTTCCTGCGCACATCAATTTTACCTTTCATCTATTGCAAAGCTCCACATTCCCTGGGTAGGAGGCCATCCTGCCAGCCACTGCCTGAGCACACACCGTTCCTCTCCTGAGGAGCTTAATCCAAGCAGACCTGGAACTCTGTGGCTCCTCTATTTGCCCCCAGCCCTGTATCTTGCTTAAGTTTACAACATACCCCTGAAGACTGTGCATGAAAAAGAGGACTTCTACATCTACTCACCCTTCCTGCCTCACTTTGCCCTATTTCTTGTTTTGAATTACACAGGCTGTTTCCATTGCAGATGGCTATTTCCTACTCTGCTGCTCCCATATGGTCTGGAATTCTTCACAGCTTTGCACTTTTCCCTAAAGACAATTGCATTGCACTTAAAAACATTTGTGCTGCTTGCCTTAACAAACATACACTAAAGATTCCTTGATATAAGCTGTTCCTCTGGCATACTTTTAGTTGCTGTGGTTGGCTCCTCTCCTACGAGACCTATAATAGCTCCTGACTGAAAATCTGTGATGGGGTATGGCTTTTATTAGATTGTACATTACATCTTCATTAGCAGTCAATAATCCCTGACCCTGTGTACCACTGTTGTGACTTTATATCTTAAACAGGTGGCAAGAGACACACTGGAGGTCAACTTCTCTATTGATATAACTGCAATAGGGTGTAAATTCCACCTTAGAGGAGAGCTGATCAGAGTACTGGTAAAAAAAGAATAGCGGCTATCCTTGATTTAACCTTTAACCTTCAGTGGAGGTATCATGTGAGCATCTCTTGCACACATTATTGGCAGAAGACAGGTGAAGAAATTAGAGGAAACAGCTTTTAATATGAATGCATTAATTTAAAGGTATATCCTTCCATCACAATAGTCCTGTGACACTTGTTCTACGCTCCCAGCAACAAAACAAATTAAGCTGCCTTGCTTCTACAAACAGATCTGGAATGCTCTTTATATGATTGTTCTCGTTCTTGAAGGTTTCAAATAGAGCTTTTCATAATGCCATCTTTGTGCAGAGAAATTTAAAGCAAATTTCTATGAAGAGCTACAACTAATCTTTTTTTTCTTTTCTTGTGGTACGTGGCCTTTCTCCACATTTTCTGACAGTACAAGAGTCATCTCTTTTTTTCCTTCCTCTTCCACCAGAATGGATATGACAGTTGTAAATATATCCATATGGGATACAGATACATACCAGATACAGGAAGTCTATGAAGTATATGAAAAAAATCGATAGAAATTCAGTCAATAGAAATTCATCCATGTCATTAAGGGAGCCAAAGGAAAGAACCAGATCACAAAGTATCTAAAGTATCTGCAAGACTTCTCAGTATTTCCCACTTTATCACAGACTTCCTATTTTTATGTTTTTGTTCTTCATTCCATGCATTTGTCTTCAATGCAAAAGTTCTTTACCAACTTCATTTGCAGACTGGCAGAGGTAACACTGTCATGCTCATCCTATTAGCTTCACCGTGAATTTCAATGCTGAATTATCATATCACCCATGCATATGCCCCAAACTGATTAACTTGTTATTTTAATATTAGATTGCAAAGCTTAAGATGTTCATCTGCATTTACCTCAGTTTGTCATGTCATCATGCATGGCACATCATCTAAATAAATAACTTCTTAAAAAAAAAATCCACACTAGAGCCATTCACATCATCCAGATACTGCCACAATGTGGTGGCTCTGCCTTTCTCAAGCACAGATGTTCAGACTCATGCTCTATAAAAACTTACAAGTGCAGGCAACCAGATCAAAACTGATCCCAAGAACATCTGGCCAAACGGATGCACTATTGTTTAACAAAGGCATTGTCAGCATTGTTTACAGTACCTGCCTTAGTTTTTTGATAGAGTTCATTATGCAAGGCGGTGATAATAGCTGTAGAAGAATGAATATGTTTTCACTTAATAACATTTAACATTATAGCTTAAGCAAATTCTCTAAACCTCAGAAGCTACTTTAAGTGAAGCATGTTTATAAATAAGCTAATAGAAGATTAGGATGTAATTTATTCTACTAGGCAGACACAACTTCGCACTAGCAAGGAATTTGGCTTTCTCAATACAACACTTGCTACTCTGACTACCTGCTTCATCAACTGCAAGGTTTTACAGTTATTTAGGACTTGGAACCAGGGCTCATTAAACACAGGCTTCTTATGGATTTCAGTAATTTTCAATGGCCGTCTAGAAGACCAATGAAGCACCTCAGTGTCACAGCATTCATTGTGCCTGTCTGCTAGTTTAGCTGTATGCTTCTCCTTACAAGAGTGTTTCCTTCAAATGCATGCATTCATTATTTCTCTGCCTAAAAAATCTACACTCTGTATGCATCAAGACAAAACTAGTGAACAGGTTTAGTTCAAACTCACACAGACACACATATTAATAGGTTACAACTACTTTTTCTTTCCTTTCTAGACACAAAGGCCAGAGAGGAGAATGAATTTTCAGCACATAATCATTGAAGGAACGTTGCTACCAAACTAACTCTTTTACAAGACTACTCATACAAATATAGCCTTCACCAAGAGTAAGTTAAGTGGAAAGCAGAAGAAAAAGTGGGAAAACCAGAACATACTGAATTCAACAGCAAACATCTCAGAGAATTCACAGGATTTCACCCTACAATTTTCAATCTACAATTTCCATATGGATTCAAGCCTTTGGCCCATCTTTATAGCAACAGCAATGATAGTATCTTTGTGTCTACTCTGCAGAAGAACACTTGAAGCCAAAATCTGCTGTGAATTACACTTTGTATAATCAGCATGTAAATCTAAACAGAATTTTAACACTGACCAAATTTACGCAAGAGGGTATTCATCTGACCCTAAGCTATTTGTATCCTACACAGTCTACAAAGCAAGAAAGAGAACATACCTTTATTTCAACATGGGCTGCTCCTATTTGGCCTTGTGTATTTTTCTAATACATCAGATAGGATTTATTTTTTTAATCCTAAGGCTCCTGGTTTTCAACACTGGAAACTCAGACTCGTGCATGCTAAGCTGAATGCAAAAAGCCACTACACTGGCCTAAAAGATGAGTGAAATGGTCCCGCAGTTTGCTGTTCTCAGACTCCAACATTCATTTGTATAAAGCCTAGGACTGCAGAGACATTGCCCTCCTTAGGGGCACCGATAACACATCTTTATCGCTGTATTTTCTTGATATATATTTCTGTAGCTAACAGAGAGAGTGGCATTCAAGTGCGGTTAATGTATTGCAACATCCTAAGTTAACTGACTTAAGTACTGCGCAGGACAAAGGGCATGGGGCTTGCATTAACTCCCACTGAATCACAGCATTGGGTTCCACCATACGGCACTATCCTGCAGACTGCATCTAACACAAGTATCCTGCCCTGGCTGATGATATGACTACATCTACTTTGCAATTAGAGATGTGAAGGCGGCACGAGCAGACACAATGGAAATCCAGTGGCATGGACTCTGTCAGCCTGCCTGCCCACCGCTAGCCTGTGCTATGTCCGTATCAGTACATTCTTACTTCATTACCAGGTGAGAGCTACCTCAGGCGTGGCTGCATGCAGTACAGCCACATGTCCCCCCGCAGCAGGCACAACTAATAAATAAGCACTGCCCTGAAGGAGAAAAAATAGAAGTGGGTGGTGTTTGTAGGTGCAAAGCAAACTCAAGGAAGTCTGAACGTAGAAAGTCCAGAATCAAGGGGACAGGGAGGACCTTGCAACTTGGACATGGATGTGCCCTGGATTAGAGAGGCAAATGCTCCTGGGCAGCACACACAACATGTCCAAACCTGGAATTTGTAAATATTTTCTCAACTAAAGTATTCATGTGTAGTTGGTCAATACATGCAAAAAAGGAACTGATTTAACTGATGGCTTTTTTTTTTCCTAAAAAGCATGAGCCATTGTTCATGAAAAACTGTTTCTTTTTAACCATTGCTTTAAAGTCAGATGCTTTTCACCATTTTCATTTGCTTCATATTTGCACTCTATTTTTTTTGCTTTAGAAGAAAAACTTTCTGTAACACTGGAAGAACAATACTACAGCCCCAAAAAGCTCATCTGAATCTAAAAAAAATTAATCGTAAGCATTTCATTAAACAAAATAAGAAACGTGAGAATTAACAAACAACACTGCACCACATGATGCAAAATACAGCGTCAGTGCCCAGGGTGGCAAGTGATAGCAGGAAAGCTGTGTGGCAGAAGTAGTAGCAAGCGCAGCGAATGACAATAATGAAGAATCTTCTCAGTAAAGAAGACCATTATCAACACTATGAAAACACAACAGCAAACCTCTGCAGAGCGTGGCCTGCGCAGAACCAGACTCTTTGGATAAAAGAACTCAGATGAGGAATGCTGTCATGAAACACAAAAGGGAAAAAAGAGTGAAAAGGAAAGCAGTTTCCCCAGCTCAGTGGTTAAGCTCTTTTTTTCAATCAAGTTACTAATACCAACTTACTAGATAATAATCTCTGCGTTGTAATACCCGTTACTTATTAATCCCTGCAGAATCATGAACCACCAGACAGTTGTAAAAAATCCTAAGCAATGTATATTTTTTACCATACATATGGTTGCTTTATTTTCTGCTTGCTTTGGCTTTGTAATCCTCCACAAATATCCAGTGGGAGGAAGATCTAAAGCAACCGTTGTTTTTATGAACTACCTCTCAGATCGTGACCAGCTAGAGTGCCGATTAGTTTATATCACAATTCAGTTACTGAGAGAAAACAGAACTTGCTGAAAACTTCTAAAGCGACTTCAATGATAAAAGGGCTTTTTGCTTTGTTTTGCTCTATAAGGAAAGGAAACCCAGCAGAGCAAAGAGGCCAAATCACTGGCTTTTTGCAGAACCACCAGAAAATCTAGGCCTGACCCTGAAAGTGGCTATATCATATATGTGTCAACTCACAAACCAGATTCTGATTCTCACGTCAGGTCTAAATATATGTCATCAAGAAACTGAAAGTCAATCAAAGTACAGTTCATAATTTAGTGGTGAGATGTTCAAATAGCACATAGTTCCCCCAGTTTCAGTTTTTTCTGTACCTACCTGTTTGCTACTGCCTTCGTTTGAGTCAGCAGAATGAAACATGTGTCAAAGTCATCAAAGTGAACTCAAACTGATTTTAAAATAAGGTGTCTGACTTTGCACCGGAGTAGACAGAGACTACCCGTGATGTACAGTTGAAGCTAAAAATTCTCCCTCTCTCCAGCTACCTGCAGTACAGTGCATTTGTCAATGCCTTTTAAAGACATACTAAATCTCTGCATAGAAGCTCTCATCCAGGAACAAGGCAACCTTGGATAGCTGTGCCATAACATTTCTCAGATATTTCCTTAATATGCATTCTTTCGCTTCGCTTCATTTTCCTGCAAGAACTGACTTAGGCAAAGTCTTGCAGGTGGATGAATTCATTTACTTCACTCCAATTACAATTAGCTGAGGGGGAAGAAGACTGACATGCTTGAATGTGTGACAGAAAAAAGGAAAATATTTGAAGAGGACTTTGGCCATTTCCATGGCGAATGGAAATAAGCCAACTGATTTATAAGGTCATCTGGATAAGGCTTGTAAGGGCTGCAATGTAGTCGGGAGTGCTTTGGTAAGACTCTTGGGTCCACGTGAAAGGGAGGTATTGTACCCCAACCATTCACTACAAAGCACAAGTGTTCTGACACTTAAGCAGGGCCAAAACATTTACATTCAAATTGTTAAATCAGGAAGAAAATCCAGTCCAGCATAATTTTCCATTTTCTTATGGGAAGTCAGGACAGAACAATATGCAAATGCTGGATGGTACCTACAGTGATGTTTGGCCATGCTAGATCCCATGCCCATCTCAGGCTAATTATATTTCTGTATTATCAGTACAGCCCACACTAACATGAACTCTGCTTAACAAGAATTCATCTGCATGTTACCTATGATCATAGCAAATTCTCTGCAGGGGATGTTTTACAGACCAGTGCACCTGAACAAATTCTGAAGGATGTGGCTTCCTGTGAATGAGCCACACATAGAACACAACCCACAGGATATCCTGCATATCTCCATGCCAGTACCTCTCAGTTTCCTTGTCTGAAAGTCATTTTATTCATATATAGTCTCTAATATTCATATCCAGAAAAATTATCAAAGTTCAAAGGACCAACTGAGATATCAAAAAGAGTAAATTGTCCAGAAGATGAATTAGTGAATAGGGGCTTAGAATTGCCTGGTGCATGCAAAAAGCCAGGCTCCAGCATTTATCAGTGCAGCATTATTGCCACCAAGGATTTGATCCAGAAAGTTTGTCTGGATATGCTGAGGTGACTGCAAGGGTAACTGCAGCTCTTCTTGGCATTCAAATTAGGATCACTTTAGGCTGGGGTTTCTTTGGATGGCAAAGGAAGAAGAGTCCATATTGTCTAAATGCTGTAAATAGCCACACAGAACAGGGGATAACTATTGAGCAATTATACAGATGTGCAAAAATACTAAAATATATGGTAGGATTTGCCCTGTTCACATTTTTTCCTTAAGAGTCTCTCTCACAATAATTGAGATATGAAATGAAGTGTTTTAATGACTTTGCCATGTTTGTATGTCAGTAAATGATACTATCTTTTAGGCAGTGCACTGAGACAGGTGTGTGAAGGTGGTGAGCCTAAAAGTCAGAGCAATACCTCTGAAGTGCCTCCACTGTTTATTCTGCCAGACTGGTGACAGCTATGCGAAAAAAACGTGGGAAAAGTCACTCTTTTAAAAACAGCATTCACTTATTGTGTGGGCAAAACATCTGGTGTGCCATTGCCACGAATTCAGCTTACCCGTAGCTTATCTTCAGTCTTAGTGGATTGCTTACAGTCGGGATGCCAGACAGTGGAACCTGAGGAAGGTAAAAAAACATCTTTGTTAAGAGTAAAGCAGATGATTTCCGGTCATGACAAGTCAGTTATCAAAAAGAATCCCTTCATATGATGAGATGGTGAATCTGTAATTCACATTCAATTCTAGCTCATGGGAAATACAAGTGAAACAAAAAAAATATTCAAATCTTTGTCCCATCTATAGCAGCCTCTTCCTGAGGCTGTTCAAGCACTTTGCACGCATTCTTAATTAAAACTCAAACAGCCTCAAGCAGCAAGTCAGCAAGCACCAGCTGGAGGAACTGAAAGACAGAGGGTTACTCTGGGCAGGACAGAGGGTAAGAGCAAAGGAACCGGGCCATGGTTACCTGATCTGTTCTCCCCTTATGTACTGCACCACACGTAAAAAGGAAGTTCTGATTATAAGTCCATTAATACTGGGAAAGTTCTATGACTTCCTTAAGCAATAGGTGTCATATTCAGTTACTGTAAAGTGTTACTCAGATCACCTCTCCCCTGCAATTATGCAAAATGCAACAGGAAAAACAAAATTTGAAAATTCACAACACAGCAAAGTCAGGGCTGTACCTCACCCACTGCGCTAAGCTAGGGAGGCCAGTATGACACAGGTGGTACAAAGCAGCATGTGAAAGAGCCTCTCCATAGATCACAGTGTACTATACTTGCCACGGGCACGCACACCATTTCTACCCCTTGCTCTGCAAGGTCAGTGGCATGTGTTGCACTGGCATTTTCCCATGGCATATTCCAACTACACATCCTACTAAAAAAAGCCAAGGTCTCTGCTGTTTGTGTCCCAAAACATGGGATTCTCTCTTATGCTGTAAAAATGGAAATATCTGGCTGTCCCCAAGGGCTGAGCAGTGTCAGGGACAAGGAGTGCTTCCATCCCATTTCAGTTCTTCTTTGGAATGGAGTGTAAACTGTGGTCACTGCTGGGAAGCTGCTGGCAGGTATTAGCCAAGCTGAAATGGAGCAGAAGCTAATGCTGATTTTTAACACTGACTGCAGCTGCACTCAAATTCAAACTTCATTCCAGTCACCACAAAGTCAATACAGAGCCTTGTCTGTCTGCAGGGGGGAACGTCACCTCTTCACTCTGTCCACAAAGAAACCAAACAGAGCAAAGTCCAGGTCTCCTGCTGGTGACTATTAGCTCCAGTGCAGTCAGAGGAAACCTCACCCTCAGAGCCCAGGAGAGGTACGGGTCAGGGCCCCTGGAAATTTTGTTCTAACGAGCCCTTACATGGCTCGGTACAGAAGTAAAGACCAGCAGGAATGATTTCAGTTCTCAGCAGCACACAGTATAATCATCATCAGGAGACTAGAGAGAACGCTGTGACTCTAGATCAGGGGTCTGAGATGTTTGGCTTTGAGTCTAAGCCTAGGAAAAAGAAACTGTGCATTTGGCAGGGGGAAGCAATCAAACAACAGGGAGAAGCGTACCAACAGCCTTCTCTGTAAACAAACAGCAGCCTCCGAGCCAGGACCCCACAGAGCCTGCGAGATCAGGAGAGAAGCATGCCCTGTGCATTTGGTTAGGAGGTCAGACAGGTCCAAGCACTCAGGAGGAAGGGAGTTCATGTTATAAGGCTGATGAACTAAGACTCAGAAGGTTTAGGTTCAATTCTCAAATTCATCTGTGAGCTTCCTGTGTGACCCTGAGAAAAATGATCTCTGTTCCTCTGTACCTCAGTTTCTTTTCTATTAAATCATACCCATCATCAAAGAAAAAGCTGTCACTGCATTTTCCGGCAGTATTTAGCACAAACTGGCACAATTTTAGGGACAGCCCAGGAGAATGCTGGAGCTGCTGAAAGTGAACAAGAAATGCAAGGGAGTCTGGATGTCATTTTCATGGTGAAACTCAGCTAAGGGTTGTGAGGTTTTTTTTTTTTTCACAAAATGATAAGAGTTTTGAAATATGTGAAATTTAAAAACCCAAATCAGATAGAGCAGGCTTAAGAAGTTAAATGCAAATATTTTTCATGATCTTGAACTCTGAGCCACCTACAACTTGTAGATTTTATTCATCCAAAGATGTCAATCTATTTTGAAATGCTTGGAACAGTGCAAATTCTTAAGCTGCATCACCGCTCTTTTTCCCACCAGAAACAGTTCAGCAAATTGTGGTTATTCCCATTCTTAACATATGTTTGTTTGCTCACTTGTCAGACATCAACCAACATGTTCATTTATTCAGCTTTTCACTTTGCACGTACCATTGTTTCAACATACAGCTCTAAAAATCAGTGACTCGGGCTGTTATTTACACATTGAGTAAGGCTGAAAGCCTGTGTGAGAATCGAGTGAAGCATCCCTCTAAATGCTGAGCACCATCCTAGCTCAGCAGCAGCCTTCTTGGGCAGTCCATATAGTAATATATTACTAGGAAGTCAATGGGAAAGAGAAAGTTTCTGATGCTGCTTCCTTTTCATTTTCCTGTGTTGGAGCAGGGCAAAGCCAGAGTGCTTCTGCTAGCATTATTCAAACCATCCTTAACATAGCCCCAAAATAGACAGCTTGTTTTTCCATGTTCTCCTTTTGCAGGTTTCCCACACATTTCTAATACAAGTAGCTACCACAAACCTGCCAGGCTCTTCTATTATACAAAGCAATGCTAACACAATTCTTTCATGTCCTGTGGAGAGGACAATTAGAAGTGAGATGGAAGCGGCCTATCTTCATATATTTTATTAATAATTTGATTTTGGTTCTAGCTTTAGTATTGTGGTGTTGTATTTTTATTTCAGAGAAACGCTTGGAATGCTGTTATTCTGCACCCTAGGGTAAACAATCTGGATGGAGTCAAGACTACATTTTAGCTGAGCGCTTTGCACAGGAAAGGCTTTTAGGTCACTTACACTTAGAAGCATGCTGAATTCAGCAAGGAAAGCTTTGGCAGGACAGTCTGGAGCACACTCAGCAATAACATTATTTAGTCAGAAAACAGATTGTGAACAATAAAGCAATGCAACGTGGGCTGCTCCTCCTCTGAGACAGAGTGAGCATGAAGAACATTAATTCACAACCACAGAAAGGGAGATACAGCCACCAAGAGAATGATGGCAGATCAAGGAGCCAGGTTTCTCTCCTCTGCTCTTTCATACCACCTGAACTTGGCCAGGACAAAATCTAGTCTTGCTTAAGTAGCAGCAATGCTTTCTGTCTTATTTGGATCTACAGAAATTTACACCACAGCCTACCCCATCAACCTGAACTCCAACTCTCTGCTAGACTGGTGCAAATGGCATCAGTTACAAACAGCTGTTATTAATAACAGCAAAGGATGAACTGATGCTCACTTTGAACTCTGCCTGTACTTTACCATACTATGATGTGAGGAAACTAAGAAGATTAACAGTTGTCAGATGCCGTAACTGCTGCTTTCAAATTAGTCTTTCCAATTTGCCCTCAGAAAGCAGTACTTCCTACCCAGCCCTCTTTCAGCCTTTCCTTGCTCTTGCAATGCAGAGCTGCTACACAACTCGATATCAAGTTCTGTGCACAGCTAGAATAAGGTGATGAAGGTATAAGGTCAGTGAGGGATGAGAGAGACGGACTGGTAGGGAGGACAAACTACAAAATAACACAAGTTAGCTTCAAAGAATTTCCTTAACAATATTATCTTAATTTGGAATTTCTCCAGAAGGAATCTCTCCTCAGGATTTCAAGAGATGGCTGTGACCACACTTTCATAATTTTTTTCCTTTTCTTTTACAGTCCTTTCAGGTATAATATCAAGCAAGTTTTCTAACATAAGCACAATACACAAAATTCCAATATGTATCTTCCTTTTTCACTTTGATTTCTGGCTTGCATAAATGTGTATTATATGTCTTTCTACCAACGTTAATTAATACTACAGCAAGTAATAAAAATACCTCTAGCTTAATAGATAACATGCTACCTTCTGGGAGAGTAGGTGGAATTCAGATCAAGGATACTTTTCAATCAAAGAAAAGAGCATGTTCTTTTTTTATGTGAAAAGATCATTAAAAAAAAGTGCTTGACAATACCTGGGAGTGTGAGACTGTTAATAAGAAAGAGGAGATGAAAATGAACATCCAAGAAAGAAGTGACAGTAGAAAGACATAAAAATAAAGTAAATGGGAATAAAAAGAGAGATGTGAAATAGGCAAGGCAAGCAAATATGATTAAGAACTGGAGGAGACAATCTGTCAATGCACATGGGGAATGAGATCTACAGGATTCCAAACAAGCTCACTGCAGTCTTTGGAAGTTTTTCCATTGCCTTTTACAGTTTGGAGTGTGGTCCAGAAGAGCAGAGAAACTGATCAGCAGAATTCAGCGGAAACCGCCTGGTATCTCATATGCCAGTCTGTGTGCTAAGCTATCCATGAGATGCCAAATTCAGAGGCAGCCTAATAAATGTCATTTTTGCTACACAGCTTTTGAAAACACAGTCTGCCTCAGCTAGGCTGCAGAGTCACTGCAAAGCCACCGTTATGACCACCTACTAGGGTGAAAGGGTTTCAAGTGAAAAAGTATGAGAACACTAATAAAGACGGGATAGCTATAGTCCTCCTTGTCCATATTACATGGAGATGGTTTATAAACTCCTGAGGTCTGTGACAGAAAAATTACGAAGTCTGATTTTCTTGTTTTGGAATGGAGATATCCTTACCTTGCAGATACATTTCTTCTCCTTCCGTGAACATTTGGTTGCACCTGCTGCATCGTGCACAGCTTGGATGATAATGCTTGTCACCTGCCTGAACAAAAACAAAAAAGGGAAATGAGGGATCAATGCATTGCACTGCTTTGTGAGCACTCATTATTTGCTGACAAACCACTGCCATTTTTATTCTATTTCACCTGTTATGATACAACATTGCCTTCATGATGTGACAATAGCTACAAGAATGTAAGATCTGCCATACTGCTTCAGCTCAGAGGTCTATCTAGTCCAGTGTCCTGTCCTCAACAGAGGCCAGCAGCGACCACTTTGGGTAAAAGGCTGTAAGAAACAAGACAGTGCAGAACAGCCTTTCCTCTTCACGCCTTCCCATTCAAGTAATCAGTGGTTTAAAGATTTCCTGGCTAAAGGCTACGCCACAATCTATCTATTCTCCATGATTTGCCCAACACCTTTTTAAATCTCCATCTGTCAAGCAGTCCAAGGCAATGAATGTCACACTGCAGTTAGATATTCCTGTAAACCTGCTGCCTCCTCATTTTGTCAAACAACATGTGTTTTCTCAATTGCTCCATTCTTATGGATGAATTTAAACAGTGAATGACTGTTTTCAACCTGCCATTTCATTCCTTGGCCTTCTTCCCAACACTGCTGATATGGGCGTTAATAGAGAGAGCTTTCTAGAGCCACTTCTGGGACCATTAACTTAATTCACAGATGCCTGACTTCAGAAGCTGCACTAGCACAGACAGCATGAGCTGAATTCGAACTAGTGATGTAAAGATGCTAAATACTCTAGATCCTGTTACCCAAATCCAAATCCACCGAGCCATTCATTCTCTTAAATACACTGATACCCATAATAAACAAAGCTGATCAGATTTCAGGCCTATAAAGACAGGAAAAAATCAAGGCACAGATATTAATGTGATGTCTTCTCCTTAGGAGACCAAAGCAACCAATGTATTAGCCTCCTTGCATCAGAGACTAAGCATGCAATGTCCACACCAGGCTTTTTTCATCGAAAAATAATCCTAGAAAACAACCCTTAATAATGAATGACAAGTAATGAATTCTAAAAATCTTGAAAATTGTTTCTGGCTTCCCAAACAAGTTAACCTCAAATCCTTTTTCACAAAATATACCCTATCCACTGAGATGTTATATGCACAAAATATCTGTTTACTCTGTAGCTGACTTGTAAAATATCATCAAATCCACTTCCTACTTCATTATACTCAAGACTGTAACATTACTAAATTCAGCCCTTCCTTATATCTATTGAGACAAATAACAACGTATTTTTGGTTCACATTTGACATTGATGACACAGGCTTAGCATTTAAAAGTATTTATATGAGGTGACAAAGTATATGGACTAAAGTACCTGACAACTACCACACAACCATAAAAAAAAAACAAGTAAAAAAGAAGTCCCAACTTTTGAGCATTCAAAGTTCTTCAGCAGAGTGGGGCCCACAGAGCTGCCTGTCACAAGTGATTCAGACCTATTTGATTTAAAGATGATGGCAAATCTGATGTCCTGGGAACCGCTCCCAGTTAATGAGATATAAAAAATTCCTAAGAATGCTGAATCACTGCCAGAAGGATCTTCTCCAAACAGGAAGACAATAATTGAAAAACAGATTTGAAAAAATAAACCAGGAATCTTTTCTGGGGTCTGCCTGTCTCATCCAGCTAAAGAATATCTCTGCAGCATAACTCCGTGGCGCTGCTTAACAGAGCTCAGATCTTCAGTAGGCACATGGATTTTTCTGAAATAAAACTCATAGCTTCTCAAAAGGTATTCAGTAGGGTAGCTAAGTAGCTACATAGTCTGAACTGGAAAGAGTAGAGAGCCTGTTCTATTATTATTAATTAACTGCTGAGATATCCCATCTGAGGTGCGATTGTGTCCTGTGAGATGCTTACCAAATTCCCAGACACAAAGGACTGAAACCTTTGTACATAAATATTATCAGATGAAGTAGGTCTAATAAAGAAATAATTCCAAGCACCCTGATGCGCATCTAAGGCAATGTAGTTTTAAGAAGGGTAGTTAGGATCCAGCAGAGATATCTATATTGTGAGAGGACCATGGCATGTGGACAAAGAAAATCATGCATTCACACCTGTACGGTTTCAGCTTCTGTTCTTCCAGTCTGGCCTTTGAGGTGTGGTGGTTTTGTTTGGGGTTTTTTTGAGGTTTTTGTTTGGGTTTTTTTTGTTTGCCTGGGGTTTTTTTTTTTGTTTGTTTTTTTTTGTTTAGGAACAAGAAAGCCACATTGCACCTATGTTTTAATCAAATGCTGCATTTCACTGCCATAAGCAAAAGGTGCCAGTGCTTTGGGTTTTGTGTAGCTACTCTGGCAGTCCTACCCTAGGCTTCTGAGTTTCCTGTTCCTTTTTTTGCAGTTAATTCACAATAACTTTGGTCAGTTACTTCTACTAGCTTGATCCTAAAAGGGTCTGTATCTGGTCCATCTAATGCTAATATTAATGAGTCTCACTTGCCGTGATCATCCGATAAATATCCCACTTATTTTTCTCCTCATCACAAAGCTTTTCTTGAGGAGCCTTTAAGAAAAGGGCGTCTAGATTCAAGTAGTCATCTGTTAATTGATGTAAGCAGTTTACACGTTTTTAAAAGCCAGGCTATTTATAGGAGAGAAAAATCCAGAATTCATCATCATATTATGTGTAGACCTGTGGCCTCTCTGAAGATTTTTTTCCTGGAAAAACTTCCGATACACTACTGTCAAGAGGATATAGTTTAAATGATGTACACACGTGTCTTCAAAACAGCCAGAGACCGATTTCAAGTTTATCGCATCTTTCCCCAAGGCTGAAACAACTGGCCAAATTTTAGCCTAGTGTGAGTGATGATGAATGAACACCACGCCCCAGATAAAACAAGCTTGCTAAATGGAAGGGCTAACACATCCTGCACTGGAGAGGTTTTGGGGGAGTTACATACTACATGAGCTGTGGTTGTTGCTGAACGCTTCCAAACCAGTTTTGTGAGTTTTCCGCCTCAGTAATGTTTCTATGACTCAGGAGTGGAAGCCTTTCTTCAGAGGGTGTCCGCTGGAAAACAATCTGCATCTCAACTAACTCAAGGCTAATCTTGCCATGCCTGACTTGCTGTAACCATCTGACAAAACTTGTTGCTAAAAAGCAGTCATTTACAACATATTAGGAAAACCTTTTGGATCTACAAGGGCATATTGGGTTTGCATGGTGAAAGGGGGGGGTCGGAGAACACCAATCTTTGTATCAATGGCAAGGTTTTGGTCGCGGGGCGGGGGGGAGGGGGGGCCTACAGGGGTGGCTTCTGTGAGAAGCTGCTAGAAGCTTCTCCTGTGTCCGACAGAGCCAATGCCAGCCGACTCCAAGAGGGACCCGCTGCTGGCCAAGGCCAAGCCAGTCAGCAATGGTGGTAGCACCTCTAGGATAACGTATTTAAGAAGTGGGGGCAGTGGGTGGGTGGGGTGGACACACCTGCACAACTGCATCTGGACAGAGAAGTGAGAATATGTATGAGGAACAACTCTGCAGCCACCAAGGTCACTGAAGAAGGAGGGGGAGGAGGTGCTCCAGGTGCCGGAGCAGAGATTCCCCTGCAGCCCCTGGTGAAGCCCATGGTGAGGCAGGCTGTCCCCCTGCAGCCCATGGAGGTCCATGGTGGAGCAGAGATCCACCTGCAGCGCGTAGAGGACCGCATCCTGGAGCAGGGGGATGCCCGAAGGAGGCCGTGACCCTGTGGGAAGCCCACGTTGGAGCAGGCTCCTGGCAGGACCTGTGGCCCCATGGAGAGAGGAGCCCAGGCTGGAGCAGGGGCAGAGTGTGAGGAGTCCTCCCCTGAGGAGGAAGGAGCGGCAGAGACAGCGTGTGATGAACTGACCGCAACCCCCATTCCCCGTTCCCCTGTGCCGCTCAGGGGGAGGAGGTAGAGGAAATCGGGAGTAAAGTTAAGCCTGGGAAGAAGGGAGGGGTGGGGGGAAGGTGTTTCAAGATTTAGTTTTTATTTTCTTATTACCCTACTCTGATTTGATTGGCAATAAATTAAACTAATTTCCCCAAGCCAAGTCTGTTTTGCCTGTGATGGTAATTGCTGAATGAACTCTCCCTGTCCTTATCTCCACCCACGAGCCTTTTATTGTATTTTCTCTCCTGTGTCCAGCTGAGGAGGGGAGTGACAGAGGGGCTTTAGTGGGCACCTGGGACACTTTTTAGAGATTGGGTCTTGCTCTCAGGCTACTAAACTCTCATTCAGTATGGCCACTGTGTAGCTTCTTGCTATCTTAGGCCACTGTGCTGTGGACTGCAAGGCTTGTAGCTCAATCCTGTTGGCTGTAACAAGCAGCATTAATTCAGTGAACATTTGCCCTGAACATTCTTCAGCTGAGGTGCAAGGGAGTTAAAGTCACTTCCTTCCCACTATGCCTAGCTCTCCTGACCCCTTCTCAAGTTCACTTCATGTCCAGAAATCCCTTACAATATTAGCTTTGCTACACAAGGACTTCTCAAGTGGCATCTTGCACCCTGCCATCAGCAACAACTCACTTTCTTGTTCAAAATACAGCTATGCAGCCACTAGGTTTTGATCTATCATATTGCTTCTGATCCCTTCTGAATTATTTCACTTTTAGTTGAGGTCTTCAGGACAATGCAAACCATCAAGTGCAAACTATGACCCATACCTTAGAGGACTGTCCCTAAACTAAGTTTGAGTAAGCTGAATTCATTGCTGAAAATAGCTTGGTTTTGCTTAGCTAGAAGAGCTAAAACCAACCAAAATAATATTGAACATCATTACTCTTACTTTGCACACAAATTCTTAAATGGAGTTGAATGAATTGACAGCAAAGTTTCTTGTCAAATGAAATATTAAACCTATGTGTTACTGTCACTGATTATAAATTCTATGCTAAATCAACTGGCACTTGCATTTGCAATAGAAGCAAAGAACACCAGTTATCAATTTATAACAACACACAATCTCTTCTGACTTTCCTATTTATCTTCTACCCACACTGACAAATCTAAGATAGGTTCTCAGATTAAATCCTATTTGAACACAGAAGACACAAAAATTTAGATTAAAAAAGCAGTAGTATATACTCATTTACCAAATACTTCCAGAGCCTTAGAATTGCAGAATGAAGGAACAGTGGCCAAAGGTATATTATAAGTTTCATTATAAATGTAAATATACAGATGTTAAGTTTGAGTAGCTTTCCATGGTTTTGCAAGTCTCACTGATTTGTGGTTGACGAGCGACATATGCGTTCTATTTATTTTCTATATATTACTAAATATATCTACTATACACAATACATACATTATATGCATATTCCCATACAGAAAATAGGTTTTAACATTATTTTACATAGTATTAAGGTTTTATCTATTCTGGTAATTTCAAGACTTATACTGGAATCAAGTCTTTAGCAACACTGAGCTTCAGTTTCCCAGTCTACGAAGAAGGTTAAACAACATTTAATGTCCTTCATAAAATACTTTGGAGAAACACTACCAGGAAAACCATTACAGAAATGTATTCCTCATGACCAGTCCTGAGAATAAAACCACGTAATCACCTCTCCGCTAAGGCTTATGAATGACAGTCGGAGACTCAGTAGTCAGGATTCATGGACGATGGGCTACATAGGGGAGCTTCATGTGTGTATTATGCAGAGGACATGTCCCAAGTAACATTAGCAAAAGTACAAGCTCTATTATGTATTATAACAATACCAAGACCTAGAATGATAGTTAATAACGAGAGACCAAATTTTTCATAGATCACCTTTTCAGACTCAGCAGCTATCAATTCTCAGCCTTCTTCCAGCATACTATTCTCTTAAATAACTTCGACTGGAACACACAAATCCTCCTCATCTGACTAAACCAGTCTGCAATGCCATTTTAAAAGTCACTGTGTTCCATTTACATAGGGCTTTGAAGGCTCCCTCTAATGGAGGGGTAATAAGCCTGTACAATTGTCCGGAATGGGAAAGATGCCAGAACACAGCCATCGCATTACACACTGTGTGCATCCAGCTTAAAGAGATCTCTTGCAGTTTAAAAGGTAAACTAAAAGGCTGGGAGGCGGGGAGTTATTTGGAGCACCAGTTAAACACAATGCACTGAAGTCCTGTACAACCCCTTCTCACACCGCTGCCGCTCCAGCTCTTCACAATGAGCACAACGCTCATTTGCCTTCACTTTATCAAGATACCTTTGGGGACCTCCTGAAGCCAAAAGTGTACTGGTACTCACAGGTGTCAGGGAAGGCAATGGCGAGTATCGTAAGAACGATTCCAACTCAGGAGCTACATATACAGCTGCATGCACATGTTGAGCACACATACAGCTTTAACCCCATGGTAACAGTACTTCAAAAGCCAAGGACTGTATTTTCCATACTCTCTGTCCCCACTTCCCACAAGACTAACTTTTATTCTCTTTTTATTCTTTAGTGCTTTTTATTCTCTAGTGCTTGTAGAGCTCTAGTCTGATTAAATAAATGTTTTCCTCTTTGGTGAACATGAGAGCTTAAGATTTCCTATTACTCATGCCTTCAGTTCTGTCCTTCCTTCCAGAACAACAGTGAACAAGAGCCAGAGAGAACAATAACAAGAATCCCGCTAGGAGAGCTCACATGCCAGTGCGTCTGGTAGAGGAAGAACTAATTACCAACAGACATTTTCTGCTGGCCAAAGGACACAATTAAGTGCATATTTGTTGCGTTACATTTGCACAGCTGCACTCACTCCCCATTCAAAGATATCTTAGCAATCACCTGACAAACAGCTATTAAACATGTAGAAAGCTTTACTTTACTAATACTATTTAAATACCACAAAAACTGCTATGTAGTTTTAAGAGTACATTCAGGAGTAAAAGCCCCCGTCCTTTTTCTTTTTTTTAAATTTTTTATGAACAGATATAACGGGCCCATTTGATGGACAAACCTAATCAAATATTCAGTTCTACCGTGACTCTGAGGAGAATGACCTGATTTCTTAACTCTCTTAAGGACTAAGGAGCAGCACAAAGAATAACTCAGACTCATCTTTTAAACCCCTTAAGGAATGTAATGAATTGTAAAGCAGGAACTGTGGCAGTAGCCTACCATTTTCCAGGGAAGCGTTTATTTTAATTACTTGCAGAGGTCACAGAACCTTCAACCCTGTTTGATGTTCGGTATAACACCAAGTTCCATTGTTTCCTTCTCTGCAGGATTCTGTGATCTCGCGGGCGGCTGGAACAGCACAAATAATGAAGACCAAAATTTGCCTCTAATAACATCCTGACCCAAACTGTCCACTCATTTTTCCCAGGCTCTTATCTGCTTAGCAAGCCACTACAAATATCTGTGCTCATATACAAAAATAAAAGTGCAGCTCCTTTGCTTCCAAAGAACTTCGGAATCTACCATAATTTTCTCTGTTACTACCAAAGGAAGGAAAGTGTAATACAATTTAAATGTTGAAAAAAACCTAGCCTGATAAATCCTTGTTTGAGATGCATCTTTAAAACTAGGACCTTCTAAAGCTGTTTTTAACACTACTGTCACAACATCTCAACAGAAACAGCTCTCGGCACAGTCTCTGCCTCTGTTTACCCTGAGACAGGACAGAGCAGTGGGAAGCAGAGCTCATACTGGCAGTTCCCAGGCTGAGGGGGCTGCAAGACACAAGACACCAAACCGGGGAACAGCGGGAAATGGAGCGTGAGGCCGTGACTGTAAATCTGAATGACAATGTGCATGCAAGGGACATGGAAGACCCTCAGAGCCTTCCATCGCTTGCTGTGCTGCCTTGGGTAAGCCAAAATTGAGCTGTCCTGCTGCTATAAACACTTGCACTGTTAATTCATGCCTGGTTTCTGATTTTTATAGAAAAATACGTCCCAGCACCCCAACAATGACTGCCAATGTCATGCTAGTATATTCCTTAACAGACGGACTATAATAAACTTTGTAACTTACTAGTGTTAATTCCATCAGCATACAATATTGTTATACTCATTAGTTGCTGCTAATAGCAATGCAATTATTAGCTGTTAGGAATATAATTTTTCCTTATAGCAAAGGTGTGAGTAATGATTCAGGCTAAATCCCCAGTTGTGCATCTGCTCTGCTGGCATGAAGAAAGAGTCCTCACGGCAGCTGAATATCAACTGGACTTACTTTAGTAAGATCTTAGCAGTCACTCGTGACTGCACTGTCAGCTCTGCCTTGAGTTCTCACATTCCTGCAACATCCAATGTTGAGCAAGTTGCACCCACAGGTGAAATGCTTAACTACCAGCTGTGGTCTTCATGGGAGCTATTCATTCTGTCTTCATGGGGCAAATCCACCTATTGCTACACACAGGACCAAAGCTATGAACTTACATTACCTACACGGTTAACAGCAGGAGGTTGGTACTATAAAGAAGGTAATTCCACTCAACTAAGAAACGTAGCCACAGTAGCCCAAAGTGGCCAGTTAGAATACTCCGGGCGCTACAGAGGAGCAAAGCAATAGCAAACACAGCTTTATTGCCTATTGCCAGGATTTCAACAACATCTCTGTTGGGATCCTGGGTTACATTTATGCACAGAGAAACCTAATCCCAGTGACTGAACATGTAGTTAATCAGAGACAATCCAGAGGAAATATATGTACTAGATTTTACTAAGGTAATGTCTATATTCTGCAAAAAAAGGAAGGCTAACCACTGAATGCATGCAGAGTTTTCTTTAGGTGCAGGTTCTGTTTTGTAGTGAAGAGGTAAGTGAATTGACAGGATTTTCTATGTAGTTTCATTCTAATCTAATTACAATACAAATCTGTGAATTCACTGCCTTCATTACCCTTACATTAGGTGCATATGAAGGCAAAATCCAGTATCTGCCATTCAATTTTCCTTTAAACCATGTTTATTGCACAGATTTTTTTTTTAATTTTGAACTTCTCAACAGCAAGTATTTGGTAAGGCCTGATACAAACCCCTCCTCTTTGTCTTAACAGTGCTGGAAGAGGTCCAGTTCATAAGTACAGGTGTGGACTTTCTACGTCTTTGTAATCTTTAGGCTTCACAAAGCATTAGACAACTAAATATGCCTTTATCTTCTATGCATTTTGTCCAGCATGGATTTTTGACATGAAAAGTTGCTTTACCTAAAGGACTTGATTACAGCCACATTCATATTGCTGGATTAGTTTGGAATCAGAATCAACCAGCAAAGCTACTTTACAGTAACTTCACCATAGTGTCAAGGGACTTTTCAAACACCCTAATAATACTGGCCTAACTATAACTTTGTCTCAACCAGCCAGTAAAACACCTCTACTGACTACCAAGACTGTTGTGTAGGTCTGCCGAGCTGTACAGTTGAGTGATCTGCCTCTCTGCAGCAAGGCAAGAAAGCCATTCCAGTTACAGCTTCCAGCCTGCTGACAGCAATGTAAAGTCCTTAGCTTGGTTTGCTGCTGAGTGGTAGTTACATGGCACAAGTCAAGGGACAGCAGTCTTGTGAATGGATTATGTACCAGATGCATACGATCTGCAGTATCTACCCTGACACCAGGAATCTCCACTTTCCAAGTCACCTTCATGTTTTCTTTTGTTAGGTGACAACAGGACTGCTGAGTTATTGGAATATCTGAGTACAAGAGTGAAACAAAAACACATTTCTCCTTTTAACTCTGCATGAAGTGACTGTTACTCCCTCGACCTGTCCCTCTGGCTGAACTTCTAATAACAGACCTTGATATATACGCATTAGCAGATCACATTAACTGAAGTTGTATTTGCAGTGCTGCAACGATATCTCCAAAACAATGGGAAGTATCTTGGAAGACTGAGATATTACTAGTTTCTTTAATTAGAAACAACTTTATCAGTCCATAGAACTATCGCTGACTTCAAGCTGCTGAAATACAGCTAGAAAAGTGAGTAACAAACCTCCTTTGTATCTTAAAAAAAACCCCAACAGAATTATTTCATAAATCACAAAGTCTTGCACCTGACAGCAGGTAATAAATACTAGACCTCATCTTAACATAAAAAGGTTATTTGCAATTCCAAAAAATTAGCAATTATTTCCATTCTGATCATGATTTGATTGCATTTATAGACAGAAATAAAGAGCAGTGTTATATGTGCATACATATAAATATATATGTGTGTGTGTGCGCATGTGAAATTTTAAAGGAATATATTCCTAGTTCTTAAAGTAACCGTAAAAGGATAAACCCAGGAATTTTTAAGACAATTACTGAATGTCCCAAATTCTGTATTCTAAAATATAAACAAAAAAGTTATCAAGGTCCATACGCTTGAGGCACAGAAGAGTCATAAGAACTGAGATACTATTAACAAAAAAAAAAAAAAAAACCCGATGAAAGATGACACAGAAAAGGCAGAAGTATTCAGGAGGTGTATCTTTCTGGTCTGTATTTGACAATGCTGAAAGACATATTTTTCCTGTTTGATACTGTTTAATAAGCAAGATTTTTTTGAATAGTGTTTGCCATGAATCAACATTTACAAATTAGGAGACGAATAATTTGTACTCAAGAATCTTAAGAAAACTATGGTTAGGCAGTTCTCTGACAGATGGATGTGCTAGCAGGGGAGGCTCTGCTGAGCCAGATACCTCAGAGATCACTTCCTTCTACCCACAGCATGAGGTACCTCTACTACTGGCCAAGATAAGAATATAAAACCTTTTCTGGTAAATCCACAGATGATTCAAAGACAACGCTCGTTTAAGCTATCTAAACAGAACAAGTATGTTTTAATAGTCTAATGTATTATGACTGCAAATCAAGAAAGCAAGGTCCTGTGAGATTGAGGGCCACGTTGTGGGCAACAGCAACTGAGAGAGGCGGTTTGAGAACATCATTAGTAATCTCCCAGAAAATGCTCTGTAATGTATACAAAGAAAGGCTTTGCTTTTGACTACAAATACTGCAACATCACCATTATAACACTGATGAGCGCGTACATGTGGGTTTAGAGAATAGAGTTCAGTGGAGAACCATCAAAACAATGCGAGTCTTCAGCTGTGAACCTGAAGGCCTCAGAGTCAAATCACTGTTTGGAGAGAGGCTTCAGAGATGACTAGATCCCAATGGACAGGTCATTAAAAGCAAATTAAGTAGATTATAGCTGGAAAGAGCATGAGTTTTTCAATCCCACTGAAAAAACTATGACAACATCAAAAAGCTGAAGTTAGACAAATTTAACCTCAAAATGAGGTGAAGTTTCTAAAAAGTAAAGGTAATTTAAGCAGCAAGACAGAAAATTTGTGGCCTTACAATCACTCTGCAGCCTGCATGACAAGGCAGGATAATTTCCCAATGGATAAGCTTTCATTTGGTTTCTAGGGAGAAGCTCTATGGTTTTGAAAAGCCCATTCCAATGGGCTTTACATAGAGAGAAGCTTTTACACGTGCATCAGGCTGCTCCTATGGAGCACGTCTGGACCAAAACAGCTGAATAATCAGAGTCAGAATCTAAGGTTACACTTCAGAAATCTCCAATAGAGTGAAATCAGTTCACTGAGAGCTGTCTTGGCTAAGCAGCAAAATCCCTGGTATAGCAGGGGCTTTGCTGCTAGAAGGGAGCTTTTGTTGACGTGGCTTGCGGTTCGGGGAGAGAGTTCAAGTGCAACACCAGAAGTTCTGGGGTTGGGTGTGCTACATCAGCACTGAAATTGCTGCTGACCCAGAGGGTCCAGCATTGAGACGGGGCTCTGTGGTATGTGGAAGGCTGAGAAAACAGGTCAGCGTAGCACTAGACAAAACTCATGTTAACCTATTCAGTGGGCAAGTGCAAACCACTTTCTAACTCATGAAGCAAGTGAGAGCTTGGGAGATTAAGCAACTCTCCTTGGATTAAAATTAATGATTGCAGCAGAGCCAAGCAGAGAACTCAAATTCTCAGACTCCCAGCCCTGCCAGACCTCCGCGTAGCACACCACTAGATCCAAATAACTGTAGCTGACTTTCTTGCTCATCTAACACAAAACTGTCTTTCCAGTTTTCTGTCAGAAGGCTGTTTCAGGAACTGTGCAACCTTTGGCATGCGATTTAGCAAAGCCTGGTCTCCATTCTGATGTCTGCATTCAGTTCAGAGGGAGTGTCCCAAGAACAACAGAGAAATAAAAGTTGCAAAGGCCAAAGGAGGGGGGAAAGAAACTCAGCATGAGGTCACAGACAGTACATCTGTAGAAAATAAGCAGAGAATATAAAACAAAGGTAGCCTGTAAGAAGCAAAGCAGACATGAAGCACTCAGTATATACTAATTTGTACCCAGTAGACTCACAGATTGTTCTAATAGGAAAACATGTTAGGGGTGAACTGAGCAGGGAATAGATTTTTAGTGACTAGAGCCTGCTCTTGTAGCAAACTGATCTTAAAAGTCACTGTCATTCCAGCTATTCTGATCCGATAATGCTTTAAAAAGTAAAGAATGGGTTTTATCCTTGATTAATTGCAATGCTACCTGCTACCTTTGGAAATCTCTTCCAGCAAGAGGTCACAACAAGCAACAAATGACAGTCTAGGGAAGGGACAGATTTTCTTCAAATATTTTTCTTCCCAACTATAGTGCTCTTAACTCCAGAGTCACCAATACATAATTATGAGCCTGGACTTCACTACATCCAGATATTTCTCAGGAATCCTCATTTTGTAATTCTGGCCAGTGTTTACATTACACTAAATTGAAAATGGAAGTATCAAAGGACATCAAGGTGGATAGGCAGTGCAGAGAAATAGTTTTCTCTTTTTCAAACAGAATAAATTTGAATAAATATCAGACCACCAAAATGTACTCTGCTAAAAGCAAAGCCTTTTGGTTTTGGCAGAAGTCCATTTTTTGTTGTATTTGTCAGTTTTCTCGCTGCTGATACATGTGATTTCCAATTACAGATGCAAAACTATGCAAGCATACTTTTGAATCCTAGCTGGCATGAACATCCCATCAGAGTATGTTTGTCAAAGCCAAGACACAGGGATTTTACTCCCTACTTTGTTTCCTTCAGCTCTGTATAAAATCAAGATTTCTAGTTACCACGGGAAAACTATTCTAACAAAATAACCATGATACAGCATATTACTATGGTGATGAACAGGAAAGAGGTGATGGACAAAAAGCAGAAAGGGATATCCAACATCATTTGCTGCCTTTCAGTTTTCAAGGGTCTCCACGTTTGTTGCCTCAACAGCAGTAGTTCAAGGGTGCTACTAAGTCTCCTTCAAGTTTTTTTCTGCCTCAGTTCTCACTCATTGCTAGAAAAAAAAAATTTGCCAGTCAAGATGCAACTGCTTTACAGAATTCAAAGCAACAGAAGATCCATCTGTATACATAACAAATCTCTCTTGCTGAACCCTATTTGTAAAAGTTAATTTCTTAACATTTTAACTCATACTCTAATGATTTATGATACTCATTTCAGAGACCTCTGCAAACCACAAAACATCCCAAGCTAGTTTCACAGTTTAAATGCCAGAGTACCTGCGTTGCTGATGATGAAAAGGTGCATCTCTTGCTATGTGCTGTTTCTCCCTCTTACAAAGAGAAAGGCTTGTAATAAATGTCATACGTCCCAGATATCTATCCAAAGAACTATTAGAGCTGTACGATCTTCTAATGTAGCATGAGCACGTCATTAAAATCTACCCATTTTGCGCTCCAGATGGTCATTTCAAACATTTAATCACCCACAAAATACTCATGTGTATCATATTTCTTCATCTGTAAAGCACCTGCTCAGTAAAAACAGGTGGTTAATTCTGTGGACTTCAAAGTCCCTAGAGATACCAGACATATCTTTTGTTTTTATTTTTGTTTTTCTTTCCTTTTTTTTTCCCCCCAGGAAAGCACCCTGACAAAGCAGACAGGAGAGAGAGGGGACTGAGTCCTCACAGACCGAACGTTAAGCACAATACCCGGATGGAGCCTGTTACAAACAGGTGACAGCTACAGACTTGCCCCAACAGGCTCTTCTCAACTTCAAGTTTCAAACATGTTATTGCTGCATTCTTCCCAACAATAATTTTTTTGGGGGGACAGGTCTAACTCCTATCCTGCTCTTCTAGAAGTCAGTAGCAAACTCTCCACTGACAGGAGGACTTAAAGCAGGACTTAAAAATGTAAGATCAGAATCCTGCAAAAAAATATTTCACTGCTTATTCCATTTTTCATTGTGATCTCAGTTCAGGAGAAACAAAAAGTAACTGGCTAATTTCATATTGCTACAGAGTGCCTCACTTTCCCCTACCACTACATCCCAACTGACAGTGAGACTGAGACACTGGAGGAAGTTTTGTTTTCAGTGTACGCACTTTGGTGCAGGGATCATTATTAATTTTATATCTCTACAGTTGTGGGTGATTGGGGCAGGTGGCACTAGCACAATGCAAAGGTTTAAAAGATGAACAGAAGAAGCAATGGGAGCTACAAAATAAAAATAGAGTATTATGTTTTCCCTAAAACAGACTGTTCCAAGAGGAGAACAAGAAATATTCTGCAGTGACAACTATGCAATTGAATTCTTAATACAGCTATGCAACAAGAAAAATAAAGTAATCCAGGTAGTTACTCTTCTGCTAAAAACTGGTATGTGTTATGTGCACCTCTAAGACATGAAAAAGCTACTTGTTTTAAGTACCTCTTGTGTGTTACTGGAATACATGCAATGGCTATATATCACAAAGGCTGCTGTTGGTGGCAAGAAACTTTATATTAATATAAATGCCTCTACTGAAATGTCATTGTAAAGTATTTTGATCAGCCTGCTAAAGGTTTTCAGTAACATTCAGTGCAAGAAACACACTAGAGAATTTTTAACTAAATCAAAAAGGTAAAAGCTAAAGATGCTGCACTAGGAAATACAAATCCTAATCAGCAACACCATGCTCATGAAAGCAATTTATACAGATAAGCCATATTTTTGTAAGCACCTGCAAGATTTCATAAATGTCTTTGTGGCAATAAGGAAGCTTTAATTGGTTATTTTTTCAAATTACTTGTTACAACTTGCTCTTCTTATTCACCATCCCTACATCCTCTTAACATTCCTCCCCTTCCTATTGATGTTCAAATTGACTGAAGGATGGTTTCCAAACCACTGCTGAGAAGTTAATGCCTTGTGATTATGCTGCCATAGCAACTGAACTTCTGTTAGGGCTCTGTCAACTTCAGATACTCTTTTGTCATCTTTATACGTCAAGTCTTTCCCAACTACAGATATCCCTCTTGCCAAATTCAGTCTTTTGAGATCAGGGGGTGGGGGGCGTGGAACAAAATCACCAAAATCCTGTTAGAAAGATTTTTACATGAAGCAATTTACATTATTTTTCTGGAAGTATATTTATTCTAGATTTTTCACCCTGTGCATGGTGTGGTGTTCTAGGCAATTACACCTAGCATATTTTTCATCAGGGGAGGGTAGTCTAAATTAAGTTAAATCTATGCTGCTACTTAGCTACACAGACAACCTGTCTGAACCATTTACCCACATCCTGAGTTATTATTAGACTTTTCATTTCCCCATTTTTATGCAAACAAACCCCACATTAGGAAAAAAAATATCATCATTCTACATTAACTGATAAAACATGTTTCTCAGAAAAAAGGCAGGGAAACTGGAAACAAACTCTAACCTTATTTCTATGCAACAAATCTCCAGAAGTGATCAAAAGAGCCAACAAACTATATTAAGAATTAACTGAGATAAAGAATCATATTGTTCCTGCATACATCAGCAATCAGCTGCAATCAGAAACAGCCCAAGCTCTGTGCCATTCTCCTCTCTTCCTGGCAGCTTAAAAACGTGTTAGCTGCACTTTCTTTATCTGAACCACAGAATTATACACAGCCTTTTAAAAATTCCTACTGGTGCACAGGAAGAAAAGTACAAGTACCCTATTCTGGTATCACTGGCAAGTTATTCAGTCACATCACAAAGCTGCACTCCCCTCTCCCCCCCAAAATAAAGCCATGACCCCTCTAATTCAGATCTAGTCTCATGGGAACAGGTTTACCTTCTGATGATAATTCCTCAGTCTAAGTCCATTCCCTCCTCAGCCTGGCAGGCAGACTCCCTCCACCTCTCTTCAAATTCAGAGCACTAGCAGAAGCGATGTGCGGATGCTTTATGTTCTCACCGAACCAGCTCGCAGTGAAATGCCTGTAACTGCACCCAGCCCTGAGCCTCACTCCTCCTCTGCTCGTACTCACGCGCTCTCCTGCACACACCCACCAAAACAAGCAAATAATCCTCCCTGCACATTAAACCCACTCCAGCAGTAACTCAGCCAACCCATTCTGAAAAAGGAAAAGGGGGAAGAATACCAGTCCAGGCAGGGGCAGGACCATTTCTCATCACTTGTGTGTCACTATTTGATGTTGATATAACTCAGAACATTTTTCCCTTGGGGAGAGGCGTCCACTGAGTATGAAACCAGTGCTCTCTTTCACTGGAAGTTATTAAATATTACTTCCACGGCTTCTGAAGAATTTATACAGCCTCCTGGGTGTTAGTCTAGTTTTGTCAGAAACACTTAGTTACACCGAGATTGTATTGTAGTCCAATTCAGATTAATGCAGGCAGAACGCTGGGGCCACCCCTCACACTGGTAGGTGTATCCCTTTGTCCTCTCTGCACATTCTGGGTGAGATGACGCTTCAGACACTGTGTGAACATTTGATGAATTTACAGTGAACCCTGTGCACTGAGCCTGTTTGATCTCTCAACAGGTATTTTCCATAATCAAAAAAGCCCTGTGGTCTGCAGTATATACCTGTCCAACTAAGAGAGCAAATGATCACAGCATGTGCTGCTTCTTTTTCTTATTGTTTACCTGGGATGTTCAGGCAACATGTTCATGTTTTCTCATTTATTGTAGCAGCAGTAAAATTAACCACAAACAAAGCAAATCACGGAACTAATAAAGCATGCACTGAACTCCACTGCTTCTTCTCATGTGCTGAGTAGCCTTTCCCCCTGCATTTTTATGGTGTGTGAAGATGACAATGGTGACTGGGAGATAGCGGTTGAGAGCAAAGTCTCTCCCAAGCCTGTAAGATACCCAAACCAGTAGACGCCTAGTGATATGAAAACAAAATGGTAATACATTCTTCAGGGATATTATTTATCACAACTTTAACGTACCACCGAAACCAAACCGTTTGGATTCATCATATCATCAGTCTTTGTTCAATTCATCAACTGCTTCATTTAGAAAAGGGTTTAAAATTTTAAATCACCTTAACCTGTATTACCAGTATGGGTTGCATCATTAAAGTCTGGTAAATGACACATTCTGTGATACTTCCTGCACAACCACTATGAAAACAGCCTTGCTAAATATTTCATTCAGCAGAAGAATATATGTTAGCCTTTCATTTAACATTTCTGAATGGAACAGAAATAAATCTCTCTTTGTATTAAGAGATTCTCTGCATGGTTCCTCAATCTAGAAAGTGTACTGGTATAAGAACACAGGACCAGACGCATGAATGTACTGAAGTACCTAAACTCTGTACTGCATGGATCTTTGCAGAGAAGGGTGATGTTTTCACATGAGCTATGAGCCTAAGTCTCCTTAAAATACATTACTTAAACATGTAGGCTACCAAGTTTCCCTGAAAGTCAATCAACTGAAGCATCTGAATACTAATACTCACATGAGCAAAGTTACTTGCATGGTCAAGTGTTGGCAGAAGGCACATCCTTGGACAACATAAACAGGCATTGTTCAAATAAATCATTTACAGTTCCTATGGGAACCAGCAATGTTGCTACTGTCATTTATTTGTTATTTACTTATTTAGAACAGACTCATTCACATGTAAAGAATCACCAGAAACTACCCTCACAGCACAGGTTTCTAAATTTAGCTCTGAAAACAATACTTGAAGAAACTTACAGGCTCCTCTGACTCACATTCTTTGCCTCTGAAATATGGATAGTTTCCTTACACAACCATAGCAGCTTTCGCTGTTTGTTTTTTTCCCCCTCCATAATTATTATTATTTATTTCTAACTTCAGAAGTCAAGGTGCCTCAGAATTGACATCTTTCAGAGTTAGTTGCAGCACAGATGAGACATCTTACAATTCTGGCACATTAAAGTAACAGTATCTGCAAGTACTAAACCTCCTTCACATTAAATACCACATCTTAAATTACTACTCCTCCTTAAAATTGGGGGAAACTCAGCACAAATTACAATATCAAACACACATTTAGAACCTGACCTTGCAGGCTGAAGTCAAGGGAGCCTTCTGGTGCTCTGGCATTTCTCTTTTCAGGTCCATCTGTTAAAATGGCATTATGCCACTGCTTACAAGGTGGGGTGCAAGTTTCAACAGCGCACAAGAAACAAACACAGGGCAGGAAGCAGCCCATCAGAACAGGAACTCGAGCTATGCATAGCCAGGAGAAAGCACACAGTGGCTTTTTACTTGCAAAGGAATATTAAGCAAGTAGCATTATAAAAATAAATGCATAAAGTAGCAAGATGGTTGAGGGATTTGATAGTAGATATATACATCCTGATGTCTAGATCATGAGATCAAATCCTGTTTGTATCAGTAACAGCCAAAAAAAGTGGAAATTATAAGACCTGAATCTTATTCTCAGGCTTTCTGTATGATTTCATGCAAATTATCCACCTGTTTCTGCCCTGATGTCTTCTTTCTGCAGAACTGAAAGAATACTACTAAGAAGTTTTGTAAAACACCTTGGATAAGCAGAGATGAATTACATGGATATAGGCATGATCCACATTCTCTGAAGTCAATGGAAAGCTTCTCATTGATTTACCATATTTTGAATTAAGCCCTGGCGGAATAGTTACATTGTGTGCAATAACGACATTAGACAAAAATTATTTAGGCCAGCATCTTTCAAATAGCTAAATATGTGCTGAAGTTTACTTAGATTTGTGGAGTTACACGTCTACACGGAAATTCACAGGATTAGGGTCAGATGGACATCTTTCAATAGGCAAGCCTTGAAGTTATGAAAACAACAGCTTAGTGGAAAGTCTATGTGAAAGTCCTCACTCTCACTATGCCGTTATTGCCTGATAAAAGTGTTCTTCACCTGAGTTACCAGGAAATGAGTAGTTTTTCATAAAGATAGATTCCTTTCTGCTGGAGAAACCCAAGGAAGAAGACTGTTGCCTTGACAAATTATCCTGAAATACTCAAGTATTAAAGTATCCAGTATGCTCAAGAAAGTTGCAGTATCTATTTCGTATTAGATACTTATCACATTTATTGTGTTGGCATGCAGTCATCTATCATCTGTGACTATTTGTCATAGAAAGTTATGTGCCAAATAATACATGAGAAATATTCAAGCTGACTTAAATGCACATGGTATTTTTCTTGCATATTTTCATGGCTATTGAAAGTTGTTAGATCTCTGGCCTAGAAAAAAGAGCATTCTTCCATGGTATGTGGATAGTAGCCAAATAAGTACTCTTTTTCTAGTAATGCATTTCTTAACTGAGCAGAGGGATCACCTCTACAGAAGGGCTGGAGGGAGTCCATCCTCTCAAGGCTTGAATCTCAAGGTTTGAACTCAAACCTTGGCCTTTCTGACAGGCTTTGCGAGGGTGCCTACCAGGGGCACAGCATAGCTGCTTCTGAGATGAAGACCCTTAGGTCCACACCAGGAGTGGTTGTCTCTCTTGCTGGCTGCTCATTGTAGAAGACTGAAAGCCTGATTTTTCAGAGGTGCTAAGCCATACTGAGGGACAAAAATGAGCAGGAGCTCCAAGCCTGCAATGTTGCAAAGAATCTCAGTTTCTCTTTAAATAAAAAAATTAATCTCTTAGTGGAAAAATAGATACTACCAGCCTCTGTGAACCCAAAACTAAGTTTCATGCTTTCATTTCCCTTTAGTTTTTCAGGTTTTTTTATGGACTGTCCCAGATGTATTAAGAATAAGCAGAAAATAAAGCAGCACTACAATGGCATGCTGCAAATTGCTTCTGATCCATTAGAGGGAAGTGTTTGTATACAATGTATTATATACTTCCCTCCAATCTCTTCTAATAATTTCTTTGGATGAAGATGATGAAATAGTGTGTACTCTGCTCCTGACATAACAAATTATTTTATTGACAAATAAAATGAAAGATATTGATCAGTGAATTTACTACTACCATTTTTATTAACAAAGGCAAAATACAAAGTGTTTTGTTTTTTTTCCCACCGGACGTTAGTGGGTATAACGGGCTGGTCAGTGATGGCATAACCTCTACCTAGACAGTTCCTATAACTGTGCTACATCACACCAAGAATGTGGTTTCCTTCCCAAGAGAGGCAGCAGGAGAAGAGACAACCCACATGATATAAATCAGCAAAAATACCCAAATTTGCGAAAGAAACATTGCCAAAGAAAACAAAGAGGGAAGACAGTAATCCTCCTGTGAGAATCTCCAGCTTCATCTAAATTAAAAGTTCAGGTGTACTGAAAGGTTGTGGGTGATTTCCTGTACTGGAGAAGGAGATTGTCAATTGTCCTGCCTCAAATCAGTCTGCAGCCCTTCCTGAACCATGGCATCCTGTTCTGTAAATTATCTTCCATGGCCCTGTGGCTGCTTCCCATCTCTCATCTCCGTTGTTACCAGAGGATTTATGTCAGGCTCTGACCCCATCCTTTAGAGTACCTTTTCTGCCCAAAGGGGACACATGTGCTGACACATGATTTTCTCATCCTGAGTTTTGACTTACCAGTTCCTTTAGTCTAATTTAGAGGCATTAGTACTGCCTTTGGAACTGTGCATCTCTGACAGTGTAAAAGGTTTCTAGGATGTGCCAAGAAACTAGCCCATGGTTCTGATAAATTGCTCTGATTATTGAATGTTAGCTGCTCACCTGTATCTTCTAACCTTTTCAAGCACCACCTAATGACAGAAAGTGCTTGAATGTCTCTCCTGCATCTGCATTCCCAGATGACACCTGGAGAACTCTATTCATGGACTATCCAGGCTGCTAATACATACTGCAATGCAGTTAAGCCAATGTCTGAATGGCCTCCCTGACTACACAGTACTCATTTTTTTGGTGAAAGTTTCTAAGGATTTGTCCAATGTACACCTTTCAGATAGCAGTCAGCCTTCAAATGTCATTTAAACAGATCAGGAAAGAGTTGCACTATACGAGTAATTCAACTTCTACAGGTTTTAGAGGAGTTTGGTCTTAGTTACATATTGAGAACTACTGCTGCCCTCTACTGTACTATTATGGGTTGTGCCTCTGATACTCAATGACAGCCACAAATATTCAAGCAAAATTTCTAGTCTGACCCAGAACTTAGCATGCTTAACATTCCCATGTATTGATAAGATCATTCAAAGGGTCTGTTTCTAATTCATCAGCATATTCTCATTCTGCAGGTGCTAGGTCAAATGGAAAAATCTTTATCTTTTTGCCTGATTTTGACGCTTAGAAGAGGTGGGTCCTTGCAAGGCATTGGACGTGTTTTATTGCTTTAGCAAAATGTTGTCTCCTCTTCTGATAATAAATAGCCATCCGAAGAGTAAGAACTATGGAGTGAGAAACCAGCCTTGGGGCCAAAATGACTGCATCAGGGTTCTGCCTGGGACACGATGTCTCTGATAACCTGAACTTTAGCTTAGATTATGATGGACAGCTAAATCCTGGTTCAATTGAACTAATCTTCCTTAGTCTCAACTTATTCAGTTCTGAAAGAATACAGCTCCTGATCCCCTCAAAAAGCTGGGCTTCTTTCTCACTGATGCTAGGAAGAGTAACATGAGTGCAACCTTGCTATAGTCACATCCAGTACACAAAAGGCTCCAAATAGGAATAGCTTATTTCTCCCCAGCTCTCCACAGACTCCAATAACCTTTTCTTTTATCATTTTCATCTCCATGCTTCTGAATAGGTTGCATTGTTTGTAGGTTAGAACACCTATATCACATGCATCTAAAATAATTTTAGAACTATTTTATGCTTCCCAATCTCACAAATCCAATTACTTCTCTCCTGCAGTGCTTCCCCCACTGGAATGCAACTATGGTGTCACCAATACATAGTACTAAACTGAAAAACTCATCATTAGACGGGAATAGATAAGCAGATGGTAGCAGACCACTAGATCAAAGCCAGAGACACAGCCTTCCTACTCAAGGGAAAACTCAGACTGTTCTCACTAATTATCCATGCGGGTCTCCAAAGGAATTAGATACACATTGCAAAGGAGGCAGACTACGAGCCTGGCTAATTAAAAAAATTGTACTTCCTTCCAGTAGATGCAGTGACAAATGCAGTGGGTGTCCACACACATTCTGAGTCCCTCATTTGGTGGCTACCATCCTGGTTAATATTCTGAATAGTGAACCAGAGAAACCTCCAGAACTAAAACCACAAGCAGTTACCACTTTATGTCAAACCTGAAACTTCTCATATGAGAGCTGACACAGTCTTGTATCTGTAGTAGATGGGACACAAAGAAGAGAACCTGTAATACACATTCACTAGCAAATTCCAGCTGCTTTTATGTCTGTAATGCTTTCAGATTTTTCTGTTATTCACTGTAAAACATACAGTACATCCAGTTTCTTCTTCACAAAATACACCTGAAACTGAAGTTCTTCATGGTTCTCCATTTCTTCCACAAACTTTATTATGTAAAGGCTTTTTTCCCAGGAAAAGTGCATTATTAAAAAAATCACTAAACCTGGAGTCAAGCCATACAGTCCAGCTCCAGACCCGAGCTCAAAGCTTAGGTTCTTTCCATTGAACAGTTTCCCGCAGGGAAAGGAGATAACGGTTTTGCTTCTCATATCTCAATGACAGTGTGACAATGAAGGTCCTCTGCATTTTGCCCCTTAAACATTTAAATGACGACACAGAGGGACCCATGCATAGTTCAAGGACTCCACCTCAAAGGGGACTCATCACAGCCATGGGAGATGGAGATCAGTACTGACAACAAAAGATACACATCTCTCAATATTTGTCCAGTTTCAGTGAGAACACTGAGGACTCCAACTAAGACTCAACAAAAGAGATGGTTCAGATGTTTTCTGCCTTCTGATTTCTGAACATATAATTTACCTCCAGCAAACTTCTCCCTCTCACCTTCTTGGCGTCATTCAGATCATCTGGCCTCATTTAAGAAGAGAAATCTCATGTCGTAAGTTTTGGCAAACTTATGGTTGCCAAAGGTGATTCCAGTACTCAAATTACCTCTATAAATATATCAAATCTGACACAGAATAAGCAGTGAAATAGACTTTGCACATCACCATTAAAAGAGAAACATACAAACCACGGATCCATAGAAACTACTGCGATTAATTCCCCATCACATACTTTTCTGATGACTGCAAAGCTAAAACACTGAAAATATTTCTGAAAATTAGCAAATTTGCTCTAAAATCAGCAGAAAAAAACCTTTCCTATGAGAATTCTTGTATTCTCTGCAGTTGCATGAGGACATAATGGGACATAGCCCAATTCTTTAACTCTAGTTTACAAAACACCTACCTCTAGGACTTTCCCTGTAATGAACTGGTGACATGCTTCACATTTGACTCCAAAAAGAACTTGATAGTCCTTTTCACAGTAAGGAGCACCATCTCTGAAAAAGAAAATCCAGAAATTACAAATCACTTTTTAATAAACAGGGTACAGCATGACTTACACTCTTCCCTTGTCTTCAGTCTGGAACTCCTACACACAGCAATAGGCAAATGGGAGAATTCAAGGGAAATATCGTGTAGTAGAAGAAAAAAAAAATCATATTCCCATTAGCGCCTCTTTTAGAATTATTCCTTAAATTCCCATCAAGAAAATGCATCCAGTACAAACCACTGAAGGAAATATCATTCTTTACAACAGACTCTCTACACCTACAGGTGGTGCAATTCTAGGGAATCGGTGGAACTATATCCATGAGGATGAGAGGAGATCACAGTCTTTAACATAGGCAGATATTTTTTGTTCACTTCAGCAAAAAAATCTTTGGTAGTCTGCAAGAGTATAAGCAGTTATTTTTAAGTGTAAGGTTTTTTAATAGTTTTTTTAATATGAACAAGGAACATATAGTAAAAGTGGAAACACTAGTCAGCTTAGGAGTATTTCTCAGGCACTGAACTTCTTTTAAGAAACTACAGATGCTGCATTCATTAAATATTATACACCCCTTAATGACAGGCTTGTGAAACATACATTGTTGCCCTATTTTTTCTCTTTGTTATATGCTTGAAGGAGGGAACAGAGACTGTATCTTCATTCCTTCTATTTTATCATGACACCACTTTTCCCCATTCTCTTCTTCTACACTTACTTCTGGGCAAAACTCTCTTTATTAGTTTCTTATATGGAGATAAGAAACGCAGTGTCAGGTCAATTACATCATCATGTTTACTCTATTCTCTAGCAAAGGCAAGCAATGGACAGGTTCCTACTTTTCTTCCTCAAAATCACATGTTGGAAAGCAAAATGGCACAAAGCTTTATCTGGCTAACACAGAAAACACATGCAGGCATTCGCCTAAACCTTTGTGGGGACATGGAGATATACCCCTTTTTGCATTAGTATTAAATGTAGACTACTATCATTAAACACGACCTTTCAGTTGCACTTTTCAGTTTACTTTCCTTAACGCAGCTTTCACTGGGAACAAAGATTTTGGTGTATACGGAAAGATGGTTAAAACTGGATTTTGAAAGGTGAACTTTGCTGCAAGCTGTTCCCAATTGGCAACAAGAACTCATGCCAAGAGTACAGCAGAGATGCAGAGGTTACTTACTTGCTGATATATTCCCCGGTTAGGACCTTCCCACAGGCCTTGCACTTAAAGCACCCCAGGTGCCACTGCTTATCCAGAGCTAGCAATGCTTGTCCATTTTTTATGTCTCTTCCACAGCCAGCACAATCTGCAAATAAACAAACAAATGCATTTGTTGTCAGTCACTTGGTTCATTAACCCTTATTAACCACCCACCTGTTGCAACACTTGATAACCAAAGGGGAGAATTACACAGCAATGCAAAGGTACGTCTTCCTTTCCTCAAACACTTCCCAGGTACAAAGATTCAATCTTCATCATTATAGACATACTCGGTAGAAGAAGGACAGTACCTCTTCTGTTTTTCATGCTGTTTATGATTCAAAGACTGCCAGGCAAGCTCTGTACAAACTTCAGATTTTGTTAGGAACGAGCTACAAAAATCATCACTGCAAAAAATTCCTGTCCTCTGAAGCAATCGGTGTTATTTCTCGTTTTGCTTTTAGCAAGATCTTGACCACTTACACGAAGCTAAATAAGGAGGCGAGTCAGCATCACCAGGATTGCTGCACTTCCCCGTTGGGTGGCAGCAGAGCCCACCGTGTCCACCCAGCTCAGGGGCGGTGGCACATCTCAGCCGGGACCAGGGGCAGACACCTTTTTTCAGGCAGGGCCCAAGGCAAAGATGACAGCAGTATGACAGCAGCTGCACGGCAGGGCATATTGTCTTCCACCTGCAGGTGTGGGAAACTGTAGTTCTCATGGCCTCTAATCGGCATAGGGACTCTCACTCAGGGATTTTAGTACTACCTTGGTAGTCGACACTCACTTTTCATCTCGATTCTGAAAGACTCTGATGGCAAAATGCGAACCTGAAGCCAGGAGCATTGAATGCCGTCTGTCCCAGAGGATGCCACAATGTCTTATGTCACATCAGAAATCTTTGGCTCAGCCCCAAGCTCCCATTCCTCTCCTTTCAAACATAAAACACTCAGAGATTTCCTGGTAAGGGGCAATTCGGCACATGGTAAGATCTGAAGAGACTGATGTGGCAGACAGCCCTGAACTGCAAGGACTGTGCTACAGCCTCTGTGCCCAGCCTCAGGGGACAGAGGGACTGAGGGAAGGGAAGGCCTGGACCAGTGAAGCAGAAAGGGAATGCCCATCAGCTAAGGCACACATGAAAGCCACAGGGCAGACAGCCTGGAACAAAGGATTTTCCATATTTTGTTATCCCCAAACTCGGTGTTCCTTTAGTGAATGTAACATCGTCTCCACATGCCTGCACATCAACAAATAGCAACAAACTGAGCCCACCAGGAACAGAGCAAACTGAGCAGTTAAAGCACCAGGGAAAAGATTGTCCTGGCTGCACTGCTCAAGCTGACTGAACAGGTTCAGCCTGGAAACATTCACCTCCTCATGGGTTTACAGCCCAGGCAACACCACACCTTGCAAAAGGGCGAGTCCAAGTTTATTATCACAGCTGATAATGAGAGGAGACACTTCTTTTGACACCAAATGGCCTGACTTTTGTTTCCTGGACAATGGGCCAAGAGAGCCCCAAATATATGCTGTGCATTTCTGCTATCCAGGTCACCATTTGCAGCATGCCCCTCTTTCTGTCAGCGTTCTTCTCTCAAATCTCTTTAAAAATGGGACTAAGCACCATGGTATCTTGTGATAAAATTCAAGTCACAGACTGTTGACACAACTTAGACTTGAAAAGCAGCCCCGAGATGTCCTAATACCAGGACTTTGCTCTAGAGGACAACTGTTACAAATTGAAATCATGAAATGACAAGGACTGGCAGCACATAATGGATCCCTCTGCTCTTCTGCGCCAGCTCAAGGCTCTGTGCCACTCCGTAACAACAGCAAAGGTTGGCACAGGTCACCGAGGGAGGCTCTGGAATTTGGAGCATGGGGCTGAGGAGGGGAGAAGCAAACATCTGTCAGGATGGCTTTGGTAGGCTGATCTTGCCTTTGGTTTTGGGAAGCTACTGCATCATCTCTTGAGGTCCCTTCCAGCCTACGTTTTCTTATGCTAAATCTGAAACCATGCAATTTGCCTTCCGATTGTGACAACGAATAGGATCTTTCCTCCAGGCTCAGTGGGTGCTGAACTGCAGCTTTAAACAGCACCCATTTCTCATCTTCCTAGCACTATTGCTTCTCCCTAGTGTGCCAGCTTCCACATTCCTGACCTGGGGTCCTGCCAAACTGTGATACATTCCCTGTTACATTAATCCCTCGAAAAATCTGCTGTATTTTCCCTGCTTTTTTCAGCTTTATCCAAGAAGCTTCTGTGAAGCTGAAATTTCTCAGATATGGAACCAAGAAAGAGATTTTTAAAACACTTAGTTTAGTTTTGCTTCTAACCGAATTTCTGAAGCAGTCAGAGTAGAAAAATTGCCTTACACAAAAGGTCTCTCTAGTCCAGTATCTTTATCTTTATTGGTGCCCAAACCAGTTACATGAAGGAAGTAGGTATCTGTGAAGTATCTCTACCTGTTTAATTGCTTCTGGTAAGCCAAAGGTGGTGGTGTCACACTTACTCTGGTGCTCATGTATGAAACAACTGTAAGTTTGAAAGTATGTTGATAACATACTTTCATTATTCTATAGTAACAATGACATTTACTTAGTCTTTCTGGGTTCCTTGAAGTGTTTTGCAAGAGTAAATTAACATCATTATTTCCATTCTGCTAATATCACTGATATGTTGAATGTCTAGAATCAAAGTAAACTAATAGCCCATAGGCTGAGACGGCTTTTAACTAAATCTGATTTTAACTCTGGCAACACAGTTGGGTATATACATGAAAAGCTAGCAATTATCATTATCTCCCAAAATAGAAAGCAAATAAGGCTGGGTGGGGCTAAGAAAAGACCATTTGTTCATCCAAATTCTACAAATAAAAGCCATTTATGATCTCAGGCCTGCATGAGGCACATTAAAGCCTTTGGCTGAATGTCATCAGCACACAGCATATGCAGGCTGGATCTCAGTATCACAGCAAGCACAATCTGCATCAGCCTAACCTATAACCAGCGCATGCTGCAAATAAAAGGGCCTTGAGGTAAGAGTAGTGGTCCACAACCATATGCCAGAGCAGACTTGTACTAAAAAAATCTGAAAACCTTCCCAAAATTTTGTGCAATGGTTCCCACCGTGGTTCTCTCTGGCTTCCTACCTGGGTCTAACAGGCTGCACCCCTTGGTCTTGAGCCTTCTTGTGCTTTCTTTTTGTCATATAACCCGGATTCTTCCCTACTCCCATTCCTTGGGCAGCCACACATTCAGCTGTGCCAGTATAACAAAGAGCAGGAGGAGGAGGAAAGTGCAGTGTACTAGTTAAAATGCAGAGTGAGCAGTACAGGTCCTATATGCACTTATGAGCTAAAGAAAAGTATATCACAAAAAACACTATGTGGAATTACATTTGAGCTGAAGGAAGACTTAAGACTAGACATTCCATGGCACTGATTCTCATAAGAAATAGGAAGTAACACATGTTCATATGTGTGGTGTCGATGCCCAGAATCTTCAGCTGTATGACAGCCATTTCTCAGTAAAAGCACTGCAGTATGATTTCAATAAGGACAGAATGATTAGAAGGTTATCCAGGAACATCAGGGAAATAATGTATTCCCCCCCAAATCCATCCTAAGCAGGGAAAAAAAGATTGTATCCGAGAGCACTGGACCTATAGATACCCAAATCACGATGTAACCTCCCTGGGCTGCCTGTGATGCCAGCAGCTGCAGCCTCCGCAAGCAATGTCCACTTGCTCAGACATTGTGTATAAAAATTGAATTCACTCTCTCTCATAACAGCATTAGCTGACAGCACCATTTTTTAGCCAAGCAAAAGCTTCTTACATGATTCTCTGCAGAGATGCTTAAACATACATTATGTCTTTCACATAGTCTGGCTAGGCCTGCTCAATCTGAAGATATAGCCTAACATATTTAAGCTACAGCTCTGGAATAAAATAGCCCAGAAGGGTGTCATATTTGATGTGTCCAGATACAGAAGCAAATGCCAATGCCTGGACAAAAGGGCTGTGATGTTGAGTCAGCCAGCCCAAAAGCATGGAAAAGTGGGGGGACAGGACATGGGGAAGTAGCACGGCACTATGATATTGTATGCGATTAAGACCTCCACCTCCCAAGCACCTTAAGCAGCCTCACTAAAAGATGTAGCCCAGGGTGAGCTGCCATCCATGACACCTTGCCTGTAAAGATGCGACGAGAAAATGCATTTCCCTTTTTAGCGTCTGCATCACCCCAGACATCCAGGAGTGAAACATCCTGCACAGCAACCCATTCGTCACTGCCTAAATTAAGCGGTGGATTTTCTTCCTTTGCCTCCCTCCCCTGCTCGCAGCCAATAGCAGGGAGCCCTGATCACAGCGCAGGCGGTGGGCTCGGAGCTGATACAGCTGTATTAACCCTAAGCACACTGCATGTAACTTTACCCACTCCCATTTGGATTGCTTTGAAAATTTACTAGCAATTATATCTTTATTTCACGTTCTCTGCTCACCCCATATAACTTATGAAAGGGAGAACACCTCTACCTGCTTTAGTCCTAATGAACATGGTTATGTGCAGGGAGAGTTTTACACGAGCATACTAACTCTGCTCGGTGCAGGGTTAGACAGAACTAATTGCAGTCTGACTTAATGATGCATAATTAAGTCACCAAAAAGTTCCTTTCAATCCTGATGGTCACTAGTAACACATGTCTAGATAAAGTCTGAAGCTGTCACAACCCTTTTGAGTCACAGGAGTTAATACTCTTTTTACACTCCTTTTGTTACTGTTCCCCTCCCTATAAAACACAAATAAATTAAGTTTTATAAAGACAGCACCAGCAGGCTTCTGCCCTGAAACACGTAAAGCAGGGCAGAATGAGGGGGATTCTTATTATTTTAATTTTTAAAAGAAACAAACAAGCTTTCATTGGAGTTACAGAGAAATACATTGTCAAACATAGCTGGACCTAACGAGCAAGCTACGAGGAACAGTGATTTGGAAGTGAAGAAAGAAGCAAATATTATCACTGAAGCTAAGGTCAAGAAATCTCTAATTGTAAATAACTCTTAGCCACCTTGAAAAGCAACTCACATCCCAATAATTCTTCTGTGGCAATTTGAAGGTTGCACTATCATAATTTCTCATAGAGTCAAGAAGACTAGAGTTTTTCCTCAGTCACCATTTAACCACAGATCAGGCAATGACTTTTAAAAGCTTGTTTTAAAATTAAAAGTTTTGACGATATCACGCAGGCTCTTCCAGATCATCAAGATATTTCTGTCAAAGCTAAAAACACAAACTCACGTTGTCCGTTTACAGTACGACAAATGCTTTCAAAGTTTAAAGCATAACCATTTGATCATCAGGGCAGTGATGAGTTCTGGAAGTCAGAGACGGACATACAATATTGGGAATTTTACATCCCAGATTTAGACCTGAGTATGTAACTCAATTTTGCAATGAAATCTGCTGCCAGACCCTTCCTCTTTGCCAATGCAGGGATGGGAAACGTTTGTCAGAACAAAATGCACTATTGCCCTTTTGCTGAAGGCAAAACAAACCCATGCGGGCAGCCTTGTACTTCTGCAATCTAACAATAAGAGGCTGGGCGCATACAATGGAGGGAAATAAATTTCCCATGGGAAGTGGAGTATAGCTTTGACACTTTATTATAAATGGTAAGTTGGGAAAAAATGATATTTTCAAAAGAAATATTTAAATAAAATAAAATTAGTTGATTAAATATGGAAAGAAATCACAATGGCATGAACTGGCATTCTTAGCTTGCAACACAAGTCCCTGTTAACCATCTGTGAGTGCCTAACATCAACTTGCCTTTTTAAGAAACAGGTTAATATACATCTTGGATGTATCGTTACTGTAAATAGCTCTTTCATCATCTGATGTAATTTAAAGTGATTTGGAAAGATGAATGCTCTTCCCCAACTCTAATTTGTTAAGACGACGTTATTTTATCAAAGGAGTTTTTATTTTTTCCCTCCGTATTTATGTAAGCATTTGTGTTAGTCTTCTACACAGGAAAAGGAAACAGAATTTCCCTTCTTTCCACATCTTTCTACACCTCCTTCCCAAAGGAGGTCAAATTAATTGACCTTTTAACCTCTTACTCCTGCAAACTGCCCCTGCAAGCAACATACCACCAAGTTAGTCTTTCTCCATAACATCAACCTCAGTCCTTTTTCAACCCCATCTTTCATACAGGTGTCTGAACTGAAAACCGAAGGGCGAATGAAATAGGTGGAGGAAGAAAGAGCAGACATTCTACGAACTATCTAAGAGAAGAGTTTAATTGTTCTGTAAAAGAATGATAGATTTTTTTTTTTTCCAGCTTAGCTCCCCCAGAGTCCCAGCTGTAAAACTACGCTGAAGGATAAACCACAGCCAGGTATATCTAAGCTGAGGCTAGTCTTTACCCTGTTATTTCTTTTACCACACTTCAGTACTCAGTTCCAGCTGAATTCAAATTCACAATTCCAACACACAGTACCCCACGTGAATTGCTCAGTTAGCAAACGAGCTTCACTGTTTAATACCCAGCTCATGGATAGCACATTGTGTCTCTTCATCTGCAAACTATTTTGGGTAATTTGCAATTGTTACTCTTGGAAAACAAGCAATTCAAACAGGGTACAAACTCCAACAATAGGAATGAAACATACAGCAACTTTTAGGAAGGTTTTTATGCCCTGATAACCCATGTCAAAGTAAGGTCTAGCTAACAACTAATTCTTTTTTCACATTCTTTTTAAGTGACCTCTGATTCCTGACTTACTACCTTGCAGGCTTTCTGAACATCACAATTCCCAGATAACTATTGGAGGAGATCTCCAGAGCTAAGGGTGTTTTTTCCAAGCTACTGATGCCTCCTCATGCAACACCCATTTACTGAGCAATTCCTTGCACTTCCCCCAGAACTTTCTTTGGAATTACCTTTTGATTAGTACTTCTCCAGTAAAAGCTAAGGACATGGACATGTTTTGATTCCAAGCTCATGATGGGGTTATGCTTAGACAAATAAGAACCAACACTTATTTAGTACACTTGTAGTCTATTCACAATTGCTTCTGACCAATTTAGAAGTAACACAAAAGTATACAAAAGAAAAAGGTAAACTGGACTGAAAACACCTTCCTGAAAAACAGTAATTTTTGTGAAGGAATATTTTCTGATAGAAAACTCATAAATCAGAAGCTTCCTGCCCTGCAACAACTATATTCTCAATACAGTTGCTGCTCTCTGTCACCCAGAAGTTGGTCTGTAACAATGCTTCATACACTTCCAGAGAAGGATCTGAGGCAATGCATTATAAAGCAGCAGTGAAAATACGTGTCCTTGTAAAACAAGAAATAGCTGAGTAAATGGAGGCTACTCAAGTTAATTTAGCCATTGTTATGAAACATAAGCAAGGACTAAAATTAATCCAAGAAAGCAATTCCAATTATGAAAATGCCTCAAAAATTGCAAAAATTCTTCAAAAGAATAAATCTTCTTGGAGTACTCATAAAAATGGGCCAGTGTCATTGGAAGGATTTATCAAGGGAAGAGCTGCATATTCTTAGGCATAATCTAATGGCTTTTGCCAGAAAGGAACTGTGCTTGGGTTTGCATCATTTCTCTGAATTTTGTATCATTTCATGCATGTTCATTTGCTTATTTTATTCTTATAAAGCGGGGCAGAGTAAAATTTTAGACCTACTGTATGCTCAATATATTGTCATAAATGTAGTTGCCCTGAAAGGTTATTACAATCAAATTTAGATTAAAGTAAGGAAAATTAAATACTGATATTTAAAAATCAAGGATTTAAAATCAGAATTTTAAATTTAAATTTTAATTAAGTCAAAGTTAAAAATCCAAATGGGATGTGAAAACACAGAGAAGAAACTTGCTTGCTTTTTCCTATCTATAAACAAAATCACGTATGATAAGATCTGCCACTTTTAAAATCTTTAAGGACATGGTGATTCAAAGTAAATAGTTTTATAAGCTACAGACCCTCAACAAATCAGCAGCTCCAAAATTAAAATATATTTTAATACATTTACTTTCTTCATGTGTCTAGCAGATTTCAGGTAGTTTCTGAAATTTAAAAAAATCCACAATGCTATTTTATGCATTCTAATTAAATTTCAATTTCAATTCAAATAGAGCTTGACATAAATCATGAGCAAAAACAGTCATTAGGGAAAAATATAGATGTTAAAGAATATGATGAATTTATGCAGAGCTATATTAGTTTAAGTAAATGTGTACAGATATGGAATATCCTCATGCTTATCAATTAGCCTTTTGTAATTAAAAATCTGAATGTAAAACGAGGTTACAATCAATTATTCTAATCAAGCTTTCCTGCGTTCTTAGGTAAACCATGATTAAAATCAGTGAGTTAAATCACAGTGTTTGAAATCAATCCACAATGATGTCTGTGTATGTCTTTATTCTATGGTAAATCAAAAAAAAAAAAAAAGAGGTATAGGACTACATGAGCCCCTTCTGTCAAGTCCCCCAAATCCTCAACTGAATCTCCAGCACCTAAACATAGGTATGCAGGCTTGAATGCACAGAGATATGTGAGTGTTTTTGTATCTTTAGCAGATAAGCCAGGAATTATGAAACAAGAAAATCTGTGTGTTATAGCACACAAAAAATATGAAACCCCTAAGGTTCAAAATTATAGACAGGATTTTAAAAATTACATTTTAAAAATTCATGTTCAAAACCAGAATTGTTGAGCCCATCCAAGTTCCCCAGTGGATTCACTGAAGTTTATGGATATTGTGAGTGTGTAGCCCTTAAGGCAAAACTGGGCTCAGTGTCTTACACTAAGGCCTATCCACATCTGTGCCAAGTATTTGTACAATACCTATATATACCATGCAGCTTTGACACACAGTGTGAAATTGTAGGATATTTCCTAAGAATGAGCTCAAAATCATGTGTTGGATGTTGCTTAATACCCTTTAAAGCCAAAAATCACTGCAGACAGCTTGCTTACAAATAGCCAGCCAACTCTTCCCCTTCACTTTTTGTGTCTTCCCTATGGACTTGAAGTTTTCAGGCAGCTCAGGAAAGAAGGATAAAGAACAAAATAATGAAAACTGAGTCAAATGTGGCTAAACAGTTACAAATCCTAGCTGCAGACTTTTCACAAGAACTAAGATTAAGAAGAATTTTGCATCCATTTTATTCACTCAGCTAACTTCTAACGGAGAAGTTTGTGATGCCTATAAATCAGCTCAGACATTATTTCTGAATACTGGCAACAATCACCTATATCTTTATCTAATGAAAAGACAGCTATGTCCCAAATATAAAGCTACATTAAGAATTAGAGTCTTTAAAGGAGGAGTGCAAAGCAAATTTGTTTCTTCTCCATCCTGATGCTTCCTTGTTTCAAAAACAACCTCACTTCCCCCTCCGCTTCCAGGGCAGTGAGGCAAAAGATGATCCCCATCTTTTCCTGCTCACTTTTTTCTTCAATAGGTAAGGTTATGTTGGCTCTGCGCTACTTCAGCATTACCAGAAACCTTGTTGGAAGTTTCAGATATTTACTGGGAGCTTTACTGCATCTTATTTGAAGAGATAAGGCTATTGAATAATTAACAAAGATATCTTTCTCCCACAAGTTCATTAAGCATTAAGCTTATTCTTTATACCACAATAGACCTAAGATCCCCAGTTGTGAGCCAGGATCCAGCTCTCTTAGACTCTGTACTGATAGGCATGAAAGCATTTGTCCCAGAGAACTTACATTCTTTGAACCAGAACATAATGTGCAAAACAGACAAGGACAAACATGCAAAACAGTATTGTGAAATCTCCACGTGGACGCCGGCTGGCCGGGGAACAGCTGCACCAACAATTATTTATGCATATGTAACACTGGCCATTTTGAAAACTCTGGTCCATATCCTGGCTGTACTGTAATGCTCCTCACTCACAGGAGAGACTGTTACAAAGAAAAGGGAGTTCACATATCTTCCCCATGCTTCTTTCCAAACAGTATCATCACTGGGTATCTTGGCATATATAGGACACAAGTATCTATTTCACTGAAGAAGAGGAAACTGTGAAAGTCTCCACTGTCATTTTAAAAGAAGGTGGATTTTTCAAATGAAAACTCTTGCTAGGTGATTGTAATGCTTCAGTTTCTTTTGGATAGGCAGGTTTTTCCTATCCATCTAGAAAGCCTACTTTTCATTTGAAACGCAATTTCTTAATTAGTTCATGCACATCACTAAAATGATCCAACCTTTCAGCAAAAAGGTAATCAGAAATAACGAAAACTTCCTTACCAACACCCAGACAAGGAACCAACAGAGAAAGGGCTCAATCTCAGGTAGAGAAATAACATAACATTCTTATTACTGAAGTGCTTTATCGTGGAAATAGTGAAGTAGAATGCCTAAGGGAAAAATCTCTGTTTGAGGAAGAGGGAAATGTATTAAACTGTGTTCAAAGACACGTCATCTCTTCAGAATTTCAAAGATGATCCCTGAGCCAGAAGACTGCTGGTTCGAGTTCTGCCAGCACAGACTGCTGGCACCACCTCACGTGCCTGCCCCGAGTGTGGGGCATCTCTCTGTGGCTGCTCTGCTCTCAGCTGTACTTTCCACATCTCTTGTGCGTTCAAGAAGAAATGCAAGCAGTGTGGTACTTTTTAAAAATGAAGGTCTGACTAAACCAGGGATTTTTATGTTCAGCTGTCCGCATCAGTTCACTTACCAGCTGCCTTGTGAGAATTCACTGATAAAATGCCCCAATGGAGAAGTATCAAAGAAGGTAAGGCTGTTAATGTGGCCAATCTACTTGCCTCTGCTTCACACACTAATGCGAACAGAAATCCAGAATGCGTACCCTCAGTCACTACTCATTTGGCCACTAGGGGAATAAAATAGTTTGAGATGCTGGAAAGACGTATTTATAAAGCTCATGCTACTCTTTCAAAGGTACCTAACCCTAACATGGATGAAGAATAAGGATTTAGGCAGACTTTAGGTTCTTGAATTTCTCCTCACACAAGTTAAAACCACACAAATTTTCTAATTTTTATGACTTTAGCATCAATAGGTTAAGACTCAGGCAGTAGTACAGTACTTAGGACTGGATCATCTAAGCACCATAACATCTTTAATTTGCTTGTAACCACAACATACTAGTAAGTACCTACCCTGATACATAAAACACGTATGAAAAAATCAGAAAGCTACACTCAGAATTCCCAGGTCCAAGGGAAGTAACCACTAGATAATCACTCCTCTGACAACATGGGAACAATAAACCATGAATTGCCAAACAATATAAAATAGTAACAACAACAACAACAAAAAATTCAAAAGTTTGACTTTGGCTTTGACTCTTTCACTCTAAATTACAGCATGAAAGTAGGAAAAAAAACATATAACTTGCAGATTTTTAAAGGTGGCCTTCAAAAACAGTCCATTGAATATGTGATACAAAATGCTGAGGGACAGTGAAATAAGGCTGTCATACATGGAACAGAGATACAATACAGGAGATCTTAATTAAAAGAAGGTAAAATGGGGGGGTGGGGGAGGAGCAGGGCACCCATCACCAAATAGCCAAGCACACAAGTTGCAGTCCTGCCTAAAATTTAGAAATAATAGATGCCTGCACAACTGCTTCTCTGGAAAGACAATATGGACCATAACAAACAGGTGTGTTAGCATGTAGCTAGAATACAATAGAAAGTAGAAAGAGCCTAAAATAATACAAACTAGGCAATCATGATGTTGTATATAAAACCTGGACACTGTTTAAAACATAAATAGTAATTACCAGGACACATTACTTATATTACTCCTTTATCGAGACCCAAAGAAAATAACTTCCCATTTTTGGCAGATTCTTGAAAACCCTGAACTATCCAAGCCATCAACATCACACTTTCAGTCAGTGTTGTCTTGCTGTCCGCTGCTTTTGTGCTGCTCTACATCTGTCCCAGTTACTTTGCTTTACAGATCACATCTCATTTCTCAAACTGTCATATGAAATAAAACAATAACGAAAAAGAACACCACCCACTTCATTTGTCTGCAAAGCTGTTTACAGGTATTTGGTATTAGATGTCCTGCTGAATGAAATGAATGAATGAAAATCTCAAAGCTAGTGCACTGTGTAAATCTAGCAGTGCCTAAGGAATAGAGTTGACTAAATTATGAATTATGACTACTTTGTAGTATCTGTATACTGAAAAAGACCGCCTTAGAAAATTAGAATAAAAAAAAGGAGTCACTGAAATGGTTCTTCAAGAAAATAGCTATAATTGTTCCAGGCAATATATGTGCAGTGAAAGAAATATATTATTAATATAATTAAGGTAAATAAGTACCATGGAACCAATTAATATTAAACAAAAATAGGAAAATTAATTATTCAGTATTTTTCATTCTGACTTTCATTGGTGTGCACTATAAAAGAGTGTAACAATATTCAGGTTCATGTTATTCAAGATGTTAACCCCTGTATTTAGCGGCATTTGATTTTCCTTGAAATCATCCAAGAAAAGCTGTCAGTAAGCTTTTCCTTTATGTGAAGTAACAGACATCAGAAAACAGCAGGTCAACATTAATGCAGACATTCTAATGAACAGAAGGCTTCCTTTTACATTACATAAACCAATCAAACCTGATATACTTTCAGTGTATTGAATTGCCTCACTTCCAACTTTCTTTGTTTTAAGGAAAGCCTCCTCTAGTAATCTACTTGGAAGTAACCAGGGGAAACTGACAGCAATATAGGATATAAAATAGGTGCATAGTATGAATGAGATTCTTTTCTAAAAGAACTTGCATTAAAAAAACCTCATCCCTTCAAAAAAGGGCAAAGCATTAGAAAAAATTGATGTGTTTGATTCAGCCAGCAGAAGAGACATGGAAGCAGTCTCGAACAGCTTACGCTAATTAAAATTTACTCTTCAGTGCCAGCAAGAAAGAATTCTCTGTATTTAAGTCAAGTTTTGCACAAAGCTAAAGCAGCAGCTGGTATATCTATGAAGACAGAGGATGCTTCATTAGTATTCTTTTAATTGAGTTTTTCTAAACTTATAAACACATGCTGGTCTCACTTTTACTTCTCTGTTTTGGAGAGTTTTGCTCTAAAATAACCAGAAACTCTGTACTATATCTTCCTACAAGTTTTTCTCCATGAAAGAAAAAGATGCACAGTGGCAAGTACCTGCAGATTTCGAAGTAGTGCACTCTAAACTGTTACAAGGAGGAGCTCTCTTGCTGTGTGTATTGGTAAGGCAGTTTGCCCAGCAGGAACCAATTCTGATTTTAAAAAAATAATAAACCTCATCACAAGTAGCAGGAAAGATTGTTTTATAATCCTTGCTACCTATGACTTCAGTGTGGAACCCAAGAAGCAATTCAATCAGAGACTATGGCTATCAGGAAGCAACTCTCCAGATCTTTTGCTTGCTCACTATCAGACAACTTTATCTCATCATTTGCTAGGGGGCATTTTGGCACCTGGAGTCACGTATCCGGGAAGCGGTCACGCTGCTGAAAAGTGCACCACTTTTTGAGAACCAGATGAATCCAGACACTTCTGTCACTGAACACCAGTTGTTTGGGAACCAGTGCTGTGACATGCTTAGAAAAAGAACGTCAGTACTGTCCAAGGTCCCTATGCCTTGCAGGTTCTTACCAATTATGCCTCCTAAATATCAGTAATTCAAATACAATTTCCACATCATGTCTGGGTGCCTGAAGTACCTCATACATTTCTATGTTGGTTTGTAAGTAAGTCTTGTAAGGCTTTTTTCAGGTTCCTAAATTCTGCCTTAACTAATTAGGCCTGTGCATTTTCAGCTCCAAATCTACAGTTATAGTGGAAAAGTATCACTTAACAGACAGAAAGGCGTGATGACAAAAAAAGTCTCTCATTTTCCATTTTGCTAAGTGTCTGATTACATGTTCTCAGGCAAATCAGATAACCTGAGATTCACTTGCCTCATCCACTGAGCACAAACATTATCCAACTTTGCTTTTACATTGCACTTTATAATCCTAGGATCTCAAAGCCAAGTACCAGTACAAAATACACAGTGTCTCCCTTAAGGAAATCAACACTTGTGGAAAACTATGTAATGTCACAAGGAAATCTACAGCAATTTTGAATTATAAAACTATACTGGGTAAGTTGTGACAGATTAGAGTGCTGAGTACAATGCAGCAGTCAGAGAAAGAATCAGAAATCCCCAAAGATTTTAAAAAATTAACTACCAGAGCCAGAGATTAATATCAGTAATTTACAAATTATCTTTTAAAAGCATTAAAATCCAACAGTAAATGAAGTTAATTTCCCTCCGTAACTTTCTTCATTCTCTCTTTTTCCGCCTTAGCTTGCTTTCTCTCTTTTTTGTAATGGTTTCTTGAGGTTCTGATCACAGTATCATTGTGGTATCAGTCTACTGGAAACATAATCTAGTGATACTCCTTTTAAAGGATAATTTAATTAAAGTGTTAAATAGTAGAAGAAAATTAATTTCCTCTGACTTTGTCCTCTTTTGAATACTTAAACCTGCACAATTATACATGAAAAAAATGGAATCTATCAACTCTGAAACCTCAGATTTCATCAATTAGATACTTTTCCAGTGCCTATAAAAGAAAAATCAGCCCTTTTAAAAAACCAGTCACTGGGGAAAAGTCATTTGTTCATATTGAAATGTTTAAGTGTCTCTTCCGACCTGTAGTACCAGATGTTTTAATGAAGGGGGGGAAGAAAGAAAGAAAGAAAGAAAGAAAGAAAGAAAGACGGTTCCCAGAGATAGTTCAAATTTCTAAAGGTGAAGGGGGAAAAAAAAAAACCAAACCAAACAAACCCCAGAAGACTGCATTAAATTAGTTTCAACCAAGTATTGATGAGCCTGAGAAAGTGACAGGCTTCAGAAAGAAGATGGCATACTTACTGCTTGAGGCAGACAATTCTTTTGGACTGGAGGACATCGGCTGAGCACACATCTGACAGAGACAGTCCCTTCCATTAAAGGTAACTCGATCGCCTGGTGGAAATGGACGCCTGGAGAGTTAAAGAGAAAAATGTATTTTAGCAAAGATTATGCCAGAAATTTTCCTCTGTTCCCTATGCCTTGAGTTTGCTGCCTTCCCTCAGTGCAATCAATATTTTACAGAAACTCAGGCCAAACAGTTTCTGCAATGTGGCCTTGGCAAAGCCAGGGACTGGAAGCAATCCAATCCATGGATGCAAGCAGAGCAGAGGTTAGATGTGCCTTGTACTTTGGTTTTAAAAAGTTATCAAACATACTTTATCTAAAGAGTAGCCGACAGTGAAATCTGCTTAGACACAACAGCTACATTTACAATGGTCATGTTGTGGATAGCAAATAGTACAGAAGAGAACTGAAAGAATCAGAATTGGTCTTGAGGCTAGTGAAGGAATGTGGAGCTAGTCACTCATAAATACGCTAATTTCATCTGTATTCAGCAATGAAATATATGACTATATTACAGTGGAGGTAGCTGGTAGCAAAAAAATGAAATGTTATTCACATTCATTCTCCTAGAGATTTAAAATAGGTATCTACATTACAGAACCACCACTGTAATTGCTACCTGTGCAGATGGTGTTAGGAGAAAGGGAAAGGCTGAATGAGCTATGGAAGTTTGAGATTATTTGCTGAACCCAACAAAATGTTAAGAATATGCGTTGGGAAGAAGTTGACATTGCTGTTAACTCTTATTTGGTATATAAAACGGAGGATTAACAACATTTTGTATGAGCATTTCACTAAAATGAGAAGGTTCAGTAACTCCAAATCTTTAGTAAGTAGCTTTAGCTGCTGAGTACAGACCCCACTACACCACACCTCACTCTAAAACTGTGCTTAACAAATGAACACCTGCTTGTTTCCACAAAACGTTTATGGCATTGTTCTAGTTTCCTTTCCACTGCCATTCCTAAGTGGGCCATAAATAAATCAGCAGCAATACTGCATTTCATTAATCTATTCCAAGGACTCATCTTTTGTTCATTCAATGTAAAAAGATTGATGCAAGTCAGTATACAGAAAATTGATGTCATGTTTCATATTATATCATCTACTTTCACACTGTCCTTGGGAAATAAATCTGAAACATACACATCACATGATTATCAACATGCAGTAAATTCACACACCAGTAAAACCAAATGGAAAAGCAATCAAAATACTTTCAATAGAAAAGGTCTTGAAAAATGTACCGGGCTATAGGACAAAGTACTTAAACTACTCACCAGAGACAGCTATGAAAGATTAGGGTAGCACCTGGCAAGTCTGCCACACGAATACCCAGACACATCATATGATGAAATCTCCAACAAGGTACTATCTCAAAATGCAGATTCTCACCTTTCTCGTTCATGTTACCCTCCTGCATTAAGTTTCAGACAATTTGACTGCTGTCAGATTCTGATTTCTGGAGAACTCCACTGTCCTATTTCCCGCCGAGAACACAAAGGAACAGACCCTGCCTTTTGGGTCCTCGCTCTCTATGAAATCTACCTACATCTCTATCTGACACTTCTTATGTGTCCCTCAGGCATTACAGTGAAACTTATTTAAGAAAAGTTCCATTTTACTTGCAGGGCTCAGAACTGCAGAAATGAACAACCTGATGGCCATCTTAATTCCAGCTTAGTAAATAGTAAGTATACACATAACACCGTTAGCTTTCTTTAGAATCATGATGGCACCATATCACTTTAGTTTCACTTTATGTCTAGGAGATTATTTTTACTACTGTAAAATGTGCCACTACTATAAAAAAAACTACAGAAGCTTTATTTCCCCTAGTGTATCCAAAATATTATGCTGATAACCATAGCAATAAGGTATATGCTAAGACAGCCTAAATTCTAGGACAGTCTCAGTGCCTAGAGCCAGCTAATAGAGAACACCATGCATAGGGACTTTGGGTTGAGTTTAGGCTGTAAAGCTCAGTTGAGATTTTCAAGTATAGAACTGCTATGAGATCATGTGGAAGATTTGCCCAGCAGTCTCCTAAATTATGAATTAATATCTTAGTGAGGGTTTAAACAACAATACAAGTTAAACATGCCACCTTTCGTCCCATCCACAAAGCCTTAGCTAACTTCTTTTTATTCCCTGGAGAACTGAAGACTGGTTCTCTTACTGGGGACAAGAAATAGTATTTGGGAAGACGACAGGGATCACAGTTATCTCAAAGCCATGTGTTCTTACATGATGTGAAAATGACTCTCCATTATGTTTTCAATTGTTTAACTGTTCTTATAGCCTAAATAACTTCTCTATTGTAGTATCCAGAATTTTGCTTTAGCTCATTTCTCCCATAAAGCTGGGCTGATCACCTGAACGCAACTCAATCCATGTCCATTATCGCAACATGTAAGCCTCATATTAAATTCTTTCATACGCAAGAGTAACTTTCTGAGAACAGGGAACTGTAAATAACAGAGATGATGTGTCCCCCAAATAAATGAATGGTATTTTGAAGACCCTCAAAGTCAGACTTGCAGCAGATCTTTTCCAACCAAATGCTTCCCAAAGAGAAATACGTCTTGAGACTTGTGTCTCACGGTGATACCTTTCTCACTGTTTTCCTTGTACTGGGCTCATGATGTGTTAGTTGAAAGGGATGACTTACTTGCAAACAGTACAGGCAAAGCAGCTTGGATGGTAAGTTTTTCCCAGAGCTGTCACAACTTCTCCTTCCACGAACTCCCCACAACCGTTGCAGCGGGTACCATACATGCGCTGGTAATCCAAGGTGCAAAGATATTCCCCATTCTTAATGAAAAAGCCTCCTTGTGCCAAGTCACAGCCACACACTGGAAGAAAAGAAAACACACACAGATTGAAAAAATATACCTACTAAGGATGTCAGCAACAGTCTATACTGCCGACAAATGAGATGACCCTGGTGGTCTTGCTCCCTTCTATCAGATTTTTGCTTTCTCCTCCTGTCACTACATGCCTTGACATCCCAGGAGATGGTTGGTATTCTCTGGCTACAAGAGAGCTTGTAATAAAGACCTTCCTTGGAGGAATCCATGTAATCATAACTTTCATGTACTTGGTCCTTGCCAAGACTTCAGTTACCTCCAGTCATTCAGTTAATCATGTTATCAGAATTATTTATACCAATGGAATCTTGCTTTCACTTCTGGGACTGGAGGTGAGCAGAAGATACAATTCCATAAATAGGACAGATGATTGTACTATTTTATGCACTAGCATACGTTTTTCCTGCAAGCACGTGCCTTATTTTAAGAAGCTTTCAAGGTGCTGTGGCTTTTTGAAACAATGAATATTTTAGAAATGTTGTATAGTTTAGATTAACTCTTCCAGTCCCCAGATAACACTGAGCTGCTCCACCATCACTGCATTAATACTTTTTTTACTAAGTATGATCTTTGAAATGTTCAGGTTGATTTTACAGTGTTAATTTAGACATAAATACTGGAAGAAAGCTGCAGGGAAGAGACAATCAAGCATTAGAAATCTAAACTCATCTCCACTATATACACATCATGATACATGCAGCCAAACTATACAACAGTATATTGGATACCGAATGATGTCAATAGGAATAAGAAGTATTCCCCACCTGTATTCTGAAAAAATTAATGTCCCAAGAACTATTACCTGTGAGTGCCTAATCTGCATTGGTCTTGCGTTACTCTTTCACATACTATACTCCCTGTACTTCATGGACTAGATAAACAACTCTAATATTTGGATATAGACTTGCGGCCACGTAGAAGTTTATTGGGAAAAATAACTGTATCAGTAAAAGACTGAAGGACCAGTCAAGGAATTCTGTGACTTGGCAGTTTTTCACTGTTAAATGCTTATCAGCCAAACCAAAACACATCACAACCAGGTGCCTGTTTTGCTTTAAGAAAATATTCATAGTGCTACATTGGCATTTCTGGTCAACACAAGAGACAGAAAGCAATCCATCCCAAAACAGGCAACTCCTATGAAGATAAAGTGCCATGGGAGATGGGAGACTGAATTTCACACTTCCTGTAGCTTGAGTTGAACAAAGGACTTGAACATACCTATTTAATGTCCCACAGCAGCACCAAAAATACTGCTTGCCTCATGTGAGCTTTTAAAAGTTCTCTTTATTCACTTCGGCAAGAAAGCATAAATAGGAGCTGCTAGATGAATTCTTAAACAAATATATATATGGCAGCTCCCAGGCATTTTGGTTTCACCCACTCCTACTGCTCCTCTGTATGTTGCTGTATCTGTGTAATTCAGTAAGAGAAACTACTCTTCACAGTGGTCCAGGACGCTAGCTTAACTCTTACTCTGCAACCAATTCCATCTCAGGCCTCTTTGTAACATTCAAGTACATTCAGATCAAATATCAGAAATATCAAATATCAGAAATTCTGATTATTAAGGGAAAACAAATAAGCAGCATTCTAAGTCCTTGCAGTTTCAAAGTCCTTGAAAAAATATGAAATACAGAGAGATTATCAGGGGAACTGGGTTCAATTAATCTCTCTGCCACAAATTCCAAGCACGAAGTCGTGCACATTTGTTCTCTCCCCTATTATAATGGGCTAACATCCTCTTAGCTACCTGCCTTGAAAATTAAAATTGCAAGGTGCTTGGGGCAGGGATTGCAAATTCTCTGTGTTTGTCTGTTGCTAAGCCTCAGAGGTCTAATGAGTGGTACCGTAACAATAATTAATTGAATAACAATAAACAGAATGCACTAAAATGTGACTTAGAATTGAAGCAGTATCAGTGCTAGCATTCTTTCGGTTTCACATTTCTCCATGGAACAGTGTTAATATTTCATGTGCAAACAAATTACATTTCATGGTGGCATTAAATCCACAAGCAGCCAAAACTCAATTATCAGTGACTTAGGAGAATTAGAGAACTATTGTTAAGGTTCTGTTACAATGCTGCAAAATGCTCTAAGCTGGTTTTCAGGTACACCTCCAGAAAAAACAAACCTCTTTCATTCTTCCATTTGTTTCTACTGATCTCAGTTTTGTTTAAAATATTATTTTCAAACTAACGGTACAATATCATGTAACCATTAGGCAGAAAACACTGTGACCTCTACACCACATCAACACTTCACCTTAGGCTCCTCCTGAGTTGGGGACCACCTAGGCATTTTCCACTGGAGGTCCCAAGGCAAAACCTAAGCCTACTTACAATAGGTTTGCTTTTCTAAGTTACCTTTGGTGGATCCTTACAATTAGATCACAGAGTAACTGAGAATTCTATTTTAATGCCTAAAAGTTATTAGGGATTACTTCAGTATTCAGCCTTTTAGATCCTGTGGTTACACTGTATGAACTGGAGTGTTGTTATGGAGTGGTAGTAGATGCTTCAGAAGCTGCTGAATTTCATAAATAGCTCTGGAGTACTCATGCGTCTAGGCGAAAGTTTCTTCCTAACCTCCTTTAGTTTGTAATTTAGCTTGTAGCTTTAATGTCCAAGTCTATATATAATTTCAGCTTCAAGCTGAAGGCACTCAGCATGCTGCTGGATCTGCCTCAGAAGCTGCATATATGAACTCTCTGGCTCTTTGCTATAGTCCCCAGTTCTACCAATGAGTCACCTTTTGAAAAGCCTGTTTAGTCATTATGGCTCTCTTTACCTGCCCAGGCAACAGGTCTAATAAGGTAGGATGATCAAAAATAACTTTCAATGCTACCTCTGTTCTAGCTTCTTCTGAAAACCCAGCTTCAATGTATCATTCAGAGGTCTGTGGCAGATCATTGCTTGCAAAAAACACTACAGACTTTGAATGAAAGGGTTCATGCACTCACAATTATAAAGCTCTCTCTTTTGCGTGGCCACGGGAATTCAAGCCTAGCAATGAAAATGGGGGATAAAATTATTTGGCAAGTCTTTTAAAGACAGTAATTACTATTATTAAAAAGAAGCTCCCTCTATTGCCCTTTTCTTTATGAAGTCTCCTTTCTACCCAATCTCCTATTCTTTTTTGTCAATAACTCAGAATGAGTTAAATTCTCTCATACTGGCAAGTCATGAATTCAGGCACAAGCAGAACTGCTTATGATGTGAACCACCAGCAGATTCATCATCTTTGGCGTACTCACAGCAGGAAGCACACACCAATCTGCAAGAATTAAAGACAAGTCCTGGCAACCCCACATTACAACGGATTTTTGCAGACAATTTAGCACATGTGTTCCCATCACTAATCACAGCTTTAAGCTACATGGGCGAAACAAGGGTCACCCAGACTGTTAACACCCATGGCTGGAAAAATGCTGTTCCAGCAGGCTGCTTTCACTTTGAGTCAGAGATCAAATCAGAAAGGATGAACATGACTGTATCCACCCTCGGTGTACAATGTGGTGTACAAACAAGGAAGGGTTTTAAACAGATTTTTTTCTTTCTTTTCCTTTTTGCAACTGTGCAGAAGTCATGGTTCTGACAACAAATCCCCTCAAGCTTAAACATAGCGCCTTAGCACACATATTTATGACCACTGTAGAAATACCACAGAAAAGATGGACCAATTGCGATTGCTTTTATTAAAGACCATCTGCCCAGCATCGTTCATGCCACAAACAGCAGAAGCAATGAAGAGAAACCAGCTGTGATCACTACACACATACAATAAAACCCAATAGCGTGATCTAGGCAATTGCTGTGATACAAATACCATGTCATCAAAGAAAAACAAATACCAAAATGAGAACAGTTAATAGGAAACATCAAAGAATATTCTTTTGGTTTTTTCCTGTGCTGATGGGAAAAACAACTTTGAAAGAATTAATTAGTGGAGCCAATAGCGATGCACAAATCATTTCACATTTTAGAGACATGGTTAGAGGTGGACCTGGCAGTTAGGTTAACAGTTGGACTCGATGATCTCACAGGTCTTTTCCAACCTTAATGATTTTATGATTCTGATCATGCTTGAGAAGGCAAAAAGCGAGAGATATACTGTAAACATCCATGACATGGAAGTAGTTCTACAGGAGAACATTTCCCCGAGAACCCTTCCTGCTTGATATGAAGAAATTCTGTTTTATATGACCAGAACCCCCGTTCTGAAACAGAAGACACTGAGGAGCATTTCTATTCCCTGAGGTACCATAAGCATAGAGACAAAAAAAAGAAAAATAAAAAAAGAAAACCATTATCTTCAACAGCTCCTGGAGGAACTCAGCCTTTTTCTCAGAGTCTGTATACCAAAGGATTCCATATTCCAGACAGACCATCCTGCCTCTCTTGTGAATGGAGTAAGCTGGAATACAGTCCTGCCTCACGCAGTATGGAAAACACAGACCTACGAGCTTTTTCCCTCTTGAACTACTCTCTGGAGCTATGATTTTGCATCCTTGGAGCACAAAAAGACTGGGGATACCATCAGTGCTGCTGTCAGCTCTCAAAGCTACAGGGTCTGTGTATGCAAGCCTGGGCTATTACAAAAAAAGGTAGCTGCTCAAGAGCAATCCAATTGCCTGTGAACTCCAAGGGACTCGGATCATTCTTAAGCTGAGTCACTTCCAAGCTTTAATGGGGATGATGAAAATGAAGAGATCAGATTTTTTCAAAGTGAATGGAAGTAGGATTTGATCCTGCTGAGCATTATGTAGGATTTCCATAGGGTTATTGTCAGCAAGAGTTGAAAAACCAGGCCCTTAGTAAAATAACTCCATGCTGATGTTAAGTAAAAATTGTTTCAACACTGAAGAAGCAAAACCACACAAGCAGACTCTATGAGCATGGGCTCTCAGTTTGCAGAAGTGAATGCTATTCATTAAGAAAAGTCTAATGATCTGCCTTGTCACCATGCATTAAATAAGGTGCAAATTCAATTTCCTGTTGAGGTTTTATTTCTTTCTTGTATTTCTAAGCTTCACAGAATAATGGTGCCATTCTCAAGTCAGGAAATATTCATATAACATCTATTTCTTAGGACATAATGGATTTCTTGTTTGAAGGTAGAAAGGAATTTGGCAATGTTTCAGTTTATCATCTACATCTAAACAAATACACAGGAAAAATCTGTTTCTTTTTTGCCTAAGAGAAGGCTTAACAAATCCTGTATTGATGAAAGCAAGGTTCATGTTCTTATTAAAGTTTAAAGTTTCCACATTTCAAGTGAACTAGGTCTTTCTCTGCCTTTGTTTTATTCCTCTTATCAACAATTTTCTTGATGGCGTAACCTCCAGTTCCTTAAGTTATTTAAAGAACGAACATACGTCAAAGTATCATCAGAAGACTACATGAGAACAGCATGTCTCAGAAGCCATGCTGGAGCCTTACTATTGCAAAGATTACAAGGCACCATTAAGAAATTGCATACAGCTTTTTGCAAAAGCTCTAACAGAGGTCCTGGTAACTGTTTGTCACACTCCTGTGCCTGGATATTTTTTTTTGCCATGCACTGATGAGAGATGCATTTTGATCCAAGCTATCTGAAACTGCATCCAGCATTCCCAGTGGTTCTGGAACCTCTTCTCATTTCAACAGATTGACTTTAGAAACAACCCTGGGAAGTCAAAAGAGCTTTATATACATGGAACAAATACAGGTGATGTTAAGATCTGCTTTGTTATCTAGTCACCAGCTGGAAGAAAGGTTTAGCAGCTAAAATACCTCCTGAGCAAACTGCATTTCTCCCCTCTTCTCCTCAAGTGGTCTGGGATCCCCATGAGAAGCATCCTCTAGCCTCCAGCCAGGCCCTTCTCCTCTTCCCTTGAAAAACCTTGACCCTCCATTTCAAACATCCTGCCTGCATGACTACTGAGTGCCACTGTCATTATCACACAAGCAATTCTCAGTGGGGTACTTGAGTGAAACCCCTAAGCATTTAATGCAAGCTTTCACTCAGCTCAAACCACTAGTGATAACTGAGTTTCAAATGAGCTCACAGTTTTAACTTAATCGACTTCCCAATCAACACGACGACACTGCTTTTAGTCCTACGAGGTCAGCGTTCTTTGGTTTTCAACTTAACACTGGAGATATGAACAATACTCCACAAGGGAACCTTTCCTGTCTGCACCTGACATTCATATATTTCAGTCTTTCTAGCAATCTAACAGACAATAGCTAGTACCTGAGCTCAACAGCAAGCAAACAACAGCCATATATAATGTAGCAATGTGACAGCTTCCCCACTGAAATATCAACATTTTGTGCACCCGGATGGAAACAATGGCAAGAATCATTCAACCATTTAAAAAACCTTTCACATTAAACTAAGCACTAGGTGGAGATCAAAGTCATTTACGGGTCCATGGGAAATGAACCTTGAAGAAAATGCAATCAGTGGAAAAATGTCAAAGTTTAGCCTGGGATAACTTGGCTACAACTATCTAGATAAGAGATCTCTCTAAAAGGTTTATAAATATGCAAACCAAGGATGTAAGAATAGAACAAAACCAAGTCTACCTCATCCATAGACTTATGAAACAAGCCAGGCAAATGAAGGATACACTGACAACAAACCCAAGCAATTTTTCATATTCTCATAAGGATGCTCTGCCCCACTCATCAAGCACCTGTAAAGCACCCTGCTGGCCCTCTACTTTCAAAGGGATCCAGTAGCTTGTTAAAATCTGACATGGCATCTGTCCGCATTCATCAGCATCAGCCAAGCAGTGCAATTAATTTCATTTCCTGTCAAATGTTTGGTCACTGAAAGAGACCTCAGACCCAACTAAACTAAGATCCCTGTCAACCAGTCGCCATTAATAGCACTAAATCCCCAAGAGCAAAACGAGGATCCACTTTAGAATGGGATGAAACTGCTTGGGATTTTTTTCCTGTCAAAAGCAAAAATTAACAATTCAGTGTTTTATATGAAAAAAAAGCCCCAAATAAAATAGAACATTGCTATTGAAAGCAAGTAGAAGGGCGGGAAAGGGTCAGAGGATGGGAGAACAGTGTGAGGTAGAACTATGTGTATAGTTTGAGCCCTACTGTCAAAGCCCACAGTCACTTCACCCACCGTGCCTCTTCAGCAGGGAGCAAGGGATCCTCAGGAATTCTTACGGAGACCGTTTTCCACAAGTGTTGAGGGTGACTGGTGGCTTTCACTGACAAGGGGTCGGATATAGTTTAAAATCTGCCGCACCCCTGAAACAGCCCATTGTTACTCCAAAGGCTACTGCCACTAATGAGACAGAGCCCTCCCTGCTGCTTATGGGTTACAGCAGGGTTAGGGTCATTTTGCAGGAAACCAGCCTATCTTACAGCAAACTTCCCAGGCCCTTACCTGAACCTGAAGTGAAATACCAACAGGAATCACTGCAAGAAAAAGAACAGGCTTCAAGACACAGCAGCTAAGATATGCAAATACAGAAAAGGCAGTTACTCTCACAGCTGGAACTGAGGCTTGCTTTCATATTGAGCTACCTGAATGCATGGATTCACATCTGAATCCCATTTCCTGTCATGGGAGAAATTTTAACCTCCGTTAGCTTCCCAGGAACAGCAGAATCCCATTGTTCCCTAGGTTTTCTGAACTGTTCAAACCTGATTTGCTGCCCTTAAGCATGTTCTCACTGTTCCCCATTAGGTCTCCTTATGCACACAGGTAACAGTGTGTCCCCCTTTTTCACTTGATTTGTGTATTAATCTCTTCAGCAACAAGTACTTCTCTTTCATTTTCACCCTTAAAATCTCAACTTACTCTTCCTCATTCCCTTCCATGGGACTTTCTACCATGGATAAAGGATCCAGAGTTGTAATCCTTCAAAATCTTGAGTCAGATGCCTAAAGTCCTGACCATCGAAACCAGGATATTGTTAACATTTGTCCTTTTTATTTGTATTCCTCTGTTAAAGCATTTCAGATTCATATTTTCCAATGTTTTATATTTTAATGACTGGAAATGCCCTTTTCTTTAAATGAAAGCCGAGACACTCAGGTTTAGGAAAAAAATGAAAATACAAACACTCTTGAGAAAAATCAAAAGACTTAATAATGTTAAAGGCTGTTTCAATAACCAAGCTGAAAAGGGGAGTTCATAAGCTGGCAAGCAGAACCATGACATACTGAAAGAGAATTACAAGCCTGGACAGCTTTTATATAAAGAAGGGTCTTTGATTCAGTGATTCAGAGCTTCAAGGGACCTCGTATCACTTCCCGATGCTCAGGAAGGAGCACTTTCTATCCACCAGTTACGCTACCATGTCCACAGATCAGTCTGTTTCAGAAGTATTTGTGGAAATGCAGAGATCTTTTCAAACACTGCACTGGGCATCTACTACAAGAATGCCCTCATATTTAAGCTTTCCATCCACGGACACCAAACTATTAATAGCACTAACTACCCAGCCGCCAGTTTGCAGCCTCCTCCTGCCGCCACTGAAGGAATCTGATGACAGATCAAAGGTCAAAGAACTAATGATTTAAAACACATTCCAGCCTGTTGATACAGTGTCTGCTTACATGACCCTGACTTCTTCCCAGTCCTTCAAGGGAGGAAGATCCAGTTCAAAGTCAAAGATTAGAGAGCATCCCAAAATCTAAACTTAGGAACCCTCCTGCTTCCCCGTCAAGCTCACTGAACTACAGATGATGTAGCCTTGCAAAAGTCATCACATAAAAGAAACGGACCTGTGCCTGGAACCTAAATATACCACACAAAGGATTCTGGAAGTACGTATTGATGTGGGCTTTCCTAAACAAGCTTGAAAGACATCTAACTCAAAAGAGGAAAATTAGCACATTTGTTCCATAATTAAGAAACTGCTTTATGCTGATTTATAACAATGTTTTAATAGAAACTAAAAGTTTCTTCTCTGTGGTTTGTAGAATGCTTCCTGTATGCCAAGACTTGGCTTTGCCTTATAATTAGCAAGAATATTAACTGGTAATTGCCTTTTGGTATCTGATATTGCCATAGCATGTAAAACATTCATACACAGTGAAACATTTCCACCTGGCATAGCCTAATCAAATTACAGACATTTATGCCACATATTGAGGACTAGAAAACTTTAAGACACCATCCACACTCTCATGGCAAGATTGCTTATTTACAAGATATTTTTTTATTTTATTTTAGTCTACCATATGGAAGCTAACTATGTTTTCCAATTTATATTCGACATCGAGAACAGGGACACCGTCTACTATTTGAAATACTCCTACCGCAAATACTATGTTACCTTGTTAAGGTAATGGAACCTATCTCTGCATGTACCAAAATCCAGCTATGTAAACTTTTACATTGTTACTATGAAAGCTTAAAGCTTGTTCTGTTAAGCAATACACTGTATTGAAACCAGCATTTCCCTCTAACCCAGATGATGAATCACAGGCTTAATAATGAAGTCTTATTATAGCAATTTTGCTAGCCTCAAAGTTTCCTCTCCTAGTACATGCAATAGGGTAAAATGAACTATAATCAACTGAATGATAGAAAATTATCATTTGTATCAAATCACAATTTAATTTGAGATATTAAAATCTCTGCTCATGCACATTGTAATTTAGGGCCTGATCCCACACACATTTACATATTTAACAGACATTGCACTGAAGAGTCTTAGTTTTTCCAGAAAAGTTATTCATGTACATAGATGCTTTACAAGAAAAACTTTTTACTTCTTTATAAGCTATTACTTCATTCTTGTTAATGTTAATGCCTATTAAAGACAAAAAGTAAAACAATGAGGTCTCCAGCTCAGTCTGTTCTCCCTCCAACCTCCTCATCTAGCCCTCCCTCCTCTCAGCCTGCTGCTTCCATTGCCTGGTAACCATTAACAATTTGATATGGCAAGAGTAGTGTCCTCCCGGTAAAACAGAAATTACAACTTATTTATTACAACTGGAGATAATGCAGAATCCAATTCAACTTGCATTTGTAACACACAACAGTATAATTCCTTAGCCACTTAGGAAGTGACTTTGTTATAGAACAGCCAAAGACAACTGCTCTGAATAGTGCTCCTGGAGCTGCACTCCTAAATGTCTCTTATCCCTCCCCTGTCCATTATTCCCCTGTTAACTCCAACCCCGAGTCAGCTGCTGACTGCCTGAGATTCTTTGCCTATCGGGAGGCGGGCAGAGCTCACCTTCTGGGGGTCAGGCCACACCATTTTCAGCTCTTTTGTTTTTTAATCTGCTCTTATCTGGAGCCACAAATAGAACTAGCCAGCCTTGCCAGGCAGATAGGACAAACTGGAGGTACACCCTTGGTTTTCAACAGGCCAGGAATAACAGCTAGCTGCATCTTATCATGGGGGTTTGGGAACACGTCAATCGGTGGAGGTTTTACTTGTCATCTTTGTCAGGAAGCAGTTACTCTGTTCTGAGAAGGATTCCAGAGATGGACGAAGCACCAAACTACAGGGGAAGATGACTGTCTGATCACATAACATGACACATGAGCATGTCCTGAGCTGGCTGATGCAGCACGGAGACTTAAGTCACCCTGTTCTTGCAGCGCAGCAACGACTGCTGACATGCATGCCAAGCAATCTCAGAGTGCCTATGCGTCTCTGGCATAACCTAGGGAAGCAGGATTGCAATCATATCAAATATGCTTAACAGTATGATGTAAACACAAAGTTGAGAGCATGGATGGCAACAAACAAACAAAACAAAAAAAAGGAATCCCATACAGAGCAAAATAAGAACAGCTTCACACTGAAACCCTGCTACTATACAACTAGCACGACAGCTTTATGAGGAAATGCATTTTTTCCACACCTTCACTAGACTATCACACTAAACCTATGGGTAAAAGTTCATACATTTTCACCAGGTATGACAGTCGTCAGACAAGTACGCACTTGTTCAAGTCTTTCACACTGTAGATATACGAGTAAAGTTTTACCTTTATCTCAAAGTAAAACTTCAGTATACAGAAAAGAGAAAGCTGCATCCACAGGTGGCTTGGTTGTCTGATACCTTCTGGTCCCAGTATCAGGAGTTGTTTCCTCTGGCTAACAACACACTGTATAAGCTGAGGGGGTCTAACTCCACCTCCTGTAGAGTCACAGTCATGTCAAATTAAAAACACATTAGAGGAAAACAATGCTTACTTGAACAGCTGTGTTCTGCTTGTATGAACCATACGGTCAGACAACATGCAATGTAAGTAAATAATTATATGGTTTAAACAAAAAGTGCATTCACTTAAATATGAGAGACCAACAATAAACAAGCACTGCAGCTCAGGTATAAGATTCAAAACAGGACTTGGAGCAACCTCCCATACACACCCCTTTCCGTTCTCCCAGTGAAAGACAAATGAACACAAAAAAAGATGACACTTACTTGCTGACAAACCCAACTAATAAGGCACAGACTGAATAGGGAGCAAGAGGAAAGTCTCTACAACTCAGCACCAGTGCTCTCAGGTCAAACTGGGATATGCAGATACTACAAACAGGCAGAAGCCACACTAGCACTCCCTTCTCCTAAGCAATAAGTGAACATGTGCAACCAGTCACCTTCCATAAGCTCAAAGTTTCCTTAACAAGCTAATGATAAAAAATATAGTTTCACTTCCATCAGAGAGAGATATTTCTACAGCCCTCCCTTCTCTGGTGATCTTCATGCAAGCAGTCATGAGACCAATAATATTACAGAATATTAAACTGTCATCAGCTTGGAAATACCTCTACAAACAGAAGCTACAATGAGTTTAGATATTGCCCAAGGGGGGGGGGGGGGGGGAATCCTACTAAACCCAGCCTTGCAACAGAATAGTCAAAGCACAAAAGAAGTCTATGAGTAAGTAACTAAAAAACAAGTGAAAGAAAAAATTAGACAGACAGACAGACAGACAGACAGACACACACACACACACACACCCCCACCCCCACCCCAAATAGCAAGATTAATCTGGTGCATTCAGCAGGAGAACCATTCCAGAGCTCTATCCCATCTGTCCCTTTGCTTTATCAGGAGGTCCTAGGCACGCTGTTCACCACCTGGCCTGAATTACCATTCTCCTTCATAACTCAAAGGGTCTCAGCTGGCCTGCTGCTGGAAATACCCTAATCCAGGGTCTTCTGTAAATTGAGACCACTACTCACTATGGGCAGAAACAGTAAAAGAAACAACTTTTTGCTGTTTTTGAACTGTTTAGGGATTATATAACACCAAGTGCTGCTTGAAATGCAGCAACTGTAATACAGAACGACCGATGCATTACCCTAAGCATTTCAGGAACAGTGCAGATGATAGTGCTCCTCTCTGCCTTCCATGATGGGCTGATATCATTCCATTCACCAGTTTGACACAGATGAAAGACATCAATATCCAGGAGAAAGTTAGGTATTTTTTGAGCTATCTGGCTGTATTTAAATAAAAACCACAGGTAACACAAACACAGAATTTCTTAGATTCTAGCCATTCATTTTTCAGCATCCAAATAACTCAAGGGACTTTCTAAAAAAACCTTTAGTAACATAGGAAAACAAATATTTCTAATTCCTGCTATATCCCATCTATTTAGGAAGCAGAAGGACAGAGTTACAGCAATTCATACTACTGTACTATTCCACCCACATCTGAAACATGAAAAATATAACTGAAGCTCAGGGACTGGGCTTGAGGCACTTTTCAAAGTCTGCATCTGCAGTATACGTGCTAGATACGGACTTTCAGAAAAGATAACTTAGGTTTAAAGGAAGCAAAAAACTCTGTAGTGTAGGATTCTGCTACTCTGTTTTAGTTTCTCTGATTTACTCCAGCACCTTCCTCCATGTTCACCACCAGCTCCGCCACGTTCACCTCAAGCCTGACGCCATTTTATTGTAGCTATCCTATGCTATGCTAGGACTGAATGCAGCAGGTGCTGGTTGTATAGGAGCAACCTTTCCCTTGTTTCAGATGGGCCTATGTATTTCTCCATATTTCCCCATATCACTTTTCATCCTGCACGTTGCAGTAAGAGAGTTACTTACTTCAGCCAATTCTGTATTGTTGCCCATTAAACAGAAATCATATGAAGGAGTGAGGACTGCCTTCTGCTTCAGAAGACCCATCTTCAAAGGTGAAGATTTCACAAAGAGTAGTTCTACAATTATTTAATGCCTCATTAAACCTCTTTTTTGTGAAAATCCACAGCGAGTCCTTGTTGTGGTCACGGAGATTACGAGGCCCAGGCCAAAAGGAAGGGAGAGGCACAGAAAATGGCGGCCTACAGAGGGGGAGGCCCGGTGAGAGGGGAGGGACTCAGACGGTGGAGGACCGACGAGGGTGTGTGGGGAGGGCAGTGCGGGGAGAGCAGAGCCCAAAAAGAGAAGGAGGCCTGAAAGCACGGGAAGCCAATAAAAAGGTGGGAGGCTCACATAGCGGAGGCTTGTAGAGAGTTGGGGTGCCCCAAAATTGTTGGAAGTCCCCCCAAAAATTGGCAGGCTCAGAAACTCAAAGCCCTCAGAGGCTGAGAACAAGAGAGGCAGTGAAGCCCAGAGTGAGTGGGAGGCTCGCAAGTGGAGCCCCCAGGCAAATGAGGCTCCAAAAAAGAGAGGGCCTCCATAAAAGTGGGAGTCCCAGCCCATGGCGGGGGAGGCCCAGAGGGTCAGGGAGCCCCAGACGCATGGGAGGCGACGTGAGGGGGCGCCGGAAAGGGAGGGAGGCTCACACAGGAGGCCTGAAGCAGTGGGAGGCTCCGAGGATAAGGTCCCACGGAGACCTGGAGAGTCAGGGAGGCCCATAGGGAGCGGGAGGCCCGAAGGAGTGGGATGCCCAGGGAACCCCAGCCCGTGGGAGGGCAGAGCCGGCGAGAGGGGGAGGCCCACGCAGAGGAAGAGGAGGCCCAGCCCCACAGACTGAAGGCCCAGCAAAAGGGAGGCCCCCAGCAAGTGTCTCTGCATTTACATATATACTTGTATACGCAAGTATGTATAGATATGCACACATGTATGGTGTGTGTATAGGTACGCATATTGCTATTTCTTGAACTTAGGCAAAATCCAACCACAAGAACAGCAAGTAAAGAAAATTTTTTTTGGCCACTCATCTTAAAAGCTCCAGCTCAGCTTTTTCCGAGGGTCACGGTGCCAGCACGGCTGCTAGAGATATCCCTTGTCTCCTGCTCCTTTCCCTGTTGTAACCGTGCTCTGCACCACTCTCCCTCTGAAGGCGCCTCTCCTAAAACGTGTGGCTAAGGCTCCCCCGCGTCCCAGCACGTGCCCCTCAGTGACCACCCTCCCTGTTTCTCTTGGATGTCAGTACCCATCAGGGGGTTTTGGTGGGGTTTTTTTGAATTCAGGTACTTACTTTCAGCAATCAGTTCAGTTAAAAGGAGCTTAATTTTCTAATGAAATGCAGCAGCTGCTATTAACAGTTTAAAAAATCCAGATTTATCCAAATCCTTGAAAAAGCACTTAGAACAAAAACTACAAGAAGAATTTTCTGAAGTATTCTTATGCCATATTCCTTTCCACCGCATCACACTATACAACCTAAACATACGCTTGCCCCATATATGGAAATAACAGGAAATACACACAACACAACATTTGAAACCAACTAAACAATTTACACCGGATTTCCGAGTGGCTGCTAGGGCTATACTTTCTCTTCCTATGCTTTGTGACTCTCCATAAAGCACTTCATCTTGGATGTTTAGTGTTGTTCCACTGTTTCCCAAATAAACAGAAAAGAAATTCACCAAAGCAGCCAGAGTCTAATTGCAGCCTAATTAACTATTTGGGAAACATGTGATACTGACTATCTACATAGAACTGTACGAAGGAAAGAAAATTGAAAATAATATTAAAGAGAACTAAGATTTTTTTCATATCTTGAAGGTATAATTATCTATTGTGTAACTTACATCCAGTGAACAGTAGAAAAGAAAAAGAATGAACACATAAGTATTCAGATGAGAATGTGCTATTTTGAGTCTTCTAGTGGTGGCCAATTTATTCTCCCTCCACCAATAAAATGTCTCATATAATCTTTCTTTTCAATTAAATTGTAGATATTTGCATATTGAATTTGTTCTGTGTGGTGCCGATTACCTTGCTGCTTGTACATGTGCAATTCAGCCATTTCACCCCCCATTCTTTACCTTCCCCTCCCATAAATCCTTCAGAGACTGAGCAAGGGGAATATCCTGTAACTGGCCGATCGCAGGAAGCGTGACATCCCATCACTGGTTCAAGGTACATTTGCACAAATTGACCCGTTTCTAACAAACAGATGAATATCAAGGTCTTACCTTTGCAGGTGAAGCATTTGATGTGAAAGTGTCTGGCCTGAACACGGAGTACTTCACCTTTACATGGCTCCCCACATTTATGGCAGTGGATGACCGGCTTTTCAGAGGGGTGGTGAGGCTCCTGAGGATGGGCCACTGTAAAGTAAAAAAATATGATTTAAACCCAGACAAAAAGAATATTTTCTCCTGTACATAAATCTGTGTTCTCAGACACTTTTCATCATGATACAAATGTATCTGTTCACATTTTACACTCATCTAAAAAGTCACCACCATTTTTTTTAAATATAGACTTTTCATAAACCAGTAGTTTAAAGCCATTCACATCAACTACTACCTCTTTCCACTGAGGCTGCCATGGAAAGATGAGGAAAAATTCCCTCTGCAGTTTCAGTGCCACAAAGTGTTTCAGACTGCCTAAGCTTTTCTTTCCAAGAACATGAGTGTGTGTAAACCATTTGATGAGCACACAAGGCAACAAGAACTGGGCTATTTTAATCCAAGAAAGCCAAGCCAAGCAGCAAAAAGAATGAAAGGAAAGCAATTCCAAATCATGTTTTGGGAAACCAGATGAACCAGGTAGTCTGACTTTGCATGCAAATGGCTATATTAAATATAAACAACAAACATCTCCATTTTGCTACAGCACATACCTAACACAGGGAAAGCATATCTGAAGAGAAAAGAAGCCAACGTTATTTGTTTCTACTCCCATTAATTCTAGCAGAAACGACTCTCTGCATGCAAATCAGAGATATTATGAGTAGACAGAAATGACCAAATCATCTGCAATATAGTCAGGGAAACAAAATCCAGTCACTGGTAATTGATCAGCTATTCCACAGCCCTGAGCAGAGCTTGGACAGTAACCAGAAAGGTTTGTGTCAGCTTTAGTGTGTATTTCACTGTCGTAATAAATGTTTTATTGCTCCACATTTGGCTTCCATAAAAAATGTTTAACTTTCTCTTCAGATGTGTCTTGTGGCAGCTTGGGGCCCCAACAGAAATGCACAGGCGTAAACTAGAGCAAGATTGAGTCTCAACTGTACTATTTGAAGTGGAAAGCATTACCTAGAATGTTCCCAAACAAAACTATGTTCCTTCAAATCTCCCTCCCACATCCCATTCTAGCAGTAGAAAGTTGTCCTTGTAATATTGTTCTCAAACCAGTGATGCTCATCAGAACATTTCTGAGAAAACATACCTCTCTACCCACGCCTCCATCTTCCTACGGTTCCTGTCCTGCTTTTCCTGGCCTGCAAAAGGCTGAGTGCTGATACACCTACATCACTCTCACTGACACTGGGAATCATCTTCATTATTTTATCTATCTCAGTGTTTTCTGGAGCTCTCTTTTCCTTTCCTGATCAATTCCTGACATCTCCCCAGCCAGGATTATGCATTTTTTTCAGTTGCTGCTGAAATATATATATATTGCTTATGCAGCAATATAGTAGATACCTTGCTTGTATTTAGTGCACCGGTTTCCTCCCCTTCCTCAATGAATTTCTAGATGAAAAAGCCCCACCACTTCATTAAGTCCTTTTATATTACTCTCCTTTATAAATGCCTTAGTGAAGAATGCTGCTATCATTCTGCATTATATAGAGTAAATACAAGACTAATAATAAAAAAGCCTAATATGTGATTAGGGGAGTAACAGCATCAAGAACAGAAGATAACAAATATTCCAAGCAATAATTTCTGCTCCAAGTCTGGCCAAACTAATAGGGCAGCTGCTACTTCTTTCTCCTCTCCCTCCCCCCTCTCCAGTCTTCAAAGAAAATGGCTGAATTCTTCCACTCAGGCTCAAAGTTTTTAATGCCTCCTCCTCTGGTAGCCTCATTTCAACTATTCCCCATGAGCAGTTATTCAGTCCATACTGGTGAACAGAATGCAGCTGGCAACGCCAACTGGTTTTTCAATTAGCAGCTCCCTTTAAATAAGAGCCCAGTAAATGCCTTGCCTTGAGCGAACCTCATCTAACAGTCTGCAATGCAATACTATTTCTGGAGTGGAAGTTCTTACTCTTCCAAACAAGTCTACTAACTATTAACTTGTAACCAAGGAAACATACAGTTTATGCAATGAGAAAGAAAGAGAGAAGAGACAAACATAGAGACAAGTGCTAGTAAACTAAATTATTATGAGGAAAATTCCCTCTTACATCCAGACAGCCCGAGATGGGCCTGATGCCAACTGAAGAAAAGGTAACAGAATGTTTAAAGTTGCTCAAATGAGGAACCGTATCAAGGATTTGGGCAAATGCTTCCTAGGACTTAAATGCTGCAGTGTGAAATCTGTACCTGCAACATTCTGCTCTCTCAAACTCACACGTGGAGCACACCCTAACGTATTCTGCATGCCAGCATCCAGAGCTTCTGGTATCGATCTGAAAGACAAGTTTTTGCTCTTTACTAGAGAGTAAATAAACGTTTTCAAGACTGGTCCAATGATGGAACTTCTTTCTAGTTCTGCCTTTACAGCCATTTAAATAAATACAAATACTGCTGGTTGCTAATTCCAGACTGATCTCTTAAGTGAAGCTAATTATGGTGCTTGTCTTACTGGCCTCAATTTGGCATTGTAGGTCAAGATTGAGTAATTGACTTTTGCTCTCCTGCAAGGAATTGCTTGCAAGCTTTTTCCTTTGGATATATGCAATACACACAAGGCTTCTCAGTGGCAGAGGTGACCCTTTATAGTCACCAGTGAGGACAGAACAGGGAATTAAAGAAAAAGAAAGAGAAATACCTTTACAAGCAGCTTATTTAAGTGTTTCTGACTGAAGTCCAGCCAGCTTACCAGACATGTAAATTGTGAGCTGCTTTGGGTCTGAAACCCCTGAGCTAGGAGCTAGGCTCATCTCCTTACTGGCAGTTTGCATCTTGACATAGTAAATATTTCGGGCTCTGCCTGCACCAACCCTCCCCACATCAAGCATGCTAGAGGATATATTCTCAGGCACCGTGCACCAGCAGCAATGGTGCAATAAGGCATCTCTGTATCATGACTAAGGCAATAACAGACTCCAGCCAGTATAATTTGTGACAGGGCATTAATTTACGATCTGGATAACCCAGGTTCCAAACCCTGCTCCACAACAGGTATCTGGGCTCTTTGGATAGCACACCCTTAACTCCAAAGGACTAAAGTCAGCCAGTGAAGTTCAGCTAAGTCTCTGAGCCTGTAACCTATCATCTTAAAATTATGTCAATCTTTTAGTTTCTCTGTGTCTTGAATGTCCCTGACTGTAAACCAGGTGTAGCAGCACTGTTAGCCCTACCCTACTGTGAGAATAAATACAGAGGACAAGGCTCCCAGGCACTGGGATGGGAAGAGTCACATAAACACCTAAGACAGTAAGCCAGTCCTGATGGTCACATATGCCACATCTGCCGTATTTCTGGAAGCAGCATTCATTGGAAAGTGCATGAGTGGACAAACACTAACTTGAGGAGCTGTGTTGCCTTTCATGAAGTTTCAAATCCAAATATATTAACACCACGACTATCTTCCAAATTAAAAGAACATAAATTAACAACTTTCTGAGGGAGAGATGCTACCAGAGCAACACTTTCTTGGTTCAGTTCTGGAGCTCACAATTGTCTTCATATCATAAAGTGCATACTCACTGCATGGGTAGTGTAATGCAAACACAAGTCAAGTACTTACCAGTTCCAGTATACTGACATGAACTGAAACTTGCCTACATACAAATCATGTCAGATTAAGTCAAGATGTGATTTTATATCAGTTTAGCCCAACGAGTACAACAAGGTGCATGGACCTTTTTGTGTAAGATTAAACACAATGTATTGGTCTGGCTCGCCTCAGCAAGGTGCAGACGCCTACTAACACAATGGATCTAGTTTCAAACAAATGTCATTCCATCAAAAGCACCTAGGCTACTAAGTGAACTGTTTTTTAAACTGGCTCTAGTTAAACTAGTGCAGTGTCTACACTTGAACAAAGGGATGCTGGAAGCAGGCATACAGATCAAACACGTACAATGACTTCTTTGAATATTTAGTCTTATTTTTATTCCTTCAGCACCTTTCAAGATTAACTACGAAAGCTACAGTACCTGTAGAAGTCTAAGTTGTCACAGTCTTTACAATTTTACAGAGACTAATTACAAGAGATGATCAATAAAACTTTTCCGAAGTTTCAGGTTGCTTTACAACAGTTTTAACTTCCAATGCTGCTGGGCACTGACTGAAGACATTTTTTTTCCTTCATTAATGAACATACATGAGATATGTAAAGGTGAGCCATGTAAAGGTGTATAACATGAGCTATACACAGAACTTTGCAAAACAAGCTAGGTTGAGACTTCTACTCTTGCTTACAAGACCAGCTTAAATGAATAATTAATGAATAATTAATGCTTTCTTAAGCTCATTTGGGTTTCCAATAAGACAAATCAATGTCCCATTAAATATCCAATTTACCCAGAGTAACATGTACGCTGACTGGGACAACTGGGAAGTCTGGATTACATTGTTCAATTCAGGGTGGGGAAAAGAAAAGAAAAAAAATCAATAGCACCTTCTTCTATGAGGAAGACAGTCTGTCATTGGAGTATTGCTTTGTGCTAACATCACCCCACAGACATATCACCATGATTTCTGTCATTCCTTACGTTCCCTTGTGAATCATGCAATGTTGATTTCATTACATTTTGCAACTGCACTATATTGATGTAAATTCAAAGCAACTCTACCAGCTTGAGAGTACTCATTACTGCATTTTATCAAAACGTCTCAAAATAACCTCAGATCTGCAAAGAAAAAGGAACAATTAAAAAGAGATAGAAAAGACCAATGACAATCTGATGTTCATATGAGAAACTTAAGGCACTTTCTGAGCAAAATGAAGGAATTAATTTGCTGTGCAAAATTTAAAACTGTCTTGTCAGTGTTTCTTTATGTAGAGCAGATCATTGTACAAAGGTTTAATAGCAATTACATGTTTCGCTGCATCAGCCAGAAAAAGGACCTCAGTACTCATACCAAACCCTTCTGAAATGGAAAGTACAGCAACTACCTGAAGAGTAACGGTTGTAGAATAAAAGAAAACAAGGAAAATAAATGCTGCAGCCTCCCTTATTGATGATTCTCTCCCTGAACACAGAACTGTTAGGAAACCAAAGACTCAAGCTAAGTGACTCTTAGCTGCAGATTCCTGCTGGCAAGACTCCACGTCTCTGCTGCAAGCTACAGAATGCTTCAGCGTTTTATTGGAAGTCAGAAAGAAGCTTCTGGGAAATGCCTTGCTATGTGTATGCTGCAAAGCAGAGGTCACAGCAAAACAGGCTGGGTTCAGTTCTGCTCTAAACTGAAGGAAAAAGCAGCGTCCTCTAAATTTAAACAGCGGGAGGATATGGGCTATTGTTGTTTTAAAAGTGAATTTTTGTAGTTTTCACATTTGCATGCCTACTTTCACAAATAAACCTGGAGTTATGCTCATTCAACTCTAACCATGTTGTAGCAGGTGTAACTTCAAACTTCATGCTAGGATATACAATTTCTATGACTTCTAGCTCCACAGCCTCTGGGCAATTTTGCATAGCACTGAGAACATGTTGTGCGCACAGCAGCGTAGGTGAGGGGACTCTCAGGATTTCATAGCTGTGTCCTTTATATCTTAAAGAGTGGCCTAATACAGACAGCACGCTCTGAAATGCTAACTTTCAATTGGCTGCTGTGGTTTTTTGGCTGAAAATTGAACTATTAAAAAGGAAAAATAAAGCAAAAATTTAATATCATGAAACAATTGCATGTTTTTTTTTTGCTAGCCTGCTTTAAATTTCCTCACTCCTTTCTGCTTCCAGGAACGAAGGTAAGATGACTGTGCTAGAGATTGCCAAGGGACTAAATGCAACCAAATCTGCCTGCAGGCAGCAGTACTCTCTGCCTTCTCTCTCTGTAATACCTGATATGGCTTTGGAGACCATTTCTTAAATTGATTTACAGGCTTTGAAGTTCAAAACTTGAAGGTTTTAAAATCGCAATTCCCTCATTCTCTGAGGCTGTCAAGCGGCTGTCCTGTAACTCCAGCTGGGCAGCCACTTGCGTGGGACAGGACAGAGGTAGGCAGGCAGGCACTGTGCACAGCAGGACAAGCTGTGAAAAAAGCTGTTCTGGGATGAAAGGTGTGAGAGAGACACCAGAGAACCAAGCTGAAGAACCAGATCTGGCTTATCACTTCTCCCTGCTCTCTTTGTAAAGACAGGAGTAGTCATTTTCTCCCATCTTTTGTGTTTCTCGCAGAGGTGAACGTCTGTAACCTCTGGTTTGTAAAGTCCGTCTGTCTATGGCCCATACGCTCTCTGAGGAATTCTTCTTTCGTAAAAGCCCAGCACAGTGGAGCCTTGAGGAGTTACTGAAACAGCTATTAAAAAAAAAAAAGGGAGGAAAAATGCAGTGTCATTTTATTTATCTACAGACTCAGTTCCTGAATCTTAAATCTATAAGAATCCTATCAGCTAAGGTGACCAAACAGCGACTGAGACTGAAATCAAACCTCCCAGCTGTCAGGGACAGATAAAGATGTTACTGCAGTCACTAGCCACAGGTATCAGACAGGGATCTTCAGGAATTCCAGGATATCCCAGAAGGAGGCACTCCCATAAAGAGATACCAGTGAGCTGCATGCCTGCACACGTATGAAAAAGCCTAAGGCAAAATCCTAGACTGCAGCTTGCTCATACTATTGCCATTCAAATCATATCTGAAGAATAATTTTAAAACTCTCTCTCTTCCTGTAAATTTATCTGTATTACTCCTACAGTGTGCCAATTTGTCTTAAAACTATTTTTGCTGTCTACATATAACCAGCGTAGCTATTTTTAAAAAAGGCAGGGCAAAAATCTTAAACGTGTAGTTATTTGCCATAATTTTTAAATGTTTTATGACATTTTCCATAAAAGTATTGTTATTTTCCCCTTACAATTAGCCTGCTGCTGAAAACAGCAGAAGCAAACAGGACCACAGCAGCAGTCGGAACACTGCAGGACAGCAGCTCCTTTGGCACCGTAAAGGCTGGTGCCCTAATCGTGGTGACACATGGTGCACATACGCCTGTGAGAGCACGCTAGCTGGCCAATGCCTTCATACCGATAGGGCAAGGCACCAGCAGCTCTCCCCCGTGTTAACTCACACTCCTTCTTCTGCGGTGTTGGTGGGATGGAAGTTAAAGCTTAGCGAGTAGGACAGCGCAGGAAAGAAGGCTGGATTGTGTGAGATAGATAGCCATGTAAAGAGGGATAGCATAGCCCATGCCTGTTCTGGTTTAGATCCAGAAAGAAGTACTACTAATCCCCCAGTCCTTTGTCTCTGGTCTTTTTCTCTACTTGTTAAACAAAGAGAAGACCTAAGAAAAACTGACACTTTCCTTATGTATCCTATTCAATTATCACCACAATGTATGCTTCTCAGCCTCAGTTCTTCAGCTAGAATAAACAAAGTACACCAGAGGTATCTATCCTCAAAATAGCATCTCACGGCCAGACGTAGGGCTGACTACAACATAGTAATGAACAGGTTTGGATCAGTTCTCTCCACACATCCCCAAACCCCTTGGCAGGTACTGTAGCAAGTAAAAGATTTTCAGAAAACACTAAGCAGAGGACAAGGCCTAGAAATGGGTTGGATTGCTATCTTGAGAAATAGATTATCTAAAAGGAAAAATAAGCTATAAAGACATTAAGAAGTTTAACTAGTTAAACTAGGATGATAGGTTAGGGTAGTTCATAAGAAAACAATTGAGAAAATGTTGTAAGCAAAGATATCAAGCTTAATTTGCATGAAAATAGAATGCAAATATTTCAATACCAGAAATCAAATTTTAAAAAGAAAAAATGAAACATATTATTTTAAATAAGAAAGCCAGTATTTAAATTCTTTCCTAAATATTTGTAAGCATGCATAACACATGGATAGAGCTGATGCAGCTAACAGAATGAAAAAAAAAATTTAGAGAGACAAGTGTCAGGTAATAACCCAAAATACTAACAACTGTAACTTGAAATCAAAGTGAGAAGAATCCTATCTTATTACAAACAAAAATAAAAAGCTTTGTGCCACACACATACATATGTGTAAAAAGACTAGGAAATAATGAGCTTTAAAATATAGCCAGGGAAAATAACATCACATTTGTTTCAGAGTTTTAGAACACAACTGCAAACATGCTTATTTTCTCTATATTTTGCCTGCTGTTTTCGATCCTTCTCCCATCCCTCTTCTGTTATCTAGAGCTTTGATACCACAATTAATTCCCCACAGAACAGCCTGCAAGATCAGGGCCTAAGGCCTCAGCCCTATGAAGATTTATGCGTATGAATGGTTCAGTATTAAGGGAAATATTTAACACCAGCACCTGCTTGATCTTATCTGAAAAGCAATCACCTTCTACAACATGCAAAAAAAGTCTGTGTGCTAGAATAAATCTGTGATTGTTCTGTGATTAAAATAAATGTGCTTGATGGATCCAGTTTGCCATGCTTTTGATAGTAATTGAGAGATTAAGAAATTTGGTTGCATTTACTTAAGGGTTATACTCTTATCTGGACTCACTGAGGACTACACCACAGATTCTGATATTCTATAGTTTTAGTGTACAGTTTTCACAGTTTCTCAGTGACAAAGCATAGATCTTACTGGTTTTCAGTAGGCACTTATGCCTGACTACCTAGGCACCTTGCGATATTCTTCTCTTGCTTCAAACCCATCAGGAGCCTGAGCACTTTCTCAGTTTGTCAGGTACAAACACACCTTATTGCTAACTCAGCTCTACAATCCAGTTAAACTGTAGCAGTATTATTGATGCTGTTCGCAATACAAAAGCATCAGAGCCTATTTAGAAGAATTTGTCATTCTCTAAAACAGCTGCAGTACTATCCTGCATTTGTTGAGCAACAACAACTCTCCCCATGTCTGTCCACGCGTGTTTGCCTTTGGTCACTTGGTAGGTGAACAAGAGCACATTCTATAGCATCATCTATACTGCAAAACAAAATGATTTGGCAAAATTATTCCATTTATATTTGTTACATGACATATTTTGTATGACAATTACTGTTTAGGAAAAATTATAATCCCTTCAAAGCAGAGTCATGAACAGCTTGTTAATGGAGTATGATCAGGAGTTGTTTTAAGCTCAAACAGGAAAAGCAATAGGCAGTTTTAAAATTATTTTCAGGAATGAAAGGCACTAATCTTGCAATGAAGTATGCAGCAAGCTAAGACGTGCTGTGAAACAGATGATGTTGAAACAAACATTGACTAAGCTAAGCCAATCTTTGAATCAAAAACTGCACTACTCAACACGATTGTTAACAGACGGATTACTGATTAGTGGTTACCAAACCAAAGGGAAGAAGCATAAAGTGAATTTAGTCTGCTGTATTTCTACATTAGTACAGAGAAATTTTTCATGAAACAGATCACGATACAAATTGGGTGATAAAAAGATAGTGAACCCAGACTGTCTTATCTAATGTTCTGAGAACGCCCTTCATGATCCTCATCACACCCACAAAAGTTCTCTGCATTTACTTACATGACTGACTTAATAAGGGACCGTACTTCAAGATATTCCATCCACCCTTCAAAACTCCTTACTGAAGTGTTGGAGGATCATGCTAAGCATATGTTTCTCACACCTAACATCTGCAAGTCTGTAACATGTAGCAACTGTTTATTAGCCTTGTAAGTGGTAAAATAGTTTTGTTTGTGTAATGCCTGCAACACACCCGCCATACACAAGAAGATCCAGTCACTATTTCAAGAGTATTTTGTGGTTGGTTTTTTTTTTTCTAACATAGGACAGGGATAATTAGAAATTCAAGAGCTCCTAAGCGTACTCTGAGTAACCATCTCATACACATCACTTGATGTCCATATCAAAATCTTACACAAAACAATGAATAAACAGAAGTGTCAAATTATTCACTGCAAATCCTCAAGGATCCTCAAGGCTGCATAAAAGCAAGTTGCTGAAGTTAGCAGAAAAAGCAATTGCTTTTTCCAGACAGCATGGAAATTCTGGCTTACTGATGAGTGGTGGTTACCCATAATAGCACTCAAATGTCAAACAGGCCTCTTAGCTACCTTAACAGCAACCCACGTGGGGATTTCTGTCAGCAGCAACAAACTCCAGTTAGAGTTCCCCCATGCTTCCTTTTTTGAGGCTGCTAAAAGTATTCCATATAGTAAAAGGAATTAAATTGCCTTTTGAGGTAAGTCAATATAAAAATGCTAATTTTAAAAACTAATTCTCCCACTGTTTACCCTGAGATTATCTGAGGAGGACCACTGACCTGCTTAAGACAGTGGTCTCCCAGATACCTTTCGGTATCTTCATAATGACCTATTATTGCTGCAGTTTGATGCATGTATGAAAAATAAGGGGAAGCCTGCACAGAAATAGGCCTGTCATAAAGATCTTTCAAAACAGAATCTGTAGAAAAATCTCCCCTCAGTTACCACCAGCAATCTCACCAAGGGTTTTACACAACACCCTTGCAGAGACCTGTCCTCAGCCATCATTTTTAAACCATGAAAGCTCTGTCCCCCACACTCAGAATCTCTCCTTCAATCAAGGATCTTGTAAATGGCCATCATTCAGTACTGCCCTCACGTCTGGTACTTCTAAGGACTCAGCTACACAGCCTCAAACTAAAACTAGGTAGCCACATTCATGAGCATCATAACCCTTCACGTGGCTCCTGACTCCCAGGATAGTTTGCCATGTACAGAGCAGATCAACCAGGCACTTCAGAGGCCCTGCCCTGTGGTTCACTGCCCATGTTGGCACCTAGACCTTACAAACATTTGCAGCATAGAAGTCAATTCCTTGAGGTGTATTATTTCAACAATAAACAATGATGTGCCCCAAAAGTCTATTAACTTTTGACACTATATGGTAAATGGGCTATCATAGAGCAAACACTAATGACCAATATAATACTCCTGAATATAGCCTGTTCCTCTGGCTAGCACTTCAAGTGCTGGGTAGCAAGTAGACACTCTCAAATCCATCAAATCCTGTTTTGAGGGGCCTTTGGAGAAAAAGAAAAATGCACCTGCTTCTTTGAACAAACAAGCCATACATTGACTCTTGTTTGACCCAGCAGTAGTAAAAGAGAGCCCTCACTGTTCCGCAAGGCTGCATTTATATTTGGATCACTTCTTTAATTTGATATCATTTTAAGATCCTGCTTCTGTACCAGATCCTGAACTAATTCAAAGTTCCACAATACTGCCATGTAGATTATACCAACATCTGTGGTATCGAACTGGTGATAACAGCCCTGGGAATTAGGGAGCTATCCCATTGACACTGTTTACAGAACCTTGCCTATTAGGCTCTCATATAGCATAAATGCAACAACATTTCACGTCTGAACAGCTGGCATTACTTGGTTTGACCCTTATTTTAGCACTTGCTCCTTACTTGGCAGCTTTGAGGAGATTCCTCAGCTTTCCTGCTTCTGTTTTCCTGTCTGTATGGAATATAATAACAGATAACATACACGATTGAGCTATACAAGGCATCTATCATTTCTGGGTTTATAGCACTTTATGATAAGTCCATTTAAAAGCCAATATTATTTCTCTCATTGTTGTCTCTTACACAACAATGCAGCTAACATACAACACAAAATGACCGCCATCAATAAAATACACAACTTTTTGCTGCAAAAACATCACAAAGCCTCCAAAAATGGAATCCGACTTTGAGTCAGCACTGAAGCACGCACTTAGCTTTAAATCCCAGTGATTCAATTAGACTCAACAAGATACTCTGCTGAACAGAATAGGCTTAAGACAATGCCTAAGTGTTCTCCTCAGCAAGATCCCTAGTGAGCCTGAAAGCTATCCAGGCTCAACGAAGGCAAGGATTAATCATCCTTTTGGGGATACTGACTGTTCTCTAGGTAGAAAACCAACTTTGTTATAAATAATCCTTTTTAAATTAGTTATGGATTGCCCCCAGAAACAACGCAATCCTGTTCTCTGGCTTCTCCCACCCAAAGGGCACAGCACATTTTGATTAGTGGAACTTCATCTTTTCCCCTGGTATGCATTAATTTTTCCGCAAAAAGAACTGACTGTCCTGCAGTGGCAGGCCAAATTATTGTCCTAACTTGCAAGTTCTTTCCTACCAGGCTTCCTACCTCCCCTCTGGAAAAATACTTCTTTGCCCTACCTTAATGTATTTTAAACATTCAAAATTTCACTATGCCAAGACTCTATCTTTAAAAGCCTTGCCTTTTGAATTCTTGTCCAAGAAAACCAACCATATAATTTGCAGTATTCAACATAACCAGCAGGGCTTTGGTAGCGAGGGCGCTGCAGTAGTGACTTGTGTAGGAGGTGGTTATGGACTGCATTGTGCTGGTCACAGTTGGTTCCAACCAGCTCAGCAATGGACAAAATGGACCCATTGCACATCAAAACAGAACCAGAGGAGCACACGGCACCCCTGCAAAAACATATACATAAAAACAGGCAGTAAATATAGAAAGGACAGACACTCAGCAGGAGACGCAAGGGAGATGCCAGAGCAGCAGAGATTCTGAAAAATGGAGGAGACACAGGAGACAGTGCCAGCGCAGGAGAGACACCAAAGCACGGGTAAGGGAGAAACAAAAACGATGCCAGGGCAGGAGGGCCAGCAGGGCAGGAGAAGTGCTGAGGCAAACTAGCTGCCCCAAGCAGGGACAGAGAGGAGACTCAGGAGGAGGCACAACTCTAAAAGGACTGCGGCCAGCAGAGGAACCCATTGTGAAACAACTGAGTAAGAAAAAAGGAGCAACAAAATGAAAGCAACAACAATGCACTGACCCCAGTCTCCCACGCCACCCTCGCCTCACCAAAGGCACCGAGTATGATGTGCGGCATGGGGACTGCAGACCAGAAAGGGGAAGGAGAAGTGTCCTGAGAGAAGCCAAGGTGTGTTTCGCCAAGTGTGTGCTTGCTTGCTTTTATTTTCAACACCAGAATCAGTAATTAAAAGTTTATTAATTGCCAATAAATTAAATTGATTGAATCTCCCCTACTCAAAACTGTTTTTTTCAGCCCACAACGCTTACTGTTTCAGATGGAGGAACAGCTTAACTGCCTCTACCGCTATCTGAACCCATGAACTCTGTGGTCTCAAATTTAATGACTAAAACCACTAAGCCCTCCCCTCCAGTGAGATCAACAGCAAAAGTTCTCCCATTTCTCAATATAAAATAGCTGCCATGGTATCTTCAGAGAGCTGGCTCCTACATGTAGCTGGGATGCAAGGAATGTATGGAATTTCACTACTGGGAAACACGGGAAGCCATCAGGCATGGCAGGACTGCACACTGCTTGCTCGACTCTTTGGATATGAATATTCATACCCTCATGTGAACTAAGTGCTATTTAAAAAAAATATCCCCAGCAAACATGCAGTGCTTGAGCTGGCATCTCCTTGGTTATTTTTGTGTCTCTCAGCATCAATGTTGCACACCAGAACTGCAATTTGAAACCTAATATTGAAAATAAATTTAGAAAGAGAAAGTACAGAACAAGCAACACCATAAATTTGCCAATAAAAACATAATTCCTTTACAGTTGTTTCATCTTAAAAAAGTAATAAGATATTTATAAGATATTCACATATCACTGGATTTTTTTTGTACAAGTGGAAGTAGTTAAATCCCAAGACTAAGATTTCCTTGTCATAGCTGTGAAACAAAGTAAAAGAAACTCTCTGCTCCAAAGACCTCTCATTCAAATAATCAAGGCAGACAAATGGAATGTTCTTATCCTCATTTTACAGATTAACACAAGGAGAGATCAGATTACTTTCCCAAGGTCACCTTAAGAACTGTTCTACAGTTTAGTACTTTAACTACAAGAGTATTTTTTTTACATCTTCTACTATGCATATTTATAAAATGCCTTTTCTGTGGCTTGTACAAGGTAGCACACTGACTTGATCAAAACAAAACCCCAAATGCCCAGCCCCCAAAGCAAACTGTCAAGCAGAACTAAATTTAAAACTAAGTAAACTGAAGCAAAAAGAAAATAAAACTCCCCAGTCCTCCCGCTGCCAACGTGCGATTGCATAATCTTGTCATGTGCTCCAAAGGCAACAAACCTGGGAGACCTTCCCAGGTCACCTGGGGTTAAAAGTTCCGAAGTCATGAGTTCAGATCAAGACTATGTTTCATTACAACCATGACACCGAGACAGTGCCAGGACCCAAATCCCATTAGTCAACATTTTCTTGATGCACATGGGGAATAAATGTTAAGACTGCAAATACACAGAGCACTGGAGAGACAGTGTTTTGGATAGAGAACACTTTTAAAGTAACACACGGGTAACACTTTGCATGCTCTTCAAGGATAATCCCATCTAAAGCAGTTCCATTTACAACAAAAGAAAAAGTTAGACTAAAAGCTACTTTGGAGACTCACAGCTCTTGGGATATGCGAGTGGAAGAGAAGACAAGCTGGAGCTACTGCAAGCATAAACACAGTCCTCTTGGTCATAACCTTAAGGGGTATCAGTATCATGCTTTAGCAAAAGTATGAAGAAAAAACAACAGAGAACTAAACCTCTCCACAAGACTGAACTGGACCATAGGCCAAATTACACAGCAAATGTTGCTAACATTTTGGTGAACTACATTTTCTGTGTTGCTTACTGGGAAAGCCAGCACCAATTGAATACCCACAGACACAGTTGTAACAACATGTAAACACGATCTAGCTTAATGCAACTTGGTACCCAGTAGGTGCCAGCACCTACCCTTCAACAGAATCAGTATGTGAAGACCAGAAATCATAAAGCCTCTGTACCCGTTTCCTTAATCCAAAAAATCTTCATCCCTTCCTCTTTTCTCCTCGTATCCTTTCAAGCACAGAGAAGTTTGGCATTAATAGATACTAATCCACTTTCATAGGTTTGCCCATGTATGATCTGATCCAAGATCTCATCAGGTACAAAGCCGATTCCTGATATGCTTTCACAGACTAGCAGGTGAATGCTAGGACAGTCTTCTTATCAACTGGTCAAGAAATCAAGAATCAGGGCTAAATCCTCAGCTTATGTGAACTAATGGAAGTAAAAATGAAGCTACAACACTTATATCACCCAGGAACGTGGCTAGCAGGCTCACAATTCATACATCGACCTCAACATAGAAGCACTAAGAATGCACATTATTCAATATGGGTTTTAAATTGCAGAAGAGAATTAATAAGAAGAGATGCATATGCATACGTAAACTTTCTTTCTGTTAAAGGACATAAAGAGGGAAAGTTGCCCTTGGATGCAACACAGTGACAATACTTTAGCTGAGTAAATAGATAATAAGGGCTCATAATTGGAAATAGATAAGTACACAGTCAGAGACATGAAAAAGTGGTATCAGTCAGACATAATTTAGGAAGCGCCATTTGGTGTCAGCAGAAAACACCCTGGCCTCAGGATTTTTTTTTTGTGTATGAACTAACCAGGCAGACACTGAAATCATTCTACAATATGAGCATAATGAAGCATGCTAATTTGCTAAAAACTGTTACTAACCTTTCTGCAATTCAGTGAATTGGAATTGCATTTTTCTAGTTGAAACCAGCCCCTCCAGTGCCTAGTTAACATGTTTATGAAATGACACTGGACTGCATGCATTTTCAGCTTGTTCAAACAGCAATTCCAGCAGTGGCTGGAAGGGAAGGTACCAGCTGTACTATACTGGCCTGCATTTTCCAAGAGTATCACTCTAGAGAATGATATTTGGAGCAGCTTCAAAGTAGCAGTAACTCCTGGCTTTCTGACTAAAGCAGGGGGAAAAAAAAGACAAAAAAAAAGGGGGGGGGAGCAAGGAAGAAACAAAAGAAATAATAATAATAATAATAATGATAATAATAATAATAATAATAATAAAAAACTTTGTTGGAGAAATTATTTGAAAGAAATAAGGTAGAAAGGCAAAATACTAAACAGGTACTACCTTTCTCACTCTGCAGCCATGAGATATGAAATAATTGTATGAAATAACAAAATATGAAATAACAAAATTAAAGATGGTATTTAGTGATTTTAGTCCATTATCTGTGTGAACAGAAAAAAAAATTATATCCAACATGAATACTAATAGCCACTGTAAATAATGCATTAAACTTGGTGGGGAGAGGGAAAGGAAGCAATTTAAACACAAGTCTTTTGCACATTTTCAACCATTCATTGTCAACTTTTCCCCAGTATTCTAGGAGGTTTTCTCCCTAGCATTTTTTATAAAAATGATAGGCTTGTTTTAATTTTCTCACAGGTATATGACACCTTTTGTGGTGTGAGATGCTAAAATTGTATTTACAGTGTACTAAGGTACAGCCCCATGTAACACAGGGAGCTCAACAAACTGAACATCAGCTGCGTGGGGAGCAGAAACGTATCAAAGGATCAAAACTGAATGCACAGCTAAAAAGGCTACACATATTTTATGTACACATCAAGAAAATCAGCAGCCCAGTTTTAAAATGTATTTTAGAAAACAAGCAACAATTATGATAAGCTGAATGATAATACACTTACTTTTCTGGAAAGATGAGTGGCATAGTTGATTCAAATGACTCTGAAACTTGCAGTTTCAAGGATTCGGGGTGAAACTGCCACTTAAATCATCCTGGTATGGCTTACTGATACTGGTAGCAGGTCAACAGTTCACCGTTGGCATTATAAAAATGATACTGTAAATCTGAAGTAATGGATCTCAAATCTGCTAAGTAGCCAATACTATTTATGCTGGGCCACTGTTTTTCATCAACAAAAATTATCAGTAGACTGTATAATGGTTATGACTACAACTCTCTTGATACATCTGACACACTGTGCCAGGCTATCGAGGCATTTGTCCTGCTCTCTTCAATCTAAACATCTATGACGCGAAATTCACTCCATTTATTTCACTTACAGCATCAAAAAAAATCTTAGTGTGGGAGTTCAGAGTTGAAAAGGTGCTTACTCTTGCTCAACATTACTACTTCTTATTTCTGTTTTTTCCCTAGTTTGAATTTATCTGACATTAGCTTTTACAGTATCCTCAAAAGTAAAGAACACAGATCCTTCCCTTCACAAAACAGAGACTAAGTCTGAATCTATCTGTGATAATGTAATGGTCCAAAACCACATCCAATCCACTACTCAAATACAATTCAGAACTTATTTCACATCTTCATAATGCAATAAATGATACAGACTACTATTACTGCAAGGAAAGACCCCGCAACCATTTCTAAATTCTTTGACTAGTAAATGCTTCAGTAGGAAGCTTAAAGTGTTATCTAGAGGTAATTGAAACTGATATCTAATTTACTGCTGCAAAATCCAAACATTATGCAAAATCTCATATAATCCGTTTTTTCATTAAAAGGTAAAATATGACCCTCTCAAGTCCAGACTTGCTGAATATATCAATGTTTATCTTTAAAATTTTAAGCTAACTGCTTCAGTGGTCAAAGCTCTTTGAACTGTAGCAAATACAGGTAAAAAACAGTCAACAGCAAACTTGGGTTAAATGACATAAAAAAAACCAACAAACAAACAAACGTGCAGGAACCCAGCTGTGCAAACACTCTAAATTAGGTGTGTTCCAGATTCTACCCTTATTAAATCAGGTACAAAGATAATCAATGCAATCCACTGCCGGTTTTGGCACATCACTTTTATAGAAAGGAAAACAGCAACTGTCAATCAAAGCATGCTTCATTTTAAATTTGAAGGTTTAAACCTCAGGTGATTATGGCTGGCACATTAGGTCGTTTCAGCTCCAGTCTATCAACAAACATAATTACCTTTTTCTTTCACCATGGCAAACAAATTTTCTTCGTAGTGGAAGCAGCAAGAATTAGCTGAAGTAATTTAAACACAATCTCTTTTCCAGCAGTGTTTGGTTGAGGTGGATTAAAAAAAATAAAAAAGGCAGCTTATTCCAGATAATTATCTTCCTCAGTCAGATTTCCCACAAGATCTGATCAGGTCCGATTGCTTGCCACTGCCTCTTTCCTTCTTGTGCCTCTTCTCTTCTTCCACTGTGGTCTTTTCCTACGGCTAATGGCAGCTCATACCCTGCCTGTGGACTCTGCCCCTTGTGCTGAAACAACCAGCTACAGCTGCTGCTGTGGAACAAATGCCGAATTCCACCGTCCCTCATTTCCAGCCAGTGACACCACCTTGCATTCCTCTGCCCTCGCAGAACCGAGCTGGCAATGTAATTTGCTCCCGAATGACTGGCAAAAGACTGCAAGTGAGAAGATGTGAGAGAGAACAGGAGACCTGTTCAAACGCACACAGAAAGCTAAGGTGGTATTTATGAGTTTCCTATTATTTTATTTACTCAAACTGAGCCAGGATCAAGAAGGAAAACACAAGATGAGCACAGGCAAGTGCCGAGGCAGGCTGCAGCACACTGGCTTTTCCATGGTGAGCACTACTTATCCACTCCTGGTTTTACTTTAAAGCTGCCACCAAATGCCAATTACTAGACCACAAAACATGCTAATAAATATTCTCGCAATGCCTTCTGACCATAGGACAGAAGAGAGTAACATATAATCTGTGCAAGCTGGGAATACCGACTCTATTCACTACCTTGAAATAGCAATAAAAATAATAAAAATGAGAACAGTCTCCACCCAGTGAGCACCTGGGTTTAAAAGCATAGCCAGGGAGTACCACAGACGAAATTTTTGCTGTGAGTCAAGGTAAGCACTGTATCCTGAAATACCAAATAATTGTAAACTACAACTCCTCTTATGTTATTCCTTTTGAGATGATTCATAGCCAGAAGTACTCGTGGAACCGAGCAGAGAGTAGCGTACTGAAACAGCAGCACTCACACATGAATCTCACCCCCCCCAACAAGACCAAGCACCAGTGTTCAATCTGGGCATCAAACTGACCTTCCCAGTTAGGGTTTTCCAGGCACTAAACTCTACATGAGAAAGGGCTAACATCAGTAAACTGATGTTAAAAAACAAGCAAACAAACCCTTCACAATATTGCCAAGTTTCATCATCAAGATTCAGAGTATCACTGTTTTCTATTAAAAGGTACAGGTCCGTCAGGTGAGAAACAAAGCTTTTCTTTTATAAGCATGCTTTTATTCACAGTTATGAAGAAAAACTCGGAAATATGATAAATCAAAGCCCTGAATGCTCACTAAAAACACTTAACATGTATTATTTTTAATACATATATACCGCCAGTATCAAGATTTTGGGGAACCTCTATATAACTACCATGTGCCACTTTTTCCTTATTTATAAATTATTTCATTCCTCACTTTAGCTAGCTACCAGTGACTTCACCAATACAAACCTATATCATCATGCCTTTGCTTGGACAGTAAATTTTAGTATCTGTGGTTTAGAGGTGGAGAAAATGAGAAAAGGAAGTGAATTGACTTGCTAAAGACAGAGGTGACATAAGCAGTAGAGAACTGGGTCAAATATAAAGACATTCCGGGCTAGGTTATGGGCAGATTCATTGGGCTATAGCTTCAACTTGACCACAACTCAGAGCAAAATGTGCTTTAGGTTACATGATGGGGGTGCAATCACATTTACACTGCACCTTAAAGCAAAAGCTATGTTCAGCCCAGAGTTGGAGGAACGCCTGTTTTTTGGAGAGCTGGACTTGAACTGGAGCTCACACCTCCACAAGGGAATTCCTTCTCAGTGCTACTACATGTAGGGAGAGAGAAATTAATGTAAAGAAACAAGCTGTAGGCATCAGCCAGACAGAGCAGCAGATGGCTGATACCTGCTGGAAAAAAATCAGAGCATGCACACAGCTTTGTGGTAAATAAATTCTAAATGTTTTGTATAAATTCCACCCAGAACAACAGAAAGAAATGAAACAAGCCAGTCTGCCTCACCTAAAAGATCTCTCCTATTCAGTGACATTCTTTAATAAATAAATAAATATGAGAGAGAGAGATTCAGGCACATGCATGGAAAAAAATAGTTATTCTATTCTAACAAATCGAGGCTGGCTTTCTATTGTTAGCAGTCTAACGTGTACGAGAAGCACAGCCCAGGCAGTCTGACATTCTTGCTTCTATGAGTCAGTGTGTTACTATTAATAGCATTTGAGGCTCAAGTGGGGAGCCAGGCTGAACCCCACCAACGCTGAGGCATAATCCTTTATGTCACATTTCTGACACATTAGAGATGTCAGGTTGTAACTCAACCTGGCTGTGTTCTTTTTCAAACAGTATTTTGTAAACAGTTAGGGGAGAGCCTCCTGAAAGGGGCACATCTGACCTTCATTCATAAATATTTGATCTGATGTGCAGAGCACAGTCTATGGATACACACGTATGGATGCTGTTAACCCCTTCCTGTGATCCTCAGACACCCCTGAAAGGCTTGCAATGATTATCATTCATTTTTCGGTCCAGCAGCTGCTGACACAGAAGCTGCCTGCCAGTATCTGGACTTTCTGTCCTCTGAGTTCATTACCTCCATTTTTCACATGTGCTAGAGATTAGCACTGCTGTATCTCATCTCACCCGTAGCTGAATAGAAGCCTTTCCTCACATCGTTCAGCCATGGAAAGCCGCAATGTTAGAGTACAGCATGCAAATAAAAATAAATTTGAAAATACAGACTGCAGTAAATTATACTTCAGATTTAGGACTCAAATGTAATTTACCCCCAAGTAAAGAGATACAAAGAGCAGACGTTAGTATTGTAAATAAAATCTTTTTACACCAGGATGGTTTTTAGTTTTAATCTCATTGTTTTAAGCCTGAAGACTAAAATTTACCCTGCTGTACAAATCAGAATCTACTCAGATATCCTAAACTGGAGATGAAAGAGGAATAGATAGCTATTCTAGAAACAAACCCCTGGTACTTACTGTTATTTAGAGGTGCATATTTTTCTGGTGAAAAATATCCTGTGCATTCAGCAAGAGGCATGAGAGCCATACCGAGATCACTCCCCTAAGGGAAAGAGTTAAACCAGTTTGTTTTGCTTTTTATTGTACCTTGATAATGTTGAAAAAGTATATGTAAGATACTAAGCAGTTTAGCCATGATTTAGCATTTGTTATTCTCATTTTAAAAGCTGGCTTTCATATTTTTATCTTGCTCTCATTCTTCACAGATGAGATCATGGCTTAGAAGTATCAGCACATAGTTTTTATACAATTTCTTCAAAACTGACTGATATCTCTTGTTCATCAACCAATGAAGGAAACAGTCTGCTAGAAAACAGAAAGGGAAAGGGGAGAATTTGTTATATTAAATAACACCCAGGAAAATACCCTCTGTTTAAACACAGTTTTGACAAGAAAGCCTGCCACAGGCTTGCGCAGCTTAACCACTGTACAACCTAGGTCAATTAAGAGCCATCACTTCTATAAAGTCTTGATCATGGCATTTTGCAAAATGCTCCCTTCTCCAGGAAGGTAATGCCGCGCTCTCGTGACCTGCTCTAATTGTTATCCTGACTTAACTGTGCCTGCTCGGAGGAAAACCAATAATGTCAACATGGGATTTCTTGCAAAAGACCTGTGACCCAGCAGTGGTCCCAGTGCCCTGACAGGGAAGCCTACAGTTTCCAGTTTTAGCATTCTCAAAAGCTATATGATTAAGTATTTCCTGGCTTCTGTTTCTCCTGAACGGAGCCTGCTCCAGCAACCTATTCCTCTGATGCCTCTCCCTCAGCCACTTGGACACCTGACACATTTTCCATCTTTTGCAAACGGCTCAAGCAGCAGTGCTTCTTAAGGGCTGCAGTATAAGAGAAGGCAGGCAACCGACTCGGGCAAAGTTGATGACATTGGTGGAGTTTTTCAGATTCACCCAGACACGCTGCTGAGCAGAATTCACCCTGTACCTGACAAAACTGTTCCCCATACTCGGTGTGAATAGCTGGGTGTTTGCTCCTGAAGAAAGACCTAAGGTGTTTAGTAAGGCTGCTCTTGCACGTGTTGCTCTTTTGTCTCTCCAGGTTCTTACAATACCCCTCAGTAAACCTACTAGTCTTCCCAAGCCTGCAGGCAAGCTGCAGGGGAAGCTCCTTTATGGCAGTCATCCTACAGCCTTTCCATACCCTCCACAGTTTTTGCCCTTCACCCCATGTCCTCGCCACACTGCCCTGTGTGGAACCAGCAGGACGTTAAGGAGCGACGAAGGCCCCACAGACTGGCCTCACCACCTCAGACCCTCCATGATGCCCTGTCACAAGTTTTAAACAGTCTAGAGGAGCGTACACAGACCCACCAGAGAGGAACATCGTTCCTTCTTAGGACACATTACAGACCTGCAATCCTACATCTTGGGATAATCACATTATCCTTACTGATAAGACTGATCCTTAAGCAATTAATGCCTGATGGCCTGGGTCCTACCCATAACTTTGCCGCTACGCTAGGCTCTTCTTTGTAGCCTATATAATGCTATTTTGAACACAATCAGCCTGTAATATTGGTGTTTACAGTCATGTCTCATCTTTCTTTTAGAGTAAATGAAATTAAAATTTACTAATACATCACCTGATTCAGCAAAATAATAGTGTATTCATTCTGATCTGCCAGGATTTGGGGGTTTAGTCCTTTTTTAACAGAACCATTTAATATTCTTTCAAATTAGACTCCTCGGGAATAAAACATTTCTCAGGTTTTGACCTATTAAGAGGTCTGAATTTCTTAAAATAAAATTTGATTTTCTGAGGTTCTCACAAGCAAGATTTTTTTAATAGGCTGCTATTCTGTATAACAGCCATAGTCTGCAAAATACCGATAAAACAGTAAGAGTAATGTCTAATTTATTGCAAGACAAAATAAGGACACAAGGACACTTGGCTTTGCTCTGAACACTAAGAAGCCTGTAACACACATGCTTATGTAAAAAGCACCTGAATCCTCCAGATCATCTTATCTTTAGAAACAGATGAGAAAAGATGGTTACATTATACTTCTTAGCGGTGGCCCCAAAATATACAACGCTCACTACTGGGTAGTCTTCTGACTGTAGGTATGTACAAACATTTACCTCTGAACACACATTTATATTATTGATATAACAACTGGCTTCCAAACTGCTTATGTTATTGCTAATCCTTAGAAAGGAGACCATGTTTTCTTAACACTTGTGTGAACTTTTACACTATGCACACATACTTGGCACTGAACTGAGATATAGGACAGCAGTACGCTGTAGTGACAGTGGTTTCAACTCAGTATTTTTTTAAAAAAACTACCATATAAAATCATCACTACTCACCTGCTATAAACTCAATTCATCTAGCCAAACCATGATCACAACCAGTACTGTTGCTGATAAAAATATGAGTGTACGGTCAGTTACCATTACTGACAGTAATGACAATTACTGCTAAAACCTGTAAACAACTTGCACGAAGGCAGGAATCCCCAACAGGAAAGCATATTTGCAAGTGTCGTGCTTTACTGTGCAAGCCTAAGGTTAAGGAGATTTGATATTGATAATCCACTTCAGAATTGGATTAACTCTGCGGAGTCACCCCCACAGCCTGTCTTGGGAGGTTTTTTGTCAGTGAAGTCAGCAGGAATGCAGTAAAGACTCACTAGTCTAAAGAGCTTCTCCAGGAGAGGTCTGTGAAACACCAGATCGAAGCAGCTTCCCGCCAATCGGTTAATTTGCAGAGCAAAGAAACAAGTTCTTTGTTTTGCCATCTCGAGAGACGTGACAGAGTATATCACTAAGTATTAACCTTTAGCGTACGCCTCAGCAATACAACATACAGCAAAGCACGCAACAACGCAAGTCTGTGATCCCTGAAGATGAGGCAACCCGTCATGTGAACACTGGGTATATACCACCCTTACATTTGAACTGGACTAATCAATTCTCACTGTGCCAAACGACAAATTCCTTCTCTTCTGATTCCATATTAAACTATAAATAGGACTCTCAAAAAAAGGCACCTAAATCTGTCCTGCAAATGTATCTCACTCCCAACAGCTATTTCCCAGTCCAGTGTCCTATCAAATAAACCTCAAAGGTTGAGGACCTCAAAGAAAAGATAAAAACATGCTTTCCAAGTACATATGACTTGGCTACATAGTGTAATATTAATATATTCAAACAAGCTTTTACAACAAACACAATTTTTATCACCTCACCCCAGCTTCAGGAACTTTTCTATTAGTGGCTCTTCGATTTTACCTGCTAGCTAGGGAGGTCACTTGCTTCAGTATGTTAAAACTTGTCTATTTGAAGCTTTCTTTTAAATTATTTGTTGCTGTTTCAATAGTAGGACCATCATAAAAATATTAAGCAGACACACAACACATTGTTATTCAAAACAGAGTAGGCATAAACTGATTCCAACATGTGCACCGACTGGAATTTTTAAAAGATAACTACGAAAGCTATTTTGCTGCTGCTGCTCCGTAAGACGGTTTGCTCACAGTTAGTTTAAACCAAACCGGATGGCTTATTGCCTCTGCTCCAAAGGGAAGAGTCATGTATTTTAAAGGAGAGTTTGCCAACTTAAAAAATAAACAAACAGTATTGAATCTTCCAAGTACTGATGTATACTGATAAGCTAATTGAGTTTATACTTTTGCATTTTACAGTTTAATGCTTCTATGTTTTACATTGAAAACTGCACAGAACTCCACCGTCCAATTCATGTGGTAACAAACAGTGACAAACATTCCCTGGTGCCATAATGTTTCTGCCTCCCACCATAAAGACCCACTCTTTAAAGGAAAATAACCGAAAACTGAAAAATCAAAAGCAGGATAATGCAAAAACTATAAACACAACCTCCCGTTCTAACATTGGCTTCCTTCCCTCGCAGCTGCACCTTGTCTGCATCACCTGAGTGAAGAACATTCCTGCTTCCCTTTCTTCCCTTCTCCTCCCATTAACTATTTGCCCTTTTACAGAAAAAAATCCCACAGAGGTCTACCAAACATCTATCATTCTCTCAAACTAAAAGCCACTTTTAAGCTCCCTGTATACAAAAGTCTACTTAGCAATATCCCCATCTCTCAGGCATAAAGGAGGAGAAGGAGCCAACAGCCATTCGTATTCATCCTCTCCTCAACCAGTACATGGGGGATGTATGGGAGTGGATGAAGCAAGGGAAAAGGCCATGTACCAAGCTTCTCCCTCCTCTTCTATTCCCTCCGTGCCCCAAGTCAAAGTTGGAGTGAGGACAGCCGTTTCCTATGCCCTTCTCCCTGCTCTGAAGTTTTCCCACTATTTCACCGTTTGGATAAGCAGAGCAGGCCCAAGGAACGGCTTTCAGAGGAGAAGAAAGAGCAATTTCTACTTGTCTTTTCCCCAGCCCAGTGCCACCAGCATTTTACCCACTGGCAGAAAGGCTACAACTTCTTCAGCTTGATACCAGCTTCCATTTCAGATTTACGTGTATCTTACCCGCCTGCAAGAGGCTGTGGCGGGGAAGAGGGGCCGCTCTCCTGCCCCGTGAAGCAGCGGAGGGCAAGCCAGACCCGCTGTCCTGCTTCGGCCCTGCCCAGGAAGGGGACTGCATTTCTCTCTCGGTTGTTTGATTAAAACACCAAGGTTATACAGCTGCAAATGACGGACACAGGAGAGGAAGTTTCAATCAGATACAGAACAAAAGCAGGACTCTGTAAACAACAGCGGGGGATGTGTAGGCACCAGACGCTCTTTCCAGTCAGAGCTGCCTGCACCCGTCAGTATTACGGAGCTACAGGCAAGGGAGATCTTCGCTTCAATTCCCTTTAACAATCTTCCCGCTACTGCTATTGCCTATGTATATAGCCACAGAGGAAACCACAAAATTTTCATTATTTCTTTCTACTTAAAGCTGATTTAGCTCATAGAATCATAGAATCATAGAGTTGTTAAGGTTGGAAAAGACCCTTAAGATCATCAGGTCCAACCGTTAACCTACCACCGCCAAGTCCACCACTAAACCATGTCCTCAAGCACCACATATACGTGTCTTTTAAATACCTCCAGGGATGGAGACTCAACCACTTCCCTGGGCAGCCTGTGCCAGTGCCTCACTACTCTTTCAGTGAAGAAGTTTTTCCTAATATCTAACCTAAACTTTCCCTGGCCATCTTTCTTGCTAGCACCTAGTAACAGCAGGAACTGCAACTTTGTTCTTGTTTATTGGATAACAGATAACAAAGAATTTAGGCGGAGAGGGAGCAGTGAGCCCCACAGAGGTTAACTCAGTTGCTCTAAACCATGCTACGTTAATGCAGATTAACGCTAAACCACTGATGTACTACTAAGCAAATTAGCTTGGATTGACCTCTAACACTAGCAACAACTTGTCCCACAGCAAATGGAACTCTGAAACAGGAAGCCAAGGGTTAAGAAGACATCAAATGTTCAAACAGTTTAAGTAAAAATGGGGCAGTGATTAAACTGAAGTAGAGATACTGCAAACGGGTAGAGGATGAAGAACTGGTCCTAACTGATTACTTTTTATTTTTAAATTTAATTTAAAAAAGCTCCAAAAAATCAAGCTAACTGTGCATATTTACAGAAGCAAAGATTATTAGGGCCTAACACAGACAAGGAGTTTCAGCTACACTTCTTACTCAAACACAAAACCACTACTCTGTTTTTCACAAGCATATGTGTCTGTGCTTCTCAGGGCAATGCAGAATCCATCTCCATTTGACAACCCCTTAGTCATATGAAGATTGACTAAATCCCTCACTTATCTCCACTCTTCTAGATTGAGCAAACCTAATTCTATTAATCTTTTCTCATAAGTCTTTTTTCCTAATACTATTCTCACTGCCTTCTATTAGTTTCCCTCCAATCTATCTTTCGCAAAATGCAATGTCCAAACCTAGAGACAGTATGCAGCAGAGTCCTCTTCAGTAACAGAAACAGAGAAAAATTATCTACCTTGCTGTACATGTCTCCTGCTAACACATCCCAGAAAAAGCATGGCTTTTTTTGCAGCAGTATTATACAGTTGATCTATATTTACCTTGTGGGAAGTATTATCCTCCATCTACTTTTCTGGAGTAGTGTTAGTTATTTTCCATTTCTTATGTATGCAAGTCCAACAGTTTACATTTTTAGTCACTGAAATTCAGCTGCATGATTTTAAACCATCTACCTGACTTATCAGGACTATTCAGAATTCAGACATTGTACTGCAGAAGAATGACATAATGCTCCTAAACCTGGATTACCACAAACTTTAAAAGCATGCTCCCTATTCAATCATATAAGTCAGCATTATAAAAAAAAAATAAAATTATAGGGACTGAGGCCAGGAGAGATTGCTCATTTGAAGGCATCCATTTGAAAAGCTATTCGAAAAGAAGAACCACCTTATCTGAAGTACACGAGTAGTCTGTTCAGCACCTCTCAGCATCTAAAGAGCACCAGGCTACTACAATGCCAACAGAACCGGCATTTTTTCCTCTCATATCACCACTTGCCACATTCAAGATTGCTTAGCTTTGGACACCTGACAAGTTCACACAGCACCATTAAAATCCTACGGCTGTAGGTCACATCAAGTACACATTCTGTGGGGAGCTACTACGAACACCATTAGCAGGTAAGACCAAAGATTAAGATAGGAATTCTTTTTTTCCATCTGTGCATTCCTTCTTTCTGTCCAGGTAACAACAGGGATGGGTGTTAAAGAAACTGCAGTCTTCAGGGTGGTTTTGGGTACTCCTTGGTACTAAGAATGGAAAATGGTAATGGGGCACAAAACAGTGCCTGTTCGTTTCCCTAGCTGGGGGCTCTAGCTTTCTTGCCATAATGCAGCAAGAAAACCCTACTGATGCAAGCAAGCTGACATGTGGGAACTTAGATGTAAAACAGTGGGCAAAGCTTCAAGTGTTTATGCTGCAGCTAGTATTTTATAATTGGACCTTTTATTTCAAAACTGTAAAGCCCATTCCTCTCAAAAACACCCTGCCTCTGTGCCTTCCCTCACATCACCATGCTGATCTCTTGGACCCCCCCCTCCCTGTAAACATACACAGAGAAGAATCAGACCTTCTTTTCTCCAGGCCCCCATTTCTCATAGAATAGAATAGCATAGCATAGAACAGAATAGAATAGAATACAATATTTCAGTTGGAAGGGATGTACAATGATCATCTAGTCCAACTGCCGGACCAATTCAGAGCTGACCAAGTTAAAGCCTGTTAAGGGCATTGTCCAAATGCCTCTTAAACAGTGACAGGCTTGGGGCATTGACCACCCCTCTAGGAAGCCTGTTCCAGTGTTTGACCACCCTCTCGATAAAGAAATGCTTCCTAATGTCCAGTCTAAACCTCTCCTGGTGCAGCTTTGAACCATTCCCACGTGTTCTACCACTGGATACCAGGGAGAAGAGATCGGCACCCCCCTCTCCACTTCCCCGCCTCAGGAACCTGTAGAGAGCAATAGAATCATAGAACTGTTTAGGTTGGAAAAGACCCTTAAGATCATAGAGTCCAACCATTAACCCAGCACTGCCAAGGCCACCACTAAACCATGTCCCTAAGCACCATGTCTACACATCTTTTAAATACCTCCAGGGATGGGGACTCAACCACTTTCCTGGGCAGCCTGTTCCAGTGGCTGACAACCCTTACAGTGAAGAAATTTTTCTTAATATCCCACCTAAACCTCCCCTGGCGCAGCTTGAGGCCATTTCCTCTTGTCCTATCACTTGTTACTTGGGAAAAGAGACCAACACCCACCTCACTACAGCCTCCTTTCAGGTAGTTGTAGAGAGCAATAAGGTCTTCCCTCAGCTTCCTCTTCTTCAAACTAAGCAATCCCAGTTCCCTCAGCTGCTCCTCACAGGATTTGTTCTCTAGACCCTTCACCAGCTTCGTTGCCCTTCTCTGGACACGCTCCAGCACCTCAATGTCCTTCTTGTAGTGAGGGACCCAAAACTGAGCACAGGATTCGACGTGGAGCCTCACCAGTGCCGAGTACAGGGGGACGATCCCTTCCCTAGTCCTGCTGGCCACACTATTCCTGATATAAACCAGGATGCTGTTGGCCTTCTTGGCCACCTGAGCACGCTGCTGGTTCATGTTCAGCTGGCTGTTGACCAACACCCCCAGGTCCTTTTCTGCCGGGCAGCTCTCCAGCCACTCCTCCCCAAGCCTGTAGCATTGCATGGGGTTGTTGTGACCCAAGTGCAGGCCCTGGCACTGAGCCTTGTTGAACCTCATACAGTTGGCCTCGGCCCATCGATCCAGCCTGTCCAGATCCCTCTGTAGGGCCTTCCTACCCTCCAGCAGATCAACACTCCCACCCAACTTGGTGTCATCTGCAAACTTACTGAGGGTGCACTTGATCCCCTCATCCAGATCGTTGATAAAGATATGAAACAGAACTGGCCCCAGTACTGAGCCCTGGGGAACACCGCTTGTCACTGGCTGCCAACTGGATTTAACTCCATTTACCACATCAGTTTGGGCCTAGCCATCCAGCCAGTTTTTAACGCAGCAAAGAGTAAATAGGGTCTCAGTGCTTCATAATTTTTCCTGCACCAGTCCCATCTGCTCCCTGGCTCACCACTGAGCTGTTTTCATGCTCTCTGCATTCCCCCCATGCCTTTCTCATCCTCTCACGTTCCTTCTGTCTTCCTTTACATCCAACTGACCCAACACAAGCATCCATTCTCACAAGTGCTGCTTTAAATTAAGACTGTTACATAAACAGTTACTAAACGGGAGGTCAGTTAGATAATACGGTATGTATCTCCTTTCCCTCAGGTGTATACCACTGTCACATCCAAAGAGTAATCAGTTTGGAAGGGTGCATAAGGTATCATTTGTACAAGCGACAGATGACAGTATCTCATACAAGAAGCAACATCACACAGTTCCAAGCCAATTTTCTCTTTAAAATTCCACTGCTCTTTTGCAACAACTTTCAACTTTTGCTAGTCCTGAATATCAGTCATTTTTCCACAGAACCCTTTGTATCAGAGTCTGGCCTCCAGAGAATCAAAGCCACGTGCTGAACCAGGCCTTCTAGGCTAAGACAGATTTTGTTGCAGCAAACCACGCGGCCGGCAATCCCTCTTGTGGGAAGCAGCCCCCTACCACCTCCCCTAGAAACACGAGGGAAGGTGGCTCATCAGTCTTTCACCAAATGAACTCAAGGGAAATGCAGAATCAGGGTCCTTTCAGTGATTCAAAGCTTCTTTTGATCTCCTTTTTTTTTTAAGTTTTCTTCAAATTTTAGAATACTTTTAACTGTCAGTCTCATGTCAACATTTAACCTGATGAGACAAGTTTAACCACCAACATCCCCCTCATGAAGGGGATGGAATTTCATGATACAAGTGCTAAGTAAAAGCAAGTCACGGGTTAAATCGGTGAGACTCAAAAGACTCACCTCCTGACTGCTAAATAGCTCTGCACTGGTTGATAATTCCTGACCTTCCAAAAATCTAAAATACGGGCCTTTCCTGATGGTTATGATTCCACTTATGAGCAGCAAGGAAAATATTTAGTGAGTCTCCAAATGCCTTGAACGGGGTATTTTCTAATCTCTGTTTGTAAAGCCAAATACAGACAGCAAACTGTCTTTCAGCAGGGTAAATAAGCTTCTAAATCTTGTAGTACTTGAGGCACCATAATCCCCAAGCAGGCGCATGGCATTAAGAGACAGACTCATGCATTTTGCATCTTAAAGTCACATACAACTTTTACAACCAGGCCGTTTTCAATAACCATTCCACTATTTTTGTACTAAGTAGGTGAGATTCTGATTCCAATTGTTGTAAGTCAAGTAAAGCTGAGACACCAGACACGCTGCAACCTTTCAGCTAGCATTATTCATGGCACTGGAAAGCAGGACCACAGTACCCATCCTATTGAACAGTAGCACCCAAATTATAGCATGAAAGGAAAAAAAGCCCCAGTGGTTATTTGCATTATCTATTGCAGCATAATGCTAATCAGAACCCGTCCCACTATCTTTGTGATTGCTTACAAATGAGTGAAGAACTGCAAAACTGCAGATTTCTAGATTGATTAAAGCCCCACACAAATCAGAAGAAAATTGCACCTGTGCAAAAAGGCGGCTCCCAGCCTGCTACAATGGCAAAGAATTTCTTTGGAGTCCTGCATGGATTGATCATATAGCTGGTCACTGTTCATTCAATTAATATTCTATCCTAAATTGTGATTTATAAAAATGCCTAAATTGTCTGTAGAAGTTTTCTCCAGAATACCACTGTGAAGCACTGGGGGGGCTGGCAAGGCAGAACAATAGTTGCTTTTTCTGGTTCACAGCCATATTATATATTTGCCTCATGTTTTAGCAACACCTTAATTAAAATTTTAGTTTTAAAATAATTTATTACTCAGAAGCAGTAACCACCCAAAACAGCATATGGGTTTTGGCCAATGTGAAGTTCATGGGGTACAGAGCTGACTAGCAAAAAGCTATTTGCATAGAAGAAAAAGTATTATCTGGCACTGACAAAACAACAAACTTGAAAGCAGATCTTTGAAAAATACTTGCCCACCATATACAATCACTTAGTATTAACATTTTGAGGAGCTGAGCAGAGTGACAAGTATGTTGCAGTTTTCCTGATCTGCTAAGTACAGGCAAAATTCCAGCACATCAGCTGTTTGGGTTATCAAAACTGAGGTCCATAAAGCAAGCTCTAGAAGAGAATATCTTTGAAATTTATCTGAAAGCTTCAGATTAACATTTATAGCCAATTTCATAGATTGGAGTTTCCAGAAAACTTTTTTAATTTTTAACAGATTGTAACAAATCAGTTAAGCTGATGAATTCCAGATATAAGTCCTCCCACCACCGATAGCTCTATGAAGGAATAAACTAGTGTTCAATATTAATTAAAAACACAAACCAAATTTTAGGAACTACTGGGAGGAACAAAGAGCATTGTTATGACTCTATACATATGCCCAAGTTATGCTACATGTTGAATACAATTCTGTTCCCCAATTTTTCAAGGGTTATAGTAGGATTAGGAAAATAAAGGTAAAAAGAATAATCAAAGGCATGGACTGGCTCCTGCACAAAGAGCATCTAAATAAATTATGACTGCTTAGCTTGGAAAAGAAGGTACCTGGATAAAAGATACAACAGAAGTCTAATAAACTCATAAGTGACAAGAAGAAAGTGAACACAGAAAGACTTTTAATCACCTCTTCCAATTCAAAAATGAGGCAGCTTCAAATGAAACTACTTGGCAATAGGTTTAAAACAAACAAAAGGGAATACAGTTTCATAAAACCCATAGGAAAGCTTTGGAACACACCACCACAGGATGTTGTGCTTTCAGAAGGTATTTTTCTAGCTTGAGTACTTCTGCAGATTAAGGCCCCCTTTGTCCCAGGACAGCCACATAGAGAGAGCTGTACCTATATCCATCAACTACTTTTGACTATTCAGGTTCTAATTTGGCTTTTATTCTTCTTTCCCTCCTCTCTCTGTCAGTGATAAAATATGTCTCCACACCTGAGCACACTTGCTGTCATAAAGCATCTTGCTGCTACACAAAAACTAAGCTAACTGTAAAGCAACTTAGCCTATTCACCAACCCAAAATCAAGATCCAATGCCAGTCCTCACTTACCCAGATCCTTAGGAATGTCAAATAACCGCTCACATAAGTAGTAGTCATCCGAATTCAAGTAGGGCAGTTGCTTCAGCAAGCTCTGCTTAGGAATGAGATACAAGACCTCTGCAATATCCCCATCCTCAATAATTGACACCCTTTTGACTGAATTTCGGTATTTCACCTTTTCCAGCACCAGTTCTTCAGTTTTACTTGATCCACACAGCTTCCCAAAGCTGTTTAAGATGGTGAAAGACTGCATTTCTATTGGGAAGCAGCTAGGGAAAGCAACCTGTAGTGCACGTAGTCAGTCTACTACTCACGGCACGCTGCCCTTACCAATCCTTCTCTTTTTCTCTTATCCAGCAAAGCAGATTAAGGAAGATATATTTTTAGTGATTATCTTCAAGAGATTATGACAGTATGCTTGATCATGTGACTGCCATCTAAAACTATTGTAATCAGTTGCAACTCATCCCTGGGAATGCAAAAATCAGAAGCCAAACCATAAAGAGTATCTGAAAATCAGATTAATATTCAGGACAAGAGAAAGAACGTAACTGAGGTATATAAGAGGATTAGTTTAAAATGAAAAAACCTTGCTGTATCAAAAATCTTATTATGGAAGAATCATTATCATAAGCTACAAATGCACAGATGTGCATTTCATCTACCGTGCCCCTGTTCCATGCCAGGTCTGTACGTGTGCTACGGAGAAAAGGTTATAGTAAAGGTAGAGCATGTTGGTCCTCCTTTTTGAGGAATGTACAAAGGCTGACTAGCACTACTTCATAAGCAGATTTCTTTGGAGAAATCCTTTCTGCAGCTTTCACTGCCTATTCCAAACAAAAGCACTTAAGCTTTCCCCTAACTATTAAGGATTAGTTCGCTTGTGCTCTTCCTCTCCACTTTCCTGTGTAGCTGACAAGAGAAGCTTTACAGATACTGTGCCAACCCTTCCTGCTTCACTTACAATAAGTATTTACATTAATCCAATTCCAGTGACTTGCTAATCTGATCATCTAATGAATATTTCTCCCTGGGTAAGGGCAGAGTTAATCATCAATGGGGCACTGGAAAGTCACGGGAAATTCCAAAGTGAGAGATAAAAAAAAAAAAAACAACCTAACCCAACATTTATCACCTGCAAGAGAAAGTTACAGGTAGACCCCAGACCAGGACCTGCTCAGAGACAACTTCAGATCCTTTACTCAGCCAGACTCCCAGAGACAACTGCGCAGGCAGTGTTTGGCCCAGGTTTTCAGTTCCCCTTAACATACAGAAGTTAGCTAGAGCTGCAAAATGACCTGGTGTAATAATTGCACTGCTTCCAGTAAGGCTTTTGCTAAATTAGGAGGTGCAAAAAAACACCAGTAGGCTTACTGAGCACAGTGAGAAACTGTCATTTAATTCTTCCCTCAAAACCCAGAGTTCAAGTACCATCTACAGATGGGGACAGGCTTTGAAGAGAAGACTGCTTTATTTACTATTTTAAAGAGAAAATATCATTTCGCTAATCCAGACTTTCATCATCTATTCTTACACACCTCCTGTGAGGTCAATTGCTTTTTATTTTTCAAGTAGTATGACTTCTATGTTACCTTGAAAACAAGCCTGAAATCATAGTTCCCCTTAAACAGCCATTCTCCTGGGTTTTATAATCAATCACAGACACAGTGGGGAAAAGCCAGAATAAATCTGCACCACTCTACTGTTTTTAATGGGGTGATGCTAATGTATATTTGAGGAAGAGCTGGCTCAATAAATAGAGCAATTTGAGTTCTGCCTTAGAGTATCTTCTATCAGATCAGAGATCTCAGCAAATGCTGTGTTTTAAGTATTCCCCCTAGGAAATGAAGCTTTGCAGTCATTTTTCAATCTCTCCCAGATTTCACAACCTACTGACCTGCACACCACAGCCACTCAGTGGAAAAGACGTATCTTCTGAAACTCCAAAAGCTCCTACCACTTCAGCTGAAGGTGGATCACCACTCTGTGCTTAAAGCAGAGGGATGACTCATAGGAGACGGCTGGATGCACTCTAACACAAGTATCTCTCAGCTTAGTATAAGAGTATCATTTGTTGCTGGATAATCGGTGAAGGATGTTGACATCTGACAACAGCAGTGGCGGTTCTCCAGCCTCACCAGCCCGTCAAGGTGGACTTTGCCCTTTGAGGTAGGTGAGGCAAAAGCACACATTGCCCTGGCATTAACTCTGCTGCAGAAGTTAATCCTCAGAAAGCAGGAAGGTGAGCTCTGCAGTAACTTTTCAAACTGTGGCAACGTCTGCTACAGCTTGGCTGCCTAAATCCTGGAAGAAAAGCTTGTCCTTCATTGGAGTTTGAATGCACTGGTTTAAGACTGACTCCCAGTTTTCTGTTGTAGCCGTGTGATTCCAGCCTTCCACCTATACTCACCCAGACAGTCGTTACATCAGCTATCGTGCGATAAGTACTAAACTAGTATGATCTGCTGTGTAGCAGTAGTCAGAAGAAACTGCAGTCTTCTCCCACAAAATCAAACACTATATAAGCTGTATAAAGCCTCTATCGATTCCTTTTACTCGCAGTTTGCCCAGAAGAGTTGCAACTAAGTGACAGAGGTGCAGCAGCAGAGCAAAGGCCCAAGAGGCTGAACCCACCTTTGCCCATGCAGGGCTCTGTTCCTGCTCTTGGCAGGCATGACTTCTGCGGGTAGAGCAACGCCAGCATTAGCTTGGGAGGCAGCAGAGATCGGTGCCCTTTTTCCACAGTATCTCCACTACAGGAGCAGTCAGCCTGTGACCGCGGCAGAAGGGTCCAATGTTATTTCAATTAGTGAAGTGCAATCCAGTCTCCTTCTGCCACCAAGGCACATGGGATTGGTGGGGGACCATGGGAACAGCTCAGTTTAGATGAGCATTTTGTGGCCCTAACATGACACTGTAGAAGCATCCTGCTTAATTAAAAATAAGGTCCTCCTTCCTCTGAGACTACTCTAATGATGCCCCTTTCCAGCCCTAGCTATTGCTGTCATTGTCTGATAACCACAATCTCAAAGACCACATACTAACTGCTGCTTATAACACAAAGCACTATGATTTTTTGTTAGTGTTTTTTAAGTACAGGGTATGTCTTTAAGAGCCTCCATCCTGTTAATATGTAATGTAAGAGGACAAGAAGTAGAAGTGAGCAAAACAAGGCCAGGAAGCATCAAGGGCTGTCTGGAGCAGCTGGCTCTGAGGGTCAGATCCTTGTGTCCAAGATAAAGGAGGAGGCCTGAGACAGCCTTCTACAGCACACAGTTACCCAGCATTGGGATTTAGCCTTAGCCAGAATCAAAAAGACAGTGGCGATCTCCTACCACTTAAGTCACGCACTCGATTAAGTGGAAAAGACTGATTTCTATTATTCTTGCTGAAGAGAAAAGAAAAAGGCAGAAAACACAAGGGCACAACCCTGTTTCTTGAAACCTTGTTTCTTGAAACACATTCTCAGGAATCCAGGGCACCCAACCCAGAAGCAGTGTTGAGGAAATTTCCTCAGTATCTGCCAAGTAGCAAAATATTTTTAAATCACTGCCAATTCAAAGCTGTGCCTAATCCGAGTATTCAGTGCTGGGGGCTCGAGCCTTCACACAGCACAGTTTGAGGTATGGGCGCTTTCCAGACTGACAGTTTTCACAAGAGACTGGATATGAGACAGGAATTAGGCAAACTAGCTACTTTAAATATTTTATCTCATTACCAACTTTATAAATATTTTATTTATAAATATTTTCAGCCATCTCAAGACCATTTCCTATTCAATCCCCTCTGAATTCACCAAACCAATTGGCTGCCCAGATGATAAAAACACATATATGTTTCATATACAATCAGGAACAGAGGCTTCTGTCCTAATGCTACTAGAGCAGAAGTAACAAAAAAATTTGACTGCAATCCACAAATAAATTGCACAACAGAATAGCAAGCACTGAATAATAGCAAAAATTAGACACTAAGGGCTAAAATCATAGCAGAAGAAACATCCCTCCATCCTCCCGAGCAACACTGAGGATTTAAACTGGCCCTTCAGCTAAATAAAAGGCAGAAATGTGTAGTGCACTAATGCTGTCTTTAATTGCTTCTGCCATTAGAATTAAACTTCTACAAATGCATTTCAGTGTGACTTTATTCTTGTATTGAAAGCAACAAAAACCCCAACCAAAAAAACAAGAAATTGAAGTCAGTCATATTAGTTCAGCTAAACCTAGCTGCAAAGAAAAATCAAAATAAAACCACAGAAAACAAGGTGAAACAAAATGAAATTTTCCTTTTCCCTCATACCACTTCAGCGGGTAACACATTTATTGCACAGGTAGATAGCCCCACATAACGTTTCATGCATCTGTCCAAGGCAACAGGATTATTTTATTCTCCCATGTAAGAATTCTCAAAGGTATTGAGAGTATGGAGGAAAAAAAAAAGGCCTTCACATAAATGAAAAATGAGTAAGCACTATGTCTATTTATACCAAGAAATATAGTTACCCAAGCAATAAAATAACTGAGACAGCAAGAGGGAGCAAAAAAATCCTTCTAACATTCAACTTCACACACACAAAAAAAGAAACAAAATCTTTCTACTTGTGGTAAAATTACTCCATACGTGCAGCTTTTTCACTTTTGACATACACAATTTCCTTACTCAAGACTGCAGGCTGACGTACAAAACAAACGGCTATTTACTGTAAACGTGAGGAAACACTTCATCTACATACCAGAGACCAAAAAAATCCACATGCATGTCTTTAATTTCTTTACCTAGATGTCCGAAACAGGCAGTCATCTTCTGGGCATACTGACACAAGCCATTCTCGCTGTAGGGTTCCTCACCAAGGATCTGTTCACTCATTGCTTCAGAAGGAGCTGCCTTTCTCTGCAAAGTCAACCAACTACTGCTTGCTTGAGACTGATAAGACAACCGAGCTTCCTCTTCCAATTTATCTCCATTAATAATTCAGGTACTACATAAAATTTGCTGAGCTTTAAAAACCGGTAGTGCAAAGCTACTCTGTGGCTTTTGAAGTAATCATGTTTTAGTCCTTACAAAGTATCTCAGCTTATTATATATATTATATATATATTATTCAGTTTACAGCAAATTTTTTCAAATTGCAACAAAATCCATTATTTTCCTGCACAAGGGGAAATATTGTTGGGATTATGCTCAGATCAGTGAGACATTTAAAATATTCACCCAGCTCAAACTCAGAAACAGAATTACCACCACTACTGAAATGTGTTATAACATACTCCAGCAAGCAGACATGTCCACTGCTATAAGAGCACCACTAGTTCATCATATACTGCCATGCACCACTTCTCAATGCTATGTATCTTCTGGGGACTAAAAACAGAAAAAGAGCCCAGGTACTAATATCATCATATTTTCTGGCACTTTCTAGCACAATGTATTTCAGAATAACTTAGGCACCACAGCCAGGAGCAACAGGAAGAGGGTATTTTCTCAGCTCACTCACTGGAGCATGAACCCCATCTAATCTTCTTGTTATCTTGGATGAGAAGAAAATACAGGAGAACTGACTCAGCAGTTCTGCTCCGGGCCAGCTGCAGTGGCCACACATACCTGTCTCTGTTCTGCTCTTCAGAGACAAAAGCAGAGCACTCTCAGACTAACTAGGGGAGAAAGAGCATAAGAAAATCCACTACGAATTGCACAATCAATGACACCTACTTAGGTAAATATTTGCAGAATGGCTTTGACGATACTCTCTTGACTGAGGCGACCATTAGCAGTGAAGAATAGGTGTTCCTCATAAACAAATATGCTCCTTGTCCACCACACTTGTTTTTTCTCCATTCACTTCACACTTGCTGCTTCCTCACTAAGATCATATCCACCCATGAAAAAATATGTAGTAGAGATTATATAATGACTGCTGATGTCCATATTAAGCACTGTTACTAAGTAGACACTTTAAAAAGAGATCTGTGCTACTACATCTAGATGTAAATTTTACTCGTCACAGATTGAAAAGCCTAGTTATTAATATTTAATATTATGTCAGCAATTTATTTTCTATAAAAGCATAAGATATATTCAAAATATATATATATACACACTACTGCCTATGGCAGGAGGAACATAAAGACCACAAAGCCACAGGGCATCTCCATACTGGCAAAAAAACAGTGGCTTACTGAAAAGGGCTAACTCAGGTTAATGTGACATCAAAGGTAAAGTGATTTGTGTTATAACTCAGCTGAGCAACCCAATTAAGTACAAGACTCCCATATAGGCTTGTTAACAAGCTGCCAAGTCAAGATTTTTTCTTCACTGCTATTATAACTGATATTTAACTCATCATTAGCCAAGCTCCATCCAAAACACCTGTTTTTGCAACACACACACACAAAGCACAGTATTGAAGAACTGCTACAAAGCCTGTCAAGTCCATGAAGTTTGTGAATGTCCATATGAAAGGACAGTAGCAAGTTCAAGTCTGAATAGGATGAAGCTACATTTGTATCATCTTACACTGCATCAAACATTAACTCTTTGAAAACCCATCTGGGGATCTCCCGAGGTGGCACACTGCAAATTCAATCTCGGTTTTATACATTAACAGCAAGATTTGCATGCACAAACTATTTTGTTAAACTAATTCAGAAATAAGAAAGCAAATGTTATTTTATGTATTGATTTCTTCTTGGTGTTCATTCCAAAGCATACATGAAACATTGCTTGGCCTTTATCCTTCTGTTACAATTTGCAACCAAGGAAAAACACAAGAGAAAACTCAACTAACTAAGAGCTCATGGTGACAATTTCCTTTCCCAACTGATGACATTTGCAAAATCTTTCAGCTGAATTAAAGCATTGTGCTCAGCTTCCTGTATCAACTACGTATGATAACTTCCATGGCACATGAGCCTTTGATAACAAAAGAGCAGCTTTGCAGTGCATTGTAAAGCTGGACAGGCAGCATAACAAGCTCTTGGGAATGCTTTTCCCTTTGCTGTACATTCAGAAATTGAATCTGACTCACTTCCCTAAACCCCAGCATCCACCAAGTTTGTTCTTCAGTGAAGCAGTGCACATAAAGATTAAACAAACAAAAATATCTAAACAATATGCTTGAGATTACATCTAATCGTCTTTTTCTTGGACGAAAGAGAGCAACACCAGCCATTTACCATCATGTGCAATTATTAGCTGGGCTGAAATAGTACACAGAAAAATCAATCACCAAATGAAATATTTAAATGGTGTTAGGGAAAAAAGCTCCAATAATGTCAGTTAGCGAAGTACTGTCTACTACCTCTGGAAGCCTTAAAACATTCCTTTCAAGCATCAGGTATTGGCCCCTGTCAGGGATCAGATACACATCCACTGGAAATGAAAGAATGGTTTAAATCAATTTCATAACTACATCGTTTCTATATTGGATAATCCACTTCCACTAAGAATACTGCAAATAAATAAACATAAATTGTTTTCAAAAAGCATCTATTAAGCTTATCTAAAAGCAGGAACAAAACTATCTGTAGAACTTCAAATTCACTAACATAAAACAAAATACTAACTCTTTCTACATTACTGTTGTGTGAAACTTAAAAAAAACCCACCAACTTTCACTTTCCTTGTAATTCCCAAATTCCCCAACTGAAATATTTTTAAAATCTACCAAAAGATTTCTCAAATTATTTTTCTACTTTCTGAAGGAAACTGGTATCTGTGAAGGTTATCCAGTTTCATTTTAAAAATTATTTCTTCTACCAGGTTTAAAGCTAAAGCAGAGACAGACAACCAAATCCCCAACCTGTGATACAAAATGGGCAGTGTCTTTGGAGGCAGAAAGCTGAAAATTCATGTATTCAGAACTGTACCCCGATCTGCCAAAGGAACCAAACTAAGTGGCTTCATTACTCCCTTTCCATCATTTGATCTTCACACAAAATGAATTCTGCAATCAATTCTGGCTATAGCTGTCCTTCAACAAAACAAAACAAAAAAATTACATTTACTGAATCTTGAAGTGTCCATGCTTTCTAGCACCTATGCCTAAAGGCATTTTTCCACCGAGGTCTCCATTCCATTTACCACTGTGCACTGCCATGGCTGGCTACTGCCACTACCCAGAAATTAAGTCCAATTTCTGTGGCACTGCCCCTGCAATGCTGACTTATTTTCCTGTTAATGACCACAGGCCTCAGGTATGATGCTACACTAAGACAAGTACTAGTGAAGAATGTCACCAACATCCAGATGAATTACTGCCATATCCAGAACAGCCTATGGAGATCCTATTCTACTCTATTTAAATAAGCAGCAAAATTATTTGCTGAAATCCATTTTTAGCATTTAATGCTATCACAGCTACCAAAGTATCTGCTTCCATAATCAATTATTCAAATTATTAATAAATAGTGAGATGAATAGTAAGAAAGTAAGACTGAAGGGCTGGAATATTAACTTGGAATTTGAGAAACATGCTGCCTCTGCTCTCCCACAGACTTGCTGTTGGTCCCTGAGCCATTCCCTTAATCTCTTTTGTTGTGTTTCCCCGTATCACCTTCCCCCCTCACAAGGGATTTGTAACAATAGGTACATTAAAGACTGAAGTTTTCAGATTCTATGATAATGGGAACTATAGAAGTACCACAGATAATAACACTAGGGAGTAACTGGTCAGCATTAAAAAAAGAGGTCATGTAAAGCATAGCTGAGTGCTTCTCCTTGATCTTAATTACCTTCCAACTTCATTACCATATTTCTTAACGATTTTCCAATAGATTGCAGCCCTTATTTAACACTAAAAGTGTTCATTTCCCCTGGAGAATCATGTTACCAGATAAGGCAAACATAACTAATTCTGTACATCTTCTCTGATCTGAAAATTCCATTTTTAGTTATTCTGCCCCAAACAAGCAAAATCACTGTTACTCTGGTTGCTGTGACTAAAAGAGCACAGAGTTATCAGGTTATGACAAAAGGCATGATTCAACCAAAGGCTATTTACCTTACTTTATCAACTCCAACGTTTATTTCAGACTAGTCATGGAAAAAAAAACAATCTCTGTGCTCGTCTATTTTCAGACTCAAAATAACAGCGTGTGCATTAATGGATCCATCTATTGCATTATTACAAGATGAGGTGGCTCAGCATTTTATTTCCTGGCAGCACAAGGCTAATCTATTGATCTATAATGTCAAGAACACTGCACCACGGATTCTTACAGCAAAACCAATCCTTTTTACTTACACGTAGGAAAAAAACCCAACCGTAATTGCTGACAACTGATGCAATTTTGTAGGTAGGATATAGGGAGAGCTATATGAACTATAAATATAAAAGCTGCTGCACCCCCAAGACTTTGTATGATTGAAAAACTGACTCAACAACACAATTCAAGTGCTTGCCTATCTCAGAGCTTATAAATAATCCCACGACTTCCATGGGGCCGTGCACTATGCTTGAAGTTAAAGAGATGCCTAAGCCACTCTAGGGAATAATTAGCAAAAACGATCCTGGCAGAAGCTGGCAGTCCTTCAGATATTCAGTAGGAAACTGGGTTTTTTTTCTGCTCCTCAGCAATGTTTAGGTATCTTTTATTTAAACAGGTATTTGAGAAGCAAGCAAATACTGTGGAAAAACATTCAAAATTTTAAATTTTCTTCTACTTACATGTGGTCATTACTATATAGCAGTTCAGCCTGTAATAGCCTGTAAAGAACCACTTAAAGAACAACAATCAAAATAAATAAAAAAATCAAAACTAAATTATATTAGCTAGAGGCCCCAAGAGCTAGAGATGGTTCATTAAAATAGCTCCCCATGTGTTTCATATTTGTTTTGCTTTTCCAGACAATCACAAAGGTAGCTTCAAGTAAGCAAAGACTTTCAAGATAAATGTAATTCCTTTAATCAGACTTTTTTCTTTACTTTTCCTTTCTTGAACTTTGACATTTTTCTTCCAGCTGAGAGGAGAAACTCTGTAACATTCTCTTCACAATGTAGACTTCATAGTAACTGACACAGAAATAAGTTGGGAAGCAAAGAGATCAAAGTTGAAAGCTCACTGTTCTTCCAGTCCTCATATTTATGTCCTGTACCATTATAAAGAGTGATGTGTTACAAGCATGGCATCAAAGAAAGCACCACTCCTCTTGTTATATGTTAAAATAAACTGGATACTATTATACTCTCTGACAAGCCACATGATTACAGAAATATACACAGCAACTTTACTCAAACACTGAACAAAGAATTAGATTAGAAGAAAGTCTTCTCTAGGTCACTGCAGGACTTCTGAACATCTTAGTGTAACATTCCCCATTCTCTCCTAACAGTGGGTCTTCTACTGTAGATGTGGAACCAGCAACCGTGATCGTAAGAAGAATTAAGTATTTCTCTTGCTGCATCAAACTCTCCAGGTCTCCAACGTCATAGCCATTCTCAGAGCATGGCGTAAGTCTAAAAGGATAACTTTTGCAGTCATACTGCCCTCGCCCAGTTTCACTGAAGCCCTAAAAGAGATTCCTTCTTTGTACTATAAGGACTAATTTAACTACCTACCAGAAGCCAGTACAAACTTTCTGTCAATGTCTGTCAAAACTAAGAATAGGAGGTTACCTTTCTATATAGTGGAAAGTATGGCACTGCTACAGGATGCCAGAAATGACATCAGACCAGTTCATCCACTGCCAACATTCCTACTAAAAGCAGCTTTAAATATGCTGTGTTGGCTAATCTTTGTTTTGTAATTAAATAAATCCTACAGCACTGTTGAACCCTTCCTCTTGTGGTCAGCACTATCTTCTGGTTAAATCAGCTGCGCGCACACACACAAGTGATCAAGAGCCAGGTTAAAAACTAAGAAACTGTCCGTTAAGCAAAATTATGATGCTACGAGCAGCTCACTTCTCCCCTAGGGATCACATTCTGTACAGGCAAAAATGAGGCCTGGACACACCTGAAAATACATTTCTGGGGCAAACGAAAGACTCGGAATTTAGTCAATTTATTCATGACAGGAAATTACATATGACGTACCATTTAACTACTAGTATTTGATAAGCTGAGGCTTTGGTCCTCTTGGGTATCCCATGGTCTCATTTTGCTTGTTTTTTCATGATAGTTAGGAGGAATCTGATCAAATAAGCTCCGTAATCTGGCACCAACAGGAAAAGCAACAGTCAGAGAAACACAGCAAACTTCCAAAGCTGATAGGACATTAAAAAGGAGAAACATGTCCTTGACTTGACGACAGGTACAGCTGGGTTTGCTCTTTACCAGTGCCACTCAACACAGAACAGGCCTTATCTTATGATATTTCCCTGACGTGTACAATGTTGTAAAGCTGTGCCTATCAAATCCTATGAGAGTTATTCAAAGACCGTACTAAATCAAGGGTCTTGATCCTGCAGTGGAAATGGAGGGCATTTGGCATCTAGCAAGCTACAATTTTGGAATACAAGGTAGGAAATAAGGTCCTAACAATACTGGGAAAAATCATCTTAGTGGTATCATAAACTATAGGAATGGTGAATGAGTCAAATGGAATAGCTACAAAGAATCTAAGACCACTATGTAGTTACTTGGTTGATATTATATTTGCAACAATGATTTACAGCAATATTTCTTCAGCAAGAATTTCTTGATCTTATCCTGCCACTGCTTGACAAAATGCCATCTATTGAGGTTATTTGTTTTTGCCAGTTAAGGTCATGAGTGTCACGGGCTACTAACGAAGTAGTTTTTCCAGCAGGTGAACTTTAAAGAAAAGTGTGGTTTTAAATTATTTTTAAAAAAACTGTAGCTAAAACATAATGTAAAGTCAAGATGGTCCTTGCCATCTTTGAGACAGAATCTGCTGCTGCATTCTTAGTCATCATGACAGAGTCTCTATACTTCCTCGTACTTAAGATACATTAAATGTTGCATCTGGACAGTTACTCCGTGATGGGAGGTCTGATTCTTCAGTTTAAGTAGAGTGCAAACAACTATTACTAGTGCATACTTGAAGGTTGGTTTGTTTGGGGTTTTTTAAGTGTAAACACTCCCTCAGTCTAGAGCAAAGCTTAGTTTTCTTTTATTTGTGTTGACATTATCACTGTGGTACTTGTTTAATATGCAGATTTACCACTGAGACAAATCAATGACCAAAAATTTCCCTTTTCCATGCAGTTCAGCTTCAACATCCCTCGTGGTATTACCACTCTCTACACATCTTCAATTCTTTGGTAGGAGTTTTGCCCCGGTTTGATTTAGGAATAGTTCTGCAACTGAGAATAGCAAAACAACAACAATAACCACAATTAAAGAAAGTAGGCAAGCTAGCCAACCTGTCAGGCTGTGCTAATAAAAATTGATTGATGAGCTGCTTCTAGCAGCACTGAGCAACATTTTCAGATGAATCAGTTAAAACAGGTGCTGACCACCACAGGATTTATCAGTAGAGAACCTTATGTTATAAACATATGTTGTGCATATTTTCAGACTGAAACTAGTTGGCAGCTTCCAGTTATTTCCTTTTTAACTATGAATGAATTACAAGATAATGCATTATTTTGTAGTGGTTTTCTGATTGTTTTGTTATTGAGTTTTTTCCCCACGTTTATGCTTTCTTTGGAATCCAAACCTTCCCAGTACTTTTCCTAGAATCAATTAATTGATTCTGAAGAAGTAAAAAATTTCAGTTCTCCAGCTGCTTACTGGAGTATCATCAGAATAAGGTCAGGTCTTCCAACTCAAAATAGACAGCTGACAAAAAGAATCAGTAAATCATTTTTCTAGCATGTGAAAGCCAGCATGTGAAACATGAAAGTAAAAGGAAACAATCTGTTTTCATTACCCACTTTAATGAAATGACAAACGATTATCCCCAAAAGTATCTCTCTAAATAGTAGATTTCAAAAGGGCTAGACAGCGTCCTCCTAATGCTAGGGAAGAGAAAGTGCAAACACCTAGAGAGTAGCAGGGAGAAGTAATCAATCTTCTCTCCCGTGCTTCATCAGCGTGGCAGTAAGGAGCTTATCTACAGTGAGAAGAGATTTCCATATCCACACAAGAGGTCACCTGCACTAGCCAAAGCAGGCAGAGATAGAAGCAAGACCTCCCCAGTTCTCAGTATCTCTCGGCAGGAATGGAGAACCAGATACTCAGCCTAACCTCACTATAATGAATCCCCACAGGACTTGGACAAGTGTTCATTTGATCAGTACGTTCACATCACGATATGGCAGTTTCTCACATCACAATGATATAGAAACAGCTGATTTTAACCAAATGCTATCATATTGTACTTCTGTGGAGATTAATTTATATTAATGTAATAAATCCAAAATTATATTTTAAAAATAAAATAGTAAAGAAATAAGGAGGGAAAAAGAAGTAGTTTTGCACACCTAACTCAGCACACATTGAGAGAAACAACAGAAATAGAACTGTTATATCTAGTTCAACATTAGGTTAAGTGTTTGACCTACAAAGACTGATTAGCAATGAAAAAATATTTTTTGTTGTTATAAACAGTTGGTTTCTTTTTTTGCAGTGTGTTTCTTTTTTAAGATAAAGTGATATTTTTCATAAAGAGATGTACTCAGTTCTTTAATATGTCTTCCTGCACATTTTTTAAGCTCCAGACCCATAAAGATAGATGATATCTGTGCAAGACATGATTTTTAAGAGACAAATATTGGATTAGACAATGCAAAGAAAAAAATAAGACTTTACTTCTTCCAGCTCTAACCCCTGAAGCCAAATGGGTACCCCAAGGCTTTATTTATCTGTCCAAGCATAACAGAGAAAGCAACTGCCCACACTTGAGTTTCCAAGAAAGCTAAATATATCTTTTTATATGTATGCCTCTTCCCCCGCCTTTTTCTAAGATTGTGGTATTAAAAAAGAGAAATGTTTAGTAAGCAAACTAAGATTTGCATGCCTCTTGGATGCAAAGAGCATCCACTTTGTATCACTTTGTTGTAACCTACCACCAAAACTGTGCTGAATGTGCTTTTGGTGTTTAGAAGCAAAGTGCTTTGAGTCTCATCTCCTAGTAACTCCTTGCAGGTTGCTACATGCTGGCATTCTGTACCGCACAGTCATACCTGCAGCACCTTTGAACAAGGAAAAAGTACTGCTCAGCAGCCACAGCTGCCCAGCACCCTGCTGCCTGCCACTCTGTGCAAAAGCAAACAGAAGTGACAGACGGCTGCAGGACAGCCAAGAACTTGTAGGTGTGCTCAGCTGGTAAGTCACAGGTTGCACAACGTTTCCTCAGGTTAAATGCCAAAGAAAGCTGCCCTCGATAGCACCCTAAAACAGATCAGTTACCAGCTTTTCATTCAAAGCAGTAATTAACAATGCTTTGAAATTTTATGCCACCTTCCATTACAGAACTCTAAAACCTCTTTATACAGAACCTACCCCACCGCAATAGCATGCTGTCATCATCTTTACCTAGAAGACAGAGAAACTGCAAAACAGAACAGTGAAGTACCTCTCACAAAAATACACATGGAGTCAGAGCTGGATAACAAGCCTGCTTAATTCCACCAAGTTGTGCTCTGCTCCTTATATTAAAAAATCCAGTCCAGGGGAAAAACACATGGGTGCACGCACACACTGTTCAGCCATGTAACAAAGTCCACTGTTCATAAAATACACTAGACTGGGAAGGTGTTTAACTGTTAAATCAGTAAAGAAAACCAAACTAAAATAAATTGTTCTAGCAACAAACATCCCAATTTCAGTCCAACAGAACTTCCTCAGCCTGTTTTCCTTCTGTAAATCCAAGAACTAATGTCCCGTGGATGGCTTAACCTATGTAATTTATCAATAGAGATTTACAAAGCAGAGCTATAGCCCAGGACAAACCTTTGCCGTTTGCGGAGCTCTGATGTATTTCTAGTTCCATTTGTGCTCTCAAGCAGTAATGTTTCTCGACCTCAAAAGCTACAGCCTTTCAGAGTACAGATGACAAGCTGGAGGAACAACAGAGATCCTTCAGAGGTGGCTCACTCTATGGCTTTACTCTCAATATTTCCTGCGTTGAACAGTACTAAAGGGAGTGGCCCAAGCAAAATAGGTGTGTCTGTGTTCCCAAACAGTTTAAAGCAAGAGTGAATATTTTCCTCTAGATATTCCATTAGTCATCAGGACCGTGGTACGTTTTCTTTCAAACAGTGGCGGGTTCCAATGTATTGACCATCTCAAAGCAGCTGATATTATTGATAACTTTTTTTTTCATACAGAAGGATCCTAACCAGCCTCAAAGGTTGACTGCACACAGACTTGATTTTGCCCTGAGACTGTTTTCTTTCTATTTTACTCTGCGTCTCATCTCCACTCCATTGCTTTTCTCTTATGGCTATATTGCACCTACACAAAAGAGGAAGAGCCTGTGGAAGATGGGGATCAAAGGACTGTTACCACTTTCCACGCACACTTCGAGCAGGGAAAGCCAAGGTCCCAGGCATCTTCCCCAGGTTCCCCCAACACCCCACCCGCACAGAGGCAATTAGGCTGACTCTAAGTGTAGACTTCCAGGCATTTCCTTCTACGCAGTTGCACGTATCCAGAGACAAACTGTTCCATGAGCAGCTGAATTAATGAATCTTTTTTGTCTGACAGGTTTGCGTCCAACATCCTCAACACCCATCGGGTTTGCCCTATCTCCATGTAACATCCTCTTGGCAATACCATTCCCAGAAATACTTTCAGTTCCTTTCCATTTGTCTGCTTTCCCAGTTCCTCTCCATGTCCTTCAAACTAATCCACAGAACCCTTAAGGTGTCTTCCTTAACTGCTTCAATATCTTCAGTTTCCACCCATACCTCCTAAACTGCACACTCACTTCTTTCACACTCTCATCTTTCCCTGTACCCCAAGAGATGCTGCTGTAACAAGAACCCCATTTTATCCCTAAGATTTCACTTTAGATGACAAAAAACCACTATTTCTCCTCTAAACATGTATGAAAAGATGCCAGAAACATACAAAAACTTTTAGGTTCCTCGGTGGGAACTGCTAAATCCAACCAAATTTTGGCCAACTACTTCTAATTCCCTGCTTTAAACACTAAATCCTGAATTTCCTGAACTCTCGACTTCATTTTTCCCACAATGAATTGTCATCTTCTCAGCCAGCTTGTTAAAAATACACACTCATGCAGACACACAGACAAATGTAAGCACAGGCACAGAATCTGGTCTCTCTACCTTTATTCTCAGTCTGGCATTCTCCTCCTCTGGCTTTATACATTTTATTTGCTGCCAAATTAAGTGGAGTGCAGGACAGGGCGTTCACTCTGTTTGGACTTCAACGTGCCTGACTGAAAATGATTAGCTCATCAGAAACACTGCCTTCTCTCCGCCCCCATTCTTCTTTTTAATAATCAAAGCACTCCACGCTTTAATTACCATTACTACCACTCTGATGTGGTAAGCAGATACAATTATCCCTGTTCTACAGACAAAAAAATTAAAGCACTATATTCCCAGGAAGTGTTGACCACTAGCATTTATTTGTTTTATTTACTCTGCTCCTAGATAGAACTCTGTATTGTGTATCTGTCTCAGATACAAGGGTGAAGAGGAGCTCTATGAGTGCAGAAACAAGTTCTTCTGTCCTCATTAAGAGACAAGTTCCTGAAGTATGCCAGGGTGACTTCTGCAGTTAACCACATTTATATCTTTTTTGTTTAGGTGAAGAGATGAAAGAGAAGGAAGATGAGAATGATTCAATACACATCTACATATTGTACAAGTCATCACGCTCACACTAGCTATGTATTATTAGCAGCTATAGCATTAGACGCTATGTTTGAGACACATATAAACTTTTCTATATGGCTATGTATGTACATACACATCGCCTCTGTAATACAATTGATTGTATGTTGATTTTCATTTGTGTTAAATTAACTGACCATACCTAGTAGTTTTGTACACCAGGTGAGAAGTGATCACTTCTCAGACATTGTACTAGTCCCGAGTCTCACCTCAGGAATTTCTGTACATGTTTCCTTACACTGAAGGTCTAGCCTCCAGAAACTCTGGAGAATTCGAAATCTGGTAGTGTGCTGCCATAAACATTGTATGTTGTTCCATGAAAAAAAAACACGCAAATCTCGCCAAGTGACAAGACTTTGAAATGCTGCAGTCTATTATGCTCAGCAGAGAGATGTTTTTGTTGGCTGTTAAAGCTCAGCAGAGACTTGCTGGCTATTAGTTCTCCAGCAATTTCATCGGATTTAGCTTATTCCATCCTACACAGTTCTCAGGCCTATTGTAATTCCTACAAAGTGACTGAGAATAATCAGTCCCCGTGCTGCGAGGGATATGCAGAACTACACTCATGCCAGAAAAACAGACAACAGTGTTCTCCACGACTCCATTACACAGATCAACAGTCTGACATTTCTTGAATTTTAAGAGTTCATTTGTGTGCTTTTCATTTTCTTTTAATGCCTTTTTTTTCCTCCAGACTTCATGTAACCCAAACAGAAGCACTCACAATTACAAACTACCTACTATCAGAAAACCTACTAATCGTGAATGTTACCGGCTACTTCAGCCAGCCACAGGTTCATGAGGCAGCACGTTCCTGTTGTGTCTAGTGGGAGACACACAAGGCATCACAATTTCTCCTTCAAGTTTTAAAAGCAGTTCTTCCTAGACAGCATTAGACCATATTAGCTCAGCCTGCTCCCTGGAAGATTTTATCCCTGTTGAGATATTCTTTCCATACTACAGATGAGGAAAACACTGGGCAAACTAAGTGATGTGTCCAGGACCACAAAACTCTATGCCCAGCTTAGAAACTGAGTCTCATGAATCCCAACCCAGTGGTCTAGCCATTACACCTTCTGTTTAAAGAAAATTATTTATTTAAAACAAAACCAAACCACAGAAGAAAAAAAAAGACAGAGACTTTAAAGGAGACCAATAAGCTCTTACCAAAGGAAATTAACTTACCCTGTTCCTTCATAGCTTATCTTCTTATTTCTTCTCACTCCAAGTCCCACATGATAGAAAATGCCCTACACAGTTCCTGCGGATGCCACAGCCTTTTCAGCAGAGCTGGTTCACAAGTGCCAGCAGCAGAGCCAAGAGACCACAGAAGGAAAATGACAAGCAGACTCTTCCTCGTTACTTCAGCAGACAACTTCCCTCACCTCCCAATCTAGGCTGAGACTCCTGATTGCTAGTAATTCTTCTTCTCATTTCCAGCTTTCCAGTGGCGACTCCTCCAGAATTTTTTTGCCATCCTATGAAATTACTGCATCACTGTCAATGCCTCTGTCTCACAGCAGAAACAAATTTACAATAACTTCCTCAGAGCTTGTGCACAGCAATTATTTTCAAGTGTAACTGCTTAGAACAAGTCTTATGCCATGTATTCTGTGCTCCAGAAAATGAAACTTTATAGACATATAAAGTGTAGCCAGGCAAACACTCCTTTCTTGTGCATTGCTAATTGCATCTTAATTATAGCATTTTACATGCATTTATGCACCTTTCATCCTAGTGTATCCCAGAGCACTTTGTAAACTGTCACATGGTTTTAAAAGGAGACCTATATTAATACAGCACTACTAGCACCCAGACATCTCCAGAATCCAGTGCAGCAGCCTGTAGATAAATTCATTATGAGGGAGATTTGGGCCAACGGCAGAACACTGAACCTCTGTAGTTAGATAAAGACCTTCCCTCCCCCTTCAGACATCATTTGAAATTCTTGTATATCCATTTCATTTGATGATCTCAATGTTTTAAAAACATTAATTAACTTGTACAGTATTTTAATTAGGTAAGGCATAAATAAAGATCTAAAAACCTGCAGTGCCTCTGCTAGTAGTCAAGAGGAAGTGCTTAAGGGAAAAGGCATCTGAACCAGGGCAAATATCGAATGATCCTTCTAGATTCTCTCTCACATTGCAGCAAAATGGTTGTTTAGTTGGAGACTAACAGCTTAACAGCTACCAATGCACCTATTCTCTATATTTTTTTCTAATTCCTTTTGGAATCTCTCCATCCTTTTCATTGCTTTACACTCTGAAGTAGTGAGCTCCATCCTGTATTCCAGTGCTATATGAAGAAACACTTCCAAAATAGCTTTTATTTGCTTTTAAGCCTGTCACCTGCTGATTTGACCAGGTTGAGACCAAAATTCTTACCTCCTCAGGAAAAAATAAAATAAAATAAAATAAAATAAAATAAAATAAAATAAAATAAAAATAATTCTCTACATGCTTTCTCTCCACAAAGATTTTAGAATATTTCATCGTGTCTCTCAACACCACTCAGTTTTACAGGTAAACAAACGTAGAAGCCAAATTTTTCCAACAAAAGAATCTGAAACAAGACTACATCTGCGAGAATACAAGCTATTTATTTTTAGATGTCTAATTTTAGGCAGCTAGTTTGAAAAATTCCACCCATATAGACACTAAGTTATTTTCCGAGGTCACACATTGAGCTAGTGACAGCCCTGATGAAAAAGCCCAGGCATCCTTGTCCTTACAATCATTATCAGAAGGCAAAAGAGAAGGAGTAAATTGCATGCTCCCCAACATATCCATGCAGGAAGGAAGGAGGTTGAGTCAATTCTGCTGGGATTTCAACGTACACTTGCAAGAAATGCAAATATTTCAGTTGTGATACACTGAGCTTTAAATAGTTTCTAAGACTAAAATGGCAGTCTCCCATTACACTTCATTTAAAGATTTACTTAGCAACTTTGTCTTTCCTTCAGCTAAGCTAAGTGTTTGCAAAGCTACAATAACGTGCAACCTCCCTCTGCTTTTCCACACTCAAAGGTAGCTTGGGAACTTGCTGATACCGATTGCTTTCCCCTGACTTGGCTTTTAATTCAGGCGCCAGGGAACGGATCACGAATGGATAACATGAAGATAAAACATTTGGCAGACACTTGACTGTCATATGCTTTTTGTTGCCAAGAAACAAAACAGGACCTATTAAAATCATCTCATTAATTAACTTTTCTATAATTCTATTTTTATTGGCATTTTGTTGGTTAAGCAAATGCTTTTTCTTTCAGAAGGAAAGTGTGTTAAGCTTAAGGAGTGACTTTTAGTACCATCAGAGGCTGGCATTTAACAGATCTTTACAACAAATAACTTTGGGACAGATCCTCAGCTAGCTATGGTTGGTTTTGCTCCCTGATACTAAAAAACCCACCTTTCTCCTTGAGAAAGGTGATATTAGTGGAGGGATCAGTTTACATCAGCTGACAACCTGAATCCTGATTTCTTGCCATCTTTTTTCCTTCAACTTTGGGGAGTGACTAAGTGATGTACTACAGGACTGAAATGCTGATCTGTTGTTTCAGTCATTGCCTTTAAGAACTTTACTACAGATTTTTTTGAATGGTCCTAATTTTGATACAAGTTGGTGATCCACCTGCCAAACAATTCTAAAGGAAAAGAAAAATATTTACATTCTCTCAGTGGCAGAATAATATTTACATCCTTGATTTTTTCAAGGAGGACTCTTAGCCCTCAAAGAAGTCAGCTAAAACCTAAATGAAAGGCTTGGCTGAAGGATTAATTCACAATGAGTAACAGCTGTAAAGATTGTCAGAAAGCAAAAAATTGGCCTCTATTACACTAAAATAACGCCTGGGCCTGGGCCTGTAATCACTATACATGAAAGAAAACTTACTGACGCTTACGTGTGCATCTTGCACATGTGAATGTTTGCTACAGCAAGCTAAAACAGACCAGAAAGGCAAAAGACTACTTTCAGTGTACGTCATTGCAAGCACAACAGCATTTTCTTAAAAAAGATGACAGTTTAAAGAGTGCCTCCATTTTTCCTATTCACTTTTTTTCTCTAATGTCAGTGAAAACTTTTTCTTGTGTTGTGAATATTGTTCAGAGTGAGGCAGGGTTCTGTTTATCTTCTGCAAAGAGACGCAGAAAAACCGGGAAGTGAAAACAATTTTCTTTATAAAAACCTACGTGAAAATATAGAAGTTACTAGCCCACAGCATAAACAGTGAGAGGCAGAAGTCAATATTGCAAGTGTTCTTCTTCAGCCTTAACACAAGCGGCATTATCTGTGTCAGGATTTTTAGTACAATGCCTCACACCTGACTGCCAGCTCAGGAGCTCCTCAGCCTGTGCCACGATGCACCAGGACGCGAGCAATTCTCAGTACTGTGCGTGCCCGAGACCATGCCCATCCTCAGCAGCCGGCTTCCCGCATCACCTGGTGGGTGTCTTTAAAATGGAAGTTTATTTAATTTACTGGTGTCTTTGTGATATTACATCCTTTGCAAGAATGAAAAGAATACGCTAATGCAATCTCTGAAGTGAAGACTTCACTGTTCTTTTTTCTAAGAAATTTAGGTGTGGCACTGAGCAGAAAAATATCATACCCAGATGGAAGGAATGGATGCAGCTTTCCAGTGTATCACGTTCAGCTGTCAGCAATCACAGGCTATAACATCACACAACTCCTTTCAGAACCTGATCAAGTTCCAACTTAAGTAACATTTATAAGTTCCACAGAAAAGCTGGTGCGGAGATTAATTTTCTTCTAGCTCCTATACTAAATTTGTTAATGGGATGTTCATAAAATTTTTTCTTGCAACAACATCATCCATTAGTTAAAATGGCACTTCTCCCTTCGCAAGTGTCATATACTTGTGGATGTATGTCCTGACAGGTATATTTATTTTCTCTTTTGTGTAGGCAACACATCCTTGTTTAGAGACCTACCCACCACCATTCTGTCATCAAACAAGGCATCAACATTCTTCTCTACAGTCATTCTCCCCCAGTAAACTCCAACTGTACAGCAAAAATCCTTCTTCTTAGTCCCCAAGCACACAAAGGTCTCTTACTTACTAAAACTGAGTTTCAACCTATTTCTACGATTTGCCCTAAACCCCTCTGTACAATACGCTAATCCCCACTTGACACTGAATATGCCTCCCAAATGTGTGTCACCAGTGCACTTCGTTAGCAGACCCCTATGTTTCTCTTGTCCACCTTACAACTCATGTATGAACTGTAATCTCTTCCACCTTAATTAGTAATTTCTCAAGAATAAATATTCAAGCTTACGAGCTTGTCCATATTTCATTTGCCCTGGTTTATATTACCATATCAAAGACCCTTTATCAGTCACTCTTGCACTAAGCTGTTCTGGTGGCTTGAGTCGGGTCAAAAGCATTCGTTACCCAGAGTACAAAAACCCAATGGTTAAGTTCTGTCCTTAAGAATTTCTTCAAGTGAGTGTTTAATTCAGCTGACATCTTCTACATTTCCAGACTAACCACAGCATTGTTTCAGGAGAAAACAAGAAGTGTAGCCATTTTCATTTTTATTTCAATAATGCCTACAGGCTTCTACTGAGGGTAAGACGCTACTGGGCTAAGATATGTAAAAAACATAGTAACACTCCTGTACCATTTAAAATCTGAACAGGTGAGATAACCACTGGACAGGAGACAAAATTAGGACATAGAAAGAAAGGAATTAATTAGCACACCACAAATCAGTAGCAAAGCCAGACAGAGAACCTAGAGGTCTTTGAACACTCTAGGCAGGAACCCACAAGACAGTTTTTTGGTTTTGCTTGTTTGTTTGCAGTACAGATGCACCTGATTGGAATATTAAAAATGAGAACAAAGGAACAACATAGTCCAACTAAAAAAATAATTGTCTCTCTATGATAACTGTTGCTTAGATGAATCACCAATATATCTGAAGACCAAGGCTCAAAAATCTGCTAGGAGGGGCAAATCTGAAAGAGTTAAAGGCTTTTATAGTCCTCCATGTGCTTTAAGTATAAAGCACAGTTGATAGGCAAGAATACTGGAAGAATTCAAATGATGCCTTATAACTCTTTTTTTTTTGCTGCAAGGCAATTTTTATCACAGCCTATTGGACTATATTGAAAATTCTTCCATTAAAATTTTATTACCACTGAAATTACTAGATGTGAGATGTGACTCTAGACCAAGAAAATTTTTTATCACAGTGATTAAAGCAAGGTGATACAGAAGCCTAAACAAAAGGGGTTTTTTACAACCTTAAATTCAACACCTGTTTAGTCGATAGCCTCACTGGAAATATCAGGATGTTAACTACTAGTGAATCTGAGTAAATAACCTTTGAGGTTTTGTTGTTGTTGTTGTTATTTTGTTATGGTACGCAGAGAAAACTGAAAGTGGTAGCCTAACAGACTTCAGGAGTATCTGCACTCAGTTTATCTAACGAATAAGCAATAAAGCAAGTTAAACAGTCAGAAATATGCAGGATTAAAATTGATAGCAAGATTAAAATTGATAGAGGTTGTTAAGTCAAAAGAAAGGGAGATTTATTCTTCTTTTAACTCACATCCACGTGCTTTTATACGTCCACGTTTTCTTTAGAAGTAGGGCAATGGCATTTGCTTCTGGTTAAAATGCATAAGGGATGCCTTGCAGAATCAGCGGTTCTATTTATTTATTTATTATCTGTGTTTCAAAGGACAGAAAATGAAAACCATGTCCTCTGCTACCTGTCATATCTAACCAGCAGTTCCACATTGCTATTCCTCTTACTCAGTGCCCCACGCATTATAAACCACACACTGGGAGTGCAGAGAGCTCACCTGAGCACAACTCCTTTCTCCATTCTGCCCAAATTTTCTGCTAGAGTAAGCAGAATTCTGGCCAGGACTTACATGTGGGACAAGAGACCAAAGATATGGAAATTCACATGGACCATCACTCATTTGTCAGGTCATTCACCATCAGGAAGACAGAGTCTAAAAGGAAGAGCCCGGACAAGCAAGAGCAATGCTTGGGGGATGGAGGGGATCATTGCTCATGTGAATGCTGAAACTCTTCCCCTGTCAGATTCTACGTTATGGCTAGTGCTTTATTTTACAAGCAGCCCACTGATATCCTTACTTGGCCCTTAAGATGTAAGTAAGGATGAAAAGATTTCAGCCTAAAAATGTACAGCCTGTGCCTACTGAAGGCAGCAGCAGTGTGTGGATTGGATTGCTGAAGGGCAGGAGCCCCTACGTTCAGCAGCCTACTGCCATCAGAATCCCAGAGTCTTAAAAGAGAATCACGGAATAAATCAGCCTGGAAGGGACCTCTGGAGATCTCTAGTTCAACCTAGAGGCACAAGGCCCAAAGCAGGGCTACTTTCAAAACCAGATCAAGTTGCTCAGGGCCTTTTCCCATCAACTTCTGAAAATCTCCCGAGATTGCACAACCTCTCTGGGCAATCTTATCAAGGGCTCAGCCACACTCATTGTGAAAAAAAAAAATTCCTTCTCTTTAGGTGGAGTTTCTCTTGGTGCAATTTCTGACTGCTGTCTTCCACCCTTTCACTGTGCACCAAAGAGAGCCGGGGAAGGGAGCTATATAGAAAACATGGGTCCATTCAGGTAGCTGAAGCCAGCAATTGTATCTGCCCTTAGCCTTCTCTTCCCCAGGCCAACACAAAGCCAGCTCCTTCAGCTTTTCCATCCAAGACTGCATTTATCTTTGCCAAACATCGCCAGTTCTCTGCTGGCCCTTTCTTCCAGACTGCGTAAGTCCCTCTGAATGGCAGCCCTGCTCTCCTCCAGTGCATTGACTGTTTCTCCCAACCCGATGTCACCTGTGAACATGCTAAGGGGGCATTCTGCCCCACCATCTAAGTCACTGATGAAGATGTTGAACAGCAGTAACTCCAGCATCAAGCCCCGAGGTACGCTGCTTGTCACAGGCTGCTAGCTGGACTTCAAAACACTGATACTTTGAGCCTGAAGGTCCAGCCAGTTTTTCACAAACCTTGTAGTCCACCCATTTGGTCCATAACCCCCAGTTTGACTACAAATATGCTATGGGAGATCAATTTCTTTGTGTCCTGGCTTGGAGAACAGAGAGCACACTCAAGCTCAAACCTCACCTCTGCTATACACTGAAGTCCAGACAGAACAGGTTAAAGGGTGATCACCACTGGGTGAAACTTAGCAGTTCTTTGTGCTAAGTAAAACTGTTTCATCATTTCAGAAGCCTGAAGTGTTCATATGCATGCATCCCAAATGGAAATGATCAAGACTTGGGTCACTAACTAGGAATTCCTCCCTTTCCCCTGTATTACTAGTAACAACTTACTACTTCTGTCCATTTTTTTCCTATTATATTCACTAAAGGGATACCAGCAAGGCCTTTTAACACCTCATTCTCTTGTTATTAATTAATCCACTCTCCTGCTAAGAACAGAGAGCAGCTAAGATGTGGTCTATTTCTCCTATTTAAAGAATGAGCTGTTATAGTTAACCATCCCTCCCAGATGAATCAGAAAACAATTCCACCCTTTGGCATCTGAGAACCCATGGAACAATTTTATGAACAAAAATTAATACAAGCCAATGAGATTTAGCTGGCATTTAACTGAGCACTTAGTCAGCAATTTATGCACACTGATGACACCCACACACTAATTCTACTAATTTTATCATGACTTTCACATTCGTTCCATGACAAATTAAAAGCGAAAAAGAACCCCACCCAACAAATCGTCTGGCCTTTTAGCAGGTTGTTTATGTACGCTAAAGGGAATCAGAAGCCTAACTCAAGGTCAACTGTGCTGCCAAAGAAGGCAGCTCAAAACAAATTCCACCTAGAGTATGTGTGATCAGAGATTTGAAAGGCTGGATAATGCATACCTTACAGACACCTACACTGGAAACACAAATCCTTTGTTCCACTCTGAGCATTTGTCCTTTTTATGTAGACACCTTTACATGGATCACATATTCTCAGAAGCTCAGTTTCCAGATAGCTTTATTATAGTGTCACTAATTTTTCCAGCTCAGAACTATTTTCAGCTTCAGATCAAACGCTATTTTTAATCTTAAACTCTGGCTCATTGCTAGGCTTAATTTTATTGTGTACTTAAAGATGCATTTAGGATTGTTCTCATGCTTTTGCAGTGCCAAGAAAATTATCCTGGTGATCTCTGGACTAAATTTACAATTACTACTCTTTTTTCATCAATCATCTAAAATACTAAAATAATAATAAACTATGGTGTCACCCATTACTTGAAATAAAACAAAACCAAAACCCTTAAATGCTGTATTGAGTCTTAGCCTCCAAATTCAAAAGAGGTCATTTTGTATCAAAATATACAAGACTTAATTTTCCTCATCTCCAGGCCACCCATACCCTATTCCAAGAGGTACCAGAATACCTTATACAACTGTCTTTTAAAATCTCCAACTGATCTGACCATACCAATTTCCCCCTCACTTCCTAGTCATCTGTCTCAGCAAACATAGACATACTTTTCATTATTATCATCAATTAATTTGCAAAGCAGTAACTCCTGGAACTCTAGATAGAGTGTCTCTTTTTCCAAAAAGTCAGATTTAGAGAATTTGAGAGTACAAGCAGATTCCAAACTAAACAAATGAGCTGGATCATCACAGAAAGTTCTTCTTATTGTTCTTCAATTATAATCACATAAGAAAAAAATCTAATCCTGGGAGTAATCAGCTGTACCTATGTCCTGACACACTTTTTACTCACACTGTCAGAAAATAAAAACACTGTTCCTCTATGCAAATGGTGTTCCTTTTAGGTAAAACCACACTAAAACCAGAAAAATACCTAAGCATTTCCGGCCCATTGAAGTTGTTTAAAAAATAAAAAACTTCTAGCATATAATGCAGTTAAAGCAGATGTAAAATCCTGGATCTCTAGAAGGCATTGCTTCCTACTCAACTCTGCCATACCAGAATACATGTTCCTTTCCAACACAAACACACACCCCAAAATCTAAAGGCATCTTCTCATAAGTTTAAATGCACGCTATGAATAAAATTATCTTAAGGCAGTCTGATGGAAGATGAGTTGGAAATACCTTGGAAATATTTTAAATGGCTCCAGTGCCTTGTAGTGGTAATTTACTGTCCCCTGCTAGAACTAAATAATACAGATGCTTATTTAAAAGTAGCTGAAATGCATGTTCCAGACCTGCCTGTAGTGACAACTCTTGTTTGCAGCTCAGGAGAAAAAAATTCTATTTAAGGAAAAAACTACTCTTGGGGAAGATGGCTCCAAATCTTTCCGTAAATGAATTCTCACTTAAACATCTTCCCTTGTGTAAGCCCCATTACACACTGGAGCAGTAAGGTCTCTGCAAACAAATACTCACAGACTCATAAACTAGGGCTGGACAAACAAGCTTGCATTGTTGCTGGTCCAAGTGACCTCCAGGTTGTGTCCCTGGTTGCCCCACCAGAGGACTAGAAAAAACAGCAGTGTGTTCCGAGATGACAGTATCTATTCCAGAACCGGGGACAAATGCCTCCGCCTTTGAAACACGTGAGAGGAGATTTAGCCGTCCCCAGAACAGTATGAGAATCACCTACACAAGCACAGCCATGCTCTGGGAGAATGCGAGGAAGCAGAGAGGCATTAACCAGCCTGGACCACTGCTGGCACGCAGCAGCTGCTGACAGCCTGCCAGCACGCAGCCCGGGCGCTGCAGCAACAAAAACAACTTCATTAGCGGGCAGCCACAGCCTACACTGACTTCAGCTCCTGGACAATTTCCACGTATAACTCTATGCATGGGCTCAGTGCAGCTACGGCTTCACAAGCAAGGCTTTAAGGTATTAGAGTATTTCATGAGTTGGTAGCGCCTATCACAATGGAGAGCAGCTCTTTGTTTGTGATCCTAATGCACCACCTCATTGCAGCATATCTCATTACTGTCATATTCCCCAGCAGTACCACTGTGGAAACAATCTATTCAATCGCAAGGGACTCCGACTCTTGGGAAGTCAATGCACTTAGCATCTGAGAAGACAGAAGATAAAAAACCACCTCTGCATATCCCTTAGAATTACCCCATAGAAGCAGAGGCCTTTTCTAGGCAGCTCTGAGTATAAAAGGGATCTCCTGGGCCGCTGAATTAGTGCCTGTGACCAGCACAATCCTTTAATAATAGCATATGACAGGGCCCTGAATGTGAAGAGATGTTCACACAAACATCCTACGCCGAGCGGCAGAGAAAGGAGTCTGTCAGAATATCCTCAAACAATTTTTCCGTGTGGCAGAGTGGCAGAGGCACAGCACAAGGGTGATATTCCAGCTGTAATTTAGAGAGGGAACATTACGAACAGCTCAGAGCAGTTCCCATGCACCCATCCTTTCCTCCTTTTTTACAACCTGCCTGAATTTAAAAGGGAGACACAGCTTTTGCAAAACAACCTTGGCTGAGTCACTAATAAGAACAGCAGCAGCAACAACAAAAAATTCCACACTGGGACTAACTGGCGGGATCTGGCAGTACGGGAAGCCTTCAAGGCACAGAGCCAGACAACTGGAGCTCATTGGCCAGGTGGTGCATTCGTGCCTTGGGGAACCTGGCATTAGTCTCACCCAGCAGCTAAACCACCGAATAATTCTGGCTTAAGTGTTGGAAAAAGTGTTTAAAGACTTGCTCTCTCAGCTGTGGGTGAAGAGCCAAGGTAAAGCAAATGTAAATTACTGCACTGGGAGTAGGAGGTAGATAAAATTTATCAGATTGAGAAGGAGTCCTTAGTCCCTGATGCAAGCTCGAGGCAATGGTTTCTCACAGAGGAGGGACTCAGACACCGGGGACATGGCACCATGGTGTAATACTGTGCTGCCTGCAACCCACTGGGATACTGCAGTGTCTCCCTCTCTATAATAATTACCTATTGTAGCACTGAGGACATGGAGCCAGGTGGATTTACTTTTAAGTGCTTGCAGTCTTCATAGACAGACTGTAATGGGTTTTCTGCCTGCAGACATTTCAGAAAATTAATTCAAATTAACTTTTGAAATGGATTACAGAAACTACTTTTGTGGACACTCTCATTCATAAGTAAGAGTGACCTTAATCAATTTCAGTTAGCTCATTACAAGAATAAATTAAGATCAATTAGATCAGAGCCCCTTCACCTCTGAATTCACTTCTTTATTTAATTTGGATTAATTGTTTCTACGTCTCTCCATCAGACTGCATCAAACTATGAGGCTGGAAAGCCAATGGAAAGAAACAAACATTCCTGCATTATCTTCCTGGTCGTTACACTGTGAGCCCCCTGTAGCACACCATGCTCTCGCACAAGGTTTTTATATTCTTGTTTCTAACACCAAAATAACCCTGGCTGTAAAACTCACTGTTCTGGATAAAGGGAAAATATCCTAGTAATATCTGAAAGTGATACATTGCTACTGGGTTGCTTGGACACAACACTTCCACTCAAGTTTCTGGGCCCGTATAACAGCCCAAGAAGGTCTCAGGCCAACAACAGGAGCAGCAAACAACTGATGAATCCGTCATATCTAAAATCCGTCTGTCATCCAACTTCACTGTCTCCTAAATCCCACTACCAGAGCTGTTTTTGTATTGGTGACTATACCGATACATGTGGGACAGCATACCCAGGTACCATCTGCAGCTACAGCATTACAGAAAAGTGGGAATTGTTGAGTATTTCCCAGGAATACTTGGCAGCAAAAACCTCGTGCGCTCCGGAAGAGCAACCCTAGCAATAGCTAGGTGCAGCCTTTCTCCCACCCCCAGTCCCCTGAAAAAGTGAGGTTACGGCTGGAGGTGAGCGAGGGACAATGAACAGGGTGCCAGAAGCGACAGGGTCCCATGCCTTCACATCAGAAAAAGCAGCAAAAGCAAATGACGCATCTGTCAGGCCTCCCTCCAAAGGCAATCGCGGCTGAATGCCGTGGATGATGCCAACTGCGATTTGAGCTGCGCTTGACAGCCCTCAGCTTTTCCTCAAGTGCAGACTATATACAGAGTCTACAGAAGGAGCTCAAAGCAAATGAACCAAAACAGCCTGCGTTTTGCACAAGTCTTCAGAGCTGGAAATAGGCTCAAGGATCAGGTAGCAGTCGCTGAACACTGAGACTTTTCCTTATAACTAGGGTTGCCAGCTGCCTCATTTGGGGACAGGAATAACCTGTTTTGACAGATTTACTGCTCTTGCCATTTCCCCCTAAACCTTTAATGAAGTTTTTATGAACCATTTCCTTCAAACACCACCCTTTCACCAGCTGACAATGCAAGGAAGTTACATTTGCAGAGTGGAACAAAGTCAAGCAGACAGATGGAGGCAAAACAAGCTGAGAAGAAACTCATGCTGCCTGCCAAGCATCTTCCTAATATTTTCCACAACAAGCTGTAAGCAGTATTCCCCACTTTCTCAAATATCACATCTTCCCTAGGATCACAATTTTTAAGTCACTTTCTACTCTCTTACAGCATTACCAAAAGAACAGAATTAGTCAGACGACCTTTTTGCCTAATTGGAAGAGTAGTTTTCTTATATGTGTCAAGAATCTGTATTTATCCCCTGTGCATCTGTAAAGCAGCGAGCACTGGAGAAGCCGAGCAGCATTCCACTGATCGAATCGGTGTGACATTTGACTTCCTAAAGAAAATCAGCCCGGTGGTAGCGTGTTAACTGAAGGCTTCACCAGCTACTTTGAAATTCAGATGAATGTAAACCTTTGGGACTCCAGAGACTGAGCTGTACTGTCAGTGAAACTTGAAATAGCATAAACCCAGGAGAATTTGTCCTTATGTTGCCACCTATTTAAATGACTAGTGGTTTGCAATATGCATGCATGCCTGAGTGCGTGTATTTAAGCGTGAGGGGGTGATTGCGATTCTCTCTCTGTGTCTCTAGCATTACTCCACTACGCGGTGTTGTGGAAGTGCCCATATTACCAGTACACAGCTCTGAGCGGAAAGGCAGCAAGAACGAAGCATGGAAGAGCAAGAAGGTCTGAGCTTAAACTACACCTCTGTCAGACTTCTTGAGGAATCTTGGGCACATCATTTCTCTATCATCTCACATGTTAAAATGAATGTGCACTGGAAAACAATGGGTGTTTTTACTTGCCTTAGGTTGAACACTGAGACTGACAAAAACCTATAAATCCTTAAGAAATCCTTAAATCTCTTCTTCAATTGGAGGTTTCTTGAAAGTTCTTACTTAACTCTCACGCAGGAGACGAAGGAGGAACAGACCAAACTTTATGCTGTGTTACAGACTGTGTATGCCAGCCATCCACACTGTCCTCTGAATTACACACGTAGCATCATTTGTCCCAAAGAATTCAAAAAGAACTTTACAACCTTTAGTGGAATATGAAGTAGGCTGATACAAAGTCCTGACATGCAGAACTCCCACTGCGGTGAGCAGGAGGGGTTTCACATGGAGAGAACCTGCCACATCGGACTTGCAAATGCAGTAGCAGGAGAGTACTGCCTGGGGGTAAATCCATACCCCGAGAGCAGAGCAGATTGTCTGAAGCCTATGAACTTCACGCTACGATTGAAAGAATCACTTTTAACCATGAACAACTTTTTCTCTTTGTTTTACAGTTCATCTACATTTTGTCATAGAAGGAAAAGAGGTCAAATACTGACTCTCAGAAACATGCAGGTGCTCCTATCCCCTTCAAGGCAAAAAAAACCCTGAAGATAGACCAGGGAGGAAAAGCAGACATGAAAAGAGGTAAGAAAGAAGGTGACCTATCACTTTGCTGAGTGTTCTACCTGCATGCATTCAAATCCATAGCCTCATGAAGACAAGTTCAAGGAAGACAGCCTTGTGTGGGGTGACTTCTACCAGTAAAACTGTAACAAAACAGGGAATGAACTGGCGCATGCAGTAACTGTATAAGCGAACCGTAATGCTTAAGACCAGAAGCTGTCTCTTACATGGAATACAACAATTTCTTGCAACACTGAGACAAGAAGTAGAAAGTACCATAATCAAGTAACGAGAGCCTATCATATCTATAAATTAAACTATTCAGTGATACATCTAAAAATATAGCAAGCAGTTTTATGTGGATTAGGAAAACAAATAATTACCTCATTAAAATTCAATCTGGGATTCCTGAAATGGTTTCAGGAACTTCAGTCAGAATCTTCATTTCACAAGGTGTCAAACAGCACCGTCCCCATGAGCTCACTGACACGCTGCAATGCCATCTCAGCCCTGACACAAGGAGAAGACTGCACCCTGCAGAAGTGCAGGCAGCCGTACCCTTTCGCCTTTGCCCAAGCTCATTCGAGGATGAGCCAAGCCTGACACTGCCTTACATTACAAAAATTGCACGTGGTGATGAGAGCCATGATAAAAAAGATCCACAGGGAACAGAAGACAAACATCTTTAAAATTTTTAAAGTATAATTGACAAATATCCAACATCAGTATCATTGATAGGCCAAGCATCTGTCATATTCCTTCCTCGCAGCAATTTCCTGGTGAGAGCTAAAAACAAAAAGCCCGAAGTAATGTATTCTGTGTCGTGGAGAGAATTTTATGTCTTCCTTCCCCCATCACGTCTGTTTATTATTCTAGTGTATTTCTAGCCTTGTCAATGGGCAGGCAAACACTTGTTAGAAGTCCTGCTTCCAGACTGACTGGCTTTGGTACTCTAGTACTTTAGGGTAACTTTCCCCTCTCGAAAAGACTAAACAAAGAAGGAAAGAAGCAAGCCTAAGGAAACTAAAATGCTACTTGTCATGATGAGGCCTCAAGAGAAAACGTAAGGTTTTTTTTCTCCACTCTCTTCCATCAGTAATTTGCTAGTAAGTCTCATATTCTAGAAGCTCTTCTAAGCATTGCTGACATTATCAGTTTCAAATTCAAACTCATTTGTACTTATCACCTTTATGGGCAAAAAGGGAGACTGTCAGGTGTATCTGCATAAGGAAAACATATGGGATGTTGCTCCTCCTTTCACCTTATCAGTATTCAGCAAATGTTCAGGTAAAGCTGGCAAGTAATCCTGCTCATGGGTATAGATTCATCTTAGGATTTTTCTGAGAGACAGTTTCAGTTGAATAGGAATTATTTATTTAGAAAAAAGGTTGACAAATACAGATACATAGCCCACACTTTTTTAAAGCATTTGGTTTAAACAATTTTCTTTCTGTAAATGAATGTTTATATAGGGCTGGATGAGAAGCCTGCCTGGAGAGCATGCTAAATATAACACCATATTCATATTTCTGAAGCCGTCCCTGATACTGCTTAAAACAGGCAACGCAGTGTGGTACAGGAACAAGACAGGGATGCCAACAGAACTGGAAAACAGAATTTCCAGGCAAACTATTCAATCTCTTGCTTTGCCTGATTAAGACAGTCTGTGTGTCACCTCTCAAAAATCAAATTCTAACTATCTGAAATAGGCACCCAGAAACTATGGTACCCAAATTTAGTAGGTATCCTAAAAAATTTAGCCAAGTGTTTTTCAAAGTTTTTTTTTAAGGGACAGAAAAGACCCAATCCCGCCATTCTATTTCAGTTAAATCAAAATTCAAGGCAAAAAATGCACATACGGACAGACATATAATTTGCAAGTATTTACTTAAATTCTTTAGTACTCCAGCTTTTTAATTTGTAAAGTGCTGCTCTCTTCTCTACTCCCTTACAACTTCACATAGCACTGTCACTGCAGTATCCAACTACGAGTACCCAAATTTGTTCAAAGCAGCTTTCAATATTAATATCTAAATCCTTTGAAATACCCTAAAATCTTTGGAGGAATACACACAGGCTTATACATATTCTCTCAACCCCATGCTATACTGTTATACATATATTAGTGCTAGAAACTTGATAGCAGCTATATGCTTCACTAGCGATGGATTAAAGCAAGTTGCATTTCTTTTAATTAAAAGACACCAATTATTTAAATTTTTAAAATGAGAGAGAGAAGTCAGAGTCATCAAAAATGGCAAGTCAGTTGTTCTGAAATGAAGACAAGTGATGCTGACAACCGTCTAATCCTCCTCCCCGTTACAGGCATTCTGGGAACTCCGTGGGGCAACAGCAAGGGAATATTAACAGCAGAAAGGAAAGTCTTATAAATCTGGCATTAAACCTGTACATCTTCACTCATCAGGTGAATTTTCTAGACAAGATAAAATAACATTAGGCATTACAGACACAAAGCCACATAAGCAATATCTGCCTAATGTAACCAGACAGCCAAAGGCAGGGGAATATTCCTAAGTCTTTCTGGTTTTCCATTCCTTAGCTGACCCCATCTATTTGCCTATTTATGCACTGTTTCTCCTATATGAATTGTAAGGTTTTACCTTGGCTGCTCTTATGATTTTTAAAACTTAACTGTATAGTGAAATGTTGGTGTCTGCTCTTTCTGTTTGGTTTTTATACTGCAGTAACACAGTATAGCTTTCAAAACAAACAGTCAATTATTAAACACACAATTTTCACAAGTCCCAGGCTTTCGACCTTTCAAAATGGAAAAAAATTATTGCAGTTACAGTTAAAAAAATACAGGGGGAAGGTTACTCTCTTTAGAAGAGAAAATGTTTTTTTGTTGTAAGTTTTGTACAGCTATGGAGTCCACGTTGTAAAGAGTCCAAAAATGTTTAGCCCTCTTTCACTTATGACTTTGATGATTACTCAGGAGCCAAAAATAAAGAGGATGTAAGTGACAGAAGGTTTAAAACAAAAAAAAAATTAAAAAAGAAATATCTTCCTAATGTCAGTCTCATCCATCACCTAACCATGCAGCTACTGTACAGTCTGCCTTTTGCCAAATCCCATTTATAATTGGTAAAGGAAATACTATTCATTTGCATGCAGCTGCAAAAATAAAGAAGGTAATCTTCTTACTCTCATTTGAATGTGAAACAAAACACAATAGTTTAAAAAACAGAATCTCAATATTTTTAAAAATAGGAACAGATAAGATACTATTGATTACCTAATGTAATATACTTTAGATAACAATTATTCAGAACATCCAGTTAGATAATTGCAGCTACTTGAAATGAAGTATGTATACAATGGTCCCAGCTCTCATGAAGCTTCTACTCTGCTGCAAGTTAGAAACAAACTGCAATGAGAAAAAAATAGATACAAATGGCAGATGTAATGTTTATACTCTTTTACTCAAATGAATCCCAGAGAGCACTACAAACTGAACTAATTATTTGAAAAGTGCCCCAAATCTTAAAAATACTTTGCTAGCAGTGTAGTCATCTTTTGGCATTATCTGCCACTAAAGGCAGCTTTCCCTGGGCTAGAACAGTATGGCAATCTAACCGTACTTATAATTTATATAAAAGTGAATAAAACAACAAAAAAAATTCAACCAGAACACTGGACAGTGTTTAGGGAAGAGGAATGAAAAGAATACATAAGTAATTCTGCATCAGAAATAGTGCTGAAAAAACCATTCTTCTCTTCTCCCTTCTATTAAACAAAGGTCAATAAGAGATTATGGAAAATGTATGTCTGCTTTACATGTCTGTAATTCTAGGGCCCTTAGATTCATAACAATTACTTCCAAAATCAAAGGTAAATCACCATTTCCAAGCCTGTTCATTTCACCTCTAGTATTAGCAACATCAATTATTTGACACAGGATGCAAACATTATCTTATGTACAGGTCAGTAGCTAAAAGTAAGTTTCTAAAACTGAGCTTCACACAACATAATTCCATGAAGATTTAACAGAAGATACAAGAGAAGAACATATAAATGACTGACATACACTTAGTATTTTCTTCTTCTAAGCTCACAGCTGATTTTCATTTGATGGCATGTGGAAGTTTAGAATCCCTACGTGGAAAACTCTTAAATGCTACTAACAGAATGAAGTAGCATTCTGTTTCAAAGTGTTACCGGAAAGCGGCAAAATAATTCACTCCCTAAAACTTATTTTCTAGTTTTAGAAAGCAGGCATTCTTTATTGCGGCGCCGGGCAGCACTGGGGATAGTTCCACCATAAGTGCCCCGAAGGCTTGACGGACTTTCAGCAACTATATACCATGAAAACATACATATTCATAGGATTTCAGGGAATTCATCTACATAAACATGAGATTTCCTGGAACTTATTAACATATGTAAATGTCCGATCCGCATGCGCAGTCATCCTCTGTGGTGGTCCTCAGGTGGTCTTTGCGGGTCTTCAGACGAAGGCTCATAGTCTTCCTCACCGTGTTCGCTGATTGACCTTTGCTTCTGCGCAGACTCAGTTCTTGTGTCACCTAGCTGTCTAGACGGGAGTGTTCAGGAGCCCAAAACTTAATTATCCACAAGGACTCTCCCTTGTTATGTAATGGGAGCATTCAAGAGCTTTGTAAGGGAAAAGGGGAACACCCAGGAGCCTCAATCCACATTCTCAGGTATCAAAAGTACCAGCATCTACCCAAGCTGGGCTTGCCAAGCTTCCTAATCCTAGAAGGTGCAAGTTAAAGGTCTCATGTAGCTTGGAGCACACCTTCCCCATTGCACTGAAAGGGAAAGGAGACATATGAGGGGATGAAGACCTCACTAACTGCCAAGACACGCTTCAGACCGCCAGCAAGTGCCAGGAGGCATACAAGCCTTCAGTCGATAAGCTCTTTGCCTGTGCATCCTGTTTCTAGGCAGCACCATCACTCCTACAGCCCCTGGATAATAGGAAACCCTGGGCAAAGGCAGCTGCCTGGAGAGAGCTGTACAGCAGGCATTTAACAGCACATTCAACCACTTAGATCCTGATGTGAAGTATGCCACCTTCGTGTCTGCATGTCCACACGTGTCCACAACGTGTCTATGCTCTGCAAACAGAAGCATCTTTTCCACAGGCAAAAGGTGAATGTAATTTGAAGGTGGTAACAAGATTAATGCTGCTACCCCTTCAGAATACCCCAAAACCACTGACAGAGCAGTATGTTCTTTAAGGTGATTAGCATGCTTGCCAGCATCTGTTTTTACTGTATACAAAAGGCACTTTCTGCCAAGACTGCCACAAAATACCGTTTATTTTAGTGAATTTAGAGGGTTGGCAACTGAGAGGATTATAGGACATCTGCCAGTAAACTGGATTTACATTCAGAACACACACACACCTGTGAAGAGCATAACACATTTTAAAAGATGTGTCATAAGGCAAAAATTGTGTAAGAGTGACATTTACAAAACAGACACACCAATTTGGTCTTGGGGGAACAATCACAAGAAAAAAACTGTTCTAAAAAAAGTAAATACTACATAAATACATAACATATAGCATTTCTGGTTTTTAAAGTAAGTTCTTACAATGAAAAGCAGAGCCTCAAACTTTAAAAAGAAAAGCAAAGGACGTACAAAATTTTTCAGACAAAAAAATACTGCACTGATGTTAATACTCTAGTGACAATTCTTTGCATTTTTAAAAGGACACAGAAAGTGTTTCTGCAGAAAAATACACTCCTAGGACTGCATTTCTCGTGACGCAGACAATTACATAGTTTTCAGGGTTCCACAAGGAAAGCTAATATGAAGACTACTCAGGGGAGAATATGGACTGGCAACCTGCAGCAAAAGTACTGGCCTGATCAACTGCATCTCTGGGGATTTATGTCAGAAAGAAACACAGCTCAGATTTGGACAGGCCTAGAGCACAGGTGCCATGCCCAGGGCTGGTCATGGTACAGGCATCTAAAAACTGTTTGCTAGCACATATGCTTAACTTTAAAAAAAAATGCAATACCACATACAGCTATAGCACCTTCCCTTACTTTCTTCAGTCTTATGATGCTCTTCAGATAGTGTGTAAGCATAACCCTCTCACCTTATACCCAGGTCTTCAGAACCAATAATTTTACAATTTCACTAAAACTAGGCATTTGGATAGATTAGTCTCACAGACTCAATTTCTTTCTTCATTTCATTAATTTCTCGATTTCATCAAAAGCCTGTTGCAATGAGTTTCAAAGTCTAATCAAGCACTCTCATTTTTTCCCTCTACAGGTTTCCCATGATTTGTATTTAACTGAGTGCCCTGATATTTTTGTTAAGAGGAAAGAAAATAGATGGTCCTTATCTATCTCTTCTATACCATTTATAATTTTAGCAACTGATGCGACACAGAAAGGGAATGAAGAATGGAGCCTAAGACGATAATCCCAGGGAGGTTTAGTCTTTCATCATGTGTTTCCAGCATAGATCATGTTAGTCTCCCTTTTCTGAACTCTCTCTAGTTTAAGATGAAGTAATCAGAACTGCAAAATATTCCAGGAAAACCTGCATCAGTGGTGAACAGTACTTTTTATATGCCAGATCCCCTACTCCCTTTCAGTTGCTGCTTCAGTCCTAATAAGCAGCCTAAGAAGAGCGAGTGCTTGAAAGAGATTAATCTGAACACAGAGTATTCAAGTCATGATGAATATTTAAGAGAAAAAAAGAAACCTAGTCTTTATATTTTCAGCTTCTACTGTACCGCCCAGCCAATAGTAAACTATTTCTAGTAACAGCTGCTAAGAACTTTGAAGAGTATTTTTAGGATGTAACCAAGCTCAGGGTATTTTTAATCTATGATTATACATTGTCTAAGTCAGATGAGCATCAGTTAGGAGGTTTAGTCAGACTCTGTTCTTGTTATCATACCCTCATATAACTTGAGACAGCTGCAAAACAAATCTTTATGAAGGGCTGCTTAAGAAAGGGTATAACAGAGAAAACTGAGCAGTCCTGTAATTTCTTGGGCAGGGAACATCTCCAGGAGAGCTTCACCTCTTTAGACTCTGCAATAATAACGGTAACTCAATAGTAACTGCAGCTAGACAGACTGAAGTTTTCCTAAGTTCCATACACTGTGACACTGTGATTTTAGCCGTACTGGGAAAATTCATTAGTTTCACAAGGTTACTTCAGATTTTCTCCAGTGCAGCATGAAATGAGAACGTGGCTGGTCTGATGAAAAATGTAGAATTCTGCAGCCTTGAGGAGGGGGCACTGAGTCTTTTTTCACTTGTTTATTTCCTCGCTGTTTCCAAATACTAAGCAGCTGAGGTGACAGAATAATGTAGCCTCAACCTTTTGCGTGTATTGCCAGATTCTCCTAAAGATTAAAGACAATTTTCCAATTATTTTTTCTTATCGTCGGGATTCTGAGAGAGCCTCTCATGGAAATGAAGAGGTAGGAGGTAACTATCTTTGTCGGAAAGGCAAGCCGGCTTTGCACTGAGTAGTAAGGGTATCTTTTCCACCTCCACATTAATTACTTTTCACTTTGCGCAGTATTATGTAACGCATTGCTGTGAAACTGTCTTGCAGTTTAAGTTTCCTGACCCAAAACAAAGAGGGACCTGCTCCCTTGCTGCCACTGAAATTGCGCGCTGGCAGGAAAATAGAACAAATCAGTTGGAGATTTCCAGACTGCGCTGCTGAGAGGAATGAAAGAACAACTTACTGTTAAATGGCTGCAAGACAGAGAAAAGGGATACCATCCATGCCAGAGTGTTTAACCAAACTGAGAGATCAAAAAAAAATACTGCTTGCTTCCCTCCCATAATACAGAACCGGGGGCATAGGAGAAAGGATCCCAGCAGGCCACCAGCCAACACTGACAACAGAAAAAGCAATATAAGTGATTTTAACAATCCCTCTCACAGTATTCTCTGCCACAGGCAGTTGAAACAGGATGCACATAGATCCAAATAAAACCTGTAATTGTTTTAAATTATTTATTGAAACTCTGAAAATTGTTCTCTTCTGTTTGAAGATCAGCTGCTTTTATTACACCAAAGAATAGAACAGGAAAAAGGAAATATAGCAAGGAAAAAAAATACCACTACAGCAACAGAGACACAGGTACCTTGATACCCTGCCCACCCTATTGCTTCAGTATGACATTGTCTGGTATCTCACATCTATTTCAGCACAGGAAAGCCCAACTCAATGGGTGAAGGACAGGGAAGTCCAGCAAAGCGTTAGTGTTTTGTTTTAGGTTCACTGCAGTTCCCTTACTCTCTCCCCTGGCAGCATGTGCAATTTCACAGCTGAGGGAAAGGGTGAGGGTACCAGTGATACCTGAGAATGTGGATTGAGGCTCCTGGGTGTTCCCCTTTTCCGTTACAAAGCTCTTGAATGCTCCCATTACATAACAAGGGAGAGTCCCTGGGGATAATTAAGTTTTGGGCCCCTGAGCACTCCTGTCTAGACAGCTAGGCGACACAAGAACTGAGTCTGCGCAGAAGCAAAGGTCAGTCAGCGAACACGGTGAGGAAGACTGTGAGCCTTCGTCTGAAGACCCCCAAAGACCACCTGAGGACCACCACAGAGGATGACTGCGCATGCGGATCGGACATTTACATATGTTAATAAGTTCCAGGAAATCTCATGTTTATGTAGATGAATTCCCGGAAATCTTATGAATATGTATGTTTTTATGGTATATAGTTGCTGAAAGTCCGTCAAGCCGGCGGAGCACTTATGGAGGAATTATCCCCAGTGCTGCCCGGCGCCGCAATAAAGAATGCCTGCTTTCTAAAACTCCAAAATAAGTTTTAGGGAGTGAATTATTTTGCCGCTTTCCGGTAACAGATTTTGGCACCCCAGATGGGACACTGCTCTTGAACATCGACGGATCCGAGGGATCGAAGGACCTCCAGCCGGCACCGAGGGATTCTCGGGGAGACCCTCCGATCCCCGGACCGAAGAGTTCTGAGTAAGAACCATTAATTAAGGTAAAGGCATTCTTTCAGTTTTTTTTTCCTTTTTTTTCTGTCGCCTGCCCGTCAGTCGTGGCGAAAGCTGCGCGGGGTTGGGCTGGATCCCTGAGACAAAGGGAAAGGATCCTTTGAGCTGTCGCCTGCCCGTGAGTCGTGGCGAAAGCTGCGCGGGGTTGGGCTGGATCCCTGAGACAAAGGGAAAGGACCCTTTGAGCTGTCGCCTGCCCGTGAGTCGTGGCGAAAGCTGCGCGGGGTTGGGCTGGATCCCTGAGGCAAAGGGAAAGGACCCTTTGAGTTGTCGCCTGCCCGTGAGTCGTGGCGAAAGCTGCGCGGGGTTGGGCTGGATCCCTGAGGCAAAGGGAAAGGACCCTTTGAGCTGTCGCCTGCCCGTGAGTCGTGGCGAAAGCTGCGCGGGGTTGGGCTGGATCCCTGAGGCAAAGGGAAAGGACCCTTTGAGTTGTCGCCTGCCCGTGAGTCGTGGCGAAAGCTGCGCGGGGTTGGGCTGGATCCCTGAGGCAAAGGGAAAGGACCCTTTGAGCTGTCGCCTGCCCGTGAGTCGTGGCGAAAGCTGCGCGGGGTTGGGCTGGATCCCTGAGGCAAAGGGAAAGGACCCTTTGAGTTGTCGCCTGCCCGTGAGTCGTGGCGAAAGCTGCGCGGGGTTGGGCTGGATCCCTGGGGCAAAGGGAAAGAACCCTTTGAGTTGTCGCGACTGTAATTAGGTGTCTTTGTGTGTTTGTTCCCCTAAGTCTTTGTAATGCTTTTGTATGTTTGTTGCGTAATTGTGTGTGGTGTTGTTGTAGAAGCTTGGTTAAATGGAATGAGAACTGGAACTTCTAAAGGGGAGACAATCTTGGGGAAATGTCCTCTTGGGTGCATTTTATACAATTGGAAGCAAATAGCGGGACCCCCGGGAGGAGTTGCAAAGAAAGCTGATCTAATCAAATATTGTAATCAGTGGTGGCCATTGTATCAGCTGGAGGATGGAGAAAAGTGGCCAGTTAATGGAACATTGAATTATGATACTTTGCTGCAATTGATGATATTTTTAAGACGGGAAGGAAAATGGGATGAAGTATTGTATGCGGATATGTTTTTCACTTTACGCTTGCACCCTGAATGGCAAAAGGAGTGCGGTATAAATTTGGCTCCCTCAGATCCTTTGGTGCTGGCATTGGAAAAAGATAATAAGACCAATGGAAAAGGGAAAGGTTTGAAAAGATGTTGTTCTGCTTGTAGTATTGGACAGAGGTGTTTAAAATTAGTTCAGGATGAGCCAGAGGATGACTCAGAAATGTTGGTTGCTCCCGGTTTGAGGCAGAGATTGCAGAATGATAAACCTGAGCCCCTTGGAGCAGGCGACTCTCAGAACAGGAAGCCAGAAGTGGCTCCGGTATCTGGGAGAACTCGCGGTCGGTAGGGAGCAGTGTTGCAAGCTCCATTGAGACAGGCTGTTGGAAATGAAGGACCGGTGATTGTGAGGGTGCCGTTTTCAATTGCTGATTTAAATAATTGGAAGCAGGCGGCGGGCAATTATAGAGATAATGCTGATAAGGTGGCTAAAGCCTTTGATACAATGATCAGGACTACAGACCCTGATTGGAAGGATATTGATGCTATTATGTTGGTATTGTTTGACAGCACAGAAAGAGAAATCAATGTGCTTATTGTAGACAGGAGTGCTTATTGTAGACAGGAGGGACACTGGAAACGAAACTGCCCTTCCCGACAGGGAATGGAAGGAACAGGTTCTGTTTTGAGAACAATAAATGCAGTTAATGATGAGGAATGAAGGGGACCAGAGGTATCCTCCCCAGCAGAACCTCTGGTTAAAATACAGCTGGGGGAAGATCAAACGGAAATAGAATTCCTGGTAGATACTGGAGCAGCTTATTCGGTTTTGAATGAAAAAGGTTTTGAATTTAGTAATAAGAGAATCAAAGTTGTTGGTGCGACTGGTAATGCTGAAACTAGGCCATTGTTCAAGCCTTTAACATTTAAAATTGGAAAACAATGGGTGACACATCAATTCTTGTATTTACCAGGGTCTCCGAAACCTTTACTAGGGCGAGATTTGTTAGAAAAATTGGAAGCAGAAATACGATTTAAAGATGGGGAAGTCGATGTGTTAATTCCTGAATCTAAACTTGTACAAGCGACTGTGTTCCTATTGCAGGAAGATAAAATTTTAGGAACCTGCATCCCAGCAGAAGTGGAAAATGCAGTGATATCCCTCGTATGGGCCGGAGAAGTCCCTGGTAAAGCTAAGAATGCTGAACGGGTAAAAATTGAACTCAAAGCAGGAGCAAAGCCGGTAAGGCAAAAACAATACCCTTTGAAACTAGAAGTTAGAATCGGGTTAAAGCCCATTATTGAGAAATTTATAAAATATGGTTTGCTGAGGGAATGTGAATCAGAATACAACACCCCCATCTTGCCAGTAAAAAGGCAGATGGAAAAGTTATCGATTGGTCCAAGATTTAAGATTAACCAAATCACTCAGGATATTCATCCAGTAGTTGCAAACCCATACACTTTACTGACAGCAATAAATGAAAACCAAGAATGGTTCACAGTTATAGATTTGAAAGATGCCTTTTTCTGCATACCTCTCGAGCGAAAAAGTCAAAATATATTTGCCTTTGAGTGGGAAAACCCGGACTGGGAGCTATATTCAGACAGGAGCAGCTTTGTGAAAGAAGGGATCCAGATGTCGGGATATGCAGTGACCACAGTGGACACTGTTGTAGAAGCAGAAGCTCTCCAATCAAAAACATCAGCCCAGAAAGCGGAACTGATTGCACTAACCAGAGCTTTAGAATTAAGTGAAGGAAAGCGAGTGAATGTATGGACCGATTCCCAATATGCATTTGGAGTATTACACGCACATGGAGCGATTTGGAAAGAAAGGGGACTATTGTCATCTCAAGGGACCGGAATTAAACATGCGGAGCAGGTTCTCAAGTTACTCGAAAGTGTGCAGAAACCAAAAGAAGTGGCTGTTATGCACTGCAAAGCTCACCGAACTGGCTGCACCCCACAGAAAAGAGGCAATCGATTGGCTGATTTGACCGCTCGTAAGGCTGCAGAAAAGGGTAAAGGAATATTGGCAATAATACCTGAAAAGCAAATAGAATTAGGAGAATCTCCTAACTATGACAGTCAAGACAGAAACTTAGTTGAAACATCAGGAGCTAAGATACAGGAAAATGGATGGGCTGTTACTCCTGTGGGGCAGGTAATTCTAACCCCAATTTTGATGCATGAAATAGTAAAGAAAGAACATAATAGTGTTCATTGGGGAACCGAGAATTTACTAAGACATCTACAAAAGTCGGTGGTGAGTCGTAATATGGTAGAAATTATAAAGTCCGTAGTTAAAAGGTGTGAAACATGTCTTACAAATAATCCAAAGACACAGAATAAATTCAATTTGGATCCACAAAACCAGGAAATACTCCAGGAGAGCACTGGCAGATAGATTTCACTGAACTGCCAAGAAAAGGAGGGTTCAAACACCTGTTAGTGTTAGTAGATACCTTTACAGGATGGCCTGAAGCCTTCCCATGTCGTACCAACAAGGCCAGGGAAGTTGTCAAAATCTTACTTAAAGAAATAATACCACGATTTGGTGTTCCTTTAGGGATTTCCTCTGATAGGGGGCCACATTTTGTTGCAGACATTGTTCAACAAGTAAGTAGAGTATTACAAATAACATGGGAGCTGCATGCCCCTTATCGCCCACAATCTAGTGGACGGGTAGAGCGCATGAATCAGACCTTAAAACTGCAATTGAGTAAAATTTGCCAAGAAACTTCAATGGTTTGGATACAAGCACGTCCACTTGCTCTGTTGAGAATTAGAGTTCAGCCTAAGGGAAAACATCGGTTAAGCCCTTATGAGCTGATGTATGGGAGACCGTACCAAATTCCTAAATTACCAGAGGAATTAAACATCAGAGGTGAAACAGATTTACGAAAGTATCTAATATCCCTAGGGACAGTGATACAAGAAATGAAAAAGAATGTGATTGTAAACAAATCTCTGAATCTTGATTCCCCAGTACACCCATTCCAGTCCGGAGATTGGGTATACCTGAAGTCGTGGAATGGAGAACCCCTGCAAGAAAAGTGGAAAGGACCATTTCAGGTTTTACTGACAACATACACAGCCGTAAAACTAGATAAGAAAGGGCCCTGGATTCATTACTCAAGAATCAAAAAGGCTCCTAAACCATGGACTTCCGAGGAGACAGCTCCTCTCAAGCTCGTTTTCAAACGACAACTTTAGTTTCTGTGTTATTAATAAATTCAGAAGTGTTTGGGCAGAAACTAGGAAGTCCATGGCATGAGAATGTTTATGTACAATTAGTAGTGGAAGTAGCTTTGGCTATTAATGCAAGCAAATGTTGGATTTGTGCTAAATTCCCGAAGCATAGCATTCAGTCTGATGTAACACAAATTGGCCTACCAATTCCTTTGAGTACCACTTGGAATAAACTTTGGGACAGGTTCTTGTATGGTAGGGGTAGTATCCCCAGTTGAAAAAGAAAGAGCAATGGATAATCTATTGATTACTCGGTCTACTACCTTTCACTCATTTGTGAGATGATAACAATACCTCTTTTGGGTTTGAAGATATTTGGAATACTCTCACTTCTTGGTTACCTGATTGGTTATGGTTGAAGAGACTATTTTTTTAATGATTTTTTTATTAATGTAGTTTGTATTCTTGCTTGCATAATGATACAGTGTTGTAACTGCTGTACAAGATGTAAGTTTGTATAGTGAGGACTGTAGCATATAAGCTACAAGCCCTCAAAAAGAAAAGGAGGGATTGATACCTGAGAATGTGGATTGAGGCTCCTGGGTGTTCCCCTTTTCCGTTACAAAGCTCTTGAATGCTCCCATTACATAACAAGGGAGAGTCCCTGGGGATAATTAAGTTTTGGGCCCCTGAGCACTCCTGTCTAGACAGCTAGGCGACACAAGAACTGAGTCTGCGCAGAAGCAAAGGTCAGTCAGCGAACACGGTGAGGAAGACTGTGAGCCTTCGTCTGAAGACCCCCAAAGACCACCTGAGGACCACCACAGAGGATGACTGCGCATGCGGATCGGACATTTACATATGTTAATAAGTTCCAGGAAATCTCATGTTTATGTAGATGAATTCCCGGAAATCTTATGAATATGTATGTTTTTATGGTATATAGTTGCTGAAAGTCCGTCAAGCCGGCGGAGCACTTATGGAGGAATTATCCCCAGTGCTGCCCGGCGCCGCAATAAAGAATGCCTGCTTTCTAAAACTCCAAAATAAGTTTTAGGGAGTGAATTATTTTGCCGCTTTCCGGTAACACCAGCCTAGCCCAGACGGACAGACTGCTCACCCCTGCCACTTCAGTGTTAACTGGGGAGAAACACAGGTGCTGTAGAAAATTACTCCAACCCTAGGACACTGACCCTCTTCGCCAAGGGAAATGAAAAGTGATTAAAGGAGTTCGGAGAGTCAGAGAGGGAGCACAACTCTGAAGAAATATCTGGGATGTGGATTCCCCTCTCCAAGACCAAACTGAACTTGTGAAACATTAGGCAAAGATCTGGAAAGCCTAAAATTTCTCCTTATTCCTACTACACTGTAAAATAAAATCAGCCTCTTGCTAGAAGAACTAACTTGCCTGTTTCTTTTACAGGTGAAGCCTGTAATTCCAGAGTCATCACCTGGAAGGATGGAGGTGCTCCAAGGAGGTCACACAGTGCCATTACAATGCTATGATGTCTGGAGTCAAAAAAGAGCAAAGCTTACCTGCTCCAGGGCTGGGCCACCTGCGGGAGAGCTGCAGACGCGGCTCCAAAAGACTTCAGAAACTGAATTACAGACAGCAAGCTCCTTTGGACACAAGAATGTCTAACAGTGGCCATAAGTCATTTCACCTTTCTCTCATTCAAACCCATTTTATAGCTAGGAATGCAAAACTATTTCACAGGAGTTCTGGGATGGCTAATGCCAATCCTATCAGTATCTACAGATTGTTTGCTCCCAAGGGGCAAGCTATTTACACACTGGAACAGCATGAAAACAAGGTGATTAAATTGAGTGACAATACAACTACAGGACTGCAACTATTTAGTTTCACAAGTCCAAACCTGGTAAACTAAGACAACTACTTAAGAGACGTCCAGAGATCCAAAAGCCTTGCACACTGATACACTGAAGGCTGAGATTCAATACAAACATGCAAAAACCATCTGCAATGAAAGCTAGGGTGAAAAAAATCTGATGTGGGCAGGCTCCATACTTACCTGGGTAAGCACTCAGCCCTGAACAACTACTCTGAGTAACCAGGGAGAAAACCAGCAAAGAGTGGTCAGAAAGTTTGGTCTAACACTCTGAGAGGTCAGTATGTGCAGTCTAGTACCTAAACAATCCCTTCGCCTCAATTTTCAACAACATCCAGTGCTGAACATGCCGGCAATATGGGAAGAAAGGTGAGCAGGAGACAGGTACAAAATGGGAAATTCCAACCGAACCAGGGGCATGTTACACTCAGTGTATGTGCTCAAACCAGGAGAACCCTTAGAACAACGAAGGGACTAGCATATAAAATCACAAACTACTTAGCAAAAAAATTAATAATCTATGCAACCAGAGGCAGATCATAAGAATATGGAAGAACAAACATCATAGCTGTGGTTAAGAAACAGAAAACAGAGATCCAAACAATTCTAAACCTGGTTTTCTCATCTAAATGCACAATCTTTTTAAACAAAATTTATAAAAAACAGACTGTGCCCCAATATCTTTTTGGGTAGTTAATTTTAGGTGAGGAAAATTCAGTATATGTAATTTAGCAATAGCATTTTATACAGTGCCATTTTACACAGCGCCACAAAGGAAATTATGAGTGTGGTTGGAGAAGATGGGAAAATTACAGGTGAACAAGGAATTGACTACAAGGGAAGAATAAGAGGTTATGCAAAAAAGCGATGTGTGAGCTGAACTCCAGCAAAAAGCAGAGAGCTATCTGGCTGCAGTTTTGAGCACAGAAAACGTTAATGGTGGGGTCCCGCAGGACAGCTGAGAGGGAAGCTTAGGGGTCGGAGCGCTGCCTGGAGAGCCGCTCGTACCAGAGACGAGCGGCGAGCCTCCCGCCTTCTGCTTCCCCACGTGCGGGCACAGTGTAGCCCAATGGCATCACAGCCAAGGATGGCCGACCACCGCCCGGTCCTGGCACTGTTACCGGAAAGCGGCAAAATAATTCACTCCCTAAAACTTATTTTGGAGTTTTAGAAAGCAGGCATTCTTTATTGCGGCGCCGGGCAGCACTGGGGATAATTCCACCATAAGTGCTCCGCCGGCTTGACGGACTTTCAGCAACTATATACCATAAAAACATACATATTCATAAGATTTCCGGGAATTCATCTACATAAACATGAGATTTCCTGGAACTTATTAACATATGTAAATGTCCGATCCGCATGCGCAGTCATCCTCTGTGGTGGTCCTCAGGTGGTCTTTGGGGGTCTTCAGACGAAGGCTCACAGTCTTCCTCACCGTGTTCGCTGACTGACCTTTGCTTCTGCGCAGACTCAGTTCTTGTGTCGCCTAGCTGTCTAGACAGGAGTGCTCAGGGGCCCAAAACTTAATTATCCCCAGGGACTCTCCCTTGTTATGTAATGGGAGCATTCAAGAGCTTTGTAACGGAAAAGGGGAACACCCAGGAGCCTCAATCCACATTCTCAGGTATCAGCACCAGGACCCTTTCCGAACAACAGAGAGCGACCGAGCCACGTCCTGAGCCTGCACAGCCGTTTCCCGCGCCACCTCCAGCCCCCTCAGGGACAGGGGCTTCTCACACCCGACCTCCCGCAGCCTGGGCTTGCGGCGGTGGGCCCTGCAGGCAGCGGTCAGAGCCCACGGCGGGGGAACTCCATCCGAGGGCTCTGAGGACGGCCATCAGTCCCGGTGCAACTTCTCCCCCGTGCCCATCAGAAGTTCTGCCTGAGGAGGAGGGAGGCCGGTCTGCCAGGCAGTTCGTTCTGAAGTACCTTCCTCTGCCTGTTCTGCTGGCGGCTAAGTCATATTTAAGAACTCGGCAGCGTCAATACTTAGGCTCAGAAGTGACCTAAATTTGTGGCCGCCATCTGAGAATGGCAAATGGCCTCCATGCATCAGCTTCAGTTTTCAGTTTTTGTGGAAAATATATTTAAGACTGATATGTTCTAAATCTTGTAATTCTTACTGCTTTGCTGAAGTTCAGTAGGTACATTAGAGCTAAAATCATGCAAGGGGTAGCTTTATTTCAAATTTCTGATCTGAATAAAGTAAATAAATTGATTTAAAATGCCTCTTTTTTTACATGGATTCTCTATGCACCAGGCTGTAATGGCCAAAGTTAAAAATGTGCCAGAGAGACATTAAAATCTATCTCACAGCCCTCCTAATGCAGCACAACGCCAGCACATACCTCTGATTAAAAGCACTCCCTGAAAAATGGCACGTCCCCCTTTATCTCCAACAAAGAATCCACTACTCTGCCGTGCAAAGTGCATTTTATTAACTTGATCCAGGGCCTGTCACTCATTTTTCAACATCTTACATATACCTATAATATATGTCATGGTTAATCCATTTGATGAACTGTGTTTCTTTGTGCTTCTCTGATGAACTCTTGGCAATTTGCCTGCCAGTCCAGCTCTTTTACAATAACTTATTGGAGTCCAAATTATTAAAAAAGCTTTACATACTTTGCATTATTAATAAATAAATAAAAAAATAAAGGCTACAAACTGTTTCTCTGTTTCTGCGGTCTGTTTAGATTAGCGAGTCCTCGGGCACTGATCTTTCACAGTGTGTAAATGGTACTTGGCACAATGCCCATCATTCACCCCAGCCTTGCTGGGATTCCCAGTGCAAATCTAATAATATAAAGCATTTTTTTAGAACAAGATTCACCTTATCTATCAGTAGTTGATCAAAAGATAAGCATCTCCTTCACACTAAATCATCAACGCTTTCTCTCCAATTAACATTAAAAAGTACCTACGAATGTTAATCTATCACCCTTGTCATATATCTTTCAGGATGAATGACACTTTTTATTCCTCAGCAGCCATTCAGACCAGACACAGTAGATGCCACCTTATACATGTGTCAATGTATTGGTGTCAGCTTCCTCAAAGGAAAAAAAGTAGTCCGCAAACTAAATGCTTGCCTTAGGTCAACTCAACACAACTAGTGTTAAAGGAATCTCTACAGTTTTAAACACGGGGGGAAATGGCTTTAACAGATTAAAATGAGCTTAAATCACATTTCCAAAAAAGTTTGTTCTTCCTTAAAAATGAAACCTTGTGACACTAGCCAAATGGTATTATTCCTCCCCATTCTTCTGCAATGAATTCTTAAATGCACAAGGCAAACTTTTCATGGTAAGTATATTTCTGATAACCAAAATCCAGATCTTTAAAAAAAGCCAGTAATTTTTAATCTCATGACTAAAACTATTTCTCCATTCAACAACTGACATTTTCATACTTTAATGCAGGGAATCACAACACACCATAAAGTAGCCTACAATAAAAGATTAAAACAAGGAGTAAAAGGAAAAGCTTTTTATGGTCAATCTTCACTACTAGGCTACAGCAAGTGGAAAAAAAAACTAAAAGAAAAAAAAAAACAACTGTAGGAATAAAGACACAATTGGCAGCACACTTTTGGCCATGACTGATGGTTCCAAATACTGCTCAGGCAAAGGCCCACCATGGAGCATACCCAGCCGTAGGCTCTTGAGGTGGCCTGACCACTCCAAAGGAAGCAATCTGTGCAGCATTTTCACACTGTGCGTATCTTCAGCCTCTTCATTTGCTGGGCAAGTGCTTTCTCACAGATCACTGTCAAAATCCCTATGACCCTACGAGTGCAGCCAAGAGCAGGCAGGTTTACTTCAGTCATAAAGTACAATTTCACTGCATGTGACCTAAACTGGATGCAAACAAACAAACAAAAAAAGATACCACTGAGAAAATCACTGCCTTCGTAGATCAGATCAGTGTCAAAGAAGGGACAACGGTTTGGAAATTCTTTTTTTTTTTTTTTTATTTCTAATATCTTGACCTTGATCATGTCCATCTTGCAACACTGAAATTATTATACTTACTGTTTCAAAGGGAAGTCACATCTAAAGCAATACAGCTGCGAACGCATCATTCCTGAGTTAGCTCTGATTACAAGGGGCTCCCAAAATGCAGCACCACCTCTCCCTAACATCTTTTTGGAAGCCTGAACTTAATACAGGTCTCCTACAAGTCTTACTGGTTTTGCAACAGCAGATACCAGGGCCCTTCTAGCAGATACCTCAGCACCCTGCAAGGCAGGATGCCAGGTCATTTTTTAATTTTAATTTATTACCACAAAGGCAGGTCATCTGTAGCATGATTAAGTACATCTTGGGGAATACTCCAAGCACGGGGCACAGCAAGAGGTTTTCCCAGTTAATACCAGGAAGGTCACTCCGGACTCAGGTGTTCTCCCAAGGACAGACAATGTAGACCATTATTTTAGCCACAAGCCTGACCTGAAAAATCACTGGACAAAACCCAAAATCTGCAATGCCCTAGTAATAATACACAGCCCTCCTCTCCCCCCCCCAAATGCCATGGAAATCAGTTAATTAGCAAACTAGGAAGAACATAATTACAGATTGTAGGATATCTTTATCACTATGAATATGTCATCGTATTTATCACTGTTTCCTGTCACCACATACAAAGAACGTGTCTTCAGTGCAGTTAGTTTAATTTACAGGCTCCAAAATAATAATTTCTCACCTCTATTGACATTTCTGGAAGTTATTTTTGCCTTAGAAAAAGCCAACATGAGAATCTGTGAGGCATGTTACACAAAGCAGCTTGAGGCTTTTATCTGCCTAAACAACCAAATAATGGTGTTAGAAAAGTGTTACTTCTGCTCTCAAGCACGTTCAGAATCAAATTTCACAAAGAAAAAGAGTGACCCAGTTCAGCAATGTAAATACATGTCATCTCATTAGCTTCAAAGTTTAGCTGCAATAACATTCAGATGCTACAGCTTCCACTTCAGACAACAAATTCCATAAATATTCCTTATGATTAACAGGACGAGATAAAGAGACGGTCAGATCATTGCAGGGGCAAACTGGCAGAGGTCACTTCAAAGGCCACATTCTTACAGCTGAGGCTTTGCTAGGGAATCCTGTGAGCTGTATTCTTCAGATGTTTGCATTGTTTCAAGCAGCAGGCCAGCAAGCGGCACTATGGAAAGACTAATAACCCTACAGTGAAACCATCATCACCAGATCATCCAAACTATTCCCAAAGCCATCCCAGAAATGATCTCTCTACATTTCCCTAAGAAAGAAAAACACTCTGGGTATCTTCAATTTATTCCTAATATGATCCGTCTCCTTCACCTGCGAAAGTTATTTAAAAAAAGTTATTAAAGGTGGATTAATTTAATTCATAGAGCTTTTTCTTATAGCTGTACTGAGGAGTCGAAGATGACCTGCTTTTGTAGAGTTTGATGTGTTCCATATTTCTTTTTTGGGAAAAAGCACCACCATGCCTTTGAAAACATGAACATACAAGAACTGCACGCTAGGATTAGGATCCCGCAGCCCTCACCCTGTAACACAGCTGAAAAGGGACTTTCAGTTACCAAACCCTTTCCTCTTCTCTACGGCTGTTTAGAACGAGAGTAAAGAAACACATCCTCTCTCCAATCCAGCCTGGATGATTAATTAACCGACACAACAGCAATGCTGCAGCTGCGTTTGCCAAGTTATCGTCCTCAGGACCATAATTAACACAGAAGAAGTTCCAGTGGGAATCAGGCTTGAATGACATCAGTGGTAACAATTAAAGCTCCTGAAGCTTTTACAGCACTTCAGAACAGCTTCTTAGTCCTCTGAGCAACGCTTCAGTTCTGCCAAATGCCTCTTGGAGGCAGCTAAGGCTCAGTTTGTTTTTACTGGACTCAAGGATCATCCTGGCTGACAGAAACCTCTGACCTAAGGTTTTGCTTCTAAAATAACAGTGCCTTGCGTGTACTTCCCCTTTATCCCCATTTCTTCCATGGAAGCAATGAAAGCACCAGAGGGAAGTCCGCAACCAGAACAGGAGATGGGGGGAGATTTCTTCCTTCAGGCTGCCTTTCGGGTTTGTTCATAAATTCTGTACTTCGAGGAGGCAAGAGATCATAATGCTGGCTAAATATACTTAACTATACCCTAGTATTGTTTTGGCTTTTTTCCCCCAACATCCACACTCTGTAACTCTTTACAGCTCTTAGCCATGGATATTCATGCCTCATGGCATAAAACCCAAACACCAGACTGAAGCAGTATATTATGGTGTGTTAATATAGCGGGCTTCTAATGTTTTTGTTTTACCTAGTGGAGATACTCCCATTTTCATCCTTGATTAATGCATCAACCCAGCGTGCAAGATTTCCCAATTCCTCCCACAGACATCGCTCTACCCACAGACAGCAGTTCCTAATGAGGCAACAGTTCTCTCTCCGCGAAAACAAATGCAAAGAGAGGACATCCTTGATCTTCTACTGCCTAAGTGTTTCTGGTGCAATGATCCACTTGCAGCTGACATTTGAAACTTGAAGCTAAAAAGAAATTCGCAGATGGGATTTGAAGGTCATCCAAACACAGCTTTAAACCTGCTCTATTTTGCTCCCTAATGTAGCCTTGATACAAGCCTCTGGTTGTAAGTTATCCTGTACTTTTTTTTCCTCCAAGTTGATCATCTGGTATATCGATTTATGACTGGGTGGGTAAGAGCAAAAATACCTTTACAGAGATTTTCCTAATGATATTTTCTTTTAAAGCAGTAAAGCTGGAAAACTTGATTTTGTCTTTTAACTTACCCCGTTCAAAGAAAAAAAAAAAACACCTTCTCTCTTTTTCCCTATAATCACATGACACCTCACTAGAAATAGATCTGCATCATGAAATGTTGTGGTAAATGTCTGTTATATCTTTTCAGGACCGTGTGTTAGAGATACTGTGACACTCCCTAGTCTACCAAGTGGACTTAAAAGAACTTGTATTTGTAATTCAAAACTGTTGATTTTAGTACCTATCTACATTTGAGCAAAAAGGCTAACTACGCATTCACATAAAAAGCTGACTACAACCCCATGCAAAGGATTAGCCTACATCTGCATGACACTTAAATCCTACTTAAGCCTGTTCTAAATATCATTAACGTTCTTCTTGCACAAATGAGACAGCACCACTCTGGATTAGGTAATGGGAGACATGCTTGGCATGCTGGACTAGATGACAGAGAAGGAACAACATAGCATTACTAGGTTATGCTATCATCTGTGCTTTCTAACCCCCTTGGATATAACAGCCTCATCTTATATATCCTCTCCTATACCATGACCTGCACCTGCCATCGTAGATCATGCTAACCATTGACACCTGGTATGTTGAATCACACAGTAGGAGAGAAGCTGCAGCCTTGAGGAAAGTCTGAGTTAGGCTGTACTTAGCGGTGGAGCATCACAGAACTAGGGTCAGCTCTGGATGACATCAGTGGTGACACTTAACAGACACCGAACTTCCTAATTGTGGTGCTCTGAATCTTGTTAACACCCTACCACCAATGACTTGCTATGAAGACCCAAGTATTTCAAATTACATACTTGCTTAGGAAATCACAAATTCAGGCTCACTTAGGAAGTGGACAGAACTAAGTAATAAATGTTTCTGAAATAAAATCCCCAAAGTGTACTGATGCAGGCCACTTCACACCGCAAACTCCAGCCTGAGTTTGGACCATGACTAAACGTTGCCAGATAAGGCCTTGAGCCACCTCCTTTGTCCCACGTCCTCAACAGGCAGTTCTGCTCACCGGACTGGCACGACGCTTTGCACTCAAAGGAAAAGACCAACTTATAGGCGACAGCTGATGGCTACGATGGCGAGAGGCCACGCTCAAAATGTGTTCCATGACTGGTGTCTCAAGTCCCAGTCTGACTTCCAGCAAAAAAATTTATGATGGTGCAGGTAAGTCTCAGGCAATGCCTGCTAACCAGAGACTTTACAATGAACTTCACTAGCACAAGTGTAAGCATGTTTTCTCACTGAGTGATTCTGTATGTGGGCTATGTGATACTTCATCTCCCATAATTTGCACTTCTTAACCATTTCTGCTATACCAAATCTGAAAATCTTGTAAATACAGGTGAGGTGATTTTGCAGATCAGCTTTTACAATCTGCCTGAAGATTTCTCAGAGCAGCTGAAAGGAAAGTTGTTCTGCAGCTCCTGACCCCACCGTAGGGCAGTGGTTAGGCTCAGCCCTCAGCTCATCAGCACAAGAATAGAAGCACTTGTGTCAAGTATAGAACTGCTCTTCTGGACATCAGGAAAGGCAGAAAACCACTATGGGCAATCATTTTAATTATTAAAGAGCTTGATCACCAAATGAGGGAGCATTGATTTAACAAAGTTCCTCTACTGTTTTGTGCATTATAATCATTAATGCATATATTGTGCATACAATCATCAAAGCTTGGTAAAATGGACCAACACAGGTGTTTGTAGCAGCTGTCTTCAGCAGAGAAACCAAAGTCCAAGAGGAAAGGAAGTCACTAGGTGTTAGCTAGACTACATGTTGACAAAATAAAGGTAACACCTGAAGCTATATACATTTATAATCCTGCTGGTTTTCATTCTGTCCAGCTGTGCCACACATGGAGAAAAAACTCAGTGACAGGCTGGGCAGCGTACTGGGTGGAAATTTGCAAGAATTCAACCAAAAAGGATAGAGGAATTCTGAAGTGAATCTCAGGGGCTTGCCTAAAACCACATCAAAAGCATAACCGTGGCAGCAGTAGCCATACCCAAACTCATATGAAGCTTGGGAACTAACAATTAAGTCACAGGGATACAGATTTCAGCTCAGCCTATTCACCAAAACACACCGGTTCTTTCCGAAAACTTGAGCCACTGTGACTTCCCTGGTACTGTTACCCAAACTACCTCAATTAAAGATGTTATGCCACATCATCTGGCAAGTTACAATTACACACCTGATCTGTAGACAGGAGCAACAGGCGGCTTTGATTCCTGCACACCGGGACTTCAGCAGCAGCAATATCGTTCACTCTCCTGTACCTGGCACTATTTCCAGTCTCCTAACCAGGCCCTGCCTTCAAGAAACCATGACAATCTCTTTCTGGTCCTAACAAAACACAAGGCCAACTTACAAGTAGAGGGAAAAAGTGTCATGAAAGAAATATTCTGCCTCACATGGAGATGCACCTGAAACACCGAACTGATATCAAAGGGTTCAGGTTCCTAACATAAAACAGAGAAGAATACAAGCTTCTTTAAAGCTAGCACATTGGAGACAGAGGCCCATCACTGCCTTGTTACAGGAGGTACACAAAGCAGTTATGGGCTGTTCCTGTGACCCAGAAGGAAGCTGGACATAACAATCATGGAAGGAGGAAACCTCACTAATAATAATGTTTGTGGAATATACACTTTTGCCCAGAAGGGTGTTGACAGCCTCATTTTCAAGGAAATAGAGATACTGTTATGTAAGGGAACTCGTCCACTGAACCCAATACCATGCCCTGTACCCAGTACACAATTAAAAGTCAACACACAAACCAGCAGTAAATCATTCACCCACCTAATAACACTGTATTCACTCTCTTCTGCTTTTGGAGCCATCCCTTCTGGAAAAGCTGGGGCAGAGAACTACAGCAATGCAGGGCTTGGGGAGATATTTAGGGAATAAGATGCACCCTAAATGCAGCCTAAAAGCATAGGCTTTGTAAGCTCTACATCTGGGCCATTAGCAGGTCCCAATTGCCCTACAAAGCATCACCAAGAGAGAAATACTTATTATTTGTTTTAACCTGGATAGAAACAAAGTACTGGAAATTATTTGACTGGTTTCCATTTACTTGTCCAGCAATTTACCCCAAGCATCCCAGGCATCTTCACACCAAGCTCCCTCAGAGCTGAGAAAACAAGATGAAATTTCTCAGTAACCTGCATAGCAAACAGCCACCCGAAAGACCCAGTCCAGTTCTGATGTAACTTTGTTAATTCCACTGTGCTTACTTTAGAGTTGAATCTGGCCCCTAGATCCTACATTGCTCCACTTAACACAGCTAACGTGTGTGAGTAAAGCTCTGCTCAGCTCCAGATGGCCAAACGTCAAATAAATTGAAAAACAGCGATTGCCAAATCTGTGCTTTAAAAAAAAAAAAAAGATACAGAAGAAATCAAAGAGGGAGCATGAATTCAGCATCAGAAAACATAATGCAACACGCTGCATTCCCTTTTCTGGCTCACTTTTACAAGGTATTTACCTTGTAAAAGGTAATGAAAAGATGCAAAGGTCATGAAAACACACAATAAATCTCTGCCCCTAGCTACTGAACATCTCAGCTCTCTTCATCCTGCTGACAGTGTTTATGTCCTCCAAGACAGAAAGCCACCATGCTCTAGATTGGGGGTAAGACCTCCATGCCCCTACTGGCACACAAGCTATTCCAAAGAGGTATTAAAACTAAATAACAACTATATTCAGATACTGCACTTTCTTTAGAGAAGATAAGGCATGACTAGAAAGCAAACTATGCACTAGGCAAAAAAAAAAGAGTACTTGCCTGTGGTTCAGTTAACCCCGAAATCATGATCAGCAGCAGCTGATCACAAATAGCTGAATAAAAACATCTATATACATGCACATACAATTTGGAGAGTTCCTCATGTTTCCAGCAGTTTTCCAACATGGTTGCCAGGATGGCAACAGAATTCAGCAGAGCTACTCAGTTCAGTGCAGGGTTTAGCCAGGAGGGAGGAAGGGAGAGAGGGAGGAAAGGACAGCAGTATTTTGATTAATATACAGAACTGGAACTCATTAAGAGTAGGATCAATTTTCAGTTTTATACAACTTCTCTTCTCTGCACTAACCTACATCTGACATCAGTCATAACACTCTAGAAACAGCTAAAAGTAATTTTCACACCTTCCTTCTAGGATAGCATGTTATCTAGCATGTCCTAGATCAGATAAAGCACATTGTGGATGAAATATAGATTTTACCTGAACTCTTGTAACTGCCAGGATGAATGATTCCCCAAAGACCACAATGCCTACTTTCATACTTCCAAATGGGGAGAGTGCTTATTCAGCTTCATGTAGCTTACAAATCACTGCATACAATTAACATTCTTTTATATATGCCAAAGTATAACTATCTCCGTTAGCAACTAAAGTTCTAAATAATATATAGCTGAGGCTCTCTGTGCTGCTCTCATATACTAATGAACACACAAAAAAACTTGTTATAAAGAAACTCTCCAAAACAGGGGTTCAGACTGAACACAGATGAATAAACCCACATGTCCCATAGCACTGAACCCTTTAAGCTACAAAATGCTAAGGGTGAAAGGGACTTGAAAAAGCTGTGTGCCTCTTCCTGCCTCAAGGCAGGATGAACTGGCTCTACAACCATTCCTCTGCTCAATGTCTTTTCCTCTACTTCATATCATGACCAAAAATCTGGCCAATTCATCCCTCTGACTAGCACAAATCTGGAATTATTCTGCTGGCCTCCATAGTTATTCTAGATTTACACAACACAAGACAGTATAGCTTGTCTACCAAGAGCTCTGCTACCAAAAAAGACTTTTTGTCAATATATTCTTTGCCCATAAAATAAGCACTGCAGTTTCTAAACAGTCATTCAGGCAAGAAATAGATCAGAAATAAAAGGCATGCTGATCATTTTTTGAAGCACTTAGGAAAGATCAAATTGCTGTGTCTGCCTCACCCTCTGATACTGCAGAATACTATGCTCAAGTGTAACCAACAGTACTGTCCGCCATTTTCAAGACATATGAAACAGGAAAAGAACTATTTTAGAAAGGCTTTTAACTTCCAGTTCCTAGTGGAAAATTAATTTGATGCTAAACATTTGCGCTCCCAAGATGAATTATTAATATTAAGAGTAGCATGCTTACAGAACCCATAACTATTAGCGGTAAATAACATTGGACAGAATGAAAAGCTGAATTAAAGATTTCCTACTGGGTTACTTCACGTTACAGAAATTAAGGAGGGTGGGGCAGAAAATGAAACTTAATAATAGTCAAGGACTATTTCAGTCCATGATGAGTATTGTTTCTGGAGTACAGTCTGGGGAAGAAACACCAATGAACGCTTTACTAAGAACTCCACACTTGAAAGAAATTCTGAGCAGGCACGCTAACGTGCATTTTAAATGGAGCAACATTCTCCCATATTGGTGTCAAAACATCATTTTTTTATCCTAGAACTTGGAAAAATCTCAGACACTCTAACTCTTATGTGGTCCTTTGGCCACACTTCCGATATAACATTTATTGCTGGAAATCAGAAAATGAGAACACACTAAGTAAACTGAGCTTTCCTGCCAGCATGAAGGAAGAGATAGTCTGACTGAAACTGTTAAGTTTGGAACTGTTAATAGCATTACTAGTGTTTAGGCAGCAGCAGTGATTCCTGTGGACTTTATTTTCTCTTCCAGTTATTCTTTCTGTCTTCCCAATTTCATGTACATGAGGTGTATTTTGCAAATAGAAAAAATACTTGTTACATTCATGAAAACCCTTTTGATCAGTTCTGGCTGCATCTGTGGGGCTCTTTAGACATGTCAGAAATCAAAAGGACATCGTAGCTGATCTCATAATTAATCCATTCCCCGTGAGTTAACGCAGGACTTCTGTTGGCATTATGCTTTCTAGTTTCTTTACATGCCCCAGCTGATGGGGTTTCCTAATTGCCCTAGGAAATCTCTTAATACTTCTGTTTGAAACATCAACTTGCAGTGCAAAGAAAGCATTAGTAGGAAAGAATTAACTATGTATTGAAGGAAAACAGCAGATTCTACTGACTGTGTAATTCAGCAGGACAGAAACACACCAGGGCTGTTCAGTCTCACTGAAGATGAGCTCCTTGCTATGCAAACATGGAAATGCGGCACCAAACTTTTAGTTTTATATTTTTCCCCTCAAAAGTCATATGCTTGCCCGCATGCTCCCCCCTCCCTTTGCAGGCCCTACGCTTGTGTGATATTGCTAGAGAAGCATAACTTCATAAAGCTGGGAGAGAAACCTAATTGCTTAAAAATAGGATCTGGCAGAGCACCAGCTCCTAGATCAGCCTGTGAAGCGTTCAGAGGTTTTAGGCAGCTTTTTCCTCAGGCGGTTACAAACCAGTACTTCGCTCCACTCCCTTCAGAAAATCACAAAAATATTCGCAGCAATTGCAAGGACAGTAACCCCAGCACACAATCCCCTTGACTGACTCCTAGGCTCCTTGGGGTGTTGAAAAGCCAAAGAAATAAAAACAAAAAGCTTTTGGACATCAGAACACTTACAACTCCTTTCTGTAACTCTCCAAATGTTCTCTACTCCCATCTCCTTTAATCTTTTTTAGGTTCAGGGCCAGTTCTGCTCTGTGTCAGTTCTGCCTCTGTACCAGCTTGCAGAAGGATTTCCATGCACACTCTCTTGCCTTACTCCACTTTAAATATGTCTCTGTTGTTCACCGTTCTCAGGTGCCCTTCTATTCCTCTTCCACTCTCTACAGCTCTTACTCACCATCTCCTTCACCCACTGCTCTCGTGACTTCTCCGTCTCCAGGGGAAAGTGTAGGAAGCAAATTTAACAAGGGCAGAACAAGGCTCAATCTCGACCTTGCTTCCTGAGAAAACTGAGTCATAATTTGTATTAGCAACACACAGATCTTGCTGGACCTGTACATTTGGAGGGAGGGTTCAGCTATGGAAACTGAGTATCATAGAAAAACCATTCCACGTAACTCTGATAATCTTTCAGGAATAGGAATTGTGTGGAACAGAGCATGAATTAATCTCCTCCCCTCTTTTAAATGGCTGCAGTGAGCACAGATGATTATAGTTTCTTCAGTTGTTTTCTATACATAGGCTCCAAATCTGTTTATGTGTACACATACACAGTCATACGCACACACACAACCACCAAAGGGATCTTTGCTGGGGTCACCCCTTCCCTGCAATTCCAGCCGTAGTACTCATTAGTTTCAGCTGGCTGCCTCCTGACCTACCCTCTCTCAGCCATTCCCTTGGGCAGCAGCGCAAACAACCTTTACTAAAAATACCTCCCGAGCATCATAAATAGCAAGATGGTAGGATTCTTAATCCCCCGTCAGGCACATAGTCTTTTTGCTTTTGATAAATACGGAGTGGCAACAATGGGCAGAGAATAAAGTCCATCTTACAGTACTGGTCTGCTTGGCCTGCGTGCCTTGCAGAAAGGAAAAATGAGAACTCCCGGTATCCACAAAAGCTGTCACCAGAGGACAACAGAAAGAGGGGGGAAATTGCTATTGCAAAAAGTCACAAAATGGCCCAAACCAAGACCTTGAACACATTTAACTCAATAGGATTCACTGCCCAAAACACAAGACCAGTGTTATTAAAGAAAACTTTAGATCTGCAGATTATCTACACCAAGCAGGGAGCCAGACAGCAGGAAAACTCACAGCAAAAGAAGAGAAAGGTTGAATCTTGCCCTGCTGAACTTCTGCACCACCACAAACTGCACAGAACGAGGTGAATGCACAGGGCCACGCCAGCCGGGCCGGAGGAAGAACAAGAAGTAGCCCTTTCATGGCACTTCACTCTTGAAACACCACACCCAACATTACATGAACCTCTCAACATCACTGCCACACAGAATTGAAAAAAAAACCCATTACTTCGGGACTGAGGTCATGTTATATCTAGACATACAAAATATATTAAAGATCCTAAAATCAACTGCCATTTGAGTCTAAGTTTTCAGCCATTTTCCTTATTGAATGTATTATGGGTAGAAAGTCAAAAGTACCAAAGAAACTTTACAAGTCTGTGACCTTTATTGACCCATACGATTCTGAAATTTTCAAAAATCCCAATTTACGATGAAGAAAAGGTTATATGGCTTTTTTTTTTTTTTACATTCTCCTTTAGGTTTTATAATATTAAAGCTAGAAAAATTTTCCACTGTCCAGCTGCAGCTCTAAGGGAAGAACATCACAAGTGGTGTTTCCTACACAAAGGTGTAGGAAAATATTTACTATGTTGCAAGCATGGAAAGAAAGACGGTATCATTGTGGTAACTATATTACAGCCATAGACATTAGCCATTTATAATTTTTAAATGACTTTTGCAGAAAGATAGAAAGCAAGATAATGGCATCGGAATTTTGTTGTAAATTAATTATATTATGTATGAACATAATCGGTTAACCAGAGCCTCTTTCTCTGAAACACTAGGCTCCAAATGTGCATTGCACATCTAAGTACACAAAACATTTTTGTCATTCATCTCAAATATGAAAACATCTGGCAACAGAAAATAGAAAAAAATATTTATAGACATTTTTGGACAGAGATTACTTCAGATCACATCAGAAAGGATCCCTAAGCTGCAATCATCAAATTCTTTTATCAGTTATTTTGGATTTAGCTAGTGTTACTAAGAGAGAAAGATGACATATGCTTTTTATAGCGGCTGCCAATTCAACGATGATCAAAGTTTTATTATTCTTCCTTAGATCAAAGTCTGGACTGGATAATTTTGGGATTATCTCCAGGTCATAAAGTAGAATAAACAGTTTTGGATAACCACATTATTATATAACAATATTGTCTTCTTGTCTAAGTTTTGTTCTTATTTACATACGCCATAGGTTTTTAGTGGATTGATTTTTAGGGGATTGATTGCCATTTAATTGTTTTATTGGCGTAGTAGGACAATAAAAAAGACAATTATACAACAGCAGCAGAAGGCCATAGAAACATTCAAATCCTGCCTTGTGTATCCACATCCATATGCAGAGGATATTCATGAGAACAGGTGAAACTAAGATTAAAAAAATAAAACTGGGCCCAACTCCAATGAAAGGTAATAGGTCCTACAGCTCCGCTCATTACAAACCACCCAAGACAGCTGTAGATTGCCTTTTGTGGAACAGAGACATTCACACACACCTCGGCACAGCCTGTTCGTGCATGTACACACCCTTCCAACCAGAATAAAGACAGACCTCAGCACAGAAAATTAGTATGCTTACATTATGTTGACTTTCATTAATAGGCATAAAAATATTACTTCATGGGTAATATTCAGCACAATTCCTCTTGCAACTAAACCTAATTTTAAAGGTGGTGAGATTTGTGCATCACTCGGGTGTGTTTTCATTCAAGAAATTTTTTTTTTCTTTTGGTTTTCACTCTGAGAAAAGCATTGATTTCCACATTGCTTATTGACCATAGCCTCATCTATATTCCTGTTTCACTAAACAAGATATTTACTGTTGTCTTCAGTGAAGCAGCAAGTCCTAAACCCACCTCTTCTTTTACACCCTAATTCTATGAAGTTCATTCACCTTACACAGTATTTACTGAAGCCAGCTCTTCCACAAATGTAGATTAACAGGAGTGGCAACACAGGACACCAGAGAAAGCCAGTACTTTGGCATAAACTGTTTTGCATCTTCTGTATGTGTGGGGTCACAGAGAGTTAGAGCTGGAACACCTTTTCCAGAGCTGTATTATATTCTCTTAGCTATATTCCTTTATCATTAACTAAGTTTCAGCTCTTATCTAACCTGGTTGTCTCCCAGACTTTCTAATGCCAGAAATAAACGGAAAGCTTTCATCACTAGTTAAAAGGAAACTGTAATTTGAACACCAGTTTTGCTGACTTCTCTGTTGATCAAAGATGCCTCAGATGAGCCTGATGCGATAGAAACAAAATCAGCTTTATAATAACAGTAATTAAAGCAGAATCCTTTCATTGAGTGAAATCCCACAGTCCTTACTCACACAAGACTTACAGTGGAGGAAACTGTAAAATGAGAGCACATTAGAAACAATTAAGTTGAGGTACCAGGTATAGCAAAGGGAATGATACGTACTAAAAACATGGTACAGAAATTGTTTCAGCTTTGCACTTTGTATTAAAATGTGTCCATCTCTATGACAATACATGACCTGTTTTGCCATTCCAGAAACAGAATAAACGTCTTTATTAGTAAGGAAGCAGTAAACCAAAACTTCTTCTCATGCTGTCCTTGTAAAGTCCACTGTGATAAGACCACTCACTTCTCTGACCTATCTCCAAAAGAACCACTGCTGAGCACCATGCCAGTAAGTTAACAAGAAAAAAGTCTATGAGCATGAAGTAGAAGACGACATCATTGGCTTCATCAATGAACACCACCACGTACTGCATTTTTCAGCATGCTCCAAAAAGAGCTAAGCACAGGCGTAAAGGCTTCAGGGAGTCAGAAACTCACGCTGCCTGGCTTGGACAGTTTTTCTTGCACCACCCTTTAAGTTGAAACTGCAAATATACCACGGGGAAAAAGAAAGAACCTTTTGCCTCACCTCTGAGCACGTTGTCTTCTGGATGTTTCCTATTTCACACTTTTACACATCAGTCTTTTTTACAACGATGACAACTGATCCTCCTTCCACTTCAAAATGTAGAGCTCAGATGAACAGATTAATAGTTTTCAACAAATGTGAAGCGCATGCAATCTTTTCTAGCCATGGGCAATAACTCCAAGGCTGTGTGATTACACCACAGTCATCACCACAACTGAGTTTGTTGAGATTGACCACAACAAACTGTTCACAGCAGCACAGAAGTCAACACAGGCTGCAAATTCCACACAAGAAACTGGGCAGGTACTCAGACAGGCAGCTCATATCCAGCTCTCGCTAAAGCTCTGCACAGTCAGCACCACACCAAGTTTAAGTCTAAAACTCCAATGTGTGCACATAAACAGCAGGCACTGCATTGTGGATGTGGCCATGTTTCATGGTTTACATGAAACAAACTGACTCACCAAAGCGCTAATTCTGGCTTACGAATGGGAAAAGGAGAACGTAAGGCTCCTCCATCACAGGTGTACCTTGCTGAAGCCCGTCTGGTCCAACCTTGTTTACTAATTAAGGATCTCCCTACCTGACATATGGGACTGGTAAACATTAAATGTAATGCTCAATAATGTTTACAGGATTGGGACTCTTATTTGGGTTCCTTTCTGAAAACATGCCACAACAAGGGCTGAGCATTTAAAAAAATGCATGTCTCTCAAAGCTTTTTCTGGTATCACTGTATAATGTCTAGGAGTTTTCTTTGGGTTTTAATGAAGAACAACACCGTATTATAAAAACATGGTAGTCTAAACAGTATGTGACAAAAAAATTAGGGGCTACTTACTGGTTTCAGAACTTACAGACCAAAGTCTGCTTTCCACTGTGTTTCTGCCTTTACACTGCAAAACTAAGAAATACTACACCAGTCACATGAACTAACCATGTGTGGTTTGCATTTTCAATTACTAAGAGATTAGATTAAAAATAATTCAAAATATTCAATTCAAACCTATTAAAAGGAAAAAAAAATAAAGAAATCCCCAAAAGATTGTTTTCAGAGACTGCAAAACACATGAGGTTCTGGTGTTCTTAACTGAAAGCAATTTTGCTGGCTTTTCCATCCATAAGCTGATGCTTATTTTCCTTCTGTGCAATTCCTTTCAAAGCCATGCATCTAAAATAGATTCTACCTCATTGTCCCAGTTTCCTCTTGTTGTTGCCATTAGTCTATGCAATTTTTTCCATGCATTCAGGACTAATTTTCATTAATCACAAAAGTTACACAGCACAGACTAAGCTTTGTTGAGGGGAAAAAAAAAGATGGGATGAAGAGGTAAAACTTTAAAAGGAGCAGCTTAAAAGAGATAGTACTGTTTAAGTCAGATACCTCAGTAAAGTACTCTTTTTCTCCATCAAAACAAAAGCTCTACCAGGCCTAAAAATTCGGCTGCAGCTACTTATTCTCATGTACAGACAAGTAAGTACAGCTTGCAGTGACAATCCAGGTGCTGATCCTGAGCTACTTAAGCCACTAAATTGAGGTTCAAGCCCTAAAATGAATAACTGGAGAAAAAAACATAAGTCATTACATGTATTTGGAAGAAATAAACAGAGAAAGTACAGACAGGATTAAATAACAGTATGAAATCAGTACAGAAGAAATCCAGGACAAAAGCTGGGGAGAGAAAAACCTTCAGAGCCAGTTCCAAATTCAGCGCTGCACAGGTATTCAAAGTGGGAAACAGCTGTGTCGGCACGACTGCACACACAGCTCTGTCTCAGGTAATGCTGCAGAGCACCGAATCCTGCCAAGAACATGCTCCTTCGGGCTATGGAGCATTATTCCAAGGAAATCACAAGGAAGCATTTGAAGATACATTAATTATCTACTCTAAACATACTAAAATTCTCTACTTCTAAAATTAAGGAAACGTCCAGCCAGCTCATGCTGCCCCACTCTCCAGGTCGCTCGGCCTGAGAGCGTTTGGTGATAGCCACATACTAGTCACACCACAAATTAGGGACGCTGTTACATGCCTGAAAGAAATACTTCTGACAACGAGTAGAAAACCACAGCAATAGATTTCAGAAAGGATATGGCAGACAATATTGCCGCCTCGTAAGTGGCTGGTTCCTTTAGACATGAGCAATATTACTGTGAAAATCACAGACCATAATAAAACGTTGACCAGAAGCTCCCAGCAGCTAGTTTTTAAACCAGTCAGCTTGGACCTCAATCAAAACCATCGCTGCCAGCAACAGCAGCCATGTCTACAGCTATCTGAGGAGGACGAGAAGATTTGGAAAGAAAAATAAAGGGGTTTGGTGGAATATGTAGGAGCTCAAGATGTAGTATGCAAATTTCTCATTGAAAAACCTGTGATTTCCTCACACAAAAGTTCACAATTGTGAGACAGATCAATCGAGTGATGTGCGCAGTACGGATGAAGAAAGAACTGTTACCAGAGCAAAACATAATGTGCTGAAGTTTATCACCTTCTGTTAGAAATCTATTATCAACTTGTGTGAGAACAAATGAGGAGCCTGAGAACAGGCCCAGAAGGCAGAAATTCCCCTGTTCTGACCTGGCTCTGAGACTCAGGGAAAAGAAAAAAATCATTTCAGTTCTTGTCTCAAGTGTAAAATGAGCACAAAACCTCCCTCACACCAGTGTTATGGTGATTTATTTGTCTGAAACGAGAAGTGTTTGATCTACATTGGTTAGAAAATCAAATAGGAAAAGACAAGGATGGTAGTATAAAATAAATTAAGCTAAACAACCCTACTACTTTGACTATTGAGTAGGGTAAAAGATGTAATTACCTTCTCTACAACACCCACACTTGCAGCATCATAGTGGCACAGTACAACCTGTTAATATTAGACAGCTATAATATATCTTTAACACTGGCTTTTGTCAAAATTCAGTGATTTTTGTTATGGCACCAAAAGGCTGAAGAGACACCACTATTGATAAACCTCCTATTTTATGTGCCTTCATGTTCCTGAAGAAGTTGCCTACTGGACTAAATATAGCTCATGCTAATTCTTTCAACATTTAGAAAAAAATTTTAGCAAAAAGATCTTTGTATTTGACCATACGAAACACTACCACTTGTGCCTGTTTGCTCTAGCATAACTGAAGATTATAATAGTTAAAAATAGCCATTTTTCCATTAACTTAGACCTTCATGATAACAACTAGTTTTGACAGTTTTTAAGCAGTTTGAGATAACGTGCACAAGTAGGTCACAGTTATACTTGGCTTTAGAAAAATGTCTTTCATCCAGAGAATTTACAGCTCTTTGCAAACAAGCCCTTAGGTAAGCAACAATCTATAAGGCTTACTCCAACACCCAAATTCAGTCATGTATGACTGAATAATAGCAACTACTTAACAACAGCTGAAAGTAGAAGATGAAGCCTTTTGCAAACTGCAAAATGGAAAAGCCCGACTGACGTCAATGGCAGCTCTCCACTGATCCCAACAGGCTGCAGAACAGGTCGTGAGAGTGCCCTGGGAAGGACTCCAACTTGACAGGGAAGTGAAAAGGGATTTGCAAAGTTCGTTTCAGCTCCCAATTCAATCACCAGATTTCCAAAATGATTATTTTTTCAAGCTTCTGGGAATACATGTCTGTGCTGCTTCATCTGGCATTTGGTCAAAACATCCGCTAGAGCTGTGCTATGAGGAAAGCGGCAGAAGAATGTTAGAGACCTTGCATTTTCATAACAGCAAGAGGTAAGGGACAGGAGTGAAGGACTCCAACAACCTAGGCTGTGAAGGGTGGAAGAAAATAAAGGAAAATTTCAGAAAATTCAGCTTAAAGCACAGGTGAGCCACTAGTCCTCACAGCAACCCCTCTGAAAAAGTTAGCTACCGTTATTTCCATTGTACAGGTAGGGAAGCATAAAACTCTTCATCCGGAGTTCCATTTAAGGCAAAATTACATAAATTTGTGTTATTAGTTATACTTCACGTATTGACTTACAATCTGTCATAATGTCATTGACTATATGGGTAGTTTTGGTTAAATAACAACAGGAACCTAGAGCAGAAGAGTTAAAAGGAATGGTCCAAAAGTACAGCGGTACCGCTGGATTTCAGGAGTTTCTTCTGTCATCTGTTGCAATCCGTTCACTAGACCATGCTGCCTCCTGGAGCAAAAGAGATGAATAGAGAGCTGCACAGATTGAACACTGCTAATATTGTGATGTTTTTTACTACCCCTTGAATATCTTCTGCAGTTTAGTAATAAAAATGGCACAGGTGAATGTTTAACTCTTTTGCTATTCTTGTTATGCTTGGTATATATTGGACAAGCAGACAGCTCCAAGTGTCTGATGCATGCAGAATAATAATGATCACCTTTTGGACAGCTAACACAACATAAAATATTAACAATCCATATTCGCTGAGCATGCAGACCCTAATGATACAGTAGTTTTAATGAGACTGCATATGCATGAGGTAATCTGCCTTGATGAAGCAAAGGGTCCCTATCTGACATTTGAACAAAGCCCTAACCCCTTAAAGAGTTACTTCTTATTTGAGCTACATTCTCATGAGTAACCTCATTAAGACCCATCATACCACAGAAGTGGTAAGTTCATATGTAAGATTTTAACAGCAGTAGTGTTTAAAATGGTTAACAGTAACAATGGTCTATAGCGCTTTACAGACAAATAGCCTTTGGTCAGTACTGAATAAATCTGTTTACTTGCACAGACATGCTTATTTTCCAACTAAGTCCATCTGTTAAAACTGAAAAGCAGATATTGATAGAAATTAATATCTTAATCTCTTTTATGAATCTTATTCACTACTTCCCTAAAGTCCTATGGACCCTCTCTCCCTCTCCAATTAATTACTCTGAAAAAAATAGATGGCACGGGAGAGGCTGAGAAAGAATTCACCCTTCTTCTCCAGGCAGCTCTCCAGCAGAATCTAGCAGGCATCAAACATCACATGTTGTGCAGATGAATAGGAAAGAGGGATGGTGGGGGGAAGAAAAGGGAATATGGCCAGTGGAAATGTTCCCTGGCTTCCCATTCTGTACAGTTCAGTTTTGGGGAGTCATCTGCAGAGCTGAAATTGCAGTGTTTTTCTGTCGCTTCCTCAAATCCAGGTACCCCTTTGAAGACAACAAATCTAATCCATGTTGTAAAGCTTTGCTGGATTTTCCCCACAAGTACTAATGCAGCCTTAGCACAGCACTGATGCTAGTATATTTAGTAGTCTTCCAGAAATGGATTCTTTGGAGACCGATACGGTCCATTTCTTCCTAAAGCAAGAATTCTACTGTGCCATGAAGAATTATGCTGCTCTAACACCATTTATTATTTATATCTAAAATGGGTGTGATGCTTTAGGAATACGGTCCTAACCACAAAATGCTGACAACCTTTCAGCAGTCACACAGTGCCTTCCATGTGCATGAAGCTCATTTGGGCGTCAACAGCAAATGAAAGAGCTGGTCCATGCTGAGCAGTATTGAATACATCAAGATGCAGAGAAATAAAGGGATGAACGAATAAGATGTATCCCTACATTCGGGGGTTTGTTAATTTGTAATACATCATTTTGACAAAGTATTTTTTCAATTCAGAGATTAACCAGGGAGTGTTTTTACTTCTCACTACTGTGCAGATAATTTTCTCTCTTCAGGAGATGCTTACAAGTATTTCTGCTTTGTTATGACAACGTTCATAAAATGCTTAACTTTATGCCTCCAGTTCTTTAATTGGTACTTACTATAATAAAAAAACTAAAGCACCGGTCTTTGGGCCACATCTGCATCAGTTTCTCAAATCAGAAGCAGAAGTTTGGGACAAGACAGGATCTGCAGTCAGTGAGGGCTGATCTGCTCACCTCCAGCCCAGAATTACCGAACACAGAAATGCATGCAAAGGACAAAGGCTATTCAAGTTTAGGCCGTTATTAAAACAAATGCAGATTTGAAGTAAAACTTCAAAATGTTAATTTCCAGCCAGATGCAAACGTCCACCAGAGGTATAATCTGACGGTTGCATTTACCACCACGCCCTGACAGAAGCACCTGCTTTAGAAATGACGGAACGAGCCTGATGCCTCCCTGGCGCTCAGCAGACACACCAGTACCGATCAGTTAATATTTCCCAAGCAGCAACAACCACCGAGTTCTGACCCTAAACCCACCCTCACCACCATCTTCCTTTCTCTGCATACTCACACTCCCATCACCGTTTACAACGCACCAAACGCCCCCCCGCCCCCCGCAGCCGCCCCCGGGCGCCGGGCAGCGGCGCAGCGGGGTGACCGCGCCTGGCCGGCCGGCGGGGATGCCCTGCTGCCCGGCCCCGAGGGATGCTCTGCGGCGCTGAGCCCCGCTGCAGTCGGCTCCGGAGCCCCTTCCACGCCCGAGCTGCAAAATGGTACCGGGCAGGCGGCGGCCGGCGGGGGGGAAATCTCGCTTCCCCTTGCTCCCAAATCGCCCGCGCAACCTCCGCCCAGGCGCAGCGAGCGGGGCCCTGCAGCGCGGCCGGGCGCGCAAGGTCAAGCGCGGCTGCTCCGCCCGCGCCCGAGGCGCTGGCAGGGACGCGGGCCCCGGCGCGGCGCGGCGCGGCACAGACCCACCTCTGGCAGACATGGCTCGGCCGGGCGAGGGGCCGCGGAGCAGCCGTGGCGGAGCACGGCCCGCGGCGGCCGATGCGGGGCCGGGGAGGGCGGGGGGCGGCGGCTCTGGGCCGGGCCGGGCCGGGCGGGTCCCCGCCGCCGCCGCCGCCGCGCTCCCTCCCTGCCCGCCGCGGTGCGGGCCGGCGCCGGGGGCCTGGCTGCGGTGCGTGTGGGTGTGCGTGTGGCGGGGCGGGGACGGGCGGGGGGGGCCGCGGCGGCAGCGGCTCCCGTGAGGCGGGACCGAGCGCTGGAAGCGGCGCCCGGCGGGGGCGGGCGGGGAAGCGGGGAGGGGGGCAGAGGAATAAGGCGATGTTCGCTGCGGGTGCGGCTGTAGGGAGCTGTCACACGGCTCCTCGCAGGGCGGTGGGCTCGGGGAGAGTCACACGGCTGGAAAAGCAACGCTAGGAAAAGCACCGGCAGCCCTTCTGCTCCTGAAGGTGCTGGATAGACGGGTCTGCTTCTACAGGCACCGGCAGGGCTGTTCGACAGCAATTCGCCTCATTCACGACCTGACGCTGAAGTCTGTGGCTCAACTCGAAATTCACCCACCGAACGGCAACAGAGCGTAGCGACTATACACCTGCATGTCTGTATGTAAATCGTATATAAACATAAAAATTACAGCAATGTTGTCTGCAAAACAATCTTGGCATTAACATACGGAAAAGAGTACTCGGCTTCCTCCTGGCACCTTAATAAAAGCAGCGAGCAACCAACTGCAGAGCACCGAAGAACAAGATCGGTATCTAGTGGACACCCCTCCCCACGGTAGCCAAGCCTCCAGTCTAATAAAGCCAAATACTCCCAAGCCACACTAAAAAGAAAACCCCTATGCCACCGGTTTATTAGATGCTGGCAGGAGTTAGGCAAAACAATCATCTAGTTTATCAAGAATAACAGGTTAGAAGACCACATCAGAATAGTGCAATTAAAATGTTAGGGCAGACTCTTATCAATTTAAGAATGGGCAGCTATAAAGTAAGAACCAGAAAGCGCAATCTGTGATGTTCAGCAAGGAGCCAGCATGCAAACTAAATGACAGGAGAGACTGAATCACACTCCTCCACTCCGCTCTACCACACACAATGTATCTTCATACTAGCAAGAAGCCTACACAATTTTTCCATCAAAAAAACCCCAAAAAACCCAATTACCACGATCTTCATATCTAAGAGAGGTGGCAAAGATTGCATCACAGTGCATCCGCAGAGCAGAAGGGATGCTAGTAACAGACGTATCATACGTTCCCACTGCCGTTTGAAAGTGCAGCTAGCCGGTGTACCCGCTCTACCGGACCAAGCCCCTGGCAGGGCTTCGATGCCGCTCACCTTCCCCATCGCGCCAGCTGAGCAGCGCGCGCGCGTGTGTGTAAGAAAGCACGGAGGCAGCGGCAGAACGGACAGCACACACGTGCCTTCTCATCAGGTGGTACGTGCACAAAAAGTGAAGTGGCACATCTGTTTGTTTGTCTGAATTTGTGTTCGTGCTCACACGCAGCAACGACTTTTAGTCGCATTTGGCTCTATTTGCCATGGATTACCCCAGTGTCTCCCACAATCAATTGTGCTCATGTCATTCTGTTTCCTTGCCCATTGCAAATGTTTCTGAATCCTGCAGCAGGAATTAAACAAATCTCAAGTTCTTCTTCTCCTTCCCAACTCCTATGGCATTATCCTTAGTTGGTGATCTGACATCCACTTGAAAAACAGTTCCTTTCCCTGTCTTCTTTTCTGAAATGAGTAGAATTTTCCACTTGCAAACAACTCAAGTTTTCCTTCTTGTCCAAAAAGGAGAAGGTTTTCCTCAGTCAATGTAGTATGACAGCATTTTGTATTTTTAATTGAGTCATTTCCTATGCACTTCCTTCAGTGAGTTTCTAACTAGCACTATCAAGGGTTCTCCTGTGTGATACTTAATAGATGGCTTTAAAAAGACAGTTCAGGAACATGCAGAAATTAGCTTTTTAATGAAGAACTTCCTTTCTTTATACTGCTAGGAAGTAGGAAGGGTAAGGCATTTGCAACTTGGGTTTCTATAGAACACAAAGAGTTTATTCCATTCACTGTGTAAAGTCTCTAAGGCAGAGAAGTTCAACAGAATGCTAAAATAGATCAGATACAGCACTCATTTATTAAAAAGAGCTTTTTAGCTGGGTTTCCAGAGGAATTGAGGCTGATAGGGGCTTATTTTCCTGTCTGTCCATCAAGTCCCCCCCAAGAATTTTCAGATTTGGATATGGAGAATTTAAATTCAAGTTGATTAAAAGGTATAATTCAGAAGGAGTTCTACATCCCTACAAGTTTTCTAGAAATTAGCACAAATATTAGAATAAGAGAAATTAAAATGAAAGAGAAAAGCTGCAGTGGGAACTCCACCGTTATCAGTTCTGGAGGGCATGTCTTCATTAGCCACAAGTACCAGTCAGGCAACCTGCATGTGCGCAGCTGAATCAGCCTCTGCAGTCACTGTCCCAGATCCTGCCAATATCTAGGGAATGTGGAAGGGTGCTAAAGAAGGTGGAAAAGGGAGGTACAGAGAAGCAAGACACTGTTATTACTATTTTACAGATGAAGACCTCGGATACGTAGATAGGAGATGTTGGGTCAGATAAGATGGACAAGCCAATCCAAGAGCTCACTGCTGCTTCTGCAAGGGGTGGTCACATACCCTCCCATGCGCTCCCTCTTCTCTTACTCCAACTCCTCTGCTCCTGCTCCTCTCACTGCAGCACCATCACCACCGGTCTGACCCTCAAGGAAGTACTTCAGCTCATTCATTAGCAAAGAATTGCTCACTTTCTTGCACTGGGTTAGCTTTCTGCCAGGGGGGGATACCCAAGAATAGAGAAAGAAACCAAAGGCTCAGATAAGCACTGGAGCTGACAGACGGCGAGTGCAGAACTGCACAGCCAGGAAGGGGTGAGGAGGAACCATTAGAGGGAAAAGAGATGATCCTTTTGAGCAGCAGCAAGCTGTTGAGCTGTTTGATTGACGGAGCCATTTCCTGACTACTTTAGAAGTCCATTAAGGAGCAGTGATTGACATTGTTTTATTTCAGGCATCTACCTGAGGCTTATGAATTAATCAACTGGGAAGCAGGATCCTGCCTCCTACTACATTTTCCTATTGACTGTACAGACAGCCGAGGCTTCTAACGCAGATAGTGGAAAAAGATCCACTAAGGTAATTTTTTAAAGGTATTTGGGCTTTAAAAGATGCAAACAAGCACCTGAGGATTTTTTAGAGATGCCTAAACAGATTAATATATTTTACCAAACAGTAAGTGTTTTCAAATCCCCTATTGGTATTTTCAGACGCCTAAATGCCCTTGAGGAGCTAAGTATGTTGTCCAAGGACACAGAGAAAATCTATGTCAGAGCAAAGAATAGAACCTGCATCTTCGAAGAAAAGTATCCTAAATATTGGACTGTATTCTCTGTGCAGCATACCTTGCTGTCACTTAGTCCCTGTGTGAATATATAAAAGAAAATTCAGTTTTCCTTCCATTAAGTAAACTGGGTTTAGACAAACAGAAAACTCTTAAAAGAATAATGGCCAGCTAACCCAAAGTTTGAAATGTGGAAGCGTTAATCATTTTTACTGAACTCTTACAGCCAATACATTGTCCCACTCATGGTCTGCACAGCAACATGGGTGAGAATCTCTCCCTTTGCTTTTCAGTAGATTTTGGACCAAGACTCAGACACCTAACGTCAGATACTGTACCATCTTTGTAATATGCTGTATATGTGTAATACGCCACTGCAAGTTTTGTGCTTTGGCTTTCCAACAATTTGCTGGTACCAGTCCCTACAGTTCCTGCCCTTCTCCCTACCCTCTCTGCATCCCCTCAAAAAGAAGAAATAAACTATTGATATTTTTAGCATCTATTCCCAGGAAAATTAGGTTTATAATCTCACTGTTTGTCCCGCATCACTTTTGAACTAGTTTGTCACATACGAAAGTAGGACAGTAGTTTTAAAAATAATTAAGATCCCATCAGTAGCATGTAAATCTTTTTTTTTTAATTAAAATCAGGGGAGAATGACTTAGCATGGATGAAAAAGCAGGCAGAAGTCAGCGTTACATCTTTGTCTGATGCACGTCGCTCATCAGTCAGAACATACCCATCTTTGCACAACACAGTATGTTTCCTCTTGAAATCAGATCATTGTGACAAAAGTTGGGGGTTTTTTTTGAAGAAAAGACTAATTCTTACAGAAGTAGGCTTCAAAGAACAACTTCTGTGGGCAAGGCAAAGAGCAAGGATGGCCAGGACTGGCCTGAATAATCTACTTAACTGTATTTCACTGTACCGAAATTGGGATACTGAAGAATCACAGAAGCTACAGGGGTTTTCTACAAATTTTTATCACATGTTCCACCATAACTCCACTGCCTCCTTTCTTAGGGAAATCAGATCTATAGCAATCATACTAGAAAGGAACAAAATCTACAGCATTACTAAGTCTTATGATTTAATCAGAATTTTAATAAGCTCACAATAAATAGTTCTCTGTGACATGAATGACATGAAAGCAAGACAGCTCTCTTACTTCCAATATAAGACTCTTACTACAATCTGCAATTAGTCAGTAGTGAACAGCAAATTCGCATAAATACATGGCCTTTCACTGATTTCAGTGAGCTTCAAGGCCAGCTCCCACTAATCTCTTCTCAGAAAAGTTCCCATTTATATCTTTCAAAGGAGAATTGAGCTCCAAATTACTCACTCCAAATATTAATAGAAATGTTTTATTGAAGGTGGTTTTTTTTTCCAAATATCACAAATTAGTTTCTGAGAGTCAGGTTTGGAAAAATCAGCTAAACGTTGGCCAGCATTCGCTGCTGAAGAACTTCAGCACCACCCCTATGTGTGCATCCTTATTAGGAAGATCCCAGAGTCAGAAACTTAATCAGGTTTTGCATGAGGTTCTCACAGGCTCACATATGAAGTATGTACCATGAACAAGAGCTGTAAATCTTGACTCCTAAATCACTTTTTCTTCTAATTTTGTATTCAGTGCATGCCTACAGGAGATATAGAAACAATCCCATAAACTGCCTTTGTTGCTAATTATAAATTAGAATTTTTAGATCTGCATCAAGTAAGGGCATTATCTCACTGTGTGCCCTACTTTACCCTTTACCCTGAAGAGTTTGCTGTGGCCAAACTGAATTAAATTATGCAATCAGAGTTGGTTAATAGTGCAAGCATTTTTACACAGAGTAACTTTTACATCATGCTATCAATGTGAAATGTGGTAGATATTTCCTTGGTCAAAGTTCACATTAGCAAAGATGTTTATAAATGACATAGCAAGAATACCAAAGAATATTATGAATAAATCAGAGTCAAAATCTCTCAGCACTCCTATACATGGAGAAAGTTTTAAGAATCAGAAGCAAAAATTCACCTGTAGTTGCATTTACAATGATGAACCAAACTCTGAGAAGCGTATCCATTCTGCTGTGAACAGCCACGCTCATGTGGGGTAGAAAGTTTGGGACCAAAGAAATTAATTAAAATCAACGGTAAAGTACATCAGTGAGTAATTTGACATCTGATCATTAAGAGATACTGAGGCTGCTTCTTCTTTCTCCACTCCTGGAATTCAGAGGTTGCTGAGGCTGTCTTAATTCCTCAAATGCTATTTTCTTTACATTTATTTTCTACTCTGAACACTGTATTGCAGGGCCCTCTGGCTGAGAAGTAAAGAAGTGGACAGGCCTCCCTTCAGAGCACATCAAGATCATTCCTTAATGAGCTGGTAGACACAATTTTATTTGAGAGACACAAAGTACTGGCTCTTTTTCAGGAACTGAATGCTTTGTTCCTTGTCATACTAAGTCACGATAGCAACCCCTAGTTCCGAAGCTGGCAATGATCAGTTTTACAGCTAAGGCACATGCCTGTGTGTAGAGACGCATCCTCTTAGACAAAATCTCCTTGGAATTGTGATGGCTGTTTCACAAGGACTCAGCACACACTTGGGAAAGAACATGGGCCAACCAGCCACAGGCCCAGTCTTAGAGCCATGGTAACAGTGACTCGAACCTGGAAAGAGTCCTGAAGAGATTTGGAAAAAAAGAAAAACACTGCTTCTCCTGTTAGTCTTGTCCAGTACATTCAGGTACACATATTCTGGATATTTTCTTTCTCTTGCCTATTGACACCTACCAATAAACTTACCCGTGAGATATTTAAAGCTCAGATCTAGCTGAGTTTTCTGATGCAATTTTTTTTTTCTTTCAACAGTAAAAAAAAATACCAAAGGCTTAATTTAGTCAAGCAATTATTTTTTTTGTCCACTTTTGAATCTGTTTGTGTTTAGGGCTGATGCTAATTCTCTACAACATCCAATTGTTTATTCCGCAAGAATTCACACTGATGGATAGAGATGCCAGCAGATGACTGAATTCTCCAGTTAAGCACATTGCTGGAGTAAAACACGAGGTCAGGCTGCCCTCTGCGGGCTATGATCTAGCACTGGGATGAACTGTTTTGCAACAGCTCATGGAAACTGATTAATGCTAGTATGAGATTTCTATGTCTGAACACAGAATTTTGACATATGCTGTACATGTAATGCCAAACATAACAATTGGCTTTCTGCTGCCTGGTTGTTACTGCTGGAGAGGGAGAAGGAAATGCAGACTGCACACGTCGGATGCAGCAGTCAAGCACCCCAGGTAGAAATAACAGCTCAATATGACACCACCTGGGAATTCCTGGGAGACCCAGAGACTGGGGATAACAGCTTCTGAACATAAAACCAGAGAAACTAAATGGATGGAAATACTTCACTTGCCACATGAGCTGCCAGGCAGGAATCAAGGACGGTGCATTACAGCACCACTCCAAGATCTAATCAAGAACAGGTTCCATTATATTAGGCACATTACAATCACAGGTCTGCTTACTTCAGCATTTCACAACATGAGGACTGAATGTCAAACTAGTCCAAAGCAGCCTGAGGCAAAAGAACAGGGATGAGGAACAGAAACATTTCTGGATGACCCTGGGTCTACCGCAGACTTCATTTTCTTTGCTTGTTGTCAGTAGTGCCTCCAGCTCAGTTCCTTAAAGGCTTCATCCAAGTGCAGACACTCGTTCCTACAGGGCTGATGACTCAGAAAGAATTACAGAGAATCAAGTTGTACATAGTTTTTCTGGAAATGCAGTTTGGCTCCGAGTACAGCTTCTGAGCATGAAATTCTAACTGGAAGCGTTCAGACGGCTCCCTCTACCCTCGCCTACAGGTGAAATAACGCAATGGTGATGTACATGGTCACTCTCACCTCTTTGGCAACCACACAAGAATTCAGTTAGTTGTCAAGAAAGGCCAGTCTTTGAATACAAGACCCTTCCTAAATTCATTGGGGTTTAGTTGTTGCAAAGATGCAAATATCACACGGAATGTGATAGCCACAGGGGTAAGTCAATGTCTTCGTAAACTCAAACCAGTCCTGTAGCTTTGAGAACCAAGTGGGGCAAGTGAACTCCTAAGATGATGGGCTGTCATGTGTAGCAACCAAAGCTTTTACAAGCCCAGTAACACGCAGCAGTTAAGCCCAGAGGTAACATTACTAGTTGGTATACTAATTCATTCTACGCAGGATACATAGGGTTATTTTTTCCCGAAAAATAGCTATGAGGGATTCCCTCTGAACCCTGCTGCTTTGTGTCCCACAGATGAAACCAGGCCACCTGTGCCCTCTTCTGGTGAGAGGAGGTTCCTACCAAGAAGCCACGAAGGGAACCCACAGGAGTTACTCGCCTCCTTCCTGGTGTAACAAAACACTGAAGAACATCACTGGACTTCTCTCATGTCACTCGATGGACAGTGAATGCTGGAGAGAGTTGTGACAGTAGTATTTGGGCCTTTCTAGATGATTGTGCTATCAATAATTTAAAATTATTCATGAAGCCACTACCGAGTACCTCGCATCATAAATATTTTAGACACTTGCTTCAAAATTAAGACATTTTACAATGCCAAAATTTAATATCAGACTCCATGAAAGATTTCAATTATGCCCCAGGACAAAGATATCTGAATTGAAACTCTGACAAAAAACCTACTTTTAATCGTGGACTAATGTGAAAGAAAGATCTGAAAGTTTCCATACTTGCATAGTAGTAGTGTGCCTGAACTATTTTGCATAACACATATTGACTATCAAGATCAGCTTTTGCTAATGATTATACAGATTATGATGACATTTTAGGGATTAACAGATTATAGCCCTAAATCCAAAGATGTAAGTAACAATGAAATCTTATTATGCATTAGAAAACTAACAAGGCAGTCAGAGCTGATCTGAAAATTACTCAGAAATCTTAGTAGGGTCAAGACTAAGCACCAAAATTCTCCCCAGAAATACATGCAGATTCTGGTTGCTAGGCTTCCTTCTCTGCAAGTACACAGATAAATGATTGAGGGACGTAATTTACAGCAGCTAGACCACTCAATTATTGTTTTCCAATATTTTGGGGCAAAATCCAGTTTTATGTCTATTTATACCACATTCAGACTCTTGCAGTCATTACAGTTGCAATAAAGCATAAACCCAGAAGTTTATCCCTAATGTCTTTGCTTCAAGCTTCCACTACCATGAGAACAAGTAAACTTGTGGTTCTGCTAACCTGCAAACTTCAATGAAATTGGCTAAGCTCTGACTGATCATAGTTGAGAGTATTTTATCTGGTTTCAATAATTGATTATACGCTAACACTTGCAGATACCGTATGGCAGAACATTCATATATTTACTTATAGAGTCTCATCTCACTGACAACATGTACTTCTGACGTCCTTGTGGTCTCCTTTAGATGAGCTAAAGCCGGGTAGTACAGACAGTGCACCTGAAATACGAACATAAGACATAGCCTACTGGGCATGCATATTTGTCCAGCCAGCCCCGTACTATGTCTTCCACAGTAGCACTGAGTGATGGCATAAAAAGGCACTTGCAGATGTGACAGGTAAGCAATTAGACAATAGATTAATGACTAGGAAGTTTGTAACCCATCAGAAGACAAATGAATGTCTCTACAGAAGGAGTAGACGTGCAGATGTGGAGCAGGATGCACAGACCAGGAAATGCCTGAAAATGGGATTTAAAGAAATACTGCATGAGCTGAATACATGGTGCTACTAGCGAATCAGCAAGAAGGGAGGTGTTGCATGCCGCTGAGAGCACAGACAACCAGAAAATTCATGATGAAAAATGACAGCAAACAGAAGCACGTATGATACTACATATAAGACACTGATTAAACTTGGGAGAAGTATATTTTGGACGTCAATCCCACTGTATGCTCTTCAGTATCCAATGCACAGAATGCTTGCTTTCTATAATAAAGCCCAGCATCACAAAGGTATGAAGATGATTTTAAACATCTCTTTAGTCCTCCTCAAAAGCAGAGATCATGCTGAGCCACTAACACTTCATTCTTCATTTCATCCAAGTAGTCACGGAAAGCATAGATGTCGATCTGGTTATTATAAACACAATAAATTCCTGTGCAGAATATAAACAGATATTACGTGTAGCTCTACTAGCATGTTTTCATTCTGGGGTACAAAAATGTACCTTCCAAATCCTCAGCCTCTCTGATGCAAAAGTCAAGACTGCAGGAAGTTCTTCTGTAATGTAGACAAATATATCCATTAGATACTGGCCTGGTGCCATCAATCTAAATAGCAGAGAGATTTTCAGATAGAAAGGCTAGCACATTATCTCACTCTCTCACTCCATTTAAATTGATTTAATCTAGACAATTTCATTACTTTGTAAGAAGGAGAAAAGTTAGTTCCCAAAAGCTCTATCAATTAAAATAGCCTCGTTTTCAAGCCGTCTTAACTCACATTCAAGCAAAACACTAATTCAGTACATGTGCCACCCAAAAAAAGAACTACCTTGCCAAAAAAAACCCAAAACCAGCAGAGCTGTGCTCTCAAGAGTATTAAAATAAGTAGTAATGCTTGTGTTTATTTCAGCAGAAACGACGACAAGCATGAGCAGGTGAAGATGTATTGCTGCATATGACATGACATTGGTAGCCTGTCCGTAACTGAGTCATCTCCAAGTGATTCATCTCCAATGAGAACAAGAAGTATCCAAAGAGAATGTAACCTCAGCTAAGTTCTTTTGCATTGACACTGGTGAAATAATTTTTTCCATTAGTTTCCAGTGATTTGCATTACTACTGGTCTGCCAGTATTTACCTAAGACTCCAACCAGTGAGAAATACCTCCATATACTTGAGAAACTTGAGACTACTTTAAGAGAGCATAATCTACAATTTGCAACACGTATATGCACCACAGACTGGATTCCGCAGCATGGCTACAAACTCAAGCTCAATATATCGGTAAGTAAATGCAGGGTTATTTGCAGAGACTCAATTTGTTTAATAGGCTTAGGGATAATCATATAATTGTGATATTTTCTTTGTTTCGTTTATTGCGAGGCATTTCATATGGAGGAGTCCTAATAAAAAGTCACTTTTAAAACCAAAACCTGAATTCCAACCACAATGAAATGTTCTGTTTAAAAAAAATGTTTTTATATACATCAGGCACTCTTAGAGTAATAAGAGGTGCTCAAGCATTAGAAAAGCTTTACCTCACCATCTGTGAATAGGTGACTTACGATTTCATAAATTGTGAAGTACACTTAGGAATACTCCCACTGTTATAAAACTGTCTCCTTTTATATCTTCATGATACCTTACTGTTTCTTTATTCATTCTGCTGCTCAGACATGGGAAGGCCCAAGCACACCCAAAAGACATTTTTGAAAAAACAAATGGATTGCAAAGAGCATTTTAAATTACCATGTTCTCTTAGACACCTTAATCAAGCACGTGCACCTTAAATCCACATTTTCTTCAGAAACGATGCAGGCTCCAAAACGGTATCTATGGTGAGAGAATGGGAAGGTCCCCATTAACACTGTAAACACCCTCACATTGATGGGAGAAAAGCTGTACCACTACTCAGCCCACTCGCTGACAACATGTTTGCATTCAAACCTACAACTTGTCATTTGTTTTTCTTTTTTTAATGAAAGCAATACAAACGTACAATACAAACCATATATGCAAGCTGGATGTAGCCCCTTAACTGTACTTACAATATAAAAATACTAATATAAATAAAAATAAGTGTAAGTATTTACAGATTAAAAGATACATAAATATTAATAATAATCTAGATGTATTGCAAAACTATAGTAGACACCACTTAAATTCATCTGAAGAAAGGTTTGCCTCCTAGAGCACACTTTGAAAGTCTACTAGAACTTTTTTTGTTAAATCATAGAAGATAGGCGCCTTCCAAATGCTGCATCCTTCCAGTTAATAATTACCTAAATGCAGAGATGGTACATATATTTCATCACATGACTACCCACACAGAAAATTTACATTTCCTAAGAACATCTGTAGACTATAACTTGATGAACTTACAATAAGCAGATTTTTTAAAAAAACATAATTTCCTTTTAAATATATGTCATTTGATATGTCTAGATTTTGAGAAGGAAATGGCTAGCTCTGCTCCCTAGCCACTTCAGCAAAGGTGTTCACATACAACTAGCATTTACTTCCATACAGTACTTGGACTGTAGCTCTCCACGCCTGCAAAGCATGGAAGCAGTAACAACAATCAGTACAGCAGAATCATTAGTAAGACTTCATCACAAGATCAACAGTCATAGTCAGACTTCCCAGATGACACAACTTAAAACACAGCAGTTAAATAGTAGTTTTGTCCTGTCTTTTGATTCGTCTGTCTCTGCTTGCTTCTAGCATATGAGGAAGTTGGTGTTCACTCATCTCAAAATTTAATGAGAAAGTTTTTCTCCATTTGGTACTACAGACTCTCTTCCCTTTCCCGTACTGGTCTGTCACCTTTCCAACGTTTCACTCTGCTCCCCCAGTGCCAAATCGATCCTGTTCCCCTACTTCCATTTGCCCAGCACCCAAACACTATCACATGAATTGTAGCTGTTCCCAAAGCATCACACCGCCCACCAGCTACATCTATAACCTCTGCTCACTCCATCTTACCTCTGCTTTTCCTGTGGCATGGGAAAATGGCAGGCATGATCTTTTTCTCTGAAGTATTTGGCTTGGAGGTGAAATAAAGCCCTCTTTGTATTCTTCAAAGGTCTGGGGAACAAAAACCAGCAGTGAAACAGGTAATGTGCGCACTGCCACAAGCCCTCTCATGCTGTGGTGCACTGCAAGCCCCAGAAGGACCGCAGTCAGCCAGGACCATGCCACCAGCTCCACCGGCCTCTCGCCCAGCAGCAACAAGGTGTCACTGACTTTCTGAGCTTATCATCACCCTTACGCTGCTTTGTGGCGAGCTGGGCACGTCATTGTTCCCCTGAGGACCTCACGGTCCCTGCAGACGGTGACAGATCCCAACTGTCCCGGCAGACAGCAAGCCAGGCCCTCAGCCACCCACGCCAGGGCTGCTCCAGGTCCGCGCCATGTTGGCAGGCACGGCCGGAGGCGGCTGTCTCCCAGCCCTCAGGAAGCAGAGGCAGGTGCAGACCCAGAGGCCTTTGCCGGAGCCCGCCGGCAGGCCTCTGGGCACGGGGACGGGGGTGGTGGGCGCCCCTTGCCCCTCACCCCCCCTGCCCGGGGGTTGCCCGCAGAGGCGGGGGGCTGGCTACGGGCACCCCGAGCTCGCTGCCCGCTCCCACCCTGGCTGTCCCCCGCACTGGGGGCCGACAGAGGGTCCCTGCCCCGGGCAGGCCCGGCACAAGCGGCCGGGTTCGAGCGACGGTGCCAGGGGCACGGCCGGCGGCGTCGCCGCCCGGGCGGCAGGAGGGTGCTCTCGGCTGCCCGGGCCCATGGATCGGGCCGCCCCGGGCGGAGCGCAGCGCAGCGCAGCGCGGCGGGGCGGGCTGGGCTGGGCTGGGCCGGGCCGGGCCGGGCCGGGCCGGGCCGGCTGGCCCGGCTGGGCCTCCCCGCGGCGCGGCTGGCTGCGTGCGGGGGGTGGCGGCCCCTGCAGGCCGCGCCGGGACGGACACCCGAAGCCTCGGCAGCCGGCGCCGCAGCCCGGCGGTGTCAGTGCCACGGTGTCCGCCGGGGAGCGAGAGGCAAAGCCGGCGGCCGCCCGCCCGCCCGATCCCCGCGGCCAGGCCCCCGCATGCAGCCCTCACCCTGGAGCGGCGGCGGCGGATCGAGGAGCTCTCGCGGTCCTCCCGGCAGCGGCTGCTCCAGTCGCGGGACAGGATGTTCTCCAAGTTCACCTCCATCCTGCAGCACGCCGTGGAGGCGGTAAGGCCGCCGGCGGGCCCGGCCACGCCAAGCCGGGGATGCGAGCCGGGCCTAGGCGCCGAGCGGGCCCCGCGGGGAGGAGCGGCGCGGCGCGGGGGGCTCGGCCCGCTCCCTCAGCGCGGCGCCCCTTCCCCGCCGCCTGCCCCGGGGCCCGCTGCCAGGGCAGGGCCGGCGGCGAGGGGCCCCGCCGAGCAGGTATATCCTCCGGCAGCCGCGGCCCTGCCGATCCCGGCTCGCCCCTGCCGCCGGGCAGGGAGGCGGAGGCCGAGCTGCCCGGGCGGGCCCCGGCCAGCGGCGGGCCCCGCGCGGAGCCCGGGAAGGGAGCGAATTGCCCGGGCCGGGGCTGTCGAGAGCCGGAGATGCCGGGAGAGGAGGGAGCGGCGGCTGCTGCTGCCCGGGGCTCCGCGGCGCGCCCGGGCGGCCCCAGCGCAGCCCCTCGGCCGGCGGGAGCGGCCTGCGGGCTGTCACCGCGGTACCGTGCCTTCCTGTAGGCCCCGGTGCCCCGCGCCCGGCCTGAGGGCAGCCCTTACCCGGCCCGGCCCGCCGTGCCCGCTGCTTTCTGCGAAGCAAATAGGAAAGGAGGTGAATTCAGGAAACTCCTCAGGATTTTCTTCTTGTCGCGGCCAGCAGACAGCAGTCACCGTCTGCGGTGCTTTTGTGTGATGTTGTCACTTCCAAAACGATGTTTTCATCCCTGGTTTCTTTTTGAATTGGGTAGGGTGGGAGGGAGGCCGAGGGGAGCTGGGGCTGTGTATGCTCAGTTAGGTTTCATCAGGGAGCCTCACGCATCTGTGCCCATCGCTGTGCTGGGGAGAGGAAAGCAGCAGGGCCTATTTCTGAAGCTGCCATTTCTGTAGGCCCCGTTCGGCTGCCTGCTTATCAGGGCTCCTTTACTGTCTACACGATTTATTTTTGTTTGCTTTTCAGTGAGGTGGGGTCCCGGTAGTAATGTCTCTGGCTTTCAGCACCTTTCTCAGTAAGCGAAAACACCTACGTGATTGAGTTTGATGAGGTGCATCTTCAGTTAGGTGCTAAAAACTGGCAGTGAAATACTGCTGGAAGTGAAGGCGGAAAGTGTGGAAGGAAGATGGTTCAAATGGTTGAAAAAAAAGAGCCTGCACACCAAATCCTAATGGTTGAAAAAAGAGCCTGCGTGCCAAATCCTACCTCGTGTGAGGAGCACCCTTTGTGCGTTAATGTATGCCTCGATGCTGCAAGTACTTAAGCGTATGCTTGACTTTATGTGTGCCTGTAGTTCTGCAGTCTTTAGCAGGACTGTTCAGGTTTTAAAGTTAAGCATGTATTAATTAATTGCAGGTTCCTAGTTTGCTCTTGTAGTGGTAGAGTGGCAATTGGAAAGAAATGCTTTAAATAATGATGAAATGACTTATTTGAAAACTCTCTATGACCACATATGAATGCCTTCAATAGACAGTGCTTTCATTGGAGGAGAAACAGAAATTAGTGGCTGCCTGACTAAAGAGATCTTGTTATGGTGAGCTGAGCCACATTTTGAATGAGAGCGGATGACTGAGAGGTGCAGGAGTGGAGAAGTTATTCTTTCAGGCCTACCGATTCAAGATACCTTAGAAAAGTTATTCCTAGAAGAACGTTTACATTATTGATGTGTACAAAAACTAAACAAAAAGAACTGGACTTACTTGAGATCTGTAAGAAACTAGGAAAAATGAATGAGTTGAATGGAAAAGGGGAAAAGTAGACATAGTAGGGACTAGACAATCTTATTTAATTAAAAAAAAAAACAGAAACAGATTGATAACATCTGTCCTTGCTCAACTCTGGTGTCCCTTTTAGAATTGCCTCCTCCTGCTGACACCACTGTGATGGGTCTCCTGATAATAAATACTGCACTAAATTGCATTTACAGGGTTGTGACAAATACTGAGCACCACATGCTAGGAAAGAAATATGGAATCATAAAAGCAAGAGGATATTAAGAACGTCTCTTACTTCATCTAGGAAGTTTGGCCCACTAATTCAAAGACAGAACTGAGAAATAGAAACTTTTAACCAGTTTTGGGGCTGGATGTGACTTTAAATCATTGTTTCAGTCTCTCTTTAATAAAAGGATGTGGGCTACTTAGCTGTGCTACTCTGAAAATGAAAACTGGTGTAAATCCTAAATATTAGATAAGTCCACCTTGATGCTGCCTGCTGTTTTCAGAACCTAGAGACTTCGGAGCATCATTTTTACTTGCTGTTATTGCTAAGGAGCAAGTATAGCTTGTGCAGCCTCAAGTGGACTCTGTTTCAGCCCTGAATATCAGCAACAGAACTGGTAACTGAGATATAAATTCTCAAAGGTTTTGGGTGCCTGCCTCCTGGAGGAATTCAGTTGCAGCTGAACAGTCTTCAGCTGAGCTGGACACTGAAATACACTTGAAGTGCCTAGGCTTAGCTTTCATTGGTAGGGCTACTTTAAATCAGAATTATTCCGCTAGCCCTTCTCCCCTGTCGTTTCTCCTGCACATCACTCATATAATTCTCCTGTCCTGCCTCAGGGCCTGCAGGCCTGCAGATTTTATAGAGATATGTTTAAATAGTAAGAGTTCCTATGTTATTAGATAATCATTGTTACCTTACCCTCAATATGCCATCTCTCTGAACTATGACGAGTTCCAAAGGTTGACAGTCTAATACACACAGGAATATTTGCCTTTCACTTACTGTGAGTGTACTGCTCTTTAATTGACTGCCTTCCTGACAGGACTGTGGTGAGGCAAACATAAGGGACCAGTTGCTTTTTATTAAGACTTTTTCTTACCTTGAATAACTCAAAATTTTCAATCTTTTCTGCCTAAATCGTCCAAGTGTGTGAAATCATAGTCCTGATTTTCATTACAGCTGAATTCTAATTTTTGCCACCTCTTATCATCTGTCAATCCTGCCAGTATTTTAGATATTTTTGCCCTTTCTGGATTTCTCTGCAGCATCCAGATGAGCAAGGACCACTGTGGTATCATCCCAGCAGAGCATTCTTAAATTGACTTGGGGAGGTTGGTGAGAATGGTGGAGGGGACTGCAGTCTTTGTTCTGTTACCTTACTTCAGGGCAGAGCAGAAATGTCATTTCTTTATGGGGTTAATATCAATGAATCTGTGACAGTTTATCTTGTCCCCAAGATGCTTTCTCTTCGCTATGCATTTCTGATATACTTTTATCCCAAACATATTTCAGGAGTGCTACATTCTCAGCAACATACTAAATGTAGTGTACAATAACAAAGCAGCAAGTTAGACTCATTTTTTCTCTTATCTTGTGCTCTGCACTCATGTTTCCCTAGACAAAATAGCTTGTCTGCAAAGTGGTCACTTGGTGTTCAAAGGACTTTTGTTTGTGTTTGATTTGGGCTTTCAGGAGATGTTTCATCTTAATAGTGAACTCAAAAGGTACCGCTCCAAAATCATTAACTGCATAATTGCTCAGAACAGGATTTATTCTTCTTGAACCCACTTTATTTGATGTAGTGACCTCACATTACTGATTGTTTTAATATTGTGCTGCTATTAACAAATTATGGTGACAAAATTTAATGCATGGCTTGCAAGCATGTGCAGTCTTAATTTTATACTTGAAAGCAGTGACCATTATAAACAGCTGAAGAAATAAAGTAAACCTTCAGGCATTAGTCCTTTATCAGATTTTCCCTCAGGGCAAACCGTCACAGTAGTAAAGTAGTAAGACCGAAGGAAAACATCAAGTGACTGCTCTAGTTTTCCTCATTTCAGTCAAGGGAGTGTGCGTGCACTTCCCCTTCGTTTCTGTTTGGCCCAGTTTCTGCTTCCTTTTTCTGACCTGACAGTACTTGTTATTCTTTTACACACTGTTTTCTTTACTCTGTGAACTTGCACAAAAGATATTGCAGGTTATCACCATCTTCTGTTGTTTCCATTCTTTTCAGTATTGAATTGCACTTCTGAAAAGCATACCTTAAAAACATGACAACAATTTTTAAATGCAAAGGAATTGCTGTTAAATACTGAATATTTACAGGTTTCTTTCCTGTTGTACGTTATTTTTTTCCCCTGCCTAAACACAAATTCTATATACTTTTGAAAACTACGTGGAATTGTATTTTGGACAGATTTTATAACGAGCAGACTGTAGTTCTGGCCAAAGATCTTTAATTCTCCTGAGAACAGCAGTTTTCCTGGAAGGAGTGGGGTTCAATCATTAGTAATGTATTGTCACCAGAATGATAAGGCAGCATGTGTTAAGTTTAGCTCGTAAATGAGAACACTCACTCGCTTGCTCCCAGGAAGCTCGGCTGCTGGAGCTGGGGACCAGATGGAAGAGCTAATCAATGTCTGTTCAAATGGGCTGGTTTTTAGTAGTGTTCAGTGAGTTTTGGCTATTTGATATACCAACACCCACACTGCAGTCTTTAAGATGTTGGGGTTTTTTTCCCCAAAGGAGGAGAACTTCACTTTGAGATCAGAAATCAATAGCTCAAAATTAGTAAAAACATATGTAATTACATCAAAATGAATTCCTATAACTGTGAGAAATAACTGCACTTTTAAGATAATTCCTTCAAATTAGACAAATAGCGGGAATTAATAGCCTTCAAAATGAATTCTGTTTTGCTTCAGAATCTTTATACAAGTATGTGTATTTTACAAGAGTGATTACTCAGATTGGCAACTGTAACGTGTATTTCATCTCAGCTGGTAGCTAATAATTCATCCTAAAATAGAAACTACAACTTCATCCTAGGATTACCTGTCCTAGTAGGGTTAAAGCATGCCAACCAAGTGTTTGGGAACTTAGATTTTTCTAATGCTTTCCAGTGCTGGGCTTTGTTTGTATATAAGCTGGTATCTTAGTCTTAGTCTTTACCTTGATTTTGTGTCTGAATAACTAAATTAAGAGGCTTGGCGGTTTTTGTTTTTTTTTTTTCATTTTTCATCAGCAAAACACTTCTCTCAGAATAATATATAGCATTGCTGGAGTTACATCTCTGTTAAATGTGTTAGCTGTGCTGTAACAAGCAGATTTATAATAGGTCCATCTGCAGTGGGAAGAGGAATTTTGGGAGTGGGAGTATTTGGGGGTGAGGATACTTTAACTGAACAAGTAAAGAAATGCAATTTTTCTGTATTGTTAGGAGTTGCCGAGTCTGGTAGCCCAATGCAGGCGAAGCTGCCACAGCTTTGTATCACCAGGTCCGGTTGGTGGCAAGGTTGATTGTATATTCCCAATAGGCGTGCATGTACACACAAGCATAGGTGCACACACATGCTAATGGTATCTCTGTTATCTCTGTCTTGCAGTCCTTGATCAGAGAATACGCTGTGAAATCACTGAGTATTTTAATTAAAAAGGGCAGGACCTGTCACTGAATTACCTCTTTACCTCTGAGAGGAGTCCCTGGAGGCATTTGTTGGGAGGGAGAATGTCTGTATCCACAGTTCTCTCCCGCGGTGGATAAATTATTGACAGTGCTGAGAAGTGAAATCCTTTTCCTGGCACTGCTCAGGGGCACTAAATTCATCTCGAGGCAGATGAGGCTAGAAGAAGTGGAGAGGAAAATTGCATCAGTCAAGGATAAATCTTTAATGTTATCTATCATGTGTTACGTTGGAAATAGAGTGGTCTGAAAGGGCTGGTATTCCTCAAAAGTGGTCTCTGTGCCATTCATCAGCCACAGTTGAGTTTTCAGTATAGTTTTATTACAGGAAGATGCAAAATGATCATTACATTGCTTGAAATACACATCTACAGCAGCAAGTGTTACATACGAAGCATGATACAAAATACCATGTGCTCAGTCTTCAGTTTGTTCAGTTATTCTTCTGAATTCCAATAACCTAGTGAACTTCATAGTAAAATAAACTAGTTTTGTCCAGTGTGCAGTGTCCTGATATTTATTCTGTGGTAGCTGGTGTGCTGAAGTGTTACTCTCAGTGCCCAGCCCTGTAAACGTGGAAGGCTGAATGAGTCCACAGGCTGTCAGGGAATGGATAAGCAATGCAAGTTTGATTTCCTAGTTGCCATTTGTGAGGGCACATTTCCGCACAGGATGCAGGCGTAGATAGTTACCAAGCACCACTGCTTTTTTAAAAAGTCTTGCATTTCAAAGTCCTGTGTGCAAAGGGTCGTTAACAATTAGCATTCCACTTTCTTATCATGGGAGGGCATGCTGTTCATATACTGGGCTTTAATGTCTTTACCAAGATAAATTTAACTGTCATTAAATTCAAGGAAAAGAAAAAACTGATGTGGAAAACCTCCAAGGCTTTTTCAAAGAGACCAGCACTGCCCAGTGAAGAGTATACAGATGTTTGAGCCTTGTGCTTCTGTTTGTCCAAGAGCTGAGGCAACTCAGCACTTTTTAGGCCCTGCCAGGAGACAGTAGAAGAATTCAGAGTTATTAATCTCAAATGTGGTATCTGTAGCTTCTGGGGGGAAAACTTTTTCACTGTGAGGGTGACTGAGCCCTGGCACAGGTTCCTGGTGAGGTTGTGGAATCTCCATCCTTTGAGATATTCAAAAGCTGTCTGGACATGGTCCTGGGCAACCGGCTCTAGGTGGCCCTGCTCGAGCGGTGGGGTTGGACCAGGTGATCTCCAGAGGTCCCTTCCAGCCTCTGCCGCTCTGTGATTCTGTGAAGGACTGGACTCCATAGCTTGGCGGGATGATTCAGCTCCTTATCCTCCCAAAATGGACATGCCAGCTTATAAACAGGATTCTTTCTGTTTGCCCACCGGTCTCATTGCTACCATCATGTCAAGTGATAATCCTTTATTTCAGGATTGCCTATAAAAGAATGACTTGAGGACTTGATTGTCCAAGAAAAGCCTCAAGCAAGTAGGATTAGGCCTCAGTAACAGCAGACCCTCATATGATCTGTTGAGTGGTGGGGGTTTTCCATATAGAATTCCTGATTTTACCAGTTCTGAACATTTCATATTGTGGTCACAAATTCAGTGTTTGCCTCAATTCTCACTTTGGAGAGCAGGGTGGTAAAATGATTGTGGTCCTTCTCTTTTCACATGCTGCCTGTGGTGTAATGGGCTGCAGGGCACCCAGTTCTCAAGCTTGGTGAGGAAGGAGCAGTACTGATGTTGACGGGGTCGGAGGCTGTGTTTCGTTCTTGCAGCGTGTCATTCCTGGATGCCAGTCACGCCCAAATGGCCATCCCAAATTCGTCCAGGAAAGAGGAAACTTCCTTTTCTTTCAGAAATGAAATAAGAAATATATTTGTTAAAAAAAAGAACAACCTGTCAACCTCTGGGGTTGGGCCTGATGGGCAAAAAAAAATAAAACAAAGATCTTTTAAAAGTTGTGGTTAACAGGAAAAAAAGGCATGGCAAAAACTCTACGAAGCAGCTAATCAGTATTTTTACTGAGAGAGAGGGAGGAGAACAGAACATACAGAAAGGGAAGATGGCATCAAGAGCAGATGTAAAAGAACATGATTTTTTCCTACAGGGCAAAACTCTGAGATCTAAACAATTCAAATCTACGTTTCTAGTGTTGCTTTGCTGTATAAGCAATTGCTTTTGTTGCTTCAAATAGATTGGTCATAGAGACATCACAGAGATTACTACTGATGTTCACAAGCTAGGCAGTATGACATGGGGCTCATGCCATGAATAATGTATGTAGTCCTTGTTAAAGGTAAAAGAGCACAGAGTAAGAATTGTAGCACTAGTCTGCAGCAGTTTACTTCCAAGTATAAGATAAAATTCAATTTAATCTCTGAGGAAATCTGTTTATTTTATTCCTAACGGGGTTTTGTTGGTTTTTTTTTCCCCCACAGCTCGCACCTTCCCTTCCATTACAAGAAGATTTCGTTTACCACTGGAAAGCAATCACCCATTACTACATAGAGACGTCAGGTAAAACAAGAAAACATTCTGGTTTTGTCTCTTTATTGTGAAAACTAGAATTCCCAATTTCAGTGTTGTTAGACAGTAAAGATTAAGAAATACTAAAATGAGTCATGTCTTTCAACAAAATACCAACAATAATAATTAGTAATTAAAAATATGGTGTACCTCCATTCATCCCTTAAAAAGTAGGCATGAAAAACAATCGAGGGAAGAAGGTCATCTTCCCTGAGTACCATGTAGAGAATTGTACCTTTTCACATCCGACCCGATTTCTGTCTTCACATATTCTGTTTAATCCAAACAGACAACTACAGAAATGTAGTCCCTGCTGTTAACCTTTTTATTGTTTTGCATGAGGGATTTTCTTCTTCTTTCCAAGATTTTAACAAAAGTAGTTTTGTGGTCATAGATTTTACCAGACATATCTGAATTTTGTGTGCTCAGTATTAGGTATTTTTTCTTTAGTGTCTTGTCTCCATGAAAGCTATTTTGATAACATAGCTCTGAAAAGTGAATTTGTGAGCAGATTTAGAACACATTTTGTTAAAACTTATCCAGACCTTATTCTGCTCTTCTAAAAAATGGGTATTCTGATGAAATATGGCTGTAGTTGCTTTTTCTTAAATTTTTCCCTGGTTTCCTACAACAGTTATGCAACATTTAAATTTTTAATTTTTGGTCCTAGTTATTAAACTATTAAGTTTTAAAAGTGATGGTTACCATGCTTTTCTCAAGCTTATTAGTTCCGCATTTCTGCTAGAGTAGCTATTGAATCTCTGTTTGTGTCTGGGACTGGTGATGTTGTTTATATCAATATTTACTCTTACAGGCTGAAACTCAACCCTTGGCTCTAAATACCCGTCTTTTGGAACGCTATGTGATGTTTCCTAAGGTAGAAAGGACAGGGTGGTAGGGGAAAACTGATACCTGCGATTATGTGGTGCAGAATAAAAGCTGACCTCTCTCCCAGACTTTCAAAAGTCGTGTGAAAAACAAGTTTCCAGTCAGTGGATATATTTCTGTCCTCTGCAGCGGGAGCAGAATTATGCCTAGGAAACTCAAGAAAAACACTCTAGGCTAACTGGAGGTTGTGGTAGAGAACAAACACTCTGTTAAGGCAGTTCTCCTTTGTGATCTTGTTGCCATTTGCATGCAAGTGGCAGTTATTTTTAAATTATTGCATAAGAAATAGTAACCATTTCCCTAGTGGGATATTTGTTCAAGTAGAATTTAGCTGAAAAAAATAAACAGGAAAATCTCCACATGTGGACGTGCTCTACAACATGTTAATGCCAGCTCCCACTGCCAGTGGCATAAATCCACAGCAGTTTCATGACTTCAGTATAATGAAATCAGAGTCTTACCCTTTCCTTCATAAAGTTTGACTGAATGCTATCTTAATGCAGAAAGTATAAAAAACAAATCTAAAAAATTTGAAGAATAAACAGCGTAGAGTTTGGGTTTTCTTTGTTGTTATCATTAGAAAAAACATTTATTTAGTTACCTAGTTTGTAAAGGAACTGATCAGCTGCAAATTAAGCTGATCTTAGAGGCTGTTTATAGATTTCAGAATACTATGTGGAGAGTCATAAGAGGAAGTTGTCAAGACAGGGTGGATACTAGCCGGAAGACTGAGAGCTGAACCTTTCTCTCCCTAAGCTTGGTTTCTGGCTGTAAAGGTTTTCCTTTTTGACTGTGTAATTAATGCATATTTTGAAATTTGGCATTTTACTTTTTTCCCGTGGCAAGATTAGATATCTGCCTAATGCATATTCCAGTTTACATTTCCAGATACGGTTCTGAATATTAGATTTAAGATATGTTAAAAAACTTATGTGCTATATATAAGATTCTTTAAATGAGTGGTCATGTTTTTAAATCTTAAATTTGGAACTGAACTTAAGAAAAACGAGGACAATATTTTAATCATTCTTAATTGCACATCTCTCTTATTTAGATGACAAAGCTCCTGTGACTGATACCAACATTCCTTCTCACCTGGAACAGATGTTGGATATTCTAGTTCAAGAAGAAAATGAGAGGGAATCAGGCGAAACAGGACCATGTATGGAATATTTGCTACATCACAAGATTTTGGAGACACTCTACACACTAGGAAAAGCTGATGTATGTACTTCTCAGCAGAGCAGATTATCTTTTGTGTGAGCTCCTAATTGTAATAGGGACTGAAGTTCTACAGTAGATGGTAGTGTGGGACACTAAACTCTAGCAAATAGCTGTTAGCTTATGTTACAAATAACTGTCTTTTACAATGTGATCACAGCGAGACAACCAGTGAGATGCTGACTAGGCCTAACCCTGAGATTTGTTACTTACCACTCTGATAATATTGACTGTGAAGCTAGAAGTAGGAGAAACGTTTCTGTTCACTCTGGAATTTTTCTGGCTTCTACAAGACAGTATTATCCCTCTCTCTCCTTTGTTAAGTGTTGGGAGATTCTTGGGTGAAAAGTGCTGTATTAAATACAAATTTTGTTTTATTTTTCTGAATGTGATGAGTTATTGCTCAGAGAGACTTCATGTCAGAAAGCATTAATTTAAACTGATCCCCAGACAGCTTTCACATCCGAGTCTTTGGAATGAACGCAGCCCTTGGCAATGTTGTCTGGTTCTTCTCCTGTCTGGTTTGTGGCACAAGCGAAATTAGCATCATGGTCTTGGTGCATCCCTGTTGCTATCTTTCTTGGCAGACTTATGAGCTGAAATGTATGGAGTTGGATGGATTACGAGGTGAATTAACTTGGCAGCCCTTGCGCTAGAACAGTTTTGTATCGTGGTACAGATGCAGTTAGGAAGGCATGGTGTGTGCTGTTCCAAGGATAAAGGGAGCTCTTCATGGTTTCATTCTCAGACTTTTACACCTTTACACGTTGACATGAGTTTTTAATCTGCTAAGTTTTACATGTACAGACAATGTAGCATACTAGCTGTCAGAGACTGGGACATTCCTTGCTCTGGAAGGACCAGAGCTCTACAATGCCTGTTACTATACCAGCTGTCCTACGATCAGGCTAAGATACCTGATGTGTTGAAAATACTTGCTCAGAAATACAGCTCGTTCAGTAATCTATAAACTTTGTCAAGAAACCAAGATGAAACGGAGACATATGTGAAGCGGGTAATTAGTAGTATGTTTCTAAGAGTTGAGAGAAGTCATTTTCTACTCATGCGAATATGCCTGTACAAGTAATTCTTGTACAGCCTGTCTTTATACTTTGCCACTTGTGAGTTGATACATCTGAAGTAAACACACAGTTCAGTGCTTGCAAGATGTTGCAAAGATCTGTTGCAAAAAGAATAATATCCCTTCACAGCAGTCACTTAGGCTTATTACATTATTGTAGATGCACCCTGATGGGACACATTTTGCCATTCTTTTCAATGGATTGCTTGACAACTCGGTGATAATTAGGGATTAATAATCTCAGGATAATTACCTTGGAAGGAGAACCAGGTTAAGCAGTTGTCATTCCTGGCTGTTGCCACCCATGCTCCATTCACCCATGCAGTGAACCAGATGAGGGAAATGTTGTGGGTTAAAATTAACCTATGGAATAACAGCATTTATTAATGAGGTAGAACATGTTAGAGTCGGGGGGGGTTAGCTAGAAACAAAGGTACATAAAGAACCACGAACCATCAGATCTCATGGAGATAGGAAAGTACTTTCATGTGACATGGTGCATGAGGGACAGTAGAACAGGGGTCTGGGTGTTCCACAGGTAAATGTGATTTATATTCTGCTGAATCTTTCAAACAACAGCTTTCGCTTGTCCTGGAACATCTATGCATTTATAAACACTTTGTCTGTCTAAGGTTAATTGCTCATGAATTTAAAAAACCTTTTGTAGACATGAAGATGTTTATAGTCTATGATCATATATTTGTATGTACTGACTCACTGAATTGCTGGATTTTGTGGCACAGTACCGTAAAAGACAGCTGACCTGTAGCTAATTAATTCAGAGTTAATTTCCCCTTATCACTGTATTGATAGGGAATATTTCCTGGAAAGACTGGTTGAAGTCTTCACTAGAGCAATTAACTGAAATTACGAATAATTTGAAAAAGACAACAGTAATGAGATGCAACATTTTTTGTTGATCTCTGTTAATATCGATAAAAGTAATGTGTTAACAGATGATGATTTTTTTAAAAATACTTTTGGATAAATTATTGCTGTTTAATTAGCCATTTTGAGTGACAAATTTGCATCTGTGTTTCTTTCCGCATTCGTTACATTTTTGTTATTGTTCATCTGTTTTTGTTTCAGTGTCCTCCAGGAATGAAACAGCAAGTTTTGGCTTTTTATACAAAACTTCTTGGAAGAATACGGCAACCTCTTCTTCCCCACATAAATGTGCATAGGCCAGTGCAGGTACTGTTCAAATTTTAAGTAAACTATGTTTTTGCATGACAAGTTTCTCTTATTCTGCTGTAGCTAATGGTATCTTTAATTCTTCCATTGTTGAGTGAGTTAAAGAAACTGCTCGACTGCAATATCAGTTTTAATGTATTTATGATTAGAGCCTTGAACTGCCACTGCAATGCAAGTCATAAGTAATAAAGATATCTTGTTCATAGCAATCTAAATCTAGAGCAAATGTTCAAGTCAGTAATCATACGCCATTGTAGTCTGTATATAGAAAAAGAATTCAGTCCATCATTCCTAGAAAAAGCCCTAAGTTACTCCTTGTCTTAACTGTTCACTTTTCTTTATGCGACAGAAATTAATCAGGCTGTGTGGTGAAGTTCTGGCAACACCAACAGAAAATGAAGAAATTCAGTTTCTCTGTATAGTATGTGCAAAGCTGAAACAGGATCCATACCTGGTCAACTTTTTCCTTGAGGTGAGTAAATCAAATCAGAATTTTCCAGGTGTATTTACTGTGTCACTGACAAAATCTAATAGGGAACTGGAGGTATCACACTGTGCTTCATAGCTTAGTTTTCATTCAATCTGTGATTTTTTTTCCTGTGATATTAGAAGGTTGTTTTTTTATTTTTTTCTTCCAGAGACTTGATATATCTTGTTATTTTTACTAGATTTCATTCAGGGCTCACAAATATACCTGCCTGAGGGAAACCTTGGATTTCTTATGTTGTTTTGTCTTCAGCCCAATAAAGACTAAGGGACAGATTGCATGGGGCATTGAAAACTTGCAAGTTGCTAAGTGTTCTGCAGGATTGGGCCCTTATTTGGTAGTGGCACATATGGTCTAGCTGCAGTGCCAACTCACAATCTACAATATGACATTATTTTCTAGCTGTAAGAAAGCCAAATATCTTTACTCCCTCTTCGAACTTAACATGTGGCATTGATGAAATCAGAGTGGGAGGAGAAAGAATTTCTAGACTGACTTTCTGTTCCCATTTAGAAGGAGCATATAAAAGTTTAATTTATAAAAGTCCATTTAGAAATGCCTCGTGCTCCCACTTTGATGCTTCCTATGGTGACACAGTATCTATTAAGCATGTGATACATAGGTGAAAAAATGTAGATATAGTGTCCTCCGGTAATATTTTACAAGCTTTCCGCAAACAAGATCTGTAACAGCAGAGGCTGTAAAACTGCAAAGATACATTATTTTCCATTGAATATATGAATACCACTTATAAATCGGTAGTAAAGAATTCATCTTCAGTTTATTTTTACCTTAATTAAATACGACCCTGATTGCCATTGTATCCACTGTAGTTGTACAAGCAGTAGAATTGGTGTAAGGATTGAAAAGTTAGTGTTTAAACATTAGAAGCACTCAGATAGATGTATTACATGCAGAATGTGTAGAATTCCAAACCAGGATTACTTTTAATGTCATTTATGTAAGTAAGTTGTATGGTTTGAAAAGAACCCTCTGAATGACTCTCATACTCAAATAGTGCCTTGAAATCAAACCTGAGAACCCCAATCATAAGAACCACAAGTGTTTTGTCAGACATTAGTGTTCTTCCCCAAAATAGTAAGATTACAATATTAAAAATCAGACATGGAAAAGCAAATGATTCCAAATTTCGGAGACCTCTGTTTTCACAAAATGCTGGCTATAGAGTCCAGGCAAGCTGAAGAACATTTCTTATAGCTCCTGTTTCCTTCACAACATTATTCTAAATGTCGTAGCCTAAGGCATATGTCTTTACAACTTCTGATAGTTGTTTCCAGATAAGGTATTTGGGATGCAGAATTGTCCTTTATTAGAATAGAATATTCTGGTTGTTCACATCTGTGCCTCTTAGAGGTGCTATTGTTGTGGCTTGATAGCTGTTTCTGACCTTCAAATGTATGAAAGGGTAAATTTACAGAATTCTGTGTAGCATTTCTCTCTCAAATTTCCAACACATGTAAGCTGAAATGCAGATACATCTCTGCAAAGCAGTCTGTTTGTATCTGTTAGTTTTGCTTCCTTCTTTGACTTTTCCTGATCAGTTTCTACAGTATGTTATGAACATAAAAACCTGAGTATGTACAAACCCAGGATTTCCTTTGTATGATTCCATACCAAATAGTTTGTTGATAGAATGCTGTTTATATTTTACTAAAATCTTTCACCTGTATTGCTTTAACCAATAAGGCTATATGGCATAACTGTATCTCTTGGACAAGTTACTTTTGTTGTGGAAAGAAGAACTGGAAGAACTGCATTCTACTTTTTTAAACTTTTAAAATCCATATACTAATTTTATTTTTTCTTTAATTTATTCTTTTCTTTAAACTGAGTTTTCCTTGTTCTTGCGTAGAGAAAAAGAACATACATAGGAATGTTTGACTTATCATCTCTATCTCAGTCATTATTTTATGCTAGCCTTGTTACCTCATGTTTTTCCTTATTCGTTTATTCCTTAGTTGCCCCATCTCATCTCATCCCATCTTATGCGAGATACTCCTTGCAACTGACTGTTCCATGCAAAGGGACACTTGATTCTGTGTTTCAATTTCTGCTCTTGAGACCTTAAACAATTTCTAATATAGTGTCCACTAGAAAGTTGTACCTTCATTTTATAAAATGAACAATAGTTTCATTATTCATTTCTACTTTCATTACTACAAATTACCAGCTTTATATTTCTCACCATGAACTAAGTAGAGATTGTCATTAGCTGTGATATCACTTGATTTTTTCACAGAGTTCTTTTTAAATCTATTTGAACTTAGACATGGCATGATCCACCACAGATTTTTAAACTCTGATAGTTACATATCACAAAAATACAAAAATGTATTTTTATATTGTCTGCTCTCTGTTGGTGCTGAATTCACTTAGAGGAGTACTTTGTCTGGAAAGCATTGAATGTGTGTTTTATGTAACCTTTTCTATTAGGTCATTCAGGATCCTGTTTTGCACCTTTGCAGGAGGCAGGTGAGCAGCTAAGCTGCAGGATTGCATGATTAGACAGTAGGAAGCTTAAAAAACACGCAAAAACTTTGCCTATGTGTTGTTCAGTGTACAGACTGCTTTGTGTCACCTGTCAATGTCAGAGTAATGGGCTATGGACAAATTTATGGGGGCATTTATACATTTATATATATCAGGTCTTCTCATCGATGCCTTAGCTAAACAAACTATGGTGTTTCAAATGACAGAAGAGTCCAGACATGAGGTAATAGGCTGCTGTAAGATAAAATAAGTATTTTACAAAACATTACCTAATTTTTGAAAAAAGTAGCTTTTCTCTTTGGCAACCCTGCCTGCTACTCGAGTAGTGCCAGCAACAGCGTATAATCCAGGATTGAAATGCAGTTCCAGCCTTTAGTTCTGCTTTATGTGCCAGGCTCATCATTGTGATTCAGATATTCCTGTGTATTGATAAAATATATGGGAGGATACTGGAGGACTTTAGAAGATTTAGGGATAGACAGACATGGTTCAGACAGACACGTTTTGGTTGCTTTGCAGCCTTATGCATTTCACACTGTAAAAAAAAAAAGGTATGTTGAAGGAGTAATTTTTCTACTGTAGTCCAAAATCATACTTATTTTATAGCATGCAGTGTGCTGCTTTTACCACTGGGTTGCCTCTCCAGGGAATTGGTTATATGAGTGTATCACAACATTCAGTACAAATTTCCACAAAGAATGCACATCAATCAAGCAAGCATTCGCAGTTCTCTAGTTTGCTGCCTGAGACTGTCGTGTAGTTAGTCCCTGCTGGTTTGTATGTACTAAACGCCATTAACCCCAAATGGTTACTGTTTTAAATTATTAATGCTTGAGATATATTTGTAATAATGTTGGTGTTATCATAGAGGGGAGAAACCATTTGGATTTATAATCTCACTACTGTACTCACTTGAAAAAGTCTTGTGCTGAAGTCTAATTTATGGTTCTAATAAAGTATTATTCACCCGTGCTTATGCCAGAAGAACGCTGAATTCTTGCCTTGCTGCTAGTTTCTTCTTGGTATCACAGAGCACAAATTTAAATGTCTTTTTATGTGCTGGAGACAGATTTATGGGAAGACAGATGGGTTGCTTTCTTTCAGGCTAAGGAGAGATGCTTTGTAGCTTCCGAGAAGGTTCTCTGTGATCTGTTATAGTATCCAGTGCCCAATGCTAGCTTCTAGTATCTTCTGTCCTTTCAACCTACTCAACTTTTTCTTCATGAGAAACACAACTTGAGAGTACTCTGCTGTCATAAAAGACGTTTTTTTTCCCTTTCCTGTTGAAGATAAAATCTCAGGAAGTTTAGAATGAATTTAATTGTATGACTCCAACTGGAAATAGTGTTTCAGACATTAGATGAATTTGAGGACTTGACCTAGAAAGGAATGTTTTATAGTATGTGCTAAGGTCTAAAGGTACACTCATACGGTAAATGAAAAAATTCTGTCAAATAGGGGGCAAATCAAGTGAATACGTGCCTTAAGTGGTGGAGAGAAAAAGGTGCCATCTCTTTGTAAATGGTATATTCAGCCTTGAAGCAAAATGGTATAGGGCTTAAGAGAAATCTAAGCAGATTAAAAAATGTTCTAGGTTTAAAAACTCCCATGCTCCCGCAACCCATTACATTCTACGTGGTTACTGTATCCAGCCTTGTAGAGAACTACTTCAAATGCTGATGTAAAAAATTTGCTTTTAGTAAATTTCTGCTTCGGATGAACAGTAGTTTCAACCGTGTAATTCCAATAAAATGCTTTGCAGAGTAAGTTAAAAGCAATGGCTTCCAAAGGATCAGCAAGTGTAATCACAGAAGACATGCTAAAAGGCCAAGACTTGTTGACAACAGACACGGGACAGCCCGTTCAGCCTGAAGAAATACCTGGTGCTGCTGGAGCGGAGCAAATGGAGAAGGAAGATGACCTCCCCCAACAGGCAGATGATCCCTCTTTCAGTCTGGATGAACTAAATGTCACATCATCACCCGAGTCCTCCACTGTTTGTCCAAATCAAGACTATAATTTAGTGAATTCTCTACTAAACCTCACTAAAAGTCCTGTGAGTTGTTTTTTTTGTTCTTTTTTAATGTGGTAGAGTGAAATAGTTTGGATGCTGTGTGAAGTGGGCAGAGAGAGTGAATATACATGTATGTACACACTGTATTTTAACTATAAAAAGTAAAACGATTTGTTCTGCAGGCAGTTTTTGTAAATTGGCAATTTTCTTTGCCAATTCAGATTAAAGTTAAAATATTATTTTAGAAAATTAATATTAAGTTTGTTGATGGTAAGGTAGGTGGGTTTTGAGCAACTTGTATAGCATGCTGCATGTTTAACAGACAAGCTACATACGATAATCATTAGGTTAAATATACCACAAGAGAATATTTAAAAATCTACTTTCAATTGTACTGACTTAACCAAACCCACTTTTTTTGTAAAGGCGCTGGGCTATCTCTAGGGGTTTGATTTCTTTTAAAAACAACTGCTGTATGTCTTACCCAGCTCCATCCTCGAATTCATACTCAGATTCCTTCAGAAAACTTAGAAGGGGGGTTGTGTAAGCCTGTAATTGCTACAGCAGTGTTGAGAGCAGAAACCCAAATCTACTGATACACCTTATTATTGTTAATTGATAGTTTACATTGTCTAATATCTCGGTCTCAGGCTGCCCTACAGCACTAGTCTGTCAATCTGAAGGTTGCAGTTGCATTCTTAGTATTTGACATGGATTCAGGTGAGATTCTTTATTTTGTATTATCCAAATTCAGTAGAAATAAATTGTAATCACTGGAAAGGCAACAAAAATAAATGCATTCACTCACTGTGGGGGAATGGAGAGGTTTTATTTGGGAGATGTTTGCTTCGTGATTTAAGTGAGCTTCATTCACCTTCTGATTAATTCTTCCATGCCCTTCTGCCAGGACGGCCGGATAGCAGTGAAGGCCTGTGAAGGCCTCATGCTTTTGGTGAGTTTGCCAGAACCAGCAGCTGCCAAGTGCCTGACTGAAAGCACTTGTTTATGTGAATTGTTGACAGACAGGCTCGCCACCCTCTACAAAGCCCTGCCTCAGTCACTGGATCCCTTAGACATTGAAACAGTGGAGGCAATTAACTGGGGGTAAGAATTTTATTTTTGTATTTAATACCCAAGGTGACTTTACACCCCTCCCTGAAACTCATTTTCTACAGGTAGATAAGATGTATAAAATATTCACACCCCCATGCTAAAGTCTCAAGAGCAGAGCTGAGATCCCAGCTGCAGCATAGTGGTACGACTTCAGGCGTCCAATGTATGCGTGATTTCTGACATGGGGCCAGGTTTGGCTGCCAGTCCCTTGCAGAGATTCCTCAGGGGACAGGTTTTTCCACTGAATTACGTCAGCAATTTCTGGTGGTGTAGCTGCAGTATCAGGTACAAATTATTTTCTTGTTCGGATGTTAAGGATTTAGGAAACATAAACTTTGCACTGTACACAGTGAACGCTGTAAGCTGCTGCAGGGGGCAGGAAGGGTGTCTTTGATAACAGGCTGTTGTTGCAAAATTTTTGCAGTAGAAAAGAAGAAGGAAAGAGTTACTGCATAACTCATCCGCATGAAGCAAAAGATACATGCCAGTTATCCTAACTGCTTGCATGCTAGATTCTCAAAACATTTCTCTTCCCCACTCTGCCTTCATTATTATGAATTGTTCGTGATCTGTTAGCACTGAGACAAAAAGTAGGTATATGAAAATAACTACCAAAATTTCTGGTGGTTGGAGTTTAAAGTTAGAAGGGAAAAAACCACAACTTTGAATAGTGGGATAAATAATTATTGGACTGCTTTACCAAAGAAAATGGTGAATTTGTTATTCTGTGGAGCCTTTAAATTGGGATGCATGTTTTTTTCTGAAAGATAGTCTGGTTCAGGTATACACTGTGGTTTTGGTGGACTTGATTGGGGTCGCTTACAGAGTAGAGAAGAACAATTGCCTTCATTTTACGGTTCTCTGACTACAGGAGTTATTGATTCCATTTCTGTGGTCTGTGTTTCCTGGGAGAACTGGCTAGGTGATCAGTTTTCCCTTCTGACTCAAGAAATACTTAACGAAACAGAGTTCTTCTGCTGTACATACTATGTATCCTTTAGCATGCCACTGAAAACCTGTGTAATAATAGCACTGCCAGATTAGTAGAGACTGGCAGAAAAAAACTATTTTAAGGTTCACTTCATTGCAAGTAGACCATTAATTATTCTGTTAAGTTCAGTAAGAATGAAGTCCAAGATTCTTCAATTACTTGTAGACTAAATAAGTATTTTTCCCTGTGTTCTCTAGTTTGGATTCCTATAGCCACAAAGAAGATGCATCTGCTTTTCCAGGGAAAAGAGCGTTGATTTCGTTTCTTTCATGGTTTGACTACTGTGATCAACTCATCAAAGAAGCACAAAAGGTTTGAAATGTTTACAGATCATACAAATATATTCAGCAAATAAGTAGTTCCAGTTGTTTTAGCTTTTCAGTTTGAGACATATGATTTTGTACTTTTGTTTCAGACTGCTGCTGTTGCTATGGCAAAAGCTGTGCGGGAACGATTTTTCATTGATGTTATGGAACCCCAGCTGATGCAAACGTGAGTAGCATCCTACAAGACACAGAAGAACAGAATCTGAATCAAGCTGATTTTTTTTCACCTGAAATCCACTACATACCTGACATGAAATTTTTTGTTCAGTTCAGAGATCGGAATCCTTACATCAACTGCACTCTTGCATCGCATTGTGCGTCAAGTGACTTCAGATGTCCTGCTGCAGGAAATAGTTTATTTTATACTTGGAGAACACAGAGAGCCAGAAACTTTGACAGACATCAACAGACATCCATTGCGACACAGGTTAATCGAACACTGTGATCATATTTCAGACGAGGTGAGAAGCAGTAATGATATGATGATACCTGCTGGCCAGTTCTGTCTTGTGTAGAGTCTGTAAAAACGCCATTGTAAGGTCTTCTCATATTTTTGTCAGCTAAGTTTTTTTGCCAAGGAAAAGCAAAAAAGCCCTATAAATTCCCTTTAGAAAATAAAAGTCAAGCTGTTTTCTCCAGCTACCGCATTGTCCCCATTAATAAAGATTCTTTGCTAAATTTGATTGCCCCATATGCATATTTTGTTTGGCTTGCTCATCTGCAAGATAGGGCAAAATCAGTTTCTGTAATTGCATTTTAATTCATGCTTTGTTGTATGTTGCATTGCTGTTATTTTCCATGTTGTGTCAATTCTGTCATGTTATCACATAAGGTATAGTTAAATTTTTTTTTATATATATAAAGTAACGGTGGTCCAAGAATATACACAATGCCAATTAAAAGATGATATAATAACTTTAAGCACTTTACACACAGTAAACGTTGTTAAAATAATTGTCTTCAGTGAAGCCCCTCCTCAGGAGCTGCTTGTTTCATTTTTTCCACGAAACAACCTCCACCTTCTACTTTTTCAAATAAAAAACAAGCTTGCCTGAAATACAGATCTATGCCTTCGCATAGCCATTTTTTTCAGTATGCTTACCTGCTCACCCTGTCAAAATCAGTTATCTGTATAAATCTGATTGATCTTTGCAAAGCTAAGCACTCTAAACCTGTCTTTAAAAACTGTCTCTGTATTGCTTAAACTCAGTCTCCTTTTAAAAGCCTACATAATATCTCCATGTAAAAAGCTTAGCCTGTAGCTCTAGTCACAATATCCCAGTATTACTTTGTTTTATTCTGGGTGTTTATTACTAACTTTGTCTGTTCTGTGTCTCGCTTGCACAATGATAACCATCTTCCAGCATGGATCTGATTGTAATATGGAAAGCTAAGTTGTAAGTTCTCTGGATGTTCTTTGTATTGTTATTTTGGCAGATTTTAGAACAATTTTTGTTTTACAGGGAAAAAATACATCCACATACTGATTTTCAAATGTGTGTGATTTCTTCATCCATGTTTATAGCACATTCAGTATAACAATTTCCTAATTTTTCTTAGGATTTTTGCTTCCTTCTATAACGTAAATAAGCAATTGCAATGTTCTACAATGTACAAATCAGATATAAGGCAAAAAGCATAAGGCAGCGGTGCGTCAGTTTATTGAAGTTTTACTTTTATGTTGCAGATCAGCATAATGACTTTACGAATGTTTGAGCATCTTTTGCAAAAACCCAATGAGCACATTCTTTATAATTTGGTTCTGAGAAATTTAGAAGAAAGAAACTATATGGAATACAAGCCTCTCTGTCAAGAAGATAAAGATGTGGTAGAGAATGGACAGATTGCAGGAGCAGTGTAAGTTTCTTTTTTAAGGCAAGTTTTCACAACAGCTAACTTGGATCCGTATTTTTAGAACAAAACAGGTTTTTTTCAGGAAGTGAGCATAGATAGCACTTTGAGTGCTGTATGTATTAATCCATATCCATAAAGTGATGCAGAAATTATTATATCAGCAACTTACGGAAATTTTTAGAACAGTAACAGAAAAGCTAAAATTATCAAAAGCCTCTTTCCAGAACAATAGGCACTCAAATGTCTTCATATATCAGTTTACTTACGCATCTACCTAGCTTAAGTCTATGCATATTTGTATTGTCTTCAGTGAGGTTATTCCTGAAGTCAGTCACTTAGGTGTCTTGCTTACATGTATGTTCTTGAATCATTTTTTGATGGAAGAACTTTTCTGGGACACTTTACATAAAATCCTTTTAAATGCCCTACGTAACTCTTATAACTCCTTTTTTTTACTGATGGAGGGGTAAGGACTAGTCACACCAGCTATTTTAGGCATCTTAATTTAGGTATTTCTGAGTCATCTAAAATAATCTAATGACTTCCTGGAGTATAACTCTCTCGTGTAAAAATGTGGCTAAAGAGTTTAAGTGATTTAATGCAGTGATTTTGTATGAGTCAAAAATGTCTACTCTGTTGTTCAGATCAAGAAGTTATGATTTTTCTTCAAAACAAAGTTTGTTGGGCATTTGTAAAGGTTACTATTTCTGCATATTAATTAGGTAAAAAGATGTGCATATGATAGTGTTCTGGAAGTTGTTCAGAGACGAAAAATAGAAAGCATGCGTTTTGACCCAGAGATTTTCCTGCCTTCCATAACATTCTGTGAATGATTATGTTTTTGTCTAATATAACCTCACAGAGACCTAGAGGAAGATCCGTTATTTACTGATCTGTCTCCAGATAACACATTGTCAACTCAAGAGTGGCTCAGCGCTTCCCCACCTGTCAGTCCAGAACATCCAAAAAATGATGGGAAGACTGAAGTTCATAAAATTGTAAATAGGTAAGCTGAAACAAACACTTAAAGAAATCTCTGAATGTGTGGGTGTCTGCACATACTGTGCAAATCAAATGTACTCTGTAATGGATGTTATTCTGTGCCAGCTGGTAAAATGACTCCACAGAAGGAAATTATGTGGCATTTTATCAGAAAGCTACTCCTGAAAGATTAGAGCTTGCAATAAGTAAAAGTAATTCAACATAAATGAGAAAAATAGAAGAACTTTACAGCTAATAGTTTAGTTGAATACTCAGAATTCATGATGAGAGCCATATTGATTATAAAACTTTCTTCTCTCAAAAATATTTGCTATACTTAAACTGCTGTAACAGGACGTGACCTTCCTGGAGCAGTTTGGGGAGTCTTGCCATAAACGTTTTAGGGGAAAAAACCCTTCAAACTTCCTGAAGTTCCTTAAACACATATATAAAAAAGTAAATAATTGCCATGCTAGAGATAACCTTCTGTTCCCTGAAAATCAAGGGGCATCTCTGTCACCTGTAACATACCTTTGTGCATGTTAGACGTACTGCAAATTGGATATCACAAAGAGGACAGGCTCTGCTCTAAGCAACTTAGTGATGGTAATTCTCTTAGCAACTAATATTAGGACAAATGCTGTTTGCTCTGTTAATACACAGTAGCAAAGCAGCACTGGTATTTCAGGGCTGACCTATCTGCTTATCCAGAAATAATCAAAGGTGTTAGCCAAAGGAAGCAAACAGCCTGAGGACAGTCAGCACAGAATGTCATCGTCACTTCTTGCCCTCGTTCCCCCAGTGCTGCTATATATAGTTTATGGTGGACATGGTTTGGAGCAAAGACGCAAAGAACGCTCTCCTAAATTCAACTCGTGTAATCTCCATCAGTGAATAGAAATGTTTTCAGGATTTGCAGTGTTTTGCAGATTTGTATTTTTTCAGATAAGATGGACTCAGTGCGAAAAGTCAGCTACTACATATTTCTGCATATAAATCTTACAGGAGCCTTCAGCAGTTCTTGGGGTGTGGAGAAAGCTGAAATTTGGAAACAGGGTCCAAAGAATGAGTTTTATTTTGCTGTCCAGAAATTTTAGGTTTTTATATTTTATTTTTTAAAGACAGTTCCTCTCTAATAAGATTCAGAATTTCCTGATGCTTTTTAGGTCAGATATTGGTGAAGTAATAGGGACATACAGTATTTACACTACATACCTGGCAAAGGCAATGATATTTGTAACTGGGACATTTATATGCAAATATTCCTATATGTTCTTAGATGTTCATTTTTTACCACAACAAACTGTGGTACATAAAACTGCCTATGCAAGTAGGTTAAGAAGAATTTTAACTGTAATTCTCCTCCTCTTTTGGCTCATTTATTCCCCAGTAAATTTTCCATATGCTCTAGTAAGATGGAATCTGACCTTTAGCAAATACTTGACCTGGTTATGAATATTCCTTTTCATCTCCATTCTGTCTGCTAATTCTCAGAAAATCTTCCGCTGAGGTTTTTACCTCTAGTGCTAGATACAAAAGTTCAGAAGTATGTATCTTGTTATTATGAACAGTAGTTAGAATAGATGTGCTTAAATAGATTTTGTATTCTCTGTTCTTCACATAAAGTTATGGTAGAATCTGTGGATTAATTGGCCAGACAATTCAGTATTGTGTATACTGTTACACATGATGAGAAAGTATTGATGTGGTGCTCTGTGGATTATAGATATTCATTAATGTACTTTTTTTTTCTCTTTAGTTTTCTCTGTCTTGTACCTGATGAAGCTAAGTCATCATACCATGTGGAGGGTACAGGTTATGATACTTACCTCAGAGATGCTCACAGACAGGTAAGTCAGTGAAGTCTTCCTTAGTGCTTGAGAATTTGAAATGCTTATGAGCATATACAAATGGTTCTATAAATAGTCTTACTAAATGCATCTTTTGATAACTGAAGATGGGAAAATTCAATTTTTATTTTCTAATGAAAAGTTACCTTTGGAGATCTTTTGACGGTGAATGCACCTTGTATTACTCTAGTGGGAATAACAGATGACATTAAATGCATTAATATTGATATAACAAATACACTGAGAGAAAATCTGAACTGCAGATAGATTCTTAATTTGCTTTTGCATTTATCTGCATTCTCTTGGAGAATTGCCTGCCAAGCTGCTTGAAAGGACTAAAGGGAAATTAAAATGCTGCATAGGAGTTATGCAATCTGGGACTTTAAAAATAAAGGCTCATCACAGGGAATGCGCAGCCTAAGGCATTCAGGTTTGAAGCTGGGAGTTTTGGTAGGTAGGGAAAGCTTTATGATCTGCTGTTTTGAAATAAATACAGGTTTTGTTTTCACAAACATAATCTAAAGTTTCCTTGGTCAGAGGACAATCACTGTTTATTTGCAGCTTTTCTTATTGAAGTCCTGTGAATCTTCTAGAATAGAAAAACATATGCAAAGGAGTAGAGTAACTGAGAGCGCTGTATTTAGTAGGTACTTCAAAAATTCCATAAGCTCTGAGTTATGATATCAGCAGATTAAGATGGGAAGGTTGAATTTCTCTATTATATTGTTCTATCTGTAGTCTCTCCTGAAAAGAAAGGGAATAGAAAATAGAGAATAAGGAAACAAAGGTTGATGTAAAATTCCTCTATGTTCTATTCTTGGATGCCAGAAAGCACATATCATCTTTGTATTTCTTTCATGCCTTGGGAGAAAGTATTCTGGGAGTTATTAGAGAACAGAATTGGTTTCTGTCACTTCCTGACAATGATATGGCTACTCTTAAAATATTTCCCCCCTAAGAATAGTCCTGCCTATTGCTGTTATTACATCCTAATAGCTGTTCTGCTTCCATATTTCTATTCCTGGAAGCCTGCACAAGTAGGTAAGCTACATGCAGTGAAGAATTTCTGAGTCTGTTTTGTCTCTCTATTGCTACTGTTTATTCCTGTGTTCCTTATTTTCACTGCTATAACCTGTGCGCCTTTCAAGGTATAATTCCTTGAAAGTGAGACATCAGGCAGCCCACAGCAAATCAGAGGCAGAGGCAGAGGCAGAGGTTGAGAAAGACTTGTTATGGGTGATAGGAAGCAAAGAGAGGGAAGAGGAAGCCTTTAAGTACTTTTTTCATTTGTATCTCCTGTACATACATGTGCCTTTCCTGTCCCGGGAATTAGGGAGCACATACATAATACAGTGAAAGTGTGGTAACGTACTGCCAACAAGAATGTATATGAATGCAGGTCCTGCTTTAGAAGAACCCTAATCAGGATGGGTATTGTTGGCTTTGCTTTGTGTTGGGCCCCAGCTGCTTTTTGGGAGCTCTGTTCTCCACCCATTTTGTTTTTGAAACTACCCTAATAGCATGAATGTCTAGAAGAAAATGAGGTGCCTGCATAGAAACCGATCATGTTTATTATAGAATGACTGTTCTTTTGGGGCTTAGATTTTTCATGTAGCTACAGATTATAGCTTTAAGGCATATAGACTATTAAAAGGAAAGAAATGGTTTCCATGGAGGTTTGAATCTGTTTTCCTCACTACTTTTTTCTAGTTCCGGGATTATTGTGTCATCTGCTTACGGTGGGAGTGGCCTGGATCTCCCAGATCTTTGGAAAAGTGCAATTTAGAAGCACCATTTTTTGAAGGACACTTCTTGAAAGTCCTGTTTGAAAGAATGGGTAGGATTCTTGATCAGGTAAGGAAAAGCAGGTTACGAATTCCATTTCTGATACTTTCATCACTACTAAAGGGCTCATCTCCAAGGTCCCATGGATTCGCATCACTCAGATGTCTATTATAGCATCGTATTATTGTGTAATGTCCCATGGCCTTGGTGCAGGTCTCTGTAGATTGCACGATGTTACAGTGATCAGCATTCTCAACAGAAGTAGAGAACAACCTGATCTAGTTGTAGATGTCCCTGCCAGTTGCAGGGGGGTTGGACTAGATGACCTTTAAAGGTCCCTTCCATCCCAAAGCATTCTATGATTCTATGAACAAAAACTCTCTTATCATTGTTACCCACATTTTTTGTGTACCAAATGTTTTCTTGACCAGAAATATAATTTAAATTAATGAGTAAGACAAGAATATCCCTTAAGTAAAAGGAGAGGGTAAGATAGTATCTTAGGAATCCTTCAGTCCTAGCATCACTGATTCTGTTTCCATTTTCTAGCATATACACTTAGAAAGCATGTACATTTTTCAGTAAATAAAATACTGTACAGCTCCTTTCTGCCATATTTCAGTGAACTTCAGTCTGAAGTCGTGTTCTGGAAGCAGTTTATGTCATTGTGTAAGATGAAAAAGAACTTACTGTATCACTGCTAACATTTCCCCTAGTTTTTCACAGTTAGAAAAAACTGTTATCAGTGCATGGAAAGTTTGTAGAAGGTATCCTTTTCCATCTGCAATGTAGGGGTTTTTTTTCCTGTTTGATTATCTTCAAATAATAAAAGTATAGCTGCCAAGGGGAAACACATGAGATATGATCTGACTGGCTCCTTGTTCTGAAAAGGAGGTGTGACATGTCAGACCCAGATTAGTACAAAGGAATTTAAAGAAAGTGAATTTTCCTGATGTGTGTTTGTTTCTGTATTTAGCCAGCCTGCATGACCTAGTCTTCCTGGGGAGAAGCAAAGTGAAGGCTCAGGGAGGTGAAAAGGAGGTTGCCCTGTGTGAAAACTTAATGTTTCTTTGCCTTCTCTAAACTCTGGACTTAAGTTAGTCACGTCAATGTTTCTACTTTAGATCAAGAAGTTAACTTTTCTTGCCAGTGAAAACGAGCCCTGAAAGTCTAGATTACCCTCCCTGTAATACCAGCTGGAGTTGCTACAGATGCAGTAGTACCAGTTTCAGAAGTTTGAACAATTCTTTTCTGTTTTGCATGTGGAGCTATCTACAGAATAAACAATTAGCTGTGGTAGTGCCAGATTTCCTGGTCATAAGCCAGACAAGAGCCATTTGAACATATAAATGCATAGGAAACAGGGGAGAAGGATGTTTGAGAGTACCAACTTTTATAATTCAGAAGTCAGGAAAGAAAGCCAAATACTTCCACTGCTATATCCTGTATTTTCAGGGTTTTGCTTCCAGTAAACATGTTCTGCACACTTCACTAGCTGAAATGGTTGTAGATTAGAGTCATGAAGAAAACTGGGTATCATCAGCTCTTAGGAAAAACAAGCCTCATGCACATGAAAACCTTGTCTGAGCAATGACACATAAATTACAAAAAGTAAAGAACCCAAGTTACATCCCCTGAGAAACACCTGAGTGTCAGATACATACGATTACAAAAAAAGTAGCATCTGGCATGGAAGCACAGTGCCCATTTTGATATACTGCCTGTCAGCATGACACACATTTGGGTTAGTCAAGCAAGGTGTTACGATCTGTGGTGTCAAAAATGGTTCTTGACTCCAGAAGAATTAAAATGAACTGCCTGAATCAGACAGAAGGGGTAAATTCTTATTATATCATACCAAAACCCTGTCCTAAAAAACAAACTGAAATTCCTAGGAGTTATTCACAGTGAAACACATAAATCACATATAGAAAAAAACCCAAAACCCAGAACATCAAAACGTGGGTCCTGTCAATGACAAATTTGACATAATGGGTGCTAATGTCCAGATGAAGTGAAAAATGTTGAAAAGCCTTTAGTGGGGACACGGTACTACTTACAGATTGTGTTCAATGTCTTTTTTGCTTTGTTACAATACTGTAGGTAGTTCTTGTGTCTTTATCAGTTTTTATCAGTAGGTATCAGAAAACTTCGCAGAGGTGATAGGTATCATTAACCTAGTTTCTGACAGAAGACAGCTGAGGCACACAGTGGAAGTAACTTGTTTCAAGGCTGTTCAAATCCAGTACTTCATCTGCTAGACAGTATCTCCTTCCTCCTGTTAATATTATGCATTTCTGTGGAACTGTCTTGTTTCCTAAGAATTTTGTAAAAATTTCCTGAACTGCAAATTTTTCTGGTTTTAACCTTTTTAGTTATAGAGAAATTTTTTTAGGATGTTATCTGATATAAGGCTGTCTTAGTGAGTCTGCTGACATATGGACAGAAATAAAAGCTCTGTGTGAAGAAGCAGCTTTCCTTAATGCTCTCAATTAGTTCAAATCACAACAGCAATCTGTCTGAACAGTGCAGCACAGCACGTGTAACTACTTTGTTTCCTTCTCTTCTTGTGAACACCAGATAATGCTCATGGCTTCAAAGCTTCCTAATGAATTGAATGACTCAGACAACTCTAAAGACCTTCTCCTACAGTTTGGCTAGGTAGACAGTGGAATGGATTTATGGAAGGAATTTGTGTCTCTGTCTGCAGAGTAACTTTTCCACAATAACTCAAAATGTAGTGATCTCTTTTACCTATAACATCTCTGGTCCAGCGGCTGAAAGCTTCATTTGTTAGAAGATTGGGATGAATCTATTGCTGGAATATCAAGTACAGAAATAACTGCTAGTGACTGGGAAAAATATGTGCTTTCACTTCAAAAGATCTATAAGACAACTCCCTTTGCAATGCAACAGTGTGTGGTAATGAATTCAGGAATCAGGTACCTAAATATTAGTTAGGTGTCCACATCCAGTCAGTGGAAATTTTGTCAGAACAGCCCTGGTTGTCTCTGGAGCTGTTACACTGAAAAGCAAGTAGGTGTCTCTTCTCGTGCGAAGTGAATCACCATCTCAGCTTCCTTGACTGTATTGACTGAAAGCTCAACTCACTTGCCTGAACTGAGGTATCTGTTGCCATTTTTGTGATGCCCAAGATATTCCCACAAGCTTGCGGTTACAACATGGATCTTGCAGGATCCACCCTCTGTGGAACCATCAAGAGACCAGCAGATACTCTTGAGCATCTGAGATGGCACGAGATATTTGTGTGTAGGCAAGTGTATCAAGTGTCAGGTCTCTGTTGAGTGGGCTAATGCGAGCTTAGACATGTAGACATATCTAAATATATCTGTCTTAATCAGAAGCTGAATTCTTCCAAATCTTACAGTCTGGAAAAGGGAAGAATCTGTTCTCTGATTCTTCAGTGGGATGCTAACTTGAGAACGTAAAGATGGTAATCTGAGGCCGTAAAATCATCCTCTTTTAGATGTGATTATGCCACTGAGGATGTTACTGCCAATATGTAGTCAAAGAGATTGAATGAGGGCCCTGTAATCCACTTCAGGTAAAATCGGCAAGGTTAAGTTAAACCATCTGGGTGTTGGTAACATCTTCAGGCTGACATAGGGGTGTACCAAGGGAATGTCTGTCCACCTCTTGTCAGCGTAGTCCGTTCCACCACTGAATAGATGGAAGGATATTCCACTAGTTTGCAAATTTTGGGCTGAATTAAAATGTCAGCTTGTTTTCACGGTGATGAGAAAATCAAAGATGGGAAAAAAAAAGTACTTGGGACATAAAGAAGCTTCAATTTTATGGAAATGAGTTTCTGACTGGAATGGTAAAATCCTTTAAGCTAGGCACTATTTTTTTCCTAGAAAGTTAGGTGCTATTTTTTTCTTTAATGACTGATTAGCATCTTCCAGCATCTGGCAGTGTTGCCTCTCCCATTTAGTTGATTTGGGGACAGGAGGTAGAGAAGCAGCTCAGAATTTCATGCTGCTTTCCCAGCCTGGGACTGTCTCACCTCCTTGTAGCATGCTGCCACAAGATGACCAGGCCTTCTGCAATGGTTGATTCCAAGAAAAAAGAAAGTAGAAGAAGAGAAATACCATATTAGCCGTAAACATGGATTTGTCTCTATTTCCTGCGCTCATATACTTTACAGAAGCAAGCAGATGTTTAGGCTGATTCTATGCTATTTGTTTAGCTGCTGAGCTAAGAAATGTTTTACAGGAAGAGGACTTACCCTACAATAAACAAGTGTGCAAAAGCTTCAAGTGGTTGTAGCAGTTCTACAGATAATAACATCTAATATCTAACTGCCATATTTGCATCACTCCTGTCTTGGAAAGCAGAAGTTTTGGGCCTGTCTTCTAATCTAACTTTTTATATATTCAGAACCCTGTATATAAGGTTCTAGTAGTTAAATAAACACTGGCTGGATGAAAGAAGCCAGCATGAAAATAACTAAGCACTGTGTTTTCCTTTTTTTGCAGCCCTATGATGTAAATTTACAAGTTACGTCAGTGTTGTCCAAACTGTCCTTGTTTCCCCATCCTCATATACACGAATACCTTTTGGATCCTTATGTAAACCTAGCTTCTGGCTGCAGGTCTCTCTTCTCTGTTATTGTCAGGGTGAGTAAACACACAGCTAATATTTACATATGGCTATACAGCAGTGATATATTTAGTAACTTTGTAGTTACTGGTAGCAGTTGCTGGCTAGTTTAAGTTGGTAAATGGTTTCTCACTGAAAGTAGATATCTATGCTCTTGATTTGAATCAAGATTTTGGATTTTCTACCAGAAACATTGGAAAATGTGTTTCTGTGTCCTCATGTCTTCAGAATTGTTTGTTTGCTTGGTTTCATTGTATAGATCAAAACATCCCCTCTGGCAATGATGTTGCTTTAAACGGGACTAGGTCACATCGTTGTCATTTGCAGGCAAGGTCAGGTAGTGCTGTGAGAACAGACCAAGTACAGGTTTGCACCTGGATGGGAAAGAGATGGCTTTGATTCACACACAAGCAAAGGGCACTCCTGAGTACCCTGTGCCTGGATGTAGATCTCTGCTCATCCTCTTTTTTTTCTGAGGAAGGCTGTTCTTGACAACGAAGTCCTGGATTTTTCGAAAGCCCCCTTCCTTTCCCTGTCTGATTCCATCTCCTCCTGCCAGACCTGCATCCTAGCACTGCTGGCTGGGTGCCTGTCACACTGCAGTCTTCTCAGTCAGAGATCCCTCGCCTACCCCACGCACCAGCTGTTATTAGGCTGGTCAGGAGCCTATTAATGGTGCTTGCCCAATACTAACAGAGGGCTTAGCTCCCTTTTTCCCAGCAGCCCTCCCCATTTCAAAGTATAATCTTCACTCTCTCCCCTTGTGCTTTCCCTAAACCCAGGAATTTACTGGTCAATTGCCTGCATCGACATTTACTAAGACAAATTAATCATTGACATAATTAAGCAATGCCATTTGTGGCAACAGCAAGTAAGGCTCAAGAGTTCCCGTCCTTTCGTATCTCTACTTTCTGCGCCCACTCGCGCTTTTTGGGGGCAGAGCAGGTACTCTGTGTGTTGTTTGGTGAGCCCGTGAGGATGCTGAAGTGGGTCTGCATCCTGGGCACTGAAGGCTGTCATTTAACCTTGCTGCCAAGGTGTTAATTTTGTGTGCTGATGGCGTTGTGCTTTACAGGTCGTTGGGGACCTCATGGTTAGAATCCAGCGCATCCCAGATTTCACTCCCAAACTTCTGCTGGTCAGAAAACGCCTGCTGGGCTTGGAGCCAGAAGGGCCCATGTGAGTAAATACATTGCGTATTCTCCAAGACCCACAGCTGGTTTTTGTGTGTGCCAGTCCTGATTCTCTGCTGATTTTTGTCTCTTCCTCAGCATTGACCACATGACGTTACTAGAGGGCGTGATTGTGCTGGAAGAATTCTGCAAAGAGCTGGCAGCAATTGCATTTGTGAAGTATCATGCCTCATCTACACCATAAGCAGCCTTGATGAGTAGCCAGGCTGTAAAACCACCTAGCCTGTTTCAGTCGAAAAGACTATTGACAACACCCGGAGAAGAAGAGGTGGTGCCTCCTGGCAAAGTCTCAGTTGACATTTGGCAGAATTGGAAGACAAGTTACTTTCACCAGATGTTGACATGGCAAGAGAGAGGGATTCAAATGGACCTAGAACATGACTGAAGGCATTTTGGGAGAAACCAATACCTAGCGTTTCTAGCCACTGTGTGAAGAGCTGCAAAAGCTGCATGAAGAACCACAGACATCAGACCTTGGTTATTCTGTTATAATGACAACATTTAGAGAGTTGGGTCTGCTGTATGTTCTGGGGCTCACATGCGCCAATTCGCTTTTTGTGACCATATTACTTTTAAAAAGCAAATTAATTTTATAACATTTTTATGTCTTAATTCTTTTTCTTTTCAGTTGGATATGTGAAAGGAAATCACAATTATAATTGCAATGTATATTACTAAAAATGAAGAGAGGTTCAAAAACTCCACCAGTCCATGTACAGTGGGATATATTAATGCGGGATCATTTTTGTTTTGGTGAATCTTAAAGACAACTCTGAGCTTGATTCCCCGATGGATTACTCCAAGAGATATATCAGTATAAAATCAATACCAATGGAATTAATCCTGATTCAGCATCACATCCATAACAAATATATCTGAAGTGTACATGTTTCTAGCATGTTTGTCTCTGTCATTCCAAGTGATTGCTCTTCAGGTTATCTGTGTAACTAGATTTGCTTTAGGTTTTTGCATGTGAACTCCAGTTGCTTGACTCATGTCACCTTTACAGGGAAGTTAATTATAGGTCATTAGTAGTTGTTGCTGAAACAGTATTTTTAATTTCTTTTAAATTGGTATTTAGCCTGAATTGGTTTAAGAATCTTTTGTGCCTTGAAAATTGGCAGCATAAACATTCTGTCATTTTTAGAAATGTTTTTATTGCTTACCTAACCATAGCAGTAGTGCCCAGCAAAAGATTGCCTGATGCCAATTCAGTTAAAGCGTTGATACCATATATAGGACCAAAATTTACGCCTGCTTTTCATAGTGCTGGGATGCAGAAATGAATCTTTTTCAATATGGATGCTATCAGCTAGGGCAGGCATTTGCATTGCAAGTGGAGGGCCATCCGGACTTCAGCATGCTTTGCTTCCAGTTCTCGAGAGTGAGGCAGCCTGCGCTTCAGAGAGCTCTCACTGCTCACTGCCACGTATGCACTGGCAGGTTCGGGTGGCCGTGCTTTAACCTTCAAGTCACACTGAGTGACTTGGGTGAGAGACCTGTCCTGCTCTCCGCACAGGTGTGTAGTACCTCTTTCCCCTCCTGTGAACGTAATAGCATAGGCAGGCAAGGTAGGGTTTAGCTCCTTGTGTTTACATTGTATTTCTTTGTTTGTCGTTCCTACTATCCTGTTTGCACAGCTAATGCCCATTTTAGATGTGGTTGCTCATACACAAATATGGACTAATTTACTCAGTCACTAGGGTTTTTCTGGATTTACATGACTGTACCTAGAATCAGATTCTGCTCTGTATCCACGCCTTTTGAGGTTCTTTTTTTTTTTAATGTTTATGGAACCTGGATGTTGAAAAGCCTTTTAAGTTAGCAGGTTAATTAGAACAGTGTCACAGTTAATGGGCTAAATTTATTCTTGTCACAGCGGTGAAGAGAGTCCTGCTGTAAAAGCTTCCAGTACAGGTTCAGCTGGAGAGAGCAGTTCTGGAACTGGGGAAGCATTTTGGCAGGTAGAACCTGTATTCAGTGGCTGCCTATACTGTGAGGCTTTTGTACAAAAAAGTACTTTTGTACTTTTTTGCATTTATCTGGCAAACAAAAGCATGTTTCACTTCCTCACCTCCTTTTTTTTTCTGAATTTAACCACAAAGTATTTTCAGGTCAAAGTAGCATAGTTGGATAAAGTTTAAAAAAATGATACTTCTTTCATTTTTGTTCTTTAGAAACATACCTTGAAAGTAGCAAATAATTTTTAGTGATATGTATTGTATTGCAGTCAGTCCACATTAGAAGCTTCGTTAATGTAACATAGCAGACACATAGTTTAGAACATGTAATTGTCTATGCAGAGTGATGTTTAATACATGCATTTGTTATAAATAAGGACCCAATTCAGCAAAGCAGTTAAACATAAGCTTAATTTGAAGAATTTTATTCCTAAATCACAGTCTCTTATGTGAACCAAATTAAGCTGTTGAGCACAAATGCTGATGCTTTACTGAATTTGGGTCCTTGTTGGTTTTGCTTGAACTTAATTACTTTTTCCTCAAATATTCGATTTTCATTATTTATTTTTTTTAAGTGTATATTCCAGAATACTTCGAATGTCCCAATTTCAGTGGAAACTGGAAGTGATAATGCTACTAGAAATGAAAGTGAGAGAAATGTTAAACAAAACTTGCAAGAGCATTCCAAGTAATATAACAATATATAAAGCCATTCAAGAGACGCGTAATCTCAAATGAAAGCATTAACATCACCTCTTTTGTTATTATTGTTGTTGTTGTTGTTTTCACCAATACCTGAGCTCATCACGCTGTAAGGAATTGTATCAGTCAGCTTCTGGAAGGACTGCTGCAACCTCTGTGGCATTTTAATGCAAAACAGCCTACCGAGCTGCAAACACAATTCCTTCATGCTTGTCCATGAGAAAAATAAGTAGATATAACTATTAAATTTAAAACTCTTAAATTCAGGATATAATTGTTTAGTCTCCAGCAACATTGGTGATGTTCTTGCAAACCAAATGTTACTTAGTTGATAAACTTGTAAGACATGGATCCATCCTGACAGAAGTGAAGCAATCCTTAAAGTTGCTTTAGCCTAAACTGGTTTTGTGAGTGCTGCCTACAAACCCTTAGTTGCTATACATGATGACAATGACCTTTATTTTTGTAAAAGTGATTTAATCTTCCTTAAGAGATGGAACTCGTTTAATTATTTTTTGTGGTGATATTTTCCATGCACTTTTTTTTTTAAAAAAAAAAAGGTTAGAAGTTAGTTCAGGTCCATGTTTTCACCTTTCCAATCTATGCATGTCGTTGCGGTGCCCATTTTGTTTCTGTGTGCCTGTGTTTGTATGTGGTTATTTATTACCCAGAGATGGACATCTGAGAAAATATACAGCCTGAAGTTCACAGCATATGCAGATCCTCCAGATGTCAGTGGGAAATGCAAGTGCTTATCACCTTACAAAATACAGTCTATAGTATTAGATTGAAATACTTGAGAGGTAATACTAGAATAATTTTTGATTGCAAAAAGCAGATCCAAACCACATTTTAACCCTGATGCACATGTGTGTAAATAGACAGATTTTTTTTTACTTTTTTTTTTCCATTTATAGTATGTATTTGATTTAGACTCCGATATAGAAAATTTTGTAATAAGCCATGTGCTAGCTCTGGTAGAACAAGTTTGTCCTTAGTTTCTCATATGACTGTAATATTCCTGGTATTCAGATCCTGTCTGTGTAATGTTCTTACTATGTATTTGTCTGTGCAATATAAAAGCTGTGATTTGATACACAGCTTGAGTCTGGTTGTACATCACCTATGTATATATATACATATATATATATATAAGGACCAGAATCCCGAGCTTGCTTACACTACGATTAGTGTAAAGATTGTCGCGCTTGATTTTACAGGGCACAAGTAATCATGGAATGGCTTTGTAAATGCATGGTAATTTCTACCATAACCTGCTGTGTAATTTCACAGATGACATTTTATTATTGCTATTTGTCTTGCTAAAGGAAATACTAAACCGAAGTGCTAGGTAAAATCGAAGGACTATGTACTAGACTTGGGGCTACATGGAAAATCCATATCTGGTATTGCATATCATACAGGGTTTTCAAACCATGATCCTCAATACTTTCTGTGCCCTGTAAAATAGTGCAACTATATAAAATATATACTCCTTGTTTTGCCTCCTGCCTTGTTTACATTAAACAGAGGATATTCAGTAAAATTTTTCTATTAAACGTTGTGTAGGTCACTTACTGACAGTGTTGCCAAGGTTTCGCAGGTGTGGGATTTCCAATGAGGAACTGTTGAAACAGCCACATTACCAGACATACAATATTAAGTTTTATGAAGGAGGTTGTGATAAAATCCAACTTTTTGTGCTAAAAAATGCATGGAGGATTAAAGGGGATATTCTCAAAATAAATTAATTTCAATGAAGCGACTGCTTCTATTATTACAGAATCCATAATAGGTTTTGTATGGATGACCTTGGGATAGAAAATGTTTGAACATCCTGAATGCCTGTCATTTATTTTTATTACATCCTGAAGTCCTTTCATTTATTTTGAGTCTGTCACTGCAGCATCTTCTGGAATAAACCTGTTTCCTGTACTGTGCTGCGCAGGGCCCGGAGTGAATCAGCATACTCTTGCCCAGGAAAATTGGAAGCAAAGAGAAATGGCCAGGATGGAGTCATCCTGAACAGAGTAACGTCTGCTCTCCCTGAGAGCCCTGATATCTTTCAAGACTGCAGCTGGTCAAGACCTTGGTTTTCTATTGCATTTGAGTGCAGAGTGCGGCAATCACAACATTAGTTTATTGAATTGGGTACAAATGTCATGTACGTGAGTAAGCAGCATTTCTTACTTCAGGGCCTTTGAGGAAGGCTTTTATACATAGGTTTTTATGTATGTTTTGATATATTTTAGAATCGTATTTGTTGGGTGTTTTTTCTTGGTATCGCATCTAGTTTTGGTGTCCTTCAGGTTTTCATCAGCTTTTTAAAAACCTCGTTGCTCTTTAAGATCCCCTCTGAGGGCTGCACTTGGATGTTAAGCTGTTTCTCCTTCTCCGTATTTAACAGCTGCAAGTGCTCTTGCATCTTTAACAAGAAGAGCGCTGCAGCAAGATGATACACTTGACAGCTTTTTTTATAGCTCTCAGCATCTTTCCCCCATCCTCTCGGGTCTCAGAGATTGTCATCTCCCACCCCAGATCATTTATTTGCTGTACCTGCGTGAGGCATTTAGAGATTTAGGGACACTTTGCTTCCTCAAGCAGTGAGGAAGTTGTATCAAAATTGCACATTTTCTATCTTCTTGTATTTTTCTCTTACTTTGATATCTTTGAAATGACTGGATTATTGAAGCGTGATAATCTTATGGCACTTGCATTCTGATGCAAGGTTTTGGGGCTCTACATCCTATTGGAAAAAACCCAGAGTATTATCAGTGTGTGGTCTCTACTTCATTAACTCATTTTACTGAGTCTCAGTCGAAGCCCTCAATGTAGATACAAGTAGCGCAGGATCAGAATTTCTTAACCTTTAAATATTAACAGAACTGGTGCTGTCAAAGCCTCAAGGATTTTGCTAGTTTGGTATGTGATCCAATTGGATTAAAAGTGGATTAATGCTCAGAGAAGTGCATCTGTCACAACTTGTATGAGCCCTTTCGGCCTAAACCCGTATGTTCCTGGCGCATCCTTTATCAGCCGAGGCTGCCTTTGAAGGATGAGAAAGAGAACTGAAGAGCAATTTCAGAATCAAGTGAAGCATATGGTGGCTTAAAGTTTTCAGGTGTCATGAGCTGCTTGGGAATGCCAAAAAAGAAAGAAAGTGTGAAAAGTTAAATTTTACAAGTTTGGACCGGTTGCTGGCATTGCCTTTGGAGTCAGATCTGTGAGGATGACAAGATGCATCTTGGAACACGGTATCTCACCAGGCTATTTAAATTGCCCTTGCTAGGATGGTGTATATATTCTGAACCATGTTTCATTACATTCTTGCTGGTTATTACAATAAATGCTGCTGGTGGTATAAAATCTGCTAGAATAGCGCTGTGGAACTGACAACTTTGTCAGTGTCTTGTACCTTTGATGAAGTAGATACATCTTGCTGGCTTTGCCTTTCTGCTCTGCAGCATCATCATTCAGTTGGGGTTTGTATGGGGTCCCCTCCCTCTGGTAAAACATTTTATGCCCTGGAAAATATGGAAACACGTGAAAGGAAGGATCCCATTACAGTGCTAGGCTGTAGGAACATGAAGAAAAGCGTATTCTTAATCACCTTCATTTTCAAAAAAGGTGAACCTCATTATATTCTAAAGTAAACAGTTCTCTGAAATAACGCCTGTTGCGAAGAGGGAGGGTATCCTCCACAGGGAGCCCTAGGTGGTCTGGATCAACCTGCTTTGGCAATTTGCCCTGGGGACAGCAGAAACAAGGCATCTGCATGATATGTTTCAAGGCGTACAGGATCCCATTTCCAGTTCGGAGAGAGGAAGCAGCCGAAAATGTAAGTTGTTGTGCTGAGTAATGACATGTAACAAGGCTACAGGAACTTCTGCAGAAAACAGCAAAAGATGTTAAACTGATTTAAGAGAGGAGGGCAACAGAGGTAACTAAGTTTAGCATAGTTAAATTATGGCTTAGGGTTAGAGGAACATTACTTCCCAATAAAAAGATTTGAAAGCCTTAAGCACCAAGACTGAAGGAATTATGGAGCCTAATTTACCAGAATGCAATTAAGAATGAAGTAATGACATTGAGGAGAACTGATATTCATTGTCAACGAAAACTTCCCGACCGTGAATGCTGCTAGACCAGAAGTGGAAGGAGCCTGTAACCTCGCACTTTTAAAACCAGACTGGACAAAACATTGAATGTTTAAGAGGAAACCAGCCTGCGTCGGTGAGGAGATGACATAAACATGCATTTACATCCTCAGACTCCCAGCTAATTAACGGCGCCTGAACAACTTGTATTTGTTCTGCTAGAAAGCGGTGAGATGCCCTGATCCACTTGAGCGTCTCCTGTAAATGAGGAAAGTTGCTGCAATCTGAGAAAAGCAATTTTCAGCCTTCCAAAATGTGACTCACTTACATAACAACCTCTTTGCAGAAGCGGCACCCATTACGGGCAGCGGGCGGTACAGCTTGATTAGCAGGGCCAGGATCCCCCCCATGCTGAGCTGCCTTGGAGAGAAGAAACAAATTACCTGTGCTCTGAATCGTCATTATCCTTCACTTGAGAAACCCACTTCTGCCTCCCTCATCTCCGCAGCCACAGGAAGCACCTGTCAAGTTTGTATTTCTTAATTTGGGTCATGAATTTTTATTTCCTAAGGTTTTCGGAGACTCCTATTTTTACCGTTAGCAGGATGTCCATCAACACTCTGCATATTTCCAGCCAATTTTCCTTTCACCTTCCTGTAAGGGAAAGAAATCTTTGTATTGTTTATTCTGCCTTTTGAGACTCGCGTTCTCCTGCCTTGTTAATTCCATCCTTTCAGATCCCTGAAAATGTTTTTTATCTCGTCCTTCACCTTGGGGATTCTGCAGTCAGCAGTTTGTGCAGCTCAGCAGGCAGGGAGCGGTAAGGACATCCACCAGGTCCAGCTGCAGGATCTGCACGGGAAATCCTATCTACAGAGCAAATGTGGGATCAGAAGGAAAACCCGAGCACGCTGATATCAACGGGAGTTTTGCCGTCATTAGAAATTACATGAAGTCTTCACTCTCCGCTTTGCAAACTCATTTGGGCATTTCTGATGATGTTTTAAGTTTTTCAGAAGGAAAACAGGAATGAAAATTATCAGAGAAGAAAAACTTGGGTTCATGAGTTTCTTATGCTGCCTGAAGAAAACCGCATAGCTTGGTCATGTTTAAAAGAGAGACATTTAAGGAGACACCTTCTACTGATTTAAAGAACATGTCTGCACCAGTAGTGACCTGGCAACCCTCCTGAGCTTGCCAACAGCCGTATTCGACACCAGCTCAGCGCAGGGACAGAGGACCCGGCTCTGCCCAGGCAGCTGTGGGACAACTGGTGCCTCGGGCCAAGGGGGCTGCAACAGTTTGCAACCCTCCGAGGGATCTTACAGCGTTACCACAGAAGTAAAGCATAAGCCAAGGACAGGAGAATCATATTTCCTATATATATGAAATGTATACTCAGAAATATTACATATTTCTGATTGCTCAAATTTTTATTGTTTTCATGGTGCTTCTTTGTTCAAATAATCAAACACGAATTCCTGAGGAACCAAAGCCTGAAGAATTTAGGATCAAAATTCAGTCACCCAAATCTCTTGGCCTTCCTTACATAGGCAAAAGCTTGTCAGGATCGCATAAGATACACATTTAAGCCAGGGATAACTGAAGTATTACCCTCCCGTAGCCATAGCCCAGAGGACAGCTTTGCTGTTGGTAAATAAGACCTTACATTAACAGCTTAGAATTCTGCTGCTCCCTGACTTTCTGCTGAAATTTAGGAGAAGTAATAGTAGTAGTGGGTAAATCATGCATCAAAATTGTGCGAGCAGTTTGATGCTATATATATTAAATGTCTGCTTCTCTGCAGCCACGATCTCAGCTTGGATCATTAAATAAGGAGTTGGTTTAATATCAACCAACAAATCACAATAAACCTTGACGTTTCCAAGATGGCAAATCCGCAGGAAACTAGATTTATCAGACCTTATTTTTACATTCTAAAAGATCAAGCGTGAGCACAAACCCTTTTTTTCTCCTTTTATAATTAATTCCAAATGTCAATTTAATCTACTAATATGATTCCAATTGCCAAATTTCTAAAATAGGGTTGCCTTTTTGTTTCCAAATATCAACCAAAGAGAACAATGAAAAAATAAATCCCTTGATGTGATTAAATGTGATCTGTTCAACCAGTGGGACAGTACCACAGCTTCAAAACCGCTCTCTCGAGTTTGTGTCTCAAGTGAGGTGCTGACAAGGAGCCTTCTGGCTGCTTTTGTCTTAAGAGGGAAAAGCTGCACCACGAAAAGTTTCTATCATCTTTCCCTTCTGAGGTAGAAAGTGGAAGTACATTACGATGGATAGTTTGGGATTATGGTATATATACTTATCCTCTAAACCATTATTTATTTCATTTTATTTCAGAAAGAAGCAAAGGTGTGGCAACTGTACGTAACGTGATGCTAATAACGCCAGCCAGCATACGCAGCAGTTGGTGCCATTTCAAGGAACGTATTACTTTTTACCCCTGATCACTGCGTCTTGTTCTGCTAATTGTTTACTTATTTTTAAGCAGTTTGCTTACTATCCACACACTGAGGTGCTGCTGAGTAATCTGAGCAATTTTGCTGGGTTTGGGGTTTTGAGTGACGAATAGGTTTTTTCTCCATGTGACAGCTGGGTGACTTAGTCTGTTAATAGAGGAAGCTGTCACAGAGGAATTTATATATATAGACTTCATTTAACTTTTTAAAGTACAAGCTATATAGGTGCAATTCATCTTTTCAGCTCTTCAGGTATTAACTGTGTGGTGGAAGGGGTTTGACTTCGTAGTCTTGACTCAGTTTTCTACAGAAACTTTTTATGCTCAGCAGCTCTATGGACAATTATTAGAAGCCCCTAAGAAATTGCTCCAGCATTGGCCCCATGATTTGTTACTGCAGTGGAAAAGTATGGACTTCAAGAGCAAGCTGACCCAGATGCCAGATAAAGATCTTCTCCAGGTTGAAACTAAAATTCGATAAAGAAAACTTGCACCATCATAAGCCAAGGTCAGTATAATTGTGTAACTCAACTATTTTAGCAGCTGAAGATTCCACCTGATTAACCTATTTATAGCTTTATATTAATTCAGTACCATCTATTCCAGAAGCTCCATGAAATTTTATTAACACAGCCAAGGAGGCACCAGTCCCGCATGCAGTATTTAATGAGTTGTTTTTCATTAAGGCAGGTGAGCAGCTAACTCCTGATGTCGGGCCGATCCCCGTGCCTGCAGCTCCCTGCCTTGGGCTGTGAAGCTGGGTATTAGCGTGCCTGAGGTGGCCGGGAAGAGAAATAATAATAATAATAATAATAATACAGCTGTGTAACCCTGTTACGTTGTATTGCCATTGCTAGTAACAGGCCAAAGGCTTTGTGCTGAGTTTGCAAGGCCTCAGGGCTGAGGCGCATCAGGCTTGCTTTGTCTGAACTTTTATTGACCTGCCTGCAGCTTTGTTTTAATTCAATTTACCTGTAACAGCACTTTTTCTTCTGACCAGGTGGCTATGGCTAATTTCTTTTACTTTGCTTATCGTTGCAATGGTACTGCTGTAGTTCTACACCCTAATGACGTGATGCAGTATAGAAAAATAAATATAGGGCTGCTCCAATGGCTGAGGCCTTGAGAGCGTTAGAGCAGAGGAATACTGGCGTGGGGCGAAAAGAGACGGGGCACAGGCTTCGCACCGGAGACCCCACGGCGATCAACTCACCCACGGTCCGTTAAAGAAACGCAGACCTGGAGCTGGACAAAACTGGTTTCAGGAATAACAAAAAACAACAAAGAAATAGTATCTAGCATACTTAAAAGGTGCTGTACATAGCAAATTCAGATGTGATGTGGAGCTGCAGAAAAATTAAGAAAGAGGAAAAGTGTAAAAGAGGTTAGCAAACATTAAAATGAACCCAAGAGGATCTTAGAGTGGGGAAGACAAAACTCCCAACATGACCATCATAGTCCTGCTGGCGAAGGAGTCCCGATGCTGACGAGCTGCTTCAGCAGCCCCTCCACCACCGCCAGAATGACGGCACCGACCAGGGCGCCCCGAGGAGCGGGGGGTGGAACACTGGGACATGGGGCAGAACATAAGAAGAGCAATTTTAACTGGTTTATTATTAGCATGGACGTTTTTCGTGCCTAGACAAAGCTGCTCCTTTCTGTGATATTTAGATCTGGGCTGATAGTGGCTCTTGGAACAGACTGCAAGGATTTCAACTATACTTGTAATAAATTCTTGGTTTCATATATAAGGTGTTTCCTCTTCACCTATAAACAAATTTTGAGGCATAACAGTAACAAATACATTTTAGAACTACAAAAAAAAAGCAAATTAACAGGCTCAAACACACCAGGAAAAGTTCATTCTCGGGCTGCCAGGGAGAAGATTCTGACAAAGCAGGGACAGATCCTTCTATCTCCTGATGAAAAATGTCAGCTATTTTATTGTCCTTCTTGATCCTGATACCCTCCGTCCTGTGGAAAAGCTGCTTGCGGGTTGTTCCTGCATAAGAAGAGTGACATTGAGCTGAAATCTGTCTGGAACCGAGATGGGGATACGCATGAGGCTGTTGGTAAATACCATTCTTCAGCATTTAAATGGTGCTGAAGCCCCAATTTGGAGACTTTAGCTGAGTGCAGCCACATCATCCCTATTAAAGAAACAAGAGAACACCTCAGTCCTGCCTCCAACCAAGCATTTTATAACAAAAGCTCTTTTTCTTTGGCTTGAATCTAGACATCTCTACTCAAGTCAAATTCTATTCTGCTACTGCCTCCAGGTTTAACCAGAATAAAAAATGACCACTGTGACAGTCGGTATGACCAGACTGCAAAAATAGAAACACAGAATTTTGTTCAGATGCTCATCATTATTTAATTCAGCAACCAGCAGACATTAAAATTTAATTTTACCAGAACATATTTTTCTTTGGATTGGGTCCCAAATAATTTCATTCCCCGGTTATTACATTGTTTCAGTGACAACGTATGCACACAATAATTATTCTTCAGGGGGTCAATGTGCATGTGGGAAACAAAGCGCTCATCGGTGGGTACCATTCCTAGTACCCATTTGTCTCTTGGTTCCCTGAATCACTGTTACGAAGCATTTCCAGGGAGCTGATACTCATATCTTAAACCATTATGTTTCCTACCATTTATAAGCATGTCTAAGCCAGAAATCATTCGGCGGCTCTTGCTGCTGCATCCTTCAGGGACAAAATGTTCTAAAGAGCTAATGTTGCTCTTTCATTAAGAAACTTATTCAAAACCACAGAGAGTGATTTTGACAGTGCAATTGGTAGTTGCTCTAGGGTAGGAGCTTGACAGGAGTCCTATTTTAAGCTAAATGAATGTATACTGTTTATTTAAAGAAGCAGAGTCAGTTACAGATTTTGGTATGCATAAATAAGTATGGACCTGTGTGTCTCGCGCGCTCTGCTTCTCCAGATTGCACAAAATAATTCTGCCTTGATACATGAAAAAAATCTGTTGTTTGTGGCCAGTCCTGGCATGAAGATAAAAATAAAAGGGAAAAAAGAAAAATAAAAAGAAGAAAAAGATGAAAAAGAAAAAAAAAAGGAAAAGATTGCTCCAAACCCAAGATCAGTCATTTCACCCCAAGTATCTCATGTAGTTCTAGAGTGAGCACACTGCTTTTTCCTATGTTTTGGTGGGCTCAAGTGTGGGTGGAGAGAGAAGAGAAGGACATTTAGTGAATAAGGGAAGGTAAAGTGAACGGCATTAAGGTTCAAGGTGACAGAATAGATTAACTGCTTGCAAAGATGAGCAAGGGTATAGTTTCCCACTACAGTTCTTCTGGTGGGAAAACTGGTTTCCAAAAGTTCCTATCTTTAGCTGTCAGGCAGCATGTTTTGTTCATGTTGAAAGGTGCATATATATATATAAACAAGAACATCCACTGGTCATTGCAACACAGCCCAAAAAGTTCAACCAGCACAGCCAAAGGTTATAAACTGCTGCATGGAGGCGGAAACACGAACCAGGGCGGGAACGGGCAGCAAATTTCTAATTGGCTTCATGAAGAAGAACGGGAAAGGGCAGCGATCTCCGGCAAGGAAGGACGGTCGCGTGGCTGACCGTGGCCTGGGGAGCTGGCAGAAGCCGGTTCCATCCCTGGCCCTGCTGCACCACCCATCGCCTCTGTTACTATGGTGTGAGAGAAATAGTACTGAAAGTATCTCTTCAGAAAGGTGTAGTTACGTCTCATTAATGCAAGTTTAATGGAAGATGGTATAAAAACTCAGCATTGTTATCAGTCCCTCTCATCTTTATAAGTGCCACTGCACAGGTAATTGCAGACTTTCAAAATTAGATCTCCTGGTAGTGCTACTGAACACGTGCTTGTGTCTTAGCAAAATGTTCTTTGCAAAGGCTTTGGAGATCAAAGACAGTCTGGGCTTGATTGGAAACCAATTACCTACTGCTGTGTGGACCTTTGAAAACTAACAGGATTTTTATTTCCTTTATCCTTTGATCCCCAAAATGAGCAATATAAAGATAAGGAAAAGCGGAACAAAAGAACAGATGTACCAAGCAAAGAGTGGAAAGGGAAAGCAGGAATGTGCCCATAGGTTAGCTGGATAGATTTAAAAAAAAAAAACCCAAACAGGTTGTTGGATTAGAAAACCTCAACAAGCTACGAGCATAAGCAATGTACCTTCCAGCTCAGTATCTTTGTAACTCAGCAAATCACCCAAACACAGAGTTGCAATATGGATTAACCGTGGATGTCCATAGGAAGGATATTTTTTTGCTCCATATGCAACTGGAATTACAGATTTACTTGTGCAGTTGATGCTACTTAAAGTACCATTTCTGCAGCAGCACATTGCTGTACCTTTGATCTACTTATTGCCTAATTTCTTTAGCCTTTCTCCTTCTCTTTTCCTGGTTCAGCTTCATAGTCCAGGAAGAATCCAGTGCCAACAAGTGTGCTTCACAGCTCCAGCTCTAACTTGTCGTGTCCAGCACTGCCAGCAGACTGGGGGCCAAGGGAAGCAGCTGCAGATCCATTTACTTCTGTAGCATTTCACCCACTTCAATGGCCCCGTTACTTTAATTTTAGTTTCGCTGTCTGGGGTCAGTCCTTGTACTGAGACAATTAACACTGAGCATCTGAAATCTGATAGGGATTTAAAGCAAAGGCTGAGTGGTTGCCACCTGGGGAGAGGCGGAGAAAGGAGGGGGAGGATGAATGAGCTGGACCTTTCCCTTTTTCATCCGGCGCACATTAGTGGATCAATGACTGAAATGGATGAGGGTGCTGCTGAAGTGTCACGGCAGTGTAATGATGTAGCTGCTATTAATGGCTACAGCTCCGGCCCGGAAATTATAGTGGAAGAAATGAAAAAAAAAAAAAATTCTGAGGGCTCTGAATTGGTGATTTGAGGATTGATTGTAATTTAGTGCTTGCTTTCATATTTCATAAAATGGCTACTGTGCACATTTTCCAAAGTATACCTGTTAGTTAAGGAAGGAATAAAGTCAATAAAGTGCATTTGATCAAGATTCTCCTTCCATTCCCTGTCTAAGATAGGACACACAATCGGCGATGGTGGCTCTCCTTTAAATCAAGATCTATTTCATGCTTTTCAGCAGATCTGTTTGCAGTGGGGAGATGAACCTTCAGCCCTCTGGCTGTCTGGATTTAGAGCAGATGTACAAAACGTTATAGTTTATATAGCCTGTGAACTTAGCATACTTCAAGATCAAATTCCTATTACACTAAAATCACTGGCAAAACCATGGTTATCTTCAGGCAGCCTGGGTGTAGACACAGTAAAAAAACCACAACAACTGACCAAAGGAAACCAAAAATCTCACGGCAAAGGCACCTCGTCTTGCAAAATTATTGAAAAATACAAATCTGCTGTTCTCAGCTAAATCTATGACCCCGGGGAGGCTGTACCCTTCCACCAGCAGTTTGACGGATATCAGGATCCAGCAGGTTTCTTCCCACATTGACTTTCTTTGGGCTCCCCTTCTCCTACGGTAATTAGACAGGTCAGAGGGGAGAGCGTGCAGGGAGGGAGTTCAGCTCCCTCCTCACTGAAAAGGATGCGAAGGGGTGTCGTCTGCTTCTGAGCCACGAAAAAGCGAACACACAGAAGTCTGTAAGAAAGATGTCTGTAAGAGCACTATTTCCACTCACATCTTTCAGGCTAGCCTACTTTCTGCTGCTTGCTTTCAGGCTTTTCCCTTTGTCCCTGCTGCGGGCGGCTGCTGTAGCTGCTACCGAGGCTGCGGCTGCCCTTTCTGCAAGCAGGCAAGGGGAAAGCATCCAGCATGGATTGTGTGAAACAACCGACCAGACCTCTCGGCGGTTAATAACCGGTCCTGAAAAGCAGTTCCCACCTAAAATCGACAGCGGTCAGGCCTGCCGAGGCGAGGGGAACTCTGCCCTTTACATGCTTGCATGACGCTGCTGGGGCACCCGCCGGTCTCCACTCCAGCCCTTTCTGCCTGCCCAATTAATTCTCCACAGCTCTCTTAGTGGATGCTTCAATGCGTGCCAAAAAGGTTTTTCTCTAATTTCAGACTCCTAACTTTTTTTTCTGTGCTTCCTAAATAGTGGAGGCTGTCTGATAAGGCAGCTTGGGTGAGCAAGGAGAGGAGACCAGGAGGTAAACAACAGCGGATGATCGGGCATAAATATTTCAGAAAAATGTGTCAGCATAAAAGGCTTAGCTGCAGCTATTCCTCCTCAGGGGTCAGGCTGCAAAAGCCTCTGCCTCCCCAGCATCTGCCTCCCTGGCTCTCAGATGTGGACACATCCAAGTGTGTAATACATTTCAGGGATGGGGGAAGCAGGAGAGCAAGTATTTACTTTGCACCAGTAAAACAGTTGTTCTTATTCTGCCTTGTTGCTGGCTAATTAAAGCTTACGCAGCCAGTTCATCGTCAGTCAAAGGCTGCAGACCCTGTTCATTGCCAGGCAGTTTCGCAGCCGTTAAATCCAGCCCGATGTATATCTGACTGTTTTATCATAATTGAACCGGTTTGTGTGAGCCACGTTCCACATGGCCGCGTGGACACTCGCCAGCAGTGGTTTATAACGGTAATTGGCACATCAGCAGTCTGACCCTTTGCTAACAGACTATTTCATAGAAGATGCTTCACTGCAATTGGTATTTATCTAAAAATACGCATTATAGAAAAAAAAATCTGTAACACTCTGCCCTAATGATCCAAAACACAGATTCAGTGTACCCTAGGGACTTCTGCTGCGCCCGTTCAAGAAGCTGCTCTCCCCCCACCGCTCCCAGCTTATCTGTCCCCAGAGCAGAGGCAGCCGAAGAGGCTGATGCATCTGCTCCTCACCTATCCCGGCTCCCAGGCCAGCTACTGCCCTAAATTCATCTGGCATGTCCTGCGGGACTGTAGCACAACCGTGTTGCGCTGCAGGGTGGACAGCCTGAGCTCTCAGCTTTGCTGAGAAGATGGGAACATCTTTGTTCTGCTTAATTTTCATGGAAGCCGGAATCTCAGTCCTCTTAAGCAGCCTGTTAGTGCAAAATATCCTGTTTATAAAGACTGATAAAGAACTTGTGAAATAACTGAAGACTGTGGGCTGTACCATGCAGCTATAAAAGTCACATTTGGCCCAAACATTACACACACAGAAGTATCTTTAACCACTCAAGCCATGTGAGTTAGGGTACACGCCAGCTTGGGAACTCTTTCTACGGATGGATTCAAGCCGTGGGACTGCCCTGTAAATAAGAAGGTTGTTCACAGTCCAGCTTAATTTTATCTAACATTTACGTTTTCTAAATGTGCAGCAATCAGGGTGCCTGGAGAAAGGGAAATGGAGCAAAATCTCAAGTTCTGGGTTCGTCCGAGGGCTCACAGGTTCCTCTTGTGCCCTTGAGAGCTCAGCCAGCCTCCGTGCATCGCAGCCCCGCAGCCGCAGGACAAAAAATCCTCATTGTGTTCCTGGAAGAAAAAACGCTGTCAGAGTCTCGAGGTTCAGAGACTTCACTGGTGGAGTGTGGAGCATTTCAGAAAAGCTTGGTAGTATATTTAGTGTAAGACTTTAGAGATCAGGAAACACCCAGTTGTCCGGCAGACGGTATGACCAACATTTGAGTCCAGACACAACCAACTAAACAAGCTGCTGCCCTTCCCTGAAAGAACCTGGTTTCATTGACTGACCAGCGTCTCCAAGCTGGGTCTGATACTGAACACTCCTAACCCCTGTCTCGGGCTGTATGGTTTCTTTAACCACTGTATGGAGGAAAATGCTGATGAGATCGCCTTGCTCATTGATAATTTTTTCCTTCTGGTTCTGATTATGCAGAATGATACTGCTGAAGAGGACGCTAGAAAGTCAATCAAACATTGCAAAAGATAGAATAAAAGCCTATTCTAAAAATCTTTCTCTCCTTATTTCTATTTTTTTCTCTGTCTGTCTCTCTCTGTAAACTCACCTGACTATATTTACATTCATGATATATAATCAACATAATTTTAGCCTCCTTTGTGGGAGTTAGCTAGTTTCTTTACTTGATGTATCTTGAGAAAATATAGCCAGAATATGGATTTTCCTTGTCAGGCCCACTGCTTGGAGATAAATTATTCATCTTTGTTTTTACATTTAATTTATTAATTTTTAATTAACAGTACAGACAATACTGGACAACTATTGTTTCTTCTTTTGGCCTTTTCCACTTAGCATGGGAACTGGAAAAATAAAGCTTAGCTTATTGAAAAAGATTCAACCAAATTTAACTAGGAAAAAATGTTCCTTCTGACATTGTGTAACTCTCAAGGCTGGTTTCATTTCACATAGAAAATAAAAGTAAATCTAATATGTATTATTTGAAGCTGCAAGGGAAAAAGCACAGAACCAACACAGTGGTCCCAGCTTCTTGTCCTCTAAAGGTCAGCTGTGAGGATGTGACACAGTGTTTCATTGCCACTGCAAAAGAAGCTGAAATGCAAAAGAGAGTACTGAAATAAGAAAGCAGGAAAAAGACGACTTGAAGAATTCCAGGTCACTATATTGTAGTTCTGAGAACATCCAATTGCTCTGTAAATATTGCTTAATGAAATGCACTTAGATTGACAGCCGTATTTAACTCCAGTTGCATTAGAACTGAACCACTACCTGCGATATTAATTCCAGATATCACAGCAGAAGGAAACTAGGAGTAGGTCTGAATTTACATCCTGATCAAGAATTTATGGTGCAGGTCCAAAAGCATCGAGTCAAAGGACAATATTCATTTATTACAAGGTCATACAGACCTCTACCTACTTGATTCATGTTCTCTGCTCCCAGCTTTACAGAAGACCCGTGTAAAGGCCAACTGCTTAGTCTGAATGTCATGAAGAAGAATGAAGCAAATATGGTCACCCCTTCAAATTTTAGCTTCCTAGAGAAATCTGGTACTACATCAAATGGATATTTATCTTGGATGCTGCACGAAGGGAAAGGCATTTTGGTGCATGGACCGGTGGCTGAACAGGCAATCTGACAGGACTACAAAAAATGGACTTATGATGTGTAGCAAATGAAGGTCTGTCAATCAGACGAAATGTCAGACTGCTAAACTAAATGGGCTTGTTTATCACTGTAATTATGTGGCCTTACAACGATAAGGTATTACATATACATGTCTTACTCTGCGCCAGGAACTGTTCCACGGAAACCCAGTAAATTTAATTACGAGAGGAGGAAAAAATCCTCTGTTTCATGATCTATCCACCCCTGCAATGATTACTCTGGGGAAATTCCCACTGAAGCCAAGCAGATGGTTCCTACCTTGTTGTACGCCCAGCTTATTTTCTTTTAAGCTATGAAGTGGTTTACAATGCCATTTGTCTCTGGAGGTGCCTTGCATTTGGCAGACTTCTGACTGTGTGTGAATTCCTTTTTATTGTATATGTGAATTAATTGCTTGGTTTCTTTTTTACCCCAAATAACAAGTCCCACTTTGGATTCATATAAATAAGGACATGAATCAGACAAGTATCTAGTCCAAACATGCTTTCACCAAGATGACTCCCATTGACTTTGTTACAGTCAATAATCAGATTTAATGTCGCTGAGCCACATCATCTCTGCTGTGTTTCCAGAAACATCCGTATTGACCTCTTAAAGACTTGCCTATGGACCAGCGTTGTGTATTTCTGCTTCTGAGCAATCCCTTACCCGCTTTTTGCACAGGTATGTAAGTCTGCAGCAAACTTGAACAGATGTTAGTGCGATGAGGGAGCTGTCTGCTTTCTCTGTGCCTGCTGGTAACCTACATTGGTCCTGAGGGCAGGATGAAATATGACTGGGATCCTCTCCAAGGCAAACTTTGTCCTTGTGTCAGAAGCCAGCTCAAGCCCTACACACTGTTCAAGGGATTCACCCAGGACAGAGGCGTGGTATCAACTTGTTCTCAGCAGAAAGGTAAATTTCTGCTATTTCTCTTTTCTTCTCAAACAAATTCCAGACTCTCTCTCAGAAGAAATATCAGATGGGTTTTGGAAAACTGATGAACACTGATGATACCTCTCAAGAAACTTTTCTTTAAGTCAAATCTTTGTAAAACTAGATGTGCCCAGATTAAAGGCTAAACCTAAATTGGCAGGTGCCTGGTCAGGGAATGGTATATACTTTATCTGATTTGAGACTATGTAGCTCCAAGGAGTTCTTTAAAGAGAGATAAATCATTAATCCCCACAATCAGTTCAGAGCAGCCAGAAAAGAAGATAAAGTTCCTGTGTCTTTGTGCCACATATACCTCCAGGCATCTTCTAACAGATTTCTCTGCAGTTTGAATTCAGCTCTCTACTTCAGAGTCAGAGACACAGGGGGAAGCTGGGTTTGAAAACAAAGAAAATGGCTGAAATCTCTCATGAGATATAATTTAAAATGGACGTTATTGGGGCGGGGGGGAGTTATTTGCAAGCATTACGGCATATTTTTTCTCTGATATCCATTAAGAGCATACACAATACCTGGATGACTTAACCTGTGACCATTATTTATTGTAACCTACTTTTTCCCCAGAGTGAATTCCTGAATTCGAATCTTCCATTTATCGCTAAGTGCACTTCTGGGAAGGGCAAATAGAACAGCAAAGGCCTGGATCCGCAGGCAAGAAGCGCACAGCAATCAAAACCAGAAAGTAGAAAAGTGGCTTTAAGTGTCCTCTTTGCTCCCCGAGCCTGGACTGGCTGGCTAAAGCCAGCCCCAGCGGACGTGCGGAGACCCCGCAGCCTGCCCAGTCCTCTGACAGTCTGCTTCAATCTCTCACTTTTTACTGAGGAATAAAGACCCCCCTTTGCAGGCTTTGGGGAGAAAAATGTTCACCCAGGAGTGGCTCCAGCGCAGCGATTTGTGTGATGCAGTGATTTGCCACAGCATCTTTGATGCGGAATTACTGTGATGATCAAAGCAAGTTTAATCAGCTCAGCAGTTTATAAGTGTTTGCAGCCCCTTCTGCCTGCCTGTAACCGGCCAGGATGTCTCCTTCACTTTGGGCAGCAATGATGCAGGGAAAACCAATAATAGCTCTGTGGCCAGCCTTCCCCCAGGCATGTTTTCACCCTCATCCTTCAATGGGAGGACAGATGGAAACATGAATTAGGAGTGGGAGACCTTGCCAACTCTACCCATTGAGGGAAGGGCTTCTGAGGGAAGGTCATCCCTTCTATCCCTTCCCTGCCCCATGAAACCTTTGAAATGAGCTCAGAAGATTTTCAGAAATATTTAGGAGCGTGCGCCTATGAATGGAGCTTGGCCTACCAGCATTGTACAAGGCTGTTGCTTCAGCTGCCGACCCCAGGCACAAAGCACAGCTGGTTTTGGAGACATGATGGTGATTCTCTGACATGCAAGCGTCTTCCTGTGAGCATCTGGTCTGGCTCCACTATGGTTTCGTGCTGGTCAGACAACATGAAGCTTTCCAGAGAAAAGCAAGTCTACCGTGTTGCTGAATCTCACAAAACCCATAGTTTTCAGTGTTAAAACAGTTGAACTTTGAAGCTACATCTGAATGAATGCTTCTGAAGAGGAAAGTAGATCCTCTTTTAGTTGTCTGAACCATTAAGCTGTACTTAAAAGAATGAGGAAAAAGTCTCACAAGTCTTCTTTAATAGAAGCTGCTATTCTAGGTTTCATTCCTCCCCCAGCTGGTATTTCCTGCTCTCCAAAATGCAGGGGAAAGCTAAGGCGTTATTTAATGGGATTTATCTGAAAGAGGAATCCTTAAACTCTGCTGTGGCACGAGGAGCGTGGGTGGCTGGGGGAGCCGCGTGGCTGGTACCTGCCCAGGAGCGTGGGCTCTGCAGACAGCCCTGGTGAGGGAAGAGCAGAGGGGCTGCTATTGCAGAAATCTGCCGCTGCCATGTCCTAGACAAATCTAATTTAAGCTTTATTTTTGAGGATTTAAGTGGGGAAAAGCCTTGCCCTTCTTTTCTGCACAAGACGTAAGTTTTGAGCAGCTGGATCTGCCAGCTGTGGAGCGGTTGCAGTAACTGTTCTGCTATTGCTGAAAAATAACTTATTAATTTGACTATCAAACCACGGATTTCTTTCAGAGTCCCTCTCTCCCATTGCCAGTACTGAATGGGCAGGTTCCCATATTAACTTTCTGAGTTGCCGTCATTTGCAGCAGTTCATCTATCCCAACTCTTTCCCCCTGAAGCTCTTTTGGACTGAACCGACTATAAGCTCCTTGCAGTTCATTCACCGGGGCTCTCAGTTTGGCCGAGTACCAGACTGATGCCAGGATGGCCACGGCCATGGGATTTTTTTAAGGATGTTTAGTTCCTGCCATCTGTCTGTTGGCTCAACTCTAAGAAATTTAGATTGTGTTGCCTTCCCAAAGTTGTTTTTTTCCCCCTTGGACTGCTGTCAGGATATGCAATCTGTCTCTGTGAGTGTTCCAGTGAGACAGCACTCGAGATGCAATAAAATGCCTCCGACTCTTACACGTGTTACTTTATTTCTTAATAACAGGTGATGATAATGATGCATTACCAAGCACGTCACCTGAAAGGCAATGAGTACAAAGAGGTTCCAAACTTCTAATGGGGATTTATGTATTTTAGGAACAGTGTGACAACATTTTCTATGGCATTTCCTCATTTTGGCCTTTTAGACCAGGTTGTTTGGTCAAGCTGAGGTGTGGGAATGAGCGACTAGTTTTTGTGCTGCCACTCATCTGGACTGTGGCTTTCCACAGTGGGGCCATTTCACTCAGCGGTGAAGGCAATGTGGAAAAAGCGGGGGTAGCTGCACTGCTTCTGGGTTCCTCTTGCTTGCGTGTAACGTAGTTACACCCCGCTTCATTTTTTGTATTTATTTTCCCCTGAGATGTTTTGGAAGGAGGTGGTATTTCACTGACGCTCTGGTACCCCTCCCCGTGAGCCTGGTTTTGCCCCATGTTGTTAGCCAGCCAGCTACTCTACAGTAACACTTAGGGATGAACCTCAGAGCCAGTGCCCTAGGTATCTGGCCCAATTTGATGCTGGGCATATGTACGTACTCCATTACAGGTTTAAACTCAGAAATGGTTTATGAACCATTCCTGTGAGAACAGGAAATCTCTACTACAAGATCGGATTAGGGGACGCAAGTATCTTTAAGTGAGCAGTTCTTATGAAATTTCTGCTTTCGTGAACCTTGGGATACATCTGGACTGAGCTACACGTTGTGGTCCCGTTTTCAGACATAACTTTTAAGAATGGGACATTCCAAGCGATGAATCTGAAGGTATGACAGATTCTGTCTGGTTTGGTAAATAGATTATGAGCCCACCAACATTTAAGATATGATTTTAGATTCTGCTTGAGGGGCCACCTAGGCTTAGATTAGACCTTTTACCTTACAAGGTTTATTTACTTTAGAGACCATAAAAATATTACATTGATAGTGTGGTTTTGGATAAAACCCATACGACAGAGACATTTAGTTTATAGAATGAAACCATAAAAATCTAAAAACGTGGGAGTGCAGCTGGTTAATATCTGTGTTCTTGTCTAATTGACAATTTAAAAAAAATACTCTTAGCTAGAAAATACAATCACTACTTTAACAAAACAGGTCTTCCCAGTCTTACTTGATTGCAAGGCTCACATTTTTGTATATACAGCTGAAGTCCAACTAAATTATCTTTGTTTTTAGCTGACTACAGTACTTCTGCAGAGAACGATGATAAATCTGCAACAGATAAAAACTACATGTTTTCAGTTTCAATAAAAATTAGTTATTTTTTAAAGTGGGAATAACAACAAAGAGGGACAAATTAGACAATGTAGGATTTAGATAAATTTAGGGTTACGACAGCTCTCTTGCCCTCAGCCAGTACAATGAATAATTTAGAGCCAAATTTAGGGGCACTCCAGGACTAAAGTATTGCATTATCTAATTTCTGTTGTTACTCTGAAGTGTAAGCAGTGAGCTTATTAAATATGAATGGAGTAATCAGACAAATTCTATGACTGTGTGCGTGAGCTTCTCATTAATGTTTCACAAAGAAGCATCAAGAAAGATGTAATAGACTGCACTGGATTTAAAAGTAATAAATATACTCCAGAAACAAAGTAACTTAATGACCTTCCTATGAACAAAAGGGCTTAAAGCAAAAGGATACTCAAGCAGAGTATCCTTATTGAAGCAGTAACTCAAGCAGATTATCTTTTGCAAATCCCTGGTCACCTCTTGATTATCATTTGCCAAAATGTCGTTGCCACGGTACATCCATTTAGTGCCTCTTTTCAATGCTTCATTTATACACTGGTAGTCCCAGCCACCACAGCCTACCATGATTTTATTACAGCACAGGATGATTGCTGTAAACTGTAGGGTTGGCTCCTTAGTAGGACACAGAACGTACCTTCAAGCCAAGTTAGCAATTAGGGCATGATTTTGAGCATCCTTTACCTCTCACTGACTTCAACAGATAGCACTCCTGGGATCAAGCTCTTCAGCTGTGTAAGTGAATACTGCTTCAAAGTGAACTTCTGAGCTGAAAGAAAAAAATACCTTGGCCTTTTTTCAGCTTTCCAGGAAGAAGTTTTCAACATCTAACAGAGGAAAACATTCTTTATTTTCCTTTATTTTACTTTTTACATTTGAGATTGGATGCACTGATGTTCCTTTCAGAAGTGGAATGTGAATCAGGGTACCACGAATAGCAATTAAACGAAATCAGTTTAAAGTAGAAAAATCTGGACTGACTTTCTAGGTGATACTGGATTTATAGGTCTAGCAAATAGAGTCTTTTTTCTAAGCAAAAATATTTCTGAATAAACATCTCATTATCATTTCCCCCTAGTGATTAATACAAAAAGCAAACTTTCTCTTTGTCCATCTGTCTAGACAATATCCTTACAAATCCTGCAAGACAAAACAGCCAATGACAGAATGATACAAGTACATGAAAACCTGGAAGAAATGTCAGAAAACTGACAAGTACTCAACTCTATTTTACTTTCTTATTTCAAAGAAAAGTATAGAACTTCAGACGTGACAGGCAAAAATATAGTCTCATCTTAGGGTTGCTCATTGTCCATGATCAAGATATGGGATGGGATAACCCAGATGGAGTGGAATCTAGGTATGTGTGCTGGTCAAAATATTTATTACTTTGTTCACACAGACATGGTAAATATGGAACATCATTTTAATGATCGCAACCCAGAATAAAAAAGCAGAACACTCGTCATCTTTTTGATCTCCTTATTTTTAACAAGGTATCTGTAGAATCAAAGTCTTTCTTCTCTCTGCCATTTTAAGTCCAACTTTATGAAAATATAAAGCAGACATTATCAATTTAATCTTACAGTTGGCAATTGGCATCTTTACAGACTCCAAAGCCTAAACAATTAAAAGTTGAATAATTTATGGCAAATGGAACAATTTCTGTCAACAGTATTATAAGGTGCATTAGAAACATACTTCACTGCCTGGAGCTGCTTGATTATTGATTCTGGAGTTCTCATTAGTGATGCAATTGGCAGCCCCCGCCCGTGGGCAATGGCTACTTTTGTTTGTCTGCACTTCTGAATTAATTGGAACTAATCCACGGTTACTTGCGCTTATTTAGAGTGAGATTCTGCCAATAAAAGAGGAAGGAGGAGGTGTGCTATGGTTGGTCTCATGCCAGCAGGTTGTCTTCCAGGCAAAACCTACCAGAATGGCCACTGACTCCTCTGGCCAGGGAACACAGCAAACACCTCCTCGGCTCCCATTTCATTCTTGGGATAATGGAGAGCAAATCCACAGTTTTGAGCTTCTTATCATAGGTATTTGCATGGGCTGGTGATGTTGACAAGCCTTTCACAGCAAAGAAGGTGTTAAGCTATGCAGATGTTAAGGAGCAGTTGCAAGGGGTGAATGATCAGGTAGAAGACGAATATGAGGAGTGTGTCTTTCTTTGAAAGAGTTGGAGCCAAAAGGACTGAATCTTTCTAGAGAATAAAAGGAAGAAGGTGGCTTGGAGAAAACTGTCAGGTTAGAGTTAGGTTGAGAAAGGCCAGTTTCTGCCTGTGTGTGGGATGACTGTTGTGGGGATCTCTCCAGTTAGAGGAGAGATTTGTTGACTGAGGTCATGTCTGCAGGGAGGTCTTTCACTTATGTTCCCACTCTTCTTGGCATGAGGAGCCTGAGATGCTTAGTCATTGCCCTTTGTAGGGTTTCTGGACAGCCCTTCTTCAGTGTGAGGAGAGATATTTCTTTCTTGAGCATACGGTAGACCAGAGCTTTTAAGAAATTGTTACATTTTGGGCTGTAACTCTAAGACCCTAATGTGGAGTGAACCTTCATCTCTGTGCTTCTTCTAACTGCCTTTTGCAGAAATGCTTTTCAGCCGGCTGTTTACTTTCTTTGCTGTGAGTCACCCAGTGCGGGCCATTCTTGGGAACGGTATGAAGACTTGTCAGACTGGAGGAAAGACTAATAAGCAAATAATGACGTGTGCTATCCTACTTCTGCAGAGAATTATTCTTTCCCCCAACAATATAACTTGTGTGCTTGTCCAGTAGACCCCCTAAAAGCATCCATGCAGTGGAAGATGGTGGATGCAGGGAGAAAGAGAACAGCTATCAGGCATCAGGCAGCTTCACTTGCAATACGTGAAGTGTCAGGCAGTCAGGAAAGTGTGGTGAGGGCTTAAGACACGTGCTACCATCTATCCCCAACTCTGTTAATGATGCTACATGATCCTACTGGTGCAGAAAGAGGATCTCCAGCTGTGCCCAGGAGGCCAAGCTTTGCACCCTGTAAAGAGACGAAAAACGTAAATCAGGTGCTAAGAATTTTGGGCAGGAACGGAAAGCACAACAGAAGGTCTTGTCATGCCATGCTATGAAGCCATAACATGGCCGTATTTTAACTGCTGACTAAAATACTGGTCACCCCATATCAACAAATGGCCTCTGTCCAAGGAGTGACTAAATAGAAAGCTTCAGAAAGACTTAACAGCATTTTTCAAATTGAGAAGAGACAGGCGAGGGGAGAGCCAGATATGATTTAAGGCCTTCCAAATCACGAGAGAGATGGTGGAAATAAATGATTGAATTTTTCATTTTTCATTGTAGTAGAATCAGGAGGTACCTAGTGCTAGTCAAGGTAGCTCAAAATAAAGGACAAAATGAGTAGGACTCCTTCATACAACCTCCAACTAACTTGAGAAAGTCATTGCCAGAGAGTAAAAGCTGAATTTACATATGGCTTCGAAGCAATTAGGCAGATTAGACAACGGATGGAAGATTCATTGACAATGGTTAAATATAATAGTCCACATTGAAGCCTTGGCTAAAAATACCTCCAGTTGCTGACAAGGAGAAGCTGGGTATGTAAGGCAAGAAGGAAACTCTTTGCAGTCTACATTCTTATACTTTCCCTAAGCATTTGCTATAGGCTTCCAGTAGTGGGCTGGGGACCTGAACCGATCCAGTTGTTTGTGCAGAGGAGATGGCTCTGCTGCCGCTGAAGCCAGAGTATATTGAATCTGGAAGTGCAGGAATGTTTTGGAAGAGAAGCTCTTAACTCTCCACAAATGGGGGCTTCATAAGCTTTAGCTTTCTTGTGTCAAGAAAGGCACACAATATTTATTCAACTTTGATGTGACTTTGATGTTAGATGTTGAAGGTGGCTTTTTTCTGGAGGTACAATCTGTTCCTTCACTCAAATGAGTAGGTGAGGGAAGGAGGTCAAATGAGGTGTTGGAGCTCAGGTATTCTCTTTGCTGGGCATTCATCTCACAAACCATTTATCAGAGTCTATATGTGGGCCCACAAGCTGTGAATGAGTCGCCAAAGGGCTGATTATGAACACATTTATCTGAATGCTGAAATTGTACAGAGCCAGTTGAGAAAACAGGTATAAATTTGAACTACTAGTGAAGCTACAGATCTGTTTTTTTTCCTGTCTCCCAGTATCTTCTAATCAAGATTGAATGTTTTTCAAGAACACACACTTCAGTTCAACTCATACTGCCGAATCTATTTTCTAGCCGTGGCATTTAGCAGCTTCGCAGACTTAATAGTGTCTAGGTCCTTTTAACCTTATGTGCTGAATTTACAAAGGGGCAAGTTGGACTTGAATTGTCCATATAAACAATCCCACATGTGATGCCTTCTTTCATATGCACATCTGGTGAGTTCTTTGTTGTTCCTAATTAGGATGCAGCTTCTTGGAAAATTAGTTCTTTGACAGCAACTGTAAAAAGAAACTGTGCAAATTTAAACAAGAACTGAGAATCCCACTGAGACTTTTATTAGCAACAAAATCGAAGATCTGCAAAATGTATTTTGTTTTTCTTCCCCTCAGCATCACTGAACCTTCTGATTCCAGACCATGCTTAGTCCTCTGTCATTACAGACACACCTGGACATGTATCAGACATTAAAAGTAACTTCCCAGTCCATAATAGATCTATCCTCACTTACTAATGCAATATGTTTAGAAAGGGTCCATAAAGAGCAATTGAAATCATATCTGTATCATATTTCTCTGTAGCTCTACACCATTTGTGACCTACCAGTGATCAGGAAAAACTGCTGTTCTCTTGTTTAGCTAACTGCCAGAACTGCATTTCACATAAAGAAGGAACAGCTAAAAACATGTGGATCCTACTATATTCTGTCCAGTTCAACTCAAATTGACACTATCAATCTGCATTAAATCAGCTAACCAAAACCTGTTCTTGTCCAAACTATTCTCAATTAAGAATAATCCCTCTAATATCAGAGAAGCCAGAATAAAGGTGGAAAGAAAATATTCCTAAAAATAAACAAAAGCCTAGACATAAAATCCGAATTGGTGTAAACCTCAACTACCGATCTTGTTCTGAACAAAATACAAAAACCTGTTCATGAAATACTTGCAGTTGAGGAACCTTTTCTCATGGGGAGAATGACTAACAAAAATTACCAAACCTAGGATTAGTGTATGTCATGGGTAGTTATAACTTTCTCTTGCATGCAATAATTGACATTCTTTTTTCAAAATTGCTGCAGTTCAACAAGATATTGAAGAACCTACTTTTGTTCAGAAGAACCACTCAAACACAATGAATTATGTGCTTTGTGCCCATCTGAATGGGACTGAATGAACTAACAAGTTGAAGAATTATTTATCTATGCCTTATTATCCAAACAGATGGAACGGTTAGAGGAAAAAAAAATTCTATGTATTTCAGGCTTTGATAGTTCCTATTACAGACAAAATTCCACTAGCTGACAAGAGAGCAGTTTGCACATCTAGGACCTAAACTTTCAAACAGCTGCAACTCTGTTTTTACAGGAAGAACATGAGCCGTGATTGATCTCCTTGCAATTATTTGCTCTGATTTGGATATAGACGATAAAGCTGCCATCATAAAGTGAACACAAATACAGAAACGGCCTGTTGCTACTGAATCAGTTTTAAAAGCTGTAATGCAGCATCATGTTCTTCTGCATTGTGGTCTGTAAGCATTGCTGCAGAAAAAGCCAGTCTAAAAGCACACAAAGAAGTGAGCATCTTTCTGGAGAAGGTAGAACGAAATTTTGCGTCTCTGTTCTGCACAAGCAAGTAACGGATTTCTCCTCTTCTGTAATAGCACTCATCTGCTGTTTGCACATACTACAGCTACTACCCATTATCTCTTCTCTATAAAGCATAATTGCATCAGATCCTCGAGGCATTACTTTGTGCAATTCCAGTGACCCGAGTGAGGATTTGGCCTGCCTCTACTAGACCTACCATGTTTCATGCATAAAGCAACATCGTCCTTTCAGCCATTTACTGAGCCCCTTTATTAAGGTTGCAAATAAAGTCAGTAACTCTAATCATGCTTTTGGTTGTTGTGGATCCTGGCTTGGCTAGGAATCGTCGGAGATAAACATCTCATTTCAAATAGGCTACTGAGCAGATGGTAATGACTTTTAATCACAAGCAACATGAGGCAAATCTGAAATAATGCCCTTGAGATGAACCATTTGGTACATCTTTCCCACCATTTTGAAGGCTGAATAACCTTGCCCCATGAAGAGAGCCATGTGTGATTTATGTACACTTATACTTCCAGCTCACTAAAATACTGACAGTCATTAATAGTTTTTCACAATTCTTATTTTGGGCCCTTATCCAATGCCCACTGAAGTCAAAGCAAATCTCTTCTTTTTAAGCCTTCAAAGACTCCATCTGCTGCAATAACAAAAAGTGTTGTGTTTTAATTGCCGATGCAGAAGTTTGGGAGACCTACAAGAACTTCCTGCTCAATACTAAAAATGAGAGTAGGGGTAGTTTCTTTAGACACCTGAAACCCTGTCCTCAAAAAAAAAAAAAACCAAACCAGGTTTCTGTAATTTGTGGAAACAGTATTGGGGGTCAGACACCAACCTTCAGCTCGTGCCCTGTGCCTGTGTCAGGTTAATTACATCATTGCAGACAATTCTCTGCTTAGGTCAGTCTTGAGAAGGCAGTACAGGGAGTTTTTTCACAGGCCCCATCTGCCGCTGCATTACTGGAAAGCTGAGGTGCTCTTTGCATTAAGGAGGTCTTTATGCCAACAGCAGAGCTCTCATTTCTGCATAATCTCCCTCTGATCCTTTGCGATGTTTTCAGAGCAGCGTGCTGGCCCAATGATACTGCTGGCCATGATGGTGTGACACGTTTGTATTTCAGTCCTTGGGCTTCAATCTCCTTGCTCCGAAGCTTACTAACACCGTTTCTTAATAGTGATGTTTAAATAGTTTTGCTTGAGCCCGCTTACAGAGCAATCTGTGTTTAAGCTCTTTTTAGCAGGGAATTGGCAAGAATAGTTTTCAAACTGTTAGCCTGACTAAACCATGTCTGCAACAAAAACTCCATCACGGTGTACAACATGCCTTCCACAACTCCGCTTAAATTTTAACTCCATGTAAATCAGTAGCAATTTTCCTGCTGACCTTTTACCCAAGTGTGGCTTTGCCATTTTACCTTCTGGAGAAGGACTCTGACCCCTCGCTTCCATGTCCTGCAATGACGGTCACCTGTGCCACTCACCAGGGAATCCACCCTCGCAGCTTATGGTAACAGCAAATATTTCTACAGCCAGATTACAGCTACGTAGATGAGATTTAAGCAACTAAGGTGCCCGGTTAATAACATGCCCAAGAGGCGTGCAGGGGAGGCTGGTCGGCATTGCTGGTGGCCCGAAGCCATTACCCATCTCATGGATGCGGTGGTAGCAGCCGGCAGCTGGAAGCTCTGGGCCCCGTGCCGCTGCTGCGGAAGGTTTGAGCAGGCACCAAGCGAGCTGTCGACTTCAGCACAGGCTGAAAAACCACACAGGGACCTTGATCCTGCTCTGTGCAGGAAGATTTGCTTCTCTCAAGCTCTGGGAAGGACTGGGAACATGCATAGCCCTTAGCTAACCACATATTTATTTCTCCGTAACAGTGTCTCTTCATGGTTTCATCTGCAGGTTCTTACACGTGAATAAATGAAATGCATGAATGAAACATCCAAGCTCTTGGTGCCTTGCTCAAACATCGCTTGCTTAAATGCCTTGGGAGTGTTGTCAGAGAAATGAGTCTGTACAAATCAGGCCTGAAGAGGAAAACCCACGCACTTCTGCACGGAGGCGAGAGCTCTGAGAGAAGCCTACCTTCCCAGTACTCTCTTACATGACACATACAAAGGCAAGAAGATTAATGGACTCAGCAACTAGTCAGCAGAATATAATTCTTTCAAGTTGGGCAATGAAGGTACGATGACTAACGTTGGGATGGGCGGGGGGACACACCGGTTAGCAGACCTCCTCGGCGATGCCTGCAGTAAGGCCCTGCATCTGGTGGAGCTACCTAGAGCCACCTCGGTTGGACTGACGGACTCCCAGTGGGAGGCATCCCATGCCAGACACCCCACCGGTGGTGTGTCCCCAACTTCCTCTGGACCACCTTACAGCCACAGGGACCCCTGCCAAGGCTTGGCCTCTGAGCAATGAGTCTGGTGATCAGGCGCCCCTTGGTTGTACCAGGCACTCTGGCATGGTTGAGCTGGGGAACAAGAATGCCTTGATCCCACCTGGCATAATCGGTCACCCCTGGAGAGCTTGGGAACACCTCATTGTGGATCGTAACTTGGGTGGATCGGTACGGGAGGATCGTACCTGCCTTGCTGAGATTCATGAGAACTCAGCAATAACCGACCACAGCTGTGGCCAGAATGCAAATTTACTGATGCCTAAAGTCAATCATCTCACAACCCCATAAACAGCGGTACCACGGGAGACCCTCTGAGCTCTCGGGGCCCGCAGCAGGCTGCGCCGGGATCTCCCTCAGAGCAGGACGCCTCTCCGAGCTGCAGACTCCTAAGTTTGCATATGGAGGCCTGGCAACAGGACCTGGGCTGATCTCCCGTGCCCTTCGCTCCTTGAGGCTCAACCTTCGCCCGCTGAGACAATCATCAAAGTGAGCATTTCACTGAACTCGCAGGGAATTTTTGATGGGCATCTTTACCTGCGCATGTCAAACTCGCGAGGGATTTTAAGAGGTACCTTTTATAAGGCCTATTGTGTGAGTGTGTGTGTGTATTATACAAATATTGTAGTAAGCTTTATTTAATCACTTTGTAGATGCAAGAGTAACCAATGATTAGTTACTACTAAATTCTTGTGATTCTCTCCTTACTGTGAATAAACTTAAGTTGCTGCTAAATACATATAATCCTTAGCCGTAAACTGTTGACCAAGTCTGAGGCTTGGATTGGATCCAGCCGCACCTGGGCTCCTCTGGAGAAGGAGTTTAGAAAGCGAGGGGCTCCACTCCGAGCCTCCTGACGCAACGGGAGGGCCTGCTTTACTCCCCCCTTGTACTCCCTTCTGCCTCAGTCTCTCTCTCCTATATTCCATTCATGTAATAAGTAATAGAGTGAACCCTGCCACCGAACTCTGTTAAATCACCCTTTTATTACTTTCTATGAAAATCACTATTTGCAAATATCTGCGGTGGTGATTATTTCAGCGACCTAACCGCTCATTCGCGACAACCGGCCAGCCGGTCCCTCCGGCGCGGCCCTGCCACTGATTGCCCGGCCGTGTTGGGGGGCGCCCGCCGGCCTGCTCCCCTCACGGCCTCCCCTCACGGCCTGCTCCCGTCACGGCCTCCTCCCCTCACGGCCCCGCCGCCGCCGCCGGCTCCCCGGCGGACTACATTTCCCAGCGGCCCCCGGGCGGGGCGGAAGGCGGGCGGTGGCGGCGGGCCGGCTGCCCTGGCCGGCGGGGCCTGCCGGGAGCATGGCTGCCAGGGAGGCGGGCGGCGTCGTGCTCGGCAAGTCCGCCGATAAGCTCTTCTCTCTGAGCGGGCTGTTCGCCGTGTACAAGCCCAAGGGGCCCACCTCGGCCGGCGTCCTCAACCTCCTGAAGGAGAGGCTGCTGGCAGGTAGGCGGCCGGGCTGGGGCCGGGGGCAGGCGAGGCCAAGTGCGGGCCTCCCGGGTTGGGCCTGGAGGTGGGGGTTTGGTGGTGAAGCGAGGGAATCGTGACAGGGAGGTAGGCGTAGGCCCTGCCCGCGGTCCCGGGGCAGGAGCAGGCCGGCCTGAAGCAAACACACGTTTAGCCCTCGAGTGTTTTGGCCAGGGATGCCCTACCCGGCATGGCTGCGGGATGGGCGATGTGCGGCAGCGTGTGCGTTCGGTAGGATGCCGGAACCACAACCCCTGTCAAGCCACTGCACCCTCTTTCTCAGCATTCAGAAAACTAAAGGAGAACTGGTTTTTGATATTTTCTTTTTGTGGTGGTTCACAGCCATGGTGTGGCCCAGGTTGGGGGATGGAGCCGTTCCTGGATACGTTCTGGCTCGCTGCGTGGAGCTGCTGGGTCCCTGCAAGACTCAGTGTGTTGGTCACGCTGAACGGTGAGCTGTAAGGCCGTATCTAAGGTACAGCATGATGTGAGCCTTCATTTTGAATGGGGATGAGATTTGTCCCAGCAGAAAGCTCCAGCCCTGCAGTGCCCAGTGCAGGGGATCCCAGCTTGACTGGAGAGCTGTCGAGCACGGTCCCAGGGACAGCGTGCACCCATCTGCCAGAACGGGTGTCAGCAGCACCGCTGCAGCACAGCAATAGCAGGATGCTCTGCTTCAGTCACACTGCCTATTACCATTAAAAAAGAAAAATCACCAAATGAGTGAAAACCACAGTGTTTTGAGGAGTTTGAAAGTCCTGGGCACAGTCTGGAGAAACTGCTTTTTCTGAATACAGGGAAGCCTGGGTGTCAGATATTAGGGAAAACAGTGTGATCATTGCAAAGGTGTGAGGGACTATGGCCTAGATTCTGTTTATAATGGATATGGGGACTTGATCATCTAATCTAGGCATGTGGGCACTTGCTGATGAAGTAAGAACATACTTTCAGACTGATGAGTGCTTATTCAGGCTGATTTACTCTGTAGTGAATTGTAGTGTAGGCACGGACTTCAGTTCAGCTTTGTATGGAAGAGATTTATCCGGATTATGTCTGACTCCCTGAAGTGAAAGGCGTAATGAAGAGATAATAGGAATAGGTAAGGGAGCTTAAAGCATTTGTCATATTTAATACTAATAAATAAGGGGCCTTGGACTTTGCAAAATTCCTGGAGTCATCAGCGGCATAGGAAGTATGGTGGGTTGAGATGCTCTGACAGCTTGAAAGCAGCAGTGAGCAAGTTCAGTTCACTGCAGAGTTTCCACAGGGCTGCGTACATGTGAATAAACATGACCCATTGCATGGAAGTAAATACAACAAGAATTGCTCAGACTATGTAGCATAAAATTTGTGTATAATAGATGATTTCAGGGACTCTGCTGCTAGTTCTTGCATGCATTGTTGATGAAGCTTCGCAGGTCAACTGTCAGCCAGGTTTTCTAGTAGTATTTTCTGAACATCTGTTTATAATGGTACATAAGACTTGATTAGAATCTAAGTGAAAATAGCTTGAAAATTGTTTGAGGTTGGGAGTAGATCTAGATGAATCATTGGTCTTATTCAGTATAGCAATTTCTGCACTATTAATTCATAGTTTAAATAATTGATTTTTGTCTCCTTTAGCAGTCTGGAAATATGTGCTAATTTTTCTATGTTCTAAGGTTATCCTATAATGCTTCCTTTCAATTTCTATTTGCAGAAGCTGGTGTGCAAACAAATGGGAACAAAAGAAACCAGGTTTTGAAAATGGGACATGGTGGAACTTTGGACAGTGCAGCGGCAGGAGTTCTGGGTAATGAAAAATATAAATACAGCCATCAAAAAATGATTTTAGGAAACATTTTCATGCCTACATGAAATCACAGGTGGAGGAACAATTTGGGATACACATGGCAGGCTTTGTGGTTTTGCGGGAAGGACAGGTTACTGTGGAAGAGTGGTCTGGGTTAAATTTCCTCTACGTATGCTTTTACATGCATATAATGTGTTTCTTAACAGAAGGCTATATTCCTCGCCACCCCAAACTCCTGAAATAACTTGTTGGTTATTACATGAAAATACAGGCTCTTGTGTAATGAATTCTAAATTACCTCAGAAATCGATGGCTTTTTTTACTTAAGCTGGGGTTTTATAGTCATCATAATTTTCTAAAGTATTTTTTCTTAAACTAATGCTTTTCTAGGATTTGAGGGAGCCTTTTGGGTTGTAATACTCACCAAATGAAAGATGTACAAGAGCAATTCAGCTGCTGCTTTTTTGAGGCTCAGCACAGAAACAGTTTTCGCTTCCTGTCCTGTCGTGCTTCATAAAGAAGAGTCATCAAAGAGATTTTGTCTTTTAATTTTAATAGCAATCCATTTATCGAAATCCTTTGTTTTATTAAGGAACAGGATGTGTCAATTGCTGGTGTTGAAAACTCAGCTGTGGATGTGACTGTTGGGCTGGATTATTCCGATATCATACATTGTCCCCAAGTTTTGTTGATAAGTAACATGCAAACTACAGCTTCCTGAAGTCGTAGCCTTGTAGCTCTACTTGGCTAGAAGAAATAACAGCAATACTTTTTTGTTATTGAAAATCAGCAGGTACAACTATGAGTATACACTGAAAGTAAATCCACTGGGTTTGGATGTAATGACTTCTCTCAGGAAGAGCTGTGCTTCAACGGGATGTTGTTTGCCGAGACTGTTGCTAGTAGGGGCCTGTAGGCTGGTAATTGTCTTTCTCTGTCACCTGTGAACATTGCAAAATGTAACATTCTTGGGCTAGAAGTAAGCTCGTTTTGTTCCAATTTCCCGTACTGTGTGGCCGCTCACTGGAGAATATTGTGTGTATTGCTGAAACGGACATTTTCCTTTTACACAGATGTTCCCTTTGAGCATGCTACTGCTCATTGTGGGAAGTCAACAGCATTGATCCATAGGAAAAGAAAAATCACTCGTGCTTCTTAATCGCTTCTCCTACTGTTCTCTGATATCCAGCAGTCTCCAAAGCCTGCTCCTGTGGCATGACAAAAAGTACTTGGGCTTGATGCGCTTGGTAAAGACAGAGAAGTGCATCACCTTAGTATGCTATGGTTCAATTAAAAAAAGGCACAGGATCTTTCATTCCACTGCCATACAAAACACACAGAGAAAAATCAATGGTAGCTAGATTGGAAAGGACAAAACTGGAGAGGAGGGGGAAAGGGAATGTGTCCAGATTTCTTGTGGGTTCAGGTAAGATAATGAGGAGGCAGGGGAGGACACAACAGAAACAAGTTATTCAGAAAATATGTGCTGCTTTTTGGGATAGGGCGGTAGGGCAGAAAGCTGTCTTTCCTTATGGACAGTAGCATAATAGAAGAATTTATTTTCTGAAACTTCTAACCTTTCTTGATCTATACTGCTGTTTCCCAAATTTTATGTACTGCATATCTATAACTTTCTTTATGGGAATTAGTTGATACAGAGTCTTGCTTAGTGTGCCAAGTGTACTGCAAGTAACTGGGCAGTGCTTTTCATCAGAAAATATACTTCTATATTTCTTTTCCTACTGACAGCAAATGTAGATGAGGAAGGACCTTGGAGACAGAGGTCAGTGATCTCTGGCATGTGACTGAAAGGCAGCTTAGAGACCAGGTGGCATGTGATGGCCCTGCACTGGTAGGAGCTGGGAGCGACTGCTTTCTGAGAGGGAAAATCTTTTGTCTGTCCCCATCTATGACTTCCACTGCATGTGGAAGGTGGTGGGAGCTAGGGCTTAACTTCTATTTCTCAACGTTAGGTCTCATATTTTAGACACAAGAAGCAAGGAACTGTAGGTCAAGTCATAGTGAATATCTTCTTTTAATATCCAGTTTAGTTCCAGTTTAGTGTTTCTTGCTGTACAATGGGAATTGTAAATATTTGGCTTGTTTCTATACGGCAGTTACAAATTATGCTTCCATAGTAGAAGAAAAGATGAAAAAGTATCAAAATTAAAAATTCAGTTAAACCTCGTTACACTCTTGTGTAGTCTGGCAAGTTTAGTTTATGTCGACTTTCAATAATACACATGCTACACAAGCTGATGATTAATGGGGAAAATTGTTAGTGTCTTGTTCACAAAAGCACTCAATGTCTGTTTAAAATTATTCTATTGAATCTCTTGACACTCTGCAGCAAATTTCAGCTCAGCAGTTATGTTGAAGTGTCAATGACGTCATCACATTGCAAGAGGAGTGCTTGGTTATAAAGTTTTATCTGTGTGCTTACCTCCTTTTCTCAACCTTGTTGCAGCTCTTTTCTAGCTGGCAAATATGACAGGAACAGGCTGAACTGAAGGTACATAAAAGCACAAGCACAAGGGCATGTGTGACTAAAAACCCTCAGGAACAAGAGGAGAAGTAATCGAGAATAAGACATAATCTAATGCGTCTCAGACTGTAAAGATTGAGAAGCATTAGAGAACAAGTATTTGTTAAAAAAAAAGAAAGTTCATTGTCAGTTGGATGCTTTTGGTACTGGCTCCTGGTTAACATAAAGCTGATTTCCTGCAAGCTCCCTTAACTCCTGTGGTTTTATTAAAATCAAGGACGTAAGCTGTTATGTATTCCATGAGTTGTACACAAAACTAATTTTCTTCTAAAATTTTCATCGTTTCTTTGGATTGCCATATGTGGAGAAAATCAATAGGAAAGCATATTCAAGGAAAGCACCTTGTTGTAAAAAGCTTTAAAGTAAAATATAAAATAGAGCTCTTTTTCTGTCTCTTCCTTTTATGAAAAGTTGACTGATTGCTGGTTTGCAGAATACTGACTTAAGATTGAAAGGACAGTAGTCTGTACATACACAATAATAGGAAGGTTTGATTATAAAAGATTTTTGACAGAGGCAATTGGACCTTTTGATTATTTTATTTTCTTGCTGTAAGCCTGATAAACAATTTCATTATGCTATCTTGGCTGTATTACTCTTGGTCACTATCAACCTTTAAAAGGGCTATTTAGTTACAGTGAAGGCTAGATTCATTATTAGTGAGCCATAGCATTCATCAAACAAGAGACGGTGTTAATTGCACTATCCATTTCTTTGGTGATTAAAAGATAAATAAATCTAGGGGTTGAATTAAAGCATTTTAACAATAGGTGAAGCTTATTTATCTTCTGCTTTAGACTTTTTTCCTTTCACTAGTCCCATGTTGTTTGAACATCAGAGACTTTCTTGTAAGCGTTGACTCTCTATATATGAGCATGAAAGGCTGTATTTCTGACTAGCATAATATTTAGTAGTGAATGGTGTTGAATAAGGGAACTGCAGAGCTGGTTTTGAAGTAGTATTTCTCCTTCTGTCTTTGCAGTGATTGGTATTGGAAAAGGAACAAAAATGCTGAGAACTATGTTGGCAGGTTCCAAGGTAAGGAATGCTAAATGACTTGCATTAGTGGGGTTTTTTGTTTGTTTCTTCTCTTTTTTCTTCCAGTGAAGAGCTGCATCAACATACAAATATTTCAACCATCCTGTGTTTTTAGTTTACATGTGTACTTTAGTTCCTTTTTGGTTTTAGTCAGAAATTTGATATTAAGACTTTTATGTCCAGAATGGTTATTTTAATATTTTTTTTTGTCTTGTTTTTTCTACAAAATGTTAATAAAGACCAAATTCCTATTTTACAGGAAGATTTCTATACTATTTAGTGTTTTCAACAAAAAAAAAAGGGGGAGGGAGAAAAACTGTAATAAAGATGGCACTATAAATGATGTTTCCGGCATGTAATTGTGTATGATGGTTCAGTTTTTGGTCATTTTCCTTATGTGTAGATAACATAATTGTTATTTAGCTTGCAGTAACAGATGTCTTTGTTTCTTTTCTCTCTTAAAAACCATGAGGCCTTAAGAGGCACCTTTTGGAATTAAGAGTGTTTTGCATTTGTGATAGTAGCTATCGTTCCAGATTGCAGCTCCTGTAGACGGGTGCTCTAGAAATGCATGGATAGGCACATGTAAGAAGCCAAAGGTAACAAAAGCCCTGTGGCTGCATGAGATAATCCAGACCAGAGCCTTGACAGATAGCAATCTTGTTCACTGCTGCTCTTGATTAGTTGTACTATGTCTTTGGTGAGTGCACTCCATATCGTAGGTGTTACATACACAAACTCCCAAGAATAATCTACCAGTGTTGATTCCTTCTTTGCAAGTAAAATTCTGTGGGCTTAGCCATTATTTTTATCTGAGAAGTTTAGGTAAGAATGACAGATGCAGAAATCAATTAAGCCTTCCAGATTTCATTGTATACTCAGGGAAAGTCAATACTGGGCTCAGCAAATTGATAGCCTTTCTAATGCATTTTATTCTGCTATTTTTCCCAGTCTCTTCTGGTCTGACCACTTAAGCTCCTTAGAGGTGCTGAACTGGTAACTTGAGGTAGAATATGATTGACAATCTTCAGTTCAACTCAAAGGAAAAGAATTTGACAGGCGAGAATACAACATGGATAAAAAGACGTAGCTGTAGAGTCTGATCCAAAACCTACTGTAGTCAGTGTCAGTCTCTGCACTGACTGTAAAGGGTTTGCATTTGGTTTATAGGTCCAGATTTCAGAGGCATCTGCATTTTGAAACATGCAGTAAGCAGCTGGAGCTGGATTTACAGTGGAAGTGTAAGCAGTTACCAAGAACTTTTAAGTTTAAAAATGGCATTGAGATACTTCAGCTAATTTAAGTCGTCATAGCTAAATGTGTGAAAATTGTTGATTTAAAAACACGTAAAGCGATTGAAGTATCTCTTAAGCTGATGTTCACAGTGGAAACAGCTGTGATGGATGAAGTAGTTTCAACCTTTCTGGCAGAAGAGAGTATGCGCAAGCTCCTTGGCAACATCACTGTGAAGTCCTGTAGCCAGTAGGAGTGTTATCTAGCCGAATGTTGTGCCCAGATAGCTGAAGAAAGCTTATAGCTGTTGCTGAGGGACAAAGGAGGGGAACAGAGGAGAAATGGGCAGTGGGGGCAATCTGGTAAGCTGCCCCAGCTAGATCCATCAGCTCTCACCTGGCCTTAGATTGGTGTAGGCTGTGGACACGATTCAGTAAGGCAAGCAAAGTCACATCCTTACAGTAGGTCAGCTCTTCCACTTTGACTGTTTGTGTGTTCTGGTGTGGTGGAGAGCGTGAGGTAGCTAGCATCCATGCCAGGTGGCATGACGGTCATGAGCCTTCATTTGGAGCTTGTCTTATCTCTGCATTCCTATTTTCTATAATAACTATAGAACACAATAACATGAGAGGCTTAAGGAAGTTGAAGGATCTCCCACAGATAGCTGCCTATTTGGTTTTTTTGACCACACTGACAACAAAGGCTCATAATGTAGTGAGAGGTCTGATACAGATAAATCCATGACAGCCTGAATAGATTTGAGTATTTCTTTGCATCCCATGCCATGTGCTAGGAGCTCATTCTCTTATTTCATCTTTTTTTACCATTGGGGATGCTAAAGTGTTTGTTGAAGTGTGATGTTTTTCTTTTGTTCCTTTTATTACTCTAAAGATTCCGATGAACTGTCTGAGCCTCTCTGGTTAGGATTTATTGTTTGACTGTAGGAATATATCTTGTAAAGAAATAGTTCAGTCTATCATTGTTGGCAGCAGAGCTATGCTGAGTGGCCAAAACGTATGTTACTGCAGTAAACTCCATATGGTGGCTCTGCCAGAGATTGGACTATTTCTGATTTTTTCCCAAACGTTGTGTGAAACTTTCCTGACTCTGTGTGGCAGCTCTGAACATTATCACTCGATTTGCAACTCATACACATTATACAAGGAGTGTTACTCTTTCAGTGTAAATCTAGTTCTACATTGGTTTGACCTCCTTATGAATTAACTCAAAACAAACAGAAATGTGCAGCCAAGGGCAATACCTACTTAGTGTTCCAGATTTCTCATTGAATTCTTAATATTTATCCAGAAATAAAAATATGTGCAAACTGGCTTGGGTTTTGTTTGTTTGCTTTATTTTGTTTCAAATGTTCCAAGTGAGGAGGAGAAGCTGGATCCCCTTGGATCTGGAATTTGAATACTAAGCATTTAATACCTATTCCATAGGAGAATCATTTTTCCTTCTCATGTTCTGGGACTTGGACTTGGTCTTGCTTGGACTTTTTGCACTGCAGTATTTTGAGAGAAATTGTTTTATTGTGTTTGCAAAATAAAGATAGTAGAATGAGAAAATATTTCCTGCTTCACCAGTAAAATGAATATGATGGGGACGGACCAATTTTTGTTATGGTAAATTGTTTCTAAAGGACTCAGTCTTATGGCTGACTAGTCTGTCTCAAACACAATGTAGAATTTGGGGGGGGGGGGTGGGGGGGGGGGGGGCGGGGGGGAATGGGTTCGAAAATGCTAGCTAGCAGCACAGTTTCCAAAGTGGTAATCCTGTTTTAAAACCTCTCATCTACCAGAATGTGCTGTTACATGGAAGCAATGAGGGAAATGATCAGGGACTCATCAGAGAAGAAAAAAGGGAAGAGCAGTAAGCAATGAAATTCTTCATTATTGAAATACTTTCCATTGGGAGGAGATGTCTTCCAACATCAGCCTGTATTTTTAGGTGGGATAAAACAGGATAATTGAAATTTTCAGACTTCAGTTCCATGCTTAATTGGCATATTTTTCAGTGAGATAACATCTGGGTTCACCCTAAGAGAGTTTGAGTCATGCTAGTGTGAATGAAGCCAGAACTTGGCCATCCATCAAACTGTGCTTGAAATCACTGCCTCTCGATGAGCAGAAAGCATGGGCATATTGTTTTTATCTGGGGATACAACTTCTTGTCATGGTCCACATATAATCTGAAACCCCAAGTGCTCAGTGACTGAGTACTTTGTGCTGGTTGCACAAGCTTGGGCAGGGACTAGTTAAAATAGAAAATTTAATCTCAAAAGTTGTGGGTTCTCCAGAATAAAACATTATTAAAAAAAAAAATAATTGATGGATGGAGTAAAACCCATACTCCAAATGATCACAAAGACTAGAAAGAGAAAAAGATTATGGGCAGAATGAAGATACATCAGTGACCTCATAAGTGACAACTTCGATTTATTATAATTGGAAAAATTTGAGTTCTTATGAATCCTGGATGGAAAGTGAGTGCTAGGTCAGTGACCAGGTCTCAAAACTTGCCAGTCACACTTGTATCCCATGAGAGAGGGCTTGCCTGAGCAGGAATTGGTTCAAATCACGTAAGAGAATTTCTGAGAGGCACGTACGTTACTTCTTGCAGTGTGATTCCAGGATTAGAGTTCGTATATTGCAAAATTGTTTCTCTAGGGAGTTGGCACCAGATGCTGCGGAACAAAGTGTCTGTAAAGAAGGTTGTTTCTTTACCTTCTGTGATTATCTCACTGTCCTAAAAATTAGACTTTAATTTGTATCCCTTAACTTCTCAAACATAAAGGTTGCTAGCTTTCTCCCTGAATTCTTTTTTTTTTGAATTAAGTCCTTAGCTTCCATCTTTTGGCAGTGAGTTCAATGAATTAATAATGCATTAAAAAGCACATCTATTAGTTCTATAAGGAGCAGAACTAATGAAGCCTTTTCTTGTGACTTCGTTTGTTTACAGCTCGTTAGACACCAAAGCCCCATGTGGACTCTTTGGTATACACTAATACAGTGGGGCTCCCTCTGGAGCCTTTTTCTTAGTGGAAGCTGTAATAGATTTATTTCCTCTATCTGTCTATTTTCAAGAGGCTTATAAGAACTCGGCATCTCCGAGACCTTTATTCTTCTGCCAACATTTGTGTGTTTGCACATTAACATGCACACCATGATGGTGTAAACGCTATTTCTTTGGAAATCCTAATTTTCTTTTTAAAGAGCCTCCCTGTGTTTCTTTTTTTTTTTTTTAAATGTATTTCAAAAGCAGTTTGTGCTCCAGTTCATATATTTGAGTTACAAGTGCAAGAAAATTGAGTTGACTTTCCTTTTGAAGGATCCTCTTGGTGGTGTGTGCTCTTACTTTTAATCTTAAAAATTTCTTTACAGTATCACCAGCTGAGCTCTTTGCTTCATCTTGCTTTCTTTTGGAGTTGGTAAAACCAAAACTACTTATTCATACAGTGCACAGTGTTATGTTCTGTTTTCTTTTTCATATTTTGATAATTTTAACATTCTCTTGGAAGGGCAAGTTTTGCGGGTAGTGGTAATACTTTTTATTAGACTAATTGGTATAGTATGGAAAACTAGGCGTTTGGATATGCAAGCCCTTTCTCAGATCTAAAATAGAAGCCGTGGATTTTAAAACTAAATGTATTTCAGATTTGTGTAGAGTTTAGTGAAGTAGGTATCTTTTAGACCATTTCTGAAAGAAAAAGTAGTTAATGCTCCTGAGTGTGGTATACCAACAATTCCGAGTGGGCAAGCAGTTATAAGTGAGACCCCAAGACTGTTCCACACAGATGGGCTACATCTCGTTACCTGCTTAATAAAACAGAGTAAGAAAACAGTTTATCCCCTATGTGGGGTAGCAAGGTTTTGTTCACAACTGATCAGCCAGGCTTCCAGTCACAAGGCGAGGGGGGCTGTTACTGCTTGCTTGATGATTCTTCAGATCCCATCTTGCTTGTTCATCTGTGGTTTTAGTTGGGCCTTTTCTTCCAAACTGCAGTATTATCATATCCCACTGTCTATATTTGTCTTGGAGGAATCCAAGTAAAAGTGGTTTGTTTGCTCTTTAGCTCTTTCCCTAGGAAATTTTTCATCTGCAACACCTTCTCATTTTTCACTCTGTGGTTCATGCCCTTTTACATTCTCACACCTCTTTGTTTATGGTATGCCATCCGCAATAACCAAGGGTCTGACTGAGTTTCTGTTTGTATTGAGATGGGAGAGGTAACAAGAAAAGAGTGCAGTATGTGACCTGCTCATTTAAGCAAAATGGATTGTAGCTACACAAAATGTCATTGCTTTGCCTCTGTTCAAGCCCAAAGAAATTATTGTTTCCTTACAAGGGAGGTAGGAGAGGAAAGAAAGAGATGATGAGGTTATCTCCTAGGGGAAAGAGGGAGCCTGGTAGATTATACATTGTGGCATGCGAAGGGGTTAGTGTGAGGTAACGTTACAGTGTGCCATAAATCCAGTATCTCTATTGAGCCCATGTTTTTTTTCTGAACCCAGTGGAGTTATGAATTTTAGTTCCCAGGCTTGTTTTGAAAGGGGTTTTATGGGTTTGTCTTGAGGAACAGGACTGGCAGATCAGAGATGGAGTGATTGTTTTATGAGAGATGTTAACCCACGGGCAGATGGATGTGCTTCAGCCATTGTAGACTGGCTAGGTGATTTCTTCCTGACATGCAGTGGTCGCTTAATTTCACCCATTTAGTTACCATTTTGTGCAGTAGATGGAATATGTTATGTTCCTGAAATACAGGTATAGGACAAAGAAGTCTTGACATTTCTGTTACTTGGTATTTGTTAGGGTATTGTGCAAACATTCAAGGAATACTTCCTTGAATGTTTGGACAATACAGTGCAAAGATGTCACGTCTATTAATAAAACTTGTCCTACTTATGTCTGCAGTCTGTAACAGCTATATCCAAGTACTGCTATAATAGTTTGCCTTTTTTTTTAACCGCTACTGACACCTGAGAAAGTATTTGCAGAACCAGAACTTTCTATTGTAATTCCGCGACCTCTTTCCAGAGCAGAGGAGGTTGGTTCAGAGACCCATCGTTGTTTATGCAAACGTAGCATTCGTTTCTATCCTGTGTGTGTTATTTTACGTTGCTGACGACGAATTCTTGTTCCCTGAATGCCTGAAGATATTAACTAGAGATCAATGTCAATTTATGAAAGTATGGTTGTCTTCCTTGTTTTGTCACAAGGAAAATGCCTATATAAAAGGAGGGCTGGGAAAATGCATGAATGATGTTGGGTTTGATGTGTTTTGAGAATGTATCAAAACTTGAAGTGGTGTCTGTACAAAACAAGATGCACTGAGAGAATGTTAAGCCTGCACAGTGGAGGATGCAGGAATCAGGAAGGGCTAAAGTGTTAGCTGGATAAAACGGTCTTAAATGTGCCCCTTACATGTTACACACTGTCGACATCTTTAATTACCTATTACTGCAAAACACATGATACGTTTTTTAACTTGCTTTTTTGGTAACAAGTCATAAGAGGAGAAGAGGCTGATTTAAATATCTACTCTTTCCTGCCCTGCCCAGTATCCCCAAGACAAAGTTGCAGAAGCAGCAGCTGTTAAATAGTATAGATATACACTTTCTGCAGTGGTACCATTAGTAAGCTGCCTTAACATGCTGTGTGTTGCTTGAGTCTCTTTTATGCTCACCCCAGAGGCCTAATCTATTAATAGCTCAGCTTCATGCTCTATTAATATTCACACTTTTTTTAAACTGTTGAAAATCTTGAGGAGACTGCACCTATTGCGGTGCAGAAGCTCTTTCCTCCAGAAATGCAGAATATTTTAAGAGCATGCGCTAGTGTGATTTTTCTGTTCTTCCATTCACGAGGTCAATGTCGCCTTCTTTCCTCTTGACCTTTCTATAATTGTCTATATGTCTGTGCTGCATGTACAGTTCTTGCTTACATTCATTAAAAAAAAATGAAGACTGCAACACAGCAAGGCTTTTTTCTCTTTCTTAATAAAAATCACGGGGTAAAAAAAGATGTTAACAGATTTAAATTAGCCATTCTGCATTGTTTTCTGTAGTGTTCCTTTCTAGTAATTTGGAGAAGCTCTTAGGACTGCCTTTTAGAATTTATTGCATCTTAGCATTAACAGTGTCTTTTAATTCTCCTAAAGGCTTTCATGCATTCAATTTTATCTGTGAATTTGTATGTACCTATAAAGTCTTACCCCTCTGGGAGGACTGCCTTATATTTCTGTGCAAAGAATTATGAATTTCCTTAAAACTTTGTTTCTCAGATAGAAACCGAAGGTTGTCTTTGTTTATTTTGTATAATCTGTGGTGTAGCTGCTAGAAGACAGAATGAGGAAACAGGTGAAGAACAGGTATTGAAGCTGAAGGTGACATTTAAGAGCCAACCTGAGACATTTTGGTGAGTGCGATAGGTTTCCACAGAGAGCAAGTGTCAGAAAGGTTTGCATAAAGAGACTGTGGGTTACAGGCAGCGACTTTTGCACATCAGCCTTCATCCCCTCTTGGATGTTGTGAGCCTGTATTGTGTTTATAAGCAATGTGTGGCCATGGTGCTATCTCGGGTGACCTAGCGTTTCAGTTACTGTTGGGATTGTTCCCCCTACCGCCCCCTTTCCTGCCCTCCCTCTAACACCAAAATTTAAACTTGCTACAGTTTTTAGCTACCACCTTAAAGCTTCTCTAAACTCCAGATAAAGTATCTTCTGTGGGTTCCCTTATTACAGGTGGTTCTGGTCCTTCACATTGAAAATCTAGTCACCCCATATGTTTGAACTTTCTAAATAAGCTGACATAAGAGGTCAGAAAATCCTGTTAGTCCAAGAGTAAAGATCAGATAGTTCTTCAGCAATGACAGTACAATTACAGCATCTAGCAGTAAATAAAATTTATTGCAGGCTTAGCACAAAGTCAGCTTTTTCTTTTAGGAGAAAAAAATGAGTGGTAGAGAAGTTGTAATGTTTGTGTATATTAAGAGGACATGTTTGGTGTTTGGTAATTTTGAATTTGCTCTATTGTAAAATATGGAAGTCCTCCCTCATCCTGCAGTCTTTATTTTGCCTCTGTGCAACCTGCTTTTAAGAGATTAGGGCTCTGTGGTTTTAATATATTGGAATCTGCTTAGTGAGAGTGCTTTGTTTTGGAAAATAATTGAAACTATGGCAACCCTGGTTTTTTTCCCAGCTTATTTGTCTACCTTGTGTACTCCTCTGGTTTGGTGGATGATTAGCATACTGGAAACCACTGGTAGCTGCTCATGTTATACAAACAGCAAATATAAGTTATGTAAATATTAAATCCAGAGCACTTTAGTTGTGCTTTAGAAATCATTACACACAAACTGAATGTCACAGTAAAACAGAGAGGTTAAGGCCTCTTCACTGTCTCAGTGGCCTAAGTCTACAAAAATGTAAGTGCTCGCAGCAAGCGTGCAGACCGAATGGCTTAGGCACAGGAGCACTAATTCTGATCGATGCTTGCCTGCTGTGTGCTCGCTCTGCTTTCCTTCAGGTTCTCTAGAGCACTTGGTTTTTTTGTTTTTGTTTGTTTGTTTGTTTGTTTTGTTTTAGGTTCCCTCAAACTTGTCAGCCACATGCAGACATCAGTTTACATAAATTGACTTTCCGTTTCTATCGAATATGGCTTTTCTATCCCAGCTTTCAGTCTCTTGCACAGGGGACTGTAGCCTTTATTTATTTATTTTCCTTTTACACTTCTGTGTTCAGTTGCTGCTGTGATTAGAAAATGGGTCATCCTTGGATGAACTCTTATGAACTGCCTCTTCCAGAGAGCTTGCTTGCCTGGGAAATTCTTGCAGTGGGAGCCATCTTAAAATCTTCCTGACAGCTACTAGTGACCTTATTTCATAATTACTTGTGTTTCTGTCTAGCTCTTCCAAAGTGTTGCTTCTCCATGTTTGAAAAAGCTTTTAAAACATGCTATAATTTAAGATTTCAAGTCTCTGGCTTCTTTCCAGATAAAAGTTTGATATATTAACAGTTAAAACTGAGAAGCTCCCTTCCATGGTCCGTCTGGCATTTGCACTGATAAGTGGGGCAGACATGCCTGGCAGTCAGCCCAGGGGCTTCAGCCTCCAGGAGCCCCCCCGGGTGGGCTGTGCAGCTAATAGCTGTGCTGGCTGTGCAGCCCCTCTGACGGGAGGGGATTCTTCTTCCTTCTTCTCCTCTTCCTCCTTTCACAGTTAAATATGTATACTCATAAAGTCTTGCCTCTTTCTCTCTTGTTTTATGGATATACTTTCCCTTTCTGTGTTAGTATAAGGATTTCTCTGAAATTGGATATGAAATGAAAAAGCCAAATGATAGCTATTGTCTTACTAAAACATTATTGTAAACATCATATGGTTTATTGTTTGTGAGAATTTTGACTGTGCCCTGTGGTTGTGACTCTCAAACAAGATTCCTCTTCCCAAGATCTGTCAGATTATTAGATTATTAGAATCTGATTATTAGAATTTATTATGTCTGATTATTAGAACCAGATTAGATTATTAGTGGGTTTGTAATTTGTTTCTTAGGGGTTCCTGTTGTCCTGTTCTTTCTCCAGTCCTGGCTTTGATGGCATGTTTCTTTCTAGTCATGGGTATGGTAGTAAATGTATGGCTGCTAGGGCACTTCCCTGTCTTTCTGGTCTTGTTGAGGTAACATCCACCATGTCTCCCAGCCTGTGTGACAGGGTTTTCGCATTACATCATCATTGACAGAGTGCAGTGGTTTGTCACTGTAAAGCATCTTCTTAAGGCTCTCTCCTCACTAGTGTAATGAAAGAGTTGCTTATACTTGAGGGTTTCTGATCATTTTGCTGCCTTTTGTTTCAGTTGCCATAATGTCAAGAAAATGGTTTTCCAGACGGCTGAGAGATGTAGCCATTCCCTATGCAGGATAGTTTTGGGAAGGTCTGTATGCCCTCAGGGTTGTTGTAGCCTTGTACAATTGTGAGGCTCTGCTTTGGGACCACGCAGACCACCATTAGAAGTTGGAATTAATGCACGATGCTGCAGTGCTTGCAAGTTGTGACTGGGAATGCTTGATCTTAGCTTTTAATGCACTACACTTGCATGTTGTGGTATCCCATAGGGAAGCCAAGGTGCTGCTTTTAATCTTTAAATGCTTTGGGTCCTGGTCTCTTGAGATGAGTAGGGGGCAAGGACATAGGGGTTATTGATTGGCAGAGCATTCTCTGACGAGCTGCCGATACAGGGATGTTTCCTGTCACAGTCTGCACTTGCTAGGCTTTTCCGCTGCCTACAACACCTCCTACCTTGCTTTTTTTGTTTCAGGTTGAGTGGGTTGAAGGCAGTGTGGTTGTGAGCAGTTGCTGTCTGTGTTCCTGCAGTGATTTGTAATTTAAGAGTACAGGAAGAATGCCCCTAGATGTATTTTATGAAACTGGAAGAAATAAATGATTGCCAACACAGGTGAGAAAAGGTCACCAAAGACTTATTAAATGACTCAGAATCCATTGGGCGCTTCTGAGGGCAGTGTGAGTTAGAGTCTAAAGAGAGTTAATGCTGAATTTTGACACGAAATAAGAGGAACAGTAGATTAAGTCTGGACTCTCATGTTATCTTCTATGAGCTCCAGGTCCTGCACACTAACAAGGGGAAGTAAACCCTATTAAGTGGCTAGTAAGAATTATGATATATAATTGTAGATACCCAAGGGCACTCCAGAGACTGATCATAAACCAACTGTAATTCTTAATTTCCTGACCTGTTATAGCTTTCTTTGTGGATTATTGCATTGCTGGCTTGAGTCTTTTGTGACTCTTCAAAGGCTCCTGTAAGGAATGGGGATTTGTGACTAATTTTTAAGGATGCTTTTTTTACAAATTGAATGGCTTTTTGCCCTTTTTGCAGAAGTTAAAGGGGAAGTCAAGTGTTTAGATTTGGATTGTATTGTTCATACAGTTTGTGTTTACATATAAACAGATGATACTCTCTCTCCATTGCTGGGAGGTCAAATATAACATGTTATTGTAACAGACAGCCTGAAGCAAGATAGCCAAAACCAGAATTAAGAGGAAGAAAGTCATTTAAACTGAAGTAGTATCAGTACTTTCATTTGGAAACATCTGAAGACAGCGTGTGAGGTCTCAAACTTTCAGATTTAGAGGTTTACTGAACTGCTAAGATCATTCATCATGCTAGAATTATGAAGATGTGCTCACATTTTTTTATTAACCTTTAGAATAGTTGCTGAATAGGGTCTCTTTCTAGCTATGCTATTAAATGTTAAGAACTAGATCATTAAATGTCTTGGAAAGCAGGTAATTTTATGGTCCTAAAAGCAGATAATATACTTTACAGTTTATTTAAATATTTGTTGTGGAGCAGCTTTCATCCATTCTTCCTTTCATTTCTTTCCCATGCATTCCAAAAGTATGTAAACATCAAGAATTTGATTTTAAAATGCCTAATTTTGCAGAGTTGTCAGGGGATTCACACATCTGCAGTATTTAGGAAAAAGGTAACCTTAATGTGGTAAGCAAGGAGTACAGTTATTTTTATATTAAAGTCTGCACTCCACTGCCTTTTGTCTGACTATTTGTGCTGCTTCCATTTCGTGGCAGTTGCTTGAAGAAATACATGCAAGTGGCAGGTTGTCACATGGAACAAAATCAGGGCATGTCTTAGTAGTCCCATTTTCTAGGTGTGATTTATATGCCTGCAGTATTATTACTTGAGCTTGTTTGTACTTCGCAAGTACATGAAAAAGGATGCATTGCATCAAAGAGTAAAATGTTAGTGCTTATACCTGTTTGGATGTGTTCCAGTCAGATTTGGTCAACCAACTTCTAGAAGATACATCCTTTTATGACTTGGTTCAAATTTGTATTATAGAATCATAGAATCGTTTAGGTTGGAAAAGACCCTTAAGATCATAGAGTCCAACCGTTAACCTAGCACTGCCAAGTCCACCACTAAACCATATCCCTAAGCGCCACGTCTACCCATCTTTTAAATACCTCCAGGGATGGGGACTCCACCACTTCCCTGGGCAGCCTGTTCCAGTGCCTGACTACCCTTTCAGTGAAGAAATTTTTCCTAGTTTCCAATCTAAACCTCCCCTGGTGCAACTTGAGGCCATTTCCTCTCGTTCTATCACTTGTTACTTGGGAAAAGAGACCGACCCCCACCTCACTCCGACCTCCTTTCATGCAGTTGTAGAGAGCGATGAGGTCTCCCCTCAGCCTCCTCTTCTCCAGACTAAACAACCCCAGTTCCCTCAGCTGCTCCTCATAAGACTTGTTCTCTAGACCCTTCACCAGCTTCATTGCCCTTCTCTGGCCACACTCCAGCACCTCAATGTCCTTGTAGTGAGGGGCCCAAAACTGAAGACAGTACTTGAGGTGCAGCCTTATCTACCAGTTATAGTTCCATAGATAAAAACAAAGGTTCAAGTACACTTCAAGCGGCCTAAAGCTTCATTTACTTTAGTCACTAGTGCTAAGCTCTGGCACAAATGGGAGTAAGTTCATTGAAACCTTACTGGGAATTAGGTGTGTGGAACACCTTGATTTTTTTCTCCCAGGCTATATAAATTGTTTACTCTGAAGGCCTCTGGACTTAACATACGGCTGAAGGAAATGGAATGGAATGGGATAGGCAGTGAATCAAACCGCAGATTTTAATACCTGAAAGTATCTCCAAACTTGACCCAAACTCATGTTACAGAGTGAGCCTTCATGTATTGGCAGCCTTGTGAAAAGACATGGGGCAGCTGGTTCATGGGAAGCCTTCTGTCAGCTTCAGCAGTTTCTGCCATATGCCCACAGCCTGGCAGTACTTAGGGTGAAAACGTGGAAGAGAAGGACATCAGGTGAAACGCAATAAGGACAAGAGCTACTGGCCTGGGAACAGGTTAATTCCTTCTTGCAAGCTACAAACACATACACTGAAGAAATCTTTAGAGAAGAACTGTGTAAGGAAAAACCCTGAAATATAAATATTTGGAGAGTCCATGAGGAGCAGAGATGTCACTCAGGGGCCTCGCACTCCTCGTGCTGGTCACAGGGTCCTTACCAGATTCCAGATGTTCAAAACTCCAGCTTTAGGCTACTGCATGTCACTGCATTTCATGGCAGAACTGTTGTAATGCTTTGCCTTGGAAGTAGGTTTTTTGCTTTCACAAGTAAGGGTCTTTGTATCTTTTTTTTTTTTCTTAAATTGTGAAGGAACAGAAAAACTGTGCGTGAAAGGTACTCAATGTGCCTTGCTTCAACAGTGACATATGACGCCCCACAGAGACTTTGATTTTACCGCTATTATTTTCTCTTTGATATTGATATATTTATAGTAAAAATAAGATTCCATGTTGCTTCTTCCTGGGGTTTCTAAAACTGAAATCATAGGCGCATGTAATGCAGGATTTAATTTTTGTTTAGTTCCATGTCTTTTCGTCTTTACTTTTGATTACCCAAAGTTGCTGGGTTGACTATTCAGATAGTATTCTTCCTGTCCTGATTTGAAGTCCTTAGTACTTGCAGTGTGTATTAAAAAAAAAAAAAGAAACAACTTTGACGACCTGACTCACTAATCTCTCTTTTTTCCTTCCCAGAAGTACACTGCCATTGGACTACTGGGCAAAGCTACTGATACATTAGATGCTACAGGAAAAGTAACTGAAGAAAAACCTTATGGTAAGCATAAATGTATCTATTTACTTGATGTAATTTGAAGGCATAAATGGCTTCTATCATAGAAAAGAGGAGATGATGTTTGGGACTTTGTGAATTAAGTTTAAATGTGAAATCAAACTAAGATTATTTCATCTTCAACTTCAGTGCTCATATAATTCAGACCAGCTTCATGCAGTTATGTCCAGTGCAAGTGTTCGTTTCTGTTGGAAAAAACCAAACTAGGCATTAGATTAGGAGGAAGAAAATGGAATTGGGCAGAACTATGTCATTTTAAATCTTTGACAGCTGACGAATGATATGTTGTGTCCAGTAAAATTTTCCTTCTTCAGTGTGTAGTCCTGTCAGTGCTCTTTTAGTAACACCCTTCAAGGCCAGTGGAGGAATAAAGTCCTTAGATCTTCCATCTAGGACACCCCTTTAACTACAGACTGCTCAACATAAAATGAGGATGGCATAAACTACTTTCTACATATGTTCACCTACCAAATCTTGTTCTTGCTTGCAGTCTGTGTCCTAGCAACTTTAATAAATGAACTTTTCTGACCCACAGAGCGCAGTGCATGAGTTCAAGGCTTCAGAACTAATCCTGACTGCGGCTTTGTTGGAGTGGAGACTCCACAATACCCAGGGCATCTTAGAAACAACGTAGGACTAACCAGGGACACACGACATGTATTTGCCATTAGTTCTTTAACAACCTGGGGAAAAAAGTTAAAGAAAAATAGTAACTGGTTGCTTAGCAACTCTTACAGGTTCCACACTGTTTGTGGTACCTGGTAATAGGTACATAAAGTAAATTATCTTTTTTTTAATAGCATGATGAAAAAGGTAGCCTGGATTCCACCCCTCACCCCCAGTCTCTTCTCTTTTGCAGTTTATCTTTTTGCACAAGGCAGGCAAGTGTTAGTTTCTTGTCCACATTGACTTGATGTATCATTCTAAATAGTATTATTTACTAGGTAATGTTATTCAGAGATGTTGGATCATTTGCTTCTGCTTCAGGATGAAGTTCTAAGTCTCTCTCTAAGCTTCTGAAGGCCTGAGCATCCAGATGGTGATAGAGTTACCAACACTTCATGATGGTTGGAGAACACTTTCTTGGTTTTTATGTATACCTCCCAGAAAGTGGAATGCTGTGGTGCTGCTGCGCTGAGTAGTATTCATTGATACTCACTCACATATAAACTGTGAAATATCATTTCAATTAGATGCAACTCCTGTGGTCAATTAATTTAAAAAAAAAAATCTTTCTTGAAACACTAGTCTTGCCTTTTTTTTTTTTTTTTGTATCATTTACTGCAAACAGCAGTGTTGCTTTCATGTGTGTTTCTTTCACTGGCAGCTCTTGTTATAGTAGTTCCCACCTCAGCACCACCTCCTCTGTTACGGTGGTTTAGCTTTCTGTTAGACTGTGTGCTTGGGGAACTGATTTGGGTTAAAAATACCCCCTTTTTTGAGTTGCTTATCTTTTTAAACTGAGATCAGTTGCATGATCCAGTTCATCATGTGGTCTCATGAAAAGCAGTATCAGCATTGCTGCGGCAGTGCAGTTTTGGGTGCTGGACAAAGTTTCCTTTTGCTGAAGCTGATGGCTGAAAGAAATGCTTGTGAAATTGGTCTCAGTTGCTTTCCATGTTGGTGCAAATCAGTCAGATTTGAATTCTTCAGAAAGAAGAGAGAGAGAACATGCATACGCCTTCTTTTTCTCCATGCTACCTTCCTATTTTGTATTTCCTTCCTTTCTCCTCTTCTGCTAAAGCAAGTATTTCTCATCTTTTCCAGTGTCTTCTCCAAAGCAGCTTGGTTTTCTGCACAATTCTCTGGGTGGCCCACCATCCCTAATCCCAATTGGTACTCCAAGAACAGACAAATCAGATATTTGAGCTGAATTTCAGCCTTTCTTTGACACCTAGAAGGATCCTGGGAGAATCAGAGCATCTGCTAGGGAATATAAATCCTGCAGTGCCAGCAGCATCCAGGATTGGGCCTTAGTGCAGAGAAGGGGCACTAAAACAGTTTGCAAGATATATAAAACTCTTCTTGTGGTCCAGTGGAGTCATTCAAGAGGAAAGTGCCTGCAGAAAGTTGCCTGCTATATTAACTATAAGAGAGTGTTACATTTTAGTCCTCAAAGTGTCCCTAGACAGCACTTTAGAAAGCAAGCTGTTGTGTATTAGTTAGTTGCAATGAAAGGATGTACTGAAGAGAGCTCCTTGGGTTTAACCCCTCCTGAACTTCTCATAGTTTTTTGTTTATTTCTTATCAGACGACAAATTTGCGTTTCCACATGAAATTAGGTTATGGTTTCATACTGCTCCCAGGCTATCAGATGCTGACTTCGAAGCAAGTAGTGTTTCGCATTCCTCTGATGCTTTCTTGAGAACGTTAATGTTTGTTGCCCTATTTTAGTGTTTGTAACTATGCACAGGAATTTGCATTCTGCAACCCACTTCCTCCCAGCTGCCTACAGATTCTATCCAGACATGGAAAACAAAATTAATGAGGATTTTCTGCAGGTCTCTGCTGATTATGCTGAAATATGTGTTTAATAGCACTACCTGAATAATTTGGAAAAAGTATTCCTTTCAGCATTCTGCTTGTCTGTTTGCAAATAACTTGTGCTGGGCCAGATCGAGTCGAGGTCATCTGCTGGTTCTGTTGGGCTGTCATGGATAATTCTTGTGTTCTGTTTTGGTGTGGTTTGTTAACAAGCGCGCGGCAGTATCACCCTTCAGTGGAGGCTTCTTGAGGTTGTGGCACAATTGGCACCTTTTGGTTTGGTAACTTTAATTAACTTCCTTTATGATTATAGCAGGAAAATCGATCAACAGGTACCAGTGTTCAGAAGCACAACTGGTTTTTGAAATTTTCATATTGGAAGCTAATAGGCTCATTTTCAATGTTTTTAGAAACATTGGAGAACTGAAGTTTTGCGTACTTTGAGATGCTGATAGAATCGTAAGGAATAGTCCACTGGAAGACGCATAGCTTGTGCAGAGATCACATAGCCCCGCTGTCGGTCTAAGGGCTTAGGAAGAAGTTCAGAAAACAGTGTTGAATTGAATGTATTCTACATAGTGTACTCACAGAGCAGGAGCAGGTGCAGTCATTTTGTTCTAAGCTAAGCCTGTCATTACTCCTGGGGACGGGATGCAATTATCCCATGGGCCAAACTTTGACAATCCTCACTGAAATCACTGTGAAACAGGGTGGCAGCCTCCACACCCTTCCCTGGAAGGCCACAGAGTTGCAGTTTAAGTCCAGCTTCTAGGAAAAACTCACAGTCCACGATATAGCAGATGAGGATATTTGATATTTACGATGAGGATATTGGGAGGAATAGACTAACTCTTGGTAGCAAGGGCAGTGACAGATGTGTCCTACAGAAGCGTCTCTCAACCCCTTACTCTCAGGGAGTGGAGAAGGGAAGTCAAATGGGGAAAGTTTTGGGACTGTCGATGCTAATTAGCCTTCATGGGTGTGTTTATATTTCATGCTTGATGGAGGGTTGAGTCCAAACACTGCCCTAAACTTGCTGACCAGACAAGCTGTTAACCTACTAAACCCAAGCCCACGGCCGGGTGAGGAAGACCGGTGGGCTGAGGGCCTGAAGGGAAACAGTTCTCCTGGGCAGGACTGCATTGCCCCCTAACTATGCTGTGGATGTAATGACTGTGGGAGCTGGAAGGTGGTGACGGAGCTGGTTCCCAGTGTGGGCTCTGTGCCCTGCAGAGCCAGGAGTCCAGACTGATGCCTGGGGCAAATGCACAGTTCAGACATCATGAAACTGTTCATTTGGGACGAGGCTAATAGCGTATTCTTTATGACTGAGAGCTGGATGAAAGCTCCACCAGCTTGTGTGTTGTTCTAGGAGAGGGCAATAATCCATTAACACAAAGGCAGTGCATGCTGGGGGAAAAGAAAAAAAAAACATAGCACATGGTTTTAAGTTTTCAGAATGTAATACTAGCCAGCTTGTGCCACGATGTATTGCAGAAGATAAATATGAATTATTCTAGATCTTAGCAAACTCATCTGTAAATATTTACTTTGATAATAGACCATACAACTTTGTTTGTTAATGGCTTAATACATCATTCCTCACATGGTAGAGATTGAGGTGGAGATTGCCTATGGTATGAGTGATTTCCTCAGAGGCTCGATGTAACCTCTCAATCAGGGGAATATGAGATCAGAGCAGGAACTGAACTCAGATGTCTCCTTAAATGCCCTAGCCGCAAATGCAGTTTATGGGGTGAAAATTGAAAGAGAACCCCAAGTGTCACTTATGCTTAGATCTTAAATAGTAAATTCTAGCCTGAAGCAACCTGGGGTTCACAAGAAGGTTGCCAGGATCACCAGCATAGAGCTGGGTCATGCTAACTTTCCACCGGGTAGTTTTGTTGTGATATGTTGCTAAATCAGAGTAATACAAACAGAAGATTGAAATAAGCATGTAAGAAGCTCTTCAGAAGAAGATCCAGACTTACTATACAATCGATTTTGTTGTTCCTACCCCATATTCTGATGTACATTGGTCTCTCAGCATCCCTGACTGACTTTTGTGCCTTGCAGCCTTGCTGTTAATGACATTTCTTGAGACAGCTGCTGGGGCCTAGGGACAGCATCTGCTCTTGAGGCTGCAAAGTGTGCTTTGCAAAAGTGAGGTACCACATTGCCATCTTCCAAAGCTGCTGTGGAAATAAACCTCTTCTTTTTTACTTAAAGCATGAAGTACATCTGCTCTGTAAGGTTTGCAAGTAAAGGTCTGTTCCAAAACATAATGAAGGCTCAATAAATAAATTTGTTTGGTTTATGTTCCAGGATGCTATTGACTTAGCAGGGTGACACTAATTGAATATAATTTATGAGAAACACGACTAGTCAAGTCCTAGACAGTAGAAATGCACTGAAGTGCATTGTGATTGCAGATCTTATGTTGGTACTCTCCAAACAAATTAGGGATGAGTGTCATCTCTATTGAATAGCATTTCAAAGGACCCATGCAATCAACTACTTAGGTTATAGCCTTCTAATAAAAGTGGGACAGTTGTGTGTGTGTACTCTTTTTTAAAAGAGAGTAGATTGCCTAAAGCAGCTATCTTTCTTTTACAGGATTTCTTCAGTAAAATTGCCTTGCTTAATATATAACAATACCCTGGTGTGCATTTGCAGGTTAGTTGTTTGATACGGAAATTTGATGTGTTGTTCCAGATGCAGTCTTTTTCTTCACTAGAAAAAAAACCACAATGCTTTTGTTCTCTAATAATCTGTTGTATTTTTCCCTGGATTTAGGTACTCTTAAAGAGAAGTTGCCAAGGTTAGATGGGCATTTATTCTTTTTGGTCCTTAAACAAAAATTAGAATAGAACAAATTTTGTAGTTTTTGCATAGTTCCCAAGAAAAATGAATTTGCAGTCCCAAGAGAGAGAAATTGCAAAAGAAAACTGTGTATATTGGGATTTCTGCCCTTCTGAAAGCGTCCAGACTGTCTTAATCACCTTGGACAGTTTGTTCCAATCTTTTTGTGATAATTCACACTCCTACCTACATTCTGGTTTTTATCTCTTCTCTTTGGTGTTTTTCATCCAATCTAAATTCAGACGAGAGGGACCTCTTCTTTGTTTCTGTTTGCAGAACATGATTGATGCCATTAGTGCCATGTGAATAATCAATGCTAACATACTTACTGTTTTCTTTCTACAGACCAGATAACAAAAGGAGATCTTGAAAATGTGCTGCAAAAGTTCACAGGGGACATAATGCAAGTTCCTCCACTGTAAGTTCCACAATATTCAGACACTCTTGGCAGTTGTGTTCAGCTGTCAGGGCTTGCCAACAGAAGTCAGTTCTCTCAGAAATAAAAAGACACATTTTGGCAAGAGGACAGAGGCAAGGCAGACTTAGGAGTTTAACATTTGCAACTGCAGGTCATACCCATTTGAACATCAAGCACAAATGGTAACCTGGAATCTGGGGTTTTTTTATGGTAAGTGTAAAGTACCAAAGCAGTCTTAAACAGCTTTGCAGGGCTTGGTGGCTTCTATCCTGTCTTCCAATTAGAAAGCAAAGCTCCGAGTCTTTAATTTTAGTTGTGGGGTAAGGGGAGGCTTACTGACATCTGTGTGGAAGTGCCTTAAATGACTTCAAATTAGTTTTCTGAAAACTTAGACTATGAATGAGTGATTAGTGACTGAGCTTCTGTAGCTTAGCAAATTTCTAGTCAGGTGAGCCATAGTAGCTGGCAATGTGCAAACACTTCGCTTGTGACAGATGGCTTTTATGGTGATTTAAGCTAACATGCTTTTCTTTGCATTTGCAATGGATTGGTTACTGTGGTTCCATTGTGAGCTCTGTAAGGTCAGTCATTCAGTAGGTGTTCTGCTTCATGTGACCTGTTTCGAATGACTCTCTGCTAATTTGAGCAAGATCTTTTTTGATTTTTCTGTGGCCATCTTTCTGTCAAGACCAAAATTGGAGCTTTGGATAAAGTTTCATGTAGTCAGTGAAATTAATTTTTTTTTGTTCTACAGTGGTCCCCTAACCACTCTAGAACAAGGCTACATAGCTTGGCAGTTGCTGTTCAGGGAAGATCCTGGTGTGAGACGAGTGAAGGTGCAAGGCAGAATTACAGGAGCTGCCTGAGCAGCTCTCAGTGCTCAGCTCAACATGACACTGAAACAGAGTACGCCCTGCAGACTTCTGAGAGACAGTATGTTAGAGGCAGCTGCAAGTGTTGTACCCCTTATAGAAACCCTTTGTTTTCATAAACTACAAATTGAGTGATGAAACACTTTTAAATCTGTACAGCAAGAGATAAATACAAGACCATCTCTTGTTTTCCAGTTTACATAGCTCCTGGCGAATGAGATGATTCTGTGTCTAAGAGATTTCAGAAGCACTTACAAGGTTGGGGTTTTTTTTGTGAGCACTGGAGAGGATTAGAAGGGTAAAATGTATGCTACTGTAGTACAATATTAACAGGATCCGGAGGCTGGGAAGCTTGTTCTGTTACAACCGTGTGACACACATTTTCATGCTCTATCTGATCAGCTATTCTGCTTTGAAGAAGGATGGAGAAAGGCTATCAACTCTGATGAAGAGAGGAGAAGCAGTGGAAGCAAAGCCTGCTCGGCCAGTGAGAGTGTACAGCCTCTCTCTCCAACAGTTCCAGCCACCACTGTTCACACTGGGTAAAGGCCAAAGATTATTACAGAGTGATGCTCCCAGCTTGTTAATGCTTATTTACACTCAGAATGGGAATAAGGTAGTGAAATGGGTTTCATTTCTCTCAGCTACTTATTTTGGTGTGAGCCCATGTGCAGAGACTTTCACTTTGCAGTAAAAGCACCGTATTTTGGTTTTAAGTTAAGCTGATTATATGTAATCTTTCTGTGAGGGAAAATTCTGAGAGGCTGGTCAGGGGATTATTTGCATCTGTCCATGATTTCGCAACCTCCAGCTCACTCCTCCTTTCTCAGGTCTGCTTTCTTCGCTTTGCCTGTTCTTTGACCCAGATGCCCAGACCTGCTGGCATCTCTCCCAGGGCGCAGCAAGGACCAGGACTGGTTACTGTCAGGCCTCTTTCTCGGTGGAGGAGGCAGGATCGTATCCTTCCTTCTGTCCTACATGAAGAAACTTGGGTAGTACATTAAGAAGCACATTAATAAATAAACCAAAAAGACTGTGGTAAATGTTTGATGCTACCGTGAGGTCAAGATAATGTCTTGCATTGATCAGCTACCTAGTTGACCCATAGTCTTCTGATGGACCAGATGTTATATGATGAGCAGGTATGAGTGACAGAGCTCAGTGCTGTGTTACTGCAGCCCTTACTTGATGGTTGGGTGACTAGCAGCTGATCACTGGCAGAGGGGGAAGGGAAGGGCTGAGAGAGCAGGGAAAGTTAAAGGTGAATTTTAAAATTTTATTGGCGCTGCCTGTGTGCAGTATCTTAAAAGCATTGATAGTCCATTTAGACTATACTTGAAATACCTTTTCATCATTAGAAATCTGAAACAACCTTCTGAAGCCTTTAAAATTAATAGGACTGAAGCATTTGTTAACATACCACAGCAAGTACTTAATTTCTAGTGAGTTAGTTCAGTTGCCATTGTATTTGCTTTCCCTCCTGTCTGGCTTAGCAAACTCACCCGCACATATGTTACAGGATGAATAATTGATGTTGCATCCTATAAATATTTTATCACTGGGTTGTTTGCTTAGCGCATTTTTACATTTATGTGGGGGCATGGTTTCTATGTAAAGTAGATTTCACATTACACTGGCAATTTACCATGTCACTATTAACATTCCAGATGTTGAATGTGGTGGTGGCTTTTATGTCAGGAGCCTGGTCAGTGACATTGGCAAAGGTAGGCATGAAAAAAAAATGAGAGTTTAAGGAATGAATGTGTCTGTTTATGGAAAAATTTTGTCATTTTGTATATCTCCAGCAACTAGAACTATGTGTTATTTTGTAGAATTGTAGTGCTATCACTTGTTTTTATATACTAAGGTATTCTCCTTGGGAGCATGGGGGAATGAAGGCTAAATAATTGCCAGAGGACCTTGGGGGCTGGGGGATAAAAATGGAGCAAGTAATAGCACTGAGCAAGATAATACAAGGCAAGGTGGGGATTTTTTTTTCCCTCCTCCATATGTTAAAGCTAACTCAGATTAAGGCTGAGAAGAAGAAGAAAGATTTTTAAACGTTATTCATCACATTTTGAAAACAGATTGCACAGAACATTACCATGCACATAATAAACCCTATCTGCTGGAAAGACTTCTACATTTGTGGTGATTTTTCTAGTGTTTTCTTTCTCCTTTACCTGAACTGTGAATGGTTCTGCTTCCCCACAGGGTTATTTGTCTTGTGCTCTGTATCTATCAAACTGCATGATGGAGAACAGATAATCCATTTCAATTTTTGTTTTAAATGATATATTTGCAGATCAAGAAAGCAAGTGATGTGGGTTAACCCTGTGAATTTCAATGTTGTTATTTGTGCTTAGGCAAGTCAAAGATTCTCTTTCTGTTACTGCCTTCTGAGCATACTGGCTTATGTTTAGTCCTTTAATGACAAACCAAGATAAAGTCTGTCCTTGGCTGGTTTCTTTTCAAAAATTTAAAATGCAGTAAAAATCTTTCTTCATCAGAAAGGATGGAAGGGAATATTTTAGTATACCTGCGCGCTTACAAGTCAGCTCTAGTGGCTGTTATGTTTTGTAGCCCCTCATGATGTAATTCTGTCCTACTGGTATTTATTTACCATAGCAGAGCATTTGTTTATATTTTTTATTTTTCCTTATCTTAGTTTATATCCTGATAGGTGGCACAGGATGAAAATGTCAAAAATCCTTCTTGAAGGCAAGAAGTGCTAAGACCTCAAAGTCTGTGGAAAAATAGTACATGGTCTTCTACGTTACTTGTGAATACAGAATGTTCTGCTTACATCTTATGTCATTATTTCCTCTCTTTTCATTCTGATTTAAATCTGGAAAGCCTTTTGACAACTTTCTGTCAGATTTTGAACTCTTTAGATCAATAGATCTCACTGGAGATCTACTGAAATCAAAGGAATTCCTTGCCTCAGATTTAAGAAGATGTAAATGAGCGATGAGTCTTCATGAACTTCCTTCTCAAACAAAGCAGAATAATGTAGAAGGCTACATGTAAAAATACATTTTAAGTGAGTTGCAGATAGTTAAACTTGACCATGCACTTCTTCTAAATCCTCTCTTCTCCTTTACTGTAGAACTCTCTACTTGTGCCACTATGCAAGAGCTGACCCGAACCAAACATGGGCCATTTACGCTAGAGGAGCATGCCCTTTATGAAGACAAATGGACAATTGATGAAATTGCACGATCCTTAGAGCATTGCACGTCTCTTCTCCCAGGAGAGCCATCTCATAAAAAATTGAAGACAGAGCATCCTGGTGAAACTGCTGTGAGCTGTGAAGATAAGTGATAAGTTGGGTCAAGGAAAAAGACTGAATGATTGAGACATTTTAAGATTGGATTGGGATTGTCTTGCCTCCTGTGTAAATGTGCAAGTCTGTACTGGGAGGCTGAGAAACTGCAGTGCAAGAAAAATGATTCTTTTGTTTTCTGGGGTTAGAACATGCCCTGAAAATATCCAGCACTTGCTGTTTCCTGATCTGTTTGTTTTCCTTCTTGCACACTGTAAGTGGGTCTGCCACTGATGTCAAATCTTCATAAACTGTTAAAGAACTCGTAGGGTGCAGTATAGCTGTTGTCGCTAATTCCTCAATAAAAAATGATAAACATTAAGGTCTGAAAAATGTGCTCCAAAAAAAATCTTTTTTTCTTTATAGCTGGTGATCAAACCCTGAAATACCATGGTGACAAGACTGTCATGGCTTGAAGGATACAAGAATGTTGTGTGGCAATTTGCTTTCTTGAAATCTGTTTCAGGATATGTCCATTTTACTGTAGTTTTTCCTACATAGATTGTTCTTTCAGTCAAATGTTTGTTATCCAGAATGCATTAAACACAGGTGCTAATATTTTACCTTAAGTCTGAAATATCAGTGTAAGTGAGTAGTTTTAAGTATAAACAATCCCTGAAGATAACTGATAACAAGTGCTCTGAGGAGTGCAGTCATCATTACAGGTGTACATATCGTATTCTGGTACAATGTCCCAATTGGTGACAATGCATAATTTAAAGTATAGTTAACTGTTATGCCCTTCATAGGGCTTATGGAATTTACTTTTGCCATCTGTGTATTGCTTGAGCTGTCTCCTGTGGATTGGGTAGAAGGTTGATGTGCTTCTGGGCTTTGACTGATTTCGTCCTGAGTAGTTGTATGAGCAACAGAGGGATCCACCATCATGGATCCTTGCTGAAGACGTTTCATTTCACTGGGGCAGCGAGGGCCTGTTCCACAGTTCATGTAGTCAACAGAATTCGATTACACTGATTATTTCTCACCACTGCTTCCCTTGGGATTTTCAAAATGACTAAAAGACAGTGGTTTGAGACTGCTAAAAAAGCACCCTAGTTTGTTTCCATGTGTGTAATGGGCTATCCTAAAAGGACTTCTCTGTGTATCCCCATACAAGTTAGTAGCAGGTCTGTTTTCCTCTTGTCATAATGAGGAACATGAGGAGTAGTTTAAACATGTGAGTGATATCTGAGGGAAAGCCCTGCTTTTGAAATTGTCACTGGAATGTCACCAAAGAGGAAGGGACTGGCTGCTGTTACGCTTTTTTGCTGCTGCTGGCCAAGTGGCCTGCTGTGGCTTTGCACAATTCCTGCACCTTTGGGCTTTGGTTCTGGAGTACAGGGACTTGACTTTCTTACTGAGTGACTGAATGCTCTAAAGCCAAGAGTTTATGCTTATATTAGGGTGTATCTTTCAGAGAGAGACATGAAAATTTGATTTAATGACTCTACGTTAATGGACTTGCTACTTTCTGTGGTAAGTTATCTTGATAGCTGATTACCTCTTGCTTAGAAGTTGTGTTTTATTCCCAACTTGACTTGAGTCTCCACAGGCTGTATTTTGTCTTTGTCTGCACCTTACAAAAAGGTATTATGTGAAATGATCAAGTTCCAACCTTACTTTCAATCTAAGAAATGAAATAAATATCCTGAAGTTTCTCATTGCAGGATTCCTTTCTAGACATCTGTAGGGTTTTTTTGTTTTCCGTACAATAAGAAACTGAAGTCTATGCAAGACTAATGAAGCTTTTGTTTAGAGGGAGGATAGAGTTTATGTTTTATTGTTCAGTAAACAGACAGTTTTCTTCTTTTGTATATTCTTTTAAAGAACTTAAGGGAAATGTTGAAAATATCACAAGCAAATTGAAATATTAGAGCACTGTAGCAGCAGTACAGTATTTAATGTACAATGTGGATGAAGTAACCATTGTAAGGAATTTTGATTTCAGAGATGGGAGAAGAGAGTTGTGTTCAGTAAGAGAACAGTGGGAGATTTTGTTTCTTTTCAGGGTGGCTTTTTTGGTACTTTGGATAGAAATAGAGAAGAAAGAGATTATTTCCTAAGGAAATCAAATAAAGCAGAAAATTTCATTTTCCAGTATACTTATCTTGAATGATCAAACACTTTGATTGAAACACAGCTTCTCTTATTGTCTAAAGCTGTATTTTTCCAAGAACCTGATTTATGTTATCCCAGTGGTCTTCTAGATTAAGTTCTCATTTTATTTATCTTTCTGCTTTTTTAAAAATAGCCCAGGAGGTATAATTCTATTAGTCTACTTGTTTCATCTACAGCAATTTGTTTCTTTAAAAATTAGTGCAATTGAGAAATCTTTCTATTAATAGGGTACATTTGTATACAGTGTTATAAGTGTCTAGCACATTTTTTATCTCATCTGTTTGTTTAATGCTCACCATGACTTTCTTGCTATTCCATGTCACCCCCTGATATTTTTAATTTCAAAAGGAGAAATATATTTTCATCAGCTTTTAGGTTAGCTTGCAACTGGTCTGTTGTAATTATTGCTAACAGAACTGTGATCCTGTGAAGACGGGATCTGTTCCATAGTCTAGTCACTCAAGAGAAATTAAATGGCAATCAAAAGAAAGCATCCTGTTGGCATGAGCAAGTTTTGGTTTAGGCTACAAGTCCTAATGCACATGGAAGGCATAGGGAGAGGAGGAATGCACTTGTACACGTTCAGGAATCTGCGTAAGGTGTGTGGATAGTGTTTCTAAAGACTGGAGGTATCTTACAAATGCAACTTCCCTCAGTGCTTTTATTCCTCTGTAGCAAGTAAAGAGACTTTCACCAGCTCTAGCTAGACCTTTTTTTTTCCTGGCATTCCTCTCATCTTCCCCAATGCTAGGTTCTGTCACCCTCAGAAGTAAAGGCAGAACTTCTCTATCTCAAATTAATGACAAACTTCTCCGCACATAACTCCTGTTGAAACTACAGAAGCTATTTCACTTACAAGTTGGGTAGCAAATATGTTTGGTTGTAGCTGCAAATGGCCGGATAGCACACAGAACTATGGCAGACAGCAGATGGGTGTTCTTAGAAGACACACTGTAAAGAGTGCATAAAGTCATGGTCAAATTACACAATAACAGCTTGTTTTATGGCCACTGATGAGTGTCAGCCCCGTTCCAGCCCTAAACAGCTGAGCTATCTTTTCAAACATTCAGATTCCTCTGGTTACTTGCCAGCGTCTTTCCTAGCTGCTGGGCCTCACTTGCATGCTCTTTCCTAGGCCCCCCTGTGCTTTAATGGCTCTCTGCCCCTTCGGCCATTAGTCCCAATGCACAGTAACCAGGACGCCACTGAAAAATCTCAGACTAGCTTTTTTAGATATGTTTTAATAAGTGTTTAACCCAGTATCTTGAAACTATCCAGATCTGAAAGAAGTGTTATGTTCCCATGGGAACCTAGGGAAACACTCATTTTAACTTCTTTATTCTTATTAACATGCATGTCCCTGAGATACCAGACTTCAGAATTGTGCTATATCCACAGAAAAACATCGTTTTTTCCAGAACAAAATATCCTGTGATCCTGGATCTTGATTACTGACAGTTGTGATATCTCAACATTAAGGGCTGTTTAGAGTGAGAGGAAAAGTGTGTATACAGTATTTCTGAGGCTAGTAGAAGAGTTAGTACTGAGTGCCCAGCTGAGACAAACAGTAGTTAACAGGAGTTTTATGCTGCTCTGGCCAGAAAATATGCATGTGTGCGATTTACTGTTTAAAATATATCCATGACAGACTGAAAGATTTATCTCATTTTAATGAGCGTTGCTCATGGGGAAAGTCCTGGTAGAAAAGCATGGCCTGCTTTTTGAGCTGAGTATTGCCTGTCTGAAATTTGGACTTGCGATCTTTAGCCCATAGTAGTGTGCTGCCGTAGACTAGCCCCAACTCTGCCTCCACTGCTGGTGCTGCTTCAATGAGATTGACAAGGGCTTCATAATTTCCCTCCTTCTAATGTCTCTGCCTGGCTGGCTCTCTTTTTTCCTTATTTAAATACTAGTTTTTCTATGCACTTCATAATATATTTCTGCTGCCAGCATGCTGAACACTTTTAAAATGTTTTTTAAGCAAAATCAATAGGAACTTTTTTTATATATTAATCAAGTCTCAGCCATTAGTGAAATATTCTAGGAGTGCCTTCATCAATAACTGAGCATTTAGCATCTTACCCTGCAGTTCTGTTTTTGATTTAGATGTTTATTAGAAGATAATAAAATCCAACTTGGAATAACTCCCCAAATTTTGGGGATACCTTAGGATTTTATTTTTTAGTGTAATAGATGGTGAAGTTGCTGTTCTGGGCATGAATGGCTCTGAGACTTTAATGGCTAGGGTCATTCTATTTGCTTGGCAGAGTCAAGGAATCAATTTGCAACAGTATTAATTTTATTTAAAAGGTCTTAGAGAGACAAAGCGAGAGTTCACATGTATGTACGTGAGAGTGTGACTACAATATACAACCAGAGGGAAGTTACAGAGACAGTGAATGGATTCAGCCAGCCTGGGCAAAATTACTGTCCCTATTAAAAAAGCAGCCATTGTTTCTAATAGCCATGGGTTTAATTTGCTTCTTTGTGAGACTTGATTAAGTAAATCACCAATACTTAAAAGCATGTCAAACAAGCAGGTTTATCATCTGGATGCCATGTCTCCACTCCGGGTGATGAGATGGCACATCTTTTGTTACTGTCTCTGAGATCAATTGCTAAGATCATATAGGTGTGAAACAGGCAAAGCAAGAAGTTGGTAATTGGGAGTGGATGGTTTAGTGCTCAGGACAAAAAATGGACTATATTGCAAGAAGAAAACATATTTTTTTCCAGTTCTCTTTTTGGGGAGGTGTTGAAGACACCGCCATGGCTCAGAGACAGTATTAACGTGGCTGCACAAGAGAAGCCCAAGGTTTTTGTTATGGCTGTGAATGTCTTGGACTTCAATCCTCTTCCCTCCTCACCTCTAGCTCAAAGAAGTGGGGTCAAATCAAAGCAGGAGCCTCTCCCTGGCTTTTCCATGTCACATTGCTGTGTGTGTTGTGGATGCTGAAACAATCCTATGCTCAAACTCGGCTGTAGAAGGGCTTACGTGGCTTGTCCCAGAGAAGTTAATGGTAACTGAGAATGAGGAGGCTGAGAAATGAGACAATGGAATTTGTAGTCTAAACACGCAAATGTCTTCACAGCCTACAAAATAGCTTTCCTCTTACCAGATGTGTTCATCTTAGGTTACAGCTCTGTGCCTGGCCTTTCCACGTTGCATCCCATTAACTTATCTACTGTTTGAGACAGTTCAGCCTAAAACTCTCTCATCCTCTCTTTTGAATTCCTTTCCAGGTACGTGTGGGCCCTGGGAAAGCATGGAGCAAAAATGCTGTGTAGTTTCTGGGGGGACAGGAAAGCTGGTAACAAAGTGGGACTGAAAAGGACAAGGTGTGTCTGGTCCACTTCTTACCCTGCCCTTTTCATAAGAAAGATGTAGTCCTGAATGCTTTACTTCCATTTCTCTAGGACATAGGATTATTGTAGATATTTCAGAATTAAGTACTTCAAAGTCAGACCTGCAGCTGAGTGCATGCATTAAAAACAAAATACATTATTTCGCAGATGTCACACTACTTTTAGTGGCTTCAGAACATGATTTTACAGCTTAAAAGGAACGGGGTAGAAAAGGAATGGCAAGAGGTAAATGCATATTTCAATTGTTACATTTTTTAAATAGAGGAACTCATTTTAGGTAATCATGTAAGAAAATACATTAAATATTTAAATAGAGAAAAGCTAAAGAGAAAGGACACATTTTTTACTACCTTTTCTGTTTCTTTTAGCACATAAAACAATTAGCTTAAATACACCATTCCAAAGCTTAAGCTTTTATGTGGAAATGCATGAGAGGTTTTTACTGTATGCTGATGTGAAAAAGGCATTTCTTTTCATTTCAGCAGTTGAAAAGATAGTCTTCTATGATGCCCTTCAAAAGGCAGCGTTTTGTTTTGCTTATATTGAATTGCCATAAATCCGTAGCATAACTTACTCTTTTGTGAGTGGTATGTTTGTATTAAATAATTTCCTGCAGCTGGCTTTCCTAGGGGTCAACAAACTGTTTCAAGTTCTGCAGGTACCTAGTACGCATTCCCAGTGTAAATGGAACATTGTGTACAAATACTAAATATATTTAGAAAACAAGATTAATTCTCTGTAATCTTTGCTCTGCAGATTGCTCTTTCAGTAAGATGTTATCCAGATTGCATTAAACCTAGCTGCTGCTTTGCTGCATTGCTTTGTATACAGTTTCTTCTTACTTTTATACTCTAATTTGACAAAGGGCACTGGCGGACTCTGTTGATTTCTTGTCCAGGTGATTAATTTCACCCAGCTGCTGCTCGTACACAGAGAGATTACTGGCTTTAACTTCTGTATTTACTAGTTATCATTTCCTAGTACTGTGCTCAGCACCTCTGCCAGAGCCTGCCCCCAGCAGCGCTAGCAGCCAGAAGCATGCGTCCACCTCATCTGTCCCGTTCACAGACTGGCGTGTAAAGTGTCGATGGTGCACATTTTGTGCAAATAAACTAGACGGTGTTAGGAGAAGACCATATGTCTCATCGTGTTGCTCAGCTAACCTCCAGCAAAAGACAGAGTGGGCAGCTGGGGAGAGTAATGTTCTAGCACTCCTCCCACCATGCAAGAGTCGGTGGAAACTCTCAGCAAGGTATATGGGTACATAGCTAACTTAAAGCATGTGATTATTTCTCTTGACCTCGGTGAGAGGACTCCTGCCCTGGTTTAGTAAATTATGTAAATTATTACTCGCTGAATTAAGTCCTTATGTATTTCATTTTCACCTATCATGGTTTTTGTCATTTTTTGTCTTTTTATTTTAGTAATGCAAACTGATGGATTGAAAAATTGTATTTCTTTTTACAGAGGGAAAAAAAAGACAGAGTAAAATAAATATTAATGGTGTGGCACAACACTTAGAGTTGTTCCACATCTAATGAATATGTAACAGTTCTATTTTCTACTTAAACACACAAAAATTGTCAGAATAGAATTAGTGTTACTTTATAAAAACGTGTTTATCTAGGAAATGCATTTCTCTAGAGAGTGCTATTAAAGGCTGCGCAGAATGGATAAACCTATTTGATGAGTGTGTTGGTGATCTGTTTCTAGAGTTAAGAATGTGTAACTTGTACTGAATTGTATAGCATTGCCCTGCACCAGTTTTATCGGGTCTCCTCTGCTGTGCTGTAGATGTTTATGACTGGAAAGAGCGATCTGAGTTGGTATTCAGCCATTCCTTTCTGTCAGTGGAAATACAGAGTACTCATCCCCACTCTGCCCCGCTGCAGGGGGTCCTTCTGAATTGTATAGAAACGACCTAGAAATAAACCACTGTGCCACAGAGAAGGCAGTGTGTGATTAGGATTTGAGGAGATGAAATTTATCTAGAGGCAGAACATGTTTCATGGCTGCAAAGAGAGACAAAGAAATGGCCAGCAGGATAGCCTTTCCCATGCATGTGCAATCTGATCCGGAGCACACAAAACCAGACAGCTTTTCCAGGGAAGTGCATCTTTTAGAAGAGTGTCCTGTGTTGGATCACAGGAGTAAAGCTCCCACCATTTTTCTGTGTGTCAACATAATTGAGTAAACTTTCCACCTCTCTTTTGCTATAGGAGCTCACTGATTCAGTTTCACTCTTTCGTTGCAAGGCTGTTTTTCAAGCCCATCAATCAGCTCTTGAAATTCCCGCAGTTTTTGGTGACTGGTACACACACCAGATGTGGTTGGGAGAGCTCCTCTGACACTCCCTTTTGGTTTTCTTAGCTCATTTAGTTTGCAAAAAAAATAAGAGGGAAGGCCTGGCAGTATTTCTTTTGTTACAGGCACAGACTTTCTGCTTTGTGCCTGTTCTTGTGTAAGATAAAGCCGGCAATGGGAGAGGGCACTCCGCAGCTGAATCTCTCCTGGAGTGCCTTTCTAATCGCCCTGTGTAAGAAAACCGCAACCTTTCTCTTGTCACTTCTGGAAGATGTGCATGCTTGGTTTTCTTTAGTTGGACAGCCTTTCCCAAGCCCTTCTGCTCCTCGGTACCCAAGAATCATTTATCTCTCACTGCAACAATCCAATGGTTTCATAACTGGCCCAAGGCTACGAAGCAAAGTTACAGGCTAGGGATGTTGCTGACTGTGGTCCAGAGGAGAGGAAAAAATTGGCCAGGAGCAATTAATTGTTGAGTGACAGAAACAACTGGGAATTCTTGGTAAATCAAGAAAAATGGCTAGTGTCTGAAACACTGGTGTGGTACAAGGCTGGGAAAAAAGTGTGCTTCAGCTTTCTGAGGTGTTTTTATAGCACTTAGCTTTGTACTTTCTCCGCAATGTCACAGCGCTCTCAGAAACGTTGTTTTATTGGTATCAAGTCAAATCCAGCTGCAGGCTTTGGGAAGCTCAGTTGGTACAGCTTTTGTTTGTTTTCTGGCAAACTTTTATGTATTCATAAATCCTTAAATAAAATGCAGTAGGTAGTCAGCAAAGCTGAAATTCAGACTTGCACGTGCACCTTTTCCAGTGCACTTCCAAGAGGAGCGAGTTCCCTGTGGGTACCTGAGTACCCTGCAAGCTCCTTTTTATGGGGTGCAGAGCAGTCGCTCAGGATGGCACGGGCATTTTAAGGAAAGGGGTGGCTGTGAGGAAAAAGAAATCTTCAGACTCCATGTTAGTATGTTTAATCCTTCAGTGAGGAAAATGTTATTTCAGTGTTCATTTTGAAGTAAGGTCAACCCAGTGACTTTTTAATTATACATAAGCCAAGCAGCATGCTTCATCTTCCTTTCTGGAGACCAGTGTGGAGCTGTTGTCAAGGGAAGAAAACACTTTGTGTTGCACAAAACCGATAATAAAATACTGGATGTCTGCCCACGATGAAAGAAATTTTAGGTTACATTCAGGTTTACATTTACCTGAATTCATTGACATAAAGGAATAAGAAACTTTCTGATGTGGCAGCTCGCTTCATTTCCCAGTTTGTTTTCTCATTATGGGGGGTTGCTTCACTGTAATAATGATAATTTAACTCCGTTGCTATGTGCATCACAGTGTATGACTGTAGAGACTCAGTTCTTGCCTCTAAAATGTACAAACAGTACTGACTACCACATAAGCATCTGGCCTGATGAGCTGAATGGTAGGCTTCAACCACGCACACATGCTTTTTTTTTTATTTTGATGAGTATGAAAAAAACTAAAAAGAAAGTGAGTATCAAAGAATGATTTGAAAGAGGAAAAAAATATTTGTATTTTGAAACTTCTATTTTAGGAAATAAACGTGTCAGTAATCTCCCAGGGTTAGCAGGGAACTTTTCCAAAGCATGGGTTAATGTCTGTTTAGAGAGGAGGGTCCTTAGACACGCTGCTGAATATTCTGGTCATTTGGTTCGATGAACTACAGCACTGTGGGCCTGGCTGCCAGCAAAGGGTTTGTTCCTAGCTGGGGTCCTGTTGAGTCAGAAATCCTTAATTCGAGTTTGTGTTTCTGTCACGCTGACTTGGTCAGTATGTTGGCCGGTTTGTCAAGGTTACAGCCTGACGGATCAAAGCTTGAAAGCTGCCACGCAGCTGGCTGAATGTAGGTGATCAAAATTAACTCTGTGGGAAAGATGCATCTTATCAAAGAGCACAAGATGTACTAGGTGTAAGGGTATGCAGAAAAAGATGTGTGAAGAGAAGGGAAAATTTAGTTTTTTCTTTAAAAATCTATTTTATTATACTTTATCTGGCTTTGTTTGATCAAGCTTGCATTAGTCTGTGCAGGGTATTGCAGGCTGAAGGCAGAATGAAAAGAAAGTGAATTCACAGAAGTTCTCCAGGACAAAGCTATGATGGTTAACCGAAGAACTGCCAGTGTCGTAAGCGTGCATCATGTAAAGGCGCTTTTGAGTATTAATACTCATCTACTCATCTTCTTTCACATCTGAAAGTCTTTCACATCTGCCCAGGTACATATCACAAAGGGCGAGCCCTGGAAATGAAGATATTATTATTATGCTTTAATTTTAGAAGCAAACGGTAGAGTCAGGACTGTTGACTCGTGGTCACAAGGGTGTCAGGCAGGGCTTTGAGGCAATTACTGAGGCATTTAGTTCACTTAGAATAGGATCTGGCATGTGAATGTGAGACAGCGTTAATGTGAAACATCAGTGTTCCTTCCCAGACTATGTACATATCACAACAGAGGATAGTTTTTACCTCTCCGTAGGTTTCCCTGGTTAAATAGAAAGCCAGGCATATCATGAGGAGAGAAAATAAACATCCGTGTTTATGGATGTGAGCTCTTAACAGCAACTAAGCTCAACAGATCGCTTAGTTGGGCCAAGATTAACAGTTCATGGATCATGGCTCTTGTCACCAAACTGAAATGCAACTTGCAATATAGTTTAGGGTTCATATACATATGGTTATTAGAAATATAAACTGGTATCATAGGGCAGGAAATGTTCTTTTTTGTATAAAACTATTTTTAAAATATTTTTGGGAGTAGTTTATAGTTCACTATTACGTGCCTTAAAGCCTCCACCTTGCAGGTGATAAAGCCAAGTTTGATCAGAGCACCACCCTTTTCAGAGCATGCGTACTGCTGTGCTCCCCTCGCCCATTAACTAAGTGTAAAATATCTGCTTGTCTCTTCTTGTAGTTAGAGCAGTTTTAATCAGTTCTGCTCAAAATTGTCTGTGTAATGCCCAAATATTTCCATTGACTTCACTGACATTATTCCAGCTTTATATTGGTGTGATGTAGAGCAGAAATCTGCCCCTGAGAACGTGGAACCCCAAAGGCATTCACTAAACCCATTTTTTTAATAATAAAAAAAAAAGATGTTGAAGTTGAATGTCATTTGTCATTGTCTCCCATTTGCTTCTACCTCGTTGTAAAGGCGGAATGCAAGAAAGCTATCCCATTAGTTGTTAGTTCAAAAGTAGTTCAAAAAGCAAGCCCAGTGCCTCCAGGAATATCTTTCTAGCAATAGTCTGATCTCTGCAGGTTACTGTTTGGAGTTATTTTAAATCAGCCTACCCTTAGGCTTTGCTGGCTGTAAGTACCTGTTATCTGCAATCCCGTTTAACTTGCAACTTTAAAATGTAATTGAGGATATTCAAAGCGCAGTGCTTTCTGAAGCTCCATTTCTGAGAAGGATTTTGCACTTTAACAAGTCATCTTCTGATGCAGCGAACACCGACCTTCGTCCTGTGCTCAGTAAAGGTAAAGCTAAAATGGAAGGGCTCTGGCATTCTTTAAAATGTTCCAGCTGAATATCCTTTAATGTTTCTGTGGTCAAAAATGCAGGTGAAGTTTAAATTCTGTCTTTTATTATTTTCTTTGAAGAAGGAACTTGCTAAGGAGCAAATTATGCCATAAGCAATTCATTTTTCTCCGTGCTACTAAAGGAGTTCGGACATAAGGGCTATTCTTGTATAATGTCACGTATTTGTATTGCACCTCTTACTTGGGGATATAAAAATAATTTGCAAATGTTAATTAAGGATTCCACCTCAGTCAAGTGGTAAGACATCAACAGATTTTCCCTGGGAAAAAATGAGCTAGGAGATGGCTGGCAGATGAGCGGTACGGGGTCCTAGCGATAAGGCTGGGTAGTGTCTTACTGACCTGCTTAACCCCACCTTGCCGTTCTGTGCCTTTGCCCTCCCTGTACCTGCCTCTTTAGTCTGAAGTGACGTATGGCAAAAATAGCTTCCCAGTGTGAACAATAAAGCCCCAGTTTCAGTTTGGGTTTCTAGGTACACCGTAACATAAATGGATTTTTGCTTGTGGATTTGTCATGGTGTTGGATCGCGCTGGTGGATCTCTGAGAAGGAGCAGCTCTTGGGCCAGCAGAGGTTAGGCTGAGCTTTACGTTGTGTTTCCTCTGCAGACTGGAAGGCAGGCCGGACCGCAGGGCGCGACAGCGCCGAGCCTTAACTCCCTCTCTGCGGCGCTGAGATTGGCCACGCTGGGTTCTTAGGTGCCTACACAGCCTCCTTCTCTACTTTTGAAGGTGAGCTGTGTGTCGGGCAGGGGTGCGAATACCTTTACGTCATATGCATGCTGCTGTCAGCAGCTGGGGTGAACTCTGCAGAAACCGGGGAACAGTGTTCAGCTGGCTGCAAACTCGGCGCCTGCAGTCCTGACTCTGGGTTGTGTTCTGGCATGGTGCTCAGTTGCTGTCATGCCTAATAAGCACTGAGAAATGGCCCATGTACGCTGCCCTGTTTATCCGTAGTCTAAGGAAAAGCTTGTAATCAGCTTGTGATTAGCAGGTAGTGAATTTTGCTGAGCAGTGAGGAAGAATAGTGAGGGATTCTGTTATTTAAAAAAAAGGTCTCTGGTATGGGCACATAACAGCTCTGCAGTTACACCACTGCAGCACGGGCTACACTGGGTCAATACAGCCAAGAGAAAATGCCATCACCCAGAGGAGAAAGGCAGGAGAAACTCAAAGCTGCAAATTCCTGGGGCGTCAGGCTCCTAGGACGGGGAGGCACGGAGCAGTTCCTAGCTGTGAAGAGGAGCCAGGGAAGAGCTCTATGACCCAGCCCTCGCTACCCTGTCAGGCTGCCTGCATTGTACAGAATGTGGAAGAAGACAGTTAGGACCCGTAGGAGCTGCAATGCCCTGGAGCATCAGGCTGGGTAAGAAAAGGTCGAAGAACTCTGGAAAATGTGTGGGTGGTGAAGGGTAAGCTTCAGAGCTGTTCCGTCAGCAGCCACAGCTTTCACCCAGCAGAACACAGAGCAGAAACTTCATGGCTGGAAACTTGTTCTTCGGTTCCTAACATCCTCGTGGATGGTTTCTGAAGGGGTCTGACCTGGGCTTCCTGAGGATCGCCTCCTGCCTGCTCCCTACCACAGAGATTTAAGGCCTGTAACAAGTTCATGCGTTATCCTGGGGGAAAAGCCAAAGTTCCTCCTAGGTTCGCTGCCAGGTTGCAGGATTGTGTCTTCTGTTAGGAAGATTAAATTTAGACTCTACAGATGACATCTGCAAGCAGAGTTCAAAGGTTAGTCTAGCTTAGGTCTCTTTTAGTTCAGGTCCTAACCTGCAGCTCCCTTTGCCTGCTGTTGGATGCCTGGGGCTGTTGCAAGTTTACACTTGGTTTTAGGCCAGTGCAGGAGGGAAGGCCAATACCATATGAATCGCAGAATGTAAAACTTGGATTTTTCGTATGCTTATGAGTGTGATTCTGATTTTGCAGCCATGGGAGTTACATCACTTAAAGTTCAGGTGATGAGACTAGATTTTCTGGAAGAGATAAGTTGTTTGGCTTTCATTTTGTGTAATATCGGAATGCAGCTATGCTGAGGGTTTTTGTGTCTCTTCATAGATACTCAGAAAGTGGAGATGCTGAGCTGTCAATTGTACCTGGCAGTACCGTTACAGAAAAATCTCTTCTTTTCTGTCGGTAACCAATATATACTGGCCTAGTTTCCTCCCAGCTGCTGCACAGCATGGCACCAGCACTGTAATTCAAATCTAAATTTATGAATGTCTGCTAAAGCGCGAGTGGCACTCTTATGCACTGCTTGTTCTCAAACATGTTAAAGCAGTTAGAAAATAAGGAAGCGGATGGAAAGAAGGCTCAGTAATGTAATAATAATAGTGGAAAGCACATTTTCCCTTCTAGTCATCCAAGAAAAAATGTGTTAAAAGATTCTGAAAGAGTGCTGAAAGCTTGCTGCTGTAGGAGATGGCTCGGAAATTTTAGAGGGGGAATGTTCGTCTGTGAAGACATTGCCTGCTTCTCAGAAGAGCTGGTGAGCTCAGCTACAGCAGCAACGCACAATCAGTTCTGTACTCCTTTTTATTCAGAATCGCAGTTGAAACCACCAACAACCTGGGATGCAAAGACAATGAAGGGCTTCAAGTGGTCGAGGGCAAAAAGCTTTCTGAATACTTTTGAAAATCCCAAACATTAACCATCACAGTCCTTCTACTGACTGTTCCCAGGCCCTAACTGCAGCTAACCTGCTTTGGCAGTAACCACTTGGACCCTTTCTAGGGTGGATTCTGCACCAGGGGTTCCCCCCGAGCACATTTCCTCGTGGCCTCTGCTGTGGCACTGTTATCTCCCTACCTCAGCACTTACTCCTCCAAGCACTTTCTGTTTATAATGGTTTATAGCTCTCTGGTTCCCTCCTTTGCCCTGCTCTACTGTTTCTATACACAATCTTTTTTTTCCCATCTTTGCTCGGCACTGTGTTTTGCCTCTGTTCTAGTTTTTTTTGTTGTTGTTGCTGTAGTAAGGGCCCAAACAGCTGGATTTCCCCTTTCTGTATCTCTCTGTATTGCCCATTTTTCTTTTCACCTTAATGAGCACCACGCTCCATAGGTTTTCCTGTACAATATAGGGTACTTGACAGGGATTCTCCAGTCTTTTTCTTAAATTATACTGCCCTTAGCTGTATTATTGTTATTATTTGCTGCTTTTTCTTTCTCCTTATAGTTGGCTCCAAAAAGAAAAACAGAGCTTCATTTGCGATCGGCATCGCACAGAGACAGAGCCTCTGTGTCAAAGAAGCTGGAACTTGTCTGATGAAGGACGGGAGGAAAGATGGGGCCCAGAGAGGTGGGGGAGCGCTGGTCGGGGGTGCCAAGGAAATTTTCTGACACCTGATCTGGTGCCTTTTAACACTGTGTGCTGATACATAGCACTCCAGTCCCTGAGGAGTTGAAGTAAAAGTAATAATATGTGTTGAGGAGGAAAATATATTTAGAGGTGTCTTTCAATATGCACCATGTACCTGGGAAAATGGGAGAATGAAGACAAGGCAATATTCACTCTTCAAAGTGATTTTTTCCCCTGGTTCTTTATTTCTGTCTCTCGGTATCCATTCTTCGCTTTCCCTCACCAGTACCTGTGATCGCTATACAGTAAGAGCCCACTATGGACCAGGATCCCAAAGTACTAAATACTGGATAAACTCAGACTGAAAATGCAGTCCCTGCCCCAGAGAGCTCCCAGGGCCATGCCACCGCCGGGCAATAGTCAGGGGCACAAAGCCAGGACGAGCCTCTGGGGTGAACAGGAGTGGGAAAAGCTCACAGCGGTAAGGTCACAGAAACGGACTGCAGGGTTTAGATGGGCATGGGAGAGCTGTTTCTTAAAGGTAATACTTATGAAATAATTTGCAAGATATAGATGTGGCCTGGCTGTCTGTAAGACCAAACAAAAGGAGGGCAACCAACTTGTGATCGTGAATGCCTACCAGGAAGGCGGTGGTGGGCACTGGGAAGAGGAGAGGAATTCGTGGGAAGGGGTTGTGATTGGGAAATGCTGAGCTCTCTTTAGTTAGAAGGGATTGCTGGATATCTGCGATGCACTATTGGGCTGTGACTTTGCTTGAAGAAGGGAGAAAGATTTGCCCCTCTCTAGTTTAGACCTGAGTCATCAACAGGAATGGCTGAAGAATTTGTGTTTTTTTCAGACAAGATTGCCCAGAGATAAAGCATAGAGGGACATAGGGGACCAACAACAGCATCTCACAGTGACCCTCTTTTCACTTTACCTGCCTTCCAGGCCTGGAGAGGATTAGCATCCTCCAAAAAATGTACTGAAAGAGCGATTAAAGATTAAAGGAATACAATTGCCCCCCTTTCTCCTTAATTTCTTCATTTCTTTAAATTCATTTGTTTTCAGTTCTTCCTTGCCAGCTAACGACTTCTTCCAGGGGTTCCGGTTGCCTTCTAAATGCTGTTGCTTCTAGCTCTTCCCTTTCCTTGTGTCTCTTACCTGCTCTCTCTCCAGCATCTACTTCTTTCCAGTCCCACTTTTCCTTCTTTGAATCACTTCCCCAGAGTTTTATCTGTGCCTTTTCCCCACTTGCAGACTAGGGAAGGCGAGGGCAGCTTTCTTTAAGCAAAAGAAATGTCTGTGGGCATGTACCTTCACTCTCTGAGAAGCAGAAGCTGAATTGTCGTTTCTGAGGTTCCTTAGCTCTACTGACGCGAGGCAGTTTGCCATGGAAGGGTGCTACAGAGAGCTGTAGTCTTAAATTTTGAGTTAGAGATGTCAGCAGCAGTTACCAGGGAAACTTCTAAAATTATACTGGCAATGTCTTCGCTCAAATACTATATCAGATCTTTGGGAAATTGCACCAAGTGAACAGGCAGAGATTGGGAAAGCGGCACTGTGTAAGACTCAGAGATGCTTTACATACCAGTAAAATAAAACCCCTTAAAGCTTCAGGACGATACAAGGTCTCTAGCTCTGCAATCCTAAACCAGGAAAATAGCATGAATGAAGTAAAAGCCATTGGGTCTGTTACAGTTTCATACAGACAATAGCTTTACCAGGATTATATTTGTTAACCTCCATTTTGGGTTTTGTTTTTCAATACCAAGAAAAGAAGAGTTGCTTCTAACAGGTAATTCACAAAAATTGTAACTTGTTACTAGAAGCTAATGGGAGAAGATACCCTCCGCTCTGCCACCCCTGAACCCCCCAAACAATGTACGAGTATAGACATGTATTCATGCATATTTAAATTCATGCTAATCAGAAAGAACATTTGGGATTAAAGTAAATGTCAGATACCTGTAAAAGAGAGAGTTCCAATTGCACTGGAACAGGCTGTTTACCTAAATACTGTAATGCCTGCTCTGCCTGAGTAGGTCTGAGCCACAAGCCACTGGAGATTGGGATAACATTTTAATCACTACATATTTTCCCTGTCCTGTTCTCTTTTTTTGGCCATTCCTTGTTGTCAGAGGATGGTCAAAGGTCATTTATCAGGCTGGATGGTCTTGGGTCTGACCTGACACAGCCGGGCTTATATAGGGACAAACGTCTGTCCCTCCTGGGGCTGTCAGTCCACTGCTCCTTGGAAGGACTGGCCTGTTATCCTGTGCTTGTGCACCCACCGGCCTAATGGGAATTCGTCCATGGCAGGACTTGAGGTACAAATAGTATTTCCCACATATTGCATGTCTAAGTTGTGCGTATTTTGTTATTGTCTTCACTCATATAAGTCTCTGCTTTAAAATACAAGCTATACTAAGGAGAAAGGTGTATGTTTCACATTATTAACTAAAATAGATGCTTGTGTATATAAGGCAGTTTTGCTTTTAAAATACATGCCAGGGAAGGTTTAGGTTGGACATTAGGAAAAGGTTCCTCACCCAAAGGGTGGTGGAGCATTGGAACAAGCTCCCCCGGGAGGTACTGACAGCACCAAGCCTGACAACATTCAAGAAGCATTTGGACAATGCCCTCAGACATATGGTGTGATTTTTGGGGTTGTCCTATGCAGGGACAGGAGTTGGACTCGATGATCCTTGTGGGTCCCTTCCAACTCAGGACATTCTATGATTCTATGATATATTGTCTGGCCAGGTAAGCCACATATATTTATTATCTGATAACAAATGTTGTTGGATCATCCTCTTAATTCAATAACATTTATGGAAAGTACAGTTACATTTTAATACATGTTAAAAATATCTCTTCTTGCATGTTGCTGACTGCAGGGTATTGATGTATTAATGGGCCAACTTTTGCCACTCCCGTGCAAGTGCTCTAAAACCATAATCTAAACATGTGAGGAACGTACACAGGAATACGGTACGTATACATCTAGTGACAGATTGTTGGCCCACTTCAGAACTTGGAAATATGCTGCTGTGAGGAGCTGATTGCTCTGCTGAATTCAAACCATAGAGAGTGCAAGTAATTAATCACCATATGATTAATCAAAAGCTCATCGTGCTCTGGATGTTATGCATGAAACAAAAAGTGCCTTAAGTAGCAAATTCCTTTGGGGTTGTAAAGAAGTTATTCTAGCTGCTGCAACATGAACAACAGTGGTGCTGCTGCTGAGAAGAGGTGGATGGCTGCTCTGGCTTACAATGCTGCTGTAGGAATAGATGGTATTTTGCTTAACGTGGATGCCCTGATATAGGAGAGTGACTTGTCTTTTAAAACTTTGTGATCTTTGAAGGTAATTTGATCCATTCAAAATTGTCAATAAAAGATCAAGCTCTATTTTAACTTCACCTGCACAAAATTCTGTTTCTTTAAGTTTTAGTATGACAGGACCTGCGGTCATGCAAGTCTGGTCCCGCAGAGCTGGCGGGAGGAAGGCTCCGAAGGCGAATGGTGAGCTATGGTGAAAGAAGCTTGTGGTTGTAGGAGCGACTTCAGGAGTCTGTGGCGACCTCCTGATACCATTTCTTTGTGCTTCCTAGTGTTTCACCAGGAATGCGTTTTTTATTCTTGATGTGAGAAGCCAGTGTCCTGAAAACTTCAGCATTTTGGGTCACGTACATGCTGAAGGGGTGTTACAGTCTTTTTTATTTTTTTCCATAGCAGAAAGCTACTAATGATACAGCAGCTCCCTTCCTGAGGAGCAGAGCTGACACGCAGATCGGCAATTCTGAGAAGCTGTGGGAACGCTTAATGAGATATACAGCAGCTAGTCTTTCGGTTGAACCCGCCGCAGCCTGCCGCGCTGCCCGCTCGTGGGGAAGGGGCAGGTGATGGAGCCCGTTTTGGCTCTCCAGCTGTTTGCAGTGGTTTGCTGGGTGGGAGTAGGCAGAGCTGCCCAGCAGCGCGTGCCCTGACTCCACACTTTCTTGACCCACCATTGCTCATGATATCTTCTCGCTTAGGTGTGAGGCAAATGAAAGTGAAATGGTCCTTTTCCTCTGAGAAGCAAAATTGCACTTTAGAGAGAAGCGAAGGATGTTTTTCCCTAGCTCCCCAGAAAACCCTGTGGGAGACGTAGGGGTGTTCAGCATCACGTGCATTTTTTTCTCAGTCATAAACTGTATTTTAGGCATAGTTATTTGCAGTACTCTGGGGTAGACAATAAACACACAAAGCTATTTTATGAAAACTTGGAGCTCTTAATTTAAATCCTACTTTCGTTCCTTAATCTTCACAAAGATGTGGAGAAAGGCTGAGAAAATATGGGTGAGTATATTATAAGATATTCCTGTTTCTTTAGGGTAATGTCTAATGATCAGTCAGTGACTGAGTTTACATACATTAAATATTTATTTTTCTTCTGTAGAGCTGAATGGGGAAATGTGCTCACAGTCCTGCCAGATCACTAATTGGGTAACTGCAGATGCTTAGGGTATTTCTGAAGCAGCAGTTGTACCTGCGGTACCTGTCTCATTAAGGATTTTACTGTTTGTGTTCCAGAAGTCATGTATTCTCCAGCTGGGGCTGGGGCTTTGATAAATTGTCATTTCATATGCTTGAAACGTAACTTTATTACATCTGAGTAATAAAAATTGTCAGTTTGCATTTTTTTTTATATATTTTTACAGCACAAATTTCTGTTCATTTTCAGTGTTTGCAAAATCAAGATTTTGTTGAAATCAGTGGGTTTCTACTAGTTGGGTCTGGCTGCAGGAACAAGACTATAAATCTGTGGGATGTGAGTGATTTCTTACTGCTCCTCTATTTCTTTAATTTCTGTGCTCAGATTTCTGGTGGGAGTGTTTTCTCAGACCTCTTGTTGCTGCACTCAAACTAGGACCGTTCTAGGCACAAAGTAGCCTTGGCTTTTCTTCGGGGGAACAAAACTCAGGTGGTGACCAGCAGCCACGGGCATGAATCCTTTCCACCTTCTGTTATGGAGCGGTCTGACGCCAGCACCAATCTCCATTTCCCATCTCGTCCGTCCCTAGGATATTTCTGGGGAAAAAAATCTGTGCTGGGTTGAATTCTGCCCCCCAGTCCCCTCCACCACTAAGGGCAACAGGATCAGCTTTTAAGGTGGTGCTCAGCATTTCTTAGGGAAGGTGGATTGAGGCTATAGTAGCTGATCCTACTAAAGTTGTATTTAAGGTCATCCCATGTCCCGTCTGGGCTTTTCACCCCCGCCCAGGACAAGGATTCCCTTCCAAGCTGCTTCCTTCCGCCTGCCCTACTCCCAGTCACGATGCTGGCAGCTTCATTTGTTTTGCTGGCTTCTGCTCTTCTTTATTTTTTACGGGGATAGCCCTCCTCAGGAACTCTCTTCTTTGTCACAGCTGAGCTGCAGCATCAGCTTAGCCCAGCAGAAAGGAGCTGAGCTTGCATAAGGTGTGCAGAGAAGGATCCTCCTCTCCAGAAGGATCTGGGCTCAGCGAACGAATCGCACATTTCTCTTTCTCAGGAGAGCTATTTTATCTACTGTTTATTTTAAGTTCTGCCCCAGCTTCACTTTAGGAGCCTAAGAAATACCTTAACTCTTTCTTTTCTTCAGCTTTCAGGTGGAAATTAATACTCAAATAGCATACAGGTGCTAAATCTCCCACTTGTTTGCAAAAAGCCCTGAGATGCTGAAATACTGAACTCTTCAGAGAAATATATTTATTTATACTGTGTGTTATTCTTGTAATGTCACCCTTAAGTGTGCACCATTTGCTTCTCTGAACGTTAGTGCAGAGTCTAAATACCACTTTAGCATTGAAGCTAATGTTGAGTCTTTAAAAGAATTTTCCCTAATGGAATTTTAAATATAGATAAATGAACATATGACATGCTATGTCTTTTTTTTTTTTTTTTGAGGTTTGTTTAATCTTAATTGTTTGCTTAGTTATGACTGGTTCTTTTTCTTGGCACATTAACGATATTTATATATGGAGCACCCTAAGGAGGCTTCATAGCCAAAATATTTGAAGTCGCAAAGGGTCAAAGCTGCCATTCTAAAAGCTCAGTTTAGAGTTCCATTAATGAGATCCCTAGTTAGTCAGTTCTAAGGTCACATCATGGCAGGTTTACTTATCTCTTTGTAGCCCACGAGCAGTCTATTTAATGACTGCTGCTTTTGTATGGAAGAAAAAAAGAGAATTCAAGACAGATTGTTTGGCACTTTCATCTTTAAAAATATTTAATATTTATGTTATCAAAGTGAAAACTTCCTTAAGGTAATGACAACTGAAATCATTCAGAATATCCCTGCAAGAGGTAAGCTGTCAGACTGAGGGTCCACTTCCGAGCATTGCTTTCCCCTTAACCTGCCCAGCCCCCTGCTTCTTTCTTGATTTATCTGCCTTGAAGCTTTTAACTCATATGGATCGCTCTCTTGCCTGTAAGGTTTCATATAATATTTTTTTTATGAAACAAAGGTTATTTGTAGGGTGAGTTTTTTTCTGCAGCTAAAGAATTATTTATCTGAGCCAATGAAGCACTCTACATTTATAGTGTTAGCCTTAAAAGCAGGATTTTTCCTTTATAACTACATCCTCTTAGATATACAGTAGTGTATGTCCATCCATTTTTGGTTTTATTTATGAAATATAACAGCATAGGAGGCTCAAACATCTAACTAAAACAAATCATTTGTTGTTGCTTTGATTACTTTCTTAGAACATTTTTATTGTGGTAAGAGACATATAGAGGAAATCCAGGCTCAGTGTGTTCTGCTTCAGCATAATCTACTGAATCAATAGTTACTATAAATAGTTTTAAAGCTAACGTACACATTCATGGATCGACTGTCATTAGCCAGTGGTTTTCAATGCCTAAATTATGAAATGGGTCTCACTTAGAGTGCTTTTTTGAGTAGAGCGACTGGTCTCAGTGAAGGTGCAGGGAAGTTGTGAGCTGTTTCTGCAGAGGATTCTTTTTTTTGGTCGTCAAATATTAAATAAATTGTCTGAGCTTGAGTAGTCAACTTATTTTGATAGAATCAGGTGAGTTTATGCTGATTTATGTATCTAAATGTAATGTTAACTTTACGTCCATGGAACTGACAAATTTATCATTACTTCACACACATGAATAGATACAGGTATACACATAAAAAATGAACCACTCATAGATTTACATAATGTCACATACTGAAAAATTATCAAGAAAACCCTGGGAGCCCCTTAACAAAACATTTAAAGGCAGAGATCTCTTCTGCCACGGTGTCCTGATGCCGACAAGGCCAGATTTACAGTAACTAGTGCAATAACACTGCTGCAAATCAGTACAAGGTGCAATGTGATCATTTTTACTGTTTGAATGAACAAGAGAAACACTAGCTTCAATGGACTTTATTTTAACTTGTGAATACATAGGGGTTTTTTAGAATTTAAATCCTTTATTTGATAAAGCACACGGGTATCATGCCCAACTTCATCATACATTACAGAAACTCTTTGTCAAGACGGTGGAGTTAACCCAAAATGCAGGGTGTAGCGTGTTTACAAAATCTGGGCAGCAAGTGATGTTTCGGCTCCTGTAGCAGCATTGCTGTGGTAGCTCGTTCTTTTAAGGGTATCAAAAAAAAAAAAAGCCAGTGGAGAGAGGTAGCATCTATTTAAGATTTTAGACCAATGGATACAGACATAGATGAGATCCAGGGCCTGACAGCTTGCCAGTTTTCTTCCCTTTATCAGCTTGCCTATCCCTGGTCTCTAAAATATCATGTTGAAGAAAAAGCAAAAACTGACAAGCCCCGCTATGTTTTATAGTTGAGAAATGTGCATTCAGACAAGTGTTCGCAGGAAGCTCCGACAGTTTTGTCAGCCGTAAGCAGGTGGTTCCCATGAGGAAGGCTGGAAACCTGAGAGCAGAATGGGACCATGTCTTCAGTAACGTAGTTGTACTTATTGCCTAATACCTGAAAACTAAGCTGTAATGATTCTACTCTGCAAAGGGAAAATGAAAGGTATATTATAAAATCTCTGAATTCTGCTACTTGTAGGAAATCTAACATTTCCACCGTCATAACCTGTATCCTAAAACAAGTATGTTCCCCAAACAGAATAGCTTTCATTTCTTTTTCCTGGAAATATTCACCATTTAAGATGCATGTTGTTTTGGGGAAAAAGTGCTGGTTTATTCTGCATGGCTTTTGGAAAAGGTAATATGTACAGTAGATTAAATCCACTTTTGCCTCTTTTTTTTTTATTTTAATGCTTCATCAGGAAACATTAACGCTCCTGTACCATCGCTTAATGGTTTTGTCTGTTTCTAAAGAGGTCAGAAAGAAATATCTTTCCTTCTGCTCAGTTTTTAGAACTTATTTTTGTATCCCCTGTGTATTATCTCAAATGTTGGCATAAACTTTTTTTTCTGTTTTTGGCTTGGGCTCTTCCTGAAAGCAATGTTTTGTACAGCACGTTGCTCTGTAATCTTCTTAAGTCATCATTTCATTGCACTGTAAATAGAAATCCATTTGTGTAATTAATGATTTTGTTATTACAGCAACTTTTTTTTCCTTTAATTTAATTTCTCTTATGCATAGATGTCAAACATGCCATCTTTAGCCTAGAACTGTCCCACATAATGTATTTGGGGGTCTGCTTCTTATTGAAGACAAAGTTGAGGCTTTCGGGTAAGAAGCTACTTTTTTGACCTCATACTTGCGAGAAAGATTCTTCTGAAAGTGGAAATCAAACAGCTGAGCAACAGCGTTTGCCCAAGTCAATGTCTCTGAGGGAGCATGAAGTTCCCCGTCCCATTACTCCTATTTAGGAGTTAATCCCCAAATCTAACGTACAGCCCAGCAATCTGTTAGCTCTCTTCTTACAAACATAGGAAAGCGTAAGATGCAAAGCTCACAAATGAAGGGAAGGAGCACAGAGGGAATCAGCAACTGCCTCGTGGAAGAAAAAGAAATTACATGGAAGAGACTACAGAAAAGCAAAAGGTAATAATAGCAGCGATCCCACAAAGGAGCAGATTTTTTTAAAAAAATTGAATTATGCCGAATGCGAGAACACAGCAGTAGGAAACTCACATCCTCAGTATGTGCTCATAATTAAGAGAGTATCTCCGAAGGGTGGTTTATATTCGACTTTCACTCTTTGTGTCAATCTTTCCCTGACAAGAGAGCGCTTTCTGCGGCTGGCAAAGGAGCCTGCAGCATCTTCGGCTCTTATGGTGGCTCATGGACTTTCACCAAACATGGCTCTTTGGTAGAATAACCCAGCCAGGCTATTTAATAAGAGGAAACACGCACAGTCTCTGCCCCAAGCTTTTTTCTTCCTTAGCCATAGCTAAAGCAATCTAGAATATCCCTACATTGAGGTGGGAAAAGATGAAAGTAATTCCAGCTTTACTCTAAAACTGTTCATTGATAGGCTTTCATTGCCAGCAAGATGGGAAAACTCTCCTTATTCCCTTTTAAGCAGGGAAGTGGTTTCGGGAAGTACGACTTTTAATTCTCTGCCTGCTGTAAGGAAAACGTATCTGTGGTTTTCTCTTGGATCAGTCACATAACTGATGGAAATGCATGCATTTTTCAGTACATTGATATTTTTGTATTAAAAAGGAATTACCCCAAACCCTCATTATAATGAAAACCCAGAAACCAAGATGTCAGACACTGAGGTAACCATACTCTTTCATGACCCTGTCTTGCCCTTTACAAAAGCCAGCTTAAGTTGGTTAGAACTGCCTGTGATTGCTCATCTTTTCTAGTCATTACTTCCTGCATACACAGAGCAGAAGAAAAGTCTTGTGCCAAAGAAGATTAATGAAAATCTACATTACACTTCATTCAAAGCATCTGCCTGCTTTGGAAGTCATGCACTGGCACACATACTAATTAGAGCAGAACAAAATGTGCCTTTTTTTTTTTCTTTTGGGGAGGAAATTGAAAACCAAGGAGCTATTTTCTCCCTAATTTTTTTAAATGGTCACACCAGCTGTGCACATTAAATATCTCATATGCAAAGTGCATTTTGTAACCGAGACTGCTGCAGGGGTTAAATTAATAATTCCGCTTTCTCAGAAAAAGCACAATATAACAATCATCCTTGAAAAGAGAGAAATCTACTTTTCTACAAATTAAAAAGTCAAAATGATCACTAAAAATATGTCTGCACCCTGAAAGAATCCACTGATGCTGTTGCACATAGTGCTATATACTAGCTGCTGACTAAGGGGGGAAACAGATGGTGTATTATGACTAATTTTTACAGTGAGAATAAAACACAGGTAGTAATATGGCTATTAACAGAGAGGACTGTTGAGGAATTTCCTGAAACTGTGGAATGAATTGTGCAGTAATACGTGCTCATCCCGAACTGATTTTCCTGCCTCATGGCTGGGCGGGGAGGGGAGGAGAGGAAGGCAACCGAACCGATCGGAAAGTGAAGTTGTTTAACCAGCGCAGGTGCTGCGCTGGGACAAACCCTCCTCGTCCCTTTGCATGCCTGTTGGTTGCACATTCTTCTCTCGGGGTAGATGGAGCACATCAGCCGCTCGTGCATCCCTTGGCTCATCTGCAGGCGAAGACTTTCCCTTGCCTCCTGGGCATGGCCTTGCCCTTGGCAGTGGGAAATCCCTTTGCTACGGGGACCAGGACCCAGCAGATGCAGGTGAGTTGTTGCAATGGAGCATTGCAGTCACCGAGGGGAAGTCAGCAGAGTTCCTTTGAATTTAGAAGATCTCCCGGTTGTCCTGTCAGGTGTGAAGGGCTAAGAGTCATCAAGGAAATGATTGCACATGATAGAGAAGAAAAGGCTGATTCTAGGCAGTCGGTTTAACATTCGGGAGAAGATTTCTGAAAAAAAAAATTACCACCAAATGTATGTATTAAAAAAAAAAAAAAGTAGCATAATTGCCCTCCCAGGTATCAATTCCAGGAGATGGATGCACTTGAAAGAAAGAAAACTTTACAGAGCTCTTCATCTAGCTTGCTACATGGCAGAATAACATCCTTCAGTCTGTCAATTTTTTTGCCATCAAAAGGCTATGAAATTCAAAGAAATGTGTTCTTTATACATTATTCAGTGTAGCTTTCCAGTTGCATACTTTGTAAATAGTATTTTTAGTGGTTTTGAAATGATGAGAAGACAGGGCCTGGCCAATTTTCATTAGACTACCTTACAATTTTCAGCAGAACACAAAATAATTCTCCAGTGCTATAGAAAAAGATAGTGGATGAGAAATGCAATCACTCATTTTTCCTAAGTGTGTGGCTACAGAAGACGACCCTTCTGTCAGTGAAATGTAGTTTCAGTGAAAAATCAGAGTACATTAGCTCTGTGGCTCCAATTTTGTATGTAAATTGCCTTCCCACACCCTCTCAGTATTAGTGCTTTGGTGACAAGCAAAGAATGTAATTCTGTTTTGAGCTTTTTATCTGATGATAACTCTCTGTGCTCACTGCTCCCTAACTTGTCACCACTGTGGTGAGATCAATTGCATCTTAAGTGCTTCGAGTCATAAGATATTTAGCATATATTCATTAAAATTCCTTATTTTCCTCCATTAATATTTTTAAAGTAACTCCCCAAGGTTTTGGGTTCCCATTGGGGTTAAAGCTAATTTTCAAGGACTTGTTTCAATAAATTGTCAGAAATATTTGGTTAACATTAATTTTTTTGGGGAAGGGGGGAGATTATTGCTTTTCTCCAATTCTGTTGAACTTGGGGGCCTCAAGGAGACATCCAGATAGTGTTACACTTCAGTAAATTGGCCTGCAAGATTTTACGTTGAAAAGCTGAAATTGATTCCACCTCAAAAATTCACGACATATAGATATCTGTCTTTGGCTTATAAAACCTGGACCCAGAAAATAAAAACCTGAGAGCTTGGATTGTCCATCTTAGTGAAGTGAAGTTGGAGAAATATTAATATTGAAAGCTATGAAGAAATTGTGGGGAAGAGGAGTAAATGCCAGAGAATGACAGAAAGTATTTGCGGTAGAACAGATTGTAACACCGGCTCGAGCGCAGATAAATAGCCACTTGCCCCAAGTATTCTTACGTTGGAAATCAGGCATTTCTTAATAATTAAAAGACTTCGGCTTTGCAAAAGTTGGTTTGACTTTTACAGTTGGACTCAATGACCTTAAAGGTCTTTTCCAGCCCAAGTGATTCTATGATTCCATGATTCTAAATAGTTTTATAATGGCAGTAGCAAGAGCAAACCACCCAGCAGACGTTAGAATGGCTAATGATGAATTTACATTGGGAATGTTATGGCATTTCTCTGACAATTGCAGGCAGCTTAGGCTCAGGGACCCAAAAGCCCTCCTTCAGTCCTAGGTTTCCAGATGCTTTCAGCCTTTGGATCTCATGCAAATGTCAAAAGCAAAGGTATGTGCTGGAGGAGGCAGATCCGGAATTTCAGCAATACGGTATTTACAGAGTTCAGGTTCTGTCACAAACTGTCTGGTGTCCTACAGAAAAAAGGGGGAAAGAAGGAAAAGATGACTTTTTTTCTTTTCATAAGTGCCAAAGCAAGAAGCTTAAAATGGTGCTAAAAAAATTTATAACTTTCTGCATTGCATCTTCGTTTCCTCAGCTGCCATTTCCCTCCAATACAAATAAGCTATCCCCAGTAACCCTGCTGGTAACCAGCACTGCGTTTATGTGGGATGAAAATAGATTTAAGTCTGAGAGACACCTGACTGACACACCTTCAGGTGTAAGTTCAGTGTTCCTTTTAATAGTGCTCAAGAATTTGAAGAATGTGGCTGCACTGAAAGGGTGGCTTAACAATAGCATCTTTGGCTGCTGTATTGATTCCATGGGCTTGCAGGCAACCACAGCTTCAGGATAAAAAATAAGATTTTATTGTGTGTAGAAGGAGACACTTACAAAGCTCTTTAGGATGGGGTGTGGAATTAGCCTCTCCCCTTTTTCCCCCAAATGTTGTCATGTCATGAGACACAATGAAGTTTATGAATATAAACAAGTACAGCATCAAATTGAAAACCAGTGCATAGTCCAAAGAGGCAGTTAGAACAAAGCAGGATTTTCTGGCTCAGGGTCAGTCCTAAGGTGTATGAATGTAAGGAGGGGCTACTTTATTAATGTGCACTATTTATAATGAGTAAAGTTCTGGGAATGGGGATGAAGAGTCTTCTCTCAGAACCAGAAACCAGCATCCTATCACAGCAGGTACACCTTCAGAGAGCGTATCAGGACTTTAAACACTGATATTATCTTCTATATTAAACTCTCCCACCGCAGCGGGGAAAGGAATACAAGTTCTCTGTAGTTTCAACACTTAAGTACCACAAAAATGCCTGATAATAAGGAAGCAGAGAAACCATTCAGTGAAACTAAGCTGGTCATGGGCTGTAGATAATGCTAATAATGTGTATTAGGCTGTGCTCTCAGCTCTGTCCTCTTTTTATTTTGATTGTTATAAACAAATACACCATCCCTGGAGGTATTTAAAAGATGTGTAGATGTGGTGCTTAGGGACATGGTTTAGTGGTGGACTTGGCAGTGTTAGGTTAACGGTTGGACTCGATGATCTTAAGGGTCTTTTCCAACCTAGATGATTCTATGATTCATTTCTATGAAATTCCTATCACTTCATTGTGTCTTATAGTGAATGCCACATTAAACTGGTCCCATATAACCTTTATTCTCTCTGATGTATTAAGAAGGCTTGACATACTGTTGTATTCCAATTTTCAGATTCTGGAGGTATAAAAAATTAATTCCTTTTTAAAAGGTGGGATTTTTTTTTTTTTTTTAACTTTTCTCTTTCAGTTCCTTGTGGTGCTGGGGATGAGAGCAAGCAGATGCCAAGCCATAGGTGCAACAGGACATATTTCTCAATTCATGTTTTATCTTGCGTATCAAAGAGCCTTAGGGCAACTAAGGTTTGTGCCCTCCACGCTACCTAACATTGCCCAGGATGAGCGGTGTCCAAGGCTGTGGCCACGCTCTGCCAGCTCCACATTTGATTTCAGAACAGGCTGAGGTTGCTGCAACAACTCAGGAACAGTGTGTTTGCTAAAAACTGCTCTAATGCGTCATGCAAAGACAGCCTAGAATTAGACAAATCTGAAGAACTTAGGCCTGTAAACCTGCAGGAGGCTGCTTAGGATAACAAGTAAATCCGGATTTAAATATTTTAAATGTTTAAGTATCTGAACACTAATGCATAAATTTGAAGCCCTGGAAATCTGTTTGTCAGCCTGTGTGTAAGGTAAGGTAAGGTAGTTATACCATAGCATTTCCTTTGCACTTTCAGTGCAGTATTTTACTTCTGTCAAAATCAATTGCTGAGACGTTTTAATGTGTTTATTTAATTGTTTCAGTTACTGCTGCAAAGTCATATAAAATAGGTCTCCTCACTAGAAAAGCAATCTGTAAGAAAAGTAAGCGTTCTTTTATTTTCCGCATAATATTTAAGGAATGCTTGAAAAAGAAAAGTCTGTAGGATTTATTAAAAGATATGGTTTTAACTGTGAAATAGCAGGAATACATCAGGCTTACTTACCTACGGGATGCTGAGAGCAGAGCTCTAGAAGTATCACCATAGACGTGGCTTTGTGTTTCCTATGGAGGCAGTTGTCTTTGGAGACAAGTCACAATGATAGAGCTCTTCACTGGAAACACGATGTTTGGATGAACTGTTGTTGTTTTATCTTGTGTCCTCTTTTGCATGCTATGGGCTTAGACAAAAATGAGCTGTTCTGGCTTTGGCTAAGAGCAGAAGAATGGTCAAAAATACAATTCCACTCCCGAAACGGGCAGTGCCCTTCAGCTTGAAGTTTGGCCTCAGTTCTCAAATTTCTTAGTGTGTGAGTAAGAGGGCAGCGTAGGCTTAAACTATTATTTACTAGTGTTTTGGTTTTTTGTTGTTTGGTTTTTGGTTGGTTTTTTTTTCTTTTTTTTTAATAGTGGGCTTAATGCTACTGTAAGGCTTGAAACAGAGAGAATTGGTCACCTCGTAGTGCAGTAAGATAAATGCAAGGACTGGAAAAGCCTAGTCCCTTCTGATCTAATAAAATGATGCTTTATCTGGAAGAAGGTGTAAAATTACTTCCTATTTATCCACACCCCTGCTGAGACTAAAATTAACCTGAAAAGGTGCTTAATGGCACCTACTAAGCCATCATATTAATTAAACAGCTTTATAACATTTACTTTCCGGGAAGGCACCTTTTCTTTTATTTGTCTGCCATGCATGCTTATGACACTGTAGAAATGATATATACTAATAACTCCCATGCCACCAGTGACTTTCAACGTTTTTTTGGGAAACAGCTCCCACACTGTTCCTGGCTATATATATGTATATATATCTTTTCATGAAAGTGGTGCTGACAAAACATCTCCTGCCATCAGAGACATTGACAGCTGAGGCAGCCTGGAAATGCCAGTTAATTTGGCCATTATGAATTTTATACTAAATTTTGTCTCCTTTTTCGGGGAGTTGCAGGGATAAAGTAAATGAAGGGAAAAGGCTGGCCAATGGAGGAATTTATAAGGGGGCTACTTACAATAATTCAAGCAAGGAAAAAACCCTAACTAAATACAGTGATAAAATTTGCAAAAGATGATTGGTGACATTTAATATTAATTCTTTGCTTATCTTTTAGTTTCTTTCAGTATGACATTGTCTGAAGATGTCACAGATACCAAGGAGTGCAGCCTTCCCAGAGCCTGCGGGGCAGCCAGTGCTGTTCTGCTGGAGCACCGGAGGAGCAGAGAACAATAACCAGGTCTCCTGCTCCACAGACCCATATTTACATTAATGCTTTTGTTCTTCTTGCATGTCACAGTGAAATGGGTGCTGCTCTAAATGCATGAGAAAAATGAGATTTGTGACAGGAAGGTGAAGCTCAGTGGAGGGTTGTACCAACATGGATGGGCTGGATAAGAATCTGCACAGGCACGGGACATTTCAGGGATCCAGTTCCCCATTTTTAACACCATATTTTAAACAGCACTGACAAACCTGGCTGTGTAAAGGTTTCAATTAACTTTCTCTCTCTTTATATATACACACTTGAAAATTGCTTGTTTTCTTTCTGGGTAAAGATGATACACATACTTGTCTTTCCAGGCTTTTTGTAGTACAAATCCCCTTGTGCTTCCCTTTAGCCATTTCAGTAACGCTCACGGCTGTAGATGTGTCTCTGACAGAAGCCTGAGGGGTGCACACACCTTTTGCCTCTGTGGCCACATCTTTTCTAGCAACTTTTATCCTTTTTCCGGCTGTGCTTCCTACAAGTAATCAGAAAGTAATTTTCCTTTATTTAATTGTGTTATTCACAATTAACCTGTTTATTTTGCACTCAGTTCTTAAATCTTTCTTTTCTTTGAAAGTCTAATTCAACTAAGGACTGGACCCTAAACTTCTATTCTCTCATCCAGTGAAATGGTTGCATACTCCTGTCAAAGAGTAAAACAGGCTCGTGCTGTCAGTCTGGATTCAGAGAAGATGTCCAAGTCAGTTTAAGAAACGCAGAGTTGGGAAGCACACTCATTTCTCAACAGGATGATCCTGAGTCAGTATCTGATTACAAGAGGAAAACTTTAGCCAAAATAGCTATCCCCAGACACGTGCCAGTGCCAGCACAAGCAATCCCTTTCAGAAACGATGCCATGCATTCCTAAACCCATTTGTATAAATGCTTGGAATTCAGTCCCTGGAGTATGGCTGAAGCGTTCTGCACAAAGGAACAAGTCTGATTTCAGAAAGAAACCAGAAGAAATAGCTCCTACCAAAAAGAAGTTATTGAAAGCAAAGCCCACGATCCCATGGCAGTTGGCATGCTGAATTATTGACCAGATTTTCATCAAATGGATTTGGATCATTTTGAAGTGAGATGCAGGAATGTATACTTGGGCTGAAATAACTAATGATCTAAAGCTTTGTATCAAACAACTACTCAGCTGCAGTTACTGAGTCAGTCCTGCCCACCCCAGACTCCTTTCACTAGCTTGGATCCCCAAAACTGGAGCATTGTAAACTTGGTGAAAAATACTACATTTCTCTGTGTACATTAAAAAAAAAAAAAAAACTTTTTAGAAATGATGAACGGTTGAATTCACACTAATTGTCTGTTACATTGTAACTTGCATTTACAGATCCCCACTGTGATACAAAAGCTGAAAGTATTTTTCCTTCAGCTGGTTAATGTATTCAGAGCCTTTTAACTATGGATGGAAGTGATGAAAACATGTCATTTTTCTGACATGTATTCTCAACCGAGAACTCTTTACTTGTCTTTTGCAAGTACAATAGACTGTCTATAATAATATCTCAGCTCTAGCTGTGGTATTTTTGAAGCAGATGCTCATGTTAGTCATCAACTCTTGCTCATATTAGTATGCCTCAGATATACCAATATCTCATTGAAGGCAGTGAGATTTTTCATGGCATAGGTACAGTCCAACATGAACTGGGGCTGCATTATCCAGTCCTTTGTGTCAAGATCTATGCCCAAGGCAGAATGTAGAATACTCCCAGAGAATTTAGCGAAAGGAAATTGCAAAATTTATCTCTATCTAAAGCATATTTTGTAGGTAGCATTCACAGCGCATTTGGGAATGGCTGCCATATGACCTACAGTTTCTCTGGGCTTTGAAACCTGTTCTGGGGCATGAACATATTTTTGTCCCCCTTTTTTTTTCCCCCTGAACAGGAAATAGATTTTACCTTTTTTGTTTTGTTTAAATTGAAATGGAAACAAACAACAAAAGGAGGACTTCTCAGAAATTGTTGTTTCATGTATGATATCAAACCCCTTACATTACCAATTTTATAACCGTTCATAAGGTCAGCTGGAGCACTTACATATATTAGAAATGATGACATATTTAGGGCGCTAAATATGGGTTTTGTGGACGAGTAAAATATATAGATAAATAGCTATAGAGGTATGGATATGTACACTAGCATACAAAATGATTAATGTATAGAAGCAAAACACTGTTGTAGTACCACCTATCCTTGCCTTTGCCAGCCCACACTCGCGCTCCGTGGGCTGCCCCCATCCTTTACAGATGCTGCTGGATTCCAGCTGCCCTGTGACCTTGCTCTACGAACACTGCTGAGCATAATGCTCACCGCTGAGCTCCCGAGGCTACGTCAGCACAATCCTTCATCCAAATCCGAAGCGCAACAGCTGTATGCCCATTTAAAGTGCTCCAGGTACGTGAATCCTGAGGTGGCGTTTGTGAAATGCTGTGAATTGCCTCAGAAAGAAAGGATATTACTGCAACAAACACAACTACTTTTGAGGTCTTTTTCTGGCCTGTGTAGCTTCAGGACAGTTGTTGTGGTTACGGGTGGTCAAAGCTTAGCCTTGTGTATTTTCAACAATTTGCCTTGGTTGCTGGAAATATGACGTACGTGGAATGGAAGTACTTTGGTGGCTGTAGAGTAAACTGGGTATTTCAGGTATTGTCATTTTATCTTTCTCCTGTGAGCATGGATTTACATATTTTACATTACTTTCTAGAAACATTCACCTTCTAGCTGAGACCACAGTGAAATGATTCAATTCATTTTAAAATAGGTTTTTTTCAGAAAGTAGTAAGCTGACAAAATGGAGAGTGTTCACTACAGGGCTACAAAAGTGATTCAAGGTTTGGAAAACCTGCCATGTATTTAGAGGCTTAATTAGCTCATTCTTCTTTAAAAGAAAATTAAGAAGTGATATGATCAGCCTACAGATACTTATTTTGTCATTCCTAGTGACAGCTTCTTTCCCTCTAACACAAAAGCATAACAAGATACAGCCAAACTGCTCAGTGCCTAAAAATAAGAAACAATATTTCTAATTAGATAGATAACTGGCCAAAAGCAGAATGGATACTTGAAATCCTTAAATCAAGACCGTTGACTTACTAGAAGGAGGAACGTAGCTCAGCCACAGCTTGATCAGGGCTAAAGGACATTTACCACCAAGGATATCCAAAAGATCAGTCTGAAGGAGGAGGTATGATGATAACAATTCTTTCTGCCCTTATAATCTGTGACTGTATATACGGGAGATAGATGATAGGCAGTAGAGAACAGAGCTTATTTGGAATAGATGCTATTTTACAGCCTACTAAAGACTTCAAGGCCAAAGTGAATTCCATAATAATGGCAATTAAAACATAGCTGGCTATCTTTCCAGGTTAGGCTTTTGAGTTAATCATGCAAAGGTCATTATTAATGCCACTCAAGCACAGCAGAACATGTAAAACCACCTCTAAACCACCTCTGACAAAAATGGGTTGCAAATCTTATCTTTCTCCCTAGTCAATTAGAAAGTGTTATATATATATATATATTATTTTTTTTTGTAAGCTGTATGGATTTTTTTAGAGTGTCTACTGTAGAATACAAGGCCCATTCCTACATATCTAAAATATTTTTCTGGAATTCCAGGTGTACAAATAGAATTTACTTGAAATTGTATCAATGAAGTTATGCCCTTCTTTTAGCTTAAGAAAACTATGATATCACTAAGGTAATTTGTCTTTTACTTCAGAAAAGTAAATAAATACTGAAGTGAGATAAATAAATACTGCCTGAGTAGGCAGGCAGGCAGGCAGGCAAAGAAATCTAATAATTTGGGAAGCATGCTGCATAGAATGGGTAGATTTCATATGTAGGATAGCATAAAATATGATTTTATGGGAACAATTGGAAACCAATTGCACTTCTGTTTTGAAATACAAATCTTGCAATCTTATTCATAGAGTTGCTACCCACTATTCTATGCGGTTTGCAAAATTCTTGATGAGAAGAAATATTTTCTTCATTCATTGTAGAGAAGCTGTTTCTATTCAGATACATAGCAAAAGTTCTAATTATTGAGCCTTTCTTGTTCTCTTAGTTTCTGCTCCCATTGCATAATTTTATATCCCTCGATAGCCCTTTTCCTCCACCTTTTTTCCATAATTAGGAAGCAGACACTGTTTGAATCTTTGTTCGCAGAGCAGGACCTACATTGTCAGGGGTTGAGTCTTTTGCAGAGGATGAGCTCTCTGCTGTGCCTCCGCAAGGAACATGCTGCCAATTATTTTTAGGGAAGAGCCGACTTAGAGTAAACATCTTTCTTTTAATGGTGACAGACTTAGCTAGGAGAGTGAAATAATAAATCTTATAGAAAGAGGGAGCTGACCAAATTATTGAAGGAGAAATCACTCCTGCCAGGTACTAAGAAATTTGGTGACAAAGTCAAAATCTCCAAACCCTGGAAGGTTTTATCCATCTCTTGAATAATACTATTTTGCATTTTTAGAGCATTTCATGTCTTTAAGATGCAGAACAGATGTTTCTTAATTCTCCTAATGGTTCTGTGAAGCGGGTGAGCATTATCTCGGCTTTACAGATGGGCAAAGGAGTACGGAGAGGTTGAATGATTTGTCTCGGACCACAGTGTGAATCAATGTCAGAACCAGGAATAGATTAAGAAGTGCTTGGGAGTACATGCCCATGCTGAAACCACTCAACCACATTGTACTCATCATAAGAAATGGAAATTAATTTTTAATATTCCCGTTTCTAAAGCGAGATTTTGGATTTTAGAAAAATTAAATATTTCATTATGTATGACTTCATAAGCCTATAATTTATACCAGATAGATTTATTGGCTTTATTTCCCCATGATAATTATATAGTCCTTGTTGATCTAATGGGCTTGTCATTTTTAGTAATGTATCCATCTGCCCAAAGAAACAGCATTATTTGCCTCTTATGCACTTAGGAACAGAGCGGAACAGTAGGCACATAAAAATTACACTGAGCTTCAATATTAAAATGAAGGAGTTTTCCTTCTCCTAAATGCAGATTAAATATACTAAATTAATTTGCAACTACTTCAGTTTTCTAAGCAAATTTAATCCTCTGATATTTATCAGGCTGGCAGCATCGCAGTCCTCTATTTACTTAAAATATTGAATATTTAAACTGCTGATATGTAGCAATGACACCAGCAGATTGCAAAGAGTTTACAAACATTAGTCAGTCTGCCTTTAGCAGGAAAAAAAAAGCAGTCGGTGCCTCTGCCTGGATGGTCATTCGGACCTACCTGCAGGATAGTGTTTGACGCCGACTGGGAGGGAGAATATTCAGGACTGAGACAAGTACAGTAAGACAGGTTTTCCCTTAGTCCCAGCAATCTCTAAGACAGGTTTTCCCTTAGTCCCAGCAATCTCCTTGTGCTTCAGAAACTCATGAATTACTTTACTGCTGATAATACGATACTGAAGCCTCTGCAGCCATGGCATCACCATAAATGTAAGTTTAAAATTCCGGTCCTTTTGCCTGGCTAGCCTTAAAATTAATTTCTTTCCATGACTCAATATTTTTTATCAAAAATGTCCCTTCCCAGAGCCACATGGCTCCTGCTTTCCCTGTGTAGAAATGAGTCTCAGGCTCCTTGCCCAACAAGTCTAAGACTCCTCTTGTTTCACAGGCTCCCTACTATTTTTTTTCTGGGTGAAAACCAGGTTAAACTGCATCTTCTTTTGTATAAATAGTATATCGGAAACTGGGAAAACTGTGACATTCAACATAGAAACTCTAAAAAGTATCCTGACATTTTCCAGAAATGAACATTGCATTTTCAGCTAAAAATAAAAAAAAAAATAAGCATTATCATATTTTTCATTCCTGCATTATTATGCTCAAGATAAATTTGGAGAATCCTACAGGTGCATTCAGCCAGAAAGTCAAAAGGAGGGCCCTGCTGGGTATTTTTAAATAAATGTGTCCTTTAAAGGTTAAGTACAAAGGAAAGGGTGTAGCATTTTTGTTCAATTACACTAATGTTTTAAAGACAGCATTACTGTCATATAATTCAAGCCAAATAACATTTTAGACAAAAACAAGGATTGAGGGAGGGGGGGAAACAGTGACACAGAGGAATCTACACCCTACATGGGTATGGGAAAAAAGACAACAGCAGAAAGATTGAATGGACTGGATTGTGAATGGATATATTGGCTGTAATCCTGCTTTCACTGCTTCTTTCTCTTTGGGTCCCAAATTGGACTTCATCAGTCTGGGTCCACACTCATTCCCTTTCCCTGCTCGCCAGATTTCTGCTTAGCATTGCAAGGATCAGAACTGATTACCGAAGCAAGAGATTCTCATCTGTTTGCCTCCCTTGACCTCCCCATCGGTGCTCTGTCCCTCTCCAGACAGCCTCACACGTGAGAAAGAATTTGGCCAGCACGCTACCAAAAGGGGCAGAATTTAAAAGGGAGGCAAGTCATGGGGGTTGCTAAAAAACACCTGTCAGGGATTCCCAGGGTGCAGACAGATAAGCAATGTTATTTACTGATGCAATAGATGCAACTAACTCTTTGCCACAGAGCTTAATGTGGACGAGATACCTGCTACAGGCATGAGTGCTAACACTGAGGTAGTTCCCCTTGTTCTTCAGCTATTAAATGGGGGAGTGAGGGGACACAGAAAAAGCAAAAAGGCTGGAGAAAGGAAACTGCTTATGATAGTATTTCTTCACTTCAAATCATCTTGTAATAGGGTAGGTATAATAGTATAATTGTATAGTATAAATAGTAAATACATATATAGTGTGTGTATATATATAGTGTATATATATAGTATATAGTATATATACAGTATATATAGTAAATAGTATAATTGTAATAGGGTAGGTATAATTTTTTCCTTTGTCTGGTACTACATATTGAAGGCCATCTTATTGTAACTGGTTTGACAGTCATATATCTTTCTTGCTTATAATACAATTTGACTGACAGTCAGGGGACTGCGATTTGAACTCCTCATTGTAAGTGGCCTGACAATCATCTCTGTCTTGTTTACAGTGCAGCTTGATTGACAATAAGTCAGGGGATTGGCAGCTGGTTAGTTTGTTTTTCCCTGAATGAATATTTCTAGCTAAGAGAAGACACCTATTCCTAAATAGTCTGGTAGATAATTTGTAGAGAATTCTAAAAGGGTGATATACCTCAGCATTATTATTAAAATAATATTGTTCTTTGGCTTTGTACCAATTCCACTTTTAAGATTATGGTTTTCTTTCTTCCTCCTCTGCCAGTTGTGTCTCTATTTTTCATCAGCATTATTAAAGCATTGCAGAATTATGGTTTATATATTAGGAACTGTTATGTAGGTTCTTGACAATTTTTCTTCTTAACAAGTATCAGAAAAGCTATTATCTGCTTTGCAAAAGCAACGTCCACGTGCCATAACTGGGATGGCCGGGGAATTCTTTTCAGTGCTTGCTGCTTGTGCATTGTTGACTGTAGCCAGTCACTTGCAGGATGTCTTCTTTATTCTAATAGAGAAGGAATTCTGGCACTCACTATGTTTTGATAAGTGTCATCTCTAAATAAATACACTTTCTCCGACACTTGGCACGCTACTGCCTTCCACTAGTGGATCTCAAAGCCAAAACCAGCATAGTTTATGGTGATGTAATAGCAAAGGCGTAGTTTGCGGTGACCTTCTCCAAAACTTGGCCAGGAATCAATGCCAAAAAGGTCCATGAAACATTCCCTCTGCACTAGAATAACAACCTGTCAGGATGCCTAATGGATCTGTACCTTCCCTGCAATGTCCAAAGGCAGAGGAAAGTGAGAGTATGGAAAACAGCAATCCTAAAAAGCAGTTTTCCTTAGGAAAACAAACAAACAAACCAACAAACCAGCAGCAGATATTTGCATATTAGTGTTGCTCTGCAGTTTCAGTCTGATCTTTAGGCGCTCCCAATTGGATATACTTCATGAGGACACTTCACTGTGGAGGCAGATTGAAGGGCAGGGGAGAAGGGTTCATGGGCAGGAAATCAATAATGGTGCAATTCCCAGGATGAGGCAGCAGATTCTGCAGCCACTTATGAATCCATTATTCACATCACTTCTGGTGTCCACTATTCACAGGGTACTGCCTGCATTATAAAGGGCATGTTCTTCATACCCCCTACACACCTGCACAAGATGCACTTAATTAAAGAAGTAATACAGCTACAGAGAAATACTAGTTGATATTTTTGTAGAGCACCCATGAATTTTTTAACTAGAGGGATATGATCTCTTTATAGTTTAAATGTGCCACCTTCACATGCAAATATTGCATATACAAATATTTGAAAGGTTTTCTCTAGTCATTTAGTAAATATTCTGCTCAGAAATAGTTTCAAATTCTTCACAAAGAATCCAGTCGGCTACATCATTTAAATATGCTTGAGGGACTGGAGATTGAACAAGCAAAAGTATAAATTGCACTTGAGCTACTGAGGAACAAAAAGTAGAACAGGTATGTTTGTGTCTATGCTTGTTAGTAAAGGATGAAAGGGTGAAGAAAAACTTTGAATTGATGCTGAAAAGACATTAGACTGCAGAATTCTGATGCAAAAATATTCAGTAGAACAAGAAGCCTAAAATGAGAGCTAAAGCCACTAAGCCAGAGGACTGAAATGTAAAGTTTGTTCACAGTGGAAAGAAAAATATTTATTCCTTGTTTTCTATTCCAAGTAAATTTTTTTCTGATGCTGTAATCTCATGCTGTTTATCTCAAACGGTGACTTTGCTTATTCCCTCTTCTCTTCTAAAAATCATTGCAGCTAGTGGCGCATTTAATCAGCGTCTTTCCTAGATGATGACAAATAGGGAGCATCTTCCCATCAAACACCTGAACTGGTGAATTCCCCCAGTTAAACACCAACATTTTGAACACGGAAGATTAACACAATAAAAAAAATCAAAGGGAACAGAACTAAACTTCAAAGATACTCAAGGCTAACGTAACGCGGCACTGAGCTCTCTGCTTACACAGAGAGCTGTTGGCTTTAGGCATGCTAAATGAAACGTGTTTTACATCTGGATCAGAGTTAGAAAAATCTTAATACTGCTATCATTTCTTAGCATTTTTTTTTCCTGAACAAATGGCAAAGAATATAGCAGCCACTATTGCAGTAGTAAGGATTTCATAAAGCAGAACGGCTGTGTTTTCTCAATCCTATTCATTTAGTATTCAGCATTCAGACAGTGATATTCACTATCATCTTTTTTAATTAACTACTGATGGGCTGTTTGGGGCCCAAGAGTGGCCAGTTATGAGGTACAAGCAGACACAGTTGTTCTTGCCACCTTTCCAGATCCATTTTAAGTGGTTTCTACTCCATGACTAGGAGCTGAAGCAGCTATTTCTATGAGCTGGAAAATAGAAGCATCTATGAACTTTGTCTTTTTTTCTTCGTGGGGATGCCCTAAACTGTGCTTTCACTGGTAGTTAAATTTCAAAAATGTTGTTAATTATGGAACCCCCTCATTAAAAATTGGAAAAATAGACCATTTTGTCCTCTGGGGAACTATAATTGAAGACTGTAGTGCAGGAAAGAAAGATGCAAGACCAAAATTGGAAGCTCTTAATTCTTTAAATATGAACTCTCTCCAAGATGACTATACAAAAAGGGAAAATAAAAATAACGGCTTGTGGACACAGAGCAGAAAGAAAACATGGATACCCAGCTCCCAGTTCAGTAGTCTATTCCTAGGGAACACTACTTAAAGTAAATATGCAAAGACAATAGCAAAATATACTATTTTTATTCTCATCTCTCTAAGAAACTGCCAAACAAACAGCTTCCTCTGATTTATTATGTTTATTAACATTTAGCCATTAAACAATATCACAGGTGACATTTATTCTTTTTTTCCCCCATACTTCCAATTATCATGTCCAAGTTTCATGTCTGTAGTTTTAAGTAATAGGGAAATTCTGTTGTCTATGTGAAAACCTTTTCCCTCATCCTTGTGTTACTACAAATACGGATTCTTGCCTGCTTTTTTTTATCTAATATAATACATCCCAGATAGTACAGTCCTTGGAAGACAGATTTGGGTGGGGTTTTTTTAGTTGGTCACTCCCTTTTTTATATTACTTTTTCACTTTTAAGGAGGAAAAGGATACAGCTAGGCAGAAGAGACAATTTTCACTCTTTCCACCACTGCTGGTGAAATATACTTCTGTTATAGGATTGAAAGAATTGACTTTCAGCTTTGATGATAGGTTATAAATAGAAGGCATTGCCATTGTCTAGCAGATCTCCTGCACAGGAGAGGTGACTGAGTAGATTAATAAAATATTTGCATTAAAAAAACATTTTAACTTAAATCTCAAAGTAGCTGATGAAATATTTCTATAGCAGTCCTGTCAGCTCATGCTCTAACTAGTAACTTCCTTTGCTTGTTTTGTGTGGTTTGTGGTTTGGTTTTGTTTTTTTTTTTTAAGAAGTAAAAAAACCCCACACCAAAATCAAAATACCTGAGCTTGGGAAGAGTGTGAGAGTTCTTCAAGTTACCTGAGATGGAGACTTTTCCAGACCTGCCATTCACACAGAGTCTGTTGAGGTGCTTTGCTCTTTAGTGTCCATCTCCAATCTGAACACCTTGCAGTTCAGCCTGCTCATTCTCCGAGTCGGTGAGGCAGAGATGTGCTGCTTTCCCCTTCAGCAGGTAGAGAGGTTGGGCTGCCTGTACCCTGCACTCATAGAGAGGTCTTGGGTCCAGACTCGATGCCCGTACCTGCTGCCTACTTGAAGGAGCACAGTCACCTCTGGCCAGCGCATGCTGGGGAGGGGAAGGGCACTCAAATCTCCAACTTGTGGGACCACATCGGACTGCAGCTGGGTCCTGGGGTTCGGTTCAGATCTGGTGTGGAAGCAGCCAGGGAGATGGGCTGGTTTGTCCAAACTGGTCCAGATCTGCATCTGTGTTGTGAGTTGAGGCTTGCTGGGCTAGGCTAGTGCACTGCCCTCATGTGCAGAAAGGGGAGAGTGGAACATAAAAATGGTCTGGGAGTTTGTTAATACCCTTAATGAGGCATTAGCTTTATTTAATATAAAGTGCAATGTGTGTGATATAAGGTCCGGTATTTCAGGGACAGATAATTTAAAATCTAACAGCAATTTACCACTCTAACTTCAGCCAAAACATCTCTGTTTGGATTTTAATTCTTCTCTAGCTAAGGGATGACAGCATTGAAGATTAAAGCTTTTTTTACTTCTCTTTAAGATCTCAGCAAAGTGCAGATTTGAAACACAGAAAGAGGTTGACCTTCGTATTAACCTGAATCTCTTTTCCTGTTTCTTCTTGAACATATTTTATTCTCTTTAAGCACAGTGGGGCTCTTTTTTCATGTGCTCCGCTGTTGAACGAAATGCCAAAAAGATGGAGTGTGCACTTTTACATCAAAGAAATGATGAGACCATAAAAACTCATTTCCCTTGTGACTTCTTAAATTGTTGCTAAGGAATTGAATGAGTCTGTTTGAAACAATGTGTCCCTTTAAATTCTGTTTTCTTATTTGTCTTAAAACACAAAGCCACAGTTTCATGTAGATCTTGATCCAGAGGCCACCGAAGTCAATAAAAGATTCTTGGTTACCACAGTGAGCGGTAGGTCACATTTTTCAAGTATTTCACTAGTTAAACCCCAGGACAGGCTGTTTTAAAAAGAACTGGCTATCTAGAGAAAAAAAAAAAATTGGCTGATTTATTTTGTTTATTCAGCTAGTTAAAAATTTTACCTTCAAATGGGCAAGAATTACGTGAACTCCCTTCTTACTGAGCAGAATGGATCTGACAAGGACAAGAAAGGTCAAGCAGTAGTTAAATTCAGAAATCCAAACCAACCAAAATATTGATTTACTTCATTTTTTTCTCATACATAAAGGTGATGCACAGTAGAAACAACCACAGGAACAAAATCCACCATTTAGACTCTGTTGGAGGGAAACCTTCCCCAGTTCTGTATAACAGTTTTAGATAATCACTCTCACTGCTGGGATGAATGATTTGTTAGTACTACAATCCGGTAAGTTGCTAGAAACGGTCTTGATTGGAATGAAAAGGCATTGTAAAGCAATTAAGTTCTGACTATTAACAAAGCTCCCACAGGGAGCATTAATTTTTAAAAGTAGACAAAGACTGCATTTAGTAGCTGTATAACTGTGATTATACTGAAATATGGAAAAATGCTACAGCAAGTCTACACTGTTGTAGATATTCCTTATCAGTTTCCAGAAAAACATTGTGAAGTTCCAATTTAGAAAAGCATTTAAGCATATGATGAACTTTCTTTCATTTTAACTGGATATAAATGAAACAAATTGCTAAGTCCTTCGCTTAATAAGGAGCAATTTAAGTATCTGCTTATAGCCCAGGTTCAGATTTCATTGAAGTCTCCTTTCCTCTGAATTGGAGCCTTAATCCCCTGAATTGTTACAGTATTTTTGGGGTCTATAATCCAGAAAACTATACTTTTGTCCCAGACCCAAAGCTTCTTAAAGTGTTCTTCTTAAAGATACCCATAGTGTGTATCCATGTTCCTTTCCAGAGCTCCAGCCTTCTGGTCTCTTTAACTTACAGTTTATTTCTCACTCCAAAGGCATGTAGTAATTCAAGTGCGTAATTTTACAACTGCTCAAAATAGTGATTCCTTACTCTACCATTTCAAGAAAAATCCAGTGCTGGAGAAGACAGTAAACCACTTCTGTGCAGGTCTCTACCTCTGATCGTGCTCCGAGGTTGACGCTTTCCCTCTTCCCCTCTTCTGTACATCGCAGACTCCTGTCACTCTTGTACCCAGTTTCTGTTTGGTCGGTCTCTATTTTATGCCTAGAAAGAGACACTGTCTTTTATGATCCCACGCTGGGATGGCAGAACAATGGAAAAACATTGCTACCAGTAAAATATGTTTAACTATTTTCAAAATGCTGGAGTGAGCCAACAGTCCGTATCAAAGCCTTTGCGAAGGCATCAAGCCAGTTTCTCAGATTATATTGTTTATAATCTCACTTGGGTTATTTCCCAACAACTTAGAAAATGTGTGACTGTTTGTTTTTGTATCTGAAACAAGTTTGTTCAGTGCTAAAGTGAGAATATGGGATATTTACAAAACAAGGCTACCTAGCATGACTGGCAGTCTAGGATTCTGATTAACTGAATGGTTCTAGCAATTTTGTTACTGAAGACAGTTCAACCACCTTTTGAATTACATAGGGGTTTTTGGCTTGGGTTTTTTGGTTTGTTTGGGTTTTTTGGTTTGTTTGGTTTTTTTCCTGGTAGCATAGCTCTGAGCCAAGTGATTAAGCCAGGTTTTGTTCCACACCACTGGTTCTGAAACTGTCGATGCAGCAGATACGGGAATGCAGGTTCAGAGAATCATGAAGGGATAAATGGGCAAATTTGCTCAATGCTTCTGATTGCAGTTCCTTGTGCTGAACATTTATTCTCTGGTAGCTAGGAAGGAGAAGCCCAACTATACAGGTACTTCATTAAAAAGAATTTATTGTAAGCTGCACTTGAAGTGGATATTGTATGCTATTACTTAAATTAAAATTTTGGTTTCAAATCCAAAGAAAGCAGGCACCCATTTTCAATACCTACACCTAATATGCTGTCATGTTAGATACCGCAGCTCTGATTCCAGAGGATGGAAGGTCATTGGCTTCAGTGTTCTTGGAAACAGAGAAGAAAAGCAGTTTGGAAGGGAAAAAGAAGTCTCCAGAAGATCCAGTTTTCATTTTTAAACCAGTAGGTTGCATTTTTAATATCCCACCTTGGTATTTTTTTCCTTTGCCATCAGAAAGAAGTATATAACAAGCTCATACCTTTTAATCTAAGAAAAATTGACAGACCTCACATGTTGAAAACCTGCTATACAAACAGCTGAACTCTTCAGACTTCCAGGAATAATTTCATTACAAGGGTTCTTCTGAGATTCTTTTTTCATTTTTAAAAATGGCATTTTCCACCTGATGAAACCTTTGGCATTTTTGTAAGGTGTAATAAAATAATTGCTACCATTGGGGTTGCTACCCATTTTTCATCATAATTAATTTTTTGGGGTGAAATAACTCAATAAATACATTTTTTCAGGCTAAAAAATGACTCTGAAGAAGAGGGAAAAGAGGAACTTTCTGCAGTGATGTTGGAAAAAAATGTTCTGCTGTTTGCAAAATGCACTGATGCCTTTTGATTAAAACTGAAGGTGAAAAATCTGACTCTAATTTGAGAGCCTTAGAGACAAAATTCCTTCAGTAAGCCAGAGAATGAAAAGAGCTTCAGGTAGCACTGTGAACTTCTACATGGCCTCAAAAATGTACTGCTCTGGAAGAACCGTTTCTAGAAGTATAAGGGCATTTGTCTTCAAACTCTCTTTAAGCCCAGGTGCTTAACTTATCTGTTATCTTTTTCTTTCTTTTTTTACAAACTGATGTCCAGCACAAATTAAACTGAATGCTAAATTCGGTGGCCAACTAGCTATGAACTGGTAAAATCTGTGCTGAAACAGCAGCATGTAACAGAGGTTAACTCCATGTACAGTTACCAGGCTGATGATTTGAGGATACAAAACAGAAGAATGAGATGTTGTGCTGTCCTTTTAGAAGGCAGAATCCCAGTTTTCCTTACTTGTGCTTCCAGAATGTCACGGGCTTTTGAAAATATAAAGTATTTCCTTTCCTGCTGGGATGCTGTGTGAGGGATTCCCAATGTCTATGCTTGTACTGTGTTGCTCTCTCTAATACATCTTTCTCTTGAAGAGAACATTTATACTTGAGAACAACTGAGTCTCTGGTAATGCAACAGAGCTAAAAAAGGCAAGAATGTCTCTGACCTCAACCTAGGCTTGCAATAAGCTTTATGGAGTAATTGGTGATATCATCTTACCACCTGTTTTAATTCCAAATGAGCCCTAGAACATGTAGTTGCGTAGTTTGCATTTCAGAATTTGCCTGTAAGACCTATAATAAAGGAACAGTGCAACTGAGCTAAGGAGTGATGTTGAGAACAGTAAGGAAGTAATGACTTCTGTTGGGATCTTTAGCAACACGTGCTGTCTTCCTATCTACTGAGCCATGTAGCTGAAATTAAGACCGTAGATTTCAATGTTCACTAAAACAAGAAGCCTATAGAGTCATTAGATCCTGAATATCTTCATAAGAGGTATATTTGCAAGAACATTTCAAGGTGACATTCTAAAAAAATGCAAACATCAGAAAGAACTGAAAAGCATTTGCATAGAAATGATCACAGTCATTCATGATGTCCTAATTTGTGCCTATGTTTTAGGATGTTTATGAAGATTCCAGGGCTGATTACTATATTCATTTTGTGAAAATAATAGAAATGTACTGATCCTGTGCATTCCTCTCTTAAACCAGTCATAAGGAAAGATTTATCTCAGTTATCCAATGGTAAAAATTATATCGCTCAATTTCTTCATCTTTAGCCTATGTGGTAACACAGAAAACTCACTTTGCAAATTGCTTTATGTCAAGGGAATTCCAGGCCACAGTAAAGGAGTGCACACTGAAATAATGAAAAACATAATTTGGGGCGATTCACAAAAGAAATCATTAGTGTCTGTATGAATGCTAAACTATAAGTCTGTTACTCAGCTATGTGCTAGTAAATTATGCAGACGTATAAAAAGGGAGCATGCTTAACACTGAAGAAGAAGTTGTTTTGACTCTTAGGACATGTTATAACTGGAAAAAAATCTTTATGATGGTTGCATTTACCACTGATGAAATAAAAAAGGAAAAAGATAAAGGGAAAAGGCAAGTTAAACAATAAATTTAATTTTGCGTTAGAATCAATTCTCTTTCAGTACGATGGAGTAACTGTGAAAGTGGCTTTTGGAACAGATGTGAGAGATGGTAGAGACTAGTAAAAGGCCTAGAAAATATGATCTCTGAAGAAAGACTGTGTGAACTGGGGCTCTTTTAGATTAAAAAAGAGAAGGCTAGGGCTAGGTGACCTCCTTTCCAGCTTCATATTTCTATGGTAATAAAAGGAACTGAAGGAGGATCACTGTATCCAAAGACATAATCCTACTTTTCAGGAAATGAAAATTACTTCTGTATAAAAGTTGAACTGTCACCTATTCTACAGACTTGTATAAAGAAATAAGGGGACACCAGTGTCTTTTTACTCCCAGAATGAGCAGGAAAGCGTCTTGCATGGGATGGCAAGATTTTTTTATATGCAGGAGAGCGGGGTGTTGATTGAATGCTTGCTCTTGCTAGAGTGCTCTTTGTCTATTGTTTTATTATTTTATTAATATTTATTATATAAATATTTAGCTAATAGATCAGATAATGCTTGAAACTATGTGGTATTAAACCAGTAAACAAATAACTGTTTTTAACTGTGGGTGGTAAATGTGTTTACAAATATCTTCAGAAGGCACACCTGGCCACCTCAGCAGGTCTCAACAACGTAACTTTCTAGCAAGACTCCTAATCAATAATGCACATGAAGTATGTGCCATATGGCCATATACTTTTCACTGGGATAATAAATGGTATTTTAATTTATGAAAGTCATCTTTATAAAACGGAAATGACTCTTGCAAACAATCAGACAAAAGGTGGAAGAAAGTGAACCCATTCAAAACTGTATAAACTAATTGGGAAATTATTCTCTGTTCACTATTCTCCAAATAGCCTGTGATAACATTGACGGGTCTTTTTTTTGCTTTGCTTAGAGGAGTACAGAGAGATGTCTTTTCTTTCTGGGTGGCAGGGGTGGGTATTGCATACATGATGTGAAAACAGGTAAACAGAGGAGGGAGAAGATGGATGGAAGAGAGGGTGCGTGACAAAGGCTGTTCCAGGTTTAGAAATTAAAGGGAAATAAATGGAACTCTGTGACCTGCCCATATAGAAAATCAGTGGTAGACTCAAGTCTCTTGATGCCTTGTTTAGTGTTTACTCTCTGCCATGTTTTCTCAAAACCAATTGTGTTTATCTTCCTTGACTGCATATATATATGTAGGTTGCTACTCTGCCTCTGCACTTCCAACTTGTCCAATGCAATGGAGAGTTAGCAGTATAGAAAGTTTTAAATAGATGCTTTTTCAGACCGTGTTCACATTTAGCTTGGTTTTTTTTTTAATATAGCAGGAACACTGAACATGTGAAATTGTTAATATTTTCAGTTGATTAGATGCAGAAACTTTCCAAAGGTTACCGGTTCTATTTCTGAGAAATGGAAGCAATATGTGCTTCGTCTTTCGGACAATTGCTGCAGACTTGTATAAATCTGGCACATTTGTTCTTTTATTTTTTAATTTTATTCTTGAGATTCTGCTTGGGAAGGAGTTGTTTTAAAAATTCATTATTATTTGATTGCAAGTTGGATGTCAGCCAACTAAATTTTTGAATTTGAAAGAAAATGCAGCATCAGCTTCTCTAGAACTATAATGGAATGAAACCCTCCAAGCACTCATTAAAAGGGCTTCTGACGTCTAGCAAAATTAGATGAGGTGTAAATCACTGAACTACCATATGTGGGTTTGAAATGGAATATTTAATTCTGTAGAATCCAAACCCAAGGCTAAAGAGAAATTTAACTACACCAGCATAATATTTTGATGATGGAAGAAGCAATACCATTTTAAAGGTTTTATGTTTAATGCTTAATTTTAAAAAATGTTTATTGAGGGAATCTTCACTGGCATCTGCATTGTTATCTGGCATATAGGCGAATGCTTGAGGAATAACACTACAGCACAGTAATAACCTTCCTCCACTGAAGAGTTTCTAAGGGCTTTACAAATAGTATTGGAAAATTCAGACTGTAGAAGCCTGATCATAATTATTTCTTCCCTTAGCTTCCTCCTGATAATTTTGTGCCCTTTGATGCAGCTCGTATCAGGGGAAGTTTGCTATTGCTCCTCAGTTGCTGAAGGATGGAGTTGGTTCCATTGTGGAGGTAGAAGGGATCAGGAGCTATGAAATAGTCTTGCTTTCGATTTTCCTTGTATTAAAAATGCAGCTGAAAAGTGCTGTTTTTTCAATAATAATAACAGTAGTACTATTAGTAAATATTTCTCTTCCTGTTCTTTCCATTGACCCTTATTGGGACCGGGGCTTCATTATTCTGATGCCATGCAAGTTTCAAAGAAAAAAAGCGTGGCCTCAAGTCTTTGTAAACAGACATAAGGAAAGGGATGTGGGTGCATCACCTGAACAAATAAATACAGAGAAGAATGGGTCTCACTTTGTTATACATGAAGTAAGTTTGGTTTTGATCCCTCCTGGCTCTATTTGAACTATAGCTTTGTGAGATGATATAGTTTATTGTATGGTTTTACAGTAATTTAAATTGTCAGGCTGTGATTCAGCCTTTAACTGAACTCTCGAGAATAAAGGTGAGATGGTGTTGTTTTATCATTATTATTATCTAAATGCTTTTATGAAAGCAGGCAAGGATTCATTTCACATGCTGCAAAAGTATAACTGCCCCAACATGAAAACCAGTTGAAACAGAAAAACATGTTTGTTTTCTTGTTTATATTGCACATAAGAAAGGAATACTTCTGTACAGAAATGTACTTCCTTGTGATGGGATGGATGAATAGACTTTGATTCCTCAAAGAGAAATATTTGTTTGTCTCTTCAAGCCAGACAAGGTGGGAGTAATGAATTACATTTTAAGAGGAATCACTTTGAAGGGAAGGGAGAGATCATGTGAGAAAACCAGCATTTGAGGAAATCTTATGCAGAGTTTCAAATTTATTAAGAATAAAGCCATTCTTCAGAAAAGGAATGAGCTTTGAAAGACTCAGGATGTGCAGGACTCTGCTGAGAATAAGGAAGAGATTTGGTCCCTTCACATTGTTCTCTGGAGTGGGGAAGTGGAGCAGTGGGAGTGTGTTGGGATCAAAGGATGGCTGGTAATTTATTTTGTGTCCTTTTCTACAGCTACTTTGATAGCCAGTATAAGCCGAAATGAATAATGTTCATTTCTTAAGGAAAATATGGTGCATTTGAAAACCAGTGTTCAAATGAGCAATAATCCAGTCTGGCTTCCTTTGTGTTATCCAAAGCAGCAGCATCTTCAGCTTGAGATAAGGGTAGGAAGACTGCTTAATTTCAAAGGTTTTCACTTTTATCTTAGACTGGGAAATCTGAATACTTTAATGGGTTTAGGTTTCTAATTTAATTCCAGGTTGCTCATCATTTCACCTTTCAGCTGGGCTATAGAGATAATTCAATCATATTTCCCTTGACAAGTCATCTGAATTATGCTTATATTTCTCTGCAGATGTGAAAATCAGCTACCATAATAGAGAATGTGACAGACACTTTTGCCTTCCCTCCCTCTTTCTCCCCTTAATTTAGGGACCGTTCTGGTCTTGCTCCATAACGCAGATGTCCTCTGACACAGGCACATGAAAGACAGCCCTTGTATGAAAATGTAATGTGGTACTTCTGCATAGACACAATGCCAAAAGGTTTGGAAGTAAGGCCAGAGAGCAGTCATCAGGCAAGAAAGGGATCAAATATGCACAAACAGTGTCTTTTGGAGGTTTGGGGAGTGTGGGTTCTATTTTTGCCCAGAGTTCAAATAGTGTACTGATCTGTTTACATACTTTCTTCCCTTCATAATTGTTCTCCACGAAGACTCCTTTTATTTTCTTTTTCCAGAGCTATTCCCTTGCTATCCAACATATAAGCAGATCTTAACTTTAGACCCAAATATGTGAACACAGAAGAGGATTCTCTGATCTGATTCTTGATCCCAAATGGGTGATCAAGACAGACACAAACATGAGGTAGTATTTTCTTAAATTAAAGTTTTTCTGTTAGACTTTACAAATTAATTCCATGTGTGAAAGGTCTTCTCTTGGAGGTACCCCAATCAAGCTCAAACATTTCACAGACTGGGGTGAAGGCATGCTAAAATGAATGTCATGACATTTCCATGCTCAGATAAGGTCTGTCTTTATAATGTTCATCTTCCTTTTGAGGTCACTAAACGTGAAGATAATTTTTTTTCTCCAATATGCATTTCATCACCTCTGTTTTTATGCTACCCCTGAAGGTCAAGACAGCGACAGCTGCTCGGGCGTTAACCAATGCTGAATTGCACAGTGCTTCCCTGCTTTTAGAAGTCCGCAGGTGTGAACTGCTACCATCATCCCACTGAGACATTTCTGCCACCTTTGCTATATGCAGCTAACTGTACTACCGGCATTTTCTTCTAGTTAAGCAGCAAACAGGCATCAAAGGCACATAAAATACTTTTCCCTCAAGGCCCAGACTGTAATTCCTGAGTTTATTCTCTTTAATTGTAGACCATACAAACCTGTGAAAGCTCAGGGTCTAAACCTACCCTTCACATGATATGCTGTCGTTCTGCTGGTATAGTTTTCCGACATTCTTCAGAGAGATGTGGACAATCATTTTTGCCCAAAATACTCACAGGAAACATCCATACTGTCTGCTATTTATAAAATTGGCATTCATTTTATATTTGGCAGGTGTTCATACACAACCCTGGACATCAAACAGCCTTTTTATTCGAGGCATTTTTGGTGCCGTACTGAAGATAGGCCCTTTCAGCTGGGGAAGGAACACCATCTTCTTCATATAGGCAGCTTTTAGAATAAGGTGTGTATGTAGGTGAGGGTATGTGAACTAAAAAAAAAAGCCTGGAACAATCACAAAATTTTAGAAGTGTGCTACTATGTGCATGTGTGTGCACATGCATGTTCTGACAGGACCGTGTCAGACTAACACGGACTGATGGGTGATGTAGGTAACGATACAGTGTCCTTTTGTAAGGCATAAACACTAGCCCTATTCTTTACATGAGATCTCGGTACTATGCTGCTTTGATAAAACCATGAATGCTAACAACAGAAAAATTAATTAAAAAAAATGAATACAGGTTATTTTCTGTGGTTTGTTTTTTTTTTTTAAAGTAATTCAGATAACACAAAATGAGAGAGCAATAGGTGGATAGGTGAAACATGTTGAAGAACATTTATTTCAAAATCCAATTTAAAAATAAAGGTAGACTGGCATGTTAAACAAAACCTCATGAACCCATGAGAAACTCCTCTTTCAAATATCATAAACATAGTATTTTGGTCTCTAATTGTTGTCAAGAAAGTTTTATAAGCTCTGTTTTACTATGCCACATTTTGCTTTAAGAAGGTGCGCTCTAAAATTCTCCTCATGTAAAAGTGAGGAGTATTTTGTATCGTTTCCTTTAGTCTAGAATTACTTCCAACTGCTCTCAGATTAATAAAAAAAACTCTGTATTTTTCTAGGGTCAACATGGAAGATAAATAAAAGGCCAAATTTGGAAATCATGGAAAAAGAGTATTCAGGTTGATATAAACAACAAATAAAGTGAACAGATAAAGTCAGAATGAAAAATTAAGTCAAAACTTTATAACTTGTCTGACATTATGGTAGCTCTTCAGTCAGTAAATTATCTGGACAAAGTTTATTACAAGTTATTTTTGGCAGTGAAATTAGATATTTGAATTATTTAAACAGATGGAAAGTGGCTCAGACCAAAATATGATTTTTCTCACTTTGTTTTTTGATAAATGACAAAGCAATCTTCCCATAGTCTGGAAAAATGAGGGAATGGCAGAAAATACAGAAGCACTAAACACAGTAAGGTTAATTAATCTGCTGTGTAAAAAAAGTGTCATGAAATAAGAATACTCTGCTTCCAAATTTTTTTCAGTGAGATTTTATGAAACCTTTTTATTCTCAGACTTTTTTATAGCCTGAAGCTATTTGTTTTCACAGCATAACAAAATTATTTGTGGTTATTGGTATAACCCATCCAGAGTGTTACCTTAGATTATGGGTTCTTGATCTTGATACTGATGCACAGCTAATAACTTTTCTTGGCAATGATGAAGCCACAGATCTGCTCCATGAGATGTAGTCGAAAATCATATTTCATAATCTTGCTTTGAACATCATTTTAATATTTAGTATGACCATGTGCAACTCTGACAGAAGTAAACTGTGATACATGGAATTAATTTCAGTGGGCCAGATGCATGCCTTGTCTTGCAATGACAGTGGACCGTTAAAGTCAGCATGGCAGGGAAAGGTATCTGAGAAAAGGAAACTCCACCATCTGTCTTTGCTTCAAGCTTGTGAAATTGCTTTTAGAGGACTTAAAGAAGTACATCAGCAGTACGAGATGGAGAATTTGGAGAGGAAAATGGGTCAAAAATGATTGACAAGCCATTGTGATGTGGTACAATCCTTGTGGAAAACAGCAGTCTTCTGATACAAAGCAGTATAGGAGTTACTACTATTTCAAGCACAGATCTGTCCCATTTGAACTGAATATGAATATTATCATGCCACTTGTGACTCATTCTGTGCTTCGGCATTTTTTATTTTATTCTGGCTTGCTTGTGCTATTTCTTCGTACTTATCATTATATGTGTGTCCTTCTTTCTATATTTTATGATTTTCTTTTAGATTTTCAGATCATTGAAGAGTTCTTGATGCAATCATGTTAATTTTTTATGTACTTCTAATCTTTCTTCCATGTTAGGATAATTTGCTGTTGTGCCTTTATCTCTTGCATTCCTTTTTTCCTTATCACTTCTCAGATACTTGTATTTCCCTGAGCTATTTGAAGTCCATTACCCTTATTTTGTTATTTGCAATTTAAAGGAAGAATGGAAGACTTATCATTTTTATGATCATTTTCACTTGAATTAACTTCCACTTTAAGATTCTCAACCACTTCCTCCTAAAGAATTTGAATTAAATCTAAAATAGCTACTTTCTGTGTAATTTCCTCCACTTCATAAAAGAAAAAAGCAGCCCCTAGCACATTTGAAGAACTGAATCTATGTCCTGCCTTACTGCTTTTTCAAACAGAGCCTCAGATAGTTCTATTCCCATCTAACTGCTAGGTCCTGCCATGTAGGTCTTTCCAGTTTCTGCCCCTTGGATACCTCCAATAGTTGCTGTATTGGAAAAGCCTCCTGATCAGAAAACCTTTGGTTTAAAGCTGTCATTATGTGCACTTTACTCTTTTTCTCTCCCATATTTCCACTGGTATTCAACAAATCTTCCCGTCACTTTTTCCTAGACTTCAGGACAAGTAAATATGCCCTTCACAAGCCACACCACCTGATTTTTGCTATGTCTCTTCTTCTAGAATATGCCATGCCCTTCCGTAACTACATTCCAGCATTGCTGCTTACCCAGCCACACCTCTGCAATGCCAGTTAGGTCACACTAGGGTACTAAGCCCATAAGGTCCAGCACTTACATCTCAGACTGCACTGTTTGTGGGTCTATACTTCAGATGTTTGATGGCTCACTTTGCATTCTCCCTTTCTTCTTGCAATTTTTTCCTTTCTCTCCTCTCTCTCCTCCCCGCCTTGGCTTTGACCATACACATTCTGAATCTCTACCCTGAGAAGGGGAGGAGGTAAAGCCCGCAGAATTTTTTCACTGGCACCTTTTAAAACTAGTTCAAAGCCTTGCTCATGAAGAGCAACTTGCCAGGCTGGTAAGAAGGTTTTCCTCAGCAGTTAATCTTACAGCCAGTTATCCTGCGTGCCCACCTTCACACCGCCTGTGCAGCCAGACCTCCCCCCGGCATGAGCTGGGCCTTTTATCCCTACCGAGGGCACGGATAAGATCAGCATCTCTACTCGTAGCTTCTTCAGCCTCACTCATATCGTACCTGCAGTAACACCGGTGCCCACGTATAGAAACAGGAGATGCCACATGCAAAGATGTTTTGCTCTTTTGTGGCAATATCCATATGTCTAGGTATGTCTAAAACTTGTTACTTCAGCGAAATAAGATAATTCTTAAACATGATTACTACTACCATTATTTCAAACTGCAGATATGGAAGGTATTACTTTATATCTTCATGAAAATTAATGTCTTAAGCTAATCAAATAACTGCTTGTGTGCTTGTCAAAATATATTTATACATGAGATTTATTTCTTCAAATTACTGAAAATAATTTCATTGAATTAATACAATATTCCAGTAAGATTCCTGGCATATAATGTCTGTTTTGACATTAATACTGAGGGAAAATTTAATCTACTCAGTTCTTTTTTGACATCTGTACAGCAGACAAGACAGGGATCAATGCATGCATAGCCCCTCATTTTTGCCAATTTTATGCAAATCAAAGGGCAAAAAAGAGCATAATTTTATTCCATTATTCCATTATGCCTACTACAATTATTGTTTCATTATCCTTGTGGCAGCCTATTTGATGTACTTGTTTTTCTATTTTTTTGTAAGTATCACTTTCCAAAGTTTAATAGCACAACTACTCAAGTATTAACTGAGAAAAGAAAGAAGTAATTTTTTTAAATACATAAAAGGGAATGAACAGGAAAATTCACTAAGCTCCAAAAGTAGTAACCGGAAAGGAAAATGCAATTTTAGGAAAAGCAAATATTTTTGTCACAGTGTTCAAACAAAATTTTGAGAAATTAAGTATTATAGATGTTACTCCAGTAGCAATTGTTAGAAGTTTTTTAAAAGAAGAGTAAGAAATCAACATGAGATTATATTGAAATAGCATTGCTAAGACTAGGCAATATCACTCCAAAGGAACTGAACCATGATATAAATATAAAGATGTAAATGTTATTAATCAAAATACTGACTGTACTGTTGATTTAACAGTTAACCAACTTTTTTTTTCAAAGAGATTAAATTTGTCAGCCTGAAAATATGGACTAAGAAGTCATGCTTCAGTAGCCTTAGAAGAAATTGGTGTAGGACTTACAAAGCTCTTGGGTAAAGTATAATGTGATGAGGAAAAAACAGTAAGCCACTAATAATAAATGCAGTCTTCCTAAGTCTTGCAAAGAAAAAATAGTGGATAAGAGAAAATTGGAGCATGTGGTTTATTTTGATTTTCAAAATCTTTTAGTAAGACTTTTTTGGACATCATTCAGCAAACTAGCCTTACCAGAAAAATGTAGAAACCTCTGCTAAATTCTGAAGGAGGGGTGTAAATCCCAGTAAAGTCAATGGAATTTCATTACCATCAAATAAATTTTTCAGCATCTTGCTGAAACTTATGAATAAAAAGAACAAATACAGAAATAAAGGCAGCAGTGGTATGAATCCTAAAGATCATTTCCTGATTTAGAAAAGAATGAGAGAAAATAACTCAAAGTAAATGCTTTCTCAGCTAGAAAAAATCTAATAGCTGTGTCCCTGTGGGATCATTAAGGGTATTGGATAAATTCAGTATACCTACTAATGATGTGTAAGAAAGGTTGAATTGTGAGATGGAGCTTTGCTGACAAGGAAAAAATGCCCTAGCTTAGTCAAGATTAAGCAGGATTGTGAGAAACTCCAGAAGGAATAGCAGTGAAAATGAAATGCAGCAGAACGGATGCAGAAGAATACTCAACAGAAGGGACGTTTGCAGTGGAAAATGTCAGTGTTTTCCAGATAATTTGTAATATATTGCAGGATGCATCAAGGTTTCAGCATGGCGTACAATTAGACATCTATTCAATGGAAAGACATCTAAAAACTTTCTATTTTAAAAAAAATCAACGGATCATACTAAGAGTCAAGATCGATGTCAGCAGATTAATTCAGTCATAGATGGAAATGCTATCAGGTATAGCTTGGCTATTTAATTTTTAGCATGTGTACAGAAAGTATATAAAAGCATAAAATGACTTTATTTCCTGGTTCGGTAGACTTTTATTTGACAGCAGGTAGGTGTTTCAAATAACGACAATGTCACTGTCAGTGCTGCTAGAACTTGGTTTTGTCTGGTCTCTCTGTTATTCTGAAGTCTCTTTCATCTTTAGATGGACCTGAAGCCAACTTGTAATTTACGCTGTTCTTGATCAAAAGTCCACAATTTTAAAATAAGTGTGTAAAAATATAATTACTTTTTTTCCTGTTGAAAAAATTCTGCAAAGGAACAAACATTTCAATAAAACTCTGACTCTTTCTTTGTAGAATAGATTTTATACCTCAGCTTATGCACATGCATAAAAAATATAGAACTGACCCAAACATTTTTTCTCCATATATTGGCTTTTGATAAAATAAAATAAACATTCATTTTCTCTTCCTTTGTTTTGTAGTTCTTTCTGAGTTTGTTAAGCTTTCTACAGCATTGACAGTCTTCATTGTATGGTAGTTTGCTTGCCAATACTTATTGGAGATGATGGTAACAAACGTGACTTACTGCTGTAGCAAAATGCATGCGTGGGTGTTAAGAAAGGTAAGATTTTCTATCAAGGTTTCATTTTAGAAGGGTGCCAGTGAATCTTTTGTGAACTTTATTTCTTTCTAAATTTAAAAAAAAAGAGTAGGAAAGGGAAGGCTTATATTTTTAATCTTATAAAATTGCTGCCTCCCAAGAGTTGACTTACCGGATAAGACAAATATGAACACAAAATTGTAACACACATTATTCTGTTAGCACTACAATCTGCTGAGTAGGGATTGATTTGTTTTACCTCATGGAAAAGACTCGTGGTTTTCATAATATCAGAAAGGGTTATATGGAATGGCTCAGGTGACTCAGTGTCACTCAGGGAAAAATTAGCATGGGATTTAGGAAAAGAAGCCTTGTGTTGTCCTCCATCCAAAGTGTTGTGTGCATATTTGGGAAGAAAAGGGAAAGCCTCCAGCCAAGTTATACTCGTAAGGTTCAGTAAGAAGCCTACATGCTGCGCACCATAAAGCCTGTACATTGCTCTGATGTGTTAAGCTTGAACAGCTCTTGAAACTGTATCAAATCACGCTGCAGCTATTACCGCCACTACAGCAATCTACATGCTAGTTTTACCAATATGCCATAAGGCCAACTCAGCTCTGTATCTCCCTGCCCAGAAGCAGTGCAGAGCTTGCCCCCTTTTACTTAATGAGTCTGATAATGTCTGTCCCAGTGAGAAGGGAAAGGGCACGGAAAATGTTTGTTTCTCTTAATATCCTTGCAAAGAGGTCAACCACAAAGCTAACCTTTTTTTTCTTCCTCTTCTGTTCAGCCGGTTATATTGTTGTTCTCAACATTGCTGCAAAAATACGTCTGTACTAGATACCCTAAATAGGACTAAGCATCCTTAAGGAAAGGTGTCCTCTGCAGCAAGGTTTAATTGATATCAGCCTGTGGGAGAGGGCCAGCAGAGCAGGGAGGGGTGTGTGTGTGGGGGGGTGTATGGAGGAGAGGATGGATTCTGCTATATTCTTCTCCTCAGGGTCTTGCAGAAATTCTGAACAACTGAAGAAGTCTGTGTTTGAGGGCTGTTTCCCTTTATCCACTCCACCCTGCCTCACAATGGCAACCATATAGATCTTTAAATATACTTGAAGCTGTTTTGCTGAATGAACACAAATGTATCAGTATTTTTCTCCTTGTATACTAGTGCTTAGGTTTTGATAGTAACAGCTAAGAAGCCTTTATACTTGTTCTTTTTATTTTGCTTTCCTACTGTGATGGATGTTTTCTTGGAAGGTTTTGTTCACATAACCTTCTACATCACTGCTCTAGTCTGTCATCTCCTGTGTTTTTATTCAGTAACTTTAAACTTCTGGTAAGTTATTCAAATGCTTTTAAGTTGTAAATTCTACCCAAGACGCTTTAGTACATTAGTCCTTTAAAAGTGTAAATGATTTCTGTGTCAAGAACCAGAAGGATGAAAGGTGTAAAATGTTACACTTCCAAGAAAAGTGGAACTTACAGATATGCATGTAACGATGAAAGGATTGACAGATCTGACTTCTCTCAGCCAGATCTGTTAACTTCATCTGCCACCAAAAAAATCCCATCAAATCAGCATAGAAGAGAACCGATATTGGCATTTGCACATCATTCATTTCTTAGGGTTATGAAACACCTACTGCACTGATGTGGCACACAGCAGCCAAAAGGTTTGCATTCCTTCGTTTTTGTAGCTTGTTACATTTAGCCAGGACATAGCTGTCCAGTGTTTCCTCCTCACTGTTCTAAATCTAGGAACCTTTATAGTTATGTTTAGGTTTTTAGTTATGACTGTTTATGCAGTAAAATTGCTGTCATACTATTCTCCGCACCTCTTATAACAATCCTAGTCCTTTTCTGATGGTCTCTTTGTGTTTTTCTTCCAGCTTCACAGAATTACTTAAAAAGCAGTTTAAGTTTGCCCAATGTAAATTTGTATTTCTCTTTTCTTGTCTTTTTTTTTCACTCATTACTGAAGAAGACATTTGGCATTTAATGGACAAATGCACACTGATCATTGTGCTTTTGAATAGATCTCTTGCCTGGTAAAGGACTGTTGAGAGCTTAGCTTTGCTGTGAATGTTAATTTCAATGATTTGGCTGACTTCTGTAGATCTGAAGCAAAATCTTTCTTCAGTCTGAGAAAAAGATGGTGCTGGCTTTAGAACTTTCTTGGTTGGTATAAAGGAATTGAGAAAGTGGGGGAGGAATGTATCTCCCTGCCATGGTAAGCAAAACTATTGCTTGAAGTGTTTCTGAGATAAAAGAACACAAGACACTGACTTTGTGTCTTGGACTGTAATCTCGTATTAACTGCATTTCTGGTCTCATAATGTTATTTAACAGAGGACAGTTGTTCAGCAGCCTTAATCACATGTAATACTGTACAATTAGCAGGCTGTTCGACAAAGGCTTCAGCCTCAGCTTTTTTTCATAAAATATAAAGCAGCAACACAATTTCCATTTCCTCTCTGTGCATGAACTCACCAATTCATTACAAAACACATACAAAGAGACATCTAATAGCTGAGAAATGTGTCTGACCCAGAACAATGAAATGATCTATCGCAGCTCTGTTAGGAGGACAATGTACAGACTCCTGGATTGAGAGCGGCTGTGGTCCTCCTGACATCCTCTGGAGTGAAACTGGACAAACCACTTTTCACCTCTCTTTTCCCCACACACTTGCAGGTATTCCCTCCGTCAAGATTGTAAACTCCTTAAGGCACAGACTGTTTCTCTGTGATGTTTGTACTGTGCTTAGCTCTGACATCCTGATCTCAGTTGGACTCTTGTATCACACAAAGTACAAATAGATACTGCTGGATGTTATTGTGCTCCTTACTGTAGTACTCATGTACTTTCATTTTTTTGGAAATTCAGGTGAGGGTTGCAAAAACAACTTAAACCAAAACCCAGACAATTCCTCCACACTCCAAGGGTAAGAACTGCAGAATCTGGAGAAAGGTCGATTTGGATCTGATTTCAGACTTTAACACAGGGCACTTCGGACCTATCTGTTTTGAGATGGTACCAGGAGATGAAATTAAATACCTTTTCTTTATCTTCTTGGAATAGAGATGTCATAAATTCTCAATTTCAGTGTTAGGAAAAAGTTTCAGAGGGTTTGATTGCTGTTATTTTCTTCATTGCTTGACAGCAAGGCTCATTATTTGTTTCTTGTAAAACAATCATAAAATGAAAACAGGTTATAGCAAAGTTGAAAAAGACGGGCTGTGAATGGCACAGAAAAAAGGACATTTTAGGCAACTTTATTACAACGATTACATGTGTACAGCTCTGTTGACAAGGCTAGGAACTTTTGTTACTGCTCATCAGGCTGCGAGCGGAAGGCAACGTCTTGATTTGAACTGTAAAATGAGAAGATGGAGTAAATCTTAGGAAGGCAGGGATTTCAAAACAATCTGTAACATCTCGTCTAGCATTAACCGTCACGAGTTCAAAGAAAACCGCCTCTGAACTTCGCAGGACCTGAGGCGAATACCGGCGCGGCCCGGCCCGGCTCCTGCGGAGACGGGATCAAGGCAGCGGGCCGCCAGACATCGGAGCCCCTGGCCGCTCTCCCCGCGGAGCGGAGCGCCCACCCGGGGGCTCCCGCGGCCGCCCCCCCCGCCGCTAACGGAGGCCGGCGGGGCGGGGCGGGACGGGTCCGCTCCCGCCCGCTGCCCCCCCCCCCCCCGCCGGGCCGCGGGGCCTCCAGGGTCCGGGCGGCTGCGGCGCTCCGCCGGCTTTGTGCGGCGGGCGGGCCCGGTGCCGCTGCATCTCCCCCCCCCCCGCGGCTGGTGGTTTTCTGAAGCGTGGGCGGGAGGGGTTTCTGCCGAAGCAGAGAGCGCAGGCTGCCGCGGCTGGGCGCAGGGGAAGGGGCGGGAGAGGCGTGCGGGGCGCGGTGGGCGATCGCCCCGGCTGCGCCTTCCCGGCTGCGGGCGGAGGGAGGGCGGTCTGCCGCCCCCCCGCGCTGCCGGCCGGGCCGGGCCCCCCTCCCTCCGCCGCTGAGGGAGGGACGGATCCAAACGGGCCGAGGGGCGGGAGGTGTTAGAGCGAGCAGGCGGCGCGGAGAGGAGATGACAATTAGCCTTTAAAAATGGCTGCTTGGAAGCTGTCAGCTGGGACGCGGAGGGGCTGTACACCCTTCTCCCGCCTCCCGTCCCTGCAGGGCTAATAACGGAGAGGGGATAAGAGCTCCGCAGCCCTTTCCTCGCCGCCGAGCCCCCCCTCCCCGCCGGTGTGGGATGCCGTAGCGCTCCGGGGCCCGGCCGCCCTCACTCCCCATCTGAGTGACTGACTGACTGACTGACTGACTGACTGGCTGGCGAGAGGACGGCGGCGGCCCCCGCCTCCCCGCGCTCCTCCTCGCCGCCGCCTGCCTGTGTGCCGCGGGCAGCGGGACTACAAAGGAGCAGGGGGAGTGGGGGGCTACATGATCGAGGGCGGTGTGTGTGTGTGTGTGGTGTGCAGGCCGGTGGGGGGCATATCTGGCGAGGAGAAAACACAAGGTCAAGCGGCGGTTCTCCTCCTCCATGGAAGAAGACGGCGATGAGCCCTGAGGAGGACGACGAAGAGAAGGGGAGGATGGCTGAGGGCTGCCGCTGCCGGGCTTCCCCTCGGGAGTGACGGGGCGCGGAGGGCTGAAGGGGCCGGAGGAGGCAGCGCTGGGGTCGGGCGGGAGGGAGGGAGGAGAGGAAGGCGAGGAGGAAGCGGGGGGTTTGAATCTCCCTGGCTGGATTATTTCCCCTCAGGGGAAGCTGCCCCTGCCCGGGGAGCGCGGGCGGCGCTGCCATCGCTGTCCGCCGCCGGCCGCGCTTCGGCCCATGGCCCCCGCGGCGAAGATGGACCTGGGCAGCGCTGCCAGGAGAGCGGGAGCTGCCCCCCAGCCCCTGGGCGTCTGGAGACCCTTCCCCTCCGCCTGCTGCTGCTGCTTCCCCTCGCTCCTGGATGTGAACAGCTGGCTGCTCTTCTACGGCTTCTTGTACCTGGCCCTCTACGCCCAGGTGTCCCAGTCCAAGTCCTGTGACAAAATCTCCTGCTTCTCGGGTCATTGTGTCAACTCCACCTGTGTCTGCGACCAGGGCTGGGTGGGAGACCAGTGCCAACATTGCCAGGGCAGGTTCAAGTAAGTCTCTGCTTATTACGATTCCCTTTTTTTCCCCCTACACCCTTTTCCTGTTGTTTTCACTTGCCTGTTTTTTTTGGTTTTGGTGGTTCCCCCCCCCCCCCCTTTTTTTTTTTTGCATGTGTCTGCTATGATTTTGTTCATGTGTGGTGGAAGTATGTGACAGAAGTTAAGGATGAAATAGGCTCTTCCACCTCATGGTCCCTCCCTCTCAGAACACAGGACGCAGTCCTCCGATGGCAAATTGTACCCGCTGACTTACCGCTGAAAATAGGCTGCTCCACTTGATGGGAACGGAGAGGCAAGGAGAAATCGGCCTAAAGCTGTGTTGCTGCTGTCCCTTCTGGAAGTGTCATGGAAATGATATGTGCACCTCATGGGGCTGCCCAGGGAGCACAAATTACTAGTGGATTTGAATGACTTTTTCCTTCTGGAGAGTGAAAGTGTTTTGCTCGTTCCAGCCTTCCTCCCTTTCTTTCACGTGTTTTAGTTAAGTGGGCATTAGTCAGGCACATTCAGGATAACATAAGTATAACTTAGTGAAACATACATGGCTCATGACGAGGTTTTCAGGAGAGGAGAAAGTGGTAGATGTAAAACAATAACATATTTTTGCTTATTTTAGTGAAGCTAGAACTACCTTCTCGTTCTTAAAAGTGGATGTGATACCGAGTCATTGATCAGTGAGAAGGAAGTGCATGCTGACACTTGCTTTTCTATATGTAGTGGAAAAGTGGACTTAATTTATAGGGCTGTCACTTCGCCCCCCGCCCCCTTTGGTACCAGTGTAAAGACTGGCTGTGAAGAATACCGTTTGCTGTTATTTCGCTATATAACCTTGGACAGGACATCTCATTTCATTCCCTTGTAAAACACCCCTTAAAAGCTGGAACTCTATTTATGAAGTATATTGACATATACAGCTGGAAAGTGTTCCAATATCTAGCTAATAACAAGGCTAGTGGCCTTACAGAATTCAAGAGGCTAGAGGCTGTGCCTTACAGAATTCAAATTCTATCTTTGGAAAGTACTTTAATAGGTAAAAGTATCGGTAATTGTCTATTTTAAATTGTGTTTAAGTTCAGTTTTCTCTTTGGAGTACTAAAATTAAGCTATATAATTGACATCTCTTTTAAACATTTACTCTGAGGTCACTCATCTCTAAATAAACAAAAAGTAAATCCAGTAACTTGTTAGCTTGGGAAGTTGAGTAGCTGGGAGTCAGACATGTTGGTTGAAGTAATGTGCATGCTGCAGAGAGAGAAACAATTCACTGATAATATCTGGTGGATTATTCCATCAGTGAGATTAAAGGTAATATAAGGCAAATATAATACATCTTATCTGCATATGAACTTGGTAATAAGATTTTAAAGCTGGTCATTTGTTGCCTGTGTGTGTTGAGGATTTGGGGTTTGTACTGCTCTGTGCTGTGGAACAATGGGCTAATTCTGTAGGGACAGAGTGAGGAGAGGAGGCCCAGGTGAATCTTCTTTGTGTGTGATGATCTGCAGGAGACAGGCTTGCAGAGCTATTATTTCCTTGCTTTAAAGAGATTACTTGTATCCTTTGTCTTGATGCCACTCACAACAGACCCTAATAGTGCAAGGGCTGCAGCAAATTTTCATTTCTTAAATTTCAAGGCTTGTTGTGAATTAGTATATTCTCTGAATGGTTACTGGAGCCTTTATCCAGTCCTTACAGGTATTTCCTTGATTATCTGTTGAAACATTTACGTTTCTTTACATTGGTTGTATTTGTCGGGTGAGGAGGCACAGTAGTTACGTTTTCACTTCTGGCAGAAAGTTAATAATCCATCCCCACCTAGAGGAAGTTCTGCCTGAATGTTGAAAGGGCACCTCTTCTGAGCTCAGCTAACACAGTGGTTAATTGATGTGCTGTTTAGGAGTTTTGGTTAAATCAAAATAGATTTTTCATTAACCCCTCTAATATTCTTTCATGCTTAGCTTTAGAAATGGCAGTGATGCTTGCATTATGATTTTTATCATGGAAGTAAGCTGTTTCTATTATTTTGGAGACCTGTTTTTTACTGAGGACATTTTCATAGTGGTATCTTTGATAGCTCATATTTAATCTTTATTCTTAGAAGCAAAATATATTCTGCAATGAAAATAAGCATTCTAAGATTTAAAGCTTTTCAAGTCCTGTGAGTTGGGAATGGCATGAAATATGTTAACGTGTGTTACAACGCAAGCAGCAAGTCTGAGTGGTTGTATTTTGAATCCTGAAAATTCAGATGGGTGTTGAATGGGTGTGAGTCAAGTCTATGCATTTCCAACTGAAGAGCTGGAAAATGAATGTTAGTCTGCCTTATGGCCAGGTGATTGACGACTTTTCTGACTTCTGTGGAGATTGATGGTTTGACTTATTGTAGTGGAACATCTGCGTATTGTTTCCATTTGTGAAGTGTGAGTATCTGCTTTATACACAGGTAGCCATGGCTGGGCTTTTGCGGCAGTGGTACTTTTGACAAGTTATGTTGGTTGTATGTCACTTTTGCCACAGTTGCTTCCGTCAGTAAGAATTATTGTGAAGAACGTTTCAGAATGACATAAAGATTGAAAAGTGTGTTTGGCTATTATACCTGTATTAACAATTAATTTATGGGTTGTAGATAGATTTATACAAATGTTAACAGAACCTTGTGTATTATTGTAAACATTTATGTTGTTTCAAAGTTTCAGCAGTTAGAAGTGCCTGGGTGCGTCTCTGTTACACAAGATTAAAATTGAAATTTTAATGACCTAAATTGGACACATGTAAAACCTGTTTTCTGTCACTAGATTATTTGAGGAAACAGTTTTTTAAGGGTAGGCTTAAAACAATTGAAAATGAAAAGGTCTTTATTTTTCTTCATATAAGTGAAGTATGGTTATTTTTGCTCTTCTGGGAATGAGTGACTTGCATTAGCAAGCATCAGAAACATTATTGTAAGAGAAATACTCTACCTAGGGGTAACCTGGGGCCATTAATTCTTTGGTGAGAGATGTGTAGTATTTCTGGCTCAGTTTTATTTCTTTTCTAAACTGAGAAATAACAACATAGCAGAGAGACATCAAAAATAGTTGATCAGTCTTTGTAAGCAGGTGTCAAAATTAATTGACAATACTATAGTGACCTTGCCTTATGGTAACCTTGCCTTTTCCTTGAAGGAGAACTACTGAGTAAGTAGACTGCCTTGCAAATGTTGCTCTGGACTGGGTGAAAGAAGGGTGGATGGGGGAAAAATGGGCAAAACGATTCTCTAGCACTATTTTATTACCCTTATTTATCAACTTTTGTATTTACTCCTTGTATTGTGAAGCATGTGGTAACTCGTTATATAAATGGAAGTGTTGTTATTCTCACTGTATTGCATTCACATCCATGTCAGTCACTTTTCAGAATGATCTAGGCCTCATCTCTGCCTGACAGTAAATTATTTTACTCTGTTCAGGATGGATATCTGAATGCAATTCTGACTTATTTCCTTCTCTCTCAAACTTTTTTTTCCCCTTCCCTTCAGCTCTGACAGAATGCAAAAACTTTTTTTTTTTTTTAACCAAAATAAAAAAGGGAAATTTAGTTATAAAAAGAGAGGGGAAAGGAATTCTGTCTGCCTGCCTACGGGAGACAGGTTGAAAGGTAAGAAAGCCAAAGGGTGAACAGGTTCTGTTTCCATAGTAGGGAAGCTTCAAACAGCACAGTTCCCAAGATGTAAAGAAAAACACAAGCATAAAAGCACAGTGTCCAGTTTTATTCTGATAGATGGATATATTAAGGAAATGAAGCTTTTAATGCTACATCTGCCACTCTTTCTTCCCCTGTCCTATGCCTTTGAATTTGTTGGTCAGGTACAGTTTTCATGATGATAAGAGTTTGGGCAGAAGGGAGAGGGAAAGGCTGCCCAAATGAGTTGTGTTATGAGACTCCAGGGAATTCAGGGAGACAAACATTATGAATGGCCCGACTGTAGGAAAAGCTGCAGTCACAGCTTTTACGTATTTAGATGTCAAAGTCAATCAATCTTGAGATGCAGCAGTACAGGAAAACAGGTTTCATTAGTTTTGCTACTCACAGAATGACCTCTTAGAAGGAAAAAAAGTTTCCTTCAGGTTGGAGCAAAAAGTTACCCCTTTCTCTAGCTCTGTTTTGTACACTGGTGTGTGGAAGAGCATTAGAGGAAAAATTGTGCATGAAACTGCTCTTCCTCTTGAGTGTCTGAATGACTAGAAATATCCAGTCTTCTAAAATACTGTCTTTAAAAAAAGTAGAGTGTGTCTTCAGATGGTTATCATTGTTTATTTGATAACTTGTGAGTCCCAACTGGCATACGTGCAGACTGTACAGGATAGGTGAGCACCTTTGAGCACCTATGCTTCAGTTAATCTGCTTTGCCTAGTCCTAGATATCTAGTTGTTATTGAGAGAGTAAGAGCAAATTGATCTGTTGATTATTAAACCTTGTCTCCAGATGTTCTTATTACACTTCTAAATTACCTCCTGCATGTTCTCCTTAATTTCTAGAGTTCCTATAAAAGATTCTGTGTTCTTCAAGGACAAAACAATTTCCAAGTACAAGCACCTTTACAACTGAAATGTTAAAAGGGTATCAAATTTTATTATTCCAGGAAAAATCCTTATTTCTGTGTAAACCTCTGAATTCTGCTGTCTGCAGAATGACTCACGCAAGGAAAGTGTCTTTAAATTGCAGATTGTAAATGAACAATAATGTTGTATAAGAAATGATCTTTAGAAAAAAGTTAGTTTTAGCTGCAGCCAGTTGAAGTTCATGCTGCTGTGAAAAGGGGTGACTTTATCCTCTACGCTTCTCGTTGATTACATCTTTCCGCTTCTTATGTAAGCATTAATATTCCTGCTGAGAGTTGAAAAGCATCAACAGGAACATCTCTCCCCACCTCCCAGCCAACTTTTTTTTAAGCCAGCTCAGTTTCCTCATGTTACTTCACTTGTGTAAGTCTCTTGCTGACCCAATGGAGGTAGCAGGAATGAGCAGGTGTGGATGGGAAAAGAAAATTGTCCCTTAGAAGTGGTACAGACTTAGTTTGCCTTAACTTTAATGTGAAACAACACCACTGTTAAACTGGTGCAACTTCTATTATACAGGGTGAAATCCTGAGTCAGGCTATCAGTTGCAAAACTGCCTTTGTCATCAGCGTGGCCTATATCTGATTCAAGACATAGGCATAATTATTCTTATTGACATCAGTGGAATTGTGTGTGAGATTTTACACCTGCAAATTGCCTTTTTATAAGTCAACATGTGAAAATATAATTAAACTAGTGGAAACATCAATGATTATGATTTCATCCTTATAAAATGTGATCTTTATTTAAATTGATTTTAGTGGTGATGCTCTGAAAAACTTCTTCCAGCGTGAGTTATTCTCTCTGTCTGTATTAAAATTTTAAAATACTATGATAGTTCATATAATAAAGAGATTTTGAATTTGTAAGGGATACATGTTTTTTCTTCTAATCTTGTTTTCAAATGTAGATGCATAAGCCATATGACCATGCTAAACTCCTCTTACAAGCTGAACAATCTCCACTGAAAAGTGTTTTTTTTTTTTAAAGGAAAGCAATTTTTTTGAAAACTTTAAAAAATGTTGTTGTTGTTTAATACTTCCTATATACAATCATTTAGGTTGGAAAAGACCCTTAAGATCACAGAGTCCAACCGTTAACCTAACACTACCAAGTCCACCACTAAACCATTTGAATGTTTTTTTTTTTAATGGGTTTTTATAGACAAGACCAGAAATGAACTCTCTGATTACCTGTTCTCACAGCTTGTAAGGCTGCTTTTCTTATGCAGGCTGTAGGGTAACTCAGGCTGCCCAGGGAAGTGGTTGAGTCCTCATCCCTGGAGATATTTAAAAGATGGGTAGATGTGGTGCTTAGGGACATGGTTTAGTGGTGGACTTGGCAGCGCTATGTTAACGGTTGGACCTGATGATCTTAAGGGTCTTTTCCAAGCTAAATGATCCTATGATTCTGAATTAATTCTTGTTTTGAGTTGAACACGTGCTTTAGAAAGGCATCTCTGTGTGTCTGAAAACACTTCCACTGACTGACAGCCCATTACAGACTTTCAGAATTCTTCCATTACTTGGTTATCCTCACTGTTTTCTCTAACCAGCAAAACCAAATGCATAATCTCCCTAATCCAGAAAATCTACCCTCCCTCATTTTTTGTCTCTCTTAGTTGCCCTGTTTTCTCATGTTTTGAGTAATGCCTTCATTGCAGAGCCTTCAGTATGTCAGGTCTATGTTCCCTGTGTAGGTGAAAATATGGTCATCTTTTCCTCACTGAGAATGGAGGAGGAATGTTCCTTGAGTCATCTCAACATAAAACAAGTTTTTCCATCCTTGATTGCTCTCTTGGTTTTTAGCCTTCCCTATTTTATCAGCATTCTTGAGCTATGAATGCCAGAACTAGATGCTTGTCTTTTGGTAATGGTTGTACTGGTGAAATGTAGAAGCAGAGTAACCTCTCCCCTGCTGCTTGGTGTCCTGCTGCGTGCAGCTGCAGAGAGTGCTTCGAAGCCTAGCGCTGTGCTGGCAGCTCAGTCCGTTATTTTCTGCCTCACAAGTCTTCTCAGAGTTGCTGCAACCTCAGTACCGAGTGATTGATACGTGGCCCTGCTTTTCTCAAACTAGTCTGTGAACTGAACACAGCCTCCCCTGTTTGGGGAGGGTGATATTTAATTGTGGGGCTACAAACATGTATGTGTTTGGGATGGAGCTATGCTCTTTTAAAAACACCCCTCTTTCCCCACCCCACAGAGCCCCTTCCTGTGTGTAACTCTGAGACCATCTATAGGATTGAATCCAAATGCAAGTTAGGCCAAGGGCTCGTGGATTCTGGAGTCTAGTTTGTTTGCAGACTAAGCAGTTCGTTACTTAAGCAAGTCAGTGTGGGAACAGATGGCTGATGACCCTGTCAGGCCTTCAGACAGCACCAAAGGCTGGTTGCTATTGCTGTGGATGTGTAAAAAGCTCAGTTCTAGCAAATGTATGCTTAAGTCTATACATAAATGCCTGTACCGGTTATAGCATTTAATATTTATTATGTTTTAAATCTAATTTGGCAAATAAATAGTCTCACACTGTGTATCTCTTACTTCCTTTAACCAAAAAGAAGGCATGATGATCATATTTTGGAAGGCATTATCATAGTTCATGTCATCTTTTTAAAATGAGTATGAGCAGTTTTTGAGAGATCAGTCTATCGTACTGCACTAGAAATTGATTTAATTGTATCAAAATGTAGGCAGAAAAGGTAGGAGGTAATATGAGATGCTACAGGAATATCCTTGGGATATTCTTACACATACTAACTGAAGTGCTGGTGAAAAAAACTAATTTAAAACACTACGACATAGACAAAAAAATGCATTGGAAAACTCATGCAGTATTGAAGAATAATTATCTGTAAGTGTCTATGGAATTTATTATTAGCTGTATAGTCTAGTCTTGGAAAAAACACTACAAAGTTGATGTAAGGAGGAATAAATGATGGTGATACCTACAAACATGGGCACTCCAGTGAACTGCAGCTGTTAAGAGTAATAAAGGAACAATAGTAGAATATATGCAAAGTGTATGTTTTCATGTGAGGCAGGTGAGCAGTGGAAACTTTCAAACTAGTATTATAGGTTGCCCTATATACTCTTAAAAGCCTAATGAGCGGACATAAGAGTTGCATTGATTTCAGAGTGCTGTGTGGGGTAAGACCATATTGAGAAATGATGGAACTGAGCTCAACACTGTCTGTTACTTAGCGTTCATTCACAAGGTGCAAGAACTGCTTTCAACTCTGAAGTCTCCTGCAGACAGAAGAACCTAAAGCTTTTAGACCTCTGAAAAGTAATTTAGCCACCAGCTGTGTAGAATATTCTAGGGTAAACATCTTAAACTCCCTGTTAACACAATAGCATTTTGCAAAAAAATAAATTCACTGTAAAATCTCTCCCAAAATTTAGATTTTTACATGACTCATCTAGAAGAAATGGATTCCAGGATCTGTTTGAATCCATATTTTATGTTTCTTAGCTAAGGATGGAAATGTGCTACTATCATCGTATGATGGCAAAATATCTAGTTTGTTCATGCTAATGATGTTTAGAAACAAACTGGCTGTAGAATATTTCCAAGTTTTAAGCAGCACATGCCTGAGAACCATGATTTGGGTAGGGAATTTTTGAATATTCTAGGATTACCTGGCAATGGAACAAGTACTGAAGTACTTAAGATTGGATGCAGGCACATAAAATGACACTCAGCATCTACATTTTCTTATGGATTTCTTCCATAATTTATGTGCTTCAGTGTCTCATCTGTAAAAAGGAAATAACGCTTCCTGTAAGGTTAAAGACTTGAGGTGACCCACTACTGTAATGATGAGGGAAAGCTAATAAGCTAGGTACCATTTTAGAGAATATATTTCTTCCTAGAATATGATAAATACCATGACATGAAGTACTGTTGTCCAAACTGTGCCATATATCTCAAACAAATGAGTAAAATCACTTCCTCATTAGGTCGGATGGATCTAAAACTTGCAAGCAGTCTGTATTACTGCAGAATATTTGAAGAATAAATTGTTGTCTTATTCAAGAGAATCCTTGGAAAAAAATTGTACATTGGCCATCACTGATAAGATTTTATTTCAGAAGGTAAGACCCCCAAAGACCTAACCCCCAACCTTGAATTAAATTTTACAAACAAAATATTGTGATACACGATAGTACTTAACAGATATTTTGAAGACTTACTGCTCTACTTGTATGAATGTAATGATCTGTATTAGTCATTACATTCCCATATCAGTATCAAAGAACCATGCATTCCTAATTTGTAGGATGATTGCATTATGTTATTACAGAATTGTGAGTCTGGATTCACAGTCTTTAAATGTAGATTTTTATTATAGACATGCACTTTTATTTTATCCATAGATGTATGTTCCCATGGTTTTGAGTTTTCAGCTTCTTCCCTCTTACCTTGAAGGCATTGAACTTGCCTTCAGCGAAAAAGTGGATCATGTTGAGTATGTCATGGAACTATTGGGAGGCAGGAGCTGGGACTGAAGAACAATCAGAAATATTGCAGAAGGACCAGATCTTAACAATGTACGTTACCAGTTGCGGCAGTAACGTCTGAGCAGCAATGATTTTGGTCAAAAGCCTGGGCGGAGAGCTGGGGTTAGTAATGTCTTTAAATACTCTAGTGAGCTTTGCAGAAACTTTCTATTCAAGGTGTACGTAAACCATGAGGCACTGTGGAACAAGAAGACAAATGGACTTCATTGATTACCACCCCCAATCCAAGGACAGATGTGAATTAACCAGAAAAATATCTATCTTGCTAGTCATGCTGCAGTTTAAAGTACTTCCCTTTTTGTCAGGGATAGTAGTGGTGAATAAAATATGGTAAGCTTAATTTTCTTGATAATGCATCGCAGCTTTCAGAACTCAAGAAAGCTTTGGTACACTCTGACTTGTATAAAGGAATACTTGATAGTTCCAGCTTTATTAGTAAAACTGAAATGCTGATTAATCCAACTGTAGGATAATTTGCATCTTTAATTGTTCTTTTTTGAATCTATAGAGGAAGAGTGTGTGTATGTAAAAGTATGTACTTCTCACAAAGAAAATCCAAAACAATAAATCAAAACAAACACAAAATAGCTCACATTCATGTTTGTGTGTGGAAGCCCAGGTGATTAATGTGCTGTGAAGGATACTTGATAATCAAATGTATGTGTGGTATATGCAAGATATACCACAGGAGTTATGGGGAAGAGGGAAATGAACTGTGTGTTTCGTAGGATCGTAGAGCTGCTGCAATTAAGCTGCGTGCTTCTGTAGTTCTCTCATATCGGCAGATCTGTTTTGTTTGCTTCCTAAGTCAACTGAGGCTTTTCTAAAGGGCAATTTAAAACATTGAACAGGAGCTGGAAGGTGTTCTTGAAAAATTACAAATACTGGATAAACAAACATCTGCTTTTGAAAACATACAAATTTGCACTTGTGTGCACAGCTGTAATATCATGTTAAGACAACTGTGTTAGAAAATATTTTTGCAGATGTTTTCTAAAACCTAATGCTGATATAAATATTAAATCCAGAACATTTGTATTTAAAACTTTGGGGTTTTTTTCCTGGGTATTTTTTAATAGTGTAGCACTTTGTAGGAATAATCTGTGAGCATCTATTTTAAAATCAAAATGACACAATTTTTCTAGAGTTTTTAATTTCCAAATTGCTTATACTATTTTAGTTTTCACGGGGAAAAAACCCACTACCTATATTCATTACCTCTGCACATCTGTATCGTACTTTGTATCTAGAGATCTTATTTAAGCACTAGGTAGCTAGTGATCGCAATGGCCTTGAGAAATAGACATTTTTTGAGCTGTTTTACATGTAGGAAACCTGAAGTTGTGTGGTTGTCTAAAGTAGCATAACAAATAAGTGACTGAATTGAAATGGGAGCTTGGGAGTTTATACAGTTTCCTGTAATTTTGTCCCAGTCCTCATTTTAGGAAGACTAAGTTGTTTTCAAGTTGTACGTTCTTCTTCTGCAAATACACAATATAGATTGAAGTGCTTTGTTTCCTCAGAGACCTTTACTGTGTAACATAATCAGATACAGGAGAGGATATGAAGCTTATTATTCAGGTATGGATACATAGTCGAGGAGTTTTGTGGTGATATTTTAGACTGACTGTTCCAAACACGTACTGTATGTCATTCAAGGAGTATATGGGGGGCCTCTGTTAATGCAGGTATAAATACCAATATAGGTTAGAGGTTGATAATACTTAGAGAACTGACCTTGAAAAGTGTCCTGGGTTCAAATGAGCTAGGACATCAAAGCTGGACTGAGTTTGTAGTTGGTCTGTCTTCTTGTTTTTTTTAAAGGCGATGGAGGGGAGACAGGGAACAAGCAAACCACAGCTTAATATATTGAGTTCATAAAAGCTGTTCATTAACAGGAACATTGCTGGATTATTTTATTTTCAATTTTATATACATCCTTGAAGTGCACTTACTGCTTTTGTGGTTTGTATGCATTCAGAAATCTGTTCTCTAACATGAAACTCTGAGGTGACAGGCAGCTGAACCTAACCAGAATATTCCTTTAAAATTAGACTTAGGTTTTCTAATTCAGATTGACTGCATTTATAAGTAGCAATTGGACTGGAAAGCAGAGCCAGTGCATGTTAGATTCTTTCGGAATGATGGAGGTTTGCGGTGTTGCACTGAAATGGAATTTGAGAACATCTTCCTCTGAATTTTTCTTTTGCATTGTCTTGATGGTTTTGAGGTCATGCTCAGTAAAGATCTTAAAAAGCTTTACCTACTATTACTAAAAAAACCCTGTGGTTAAAGTTCTTGCCTACCAAGGACATTCCTTTTAAAGAGTTTTATGCAGTTCTTTAACACATGACCTGTTGCTCTTCACAGTCACTATTTTTTTTTATCATTCTGATAAATTTGACTCTCTTTATTTCCACCTGGTAATGAAAACCAAAACAGATGAAGGACATGCTTAATCTTACTCCTTATTTTTAAATACAGCAATTAAGATTTAGTCTGTTTGTCTGTGATGATCAAGGAAAGCACTGTGCAATGTGTGATATTCTAGTTTATGTTGTAACTTTCTAATCTACAAGTTTCCTTTTTGTCTTTATGTAATTCACTGGGTATGGAGGTAAATTATGGTATTTCAAGGCTGGGAGAATGACAAAACTAACATATGCTAATTTTGGTGAGTATGAGCATCGATGCACAAGATGTTCAGTACAAGAAATATTCTTTGTTGTTCCCATAGTTATGCCATTGCAGGCTTAGGCTTCAGTGTATCATAACACATGTTCTGCTGCTACTTGAAGGCATACTTTTTGTGAATAAAACAACACGATTTGATGAAGGAAATTCTCAGGTATCCTATGTTTAAGAAGCAGCAACTTTTGAGTTTTTCCTCCCTGTTGAGAACTTTCTCATTATGTTTTTGAGTCTTCTTCTCTTTACATTTCTCAATTTATTTTTTTCTTTTGTTTTGTTTTTAACAGACCAAAAATATTTAGGAGACTTTCTGAGATGATGTCAGCCTATAAGATAACATGTTATACAAGGTCATCTTCAGTATATCATGTATTTATGAAGTATACGTGTTCTGATGATATAGTTTAAATGATAGGATGCCTTTATTTTGTGGTTGTTTCTGTTTCATCCTCGTTGAATCTCTGTTCTTTGCTCATTACATTCTTCTTGGCAGGATATAATTGCCTTATAGTTAAGAAAATGTTCTAGTCTAAAAGATCTTGTCATGGCTTCCACAGAAAAGTGGAAAATGCTGTTAAAAATCTGGATGGAAATGTCTGGGAGCGTGCAAACCATGGCTCTGAAGGGAATTACGGAATTGAGGTTAACAGGTTTGTGTGTAAGGATGTTGCTGTGCAGGAAATGTTGCATATTCTGGTCTATACATACTAGCATTACATGTTTCCATTTGTGCATGTGCTCAACAGCATAAGCTAGTAATATTGTTCAAGGTATCTCTGTACTAGATTTTAACGGTAACTTGGGTTACAGGCTGCATAAATCTGGCCTGCTGGCTGCTGTGTATCTTAAGGGTGGATTTTTTTCATAACAGGTATGAGAGTTTTGGAGGATATTGTCTGTGCTTAAGAGTATCGGAAGGATTTTTAGGTCGTGTGTCGTTCCCCCCCCCCCCCGTTGAATTTTACTTAGTCCAGATTCCCTTGTGCATTTCTTTAGGGTTTTGTGTGCATGTATGTTTTATGACTCCCAAGTTATTCACTCAGGCAGCAAAGAGAAAATTGCGTAGCCGTGTGGATACATGTGATGTCTGTATATCAGAAATACTATATGTATTTGCTCATCTAATTAATCATGTTGAAGTTTTGGGACAGGGAAATGGACTTCTTCAGAAAGTAATTTTCAGAAGCTGTGTGGATAATGAACTCAGTTCAGAGGTTCCACATATTTGCAGAAGTATTTGCTTGAGGCAGGATTTGAAAGAAACTCTCTCTAAGGAGGTCTATGTGAAGTAAGGAGTGTTGTAGAAACAGGTGAAATTTGAGCACGTCCATAAAATAGGATTTTGGGCTTGTAATTGATTCAGGATGGGGAAGCATTTCTTGTTTTTGGAGACAGGTTAACTTTTATGAAGCTATATACCATCAGAAGGCATTCATGGACTTAGCGATAGATGTCGGATAAAAATATTTCATTTAATAATTAACATTAATTAACATTTAATAATAAAATTATGAAGAAATAAAATGGTATGAAATTTATTTAATTTACATTAAATTAATATTTGTGGTATAACAAGGAATAATTAAGACTGTTCATAATTTTGAACTTGCAATTAGACTGCAGGCCTGACTCTCAATTGCTATAGTCTTAAGATGTTGTAATTAATCTCTTTAGGGTTTGTTCTTTAATTTGAAGGTAAACTTCAGGAAACTCATATAATGGAATGGAGAATCAGACTCTTAAAATTATGTGTATATGACAGTAGTGCATCTTTCATGTATAGGTGGTGAAAAGTTCATTATCCTGCAATTTTTCTTTATATATAATGTGTATGTATGTACATATGCGTCACCTTGTTATGTTGTAGAACACTGAGTTACTCTTCCTTTTGTGCTTGTCTTCATTTTTAAATTTCAGCAAAATGAAGAAAAAGGAAATTTCCCGATAAGAGAATGTCAGGATAATAATAGGGAAGAATGACACTGACAATCAGTGTTTGTGATACTTTTGAAGTGTGTGTGGCTGGATACAATCAGTCCTTTTTAGAGGGATTTTTAAATGATGCAAATAAGAAGTAAGTTGGTGAAATAATCTTTTCACCTAATGAACTGTTGGGGACTGTGTTTATCTTCCTGGTACTTTTAGAATCAAGCTGTTAAGGTGGTGTCCTATGCTAATAATGTCTTTATTATACAAACAGTCCTTGTAGGTGTGATTTAATTACATTAGTGTTGCATTCTGAAGGAAAAATAATTATTAACTGTCTGCTTTTAGTTAGGGTTGTGGTTCCAAATATTTTCCTTGAGTTAGAGACATCCAAGGGAATGCTCTCCTTAAGCATGTTTCATGCATGTGGAGAAAGGGAAATGGCTAGCTTCTGTTCAAGTAGAATTCCCTATCCTCTCTTAAAAGATTAACTTACCTTGTCGGAAGCTTCTTTAGAAAAATAAGAACAGTTGCTATTCTGAAATCTCTGGGAGCTTCACTGTGTGTGGATGCAGAAGAGAAATTAGAATCTTACCACGGAACAGAATGGGTACTGAAAAACAAAACAAGAACTGGACTACGGCACATGACTGTTATTTTGGAGTAGCTGGTTTTTGAATTTATGCGAAAGAGCACAGAAGGAAAAACATTCAGGATGAATGTTGTTTTTTGATGTAGAGTTGTATACTGAAGGGTAGGAGGAAAAAAAAATCTTTGAATTTTTGAAATTTAAATTTTTAAATCTTTGAATCTATGCAATTTTTTGAATTTTTTGAATCTTTGTGTTTTTTTGTACAACTACTATGAACTATGAATATATGATTCTATATCTGTTTAAGCCTGTTTCTGTTACTTCATTGAACTAACACATTTTATTAATTTTCCTTCTGTTTGCAATAAAATAGCAGTGTCTGCATTGCTCAGTAGTGGTATATGTATTTGTCAGGAACGTCTGAAGTTATCGGTGTCATGGGAGACTTTTATTACTCAACTAATCCTTTCTGTCGTTCGTACTAGAAATAACTTGATGTTGTAAGAGTCAAGTAACAGTCTTTTGTAGGTGTCCAAAAATGTTATCAAAGTGCACTTAGTTGTCTGATTTAGTGATGCCAGGACCATATCTGAAGCAGAATTCTGCTGTTTGCGTCTGATGGACTGAATTTGCAGGGTTGTATGAGTAGAAAGGCCTTTTGTATTAGATAACTTGACAAATGCATCTGACCAAGTATCAGCAGGTAAAGCATTAAACCAGAAGGTTTTTCATTATGTGTAGAGAGCTGTTTCTGACTGAAATGTATGGCAACTGAACATTTTGCAAAGATTTCAAGTTTTTCTGCATGGGGGAAAAAAAAGCCTAGGTAGAAAGAAGTGAAGTTTATGAAAATCAATAGATTTGATCAGCTTTCCTTTTGTTATATATAAATTTGTACTTTGGATAGTGCAGATCCTGCTATCTGTATTCTGGAACTGACATTTTTAACAGAAGGAGTCTCGGCTCCAAGGGGTTTCATTCTGTTTGGAAGAATTCCATGGAGGGGGTTTCTCTGTCCAGTTCAAAGACTGAGGAAGGTCTTTGCAAGAGTCCAGTGAGTACTTCAGTCAGCCTTTCAGAGTCATAGGCTTTTCCCATCTGTGCCTCAGAAGAAGCTATAGTTTCTTATTTTATTCTGGACAAAAAGCCTCAGGCAGGGCCTTTCATATGCGAGTTGTATATCATTCCCATATACACCTATGTTATTCTTAAAGCATTGTATAGACCAGTTTGCAGTGGCTAACACTCAGTTGTGACTCTGCACTGATTGCCTGGTCTCAGTTATTATTCTTAGAAGAATAACTTTTAGTCTATGTGATGTTCAGGTACTTGCACGTAAGGCTTTATTTGCTTATCTAACATTCCTGTGGATAAATGCTAACTTTCTCAGAAAAACTGGGAAGCTTTCTTATTTTCAAGTAGTTTTTTGTATAGCTTTTCCTGTTTGTTTGGCTGGATACGCAAACAAGTGTATCAAACTACTATGAACTGTTAATAGTTAGATTATGTTATAATCAAATTTTTGAATTGAAGCTCAGTATTTGATGCTAGAGTCTGGTGGTTTTGTTTCTTCCTGAGATATCAAATCTTAGGGAAAAGCAATTTGAAAGCAAATAAATGCCCAACAATCAATAAATATAAGATCATCATGAAATTTTGAGGGGGAAACAAATGTAAAACAATCAATCAAAAAAACTCCCTTGCAAAATGATAATCAAATTGATTTTTCTGAAAGCTCTGAAATGAGTACTTATGGATTGTCCCTATTTAAAAACTGCTATGTGATAGTGAGTTTGAGAATTTAATTTCTGTGAAAAATGCTTTGGAGGTTTTCTTATTGCCTTTACAATAATTTATATGCTTTCTTTTCCTATATGTTTTACTGCTGTATAAATCTGCAGAGAAGTTATGAATTTCTTTCATATTGCTGTGTTGTGATGAAACTGCTTATTATGTCATAAATAGATTTAATTGCATAGTCTAATGGGAGGTGGACTGAAGAGGGGGAGGAAACATAAATAGCATTCGAAATTAACAAATAAAAGGAGAGCAAGTTTTGTTACTAAGCTATACAAGCAATGTAGTAATTATGAAATGCAGAACCAAATAGTTATTTTGTTTTTCCTTTAACTTAAATAATGATTGTAGATGACAATTTACATATAAAGAAAAAAATGTCTAAGTGACAGAAGACTTCCTAGCGCCCTTCATAGCATAGCTAAAACTTTACCTATGCTTTGTCATTTCTTGTCTCAACTATTGTAGGTTTTATTTTTTTTTTCTTTTGAGCTGGCTCCTCTCCAGTGTGTGTAAGTGCTGAAATAAAATAGTTTGCTTTGTTTATGACTTAGATTTCTGTTGGCCACGTGTGAATCTCTTATAAGGACTCCTGCTGACGTCAATTCTCTATTGAATGGGAGGAAAAGAAACTATGCAGCCCCACTAGATCTCTATTTTAATTTTAGTTCCTCACAATTTAGGAGACAGACAATAATCATTAGATTGTTTCTAGCCTCTAATTCTGGAACTACAAGTCTTGCATGTTTTTTTTTTTTATGAAGGGAGTTCAGTTATTTCACCAAAATGATATGTTTAAGTAATGACTGAACTATTATTGTAAGTTTAAGATAAAATTAGTGACTTAAATTATTTATAGGAAAAAATAAGTAGAATTTGTAAAGTATGTTTTTAATTTATAATTCTCCAGTTATCATCAAAGCTCTGTTACTTTATTTTTTAAAATTTCTTCTCTAGATGAACATTGCAGTTATCTGAAACTGCTAAAAAGTTGTAACTCCAAACAATGGGGTAAAGAGGTAACTCTGAGCCTTATGGAGGAGGGAACAGGGCAGCAGGGAGTTTTAATTTACCAAAAAATAAAAATGTGACCAACATTGAAAATGAAAATTAAATATTACAGCTGTCAAGTTTGAATGAATATAAATGTTGAGATTTCTTTATTATTTTTATTATGGTTCAGCTTTCCTAGGACTTTATTGGCCTTGCATTAGAAATTGCAAATAACAGTTAATATTTGCTGTGAGATAAATGAAAATTAGTTGGTCCTCATGGTATGTTAATTTATAGTTGTCACTTGTAGAGTATTGTAATTTTCTATTATTTAAATGTAAGCTTTTAAAATTGCTAGGTGCTTTTGCCTTGACTTGTGAATTTTTATTTTAACATGAAGCTTCTTGATGATGCCTAGTTCCTGAAGTATTGTTTTTTTAAGTGCTTTGATTTTTCTAATGACTTGCCTGCCTTCTCAACATTCTAGCAAGTTGGGATTAATTAAGAAGGCGGGCGAGTTGGGATTAATTAAAAAGGCTTGTCTGTAAAGCAGCAGGGATTTGTATGAGTTTAAAGGTGAAGTCTTGCATATAAAAGCAAAATATTTCTAAATCAGATAGACCTGTATGTATGTGTGAGTGTGCGTATCTACTGGTATGTCTATGTATGTATATACAAATATACTTGAATATAGAATTTTCTAGAGTCTATGCAAAGTCCAGATTCCATGCTGTTGGTTCTTTGCCTTGAAGCAGCTACACGAGTGCTGCAGACCTTCCCTTATCTGGAGTTAATGCCTCTAATCATTGTGCTGTTGAATGAGAGTGGGGAGGAGGAGGAGGAAGAGTTTCATCTTCTCCTTCTATGCTCATACTGTAAAATAAAATGACTGCCACTGCATTTCTGTGAGCTGTGTTCCCAGATTGCCTATCAAGATCTCGGAGGAGTTAAGTAGGTAGATTCGTATGTCAGGGTAGACATGACATCCAACTTCGTACAACTAGTTATGTCCTTTTATGAATGCCTGGAAGCATAGCTGTTGAAGAATTCACAAGCTGCAGCCTGGAAAAAAATAAGGTGGCTGTTAAGAATAGCTGTCTTCAGGACTGGACAGCAGAGCTATGCATTTTGAGTTGCGATTTAGGCTTGAATACTGCTTTTATCCTACTTCAGTCTACAAGCTACTCTCTTCTTCCTTTCCCTCCAGTTTTGTGTCTGGTGTTACCAGCCAGAGTGATTGAAATTGCTGGCTCTTGACATCTCTGCAAAGGGTTCATCTCTTTCTTTTTTTTTTTTTCCCCCTCTATTCCCCCACCCTTGCAGGATTACTGCACTAGTCCGTGTACACTATTTTAGGAGCAAAGGCATCAGTTGTTTGCAAGGACATAAAAACTGTGAAAATGTAATATAATGCTTCTAGTTTTTTAATTATTGCAGTAAAATACAGCCTTGGCTACCTGTATGTGGCAAACACATAGTTCCCCATTATTATACTCAGGGACATTTTATATGGAAGGGGTGTTATGTGTTTAAAAAAAAATAAGTAAAAGAATAAAAAAACTACCCCAAACCCCTGCAAACAACTGTAGCAGAAAAATTTGACACTTGAGCAGATATTTTTTAAAAGCATGCCTTAACAACTTTGTATATATGGTTTAAATAAAAGAATCTTCGGTAAACTCTTTATTTTATGCCATAGTCCCAAGCTCTGTGGAGTGAAATGGCAGTATTTTGTAACTAAATATGCCATAAACATGTTCAAAGATTTTGGAATCTCACTTTTCTGACTGTTTGAATTTTGTCTGTTACTCTAAATTTGTTCATGCAGTCTCCTCGATACATGCCTATTTTTGTGTGCATATAGTCACTTAGCCAAAAGAGCTGTTCTCTCTCCAATTGCTTTTCCTGTTGTCCTCTGTATGTACGGAGTGTCATATTTTTACCTTGGACTTCATTATGCTAGAATAAGCAAGTGTCTTCTTACTAGGCTCTTATTCCTTCTAGTCACTCAAATAGCGTTCTCTGTTCATGTTCCAGTTTAATCTTTGCTGTTCTGTTTCCTGGATATGGCTTTGCCTGTTTCCTGTGCTGTGATACTATTTCTGCCTGACCGCTTCTGGAAATCCCACATCTGGATCACTGCCTTATCTCCTCTGGAAATCCCATGCTGTAGGATCATTCACCTCCCCCCACACACCCCCTGCCTTCCCTCTGGCTGTATCCCATTGGTGGCATATAGTCATTCTGTTGCTGTGCTAATTATCTTTCTTCTCCAGTGGACTAGTTAAAATTATTCCCCTCGCTTCTAAGTGCATGATTTTACAGCCTAAATTACTAAATTTAATCTCTTTCCTGTTAGTTAAGCATCAACATCACCTAGCGCTTTGCATGGGGTATATTAATCTCTAACAGTATGAACAACTTCATGCCATCAATAAATTGCTCTAGCACACTTGTGCCAATATTGTTAAGTATCTTTTTAAGATCCGCTTTTGACTACCTCCACTATCCAATGTTAATCCCCATATAGGCTGAGATCTTTCCTTACGGGCATCCTGTTGGTCCAGTTTCTATCCAGCTTGTTACTTGCATTATGGCTCTCATATTAACTTGGTCTCCAGGTTTAACTAATTGCACAGCTTATTACTGAGTCTTCATATAATGGTAATTTTCTTTATGGTCGCTTTATCAAAGATAAAGTGTGTGATATTAATAAATTTATGATGCATTTTATTCTACTTTCCCCTCACATCCATATTTTTAGATTAAACTATGAATATAGAATAATGAGAAGCTAGACTAATAGGTTCTATTCATTCTGAGCAATTCCTTCCCTTTTTGCATTAAATTTAGGTATAATATTTGCTAGAATATGACAAATGGTATAATTTAATATATTTAATAAAGTGCCTACTGCTTAACTTGCAAGTTAATGTCTTGGGTCTTTTGTTTCCCAGTGTTCTTGCATAGGGATTCTTGTCTCTGTTCTGGTAGGACAATAAGTTCTTTGAATATTGTTCCTACTAAAATTGTGATATTATCCAATTCTATACACTTATTTCTATGAGCTGTCTTGCTTTTGCAAGATAATACTTTACATCATCATCCTGAGTGAAAACTGTCAAACATTTATTTTGTTTTGTGTTATCTTTAATTTCTGTTGCCTCACGCTTCCTGATGTTTTTGCCAATTGTTTGACAAGTTTGCAATCATGTATATGTGTGTGTGTGTGTGTACATATATATATATGTGTATATATATACATATATATATGATCTAACAAACTTGCCTCAGTGGAGAACATTATTTTTTAAAATTTGGACAAGAATTGGATCCTCTGGGATTATTAGTGTTATACGTTAAAGCTCAGATGTTTTGGTTTTATGGTTGATTGCCTTGTCATTCCTTAATTAAAAAAAAAAAAGTGGAATTAGAACAGAAGGTAATGCTGACAAATTTACAGATTATAATCACAGCACCCCAGTTTATCTTTTAAGATGTCATGAGATATTAAGTAATTCAAGGCTTGTGTAGAGTTCTTAATTAGATATGATGATTTTAGCCTCACTTGGAATTTGGGCAGTATTTTAATTCTGACTTGAACTTCCACCTCATAAAGCAATTTTCATGTTGGCTATAAGGTAAATAGCACAAGATTCATCTCCATTGCTCCATGAATTTTAATTATTTAGAATGGAAAATTAATTGTGCTGAATACTACTAGAAATACACACATTCCATGTTGCTTCCCTGTTTGCTTTCTATTAATTATCTTGATTATTAGTTACGTAAATGAAACTATGAAATACTTCATATGATGCTATGAAGTGAACAAACACTAGCTGTCACTTGGAGAGCAAGTTCTAACTGGCAATAACAAAGAAGTAACATTTACTTATGATAGGTTTATGATCCCATGGCATGTATTTTGCAAAGTAGTTGGTAAAGGTGAATTATTTCTGTGCTTGTCTACTTACGAAAGGTAACAATTTAATCAATTTATTTGACCAATCTTCATCTCAGATGACAGCTGGAGTGCTAATGAGTATGTACAGCTGCTTTGGCTTTTCTGTTATGTCCATGTGGATACTCAAATTGATACTGGTACATCATGCATGTATACAAAGCTCTTCCATCTTCTCTGCTCTTTTTTCCCTGCACTAGAAAAGTAGCTGCTGATGGAAAATTTAAATGGAAATACCTAAGATCATACATACTGGCTTAAAAAGTGCTAATTAGTTACACTTGGTACTTAAAAAGTAATTATGCTATTTACCCAATATGAAAAGGTTTGGTGCTGTTTTATGCTCTGGTAATGGCCCTGTTGTTAAGTACTTACACACCTGTTACATCTGATTTAGTATCTCTGGTTGATATGTTGTCAAAATAAGTATTTATATTGGAATTGTGTGGTGTAGGAGAGATTTATAATGAATTACATGACTTTTACCAAATCCCTCCCTGAGCAACAATAATGTTTATACAGGAGAAGGTATTAAAATGTATGTGTATCCAACAGTACTGTGCACAAATACCTGGTTTTCATAAACGTCACTGTTCTGAAAATGTATGAATGAAAAAAAAATTTGCATAATCTATCCACACTTCACTTTTAGATGGTAAAATGTACAGATTTTCAAGACATTCTTTTGTGTTCACTCACACATCATTAAAAAAAACCCCAACAAACCAATCTGCTCTGTAATCCAAAGAAAATGGAAGTTTTTAGGTTAGTGTACATCTAAAATATAAACTAACTTACCACTTCTTTTGTGCGTTTCTGTTGGTTTATATTTCAATCTCTTTTTCTTGTCAAAAGCAGAAAGGTACAGCTTATTACTACAGAAATAACCCTCCCACCCACATGTGTAAGAAGAAAATAAATCAGCTTTGGAGAGTTTTATAAATTTACTGTTGATGTATTTTACATGCTCATTAACTGTGACACTAAGATCAGTGGATTAAAGGAATTTTAAAGGGAATGGAAATGTCTAACGAGAAAAAGTTGGCAGACATAGCAGATAAACCCAATATAAACACTGTAAATCTTCTGGGTTTTGTGGTTGTGTGGGGTTTTTGTTTTGTGTGTGTCTTTTTTTTTTCTCATTTGTGAGATTGGGTAAGTTGTGTGTCATTTAGAGCACTGTGGAGCAGGCAACTTTCTGGATCATGATGACTTCTGTGTGTTTGGTTCACTAGCAATGTCACGATGAGTCTTAAAATGTCTGTCATCCTGATATTTTTACCTCATTTTTAAAGAGGGAAAACCCGAAGCAGTACAGAGAAGACTAGGATATTATGCTGTTTGTCTGTTTGTGAAAGTTGACTACTTCTACTGGATGCATGAGCCAGGGAATAGCTGTTCCTGATAACTGTGAAATAAGCACAGCAGCTAAATATCCACTGGGAACTTAAAATTTTGAGCCTTGACATCTTTTTGAGTGGAGGGCTATCTGAAAACATCTGGATTTAGTCTCATCAAATCTCTGATTTGATAAAGTAAACCTTCATGATCAGTTTAATGAAATATTAGCAGGAATGTCCATCTTTGTCCTGTGATGGGAGGGCTAGGCTGACTGTACCTTTTTGCTTTAATTAACCAGAGTGACTTCCCTTTCTGGATCCTTAGGGGGCCCATTTACCTGATTGTATGATGTGTTTTTCCCCTTTGCAACATGCTTCCCATGCAGAAATCCCTGTTGGCAACACAAGTGATGTATGGAGAATGCATACTATCTCTGTTAAATATTGCCATATTACGCTGGAATCAACAGCTCTTGTAAAGCTTGCAGCCTGTAAGTGATCTGTGACATAATCCACACGTAAAAACAGCCCCAAACAGGTAATACTTGATGATCTCTGTAACCGTATTTTATAGTTAAGTTAATTTTATGATTATTTTAACCTTAAGTTTTTAGGAAGACTCTGGTTTTGAAATGAGAAAAGTAAAGACCATGCAGACATATGGTTAGATGAGTCAAGATGTACTAGATGCTGTATTTGGCACTTCTTTCCATGTTGACCCCTGCAGATCTTGGAGATGGGAACTTTTTGGCCTCTTTGTCTATGTGACAGGGATGCAACTGGGACTTTTCAGTGTTGACCTAAATTATGCCATCCATCCTCTCTTAATCTGACTTTTTATTTAATTTGTCTTTGACATTGCTGCTTTTTGAAAAGAAGTCTTCTTCAAGGTGTTTTTTTATCTTGTGCCTTTGCTGTTGATTGTGCAGTTTCCTTGAAATTTTTCTCTTGACTTTCATGATAGAAGTCTCTCTTGTCTTTTTGGATTAATTTCCTTACCAAGGCTTACAAAAATCATTGAAACAAGTACTCTTCATCGTTTTTTAGCTGTCATTCTCCACTTGATTACTTGTCTGCATACTCTTGTCTCTTGCTGCTGATTTTAAAATATGTTCTTTCAACTCAGCCTGTTTTATTTCTTTAAATAATCATGTCCATTCATCTACTGAGGTAATCAAACAGTTTTAGAAGTGCCTGGAACTCTGTCCAACAATTCACTAGTGTACTTAGTATTTCTTGCAAATCTCTCAGATGGCATTAAGATAGAGTCTTAGTATATTGTTTGGCCTGTAAATTATTCCAACTCCTTCACCTTTAAGGTAATAAAATAAATTTTTTATTGTCTTCAAGTTCAAGAGTCAAAAATCTGCAAGTAGACATAGGAAAAATTAGTCTTTCACATACTCTTTTTTAAAAGAAAGCCTTCAAGAGCTGTGTTAACCAATTGTCATAATATTTTTCACAGAAATTGTAAGCCGTGGAACAAAAATTATTCTGAGCAGTTTGTGTTATTATTATTAAATTTAAAAGTGGCTATGGCAAATGAGTTGTGTGTTTTGGGTGCTTCAAAGAGTAGAATATGCTGATACAGTTTTGCACTGCTTCTGTAGGCTAGCTGTTACTGAATTTTTGAGTGTCTAAATTTTAATGAATTTCCAAAAGCTCGTATGCCTAAAAAACTGTGTACTATACGTCCTATTGATTAATAAACATATTCTCAAGCGCATGTCTACTGAGAACAAGAATGTGACCTAATAGATTCTATTGAGTATTTACCGTTGCGGTACAGCATTATGTTCTGCAAAAATTATGTTTTAACATCTGGTATATGTTAGAGCATTTCCTGTTGTGTGTTTTTTTTTTTTTTTTTTGTAACTGATTCTAAAATAATTTCTATGTTTTTCTCATAGCTTAAGTTTCATATTGCAGTTGGATCATGTTCCATATTTAACACAATCATTGATCAATGATTATCAATGAAAAAGTACTTTCAGAACATGTCATGGCATTAAGATCAATGTATGGAAGAGGACTCTATTCAACCTTATTCATAAGAGACGTGGCTCTGCATTCTGTTCTTGTCCATCACCAGGGGCTGCTTAAAACTGTTAAATTCTTTTTATGCGGATATTTATGCAAGGTAACCTGTGACCTAACAATATGTAGCCACCCCATTTTCTGATGGAATAGCAGATGGCTACTCAGAGCTTCCTTATGACTTATTCATACGTCCCGATATTCACTTGTGTCAATGTATTAAATTCATTACTAAAGAGGGTTCTTCCCTATTTTGAAGCAGGCAGATGTTACTGACCTTATGTGGGCTGTTACCTTATCTAGTATATACAGCAAATGTATCAATCTTTTATGCAGACTAAGGTGCAGTGTGGTGCTGAGGAAATCCAGACACTTACAGGTGTATAGCACAGATCTGAATGGCTGTGCATAGCATGCAAAAAAAAAAAGTAGTTGGATAAATGGAAGAATATGGCAAACTACTAATCTATACAAATGCATAATTATTCTGAAAGCTTACTAAAACCATGTTCCCCCCCCCTCCTCAGGTATATATTGTCTGCTTAGTAGCTTCAGTCTGCTTCTGAAGATCGATTCTTTCTGTCTTAAATATCTTCACTGGCAATTTATCCACTCACTTAAGACAGAAGTCACTTAGCCTAACTTTCTCCAGTTTTCTCAGTTGCTACCTAAAGGGTCCCTCTTCTGCTTTTGACATCTGCAACATTTCTTACATGTTTATACCACTCTTCTGTAATGACTGGTAGAAACACTAATGAGAAGAAGAATGTTCAGAACTACAGCTCAAAAGTGTTGAGAGCCTTCCAACAGGTTTCTGAAGCTGGGCTTTGCCCTGTCTTGCCCATAAGGCCCAATCCTGTATGCCTGCAAACCCATGCCAGAGGTAACATGCTCAGGGTAGTGCTAGAGATGGAAAGAAGGAAGGGTAACTGTGTGTGCATGGTAAATTAAAAGAGAATATAAATTGAGTTGGGTGTTTGATAGATTGTCCGGACAGGAAAAGCTCACTTTTGCAAGTACCTGCCAGGCTTGGTCCTCTTCCATGCTGTGATCTCAGCCTAACTGGGACTCTAAAATGAGATTTTATTATGGGAAGAGTGAATGCATTGTGCTGTGAATGATTTTTTGATCGTTAGTATATGATTTAAACAACAATACAGTATTTGTGTTGTCTTTGTAACAATAGGTAACTCTTGCAGATTTATACCAAAGTAACTGAGACAAGGACTATGTCCATTTTTAAACTTAGTAAAATTTTAGGTCTCGTCGAGTTTTTGAGGTAGTACAGGGTATATATTGAAACTCAAGAAGAGTAAATACTTCTGTAAAGCTCACTTACCAACTGAAAGCTTTTTAAAGCAGCCTTGTCAGTTTAAATTCCCTAAAAGTATCATATGTAAAATGATATACATGTGCTGTGTAATCCTATCCTTAGTAAATGGATTTGCAGCCTAAGAACTTCTATGAATCGGAACACTTGGATCCTTAGGCTGATTCAAGAAAAAGCATTTTAAAATGTAAAGGGATTAAAAACTTGTATTCCCAGTGACTTTATAGGCAAAGATTTAGCTTATTTTCTAACTATACGCAAAAGCTGACGTTAGGCTGGCAATTCCCAAAATCCAGGCTGAAGAAGCCATCTCAATCTTGTATATAGAGATAACTTTTAGACTTGGTGTTTTAAAAGTATCTATTTTAGTAAGCTAGTTATTTGGGGGGGAGAGAATGAGACAAAATCAAAGTGAAGTAGCGTCTCCCTTGGTCAGGAGATGAACCTAGTCTACTGTCACTCTGGATCTGACTCCAGACTCCCCAAAGTGGTAGAGTGCTACTTGATGGAGGGCTGCAGCTGACCGGGTCAATGTGTTCACATTATTGCTTGTGTCTGTCTTCCATCGTGGACAGAGAAATCGGGGGGGGAAAAAAGGGTTCTGCTTCATTTTTGGTTAGATGGGATGCAGAGATGGAGCAAAATAACCTCTGTAGAAGATTGTGCCTTGTTCTGCCTCTGTGACTGGTAGTGTTTTGTAAAGCCTGGTCCATATCTAGCACCTATTTTTTGGGAATACACATGTTAAAGTATAAATGCAGGTGTGGATTTTATGAACAGTGGACAAAAGTGAGCAAATTCACAGATCAAAATAAAACTCTTTCCACAAGTATAGAATTTATTTACTTAATATACTTTATCGGCCTTAATTTATATAGTCACGGGAACTAAGCTGCCACATATTCTCATGAACACTTTTTTTTTCCCCATTTTCCCATTTCTTCCCCTAAATAAGTTGTTTATCAAAATAGCTATATTTTTAAATCACAAGTCTTAAACTTTGTCTCTTAAAGCAATGAATGAAGTATCAGCTTCCTAATTGTATATTTTGAGATGCTGTAAAATATATCTAGTCTTGGAATAATTTTCCTCTCTTTGGAATTTTCTGTGGCTATTTTTTTCTCTTTGATAAAGAGTATGTAACCATAGAAGTGTGATTTAGCTTTTTGCAGTTTTGAATAAAGGCTTATTTTGGGGATGACTCAACAAGCCCTCTGGCTCTTTTTAGGCTGATGATAACCCTTCAGCTTCCTTACTGAAAAACAAGCCATGCTAGAATTAGTTTGAGTTTTGCTTTAACTATGATATGTTCCAGTTTAATGACCTACTAACAGTGTAGGAGACTGTCCTTGGAGAGTTGAGGTCAGGAGTGATTGAAGCTCAGATTAATGATTTAAGAGCACCTTCTGGTGACGAATCAAAGGCCAAAAAAAAAGCTTGTTTTGACTGTGGGGTGCATGTCTAGAAATGTATCCAGAAGTATATCTTGAAAACAGATTTGATATGTTTTGTACAGGAGAATATACTGGGATACAGTTTTCTTTTTAGCCTTTCTGCTCTAGAACCTCTTCCCCCACCCCACCCCTGCAGCTCTTAATCTTTTCTATTGTTTGTAAGCATTGCTGAACAGATGCTTATGCTAGGTAAGATCTAACAAAAGAGTAGCAATAATCAGAAACTCTGTCAGAAATTGAGGTTCAGCTATGGTCTGAGGTGATGTAGCTTTCTTCCTGAAACAGCATTGAATGTTCTTTTGTCAATAACTTGCACCTGTCTCGATTTGTAACATTTTGGTTTGGAAACAGAGTCACATATAGAAAGAAGGCTATGTTGTATTATATATTGCAAAAGTACTGAAAAGGTTCAGGGTCAACTGAAAGTTTAAGGAAAGTTGTTTCCTTTCCTGTGACTTGTTGCTTTTATTAAGCTTGCATGAATTCATCCTTGGAATTATTTTCTTTAAAAGAGAAATTATTTTTGTATTGATAAACATTGAATCAGTTTTGCATCAATGTTAGCTGATCCATAGCAACTTTAGAGTCTTGAGTTATTTGAGAAACTAGCGCAAACGCCAAATTCTAGTTCAGAAACTGAGAGGTGAATAAAAGCAATGTTAAGACGTGCTTTTGTTGTTCTGAGGGGCTTCTAAACCAATTTTAATTCTGGATGAATACTGCTTTCAGCCCGTGTTGGTAACACAGAACCTTTCAAGGAATATTTGATGAGTTGTCTTTTGTCCAATAAAAATTAAGAACATGTATTGCTGTTTGTGTGGTTTTCTAGGATTTAGAAGGAGAACTGGATTTGTTAGTCTGTCATATCTGCTCACTTATGTTTTTTTTTTTTTTCACCTGTAGCTAAACTTTATGAAAGGCAAAACCAAGCATCCACTCCCTTCTAATTAAAAACAAACAAACAAAAAAACCCTGCTGTTTGTTATAATCTAATTATTCATGGTATAGAAGGTACTGCTTTTGTCATGAATGGCTGTTGTGTGGAATAGTGGACTGGAAAGGTACTCAAGAAACCATTCAGTAGAGCAGGTAAGGTCATGTAAGCAAGGAAAGTCGATTTTATTTAAACAAGATTGGTTTCAGTTGTCATCCTGCACTAATAATCTTCCTTCAGCTGAATACTTTCCTTTCAGATGTATGTCTCTTCTTTATGCAAACCAGTGCACTTCTTGCTGAATTTTATATGTATTGCAGTTTTGTTTAAGCCTATCAAATAAAGCAAGAGGGTTTGTTTTTTTTTTTTAATGCATCTTTCAAAGGCTTTTTTATAGAATTCCATCAATGTCAGGAAACTTACTCTGTGCTTTACTGTTAGACAACTTGGTGAGTGAAGTGACCGGGGCAATTTAGATTTCTGGTTTGATATATTGGAAGAAACAACTAAGTGACAGTCGAAGCAGTTAAATGCTGCCAGGCATACTTGATAGCATGTTTGTAAGTTGGTATCTTAAACAACAAAAGTATCTCTTTTGAATGATTCTGTTTAATTCTACAGTTGCTGAGAGTTGGGGAAGCTTCTCCCACAGCATGACCCATGGAGGGTGTGCTGCTGGGACTTCTCCTTTGGCACACGATCCATGAAATCCGAGAAGGCGCAGCGTCAACCCATCCTTCTCATTCTCCCTAACCATTCAGCTGCGTTGAAGCAATTCTCTGCTCTAGTGCATTTTGCTACCTGAATCATCACTTCTCTAAGCCTTAGGGTCACTGCTTTTTTTCTGACCCTATTTCAGAGTGATTGCTTGCCTTCTCGTTTCTTTTCCTCTACTTGTTTCCAACAGCCTAATTTACTGGCTTTAGACTTCAGTGTATGGCTTCGTTGATTCCTGCTGGCTTTTGGGTACTATGCTGTGTATCAGAAGCTCCTCTCTGTGGACAGGTATAATTTCTGTTTATACTGTATTGATGAGGAATGGGTCCTTGTTTCTAATCTCTTCTGCTTTGTGTTTGAACTGAGTGAGGGAAGATCATCAGCAGCTCTGGTAGCTTTTCATAGCAGAAGTTAGATCGTCAGCATCCGAGAGGGAAGTGGGTGCAGCCTGTAATCAGAGGAGCAATACTAAGAATTTCTGCTCGTGAAAGATGGTCCTATGCTTTCTATATCCTCTCACTGATAAGACAGGCTGGCTGCATGTCCCACATGCCGTGCTATATCCTGTAAGGACAGCAAGAATAGGCTCGTAAGAGCTCTGGTCTCATAGGTGTGTATCTTGCTGTTGTACTCTGTTAGAGGGAAAGCGAGGCATTCCAAGCAAGGTTTCCCTGACCTGTATTCCCCTTTCGTGGGAGACTGGGGGCAAGAGCCCCTGTGACAAATTCCCATATGTCCTCTTTCCTCATTCCGAGCTCCAGCTGTGTCTTTTGAGCAACTGGCTGATACTGATCAGTGCCTTGGCAAGCTAGAGCAGAAGGGTTTTGGAAATCTCAGCAAAAACTTTTATGTTTTTGTTCATTGAATTGGTAGTGTCCTTATCAAGACAGGATTTGAAGGGACCAAGATTTCTGTTGTAATTTTTCTTTAGCAGGAAGAAATTCTAAACCAAATTTTTTTGGTTCAACGCCTGTGTGGTGAATAAACCCATGGAGTGTTACATTACAAATCTTCAGAGTTGTATCTTTAATAATTATAGTAATACAGTGCCTCATTTAAATCCTAAGCCTGTATAAGACTCTGCCGATGGAATAACATGTGCAGTCTCAGTTGAATGTTCTCATTAGAACTACAGGAATGCACATACATGGGTCAGTTTGCAGGATGCAACCTGTTCATTTTCCTGGGTGTGTCTTTTTTGGTGTAAAGCTTTAAAAATGTATATGCCACCCTTCAGAGATTCCCATTAGTTTTGTGTTGTATAATGGTAGTTTTTCACTATTTTGTGCTTCATTGCAAAAAAAAAAAAAGGAGAGAAAATGGAAAAATGAAGCTATTATCATTTAAATAGCATGATTAATTCTTGTCTTGTATTCTTTTGTGTTTCTGTGGACAGTAAAAATAACAGCAATACCTTCTCCCAAACCCAGACAAAATTGCTCTGAATGTATGTAATGCAAACTAAGACTTATTTCAGAAGGGTCTAAGACTTGTACAGTTTTACAGTTGTCAGGATATTTCACACCACTAGCTTTGGAGATGCAAAACCATTGCATTAGCAGGTCTTCTGCTAACAGTTCAGTAAATGGGAAGTTGTGTTTAGCTCGGTAACTGATGGATATAACATACAGTTCTGTGTGCGCCCCTGTCTTCTAACATTTCTCATCACTATCCGCAAATTGTTCTTGGTGTTTCATTTCAGTTGAGAGCCTATGAGCTCAAAGCTAAAATTGCTAACAATTTTTTTTTTTTAATAATTTTAAACTTGACTTCAGTTTTTCATTAATTCTGGAGGTTTTGCATTTAAATACGGAACAAATTACAAGCTAAAGGTATCCTCCCACCCCCCGCAAGAAACCCCCAAACCAAAAAACCCACCCAAACAAAGGAAAAAAAAACCCAAACCCCTCTATCAATGTGTGAAATGATTGAGTCTGTGAAACTGGCAGCTGGAATAGTTAGGACTCAAAATATTGTAGTCTTTCCATTCTGATATCTCTTCATCCACTTGTAGAGGGGGTACTGGAAGTTGCTAACAGTATTATGACTTACCCATGAATTAAAAAGTCAAGCAGAAAATATGAGTGAAATGACACCTGCTACAAATGATGTGTTCTAAAATGATGCTTCTTTATTGCTAGTAAGAATCTTCCATATCCCCAAACAGGATTCCTTTGTAATACCCCAGAGACATGAATGCCATTATTCCAGTTCTTTACAGCAAAGAGGGATGTGCTTTGTATTTAAGGCAAATGTGTAATGTTCTGATAATCGCTATAGCCACAGAAGTCAAAGTAAGTGATTATCTATATCATTATCTAAAAGACAGTACTTGAAACCTAGTCAGGAACTAGACCTTTGAATTTATTAATCAATTAAGTTTTTAAAAGAACTATTATCTCTTCTTATCTCAACATTTGTACTGTCTGAGGTTGTGTTCAGGGACTGGGAACCTCTTGTTAAGCAGCATGTGTGCTGATGGGAGGTGGAACAGAGGAAGAATGGAGTTGCTGGTTTTATATTTTTATATATATATAAATAAAAATAGAATGAGGTTGCTGAATTTAAAAAAAGTCTTGAAAACCAAACAAATCATAAATAATATAAAATGAAACAAACTTCTGTTAGTGTAATCTTAGGGATGCTAAGAAATACTTGGTGTTTTTGTTTTTCTTTGAAGAGAGAGAGAGTGTGTGTGTGTGAAAATTTACTGCATTTGGATAATTTCAGAATTAATATAGCTAGTGGGAGCTGGTGCTTGTGGCCTTACGGTAGGAGGTAGTGTCCTGTGAGGAGAACTTTGTCCTTAACAAACATCCAATTTGATGGTTAGGTATTAGTCAATCTAAATGACTGAAAGGTAGAAATAGCTGCTTCTTATTGCACATAGGTGTTTGTTAGAAACTTGTCTTAAATATTGACAATGAGAAATTTGGGAGTAGGTGACACACTGGATTTAGAGCATTTGGCTGTTACCTCAGGAAGCTTAAGTTAAAACCCTGAACTAGGTCACAGATGAAAATGAGATTTATAGTGATGTACAGTGAAAAATTGGCACAGTGCACTACCTTTTTGCCAAGTACCTCAGTCTGTGTTGGCTATGTGCTTTGTGCCCCACATTTTAAGATACTGTAGCATGTTTGATTAATTACAGAAGTCTTATAAAATACATATATATGGCTCAGTATATAAATATACACACACATATGTTTATAAAGTATATACAAATACGTAAGAATTCATCACTAACTTTATCCTTCACTCATGTTAATCTTGTGATTAAATCAAAACCTGTAGACAGTCTTACTTTGACGTAGAACCTACCTGGATTGAAATCTATTTTAGGCAGCAGAGATGAAGTGAAAGATGTTAACAAAATAATGTAAATAATATGTTAGAAAAGACATTAACCATCTTACTTTTGGAAGTGGAAGGCTGCCATGTAGAAAAAACAGCCTAGAGAAAAGAGCTCTAGCAATTAAAGAAACCTACACTATAACTTTTTTTTTTTTTTAAAAAAAAAACACTAGGGATAACATAAGGATTATGTGTTACTTCTGGGTAATCTTAAGGTAACATAATCTATTCAGGTACAGAACTTTTCTAAATGAAATAGTAACAATATTAATGTGGTAGGAAAAACAGTAAGTAATAAGACCACTGGTGGAGTGTGGGTTGGTTTTTTTTTTTTCCTTCTGTTACTTATTTCTTCATTATCTTGGCAACATTTGGCCATAAAAATAACTCTTGGCTGAAATGAACATTATAAAATGTTAGAGCAATGAGGTGTCTCCTTGCTTCCTGGCAGATTCTTTTGTAATTCCTATTTGCATCTAATAGTAGCTATTTGGATGGATACATGAGAAAACTTTGGGACTGCTGTTAATATTCTTCTGAATCAAGACTGGATAGTCAGAATTCTGAATATTTCAAATCTTACTCTTTTTCTGAGAAAATGAGTAGCCATGACGTGAAACTGTGAGTGCAAGAAGTTCAGTCAATGAATCAGGTAGATGGTCTGCCTCTTACTCAAAACAGGAATTATTTTTATACAGCTTTTTTATCTTTTGGATTTTATATCTAAAGTAGCATTTGTAGCCATAATTAAACGAGATAGTAATAGAGGGAAATAGACAATGTCTTGTGTTTGTATCACATGCCAATTTGATTGTCTATCAGTTCTTAATTTTAAGCATACTGGCAGGCCTATTTATAGGCAGAATTTTGGATGACATCTATGAACTAGCCTGGGCATTTCTAATAGAGTAGATGTCTGTCTCCTATGATTTTGTTCAACCATGATATTAAAATAGGAAATACCAAATGTGTGTATTATTCCAGATAAGAGAGGTGAAGCTACATTTCTTGAAGTTTTTTCCAGGTCAGTGGAAAAGATGCTGCTATTTTATTTCCGTGTAAAAGATACTGCTACTTGCAGTATCTTTTAAAAGGCACTGATTTCCAAGTTGAGACGAAGGGGACCACTGTAACCTGGAAAATACTGGCAAGATTGGAACTGTTAATTGGTATAGCAATTCTGTAGAAAGTATGCAGTTCACTGTTGAACTCTGTAGATTGACTCAACTCCACCCAATTTTATAGAAACTTTCCATAAATATTACATGTAAATCCGTCCGTGTAAAACTAGATAGCATAAAAATGTTTTTAGTTGTTGATAACTTCTAAATGATTGGGGGTGGTACAGTATTTAGTAGTTTGAGTTTCTTAAAATGTAGCATAACAGCCCTCCTCCTTCTACCCAAAATGGAAAGGTTTCCATTTAGGAAGTATTTTCTGACTTCAGGTTAAACCTGGGAAAACAGGTCAACCATTTTTCAGTAAAATCTGTGTGCCTGTGTTAAACAATTAAGCTGTAATCTCTAAGAATAGGATTTTGTTTGTCTGACAGATACAGAATCAGGTGCTTTTGAAGTCGTATTTTAAAAAAAAAAAGTTTCCTGATGGATATCTACTATATTTGTTAGGAGGAATGATGGCACAATGATAGCTGTAAGTAAGGAGCAGTTTTTCCTGAAGATAATCCAAGTAATTTGTTAAAACTCTTTGTCTGTGGTTTTCTTCTTGTTACATTATGTGAATATCGTTATTCAAAAAGGCTAAGAATCCACTGAAGGGTAATAATGCATCTAATGACAGATTTCTGAGCACTGATCTTCAGTCAGCTTCCTAAAGTGTTTATCATGCTGGCTGCACTCTGCTGTTCTCCCTCATACTGTATTACTGTCTTGGCAGACCAGATTTTGTTAGGCTTTGCTCTCTGTCTTAAATTTTTTATTTTATTTTGGTTTTTTTTTTTTTTTTTTAGATTTGAGCCCTCTCAAAAAATGCCTTCTGTTTTTGGAGAAGTTCTGTTTTTCCATAATCTGGGTCCCTTTATGTAGTTGTAAAAATAAACAAATACTCAATACCAGTAGAGAAGATGGTGTGTTTCTTTGCTTAGATTCGAGGCACTCAGCATTTGGATTGTTTTTTTAGATAGTTAAGGCTTATTCTTTAAATATACAAGTTTATATGTATACACTCTGAAGACAGAAGCCATCCTGACATTTTCAAGACCCATGCTATGAAGCTATGCTTTCAGTAGTGTTATTTACTGCATTTATGTATCAAGCTGTTAAATGAAAATAGTCCAACCATTTGTGCAGTGAGAGAGATTACTGTGCCTGTTCTTCACTTCGTATCTTGGCCTCTGTTCGCCCAAAATTCTGTTACTTGTTTTGTCAAAGAAACTTGACATAAAGCATTTTGACATATGCTGTTGCTGGAAACTAACAGGAAAATTTCTCTGCATGCAGAAAAAGTAGAAAGCTCTTTTCTATATGCATGTCAATATTTTTCCTCAGACTTAATATTAGAACTGTGAGGAAGAGGAAAACCTTGTGTGTTTCTGCCTCTAATTTGCAATGCTGATGTCTGGCAGCTGCCTGGTTTAAACCAATGCAAAAAATGGCACCATGTTGTAATTGGTTGAATGACTTGCGTTATAGTATACAAAATTAATGCATCTGTCATGATGGGGACCTTCTACATACGTGCACTTGAGTTTTAATTTTTAGTACTGAGTTTATGTTAGTGCTTCGTAAAGTGAATGAATGGTGAATATGAATAATAATTCAAAGACTATTGACATAGTTGAGTAATAGAAAATGGCTGTTATGGAAAATGTAGATGTTTTTCTAAAGAACTTTATCATAAATATACACAAATGGAACTTCATCTTTTCTTGTCGAGTCCATTAATTTTTAAGTAGGATTTCTCACTATGCAGTGTGCCCAGGAGTTACCATCTTTTAAGTGAATGCTTAAATCACGGAAACAAAAATAGATTTTCCTACTGAGAAAGTGGTCATAAGTGAAACTTTCCATGCAGCAAGTTCCAGATCATGCAAGCTGCATTTTTCCCATATAATGCTGCCTGAAAAAAGTTGTACTGATGGAACTGGATTCAAATTTCTACACTTCAGTAGGCATAATTAACCCCAGAATGATGAACTAGAGTAATACTGTTTAGTTCCTCCTGTCGAGGAAGTTAGCAGTCACAGGGACTTACAGGCTGTATACAAATCAGCATGCATAAAGGCAGTTATTCTGCTACTTACATTCAGAACTGGCTGCATTACGGACATGAAATCTTTTCTGGTTGCTGTGCTGGTCAGACTACAGCTGGAGTAGTAGGTACCATTTTGAGATGCAAATGAATTGGAGAAGTTCTAGAGGAGGGAAGACTAGAAAATGACACATGAGGAATGCTGGATTAAATTCCTTAATTCAGAGAAGAAAAGCCTGAAGGTAGGTGTTTGTAAAAGGTGAGGAGAAAGAGGAGGGGAATTACCTGTTTTCCAGGTCAGCTCTGAGTAGGACAGGAGGTCATATGTTTAAGCTGAAGTAAGAAAAAAATTAAGTTAGACATTTAGTAAAACTTTCTAACAATAAGGGTAAGTCACTACTAAAATAGATTGCCTAAGAAGATTGTAGACTTCTGTCACTGGAATTATTATGAACAGATTGAACAAATAACTGTGAAGAAAGATTTCAGTATGGTTGATCCTGCCTTGGGGTAGGCATTGGGGTGTGTTGTAACTGAATGGCTATTTAAGTTTGTTTGGGGAAAAAAACGTCAAGTACCGCCTAACACTGTGAGGAGGTAGAAGAAAATCCTTAGGTAGTCTCATACAGTATTTCCACAGTAATTTTAATTTACAGTAGAGTAAATATTGGGATTACTTTTAATGTTACTATATTACTTCTATTTTCTGCATCTGGTTTGTCTACCAAGTCTTCATAAGATTGTGCCCACATTTGCTTATTTCTAGTCACTTTATAGATTCCCTTTTAAGTCTCACAGTCACACATTCAGATATCCTATCCTATCCTAAATGACCTATCAAGGTATACGTTCTGTAAATTTATATAATATTATGCAGCCTAAGGAAGGGAACAGATTTTTTGAAACTTTTATGTAAGTGAAAATAAGGAAAAAATTAAGTGAAATGCCATGTAAGTTTTTTGAAAGTACTTTGAAAGGAACATCTACTTCTGTGCAGTATTCTTTCAGTAGTTTTTGGGACTGTTACAAAAATGTGCTATAGAATTACAGCCTTTTTCAGAAACGGTAAATGAGGAAACAAAACACCTGTTGAAGTTAAACCTTAAATTAATATTTTGCACCAATCAAAGATTATATCCCTACTAACTTATTTAAAAAAAAAACAACGAAGAAAGCCCCCAAAACCAAAAACCAAACACTCAAGAAAAAATAGATTTGTGCCACATATGAGTGTTAAGCTTCTTGAAATATAGACTATATTGTTATGGGGCAAAAATGTGTTGTATTGTAGCCTTCATTTTACTTTTCTGGGATTTTTTGATTGTTTTGAAGCCTGGTTTTCTTTAAAATAAGCTAGAGGGAGGAACTGAATACTTAAATTAAGCAGTAGGGACTTTTTACAAAAGAAACTGTTACTCTGTTAGTGGATGAAGTGGGGCCTATTTAAGAGCATGCCTTTGATTAGTTCGCATGTGAAAAGTTGTTGTGGATATCCTTACTGTTTCTAAATATACATTCTTCTATTAATGTAAAGCAGTATGTAGCAAATATAGGAGTGGGATTGGCATATGCAAATATTTTCTTAATGTATTAAATATTTATTCTTCTTGATTAGTCATTGAAGAAAAATTAGAACCACAGTATGTTCAGTATATTCTATTTTAATATAAGCTGTGAAAAAAATTTAACCAACAGCAAGGGTCTACAATAAATGTAAAAATGCAGGCAAATCAAATGCAAAATATTTTTGTCAGGTGCTGATCAACGCTTTATGCTCGGAAAATAAAAGTCTGGCTTTGTGGGTTATTCAGAACATGTTTTTCAGATCTTCCTTTGAAAAAAATATTTAAAAAACCTTATTAGTCTATCACTTAAAATTTTGGTATGAGAAATGGCCTCTTCTGTATTTCTTTCTGATATCATGGTGCTCACTGATTCTGGTTTGTCCTGTAAGGTGGTCCAAATATTTTTTCCTCCTTTCTTAACATATTCAGCTGATCTCATTTGGGATACGTGAAGAGCCTCTTTCCCTGCTGTAAAGGTTAGGCACAAGACCTCAAGCTAGAAAGGTTGCTCCTACTTGTATTTATGAAGAATGTGATCTTACAACTTTGAAGCACAGTTACTGATTTTTATTTTCTTTAATAAAACAAATTTTCATAAAAGATGAAAAGGAGATGGACCAACATTTTGCAACAATGGAGAGAATAGTCCTTGACTAACACACAAATACTGATATTGAGATGAATCCATATAGCAAAGTATGCTCTGTATCTTATATTCAGATATATCTGAAGTAGGAATTGTAAAATAATCCAGCTTTTCATAAAATTCTGAATAGAAATGTGACACTAAGTAACATAAAGATAAATGAACCTCTTCATAACCCCTTCTTTTATTTAGCAGTGAATATTTGTAATATTACGAATGGGCCTTATGCTTTGTTTCTCCTGATATTACCTGTATTATAAATTGGACATCTGTCTGTCCATCTGCCAGCAGTTTTGTGGGTCTTCATGTTCCGCTGGTGACTGAAAATACCCAATGACTTCTCTGGTTTAAATTCGTGCCCCTTTCTGAAAGATTTGACAATCCTATTCTTTTACAAGAAGATACAGGAGATGACAGGACTGCATTTTTCACAGATCTATAAATATTACAGCCAGGAAGGGCCATTTTAATAACCTGCTCTGACATCTTATGTATTGCAGGCCATAGATTTCATCTGATTATTCCTTCATTTTAGACCAATAATTTCTGACTGAACTAGAGCATACTTTTCTCTTTTCTTGAAATGCATCAGTCTTGATTTAAAGTCTCTGCAGTGGTAAATATAAATGTTACCACTGTGAATTCTAACTCAATTATATTTGCTCTTATTTTGTAACAGTGGTAATATTCCAGGGGAATATAGATTCCCCTTTGTTTCATGTTTTGGTTGCCCTGTGTTGACTTAAGCCTTTAGCCCTTGCATTTCTGGTATATGTCTGACTGCTAGATGAAGCAACCCACAGTGCCACATATCTTTCATGTAAGCCATTACTGACTGATTAGCCTGGTGAGTGACTAATCTGTCACTGATGCTTCTGAATGTCTTTAACTCTGATATGCAGCATCCTGACTTCTTTCTATAATTTGGTAGATCTGTTTTACAGTATACAGAGAAGGGAAATGTTCTCTTGGCACACACCTCTAATTCTTTATGGGTTTTGATTATAACCCTGCCAGCTAAAAAAATATCGTTGTGTTTATGAAAGCTGGCATGCAATTTAAAATGACAATATACAACATCAGCTACTCCCCTGTGCATTCTGCTTAGAAAGCTGGAGTCTAGGTGTGATAAACCTGTGGTGCTTAAGCAGGCCACACAAATTGTTCTGGCTGTTCCCTCATCCCTGAAGCTTTCTCAGCAATGAGCAGGGAGTAGGGTGCAGCATGTAAGCATCCTTCTGGCTATTCCACTTCTTTGTCTAAAGAGTGTGTAGTCACGTTGGCTCATCTGGATTTTGATTATTAGACAGGATCACTGTTAGTCACAGAGCAAAACCTTGTCCACAAATACCTGGTGTTATATGATAGAGAATATTGCCCTTGATTTGGTAAGAGGTTATGTGAAAGTAGTACTGCTTATCTATGTATTATTTGTGAGATTTGGGATTTGATAACATTTGGAAAGAAAAATGACACAGAAAAGTTCTTGGTATGACTCAAGAAACTTGAAGTAATATCTCTGTGTCTTGCTATGCATTTATTTTGAATAGAATAGCCCCTTTATCTTACCATTTTCTGCAACCATTATTACAAAGCAGTGTCATGCTCTTATTTATTCTTTACTTTTTTCAGCAAAGTGCAGTGGCTGCTTCAAAGGCTATCTACTCTTCCGAAAGAAACTATCAAAAAATTATCAGCCTAGGTGAGAAGGTATATTGTTTGCACTTTACTAGTGCCAAAGGGCTGATCTAATAAAAACAACTCTTGTAAGTCACCTCCATTGCATTATACAGCTACTAAGGTGGCAATGGTCATGACTGCAAATGAATACTTATGATATTTCACACTTGCAGTGAAATAAATGTTCTGTGGCTGGCTATATAAGAATTTACATCTGTATATAAACCATATGACAACATTAAAATTATTTTGATTGGAATTTTATGCATCACTGCCTTTTTTTCAGAAAAAACTAATGGCTTAAATCTAGCACACACTCAAACGTGGGATATGCTCCTGTAATCAGCTTTACTAAGTTTCTGCTAGGGGCCAAACATCAATATTAGCTTGATTTCAAAATCAGACCACAAAGTTCTAAGTTGATGTTATCTTCAGCATTGTCCAAACAATATAATTAATATGTAAAGAAGCCAGAAATAACCCTGAAAAACCTATTTCTCATGCATATAAACACAAAAGTATACCTTTACCTAAAGTTGATATTTCTCAACAAAAAGAAGTATTGTAAACTTAAACTGCATGTGTCTTTTGCTTTCTTCAAGCAAAAGTTTTCTGTGGCCAGGCACTGATTCACACGAGAGCCCCTGGCAGGAGCATGGTTAGCCTTTCCCCGTGGCCATCGCTGCAGCTTCCCCAGCGTGCAGCAAGGGAGGAGTGGGAGTTACCAGCCGTGCCTCTCATCATTCGTTGCTTTGCTTATGAGCGGCACCAGCATTTGTATAGCACTTACCAGGAACCATTGGAACTTTTGGGGAGTGGGGTACTGCAGCATTCAGACTAGCTCAATGTATTGGGTTTTATTAGGGAAATTTTCTCTCAGCTGTCAGCTGACTGAAGTATGAGGTGGTTGTTTGGTTTTATTTTTTTTTTCTCCCAGTCTGTTGCTCATATTACCAGCTGTTTATCTGCTTTTCTTCTTTTTATTCAGGAACATAAAATACGTTATTGATACTGCTTTTATGCCTTGAAAATGTTTTGAAGTATAATTATTTGGACAGCTCCACATATTAGAGAGCTTTGTTCCATTTCATCAAAAGGAAAGTGTGGGTAAAGATCTTCATTTAAACCACCAGCAATTGGAACAGAGTGGCTTACAATGTGCCTAACAAACTGATGTTAATTCTTACAGGACAGGTCAAGGAACTTGTTTAAAAACCTGAGTTTGCATGGACCTTGTCTCATAAATTCTTCTTTCTTGCTCCCTTGCTTTTATTTCCTTTCCACATGTTTATAGTTTTATGTTTAGAATTACAGACCTCTGTCAATAAGTGTGCAATTAGCATTTGATATGAGTTCAAATGTAAATAATTTGCAGTAGATGTGGTAGTGAATCTTTTTAAAATTGGTGTATACAGCTTCAAAGATAGTAGGATAGCAGATCCTGAATTGCTGTTCAGCTAGACTCCCGGTGAGAAAATTTAGCTGTGACTTGGTCAGCTTGTTCAGCATGGCCTCTGGACTTAGATCTAGTCTATTGATCCATTAAAAAAACTGAAAAAAACACAAAAACCCAACCTCTGCTTTTTTCTTATTCGGTGATACTTGTTCTTAACAATTAACTTTCCACACTATAGTGAAAGAAATGAGCGTTTCTGAGTATGCATTTATATTCGTTATCATTGTTGTAACATTTTAAAGAGTAGGATGGTCAATTTTCCCAGTGGAGTAAGGCCACCAGAGGTGTGTGTTAAGGCCTGAACTATGGAACAAAACCATAAAGGATGCAGAAAATGGGGTAAATTAGTGAAGTTAGTGTGCTGAAGATACTAAGCTCTTTCAGAAAGCTTTTATGTTAATAGATTATTGAATTTCATCTGCTGTTTTATCACTCTATATAGATTAATGTGAAGTAATATATATGAATGGAGGAAAAAGATTCTATTTCTACATTAAATGAATTTCTATATGTAATGAATCTTGAATTATCTATTATCACTCAGAAAAATTATAACAGCTAGTTGTGTATAAAATGTCAGCATAGTAGTTGTTCAAAGAGCAAATAAAATGTTAAGATGGGAATAGAGAACAAAGTGGAAATCATTATTTTGCTACTGTACAGATTCATGGTTCACTTGCATCTTGAATACGATATGCTGATCTCTGTGTTGCATCTCAGAAAGGGCATAGGAGAATAGCAAAGATATATTAAAGAGAGTGAGCAAGGATTTCTGAGGTTGGAAAAGGGACAGTGGAGAGAAAGGAGGGAGACAACACAGATCATTACTTTTTGAGTGGGATGAAGTATGTGAATAGGGTACTGTTGTTCATCATCTCATCCAGTACCAGACCTAAGGATGTCAGATGAAATTGCCAAGAGGTAGGCTCAGGACAAAAACAGTTGAGATGTCTCTTCATTTATGTGTGGAAGTCATAGATCCTGTGAGTCTACAGGGCAAACTCCTAGGAGAAACTTTAACCCAAAACCAACACAAAGGCACAACCTCTGGTTGAGAATGTCCCTGAGCTGCAAGTCCTTGAGGGTGGTGTAATGCTGTGGGGGGTATCTGTAGGGATTTAAATTCTTTCCTGGGTATCCACTGTAGGCTGCTGTCAGGGACAGGGTACTGGGCTACGTTGGCATTCTGGTCTGACCTTTTATAGCTGTTCATATGCGTTTTATTTAGTTTCTGTGCAGTCTGGTATTGTTCTGCTTTCCCATGTCTCGTCACTGACCAGGAATAAGAGAGGGACAGGCTGGCAGATATGCTTATTTAAATTTAAAATTTATGCCTTCATTTCTCTTGTTCTAGAACAGCTTTCCCACTGCTACTGTGGTCTAATTTCAGAAGTAAGTTGTAAGGCAATGGCAAAAGAAATAAGCAAACTAAACCAAAATACTTTTAAACATTGGCTTGGATCCATTTTGTGTGAAGGATAATTTAAATTATATGTAGTATTTGCTTGCTACTGAACTAGACAAATTAGAAGTCTTGTGATGGCCTAGGGAAAGAAAACAAATCAAAGATATAGAATAATCAGAATTCTAGTTTTTATGAGCAAAAATAGTGTGATAAGAAATAGGAAGAGAGACTTTCCCCCACCCCCAATTTTCTTTCCATCCAGAAGGAGTTTATTGGCATGTTGATGATATGTGTTCTGTTGTGTTGTCTCTGGTTTATTACAGCACTGTTTTTTCTATTGTAGGTTAACAGAACCTTCCGGATATTTAACAGATGGACCAATAAATTATAAATATAAAACTAAATGTACCTGGTTAATTGAAGGATAGTAAGTATTTATTTTCATAGCTTAAATTTTCTGACAGTTTGGTACTGTGTATTCTAGAGATCTAAAGAACTCCTCAGGTGGAAACTGCATCTGGATACAATATAAACAGTTTTGGGTTTTTTGTTTATTTTGTTTTTGTTTAAACATTATGAAGATTAAAAAAGAAAAAAGTTGAAGTAGGATTTTCAGGATTGCTCAGAGTTGGCCAAATTCCATTCCCATTCAAATTGCTGGCAAAACTTAGGCTGACATTGGAATTTGGCCAGTGCTGCAAGCTCTCAAAACCTTATGATAAATTTGTTGCCTGTTTGAGTACCTTTACATAAGTTCCAAATGTGGTTACAGACTCATATTATTTAACTCATTATCTTACTTACCTTGTTGAACTCCTATCAGTGACAAATCAGGAATGGCTTCAAGTACAGAATGCTTCCAGTCTAATGATAATTATTCAGTTACATGTTGCTCAAAAGTTAGTGCTTCTATAAAGTATTTTCTTTTGCTTTCTAGTTTTCCTCATGTACTTAATTTTAAAATCATATTGTGCCCACAGTTTATACAGTTTAGATGTTTCATGTCTGTTGCTAATTTTTCAATTTCATGCAGCACAGAAACATACAGACATGCACAAAGAAATCATGAGACATATGCACTAGTATGGTGAACTGTAAAAGGCACAAATTTGTTAAATTTCAGTGGGGCGTTTTTCCCCCAGGCTATGGGTCAGGATTTTGCTGAAGGATTTAGCTAGGTCCCAGTTCTACTAACGTTCTAGAAGAAAATTACCCCCTTCTGTATTTCCATATTGTCATAATCTCAATTACCTTAGATGTCTGCTCTGTTGCTGCAGTTCAGTAATGATCTATCTGATCTAATTTTGGTCTGCTTATATGCAGATAGTAATTTAAACACAACAGCAATGAAGTTACAGGTAGTTTGCAAAAACATTTAAGTAGAAGCTTCAATATCTAGGTGACTAGGCTATAGCCGAATATCTTTCTGACATAGCTAGACTTCTCTTTTTACCCAAGCTAGCTCAGGAATATTTGCACTGCACTACACTATGCTAAAGTGAAAACATGCCTCAGGACTGTATGCAAACTCTGCTTTGAAGCTGGTTTTCACTCTGTTCCTCCTCTTTGCAGGAGATGGTAGAGCGTGTAGCTGGAGGAAACAATATGCTGCACAGTATGGGGAAGAGTAATGCAATGCAGTAACATAGTGCAAAATGTCAACACACAAGGAAGTCACATATGTATAAAATACTCTCGCTTAAAAAATGAACAAAGAGCTCTCTCCAAATGATCGCTCTCAAATAAAAAAGCATATGTTTTCCAAACTGTCAAACTGCACTTGAGCCTGTCAGTAAGGGGAAAAAAAAAAATTAAATAAAAGAAAATCATCAGTATGTTGCATGGAATATATTTATGAGTCTGCTAATTTTGTCATATGAGAAAAATCCCCTTTCAGAATTCTTACAGTCCCCATCTGGATCTCTACCAAAACCTGGTGAAATCTGACTCCCAGGTGTCAGATGGGGAGATGGGTGAAGGGAAAAAAAACCCAAAAACTTGCACTAATATTGCTTGGTATTTTAAATTTGCTTTTTAAGATTTTTATTTTCAATAACTACTGTAATACTGGAATAAGGATGTGTAAGTGATTTTTGTCTTGAAAGACTCTTTAAACCTCATAGTCCTGATGATGTAAAGTAAAGCTAGTACATTAAAATGGGATATTTTAATTGGTCTAAACTTGTGATTCTGAATACTGATAAAACCTGGTGAACTTAAGTCTCTTGTTAACTTTAGGGTTTATTAGACTTGGACTGAAGATGTTATTTTTAAAGTTTTCTAAGATAAAGTGAGATATTTGCTTGACCTGAATTTTGTTATTTAACTCTGTGAGATGTTTAGTTAGTACTCAAAATGTTTTAATAGAATTATGCTGGCATGATCAATTTTGTTGTAAGAAAGAAGCTCGATACTTCTGTAAATAATGTTCTACATCAATGTTCTTTTTTTTTTTTCAGCCCAAATGCAATACTAAGATTAAGATTTAATCACTTTGCCACAGAATGTAGTTGGGACCATATGTATGTATATGATGGAGATTCAATATATGCACCTTTAATAGCTGTATTTAGGTGAGTGTATTTATTAGCCTTTTAGTCCAAGTAGTCATGTATGGACATTTTTGGTTTGTAGGGAAAAAATAACTTTAAAGGCTTTAATTTGTTAAATAGCTTGTGTTAATATCGCGGGAGCATGTATGTAAAGTTACATTAGAATAAATTGCAAGACACTACTTTTTTGGTTAGGTGATCATAGCATAAATCCATTATATGGCTCGTACTTAATGCTGACATTGCATGGAGTGCTAATGCTTATAGACAGGCAATCAGAAATGCATTTTCCAGTAGGCTTCCAATAGCGACTCCTGAGTTTTAATGTGCATTAAATGTGGCACTGGCTGATAGTGTCAGTGTCTGATCCTACTTAAGGGAGAATTGCAATCTGTGACTCGTGCAATGTTGCACTATGTGTAAGTTATAAGAAATGGCTGCTGAATGCCTTCTACATTTCTGTATGAAGAATGAAGAGGCTTGTTCAGGGCATTTGATACAAAGGCAATCTTAAGCTCTAATTTTGTAACACGTTTCCTTAGATTGCTAAACTAGGCATCATTATGACTAAGTCATAGTGGGTAGAATTGTCAAATTCTTCAAAGTCCTGGAGGAGAGCTCAAATTTGCTATCAACTGAAATGATGGGATTTCTTTCCTTTTTGTTATGTTATCATTCTCATAAAATTGCTACGCAACTAAATCTTTTTTCAGGTTAATATTGTTGTCTGGAATCATAGTATTACTTTGTAGCAAGGTTTAGAAATGAACATAAAATCAACAACAGTAAACAACGAGCATAGCAACTAATACTGAATAAAGACTAATCATTTCCCTTTCAAATGACAATAAGCCATTGAGGTAAAGAATGAGGTCCATGCACTGCATTTCCTGTGTGTCCAAGAGAGAAGAAGCAGGGCATATGAAATTCAACACTTGTTTCATCTATTCCTGGACTTCATCAGAATGTTTCAGTTGGTTTATTCCTACCCTTCCATTAAAATTTTGGGAAACATTCCAGAAAGAATATTCTATGCAAGTGGGCTATAGTTATTAGAGAGAGAAGGCACAGGATCCTAATCCTTTGAAGTCAGTAAAAGTTTTATCTTGGGATATCCATTGAGTACAAAGCTGTATTAAAAAAAAAACAAAACAAAAAAACCAACAAACCAGAAACTGTGCATATATTCACACGTGCTCTGTGGGGCAGAAACTGTACTTCATTTTTGTGTTATGAAGTGCTGATTATGCTACTGAAGTTCAAGAAATACTAATTACATAAATGATAGTGCTTTCTCCTAAGGGAGCAAAGCTCAGGTCATCCCTCTTTCCTGCCCAGCTATAGCAATCTACCCCTTCTTCTCTCCTAATTCTCCTGAATTGTTACATGATTGCTTGTTTTTTTTTTTTTCCTCCCCAAAGTTGTATTTGTTAAATGTGCCTAGCTGTTACTCAGGAGCCTGACTAGCAGCATGAAAGGAAGGAAGGAGGACATTCCTCCTCCTGTATTCTTTACTTCAAATGTCTTTCAGTTTGTTGATTGTTAGTGTTTTTCTTAGGATTCCTATAACTTTTAATTTATATTTGAGATGTGGCACTATTTTATGCAGGTGATCCTTTTTCTCAGTATTTTAATATATTGCTTGTTTTTCCTACTTCAGTCTTTATTTAAGACTGACATCTTAACATCTTTCTGAAGTTTTAAAAAGTATTCTGTTTTCCATTGAAAATTGCCTTTTCATGGAAATTACTTAATTATCATACTTTCCAGATTTGAAATTCTTTAATAAGATAAACTTTTAAAGGTGCAAATATTATGTGGAAATAGAATTCATGCTGAAAGGCAGTGAGTGTTAAGCACCTGTCTGAATGATGTATTTTTTTCCCTCAAAGTTAAAATAAGTCTTAAAAATTATACTGACAGTTCATGCACCCTCAGAATAATCTGATGTGAAATTTTGCATTGCTGTGTGAGGGAGGAGGTTTTTTGTTTTGTTTTCCTGGAAAACCCTACCGTACCTTGCAGAGGCATGGACAAGTTTTATATGCACTTTATTATTTGTTTTTTAAAAAGAAGTTTTTAAAGGAGATTTATGAGTTATTTTGCCTATATAATTAACAACCAGAATAGTTAACTCCCTCTTTCCTTCCCCGCCCTCTCCTCCCCCCCCCCCCCCCCCCCCCGACTGATTAAAAACATTATTCTAATTTTCTTTTCCAGTGGTCTAATAGTCCCTGAAGTGCGTGGAAATGAAACTGTTCCTGAAGTAGTTACTACATCTGGTTATGCATTGCTACACTTTTTTAGTGATGCTGCTTATAACCTAACTGGATTTAATATTTTTTACTCGTAAGTATTTTTTAATAAGTAATTACTTTGTTAATTAGCCTATCATTTCTTTCAGGAGAATGACAAAACCAGGGAAAGTGTTTATCTATTGATTTTATTAATAAAGTTAGAGTTATGTTTTGCGTTATGTTTCTAAAATCAGGGAGCTGGGGTTGTAATGAGTTGTCATAAAGGTACTAGTTTAAAAAAAAAGAAAAAGAAAAGGAGATGAAGTATATTGTTCTGAGTGAAGCCACATGGCCATTCCAAGGGTGTTTTTCCTATGCCATATGGAACTAGAATGTATCTCTTCCAGTATTTATCCAACATGTGTAGCTGTCATATGGAATAGAAGGGAGATTATATCTCCTGTCATGTCAATTCCCTTCTCTTGAACTAGGATCATCTGTTGCTTGATTTTTCTTGCTGAATATACTTTTATGGCTTTTGACACCTTCACCAAAGTCCTACTTTCATTTTTGTGCCAGCCACGAGGGTTTTATTCCATTTCTTCTCTACTTTTTAAATACTTTCCCCTCTTATTGTCCATCTTGGTCTGCTTTCTGCCTTCATAGTTCTTATCTGGACTGTCTGTCTTTTAGTTTCTCTGATGGCAAAGTCTAATCTGGTATATGCTTGCTTTCCTCCAGTCTGCTTTTCTGTGTCAGCAGCTCTAAAGATGCACCCGATGGACCTGAGCCTTCTCCTTCTTACATGCACCAGCTGTTGATTGCAACTTCTGTCTCATTTGGGACATGCTTGCGACACATGATGTGGTGTGTCTTTATACTGGATGCTTTAGTTCAAGAGGGGATTGCTTGGTCCTGTTGGACCTGTTTCTTCATGTGATAGTTTTCCCATGATTGAAGATACTCTTATTCCTTTCTTTCAATTCCTTCAGATTCTGAAATACCAATTTTTGGGATGTGGTGGCCAGCACTGCACTTCAAATGTGGAAGTACATGTAACATTTTTGTCACATTCTTTATTAATGTAAAATTCCTATTTGTGCTTCTGACCATAGGTTTACTCTTGGCAGAGTTCTTTGTTAAATTGTCTGTGGAAAGATTGTTTCTGTAATTTCCAGCAGTTTGCCTACCTTTTACCAGATAATAAATAGCTATTCAGAGTTTGGGAAACTAAATATGTTGTATTGGAAATGGCAGTCTAGAAGACTGGGTATTTTTAATTTCTGTCAGTTGACATCAGTAAAATGCAATCACCTGGCAGACTTCTCTACTGTAATTAGATACATTTTTCAGTTGTCCCTGAAGCTTTTATTGCACTTCTTTTTGTTTGTCTTGGGAGCAAATGGCAATATGGCATGGCATTCTTAAGAAATGAGTGTATGTGCTCTGCATTCTTTTATGACTTGGTAATGTGCATGCTACATATCATTACCTAATTTTTTGGAAGATTTTAAAATAAATGAAAAAAACCCGCCAGTTTTAAATTCCATTACATACATAACTCACAATATTTTATGTACTCTGTTTCTTCTATTGCAATGGATACTTCTAAAATATTTTTTTTTTAGTGAGCCAACAGTAACTCTTTTTATGCTAAAAGTAGTACCTCTGATTGCTTCTTATGGCTCATTAACTTTTTTTCTGTCACTGATCTGTTGCACTCTTTCTTCCTTGGTTTGGTAACCCAAAGCAGTTTTTGACTTCATCTTTGACTTCGTCTTGAGGGACCACTCATGTTCCTTTATTTTGGGGAAGACAGAAGCACTGCATCTGTGACTCAAATGCCAATACCACTTGCAAACAACAATAGTTACTCCAGAACTCTCTGAGTAAATTTTGTGTTTCTTAGAGTGAGGCAACCTGCTTCCAACTCTGCAAATCCAGTTTTTCTCGTTCTGTTTGAATCCTTAACGAACCCATTGGAGTGGGAATATGTGTACTTCTAAACTGGCATCCCTATTGCTGGAAAGACTTAACTGTTCACCTTCCTGCAGAACACTCTCCCTGTGAAGGCAGGGGCAGGGGTTCCTCACAGCTGTGGTATACAGCAATTAATGCTATCAATGGTTTTAATGCCATGTATGTACTAGGCAAAACCCCCAGGACATTTGCAGTTCAGAAGTGGATTTTTCTTTTTTGTCTGTAGTGTAACAGAATCAGTCCTCTGAGGTGTGAGTCTTTAGGAAATGAAAACACGTCTCCTGACTGTCCTATCACAGCTACATTTGGCCAAAGGCCCTAACTTTTTCAGTTTGTTCTTCCTTTGGTAAGAGCAAGTAGTAACAATTTATTCTGAGTTTCAACCCAACCCTTTGCTGTGAGTCATCCAAAAAGGTTTCAAATCCTTTTTGGACTTCATCAGGCACATACTACCTGAGATCCATACTCTGTGGAAACACTTGGACCCACATACTTCAATGTCCTCCATCCCGCCTCGTCTCCAAGGAATTGCCTGCATTTCTGGAACCAGTTTGCATAATTTTGCAGTCCAGTTGCCTGTGATCTCAGTGTTTAGTAGGGTGTATCACAGAAATGCTAATGCCCATAACAGTCACAGACTTCTTCCAGCCTAATCTTTCCTCTTTTTTTCATCTTTGACTGTGAAGTTAGAGGCAAGGTTAAGGTGGCTCTGTTATTAAGGTGTCAAAGCATGAAATGCTCTCTGTGCATAGTTTCAGGATATTAGGAATCTTGTATTTTTCCTTGCTTGGTTTTTCCAATTTTATTCCCCTTGGATGTTAGACATACTGTTTTATAGCATGGACCAAAGCCACTAAGGAAAACCCTTTAACTGTATGGTGGAGAGTTTAAGGATTACTGCTCAGTCACTTCCAGTGTGGATGTTTTGCATTTGAAGGGACTGACTAGAGTGCTTATACTGGAACATAGGAAAAAATAGGTGGTGATCTGTCAGGCAGGGCCTGTCCTTCTGCTTAATGTCAATACTTCTTGGTAAAGTTACAAGATGTTTGTGATCCTGACTGCATCACAGACTTTGTATGTAAGCCTGGATGAACACCTTTTCAAATCACTTGCCTGGAAAATCATAATTAAACTTGTGTTTTATCAGCACGTAGAAATTTTTTAGGAAAAAAAGTACTTTAACAAATACTGTTGGAATACTGTCAGATAAAACCCACTGTCCTCAACTTTTGGCTTGTCATTTCCCTTATTTTACATATTTTTTTCAGAATTAATTCTTGTCCCAATAACTGCTCAGAACATGGAAAGTGTACAACCAGTGTGTCCGTACCAAGCCGGGTGTACTGCGAGTGTGACAAGTATTGGAAAGGAGAAGCCTGTGATATTCCATATTGCAAAGCCAACTGTGGCAGTCCAGATCATGGGTATTGTGATTTGACAGGCGAGAAGCTGTGCGTTTGCAATGACAGCTGGCAAGGTAAGGTTTTGTTACTTGGAATCAAATTCATCTTTAAAAAAACCCCTGCTTTTAATGCATCCTATCTAGTATGCAAATTAGCATCTTTAAAGAATAAGCATAAATGAAAAAATGATTTCTGGAGTAAATTTTCATGTGGATCTACATGTGTGTACTTCAGTGACATAAAAGGCTCACAGCTTTGATATTTCGTCTGAAGATACCCTGGAAATATATGACCTAAACTTTCTTGTGGTGGGCATTCTTCTTTTTGGATCATTAATTTGAAAAAGTAATGGCAGTAATTACTTGAGAGTTGTGAGCACTTCTGGAAATGAAGCTCCTCTATAGCCTAATTTCCTATTCTATTAATTTTTTTAATGTCTGGATAGATTTAATTTTCTTCCCCCCTTTCTCAATGTCACATCATCACACCATATTTTTAATGCTTCATGAAGTAAGTATTCACTGTCTGGTTTTCAGTTCTATATTATTTGTATAGTCTTTCAATGAAAAAGGAAGGTAAGCCGTTTTGTTGCAATGGTACAAGAATGTGTATGTGAACATGTACTGTGGAGTAATGGATGTACTATAAGCATGTGCTGTAGTTTTACTCCCAGTACCATAAATAATTGTTTCTTATTAAAGGTCAATTATTTAAGATCCTAAATGTTTAATTCACTTACTATAATTATGCTAGATGTTTGAATTTTTTCTTTTTATCCTTTACCGTTCCTATTAAAAGTCTCAATTGGATAGCTTGCTATGCATTGAAACTGCCAGTCTTGTCTTAAAAGAAATATTAAAATATCCCAGATTACTTAGCTGATATGCCCTCTTCCCATTACTTCCTGCCGCTACTTTTGTTTCATTGCTGTTTCTTTTTGCATGTCAGAGGAAATGACTTTTTTTACTCCTATTAGCTGTCACTCCTATTAGACCAAAGACACCGTGAGATTTAATACATTTCTCTTCTTAATAATTAATGAAGTTGTTCATTAAAAGGCGGGCAGTGCACTCACAGAAAGGAAGTGGGTTAGCAATATGGTCATTGAATGGAAACAGTGTGGACTTGTTACTGAGTCCTCCAGAACCTTTCATGGTTGTAGTACACAAAAAAAGATGCTGAAAGCTTAATCTCTGTAAGGAAGCTGTGAATAGAACTTGCAGCAAGAATATCACCCTTTTATTTGTGCATCGATTCCTTCTGATTTCAGATTGCTGAGTACAAAATGGGGAAAAATCCCAAATCTTCGGAAACACTTTTTAGGCTACACCTTCATTTACAATGTTGTAATCTTCATTAGAAGTTTTTAGCACTCAATAAAATTAAAATTCTAACTTTCACTGTTAGTACCTTCTTTTCATCTAGCATTTCTGTGCATACTAGCTTCCTGTTCTTTCCTACAGTGAGTAGGATTATATAGAGATAATTTGCTTAGTTGTTCCTTGGGTTTTCACCAAACCTACGTAGTTTTCAATTATTTTTTTATTCTGTGCCAGATGAGCTGGCTTGCATATGTAATTGTTTTTCCTTATTAAATACAAAACAATACCAAACTTTCCTTAAGCTCTCTGGGAGACTACTTGCTTCTCTGTTCTATTTATTTATTTATTTGCATCTATATGCTCTCTTTATAGTTTCTACATTGACAGTATCTTCTGTGTAGGTTATTTGCAATGCTGGAACCATAAATGTTTCTACTTATCTTACTACTCTTGCCATCTGTCAAGTTTTTCTTGTGTTTGGTAATTCAAAAAACCAACTGGCTAAAGTAGGGTCTTGATTTCTATGTTTTTTTAAGAGAATTTTATTTTTTTCTTTTTTTTTTTGGAGTATGTTTAGTCCCTATATTAAAAAAAATATTCATTGTACTGCATTGATTGAGATGTACAATAAATAAAATCCATGGTTCAGAACATAAAAAGGGATTTCATATTTTATAATGCATGGGGTTTTTCTTTTACAATGGTGACATCTTCTGGATGCTGTGGAGGGAGCACCTCTGAAGAAAATTTCACATTTAAAACAAGTATTCTGAGAAAAGAGAACACTGTATTCTTTAGGATAGAATAATTGTTTTGAGTAAAAAGTAGGCTCTTCTCATTATTAGATACATTTTGTGGAAGAAGGATGTTGTGGATGTATGCAGTTAGTTGCTAGTTGTACGAATATAGAATGATGCCATGACAATAAAAACTTCTAGGCTTGGAAAGCAAATAATTTAATAATAATAATTTTACTTGTAAGAAAAAGTACATTTAACAAAAATGTACATGTTAAATGTACTTTTTGTTAAAAAAAGTCATTTTTAATAGTGCTAATAATGTTTAATAATGTTAAATGTTTCTGAGGTGGTCTTAGAAGTACATACAGGAGGAAAATTTAGTATTTACTTGAAATCTGGTTTATTTAAAATATTCAGGCAACATAAAGGAGGCTGAAGTTCTTTCTGAAGAGTGATTCCTTTTATGAGTACTACATATTACACTGTCCCATTACTGGTTAATCTGTCTTGATATTCTAAAGCAGAATGTGTCGATGCCTGCTGACACAGGCTGTGAATGTAACTCATAGAGGGGAAAAAAAGATGTCTTAAAACTGCCAGCCTGCTCTCTTTTTCTTTGCTAGGCCCAGATAAAAAAGAAGGGAGGACTTGGCTGAGGTAAAAGTGGTGGCTCTTGCACCATTTGACCTGTTTAAGAAGTTGAAAAGATAGTTTGTAGAAAGATGTTACCTTTTGCCGAATATGTGTTTACAGCCAGCAAATTCTCTTTGATACAAGGAACACTGTGTCTTGGATTGTCTTAGGCGATAAAGTGAGCAGAGGAGATTTCAAAACAGTTAACTTCTGTAATGGGGTTAAAAATTCAGGATGATTGGAAAGATGGTAAACCGTTCCACATTTTTAAAAGGGTTAAATGGACTATCTTTGGACATGCTGAAAATATTACTAACTACTATGAATGTGTTGTATGTTTTTTAAAAGTAATATTACAGGTCTTGTCAATAGCGGTGTTCTTTGATTTCTTCAAGGAGCTTGATTTAATAGCATGTAAAGGAAATAACTGGACTGTCACATATTAAATAGCTTAAAAACTGCTTTACAAAAGGAATTCAAAATACAGCTACCTGTAAAATATGCAGTAGCTGAGTGATTAATTGGAGAATTTTCCGGTGATCAGTTTTTGTCTGATGTAAAACAACATTTTTATAAAAGATCTCGGTTATTACATATAGCTTTTCCTGATAAAATTTTCAGGTAAGTTAATAAGATTCACTGTGTGGTAAATAAAGGAAGATAGTTTCATTTTAAAGAGCTATAAATCATCCAATTCAAAGTCATAATTTAGAAAATTGTCTTAATATCACTTAATGTAAAACGATCTAGGAACAAAGACTGTAGGCTGTATTGGCAAACGAAAGGCTGTCTTAGAAAGAGATTGTTAAAAGACTTGCAAATCACTGTAGGTAATAATTTTCACATGAGGAATTTTGAGTAGAGAGCAAGTGACCCTTTCTCTGAGATAGGCATTTGGGAGATAACATTGGATCCTAGTGCCCAGTTTGGGGATTGGCACTTTAGGGAGGAGTGTAAATACCAGTGAGAACTCAAGTCATGCCGTGAAACTGATATGCTTACTAGGAAACAATCCTGTGATGGGAAGATTAAGGAGTTAGTGGTGATTCTAACACTTAGTGGGAGTCCTTGCTGAGAGCTCCTGCACAGGCATGATATCTCCCTGATCCAGCATGATGTGGGGATGCTCTTGGTGCTGGTACCTTTTGCACTGGGTGCAGAAAGGAAAAAAAGAGTTGAAGACACTGTTGAACGTAAGGGAATCTTTACTGGTACTTTGATCGTTGAACATCGGTACTGCAAGCGAAAAGGGGATCTAATAGGGAAGAATTACAGCGTGTGTTTACATTAGTCTTAAGAGGATCAGTAAGGTCCCTTTGAAGCAAATCTGGTCCTCCACTGTGTTTTGGCTTGCATCATGAGGTGGTTTGAAAACACAGGAACTGCATTTCTTTTAGATGAAACTACACCAGAAGGTGAATGCCAGGGTTGCACATAATGTGCACCAGCCACAAATGGGCACTCAGTCCTAAGGGTCAGATCTAGTCCAGCATTAAAACACCAATAAAAATTCTGGAACGTGTATAGTCAGTTGTTTCTCCCTACAGGTCTGCTCCTAGCAGATAGCAGAAGACCAGATTCTGAAATTGAACTAATTAACTTTGAAATAAGTCTATTAGCAATTCAGGCAGCTTGAATTTTATAACATCTCTCTAGGGAAAAAAGAGCCTTTATGTACGAAGAAAAGTAAACAAGGAAAGTGTAAAAGGAGTGCTATGACTACTGCACTGTAAAATTCACTATTTTGCCTTGCTCATTGCTATGGCGCTTATTCTAACAGCATCTTGAGTAAGGCCAGAACTACTATGTCAATGTGTGTCTATACTCAGGTTATCCTGAAAGGACTAACTAGAGTTGAGTTCGTTCTGACTGCTTCAGTGGAAAGCTTTGAGGTCATACTCTTGTTTGGCCTGCCTTATTCCTCAATGCTGAGATTTAGCAAAGCTGTGCTTGTGTGGTGGTGGTTTATTGAAACTGCTGGAGAAGGTTTGAGATGTGAGCTCAGGCAGCAGCAGTTGAAATGCAGCCCTGGAAAGAGCTTGTGCCAAATGCTGAGAGGTCTGAAATCTGAGATTTTGGCCTGTTGTGCCTGCATGTTCTTGAACAGAAAGCATACAAGTAAGTATTTTCAGAGAAGAGGACCTATGATGTAACATTTGCTTTGGACAAACCTGTTTTTGGAAGGAAAAAAAAAATTAGAAGCAGGTGTCTTGTAACTGTTCTGCCCTGTGGTAATCCCCCCTTTGTCTAGATTTTCCTTCTCAGGTTTTCTCCTGGCCAAGTATCAATTCAGTTAGAAGAAACTGCAGTTTTACAGTCTAGGAGATGCCCTGTTAAATACATGTGCGTTAATAATATATATGCATATTTGTGGTGTCATCTGATGATTAGAAATTAGAAATTTAGTGTCTGAAAATTCTGTGTGAGAAAATCAGGTATCCTTATTGCAACAGAAAGAACATCACAGTTAAATGAAGAGCCAGCTTCAGTTTTAAATACCTTTGTGGTGTCATCTGACGATTAGTGAGAGCAGGTTTAATAGAATTTATTGGATTCATTTCAATAAATGGTTGACTGCATTAAAATGGTTGATAATGCTCTGGATCTGCAATTAGGCTGAGATTTAGGAAGGCAGTCCCCTACTATTTGTGATTTTTAATGAAAAATGTAATCCATTTAAAATAAACCTATGACCTTCTAAATATTTATTTAAAACACGTGCACATAAATGTAGCAAGGTAGAACATGCAAACACTTGATTAAACTAATGAACAAATGCAGTACTATATCCTGAACACAAGAAGGGGATAGATAGCGCTGATCTCCCTGATAAGGGAAGATACTAATTTTAGCTCATTATCTGTAGCACCTTTATTTAAGAATAGGAAGAAAGTGATTCAGGCAGCTCAAACTTGTTCGCTTGATTTCAGCAGTGTGTAAAGATCTAGACCATAATTTGAGGAAAGAAATAATTAAACATATGGTGTGATTGAATAGTGAAACAGTTGAAATGTGGATTTATCAATGTAGTTCATACTAAAATAATTTGTAAGAAAAGTGACAAGACAATGCAGTGTATTTTGTCTGAACCTCAGCATTTGACAATAGGAAGTTGTTGAAACTGAAGAAGTCAGGGAGTACATAGGAGAACAGTAAGGGGAACACAGCTTGTTAATTGTGAAATGTGAGTGGGCGTGCTGAACGAGTAACTTAGGGCGGAAAGATATCAGTACTACTTAAAGACTGATCATGGGACTGATTGCGTTACATAATTTTTATAATCTACTCACAAGACTGCTAATGAAATCTGGTAATACAAAGGTGGGAGTTACTTTAAATATGAAGAAGGACCAGAATGTCCTGCAAAAAAAGCCTTAATGTGTGGGATGTAATTACTTCAGTATAAATTGTAAATTCTAAGGACTAAGAGTATTAAAAATTTGTTTTATAATCTTGGATTGAAGTGTGGAAGGTGACATGGGAGAAAACTTGCTTGTCTATCTCAGAGTATGAACTAATTCATATGCTTAATTTTATATACTCTATGAACTATAGGCTGTGAAGCGTCAAGTGCACTAGTAGGATGATCAGTCACAAAATCTACAGTTAAATATATGAAAACATTAGTACTAGATTTCAGTTTTGTTACTACAATTTTATGAATACAAATTGAAACGGGCTCAGAGGGAGAACCATTAGGGTGATCAGGGTTATGGAAGATACTAACAGAGCATGGTCTGCTTAAACTGGTAAAATGGAGGCTGGGAGGGAGTAGTGTTGCTGTTTATAAACATGTGTGGTGTGTATAGACTGTAAGACAGATCAGCTCTTTAAGTCCAGTGGTATCAACACTGGTAGAAGAATAATTGGGGTAAACTGCCCATCAATACATCTAGTTTGAAAATTGAAAGGAGGCTTTTGACTATTAGATCTGTGAAGTTTTCTAAAAGTTGTTAGCAGAGATATTAGAGCTTGATATCCTACTGGCATTAGCATGGAGTCTCAGAATCTCTAATCCAATGGGTAGTGTCAGCTACTGCTAATCTGGAAGTCCCTGTTTGTTTTAGAGAGTAAGAAGCAAAACATTTTTTTGTTTAATATTAAGATGACGAATCTCATGCAGAATCTACCAAAGAGCGTACTTGTGCTCAGTCATGAAAGACTAAGAAGGCTTTCCATGCAATGCGCTTCCAGTAAAGACTGCCGTGGCATCAGGCCTTATTCTTCTGTACCAGCCTAGCAGATCTTGAGTTTGAGACCTGAAGTCAAACAGTTACAGGGTGCTGTTGAGTAGTACACACCAGTGGCAGGCCATGCAGCCCTTTTGGCTTGTCTGCTCAGACTTACCCTGCAGATTCCCCAACACCAGATTGCCCTTGGATGATCTGCTCTTCCTGGCAGAGGAAAGAAATGGGACTGAATAATAGCAACCAGATGGCATTTCAAGAACTGCATCAGCTTTTGTGCATTAGGATTTATGACTGTTTCATTCATGGAGGAGGCTGAGTCCTGGCACAGCTTGCTACCATGCTGCTTTAGCTGGAGACCTATCCAGGATCTCTCTACCATTAAGTCTCATTTGGAGCAAGACTATTTGCAGGAGAGGGAAAATAATTACATCCCGTATGGGTGTTGCAGAGCTGTGCAGTGGCAGCGTAGGAGTACATGAATACACCTACTATTAGAATGCTGGTGAGCCATTCTTGAACAACATTTACCTTTTCATTTACATAGCAACTTTGTATTTTTATGTAGTTACTATCTCATCACTTTCCTGTAAGAAAGGTGATACACTGCTTGGTAAAACTTCCAACAGAATTTGTATTGAAAGTATATTCAGATATATTCTCTTTTCTCAAAAATATTTTTTGTAATCTCAAATTCATTATCGTATGAAGATTTTATTGTGTACTTGAGAATAGTAATATTGAGTTTGTATTTTTGGTGGTTGAAAAATTATGTTAAAGCAATAATTTTCAACTCAACTGACCAGATATCAAAGAAATACAGAATAAACAACAACAAATACTTTATTCAAATGCTTTGATTAGATTGTGTGAAAAACAAGACTGTGACATTTATATTCAACACATCAATACTTTTGTTTTTTTTCCTGTGATCCCAAAGGAAAAGATTAGGGTTGAAGACAGTAGATGATGTTTTCTCATTAGGTGGAAATTGATCTTATGACTTGAACTACTGGAATAGATTGTTACTTTGGCAGTTCATGAAACTCCTCAATAAATAGAAATTAGATTCCTTCTCTTGTGTGGGTAAATCGCTTTTTTAAACCTATAGAATTTTTTCCTACCTTTGAGGATAACGTAATCGACTTCCAGTTCAGGTTTATAAAGTTGTTTGCTGTTTTTAAAGCTTTTATTTTTTTTTCCCAGTGGATTGAGTGACACATTAGGAAGATAAGAAAAAAATCCAATTTGAAATAAATGGAGAAAAATCATATTTGCATAGAAAATAATAAAACATATTTTTCATTATCTTTGTTCTGCAGCTGTAATGCTCTCTGCACAAAAGGCATGTATTTAGTAAATGTTATGTTTCTGAAGAAAAAATGTATTTATGCTGAAATAATGGTAATGTTTTACAGGATATGTATTTAGCAAAATCTGTAAATTATAAGTCCTACATTTACCTTGCCTTTATAAGGCAATAGCCACACAAAAGCATTTGCTCTTTAAATTATGTTTCAGTAGAAGTCAGTATTATTCTATTGCTTTGGGTTTTTTCAACTATATATTCAATTTTTGTACCGATTGATACATACCATGATAAATCCATGAACATTTTACACTTTCACTGAAGAGGCAGTCCTGGCCGCACAGTCTTACTTGTGTCGGCACAACCACGTGCATGTGGGCAGGGTGAAACACATAAGGGAACACATCCAGATTAAAAGCTAGCCTGGCTAAAAATAAAAGCAAGTTTTAACCTGGATGCATTCCCTTGTCTGGTTCATGGTGCAGCCATGTGAAAACTGGTGCCGGTAGCGATGATAGCTGAAGGATAGGCAGTGAGGGGAGGCCAGGGATGCCTCTTCTGTTGGCAACGTCAACTGATGTCGCTTTAATGCATGTGTGCGTCATGCACAGGGTATTGATGTGTTCTTTGAAGAAAACCTGCTGCTTTCCAGCTTCTGAGTTCAGGTGTGTCTTCTTAGAATGTGTCCTTCCTCCGTGCCAGAACAAGACCTGGGGACGTGGTGTTTCTGCTCTCTCTCTCACCTTTCCTGTCGTTCAGTGTAGAACAGCAATGAAGCACTGAGGCTGTAAGCAAGTTACCTGCGATGTTCTTTCAGTCACTGCTCTGGTTAACAGTATTGTTAAGATTTTTGCATTGTTAACTTTTTATAGAGGGTTTTTGCTTGTACTCATTTCAATACAGTCAGTGTCATCTGAATATATTTTGGATTTGCTATATGAATTCTTGCGGTTCCCTGTCTCCAGAAATGAAAATCTCAAATCAATTGGCCTGCGAGTAGTTTGTGTGTTTTATTCATTGTTTGCCACTAGGGGACACTGTTGACCACTACATTTCTGTGCAAGAATGGTCGCTGCAATAAAAGACATACCTGGGTTTTCATTTTCTGACTGGAGGCACCGTTTTCATAATTCTAAGCTCTTCCCTGATCAAAGAATACCTAACGAATTGTTTATTTTTAAGCACTTTTAGATTCAAATTTAGTGTTTCCTGCAGTGATTTACCAAATCAGAATCTTGCTGAGGTTACAGTTCTGTTACAGTATCTATTATTAATGCTTAAGAAATAATATACTGAATTGTTCATACTCTCATTAGACCTCATTCAAATACCATTAATCTTTTCTGGTTAGAAGGTATAATGAACAATGGGAATTGAGTGTCTCCATCATTTAACAAATGGAGGGTAATTTGGATACAAGTGGACATCATTCTTCTACAGACTATTAGGAAAAGTTGACAACTGGTTAGCTACAGATTATTTGCCTGGTCGTTGTGTGTAAGAAGTAATTCTAAGAAGCTGCCCCAAAAATGATAATACACATTGGAAAAATGTAATCTTTTTTTCCCTCATGCCAAAGGATAGTATGTTTTAAAATCGTGAACTTGATGTAAATTATTTATTTAGTTTATTTAGTAAACTTCAGCAGCGCTCTCTTCTAAACGCTTGTCCAGTCTCTCTTTGACTGAGTGTAAACCGTTGCATCCAGAGCATCCTTTGTCAGGGTTCCTTGCCAAGGAGGTCTGATACTTTTTGAACTATCTCCTCTTGTTTGCTTTGAATATGGCTTCCTCAAGCTGCATTTGATAAATCTTGGTTCTTATATTCAAAGAGACTGTAGTCTCCTCATGTTCACCTTATTCACTTATCACTTATTTTATAGACATTTATAATTTGCTTCCAAATTTTCTTTTTTTCCAAGTGGAAAAAGTGCTACCCAACACAGTATTTCCAATTGCAGAAGCCATTCAATTCCTTTGAACTTTTTTACTCTTCTGTAAACAGTCTCCAGGTCTAATCTATCTTCTTTTTGAGCAGGGCATACAGTTTTCTAAGTGTAGGCAAAACACTGATTTATACTGTGGGGTAACAGTGTTCTCTGTTCCTAACATGATTTGCTCTTTTGACCATTGCTGAGTATTGAGGTGATATTTTCATGAGTTATCTTAAGATGAGGCTTTACTACTGACTAGGGGTGGTTAGTTAAGAGACTATTTTCTTTTTAGTCAAGCTAAAACATAGCTTACATAGCTTTAAATTTATCTATGTTGAATTTCGTGTGTCATTTTATTGCTCAGTCACATGGTCAGACAAGAGTTTTTTCTGTGGTTCTTCAAACCTGATCTTACTCTTCCTACCCTCCAGTAATTGCCTTTATCAGCAAACTTCACTGCTCATCCTCTTTCAGGATCATTAATGTGTATGTGGAATACCTTGGGTACCAGCAGAAATCCTTGTGGGGACTCCACAGGTGACCTCCCTCCCTTGAAGAAGTGGCCATTTATTCCTGTCTACTATTTCTTACTATATCTTACAGTCAATTATTTAGCCATGCAAAGGCCGTCATTCTCTTGCTACAACAATCAAGTTTCCTTAAAAGTCTTTGGTGAAGAATTTTGTTAAAACCTTTGTGAAAATCCATGTCAGTGTATCAATTGGATCACACCATCTTGATATCTCCAAAGAACTTTAGCAGGTTTGGAAGACAGGCCTTCTCTTTACAAAAGCTATACTGATTTTTATGAGTAGAGGGCAATTATCAATCTATTGACTAATTCTGTCTATTCTTATAGTTTCTGCTGATTTGTCTGGTAGAAACAGAGGCATAGGAGGCTAGTAGTTTTCCAGGTCTTCCCTGGAACCTTTTTAAAAAGTTGATGTCATGTGTGACATTTGGGATGCAGACTATTTTTTTTTTTTTTTTTTTCCCCCCTGTGTGTTTACTTTTTACTTTTTTGAGTGTGTTTTTTGGTTTCTGTGGTGTGGTTTTTTGGGGTTTTTTTTTTTTGTTTGTTTGGGTTTTTTTAGTGTGTTATCACTGAGCTTCCAAAGAAGGTTATGCCCAGTCTGACCTCAACAGCTTTGGTTTTTTGTAATGTCCAGTAGCTTGAGGGAAGGATTTACCCCAGTTAAGGGATGTAATAATAATTTGGCTGTCATACAATATCTTTGTGCTATCACTGATGATAAAAATTTCAATTCCATGATTGATAATGCTTAAAGTGGAACACATTGGTGTCCTAAAAATTCAGTGTTCCCTATCTAGAAATAAAGCCAGTCAGTAATGATGTACAGTCATTGACAAGAGGCAAATAGTGCATATGCTGTCTTTTTTTTTTTTTTTTTAAGTGAAGTTCTGAATGTATTCAGGTTTTAAATAACAAGATTTTAAAGTTCTTCCAACATCTAGAGCATAAGCTAATGATGAAGACATCACATTTTGGTTATTACAGAACAAATGAAAATTAAATATTTCTGTTATTCATGATTTTAATAATAATGTAACTTAAAAATTACACATTTTGCTGACTTTTCTGTATTTAGCAAAAGTAATTGGCTAAAATATGTTCCAAAATCATACATAGTTGTGGGTTTTGGTAGCTTTGTAGAATGATCTATAAAATTTTATGAAGCTTAAATATTCAAATAATTCTTTTTATAAAGCACTTTACAGTGTATTTTACTTTTTAAAGACAATGCAGAATGGCATTGGCAAAGGGCAAATTTTGATTCCTGAAATTTAATATAATATCTATATTGTAACTTAACTTACTGTAACGTTATTTGCTTTGATATAAGCTTACTCTGGTTAGTTCAAATGCAGTATAGTTTTTCTCCAGAGGTAACATGCAGTGTATACTGTGCTACGTGTTAGACCTATACAGCATCTAAAAATATGATGCACTACACCTTTCTTTCAATTTGTGACTCATACAGTATGTTTTCTGAGAAGAATACAGAAATGTATCATTATTTGAGCTAATCTAACGCTTTCAATTTGACTGACATCCCTTGTCGTCAATTTTTTTCATTGAGCATCTGTTAAACATAAAAGTGTATACTGTATTTTATCAGAATGAGCGATCCTGACATCTGTAATTAAGCCTCCCCTGTTTCTGCTTTATTGGCTTTAACATCCCTGTCTAACAGATTGTACAAATTGCACATTTGTTTACAAAACAGGTCCAGATTGTTCTTTGAATGTCCCTTCCACGGAGTCTTACTGGATTCTACCAAATGTAAAGCCATTCAGCCCTTCTGTGGGCCGGGCTTCCCATAAGGCAGTCCTACACGGGAAATTTATGTGGGTGATTGGTGGATACACTTTTAACTACAGTTCATTCCAAATGGTGTTGAAGTAAGTGATTTCTCCTTTGTCATGTCCCTTCTGATGTGGCTTAGGGAAAACTGATCTTACCAGGGAGGTAGCCTCCATCCTGCAATTTAATTGAAAGTTTTATGTTTTTAGATTCTTTATTAATGGTGTTATTTTCTGATTGTAATTTTCTTATAATTAAAAAAAGTTAAAATATGGGTAATATCGATCTATATGTGATACTAATGTGTAATTTCTTCAGTTTTGTGAAAACTGTTGCTATACTTTGATGCAAAGCATAAAACTGCTCGCAGTGATAAAACAGTAAAAGAAATCCATGTGCTGATATTTTCAGATAGTACATCTAGAATGCTATTAGCATTATTGAAGTTAATTTATAATTATAGGAAACTTGTATTTAATGCATGCACTTAGCCTGTTGGTGCCCTGCCAGTAGGGTTAGGCAGGTCATCCATATTTCACTTCTTCATATTTATGACAGTTTGTATGGTGACTTGTATACATGTACAGGTTCTAAATGTGGTAAATGCAAGTATTAGGATGTGTTTATTAGCATGTTTACTCTATTTTTGCCTACCTCTTGTTTTCTTCCACACCTTTGCAATCATCCAAAACAAATCCCATCATCTTTCGTGATTTCTTTTTCTATCTCTGTCTTCTTATTTTTTACTTCTCTTCCATCTTGTTGTGTTTTAATCCATTAATGGATTAATTGTTAATTAAAACTTTAATGGAAATTAAAGTCAACCGTACATCTGAGAGGGAGCTCAACAATAAGTTTTCAAAGTAGTGCAAAAGATTGTGGCATAAGCAGTTTAGTGGTTTTTTTTTTGGTGTGACTGGTAACAGCGAGCTTAGCAATCTAGTTTCATAACTTTCATGTAAGTCTGGTGATTTTTATTACAGTCCTATTTTCTGAGATTATTGATGGGTCCCTGAAAGAGCTGCTTCTGTTTTCATTGATGAGCATTTAGTACGCTATCACTATTCGTACACTTGTAACAGTTAAAAGTGATCACGTTACTGCTGCTAACAAATTACGACATCAGATAAACAACAGTGACTGATCAAGTGTGCACGCTTTGCCAAACGGAAGTTAGTTCAAACATACAAAAGTCCCTATTTCTCTGCAGGTAGAAAATGTTTACTTTTCTATTTCTCTTCTAGCTACAATTTGGAAAGCAGTATATGGAACGTAGTACCTGTATCCAAAGGGCCACTCCAGAGATATGGACACACTCTTGCTTTATATCAGGTTTGGACTCTTCAGCATCCTATTTAATTAATTTCTTTGTGTGTGCTGTTAACAATCTTAAAATGATTCACCATGAACACAGATTTTTGAGGATAATTTAATTTCTAGTCCCTAAGCATTTTGTATTAGTGTCTTCTTCAGTACTTAGATCTATTGCATGATCTAGGGACATGGTTTAGTGGTGGCCTTGGCAGTGCTAGGTTAATGGTTGGACTCGATGATCTTAAGGGTCTTTTCCAAGCTTAACGATTCTATGATTCTATGACCTTTTTCCAAAAATTGTGCAATACATCTATGTCACTTATTAGCTGACCATAAACCCTCAAAGCTAGACCCACCAATAAAAGGGGGCTAATGTAATTGGAACTGCAGTAAGGGAAGGCAAGCTGATAGACAAGGGTGACTCCAGCATGGGCAGCACCCTCGCTGACAAGTCACCATCCCCAGTACCAGGGACATCTGACAGCCCTAGACATGGCAAGTGATGAGCCAGGTCCAGGGACTATCCAGGGAGTCCAGTCAGGAGCAAAAGGAGACAAAGCCAGAGCCAGGACTGGAGAGAAGGCTACAACGTATGCCTGAGGGGTCCATCCAGGAGACAGGCTACCTACAGTGCAGGTCCAGGTCGATCGAGGAGGCAGGATCACAAGCAGGCAGGGCCTGAGGGTCCATGGCTGAGCCCCCCTGAAGCTGGTCAGGGCCATTATGGCCTGTTAATGACCTAAAGGCCATGACAGTAAGAAATAAATTTTTATTTGTTTTATTATTCTTAGTAAAGAACCAAACCATTATTAAAATACAAACTGTTGTTCTATAGTATCATTTTACCGTGAGTTCAAATAAATATGAACTATTGGCAGTTTTGCTTTTACAGGTATCATGTAGTCTGCATGCTGCTTTATTGCAAGCACTTTTAAGGGTTTATTTCACTAAAAGAAAAAGGATTCTTTGTATTGATAGAATGTAGAGACAGAAATGATCTTTATTAAGAAAATAAAAATTGCCTTTTATTAATTTATTAATTTTTGGCTAGTGTTAGTCCTGTCTCCAAAATATAAAGGACCAAAAGTGAATGCAGTGCATAATTTAGCCTTATACAGATGATGGAAAACTTGTTAACTGTGACAGAGAAATACAGAATTTGTATCCTGACTTTTTCAGTTGTTCACGTAAGACACTTCCCATAGGGAAGAACAAAAAAGATTGTATCAAGTCATACTAGAGCGTTCATCTAGCCTGGTAACATGTCTTAAATAATGGGTAACAGCGAATGCCTAGGGAAGAATGTAAGAAAAAATGACAAGAACGTATAGAAGCTTCCTCAGAATACTGTCCTAGTCTGCAGCTGGGATTTTTTTTAAGGTAGCGTAGTATTTTTGTGGAAAGATTATGAATCCATGTTTTTTTATTTTTTCCAAATTTTTGGACCATATATTTATTTTAACATTGATACTATCCTGTGCCTAAGAATTCCCATGTATTTTGTGAAGAAAAAACACCTTCTGGAAAACTGGTACTAGTTTAATTTTGTTAATCCCTACTTCTTATGCTAGTTTCCATTTATTTTCTGTGTACCGCTCATGATTTTCTGTAAGTCCATCATATCCTCTCTCTACTATTTCTTTTTCATGCTGAAAATTCCTTGCGTTTTTAATAATCCTCTAGAAAGAAGCTATTTCATACCTTAGATAACATTGTGTCATTGCCTCTTCTAGTTCTGTTATATCCCTTCTGAGATAGGGGGAATCGCAGTCTTTAGTGTCCTGGTAACTCAGAGATTGATGTCATAGAATTAACGGTCTAATTTTTTCCTATTAATGCTTGATGGTATTTTAGCTTTCTGAAAATCTGCTGTTGGCTTTGAACTGGTATTTTCACAAAACTATTGGTTATAACCTCAACATCTCATTCTAGTCAATTCAAAACCCACCATCGTATGTACAGACTTAAAATTGTTTTTTATTCCTATGCATCACTTCATGCTTATCTATGTGAACTTTTATTTATCCTTTTATTTGTCCTTGTATTGCACATTCAGTATTATGAGATTCTTCTGCAATTCTTTACTTTTGACCCTTGTCTCAGCTATTTTGAGTAACATAGTATTGCCAAAAAACCACTATCATTTTTCCATTCATCCCTGTGCCAGATTGTTTCTGAGTATGTTGAACAAACAAATCCCAATTGTAGATCTCTGTGGGACACCGCTAATGACCTCTATTCATTTAAGAAGTGAGCATTTTTTTTCCCAAACTTTTCTTTATCAAATTATTTACCCTTGTGTTATCTGCCTTGCTTGTCCCAGAGCAGCTTAGTTTCTTTAAGGCATGAGGAACATTATCAAGCATCTTTTGGAAATTCCAGGTAACTGTATCAACCAGACGTTCAGGAAAATCCAATGATTTGCAAGGTATAACTTCCGTTTTCAAAAGTTGTTAGACTTTTCCTCAGTCTGTCTGTCTTATCCATGTGTTCACTGAATTCTGTCCTTTCTGCCTGTTGCTTTTCAGTCTCTTGATAGTGACACATTTTTAAGGAGGGAGTTACACACTACAGACAGGGGTCAGCTGCTTTGTTCTTAAATTCCTTCAGAACTAATTCTGGTGACTTGTTGCTGATTATTTTGTCAGTTTTGTTTTTCTTTTTTTTACTATAACCTTCTCTATTAATTTCTGCTATGGAAATGCCTGTAAAGTCTACCATGAAGAGCTCACATAGGAAAATTAACTTCATTTTATTGCTATGGCTTTATCTTCTCAGAATACTTCTTCAGACTGTTGGCACCACAAATTACCTAGTTTCCTGTATTTCTAATGCATTTGAAAAATGATTTATTAGTACTTTATATATAATTCTGCAGGCAGCTCATTAAACTGTTTCATGGCTTGCCTTTATATGTCTCAGTGTTTTAATCTGCTGAGTTTTTGAACCTTTATTTTGAAGTATTCTTTTTCTTCTAATAGTCTCCGTGTAAGCTTTATTTATGTTATTGGTAATGGGAAATTTTGTGTGGTGTGATCTGAGCAGATGCCCTTAAAATATCTTCATATTGTCATTACAGATTTTATTCTTTTAGTTGTACCTTTTAGTTTCTTTTTATGATCGGTCTTCCTTTTATATAGTGCTCCTTTTGAAGTGAAGCAGAATTGTAGTAATAGGTGGATATTTTTTTTTTTTCCCCCCCCTGGCATCTGTTGCTCTTCCACAGATGACGAATCTGTGCCTGGCACGGTTAATACTGTAGAGGTGTTTTTCAGTAGTAATATGAACTAGATTCTGTGCATGCCCCAACATCAACTCAAAAATTGCTTTTCTTCTTGTCAGTTCCCTGATTCATTACTAATGTATTATCTGTTCTTTGAAAGGTCAGATCTTTCTGACTGGTATCTTTGGTTATTACAGTTCTTGTAGAATGTGGACCTTTTAGTTGGAAAACATTCAAGTAATGTATCATTTAGCAGTTCAGAATAAAGGCTTAAAATATCATTTAACCTTTTTATTTGACAGTGCTAATATTTTCTTGAGATATTCCAGACTAAAGGGTAACCATTTTAGAGATACTTTTACCAGCAAATATTAAATGTAATAGGCCTGTGTTAATTCAGAGTCTTTTTGGATCTCAGTGAGGAAATGCAACTCTTGTTAATGTTAATGAAAGCTATAAGCAAGTGTGTAGTGAAGAAGCTGCCACTGTTGTCAAAGGCACATGTTTATTGGTAATTAGAATTCACTAATAATGAACACAGCACCACTCATGTTAAATAATTAACTAACATGTTGCTTGTACTAGTGATTATGTCAAATGTCAAAAATTACATGGGCCAAAAGGAGCTGATCATATAAGCTGAAGAAATTTCAAGTGAAAAAGTACATCCTTTTGAAAGAAGTTCTTAAATTAACTTGTTAGGACAAACTTTTGATATTTTTCCTTTCAGATGTTCAGTCTGTTGAAAAAAAACCAGAAAAGTAATTTAGTGCGAACGGTAGTAGAACATAATACCTAGAGATGGCAGCTTTGAGCTGTGTTTTGAGCTGTGTACAAGTCAGTGTGTAACATTTTCTTTATAGTTGAGAGAAAAAATATCCACAGAGAAGAAATTAGATTAAGTTTTTGACTTGAGCTCCTGAGATTTCAAAGCCTAGCGCTAGACTGGAGTGAGAGCACAGAGCTAGTATTGCCCGATTGTGGTGCAAGGTAAGTTGAAGCTGTATAATTGACTCTGTGGAGAATGAAATAAGTTACTGTGCCTATTTCCCTCAGAAAGCTTCTTTAGTTAAAACTGAAGTACTGTACTTCTCTATTCTGAAGAAAAAAGATCAGAAGACTCCCACTGATGTATAGTTATAACAAGTGACTAAGACTTTTTATGCATTTATAAAGGAGAGATTATAAAAGTGTTCTTGCTTTTAGACCAGCTAAACTGTTAAATAGTATTACCTTCAGTGCCTCTTCAGACTGGTTATTGGAAAGGTGCTGCCTGTATCTGTTAGCAGTTGGTTCTCCCATATCTCAAAGATTACACATAGTTCCTGGCATCTTGATACTGAAAAATGTCAACACACTTTGAAATAATTCATGTAAAAATAGGATTATAAAGAGACTGGAGGAAATGGCTTGTGAGGTTTTTAAAGTAGGTACATATAGCTTTACTAAATGGTGACTAGATAGGGAGTTAGACAGTAAATTGAAAAATACTAGGTCCCTGGAATAAAGTAGAAAGGGAGTTGCATATGGGGTGAGTATATAGTCACTGCTAGGAGTTTACTCAGTAGTGAGCTTGTGGTTGTATCACAGAATTCGACCTTGTAATTAAACAGTTGCTAGTAGTCCCAATACAGTGGAAGGATGACTGGGTACTGAGATTTGTTTCCTTTGAGATTGGCAATAGGAATGAAGCAAACAGGCAGGCTAACATAGTAGTAATCGTAAAGATGTTTTCCAGTATATGGACCATTTTATATGTAGTCAAATTTAACTTGACTCATTTGAGTTTTATGAATGTTACTTCCAATTTTAAAGCTTTATTAAAAAAGGGTAATTGCTTTGATTCCTTTTCCAAATTAATTGATATTGATGTTGAGTCTGTATCTCTCTTCTGGTATTTTTTATTAGTCTAATCAAAAGCTAGTGTTAACAAAACAAAAAAATAAAAACTTTTTCTGCTTTAATATGAGTGAGACAAAACCTTTCACTAAATGGTTTGTTGTTATTATTTTACATCCCTGTTTTTGCTGGCTGTTGTAGTGTGATTTGGAACAGCACTAGGAATGTAAAAGTTTTTTTTTTTTTTCTAACTATTAAAAATTCTTAGGTTGTACGGCCAAGTTGCATAGTTCTATTATTTTATGACTTTAAATTACATCCTATGCACAACTTGCTTTCTAATTCTGATTTGCAGACCCAAGAAGTATATGAGAAGTAGGTTAGATGAGCTGTCATACACTTTTTGCAGGTACCCTAGATAAAACCTTATTCAGAGTTCCTCTTCATTTAAGTGGACCTTACTCATCAGGACATTGGTTCCTTTACATAAAAAAGTGATATTTTTTTTTGCATTCCTTGTTTCAACATTATATTCCAATTGGTTTGAAAGTCAAAGTCTAAGCCTGATCGGCTTTTATGTCTAGCAAATCTAAAAGCAGATGCCTAGTTAATACTTTTCTATGCAGTCTCCATTACTTATTCCTTCCTTCCAGTACGTTTAATCCAAATATTAAATGTACAAAAGATCAGACTGACATGTCTGCTAAAATTCCAGCTTATATCTTCAGCAGTTTTAAAGTTCTGTTCACATAGTTTTATTTGCTTGCTTTTCTTCAGCCTAGTTTTCTGTAACTGTAGGAATTTTCATGCAAACAAGTGAATTTCAAATTTTGTGGTTTTTTGTTTTTTTTTTTTTTTCCAAAAGTACACTACCTTATTTTCCTGTCCTATATTTTGAATGCCACTGTAGTCCAGGAAAAAAGTTATTGACTTTCAAGATATATAGGAACCAACTTAATTGAATCCTTCAATGAATTAATACCTTTAACACTGGCCAGCAACAACATGGAAAACTGTGGAAATAATGAAGAAATAAAGTGACAGCACTCTTGATTAGGCTAACCTCCTGGCATACAAATTGCTGCAGTATGTACTGTCTTGAACTTGAATTTGATCTTGTTGGGAAGCTTAGGTTATAATATGCTCCTCATGTGACTGAGCAGGTTCTTCTTCCTCAGGTTCTTCTTCCTCAGGTTCTTCTTCCTCAGGTTCTTCTTCCTCAGGTTCTTCTTCAGTGAGGATATAGTTTCACAATAAGCTAAGAATCATAAAGCAGGCTTCAGGAGGAAGAGTTAACTGAAGACTGCTTTCCAATCTGTCAGCCCTGGTCTAATGGGAGGATTACGGGATCAAGTAGGGATGTTGATTATTCTTTTTTTTTTTTTTTTTTCTTTTGATATAACACATAAAATAATGTTCTTGATGTTGTTACCATATTAAAGGAGGTAACGGTCTAAGGAAAGGAAAAGGAGGCATTAGACAGTCCTAAACCAGATGGCACATATTGAATGCAGAAAACAGGCTTGTAATGGATGAGTTATTGCCAGATGACTTCTTTTGAGTCTTACTTATATTTTGCTTGGAAAAAAAAATTCCAGAAATTTCTTAATGATATATAGGTTTGACTAAACTTTTAGGAATTTCAGGTGAGCATAGAGAACAAAAGTTTTGATGAAATTTTGAGTCCTGTTAGTTTACATAATGTTAATTTATATACTGTATGCATTGGTACAGTCTAAGGGAGGAAAACAGATAGATAATCTTGTTTCAAGAAAATGGAGAATGACTGTTCTTCATATGGTTTGTGAGTGGCATTTCTTTGGCCAAATTTTCGGGAACAGATTGGACTTATGTAAGAATTAAGGCAGAAAACTTGTTTCTGAGAGATAAACTTTTCCATGCAGCCATGATATGGTTAAGAAATACAAAATGTAAATTATGTGGTTATTTTAACATGATTGATTTACTTCCAATTCATTAGAAATGGATTATAAATTGCCCCCTTATGCATTTCCTTTCCACTTTTTTTGTGGTAACTACCAGATAAGATTGTTTTGGAATGCAGGCAGGATTTGCATAACAGTGTAGCGTTCCCAGGTACAGTCAGAGCAGCTGATAAGTATTGTTCTTTTAGGAAAAAAGAAAAATTGCAAAGTCTAGAAGAATAAAAATATGAGCTTTAGAAAAGTCTTGAATTGCTGCATTTATATGAAATATAAAATCAATATTAACTCTGAGATATGGTGTAGGGAAGAGAGTCTGTCCAAGGTCAAAGGAACTAATGATTTTGGCTGTCTGTTCAGGATTCAATGTGACGTATGTAGAAGAGTTACTCTGGTCTGCTGTATAGTTTGTTGACTGGGACTTATCGGACAAGTGGGTGCTCTTACTTGCTCTTTTGGTGATCTTGTTGAGTAACTTCCTTGCTCTGTTTCAGTTTTTTCTCACTGTAAAATGCTCGTCGGTGAAGCGATTTGAAGTCTCGTTAAAACTATGCAAAAGCTAGGTGATACTGTTGGGGCATGATTTTTCAGGAATTACCAATTACATGGCCTTGGAAATCAGGAGCACGAGACAACTGAAGCATACTGGATCACCGGTCACTTTTGCAATTTTTTATCTTTTTACCTCTATTACAAATAAGTATTCATTTACCTATTTTATGGAAATTCTGTGGGTTACTTTGTCAGTTTTTTATGAAACTTCAAATGCACAAATCACCATGTTAATTTATGATTACTCGCTTAAAGGAGGATTTATTTTTGGATTTGAAGCCTTTATTAATTTACAGAAATTAGTGCTTTCATGTAGATCCTGAATTTCTTCGTTACTGTAACTCTAAGGATAAATGCACATTGAAAGATTTTATTCTCTTTCCGACTTCTAAAAGAATTTTGCCCTCAAATTATAAAGTTCAGACTGCTGAGCCAATTGCCAGTTGTTTACCAGAACTCTGTTTTTCCTGTGTCATCTGTTTAATCACACAAAGTAAGTGACTTTTCAAAGTTTCTGGTTTTGTGGTTTATTTGTTTTTTTTTTTTTTAAAAAAGAAAAATATTTTTACTTTTACAATTTGGATATTGTTCATGATCATCCAATGGATTACTTTTGTTATTGTTTGTAATAGAAAATTAAATAAGGAAGAGGCACTCCAGAGATGTGCCGTATTAAAAATTTGTTTTCATGGAATCACAGAGAGTAGTTGAAGTTGGAAAGGACCTCTGGAGATCACCTTGACCAGCCTCTCTGCTCAAAGCAGGGTCAACTACAGCAGGTTGCTCCAGACTTCTTCCAGCTGGGTTTGGAATATCTCCAGGGATATTCAATTCCACAATGTCTCTGAGCAACCTGTTCTAGTCTTTGACCATCCTCACTGTAAAAAGAAATGTTTTTTCTTACATTTAAACTGGATTTCTTGTAATCGAGTTTGTGCCCCCATCACCTGTTGTCTGTTCACTGGGTAATACTGAGAAGAGTCTCACTCCTTTTTTACCCTCTCCCATCAGGCGTTTAGTTTTATTTGAATTATGTGGTTATTTAAAAAAAAACACATTCTCCAAAGATGCTGATGATATCAATAAGGTGAAGAAATTAAGAGGAATTTTACTGCCTTAAATTGTCTTAATTCCTCCAGCAAGCTTTCCAAATTGTGACAGTTTACTTTGAGTTCTTCTCCTGTATTTGAGTTATTCTTTTGTTTCCAGTTTGGCTAGTGGAAATGTGTGTGTCAGTCATTACTCTGTAAGAGAAATACTAGATCAAATGAATATTTTCTTTTTTTGAGAAATGGGATTTAACTGTTTTGTTCAAATCCTGGCTTTGGTCTTATGATTACTGCCTTCTGCTCTCATCCTGTGCCCAATATGCACAGTCAACTATTTACAGATGATATACCTTTTGTCATCTTTCTTTATCATTATGGTTCATCAAAAATTTCTACTGAAATAATTTTCTCAGGGAAAACAGCTGATTTGAGAAAATGGAAACATTTATTGGAAAGTTTTGGTTCCATTGAAGCTAAGAGGAGCTATACTAGCTGTTTTTTTTTTGTTTTTTTTTTTTTTTTTTTATATACAACTGTTTTTGGCTTGCACCTGAACAGCTGCCAAGAAACCAACTGATTTGATCTGTACATGGGAATGTCATGTATGAGTGAACTGCCTACCTGCTCAGTTTACAGCAAGAAATTTCTCATTTTTGGTGGAATTCCCTACTGAGCAGGAACTCTGAATTACAAGTTCAATAGACAGTGTAGTTTTATGTACTTCAGTTTGCATATGGTAATATTTATATGAAATTTTCATTGAAAAAACACAAGGTTTTTAAAGGTTTATGCAACTGCTTAGATAATTTTATTAATGTGAAGTAATATATCCAAAATGACCAAGGTTAATTTATTGAGGAAATACCTTCACTATCTGCCACTGTGATTAAAAGTGTTCCATTTGACACGTGGTATCAAAACTTTAAAATATGAGTGTGTTGGAGGCCTTGTGTCGTCTTGGTGCTTATCTGCCTGTTGTTTTGTTATCTATTCCTTGGACAGTCTGTCTCTTGGTCTTGTCCCTCCTCCAGACTGAGGAGTACATCTTTTGACATCTTCCATCTGGGCCAGACTCTTGACACTTTTTCCTCACTAAGTTCACAAGGACTCTCAGTTTTATACTTTTTGTTGTTGTTGTTTTTTTCATCTCATTCCTGTTGTGGTATGCTCTTATTATAAACAAATACCTAGTATGCTTTATTAATTTAAAGGTCAGCAGTTTTTGTGTACTAGCACTCTTGAAGCTCTATATCTTGTGTGCTGTGTCTGTCAGAAAGTCTCCCCTTTAACATATACCTTGATTTATAATTAGTTTATAAGTAAGTTAGAAAGGTAGTATAAGTTTATAAGGGAATTCCTTCTTTTCTTTCACAATCTTTAGGCTGCTTAGGACCATTTGCACTTGTATCCTTCCTACGATCTCTTCCTGATTAGCCTTTCCAGATTAATGTCCACCTCTGTGTGCCTAGGACGTTGGGTTTTGTCCAATATAACTATGCATGTAACTTTTTTTTTCCATTCTGTATTTCTTCTACTGACTTTGCTCTGTGAGCCTTTCTTTCTCCATGTTCAGCTGATCATCACTAACTTTTAAAGTGTTTTTCAGCAGCACTAGGAGCTTCTTAATCTCAGAAATAGCCCTGAGCAAAGCTTAGTTAAATCTGTTTTTGTGGTTGATAAAGCAGTTGTCATGACCTTCTTGTCTTTTTCTCTGTGAATAGTCTTGTGTACAGGATCTGCTGTGTCATTTATAAAGATTGCTCCTCACAGAAGTGTTCTTTTATCTGAACTTTGAATCATTTAAGCAGAACTGTGAGGAGGACTTTCTTACTGTCAGCTGTCTGAGTAATCGTTTCAAAGTTCATGCAGCTCTTGAGGTCGCCTTTTTTTGTGTAGTGTCTTTCCTCAGTGTCAGAAATATTTTTTTCAAATATTGTTATACAGCACCTGCAACTCCCTAATTAGCTCCGTCTTTCTGCTGTAGTCTGTTATCTGCATTTAAAAATAAAATAATTGGTTCACTATGTTAGTGATGCTGATTTGCCTTTTGAGATCAATGTGGCAGTGTAATGAATGAGCCACATACAATCCTTTTAAGAAGAATATTTGTTCAGCCATTCCTTTGGATCAATGCACAGCCTCCTTATAGCTTTAGTCTTCACCAAGCTCTTTGAAATGTTGTTTTATCTCATAGGAAAAGAATGGGTTCAGATATATATATATAATCCTACTACAAATTCCTCTTGAAGGATGTGAACACCTTTTGTTCCAACACCACCAGTCCAAACTAATCGGAAACACAGAGTATCACTGCATAGGAGCAACTTTAAATTCCAAATCAAGAAATGTTTACCTTCCTCAAATGAAAATATAGTCGCAAATCTTCATAAACTTCAAGTGTACTCTTGAAGACAGGTCAGGCAGTTTGGTCAGCCATTTACTGACTAATCTCTCTGAATAATGAGAGGTTTTTCATGTGGTCCTGGACTCTGTTGTTTACCAACAACTGTAGGTAAATAGACAGCATTATAACCCATTCAAGCCTTTGTTTTGCTGGACTAAATAGAGTGTCATTCTACTGATGATCTATATTTTACATGCCTGCCAGTTTGAGTTCATCTTTCTTGACGTGTATGATGATAATAGCATGCAGTTTACATTTTGATTTAGATCCCATCAACTCCTTGTACAATAACTCTGAAATTTCTGCGTGGCTGATCCAAACTTCTTATATTAGGTAGTTTCTTTATCTTCTAGTCTCTTTTTCTGAGGCTCGGTATTCCATGCCAAGCAAAACTTTGCCAAATGTGCGAAACCTGCAGCTTCCTTTTTTTTTTTGTTTTTTGCCCAGGTAAAAATGAATTTAGGATAAACCCTAGAATATTACACGGCAGTATGCAGAAGATAACTGCCAACGGCACAAACCATAGGATGCAGAGTGTATGTGGTTCTGGTGTGTCCTAGCAAAGACTAAGTATCATTCTCAGAACCAGAGGCAGTTTTTTTTTCTACCCAGGATAAACTGTCGTTGAGCCCGTCTGTGAAGCCAACAAGCTGGAATTTGTTCTGTGGCTTTTTGTGCCTTGGTTTGCTACTCTAGATGAAGTTTGAGATTTAGTAGGATTTCCTTTCAGTCAATATTCCAGTAAATCATTCATTACTTATCAAAACAGATGGCACTGCTGTTTGAGGTATGTGGTTCATGAAGACTGGAAAATCTGTTTTTCATCCCTTTAAAAGAACTCAGAGTACCCTCTTATGGGATTTGATTTTAGCAAATGTGCCCAAGAGGATGCTATACACACATTGTCCCTTTTCTTTGGGCTCTGATGACTGTGAAGTTTCTCAGGACCTAAGTTACTTTGCTATTAAGAGAGAATGTGCTCTCTTGTGCACATGCTGAATGAAATCCCCATAGACTGAGTGTGTGGAAAATCACATTTTCGTTCTGTGAACTGTTCCTTAAGAAAACAATATAATACCCCTTCTGTTTAGTTTTTTTTCCTAATAGAATGCTGCAGTATGAATTAGTAGAGCCATGTAATTAAAGTTTTTCTGCTTGAAGTAATCCAGTTGAGATTCATTTTGGTGTCATTTTCATGGCTGGGTTTATTTTTCAGAGAAATAGTCTCCTTATCATTGTTGGTTTAGTTTAAATATCATTGTCTGGGATTAGTGTCTGATATTGAGCTGGTTAAGGTAGTATTAGTTAAATGTGAAGATTTAAATCGGATTGTTCAGTTATGAAACATTACGCAGCACAGAAGTATGCAGTTCAGATGTTATCTTTCTGTAATCCATTATTTGCTTTATCTTCTCTCCCTTCTAATTTCTACAGGAAGACATCTACATGTATGGAGGCAAAATTGAAACAAATAATGGGAATGTTACTGATGAGCTGTGGATTTTCAACATACACAGTCAAACATGGAGTTCCAGATCTCCTGCAGTACTTGTACATGGCCAACAATATGCTGTAGAAGGTCATTCAGCACACATAGTAGAGCTGGACAGCAGAGATGTGGTTATGATTATCATTTTTGGATATTCTGCCATATATGGTTACACAAGCATTGTGCAAGAATACTACATCAGTAAGTCACTTTCAAATCATTTTTTTCATGTACTGATAAAAAAAAAATCCTGATTTTTTTTTTAAAGTGAAGAATACACCTGTTTTCACAAAGAAAAATATGTATTTTGCAAAATAAATAAAACCTCATCTTTTTTCCTTCAAATTATGTGGATCAGATTTCTTGTTAAGCAGTAGCATTTCATACATGTTTGCAGTATAATGGCTTTGACTATGTGTTACTGTGTACATGGCTGTGGTACTCTAAAGGGGATAAAGGTTGAAACCAGAAATTTCACAAAGTGGTTATTGTTCTGTTGAAAGTTACTTTTCTTTACCACAGACTTACTGTTTTTATCACAGAGTAGACAGAGTAAAAAAGAATAACTAGAGCAAAAAGAGAAAGGGCAAAACAATACAATGAGCAGTGCCTACTCCTATAGTTTAGTTATTTTGAAGGTTCTTTAATGTTGCTGTAATGTTTTCATTCTGATTTCCGAAATGTAATAGCTTAGTTCATCGTTGTATGTAGGGTTCTCTCTAAAGTGTATACATGTTGCTACTAGAGGAAATAAGAGAAAATTAACATTAATTTTTTAAATAACCTGCCACGTCTGTCTGGGATTTCCCTTGTGGGTTCTTATGATGGTAGTTTTGAAATTTTATAACAATGTTGAATAAGGATAAAAGGGAATGGGAATAAGAGGAAGAGCACCATGATGTGCTTTATCCACACTGAAAAATTTGATTGAACTGCATAAAACTACTATAAAACTCTGGTCTCAGAATGATGTTTCACAACAATATTGTAAGATTTGTTAAGTATTAAAGGCCAGTTTTTAAGAAAACTTAATTTCTGAAAGTTTTTTTTTTTAACCTACAAGAGATATTTTTTTTTTTTCCCTTGAAGATAAAAATATATTGTTCTAGTTTTCTGCATGCTCATTCACTCTAATGCCTATTGGAACTTTGAATTATTTGCTTCTTCACATGCTGCTTATTTAGTCTGGAGTAGAAGTACCAGTATTATTCTCACCTATTACTGTGGTTAGTTTAATTATGATCAGGGAAATGAGAAGGACGAGGAGTACATGATTCACTTTGTAGTGTGACATTTTCTGCCTGGCAGATTTTATTGCTGGCCTTATGGTTGAAATGTACAACTTGTTCCTGTTTTAATTTTTTTTAATGTTAAAGCTATGTTTGTGGAGGATTAATAAAACAGACTATAACTAAGCATGTATAAAACAAACAAATGAAGGAAAAAACCCCAAACCTTTCATACCATGGTGATAAGCTTTGAGTAGGAGAAAGCACTTATTTCTCTGGCAGTTATTATGGGTCTGAATTATTCTCAAGTTTTTATGTCTCCTTTCTGAGATGATAATTTTATCACATACTAGTGAGAAATTTAGTTTCTTAGAGAAAGTATGCTTCATTTGCATCAAATATAAAGTAAACTTATAACAACATAGGGTATTACTGTGGAAACCCATTGATTTCAGTGAGTCTACTCACATGATGAAAGATGATTGATGCATGCAGTGCTTTGCAGAACATGGTCTATATGCTGTAACCGAACCATTTCTACTGTGGTTAATTCTCATGTTTCATTTTACCTCATTGCATCTCCCTCCTTTCCCCTCCCTCCTAAGGTAAATGAATTTTGTGGCAAAATTTCCTGAATTCTGTGTCAGCTGTAGCATTTATCTACGGTTTTGCAGCTGTAGGATCATTTTTAACCATAAAATTCCAGATGGCGGTTTGAACTAAGAATGACTATTTTTTGGGGGGGAGTTTAGCAGCTTAGAATCCAAATTTAGAAGACATAGGAGGTGGTAGAAGTATTGCTGTGAATCCACCTGAATAGGAAAGAAAATTTGTATAGAAAAGGGCTTCTGATGTTATAGAAACAAAAATTAGAGTCCCATTTTCTCTCTCTCTGCTTGCTTTTAAAACATACATTGCCTTAACATTTCAAACTGTACTCCTTTATTCTGTTTAAATGTTATCAGTCATGGCTTTTAGTTCTAATGAAGGCTACTTTTCAAGTGTTTGCCAGATGCCTACTGAAAGAAAGTGGCACAGAAAGAGGCAACTTACCCTTTGACTCATATGAATTGAAACCTCTAGTGATCCAGTCCTGTTAATTAACTTTGATTAACTTGATGTGTGGAATTCTGGTGCTATAGCCTTCTTTAGTTACTGTGACACTGATTTCCATGGCGTCTGGGTCAAGAAACATCTAAAGAAGTTTAAATTATTTGTGGATTTCCTAGCTTTTCACATAGGTATGCAGTTCTTATTAACAAAACATGTGAATCAAATGCGTGCATGGTCTGAAAACTTTTCTGACGTTGTCTGATTAGTGAAGAAAGTAATTTTTATCAAAGTCAAATACGTTCTGGAAAAATTGGACATGGTTTTCAGGCAGATTTTCACTAGGCAAAAGCACAGGAATTCATTTCTACTCCAGAGGTACGGTGGTGTTGTGGGAACAAAAGAGCTTCCTGTTGTCCTTTCTTGCTATACCTAGACTTACGACTTTTGAGAAACCAATAAATCCTGGTATGGGGATTATGTGAATGATTTTACTAACTTGAACCATAAAGCTTTTCTGGGTTACTCCCCAGGGAAATTTATTTCCCTTTAGGTTAGCAATACCTCATAAACCTTCTAAGAATCTCAATGTGAGTCTCAAGGTGAATATAAAAATGGTGTTTTGTTTTAGCTGAGGCTTATAAAAACTTCTTATATATTAAGAAACTTCTGAATAAGTCTTCTGTGATTTTATTTTATTTTTTTAGAAGACAGATTTGGTTGGAATAGCAGCATATCGTGCTGGTTTTTAGGCTGATTTTTTTAATGACTTTAGAAGTAGGTTATAGGTTGCTTTTGATTAAAAATTTTTCTTTGAAATAGTGTTAAAAGAAATGGCCCTATGATGTAATATGTGTTTCCTCTGTTTCATAAGTTAGCATAAGCTTCATGGTTGCTCAAAAAATGTTAAAAGTTTGTCACTGCAATGAAATGAAGATGGCACACTGAGGTGCTTCTTGGACATTTTGTTCTTTTTACCTAATCTGTTCAAAGGTTGTATTGTGGTAAGGACAGATCAGGCCAATGTATCTACCTTTCCCTGGATTTTTTTAGTGGATTTATTACTGCATATTAAAAAAAAATTTTTTTCAAACATCTTTTTAGAAACAATCTTATCTCAAAATGCTATTTTAATTATTCTGTTTTGAATGATAAAACGGATATTGCTCAAAGTTGCAGTTTTTCTTGATTTGGCCATCCTAATCAGTTTATTACAAAGAAATGAACTGAAGAAAAGAAAGAAGGTTTTGTCTCTTATTTCACTTGCTTTGCATTCTTTGATGGTGGAACGGTCTTATGTCTTTGGATGTGATTAACTTCCTCTGAGCAAGAGGCTGGAATTTGTCACCTTGGCCATCAAAATCAGTGGTTTTTAAATGTAAACACCATATTTTATAACTCCTTTCAAAAATATATGAGTATTAATCTTAAGCAGTTTGCGTTTTGTTCACAGTCTCATTGGAAAATTGATTATAGTTTTAGTGAGTAAGCATCTTCTAATTCATAGCCTACCTTTATCAATGGACAGTTTATATTCACTTGTTTTCTGGGTGATACATTGTTTAATGTAAGCAGCTCATCTCCCTTGGTGGAATTCTCTTTGAATTACATTTATAGATATCAATCCTCCCTTTTGCAAGGCTAATTAAGGCAACCTCATCTATTCTGCTCTCATTCTAATAGTTCATCTCTGTGCCTTTTCCACAAGTTCATCTCTCTTGAGCATGGATGATTGATTAGAAAAGCCTGTGGGATATTCTAGGTGAGATTTCACCAGTGCCTGGCTAAATAACCTTAATCCTACTTTATTGGGATCACCTCACTTGGTATGTAGTAAAATGGCATTTGTACTGCATCCATGAGAAAGTCATTAATGGCTCATAGACTTTCTCTGATGAAGCAGTGCTCCTACTCATTCTTCTCAGTCATTATCAACTGATGAGCTTCCATTTTATAGAAGTTCGTGTTGCTAATCCTAGTGCACAATATCTTTAAGTTATTTTTGAATTTTGATCCATTTTTTCCAGTAGCCAAGATCATCCAGTTCATTCTGCATGTTTTTTCTGCTGCTTCTGTGAATTGATAGTGTCTAAATTTATGCAATTATTACACCTTAAATTTGTGACAGTGTCATAAAATGCACCCATTCTGATTCTCAAGAAGTCTCCCTGGTAATCCCGGCACCTCTCAGGACTGTTCATTGCTGCTTCTTGTTCAGTGCCCAAATCCCATTCCGTTATAACGGCTTATTTACTAATTTCCCATTGTGATGCTATAGTAAGGACATTATTGAAGCCCAGATACTGAGAACACCTACACTTCCTTCTGTAGATAATTGTTTTTTAGGTAAATGTGATGTAAATGGTTTGGTAAATTTATATTGTCCAGTGAAACAGGTTGCCATTATTTCAACTTTTTTTATTTGTCCTTTTTTCTAAAAACCTTTGTTCTAAACCTTTGCATATTACTGAGGCGAGGTTAACGTCTGTAATTGTCTGGATCTTGTCTCTCCTCCCTCTGGTCTTTAACGTCAGCACTATGGTTGCTGTTCTTTGGTAATATCTAGCCAGCTTTGTTTAAAATGCTTGCTACTGGGCCTGCAATTTCACTTGCTGTGTCTGTCAGAATTTTGGAATGGAGTCATACCCCCAGCTTCAGTATATTAAATTAGTGAGTTTAGCATCTATCTCAGCTGTAATTTGTTTTTCTGTTTACATGTTTTTGTAGATGCCTTTTTTCTTTTTTTCTTTCACTTGATCAGTCTCCTGGAAACGATCGTGGTAAAGCTGGACATGAAGTGCGTGATTCTGTTTGACAAAGGTGACCAGAATATTGCAGCATGTAACTGTGTCCAGCTGTTTAGTACCCGACAGATTTAATTATCTGAAGTTATCATAGTGACTTGCTTCAGGAGAAACTTTATGTGGTAGAATTCTCTGGAAGATTGCCCAGATGTTGATAAAAACCTGTCAAATTACAAATGAAAAGTAGAAGCCCCTATTATTGGAATGATTTTCTTTTTTGTGATTTTTTTTCAAAATTCATTTGACCTTATTTTTACACTGCCTATTAGACTTACAAATTAAAATCTAGGAAATAAAAAAAAAAAAAATCCCTATTTCCTTATTTCTGGTTTGTTTGTTCGTAGAGCTCTTTCTGTATTTGGCTTTTAAGCTGTTGAGGATGCAGAGTTTTGCATGACTGATTTGGTCAATCGAGTACTTCATCTGACCTAATGAATAGAAAGAGTGGGATTACTTTGAGTATGAGAAGTGTTATGTAAATACCTTCAATACAAATTGGATTTCTGTTTAAAAAAAAGATAGGTGAAGATCCATATTAATGAATTGATCAAAAAAAAAAGGCAGATCATATGCATACTAATGTCTTTAAATTCAGACAGAAGCATATTTTTTGTCTGAATGGTGCAATATTCAAGATGCTGAAGAAGTGTGAAAGAGATCAAAACTGCATATATACATTTCAGTATTCAAAATTCAGGCAGCTCAACTAAATTTTAGAATGGGAAATAGAAGGAGAACCTGTAATACTGCTTTTGACTTTTATTTCGGAAAGATGTTGCTGGACCTCTGCTCTCAAATTTAGGTAGTTATCCATAGCATATGTTTTTTATTATGCAAGAAGGAGCAGATATTCATATTTCTGCGCAAGTCATGTAAAGCTATGCAATATGCAATTTTACTGTGACAGTGTTCTAAATGCTACATGAACCAGTCAGATATAAATGCAAAATATTCTATTATGCATATGATCAACACCTTTGTGTAAATTTATGTGGAGAAATAGTCATTTTTCCCTGAAAAGCATATATGCCAACCTTTAGGATGATCACTATTTAAATGAAAAAATGAGGATTGTGTTGGTGATAGAAGGATGTATCTGCAGGTTGACTCCTCACCAACCCTTTTACATAAATTGTATCAAGTAAATCTGTTTGTTAGCAAGGTAATATGTATGTAAACCACAGTACTATTGGTACGAATTTGATGTTTGTGTTCAGAGTTGCAGTTCTTAATAGCTTGATAATATCCAACTAGAGATCGGAATGAAATACTAGTTACATTACACTATATAATATATATACTTACATGTATATATATACATATATACTACTTCCTAAATAATGTAAATATACTGTGTCAGATATGAATAGTGTATTACACAAATATCAGGATTCATACACTCAAAAAATCAGCACAAGTCTTCCAGTTTAACCTATACTTTATAACTTGCTGTACTCACTCGTTACTGAAAAAAATGTAACTTGCTTATAGAGGCAGTGCCTGGAAACCATTTAATGAAAGTAGAATAGCAACAGTAATAACTGAAAGTCATGAGTCTTTTCAGTGAACAGAAGAATCCAGAGGAAAAAGAGGTAATCGTAAACTACCTATATAATATCAGATAAAAATTGAAATGGAATTTAACCTAACTTTCAGATGAAGCAAGGTGTATGGTGTTGTGTGCTAGCCTTGGATAAATACCTTCATAATGGCAGCCAATTTAGGTTAGGAATTAGGAGACTGCTCCATTTTGGAAGTCCTTGTCCACACTTTCTATTCTTCTGACATAATCTTCAAGAGGCTTGTAGGTGAATTATTTCTTCCATTTCGTATCCATAGAACTGGCTGCCTAATCATCATAGGTTCTTTTGAGTAGGCTGGCTTCTACAGGAAACACTTAGCTCCTGGCTTGCTCTTATTGTGGCTTATGTCATCAGCTGGGAAGATGGAGGGGTAAAAAATGGAAATTTCAGGGCCACAGGCAACAAGAAGTCACTTAACCTCTCTACCTTTTTTATAGCTATGATAAAATAGTTTCCAATTCTGTTCTATTCTTCAGTCATAACAGCTATTGTGAATGGTTTTATTTGGTGTCTCTTTGCAGTTATTAATGATGTGATGTAAAATGTGGATTTAGTGCCAGTTTAATGAGCTGCTATCAAATTATCCTTTTGTGAGTTTTCGGCATCTGAGTAGGTATATTTGCAGTTAAATAACTAAGAAACAGTGGTTGGAAACTGATTTTAGCTCAATAATTTTACAGTTTACTAGCAAAGTGTCTATTTGTATCCATGCGTACTTTGAGCTACCTTACGTTACGTGCTTCTCACAACTCACAGCAGTTCAGTTTCTGCCAGGCTTCTCCAGGCAGTTTCCCCATGATTGAGTACAGGTGTTCCTAATGCAGCTGAAGGAGCTGGAGCAATGAATTCTTATCAGCCATCTTTGGCAGGACAAAGTTAAGGTTGAAAGAATTAATCGTAACTCTTGATTTCATATTTTCCAAAAGGTTTGGGCTTTTTTTTTTTCGCTTATGTGTGTGTGCTGAACTCACACATGGGAGAGTATGAGATACTGCCTGGCACCTGTAACAACAATGTTTTTGTGATTTAATTAAGAATAGCAGATAACAGTCTAATAATGTTATCCAATTGCAGATATCTTGATACATTGGTTTAAAATTGCTTCTTAAAACAAGTCCCTAGTTATTGCTGTATTTAGAATTATAGTGAAAATGATTTTATATGCTTAAAACTCCTAGTATTGTGTGTTAGCAATAGTAAGCCTTAAACCTATGTCTTTTGTATGTCTGTTCCAGGGTCTAATTCTTGGCTCGTACCGGAAACAAAAGGAGCAATTGTGCAAGGTGGATACGGCCATACTAGTGTCTATGATGAACTGACAAAATCTGTTTATGTCCATGGTGGATACAAAGCATTACCTGGCAATAAATATGGTTTGGTGGATGATCTTTACAGATATGAAGTTAATACTCGGACATGGTAAGTGGGATTTATAATGTAGGAAACTAAGTTATTTGTTATTGAAAATAACCCCATAAGCATAGAGTAAGGTAGACTAAGGTTCTAATAAAGTCATGTAGGCACCTCCATATCCTTTGCATGTTGCAGAACAGTACATTCTCTACAACAAAATGGAAGGATTGTGGTGAGGGATTAGACTTTAGCCAGTGGATTAGTGGAGCTACACATCGAAGGAATGGCAGGGAGGAAGATATGTACATGTTCTACAAATTAAGAAAAGGTTCTTATATCCAGACATAACCACCATGCAGAAGTAGTACACATGTACTGTTTCCACATGGTATGAACATACTGCTGATGCACATTCAAGTACCTGTTATTTTATAAATAAGTAGAGAAATCTAAGACCTGTGGAAGGTTATTTTTCACAAAACTATCAGAAATAAGAGAGAAAATTCCTGGTATTGTATAGGGATCCTCAGTTATTAATGTTCTTGGTTTCTATTTTTGTCAGTTCCTTGTCCCTCAAGTTTATTGTAACTTATGAATGCTACTTATGTGTTATGTATAGAAAGTGACCTTAAATGTTTTTTCTTACCTTAGAGATGATTTGAGATCAAGCACTGTTTCTTGGAACATTTTATTCTTGTAATTTAATATTTGTGTTGAGCACTAATGGCTTAACTTTAAGCACAGAAGACTTGCTCTCAGATGTTGGAAATATGTGGGTTTGATTTCACTGAGGCTCTTGATTTTGAATGCCGCTAACTCATGGCACTTGGAAACATTATTACAAGAACTTTTTGTCCCTTTTAATGTATTTTTAAATTGCTGGAATTTTAATGCTCTCTTATTATACTCTATTCTTGGAACAAAGTAATATTGTATCCTTTGAAGGTCTGTTCAACAATATAATAATAATAATTATTGGAATATTTTTATTCATTATTCATATAAAAACTAATGATGAATGCTTCTATGTACTTTATACCAATGTGGCATTCTCTGCAGCTTCTAGAGAATTTAACTCTCTTATTTGTTTCATGAGTATTACACTGGAAGTCAACTGTACTATGGGACTGAAAACTGGCTGAGAGGATGGGGTAATGCCACGTAGTAATAAAATCTTTGTTTACTGTGTCTGTGACATAATCAGTTTTCAAAGCACTCAGTGAAGTCACTGAGCCTGAATGTGCTGCTGGCTAGTTGGGGTATGAGGAAGAGGTGGAATCACGACAGCTTTCTCACGCCCATATACATGGCTTTTTTCACACTTGCATTTGCTTGTCCTCACTGTCTCTGTTTTTCTCTTGCACTCACTCTCTGTTTCTCTGTCTGATCTGGCTGAGGTTCATATGCTTCACTAAGTCTTGGTATACAAAGCTGATTACTTGTTTTATTCAGTGGCATGTGAGTTTTCATTTCTTCATATCAATTAGGCATAAGCTTTATGTTTCTTGGAATGTGAGGGGGCGATATTTTAATTCCTAGTGTGAACATTATTTCTAATCTAGGATGGAGGATTACAGTGTTTGTAATGCCTGCATTGCTTTGCATTACTTGCATACCGCTGCAGTTGGCAACTGGGGGGCAATGTGGTGCTGGGCTTAGATAATGGCCTGAAACAGTGGAAGCAGCTGCTGGCTCCTGGGTGTTTCTGTTACCATTATAATATCATGCTGCTGTATGCAACGCTTGGCATCGGTATAGTTAACATGGACTAATGTTTGCAGTTACACGTATATGTGCATAAATAATGAATTCAGTGCAAAGTGTGCTGAGACTCACATAATTTACGTGAGGTTGATATGTGTTGGAGAGTTCTGAAGATTGGTCTCATCAGTGATGCTAATGAATAGTGAAAATCATGGCCAAATTAACAAACTTGGTCTGTATTACACTTCCACTTCTGCTGAATCCTGGGGAAAAGTTCCTGTTATCAGGAGGGATGAAACTCAGCACACAATATGCAAAAATTAGGGGAAAAAAACCCCTGTACAATGTGGGGACCAGGGCTGGAGCAATACAGTTGGGTGACAAGTAGAAAAGCGTGTAGCCCAACAAAAAACTGTGAGGATTGATGTTATATCCACTGTGGAGAGGAAAGTGTCCTTAGTTTTCCCCAAAACAGTGTACAGCTCTTTGGGCCTTTGGTGATCAAGACAAATAGTTGTAGACAGCTGCAAGGCAGGATAATCAAGACAGAGCCTAGTGTATAGCAATTAATGTAATTTAAGAGGTAGGAGCTGTAGAAAACTGGTAAAGCAAAAGACAGAAAGAAATCTATATTCCGAATGGCTAAGGACAACAGGTTAGTATATTATCATTCTTTCAACTCATAGCAGCAGTACTCCTCCATTACTAGTTGAAAATAATTGTTAAAAAGAGTGTCTTGTTCTATTTCCTTGTCATTCCTAATTCTGTATGTTGTTAACTGATGACTTGAACCCAAATATCATGTTTTTCTGGGTAGGCACCATAAGTATTCTCTATCAATCAAGCTAATTCCTGGTTAGAAACACATTTAGGTGGTGCTCTGTTTTCAAAGTATATTAATCAGAAATACACAACAAAAATGCAAGTCACTTAACAGAACCAAAAAAGGGGTAAACACAGAAGCATGTTGGTGGGTATACTGGTGACTTGAAGGAATGATTGCATTTTTAAGCAATTAAAAAAAATCTCATTTACTTTCATTTAGTCTTTGGTATTTCCTTTGATGTTACTTTCTATGGTAGGGGGGACTCTTTAAATGACAGTATGAGAACTTAGGTTTAATGCCTTCCTCTCAGCTTTTTTAAACATATGATCTCTTATCACTGAAAAAAAATCTCGAATTTATTGATTGATTTACATCATTATGTCAAAACAATGAGACATACTTTAAACCCTTTCCCTCAGACCCTATGACGATGTAAAAATATTGAACAAATGTTATCAGTGTAATTCAGGACAGACAATATTTTTCAATCAGAAGGAAAGATTGTCAAGTTAGTATGTTCGTTACAGGAAATGAATGACAAAACAGTTTAATTGTAGGTGTGATCAGTGTGCAGTAACGCAAGTGAAAGAGTCTAAACTTGAAAACTGTTAGATTACTGAGACAAATAAAAGGTTATTAGGGGAATGCAAATGATATTCTGTACTGGCAATCTAATCAGCTCTTCACAAACATGTCTACAGCTGGTCTACTTGACTAATTCAATCTGGCAAACCCCACAAATGGTTACTCTCTCCCTTGGTAAGATTTATTTGCTGTGATTGAATCAAGTTTATATTCCGTTCTTTCTACTAGCCCCACACCTGCCACTTTAAAACTGTAGTATTGATAGCTCTTGACTACTGTTGGACCCATGTTATTGCTCTGCACAAACCAAACCTCACAGACGCGGCTAAAATGAGTGAAGGGAGATCAAAGACTCAATGTGTGTGGACTTTTTTTTTTTCATTATTTTTTGTACTGAAATTCTGTATGTTTGAGTCTGCCAGCCTGAATACATTTATGAAGCAGTGCAAGTGTTTTTCCTCATAACGAGAATGAGTTCTACCATTTCTTTTCCAGGCCTGAGTGTTCAATTAATTAAAAAAAAATACAATATTTAGGATGGTCTAAAAATTCTTTTAGACTTCTAAAGAATTCTTTATTGCATTTCTTCAGCAAAAAACCAACATGGCTAAGAATATATAGGAATAGGAATTAATAATATGAATTGGTTTTCATTCAGTTTTGAGTAAAATGTACCATATCATTATTCGCTTCCGAAGAATGTAAACATGATCTAATTTACTGCTGATATGCTATTTGACAAACTAGATTTCTAATTTAAAAAAAAGCATGATGTTTTAAATGAATGCTAAATATATTTGTTGTAACGAGAAAATTAATAATCTTAAAAACAATCAGAATACATTTCATCATATTTACTGAGTAATGGCTTAAGTTTAGTGTTTTCCTTGTATTTTATATTGTTTTAATCTATAAATATTCTTGATGTGTATATATAGTTTTTCATGTGTTAGTATGCGTTAATTTATTCTTATGTTTTGCAGGACTATTTTGAAGGAGAGTGGCTTCGCGAGGTATCTTCATTCAGCAGTCTTAATCAATGGAGCTATGCTCATTTTTGGTGGCAACACTCATAATGATACTTCCCTGAGTAATGGTGCAAAGTGCTTTTCTGCTGACTTTCTGGCATATGATATAGGTATGTATTGTATTTTTCTCATCTGAGTTTTAAATATCACTGTGTTGCTTTCTCAAGTGTAGCTGATGTGATGCTTTAAAGTCTTGATCCCAAACACCTTCAAGTCATTAATAAATTGTATCATAAAATTAAAAACAGACTTTTGTTCCATAATAGTCTTAAATTTTTGGTTTGGAGGACAAAGCATAGTAGCTAAAATGATCAATTTTTAAAAATGTGCCTAATACTGTCTTGTAATATGAATAGCAGATATGTTGCTAAATGAATTGCAAGAATTGGTGCATTTGGTGTTATGAGAGTATGTTGAACACAGACCCTGGTGGTTATTACCTCCAAGTGTTGATTGATTTTTTTCATACTGAACATCTACATAGTACTAGTAAAATATGATGCTGGAATTTAAAAAGCAAACTAAGAAAAACCACACAAAAACCCCCAAAACCGAAACCAAGACATTTCCCCACAAATAACATTTGAGAGGTTCCTAAAAAGATTTGGAATTGGTGGCAGTTTGGAAAATGCATTGCTCAGTGCTTATATCAAGGCACCACAACGGGCCTGAATTAAGAATCAGGGAGTGGAGAAGCCAAGGTAGGCGAGGCAGGGCTAGTCAGGTGGTGATGCTCAGGAAACTAAGAAAGGTTCATCTGCCACAAGCTGAAGAGCAATCTGGAAACACAGGAAGTCCACACCACAAGAAGCAGAGTGTAGAGAAACAGCCTCTTGGGAGGCTGACTGTGGTAGGTAGCTGGTTGTAGCTGAACAGAGGCAGGTGGGGGCTGATAGCTGAAATGTGTGGATTTTGCTGGGTATCATCCTCTGACAAGTTGCTCTCCCCTCCCCTGCCTGTTCCTATGCATTTCAGATTAGAGTATTAATTAAAAGATTCCTGCCTTTGAGACTGAAATACATTACTTGATCAGGATAACTGCCTTGGTATACGTCTGTTTCACATGGAGCAATACCTCACCCGCAGTCTAGCATGTGCAGTCTTCCTGACTGGGAGGAAAATTCCTGGGGATACTCCCCCATATAAACTAACGGGATAACTATATTAAATGAATCAGGTCAACAATAGACTATGGAATACTTTCACATCGTTATGTTAAGGATAAACTGTTTCTATGGACAACCACGCAATCAAAATGGCTAGGCTGTTTGTGCTCAGTTTCATGGGACAGAAGATAGTCTTAGGAGGATGGTGCTAAAAAACCAGTTTACTTCTGGAGCGCCAAAACCTGCTAGCATGCAGTACAAATGTCAAAATACAGAATTCATTCCCAGTTACCTGAGTTCGAAATTAGAAGTGAATAGTAACAAAAGAACCCCACAAAACTTTGCTGACAACCAGCTGGGAGGAGGCTGGACTGTCGTTCAGGGAGAATGAGATGACTGGAAACGACAGTCATAAACTTAGGACATGATAAGAAATTTCTTCTGTAAACTGAAGGCACATTCCTGGAAATGGCAGTGGCTTGTGTGTCTGAGACAGGAGTGGCATGTAGCTGTGGAAGTTGCCTATGCAGTCCTAATGAAAAGAAGAAAGAAGCATCAAAGCCATTCCAAGGCCCTGGATATTTTTGTAGAATTTTGGCAGCACGCGTTTAAGAAAGACATACTCAAACAGGGCTCTGCATGGCAAGTGGTATTAACGCCGACTGAAGCATGAGGAGCCTTTAGGAGATAATAAAAGGATGTGATATATTTAATTTTGCAAGAGAGTGCCTGAGAGCAGAGAAGATTGTTCTTTATAAATATATGATAAGAATACACTTTGGAGGAAAACTGTTTAAGGTCAAAGACAGTCTCGAGACAAAACTAGATGGGAATAAGCTCTAGAATAGTTCCAACCATTAGAGCTGTGCAGTTATGGAAAAGCCTCCCGATAGGATTGTGGAGGTTGTAAATCTAAGGGAATTTAATGAGCCCATAATCTGTTTCCTGTCTTGTTTATTGCCACTGTTGTTCTCACCATAAATAGTTTTTCCCTTTCCTAATGTTCATGTCCATGTTTTATGCATAGGCTGCAAACATAAACACACAGGTCATATTTGGGCCAAAAAATGCAGCCACTTGTCCTGGGAACTAAAAATTGGGAAATGTGTCAGAGGAGTGGGAAATGGATGCGTGCACGATCCTGTTGTGAATAGCTTGTGAATAGTGCCTGGATCTATTTTTGGCAAGCGTTTATTATCTGAATAATAATATCTTCTTGTAGAAGAGGGTGAGACAAGATCCCTTTTATAGGACTAGTTGATGGCTCGTTATGGCTTTGTGTATCGATATCAACCACTCTGTGTTTGCTGTCATAAGAAAATAATTGGTAATTTAAGTACATGGAACATATATGTGCTATTTCCTGCCAGTTTCACTGCGTGTGTGACTAATGCCTTTTCAGAACAGTTGAATTTTTTTGGTGATATCCCTGTATTACATATTCTGTAGTTTCTTGTCAGCATCTGATCGTGTGAGCTATTGATTTTGTTCTCATTTCTGTTTACATCTGGTTTTAATTTTTAATGAAACATAGCTCCCTCCTCATTTTAGAGGATGATATTAGTCTACATTTATTTGTGGAATCTGCACTTGAGAATCAATAGTGTGAGTCCCAGGATCTGAATAATTGTAGCTTTCTGACTTCCATGCACCAGGAAATTTTTATTCTATTTCATGAATTTTTTTTCTTTGTTTGTTTGTTTTTTTTTTTCAAAACAATATTTCTTTTTTTCTGGTTGATTACAATATTTTATATGGTATTCGTATTTTCTTGCAAGTCACGTTCTCCATGTGTTATCAAACTGATGAAGTACAAAAGAAACAGATGTAGTAATTATTCTTTTTAAAAAAAAATTAAATCTGCGAAGATTGATTTGACACAAACTTAATCTTCTTAATTATTCATTTGGCCAAATTAAAAACACAATCTCACAGCACATTAGATACAGACATACTTTTTCAGAAAATAGTAAATACTTATTTTAGTAAGAATTGGATAATTACAGAATGGGTATATTTCAGAATTTTATTTACCTTGTATCATGAGTTTTTGGACAATGCTTGGAAGACAAAATATATGATGCTATCAGTATCGCATTTCCTAGATACCTTGCAAGTGATGGAGTGTTATGCTCTGTCTTGGAAAAAATGTGTGCTGTCTGGAAACCAGCTGAATCCTAGAGATAGAGTCTATACTATTTATGTTCAAGTTGGGCTATACAGTACTTTTGATGATATCTCTTATTACGTGTGACATAGTCTTATGGATGGATTGCTTCAGCTTTTTATTATCCATGAAAATGCTTACTGTTTTTCATATTAATGTGAAATAACTGTTTTGGGGGATTCATCTCAGTTAAGTTTAGCTGTCTAAAAGGTTGGTTTTTAATACAATCTGGTAATCCAGACTCTTCCTCTAGTCAATGGAGGGAGATAAGTATTTCCCGAGAGCAATTAATTTTACCAAGCTTAGGACAGAGTTGGTTTTTTTTCTTCTTTTCTGGAATCAGTCATTGCTCTCTAGATACTGAACTTAGTCTACATGCATAAGTTTTAGACAGTTAAATGTAAGTGTCATGAGCCAAGAGTTCAATTCAGTCATTTTAAATGCTTACTGCTTCTGAATATATTTGTTAAAGCTGAAGACTCAGAGAGCTGGAGATGCTATAAAAACTATTGTGATACCCTAATTTTCATAATTTAGTATTGTTTGGTGTATTTACTTAAATAGCAGTAAAGATACTTATATGATTAGAAAACTGCTGCATAAAATGAGCTTTAGAAACCTGGCCTTTGGTATGCTTTTGTCCTCCTCTAATATTTTACCGCCAGACTTGCTGCCAAGTTGCTCTAGCAGCTCCTTAAAGATCCACAAAAGGATCTCTCATAGAGATGAGGTATTTTTCCAACCATTCTGTTGTTACTTACATTATGCTGAAAGAAGAACCTTGGCGATGGGGACAGCGTGGCCAGTGGGCTCAGCCTTGGATGCTCTGGTTGACCTGCAGTTTTCTGACTGATGTTGATTATGGCTTTTCTCTATCTGCTGGTCATTGGAGTGCTGTAGTTATCTGGTCAGTACATAAAAAGAAGCTGAAGGGCCTCAAGTGTTGAGATCCTGCCTGTTATAGATGCAACTGTCTGTGTTCAAACTAGGATATTTATTCAATTCTTCCGTTATAGCATTTTCAAAGATACTTAATGACAGTTAATACAAACTCAGATGTGTGTGTCTGAATGTGTGAAGTATGACTGCAGACTTGTAATTAATGAATAGGGATTTATCTCTCAAAATAAAATATTACCATGTTCTTCAGTCTTTGCTGTGTAATTGAGAAACTATGTTAGGAGCTATACCCTGAGTTTTCCCAGTTCCTACTTTGTAATATATAAAAAGTGCATACCTTTGGGAGACTGAGACATGCTAGAAAGAAAGGAGATAATCACCACTGGGTTTAAATTCTACAATTTGTAGAATTTACAAATTGTGTAATTTGTACAATTACAAAGTGCTTAGACCTCACAGAGGTTAGTTTAAATAAATGTGTAATAGAACTAGAGAGGAAGTGTGACACGTGTCAGTATTGATGTTTTGCTTATGTTTTTTTCTTGGTACAAAGTTTGACATTAGTTCAGTTTGCTTTTTTTTTTTATTTTTTTCTTCAGAAACAAAAATCACACAAGCCTGTTACTGTTGGCCTCAAGTTCACCACTGTATTTTTTGCCTAAATAGTGGTAGAGTGGTTCAACCAGGCTAGTGTGCTGGGGAGTTTTTTCTGAATACTTGATTAATTAGATTATATACGTTGTATAAGGAATAGAATACACTTCAGAGAGAAATCATGGTGATCTGTGTACTGTACAAAGTTCTAGTCTGACTCCTCATCCAAACAAAGTATAATTGTTTTGCAGAAGTTAGTGTAATGAGTACACATCTCAATAACTAGGCTCAATTCTGTGAAAGGATAAGAGTAGTGAAATAAATAACATTTCAGGCAAAGTAGTTCTTAATTTTTTAAACATTTATAAACAAAATGAAACCACTTCATGAAGACATCTTATTCTTTGACCAGGACTAAGGATTATTTGGTGCAAGTTAGGAAAATTTGAGGACATGCTTTTACATATGTTTACATGAATTTGAGCAAAAATAACATACTTGGATCAGCTATCAAATGGGCTCCAGTGTAACTGAAATGAGCTAAAAACCGTTATGGATTCTGCTTGCTGCTATTGGCCTTCTGGTATTTCAATAATCATGGAAAGCCCTCCCAGAGAAAATAAAACTCTGTGGTATTGTCCTGAAAAATACTAGCAGTTACACTGTGAATATTCAGTCACATTCCATCTCCTGGGCTATATCAACAACCAGCTTTTTGGAAATAGATTATATCTGGTAACCAGATTTTTGGAGCAAGACTTCTACCTCGCTCTGTTCTCTCCTGTAAGCTTGGGAAGAAAAGAGGGGTGCAGCATTACAGCTTCATTTCTTCACTTTTATGCTCAATCTTTGTAGCTGGTATGAAGATTTAAAAAACACATCATGTGTCTTTCTTCCTTATGCTGCCCTATAATTGATGTTATGGTGCTGATAAATATATTGTATAAATCTGATTCATAATCTGTATGACATTAGCATTACTGGAAAGCTTCTCTCTATCTAAATGTGCAGATGGGTAGTTGGAAGGCCATGTCCGCATGGGTTTTAATTTTCTGAAGGAGAGCTCAACCTGGGAACCTGATGAAGGACTACTAAAAAAAATAAAAAAAAAACCCAGACACCACACTATGTATTTCTATTAAATACGTATTTTTATATATGTACATACACAAATGTGCACATGTGCATGTTGAAGAACTTATTTTCAACCCAACTGCAAATAAAAAATATCAAAGCTGTACTCTAAAACTTTAGGATAGATTTTCTGAAGTATTAGTTTGGGATTTATAAGACCCTTTTTAAAATTGTAAATCCATGATGCAGGAGCCCCCCTGTGCTTAAAACTCTTGCATTTCTATTCCAATTAGAGCTTAGGAAAGTAATTTAGATTATATTTTATGAGTATTCAGATGCAAAGTTTGCAGATAAAAATAGATTAATTTGACATACAGAATCAGAATTGAAAACAGAGGTTCAAACTACTGAGACTAGTATTTAAAAGAAAAAAATGCTTTTTGTAAGAGTAAGGATGTTGGTTTTTAGTTCCTGCCTAAATGGTAATGTTAGTAAATATATTTCTGTATGCCTAAGGCGGTTCCTGTATTTTCAGTGTACGAAATATTCAGTCTCTGTCCTTTTGTTTCACATATGCCAATTGCTAAGGTATCGGGATACTCTAGAAATGTATACAGAATGACTGAAAGGGAACCTCTATTAAAGCCAAAAACTGAACACGGCCACTGCTTGCATGCTCTCTACTAGCAGTAGTAGTATTTCAGCATTGTCTGTATCTATGGGAGAAGTGCAATAACCCATATATTTAAGATAATAATATACTCTGCAATGTTTCTTTTGTAAGTCTTCTTACTGTCTGGTTTGCAATTTATTATTATGGATTAAATAATATGGAAATTCAGTTGCTTATGGAAGACAATATTGCATGTGAAATATTAACTTTCTTCTCAGGTATTCAAACAAAGCTTAAAAACTTTTTCCTGTTTGGAAAAATTTTTCAAGATTATCTCATGAGATTAACTTTTGTTTTGCTTGTAATCAAACATATTGCTTGTATTTTGTAATAAAATGAATTGTTTTCATAAATTGTTTGCTTGTAAAATAAATTATTTCAACTTTAATCTTCGTCATCAACAAAATGAGTAAGTTTAAATGTCTGTAAAGATATCCGCCCCCCCGTACAAACCCATCTATTTTTACAATTCTCCTCCTTCTGGAGTTACAAATGGATTATCAATGTGCTATCACAAAGAAAATGTAAAGCAGCGGCTGTGATGGATTAAGTTTTATGTGTTCCTGAGCACTTAATTTATAAACGTAGTTCTGGTGCAGTCTGTAGTAATAATTATGTCTGTATCACGGTACTATTAGAAGAGCAAAACCATAAAAATGTAATGCACTCATTGCTCCATTTAATAGTAAAGCTCAAGGTGGTTGTTTTTTTTTTCTTAATATTGCTTAGGGAGTCACTGTTATGTATATAGACTCTGCTGTAGATGTTAGATCTATAGTTTAAATTCAGTTCGTGCTGTTTCAAACATGTTTGCCTTTATGTTTTCCTGAGAGTAAGGAGATTTTTATTGTCTGAGTAAAGAAAAATGTTTATAGAGTGTGGAATGAATTGGAAAATATTTCTATTTGTACCTAACTTTCATGGTGCTTTAGTTCTTTATAGTGTTTAGTTGTCCATAGTTACAAAAAAAAAGAGAACTAGACAGTAGTATAATGTGTCCATACTTTGTGAACCACCATTTCTTCTTTTACCAGAGTAAAACTGAGTCATTAGTGATAACTAACACTAATGATCAGTCGTTAACTGATTTAAAGCTGTAGGTTTAAATCCCTTTGGGTAGGAAATTAACCTGTTTCTCCTACATCTTGGATCATTATTCTAACTACTATTAAACTACTAAACTACTAAAGACAGAATAAGTCTTTTTCCTTTTATCATAGTTTGGAAGAATGAACCCTTTTCAATCTTTAAAGGAAACAGTGAGACTATCACTCAGAGAGAGTTCCACCTGCAAGTTCTGGGTGGGCATGGTGCTTCTGTTAATTGAGAATGTCCATAATAATTGAGATGTCCATAATACATTTAATAAATCAGATGAAGAAAAGGGAGAGTAATCACCTTTAAAACTGTTTGCAGATGTGCAGTTCTCTTAGATTTTCATAAATAAAATTTGAATTGGAGGTAGTTGGATGCTGAACTTGTATAATTTTCAAAATTGCTTTATTAACTTAATTCAGACATGAATTTAATGGAGCTGTGTTAACTTGTGTCTGCTCCAGTTCTGCCCTAATGTTTAAGTAATACATTGTTCAAAATCAGATGTGAATGGTACGTGTAAACTTTATACTGCCCTCCACTCCTAAGCAGGTTTTTAATGGTATGTTCAACTGTATGTCTGAAAAGCAAAAGTCACTCATAAAAAGACTTGTAGGACTAACAAGATAGAGCTAGGATGCTGTATTTCGTCTGTTTTTCCTTCAGTCACATTTTGGTAAATCTGATCTTAGTTAAATATTTTAAAGCAAATCTATATTGGAGTATTTTAATGATGTGACTATGTTGATTAGAAATGTCGTCTTTTTTTTTCCTACAAATCATGTATACATTCATGGGATACATTCTAGCAATGTACGGCTATTTTATACTGGTATAGCATATTCTTCTTATCCTACTGTATATGCTATTGTAATACCTTTGTATTGATGTAACTGAGAAGTGCAGCCTTAATTGAGCCACAGTGAATTATCAGGGACTCCTTCTCTGTGTCTTTATATCCCTCATAGACAGCCTGGATTCCCACCTCAGTTCAAACTCCGTGAAATTGTCCTTACTGTTGCAATGTTGAGAATTTTTCTATAAAATGCCTTGGTCATCTTCCCTGATACCAGTAATGCAATATTGCCAGGGGGATGTAGATGAGAAGGGTATAGGTGATTGGACAAAGGATAGGGCGTCAAGGCCTGTCCTGCTGGAGCATGGACCCTGAAGAGCACTACCCCATCCAAAGTTCATTCGGGGTTTTTCTCTGCCAGCATCAGCTGGATCACCTCCAATCTGGTGCGTTTCTGTGGCATGTTTCATCACATAAGTCATTTGCGTGGCTGGTGAATTCACTCTCAGAGCCACTTCTGTAGCCATTTAATCTACACCGGGGAGGAATATGGATCTTTTTCTTATAATGATATAATGTGGTAGAACTTGTTCTTGCAGTTGAAGCCTAAAAGGAAGAACAGCCCCGGTATTCCTCCTCATGCTTTTCAGTGACTAAAAATTCTGCTAATCAGTTTGGAATGAATAGTATCATGCCTTCATCTGCTTGATAACTGTTTCTATTAAAAGCAATATAGACTTCCATGTGCAATATATTATACCCAGATACATTCAGAGACAATGGTAAAAACAACCAATATCATATTTTCCACTTACTATCTGTATAATACCTTAAGAGTGCATGACATTTTAAAGAAGAATTTTAATCTTCACTCCATAGCGCTTGCCATTCTTATTAGACTTAATACAAAAAACACAACACACAGAAGGCTGTAATAGCGAGAAACAAAGTCATACTGCATTTGCTGTTTGTCACTTTCTTCTTGCAACTGTACAATAAGTCTGGAAATTTGGGTACTTTGAAATGTTTAACAGAAGTTTGAAGATGACGGGCAGGGACAAATTCTATTCATTCTTTATCGAAAACCACCAAAAATCAGTTGGTTAACTATCTGTATTTTGTATTAACCAGTCTGTACAGAGAAACTCTGATCAGGAATTTAAAGCTGAGCAAAAGTATTATTCTTGCACAATGTTCCGTTCGGTGTTCAGTAGTCATTGAGAAGGCTAGGAGGAGATAAGAGGGAAGGCTATTTGTAATGTGCTTCCCTCCCCCTTTTTTTCTTGTACTCTATTGAAAAGACCTGCCAGTTTGACAAATACCATCAGCAAGAAAAGAATTATTATATCTCCAGCCCTCAAGGGTTTCTTATCTCAAAACCAGCCTTTATTATGGTTTTATGGTTTTCCTTTGGCATTAAATCCCACTTTTTTAAAAATAAATTTCTAAGTACAGGAAACACTATGTATTTGTATGTATGTTTGTACAAATACAAAACCAATGTGCAACACTTTCCAAGATCAGATGAAAATTTATTGTGTTTTTTTAAATATCATCAAAGGCATATGAGTTCAAACATACTGTTTCTGTTAATGTGCAATGACTCACAGCGGCAAGGACTTGATATTAAAATATAACAGCAAGATTTTGCTGGTTGGTTGTAGTGTTACAATGTTTGCTTTTTATAGCTTTTAAAATGGAAATATTTTCTTGAAATAGAAATTGAATTAATGATTGTTGATCACTTATTTACAATAAATAATATTGCTCTTAGTCTGAATTTCTCACATAATTCAAACACCATGGAGGCATCAGATGCCAGTGTTGTGCTGGGATATGGGGAATACCCAACTTCTATATTTAATACTACTCCTACCTTAATCTGAAACTTGTGATCATAAGTAATTAATTGGTCCCCTAGTACTGTGGTCTCTTCTGTTGAAACTGTTTCAGGAACATCTCTCACCATGTACTTTCACCATTCTATTTAAGTAGAGAAAATTAAAAAAGAACAATTCTGAAAGATGAAGTGTATTAATAATACCATAATGTTATGATAATATAATGTTAATGATAGTGACAGACGGTAGAAGTTGAGACTCTAGAGGCAAGATTCTGGGGATGCATTGATCCTGTAAGACAGTGAATTAAACTTACTATAGTTTCTTTTTCCTCAAACTACTAAATTCATTCCGAGTCCACCATCTGATGTTGAAATTACTGCTGTTTGGACCATCTGTGTTACTCTGGTAATAATGTGCTTTTAGTTTCTGTTTCCAATTTATAAAAAGATGTAATTGATTTATCTATCACAGCCACAGTCTCACTCTGACTCTCTTTATGGGCTCAGGCTGTGATTCTGCGGAAGCCTAAGTCAATCTAGTGGCTTATTACTGCAGTTTTGCCTGTAGCCATGCTGTCCTGCCCTCTCTCATGTGCCGAGCCCACCCTTGTGTGACCTTGCACCGAGCTGTTTCAGCATGGTATGCGAACAGGAAGCTAACTGGACAAAGTGCTGCTGTGAATAGTTTTCTACATTAGAAGTGCCAGAACAGCAGCATTAGCAGAGATGAACTGTTGTGACAGTGGGAATGAGAACAGGACCAGTGCAGCCAGCAGTTAGAGTGACTTAGGGTCTGTGTGACACCAGCCTGGAGAACAATTTGTCCCTCTTGGATTTCCTAATACCCAGTTTTGTTGTTTTAAGCTGGGGAGGGAGAGAGGAGGGGTGGTTGGATTTCTTTTTTTTTATTTTTTTTTTTTATTTTTTATTTTTTAACCTTAAGCAGACTTCCTTGAAATATGTGGTCTGATGGTGATATTCCTTTATTTTTTAATCATATCTATAACTTGCATAAATTATTCCAAATTTTAAAATTAAGTAAGTATACCTTATTTAGATGTGGCTGTCATTGGAATCCTACAGGTAAATGAATTCAGCAATATTAGGTAAAAATCACCCTCTGAAATAATTGCATTAAGACCCTGGAAACAGTTAGGTTTCAGATGTGCTCCTCACAGTCTTGCTGTATGCCAGTGACCTTTTCTGACTGTTGGTCTCTACAGGACACTTCTGCTTCTTTATGGTACTAACTCTGACTGTGCAGCTTCTACAGGCATGTACACTATTTAGTTCTGTATATTATGGAGAGTATGCTGAGCAAATAAGTAATTTTTATTGTGTCTTAGTATCCAAATTGATAACTTTGTGACTGGTTTAAAAGAAAAAGTGTCATCTTGTTGTTCTGGCTTCAAACCACTAAAGGCAAAATGCAAGTTAGTTTTCATTGAGAAAATCTGAAAGGACAATATAATTATCAAACACCTAAATATATATGTGGGTGTGTGTATATAAATATATATTAAAAAAAAAAAGCCACACTTTTATTTGGATTAAATTGCAGAGGTCTCTCTCCCTTTAACTCCTTTTCAGCTTTGGATTTAATCCTTATTTTTGTGTGTATAGCAGAATTTTTTTTTTTAAATGCGAAAACTGTAACCCTCTGTCTGATATGAAAGTTTTCCTGAAAGTTTACCCTACCTGTCTCCAAAACCTGTTATGATGACAAATTCTGGAAATGCTTTGCCTGCTCTGTAGAAAAGTACTTTCTTTGCTCTCTTTTAAAGGGCTTTCCTTGAAGTTTCAATCTCTAGGTGCTCCCTATTTCTATTACTGTGGGATTTGAATATTTGAAGTCAGTAAAGTTCAAGGAGGAAATAATGAAGAAAGGACTAATTGTTCTAAAGAACTTAAAATCCCAGTCGGCAGAAAAATGAAACCACACCAAAACCACATTTGTAAATGCTCCCACAGCAGTACTAAAAGAAATATGCTTGAATAGTTAATTTGAAGTAAAGATACTGATACAACGTTCATCTCAAATACTTGGTGAAAGGAAAGTAATTAGTAGCATGGTTAAATCAAGATACCAAAAGTAAGATGGTAATGGGATGGCCTGCACAGCTGGAGGAGTGGTAGTTTATCTTAAAGCACCTATGAAAAGAAATGTTTACTGTCGCAGATGTTCAATGAAATACATATGAATTAAAATCCTTTGACTAGTTTGAGGGTGCGTAATGTTAGGGTAGCATTACTGATCACTTGATGAAAATGGTGGCAGTGGTGGTTGTTGTGAGTGTTGAAATGGGCTGTGAAGGCAGAGAACTGTATAATAAAGGGACACTTCTGTGAGTGTCCTCTGGCCTTGATGAATGCCATGATAGATGAGTGCTGCTGACAGGTTCTTGGAGCACCTACTCAACAAATGCATCTAAAAGGAGTACCCGTTGATTTATTCTTGAGCAATGCAAATACAGCTTCTCAGAACTAGTGACTGCAGCGTGCTAAAATCCTGCAATTTCTAGAAGTGTAGAACCACCTTTATGCATATTAATCCTTTCTCCAGAAAATCCATCGGTGATGCATTTAAAAGGAGGATCTACCTAAAAATCCAAAGCCTACTTAAAAAGAAATGAAAAGGACCAAAAATTACAAAATGGCATTAATGGAGTGTGTTTAAAGACTGATAGTGTGTATATCACTGATCTGTGATACACGTTGATAAATGCATATCACTGCAAATAAAGACTCTAGAAGCACCCTATGAAGTCCAAATAAATAACATGTTTAAACAGCAGAATAAAGGAGGTTATTAAGAGTTAGAAAAAAGCAGCTTAGCTTTCACCTAGTGACAACAGAAAAAAAAAGTCTGTCAAATCCCGCTGGTTTTGCAGAACAATTTAAAAAAACCCTAGAAACTAATACTAAGAATGGTTTTAAATACGTCATTCAAATTTTGTTTCGGAGGTTGTGAGACCAGCAGGTGATGAAAGCATGTTAAGAACATTTGAAGGCCATGAGGTATAGATGGTCTGTTTTTACAATGGAGACAGCAGGGGTTACCTGCACTGATCCCTCTGGCAAAGGAGGGTAAATAGGCAATAAAGTTAGTTGATACTTAAAATACAAGAGAGTGTCTGATAAAATCAATTTTGCATATATTTTGCTGAAAAGTTTTGGAATTATTTTATGTATGTTTTCTTACGCTTTTTTTTTTTTGTCTTTCAGCTTGTGATGAATGGAAGGTTTTGCCAAAACCTAATCTGCATCGAGATGTCAACAGATTTGGTCACACTGCTGTTGTCAGTAATGGGTAAATGAACCATATTTTAAATTTTTCCTGACTGTTTTTCTGAATGATAAAAACTGTGGCAGAAATTATACCTATGTGAAGTATGGTTCAATGATATACAGCTGATGTAATTTGTTAACATAAAAAGTAGTGCTCATCAGGGACTTTACTTGTTTTAGGTAATCAGTACAGCTAATTATCAATTTGACATGCAGTGGAATCTGTTCAATGGCATTTTATATGAACCTTCTAGTGTACTGAGGTGTTTCCTCAGTGTTGTGAACTACACTGAATTTGAAATTCAGTACCAACTATAATCCTCACTTAGGTGTAATGGGAGAAATCTTTTTCTCTTTGCAGTGTGCTATAATTCCTTCTTCTACAATCATAAAATCAAAACCATGTAACCAAAATTTGTTTGGAAAAAGTAAGATTTTGAAGATACTGATACAGTGATCATAATTAACCACTTGCAGGAAAAAAAGCCTGCCAACATCTAGACTATATTAAGTATTTTGCTTATCTTCTATAAAATGCAGCATACTTTCATGTCATTTGTTGAGTAGAGGAGCTCAGTAAAGGTTCATCATCTAGAAACAGGAGATGGAGCGGATCTGGTGTTTGCTGGATTTAGTGGCTGAACTCTCTGCTTCTCCCACTCCAAACCCAAAGATAAAACTGTAGGACAAATGTCTCCTTTTTAGTGGAAAAGTTGTAGAAAACTGTAGTCAGGTTTAAAGAAACTTCTGCTGTTTGCTTGTGTCAGTTTTACTATTGGTGGTTGCCAAATGGCCTAATATCTGACAGTTGCAGTACTACAGATCATTGTACTACGGATCATTCCTCTTCTACATTATTCATCACACTAATAAACTCAGTATTTAAGTATATGCAGGCAACTTACAGATCGTCTACATATGGATATTGTATAGGTCAGAAATAATGGAGGTGATAAGTAATACTGCAAATAAGAGTTTAACAAAAATAGCAGTAAGTTGTAACTCTGTACACAGAGCACTTGAAATTAATCAATGAACAGATTACTTCATTAAGAGAAAATTGCTTGGAATTAATGAGTTCAGCAACTGGTGATTTGTGTTGTTCTAAGATGTCTAAGCTCTGTCTGATACTTCGAGAACTGTCACTTTCAGTGAATTAGATTCAAGGTGAAAATGCCTGGGTTTTTTTTTTCTGAACATAATGGTATTTTTAGTAGCGTTTTCTGTACAAAAAAGTGTAATATGAGGCACTCCAAAGATTTCTGCTATTGGTAACTGTATAACTAATTCTGTTTTGAGAGTATGTGATACAACAGGTATACAGGTTCTTTATTATTATCTTTTACCTGGGGCCGTTCTTAATTCTAAGTGAGAAGGGTAAGGTTTCAAGTCTAGTCTTCTGGTTCTGATGTCAGCAGCTACCGCACCGGAAATGTTACCAAAAAGAAATATCCATCTGCCAATTATTACTGCCTGTCTTTGAAATCCTCTTGAAGAAAAATGTTCTCATTTCCTGCAGCCCATTATTTCCCACTCTGTTCTCATTATCTAACTCCAAAAATGAGTAGTTTCCTCCATAGCTCTTCTTTCTTCTTTCCAGACATTTGGTATATGTCACTCACTAACACCTATAGCACAGTGCACTTTGAGCAATTTTTTTGTTAGTCTAAACTTCCATAGAGAAATATATTGAAAAACTTATCAATCTTTATAATGGAACCACTGACAGAGTCTTTATTAAAGAGAGGTGAAGAATGTTTTTTATAATATTATGTGGGTTTTTTATTGTATATCAAGACAGCTAAAGAAATCAAGAAAATCTATCTATAGCTACAATAACAGTTACATTTACTTGCTTTTTCATAATAGGTCTATGTATGTATTTGGGGGTTTTTCGAGTGTTCTTTTGAATGACATCCTTGTGTACAAGCCTCCAAACTGTGAAGCGTTCAGAGATGAAGAGCTTTGTAAAAACGCTCGTCCGGGGATAAGGTGTCTGTGGAACAAGAAACATTGTGAATCCTGGGAATCTGGACATGCTAATAACATCCTTAGGGCAAAATGTCCTAAGAAAACAGGTGAGTGAATTCAAGTCTTAGTGTCAGATTTGCAATGCAATGTAGGAGATGGGGGGAAAACCACCCCCAAATGCGCCTCAAAAAACTAACCAAGTGGAACTAATGATTGGACTGTTAAGACTGTTCCTTTCTGAGAATACCCAATGCAAGAGATTTCTGGATCAATTTTTAAAATCATTCAATTCTGGATTTTTTTTGGATTTTAAATACAGGGATGTAGGTGCAAAAGAGCACAAGTTTAAGGTCCTAAGGGATACAAAACATAAGAGGATTCAAAGAGAAGAATTTACTTCATTGAGGAGCTAAAGCATAAAATGACTTTAGATTGGATTTGGCTCAGTGTGTTTGAAGCATTTATAAAAGGATGAGCTTTGAAATATTGTAAGTGAATTAATTTTTCTCCACCTTCTTCTGTTTTGGGATATATATACACACACAGACACATATATAAGCCTTCATATTTTTCTGATTCGAAGAAAGCATAACAGCAGTCAGAGCACAGATGGGCGCTGCAAGTGGTATCTGGCATTACAGGCATATGGCACTCTCATGTCTGTATGTACCATAAGAGAGGGGGAAAACATCGCTGCTTAAAGTAGATTGCCTATCCAACAGGAGCATTTGTATAGAAGAATATAGGACAGTCACAGCTGGAAACAAACTTGAGGGAAACAAGCCCTTTGCTGCAGTATGTCAAAATGGGTTCAAGCTTGTCATGTGAATTTCTGTGCAGCATTGTGATAGCTATATTGTTTGAAACAGCAATTTAGTGTTATGAATAACTGTTGCATGCTATTCCTAAGTATTTTGGCTTGTCACAAATAAATTGCTTGAGAAAGCATTGTTCTTATGCTTCACATGAACAGAATATGCATCCCTGCTACATACACCTGCTGTTTTTTCTGTGCATCTTTCCTTTTCAGCACAGTATAAAATTGCTAACCAAGCTTCAGCTGCATGCTACATGTACACACTACCATACAATTAAACTGCCAGTCTACTTTTAATGTTTGTTAAAAAATTATTACCTCTGCTATTAATCAATGCTTCAAGACAGTTCATTTTTCTGTTAGCTTTTATTTGTTTCTGAACTGGATATACAGTTGCGAACTTGGAAAAAAGGTGCATTATATAACAAAAAGGTTATCCAGGTAAAGCTTTCTGAAGAACTGCTTTTGTACAGTTTCATAACATTTAGACATTTAGAGTCTAGAAAGTCTCAGCTCTTTATAAAAAGAAAAATCTCGAGACACTAAATTCAAAAGTAATATAGATGAAAGTGGATCTTATAAAAAGCTGATCATATCAACAGGTGTCTAGAAAAACAAACAAAACAAAGCACAGACAGGCTGAAGGAAAATAAAAAAGTTAGAGCAGTTTCTAAAGTACAGCTGGTGCAGTGGGAATAAACTACAACCAAACTTGCAAGAGGTGGGGTGTGTAGAATTGCAGTTCTGAAGAAATTGTATGGACAGCACTGCTTCGCTGCTGTCAAATCCTTCCAGTTTCAGGTGGTAATATGCTGTCAAAAGCCAGTTTTTCATATATTCTTTTACACCACTTGGCTCAATTGTTATCTGGTAGAGAGTGTCATCTGAGATGATAGTCAATATTAAAGGATAAGCAGAAATTTTACTGGGTTTTCAAAAGATCACTCCTTGGATAGCAAGGCTTCCCGGGCAAGAGAATCTCTTAAACTTGCATGATGCCGGGACTAAAGAAGCCAAACCTCACAGGAGTTAAACACGGTAATCGGTGTAGGAGATGGTAGGCATTCTCCTACTTTGGGTAATGATGATGTTTCAGATTTTTGTCTCCTTTAAACAGAAGTAATCATTTGTGTCCCAAACTGTTTTAAGTAACATAAATTTTAGTCCAAGTCCTGAAGGCTTGTATTAAGGATTTAACATGAACTCTTCCTCAGATATTTTTTGTAGAGAAAGGGCAGAACTATGACTTACCAATCATTATTAGGTTTATAAATTAATTTATAAAGACTTAAAATGCCTGTGTGTTGCAAATATCTGTCTTAGATATTTTTATTTACTACTTTTACCATTGCCTTCTTGCATAGCAATCAAATGTTTTTATCAGAAATCTGCACCTGAAGAACATCTTTCTTTCATGTTAAAGGAGTGAAGAATTAATAGTTTAAGAAACTTTCTGATACTCTTCATTTATGCACTGTGCTAAGAGAGTTTGTATTCTGCAAATCAGTGAATATTCCTCTAGTTGATAAAAGACTTATGAACCTTCAAATATAGTTGTTACTAAAGGAATTTTTAATGGAGTAAATCTTATTAACTGAATAGAATTAATTTCCTACAGTAACTAAAACCTTTATGAATGGCTAGAGTTCAAACGAAGTATGTAACAGAAAATACTCTAAGCAAGTGTCTAAAATGTGGTAGTGTTCTCCTTCTGTGCAATGTTTCTTTTTGACTTTCACGTGTATTACAGCTGCTGCAGATGACAGATGTTACCGATACGCGGACTGTGCGAGCTGTACTGCCAATACAAACGGGTGCCAGTGGTGTGATGACAAGAAATGCATTTCAGCAAATAGTAACTGTAGCATGGTGAGTCTTTGCAAATCTATGAATATGTTATTAATACTGTTTCTTTTCTAGCTAAAGCAGAGGCCTGTTGCAGCAAGTGAAAGGGGTATAGTAGACTAATAGTAGCTTGTTTTGAACACAAACATAAACATGTTTGCCTGGCTTTTGCAGTAAAAATGTTGCAGAGGGCAGAGTTGGACTGCAGCAAAGATATCTATTTCAGGGGAAAAATTTAATGTATTCTTTGGGATTGTGTTAGCCCACTCTGTATCTCTCAGGACAAATACTATTATCTCCTAATTAATGACATTTGGAATATCCCAGAGTCATTATATCAACTTGGGTTTTGTGCATATGCGGTGTACAGTATGCAAGCAGAAGCCATGGAATCCCATGAAGGATGGCTGTTACTTTTTTTCCACTTTCAAACAGGACCAGGTCACTCTCGTTAGTCTTGGTATTCTGGTCATTGATCATCATAGAAATGTTTTTCTTTAAGTCATGGAGTTACTTGTCATCTCATTAAAGGAATATGAGTCTCTGTCACCATGAGATTAACTGGCTTGTGATGATTTGATAAGATTGTTCTGATCTTTGTATAGACAAGCAATAAGAACATATAGATTCATACAAGTTTATATTTTTCTATTTTTAATACTGCTTAGTGCCATGTTTTATACTTTATCTTGTTGTCCACCAGCTGCTGCATCTCTTGCTTGTTCATTTGATTTTTTACAAGCTTATAATAGTATTTTAGCTTTATAAATTTTGCCTCCTTATATTTTTCAGCTAGCTCCAGACACCTGGCTGTACTTGAGTTCAAAATCCTTTCTTTACGCACTTCCATTAGTAAAAGTAGCTTGCTCTCTGGTTTGAACCTGATGCAAATCAATCTTGTTCTCCAGACAGACAAATTAAGGTGTGAGTTGGATTGACTCTGACTCAAGTCTTGCCCATTCAAAGTGAGCACAGCCAGCTCTAATCACTGGCATTCGTAGCTAGTCACTACTAATAAAAGCAATGCAGACACGAATTCATCAGAAGCCATAAGTCTGTCAGAGTGATTTCACGTTCCAGGCACTAATGGTTAGTTTCCTTTGTGATCTTCAAGAGCTCTTCCTTTCCTAACACATTATACTATATTAGGTGCCAATTTTCTAACCGTGGTTTTCAACGCTTAAGCAAGGAACAGTTGCTAAGGAGCAGACCATCTTCATCCCTAATAAATGTGGAGCACTGGGTATTTTAGCACAAGCTTCTCAGTTCAGTATCCTTCTTTGACAACCTTTCATGACCAAGATCGTCAGCATAATTAGCAACTGATGCATCAGTCTTCTCTATATCATTTCCTGTCTTTTATTCAGGGTTTGAAGTGGATAGCAGAGGCTGTTAGTGGAGTTACTAAAGAATGGGATAGTGAAAATTCATCAAAATGATTTCTGAAAAGAGTTACTATCATAAGTTGAAGGTGGCTATTGCAAAATTAGTGTATTGGCTAGGAGATGATGGAGACAGAATTTTGCAGCTATTGTCATAGACCCACCAAAACAGCATCAACAGAATGGCACCATGTGGAGAAACAGAATGGATCAGGCTGATTATCCGTTTTCATAGACTGCTACTTCTGGACTAGGCCCACAAAATGAAAATGTTGTGACAGTACTGTGACGGTAATATGGGATAACAAGCTGTAGACTCAGAAACATCACAAGGAGAAAGCCCCATTTTTGCAGCTGTACAAAGACCTCGATTTATTACTTAGAGCATCCAGATGAGACAGACAATAATGTTTTAGAATTTGTTGCTTTTGCTTCATGGAAACTGGCCAGCATACTAAAGATACGTTGGCAATCAGTTTGGCATTGGCCTCATGGTCACGGATATTTGCAAAGCAGTGACTGTTCTGCTGATTGGAAGGGCTGCATAATATGGAAATTTCCCTGAAATAACTCTGTTTGGACAGATGGACTTCATAAGTAGTACCAATGCATTGATGATACATGTATACCTGCCTATACTCACCATCTGATGTGAGTCAGCACATTAACAGGACACTATATTCCACTACTATGCAGACTGATGGATCATCAAGGTATATATCATTACACTCATACCTGATGTAATTGCAAGCAGAGGCTTGCAATGCCAGGTCGTTCTGGAGGTCTGGCTCATTTCAGCACTAGCAAGCTGGTTTGTTTTTCTCCCATAAAAACTCACATAAGTGGGATACTTCTGCATACCATGGTTTTAGTTGACCCCATCATATCTGATGCAAATATTGAGGGGTGAATGCTTATTCTGTCTTGCCCAACTGGGAAACAGTTTACTTAAAATATTTGGAGTGTTTCAAGATGGTACTGAAATTTGGCTCGTGAGTAGATTAAACAGCATGCTAGTAGTAGTGCCTTGTTGTCTCTTTTCGATCATTAAATGTATCTATTAGAGATTTTGTCTGTTATAATAAGGATTTTGAAGGTTGCCTTGAGAAATTACAGCATTGAAATACCCCAGGCTGCTTACGGTGGTTTTCCATAATATGCTGAATTTATTCCATAATAAAACGTAGTGCTTATAAAATATAAAAAAAAAAGTTATTAAATTTTTATCTTTCATTGAGATTGATGGATGCTAAAAATGGTGAGATCACTTACTGTACCTTTTTTCAAAAATGTGCAAATACAGATACTGGTTTGCCTTAGGGGCAAAAGCAGCTATAATACTGTCATTAATACTGTCTTATGCCAAGTACAGAATTCATGAAATATGACATACTAATATCTGTAGAACTTCCTCTTTGAAGCTCTTTCATGGAGTCCTTGCATCTAGTCCAGGGCTGTTTTCAGCTTTGAAACATAGAATATTGTCTAAGACTTTGTCACAAAGAAGGAAACAACATATTGATGTACCTATTCTTTTTCTCCCATTCATTGGATGTCTGCATCAAAGATGGAATTTTAAACAGGAATATTTTGGTTGACTTGTAAAACCTAATAGTGTTGCATATGTGTCCCTCTAAGCACTACATATCACTCTTTCTTAAATTGGTAGAAACAGCTTTCTGTCATGCTCATATCTGCCTTTTTTCCTTAGCTTCTCTGTCTCACATCTCCCTTCCTTTTGCCTTTTCAAAAAAAGTTCTGTGTCCTGCTTGTGGTATATTTCTGATTTTTGTGAGTAGATTGTATTGACTTTTACTAGCAGATCACTGCCCTTAAGTCTATTACATTGATCTTGCACTTTGGCACTTTCATTTGTACTCTGTAATATCCTAAGGGTCTTCCTGGTCCTCACTGATTCTGATGCATTTTGCCTGTTTCTTGATAGGGAAAACCACCAGATCTGGGTCTGCTTAATATGTTTATGAAACTGTATTCACTTTGTACATCTGCATGTAAAAAGCTTTATTTCTCATCCTGTGAGAACGATACCCCCTTGCTGATTGTGTTGTTCATAAAATTGGCTATTAATATTTTGTAATGGAAATATTCTCAGGAAAAGCTGTTAGTTTTACAGTTTTACCTGCCAGTTTTTACCAAAAAAAAAAAAAAAAAAAGGCTTTGGGGGAGAAATTGATTTCTTTTTAAATTGCTGCACCTTTACAAGGTGTCGTTTTTCTTTAGATAGTAGCATGGAAGAGTAGGCAAAGAATTGGTCTGGCCTCAGGGAGGAGCCATGCTGTGAAAGCAAAATCTTTTTGTACCTTGTGGCAAATAAAATGGTAAATGACTGAAGAGGGCCCACGAGTTGAAACAAAAGGCAAAGCTTCATTTACTGAGGAAGACCAGAGAGCACCTGAATTTTAAAGTAAAAAATATTACTTTATCAATTGGTTTTTGCTCTTCAGAAATGGAGCAAAATATTGGTTGGTAAAGTGGAAGAGAGCCTTAATATATTATGAGGGTAATTAGTTTTAAGGATAGCAATATAGCAAGTCCATGTTATGGCCATAAAGCTGCTTTATTTTTGCAGGCACATGCGGGTACATTCAAAAAGTGTGATTGCATTCGAGTGCTGAAAGTACTGGAATGCCTCCTGCTTGCCAGCCGCCTTTAAGCAATGTGCTTGAGAAAGAGGAGGGTGAGCTGGGTTTGGACAAGTACCATGCCACTTATATTTGTGATTGGCTCAAGTGCTGATAGACTTATAGGCTGAAAAAGTAAAAATATTTATGTGCACATGTAGGTTGTTACTGGACTATATGTTGGCTTCTTCTTGATATTTATAATATGAAAGAATTTTGAAGGTTTTCCCTTCTCCATCTTTTTTTACCTTTTTTTTTTTTTTTTTTTTCCCCAACCCACTTCTTTGTCTTCTCCCTCACCCTGTTCTTCGGGAAACAATGGGAAATGCTTGCACTACTTATCAAAACAAATTGGTTTTGATTCTTTATATCCTCAAAATAACTCTTCCTGTTTCCTGGCTTGACACCAAACTCAGATCCAAAGAGCAGTCCTGAAAGGCAAGCTTCAGGAATTAACAAGAATGGCTTCCTTCTCTCCTTCTGTCATCTTACTCCTCTACAGTAAAAACTGAAGTAATCACTGCAGATAGGGTAGCTGTAATAATATGCTGCACTGGTTGTCTACAGTGTTGGCCTATAATCCTTCAGTCTGTAGAAATGTTAACTGCCCACACTAAAAGTTTGCAAATAAAGTAACTTATTCCTGTATTACTTAAGGAAAGTATTTTGAAGGCTTGAAATGAAGCAGCAATGTAATACTAAACTTGAAAAATGTTGATTGAGAGAAAATGTTTTCTTTTCAAAAGCATACAAGTGCTTGGTAAAAAATTGAAAAAATGACTTTCCTTATAAAATTCCAGCTCTTATTCTGAATCTTCACATTAAGTTTGTTATAATACCTACCGTTTTAATGTAACAAACAGCAGACATATGGGAGGGCAGAATAAATTGAGAACACTTAATTGGGATCAAGAACACCAGGTAATAGCACATGGATGTAATACTTATTTGGTCAGAGTATGGTCTCTGGTGTGTCTTTTCAAGTGGAGTGCATGTGATTTTCTTGTTTGGAAAGACGGTGATGGGAAGAGGCACAGCTGAAGTATTTCTGCATCCAGCCTGTGTTGCATTTTTGAAAGCCTCATTGCTTTCAAAAGCTATAAGGGGGATGTGTTCCTGCAAGGGGGACGTGTTCCTTCTCTCACTGTGACCAACCACACCCTTACCTCCCTTCATTCATTCTCCACACATGCAATATGATAAAGCCCCAGTTGATGTAAGTAACCTAAATACAGCCCAAATTGGTATGTGATTTAAAAGTATTTCATATCTGAGTGTGGCAACATAAACTAAATGTTGCAGAACCCATGAAGTGTGTGATAAAGAGCATCTTGCTGAGGGGTATAGGAAACTAGAGGATGCTTCAAAGAGAGCTGTAGTCCTACATTGTTAAATATTTTTATGCAGTGCCTTAGAGACAAGAATCATTGTCTTTTTCTAATGCTTGCACCACTTCTGGAAAGTTAATGTCCTCTTTCATGATGGGATATTCTTGGATGCTACACTAATACCAATAATAATAATAATAATAATCATAGCAATCTGCCTACATATGATTCAAAGAATAGTCAAGGGGGAATGTATAAAGTAGTAGAAGGAATTATGAATAGAATCAAATTTATCTTGGAGGAAAAAAAGAAAATTTAAGACTAAGGAGTACCCAATAGTAAGATTTGGGAGTAGCTTCAGAGATATAATAGCAAATCTTTTAGATTAATAATTTACAGTTAGAATAGGTAAACTAGACAAGATTATACTGTTAAGCTGAAAAATCCAGGAGGAGGAGGAGAGGTACATTATTTAATAGCAATTTTCAAAATTCTAAGATGAACTACTGTATTATTTTCATTCTACAGTGGATATGCAGAAAATCACTGCAGTTCATAAGTCTGTCTATATACCACCATATCAAGATCAGTACTAAAAAAAAAAATCTAAGTAAATCAGACATAGTGGGAAACTTTATATATAAACATGATTTACTCATATTTTGGTGTGTAAACATTATAAATATCCTACAGCAATATAGAACTTCAGTAACTGATGGGCTGTCATATTTCTGAATTTCACTGGGTTTGGTAGCTTAAGTTATAACCTTAATATTGTGTTAATATGAATTACCTATTGGATTCACATCTACATTGAACTAATGAGATTTTCAGGCAAGCATTGTTTAAATTGGATTTAAGGGAAATAAGTGCTGGGAATAAGGGAATACAACAGAGAATATTATTACAGAATAGTCACTAGTACTTTGAATTTTATTTTAAACATTAAATAACTAGTGCACAACAAGCTTCATGATTAGAAAGTAATAGGACAAATATCTTGGTTTAGTTGGAAAATTGTAATCTGTATGTAGAATCGTAGAATCGTTTAGGTTGGAAAAGACCCTTAAGATCATCAAGTCCAACTGTTAACCTAGCACTGCCAAGGCCACCACTAAACCATGTCCCTAAGCACCACATCCACCCGTCTTTTAAATACCTCCAGGGATGGGGACTCAACCACTTCCCTGAGCAGCTTGTTCCAGTGCCTGACTGCCCTTTCAGTGAAGAAATTTTTCCTAGTATCCAATCTAAACCTCCCCTGGCGCAGCTTGAGGCCATTTCCTCTCATCCTATCACTTGTTACTGGGGAGAAGAGACCAACCCCCACCTCACTACAGCCTCCTTTCAGGTAGCTGTAGAGAGCAATAAGGTCTCCCCTCAGCCTCCTCTTCTCCAGACTAAACAACCCCAGCTCCCTCAGCTGCTCCTCATAAGACTCGTTCTCTAGACCCTTCACCAGCTTCATTGCCCTGCTCTGGCCACACTCCAGCACCTCAATGTCCTTCTTGTAGTGAGGGGCCCAAAACTGGACACAGTATTCGAGGTGCAGCCTCCACAGTGCCCAGTACAGGGGGACGATCCCTTCTCTAGTCCTGCTGGCCACGCTATTTCTGGTACAAGCCAGGATGCCATTGGCCCTCTTGGCCACCTGGGCACACTGCTGGCTCATATTCAGCCAGCTGTCAACCATCACCCCCAGGTCCTTTTCAGCCAGGCAGCTCTCCAGCCACTCCTCCCCAAGCCTGTAGCATTGCCTGGGGTCGTTGTGACCCAAGTGCAGGACCTGGCACTCTGTTCGCCCAGCTGATGTAATATCACTAAAGAGTATATAATTTGCAAAAACAGTCTGAATGCTTAAGGATTTTGACTGTGTCATCATGAAATGTTAAAAGTGAGTATTGAGGTATTGTAAATGGTGGTTACTTGTGCTCTAAAATTCACTTTAAAGCATCTCTCAAGCAGTTTTGTGAATATGCATCATGACTGAGTGAAACTAAATGTGGGTTTGTACCAAAGGATTTTTGTGCTTTACTCTTTGTATGTGTTTCTTGGCCTAGATAAGACAGTGTATTCTGTTATGGTGTTGCCTTTGGCTCTATTTCATACTGTGGTGTAGATGCCTTGTCCTAGAACTGCTTCTCTGGTTCTTTTTTCTTCACAGTAGCCTTTCTTATAGACCAGAAAAATAGTGAGTACCTTTTATAATAAGCTCACTGATGGGCATCTGATCCAATAAAGGCAACAAACAAATCCCTAAACAGCAGTGTGCTTCAGCAGGAATGAAGCTGGTCCTGTGTGAGATTGAAAATTCATTTTAACAATTGCATTATTTCAGGACTAAAAAAAAAAAAAAAAAAAAAAAAAGGAGGCTGGTTGTCTTCCCTCCGGACTGCCTTAAGTTGATGACCTATCATCATTCCAGTGCCAACAACTGTGTAACTTATTGTCATATTTCCCCTTTAGATGTGCTTTATCATACTTCAGGAGACTATTAGAAAGGAAAGCAACCAAAATTATCATGTAAACCATACATTTGCTAAGTGCAATCCATTTTTGCTACTATGTATGAATGAATCTTTTGTTGTTAGAGAGAGACAAAGGTTGTTAGGGTTGGACAAGATGGCCTCCGGAGGTCCCTTCCAACCTCAACCATTCTGTGAGTATAAAGCTGTCTTGTATTAGGACTCATTTTTAATTATTACCTTGAAATGAAGTTAGTAGAGACAGACTTGTGGATAAGCTGATGGATTGGCTGAGGATTTTGTGTAGTTTATTAAATAAATTATCACTATTATGTCTTAATTAAAAGTACTATGCAGAGGGAAAAAAGAAGACTTGTATTCAAAATGCCTAACTTGGAAAGGAAGATGTCCATTTTCAGGAAAAAAACAAACCCAACAAAAAACCCAAGTAAAAATTCCTTCAGTGTTTACTTTCTCTTGTATACTAAGGTACCAAAGGAATAATGTTATTCCTGGTTTTATGTCACCATTTGACAAAACGGTTTCCTGTAGATTCTGTAAATTTTATACTAGTTATGTTGCATACAGGTTTGCAGTTAAATCTGTAAAATAACATGATTGAAATTTTTGACAAATCCTTCTTGTGTTTTGTGACTACTGGCCTATAGCTCCTATTTTTGTTTCATTTAATCTAGATAAAACAAAGTAGAGCATATTCTTGCACCTTCAGTCAATAATGTGTAATTACTTTACACCTGTATCTTGCACCATTTTTTATATTCTGTTTGATTATTTTGCTTGCTTTAATCTGCATAGGATGAAATAATTTAGTGAAAGCATATCCCTGAACTATCTAAGAAATAGAGATTTAGTTTAGGTGGGGTGGTCTGCGCTCTAGAGATGTGTTTCGTTCTCTCTGCGACTGATAAGGGAATCTAGACAAAGAGCTAAAATTCAACCTAGCCTTTAGGTGGCTGTGGTGGTCTGGGAGGATCCACCTGCTGTGTATTTCACTTTTGACTTCTGGTTTGTTAATAGTTTGACATATATTTGAGATGCTGTTTTGTCTGTTTTGTTTTTATAGTCAGTTAAAAACTACACTAAATGTCATGTGAGGAACGAACAGATCTGCAATAAACTGACCAGCTGCAAAAGCTGCTCGCTACACCTGAACTGCCAGTGGGACCAGCGGCAGCAGGAGTGCCAGGCACTACCTGGTAAGGCCTGTGGGGTGGCAACGCTGCTTTTTATAGTTGTTTTCAAAACTGAGTAAATCTCCTCCCTTAATGCCAAAGAATATTTGGTCAATGAGTAGACCTGGATTTGTTTTATTCGTGCTGACTGTCCCCACCTGACCGTGCTTGTGCAGGTAAACACAGATGTAATTACATCACTGATTGATGTATCAATGCTACCTTTAATCTGCTTAGGAGAGATAATAGATTAGTGAAGGCATAATGGCGTGTACCTCTGCACAAGCCAGTGACGAGTTCTAGCCTGTGGGGATCACTGAGTGCAGAGCGGAATTGCCATCCTGAGTCCTTTACTGTTATATATTCGCTGACACTGTTACTTTTGCTAGCTGGGGTTTTATCTTATAAATTATACTTCAATTATACTTCAATTTTCCTTTGTAGATAGGGCCTAAGATCTAGTTTCTTGATTGTCTGATGTTGGTAATACTATGAAAGCAGTGAATATTAAAATGCTAATATAAAATATTCTCAGAAGGTGACTGTTAACATTCTGAAATAATATTTATTCTGTAATTCATATTCATAACTACATATATGCAGTGAGATACCAGAACCTTTTCCATTTGATCTTTACGTCCAGATGAAATTAATGAACACAGGGTTTTTTCCACAGAGATTATTCATTAAATAACTTTAATCAATTTATTCTGTGCAGTTTAAAACTGCATTCGTGTAATCTTTGTAAAGATTAACTATAACAGTTGCTCTGAATTACTTGCTCATCTTTTAATAGTTATCTGAATCTGAGTAATGCTGAAATATGTTGAAGAGGAAATATTTTCTAAAATGTTATCTGAATTTTCTATCATTCTGATTGCATTTGTATTTAGGCAAATCTAAATGCAAAGATAGGATGATAAAGCAAAGATAGGGTAAAGTTGTGATCTCTTAATTCTGGGACAGTTGTTTCCAGATCTTGAAATTTACATAACATTTAGTTAAAGTGATTGGTTAAAGTGCTATTAACTATGTATATTATCTAATCTCTAATATTTAGTTGTGCTCAAATCTGAATACAGGGAAGAAATAGTGTCATAATGATGTTGTTATGCTGAAACTTAGCATATACCTTACAAATGTTTTATAAGTTGTTAAAAGTTTCTTTTCATAAAAATACACTATTCAGTATGATACTACTTGGTGTTTTAGAATTTATGTGACGTGAAAAGGGAAATTGAGTGTGGGATGTATTTTGAATTATGAGCTCAGGAAGATAAAATTCAGACTCCCTCAGGTTTTTTAAAAGTTTTTTTCAAATCAGCTTTAATCGTATGCTTTTTACACTAGCTCATCTGTGTGGGGAAGGATGGAGTCATATCGGAGATGCCTGCCTCCGCATAAATTCTAGTCGTGAAAGCTATGACAATGCCAAACTGTATTGCTACAATTTAAGTGGGAATCTTGCCTCATTAACAACCTCAAAAGAAGTGGAATTTGTTCTGGATGAAATACAGAAGTATACACTTCAGGTAACTTGAGCAACTGTAATTGATGCTTATGTAAATTAAATTTGCTTTGAGAAATCTATTTTAGGGATTTGTCCAAAGACAGGAAAGTTTATGCCTTCAGAGAAATGTAACATGGTGCTAAAGACTGATATAAGTGGTGTGTAGGATATTAAGGAAATCTCATGTTTAAAGCTAATGACACAGCAGTTCCCAAGTGTTTCTGCTTACCAGATTTAACTGTTACAGGTTACTGTTTACTTTCAAGATGTGACTCAAGAGAATGGCTGGAACACTGATCTGGGAAATCCCAGCCCTTTTCAATACACTGTTGACAGCAGGAGTCAAAGCAAGACAAAATAATTTTCAGTGTAACAGAGGAAAAAATCCCAATTTTCACATCAGTATCCATAAAACTGCTTGCAGGATTGTTTTTGGGTGGGGAATAGCTAGGCTGCAAGCAGTTGAGGACAGGGAGGTACTAAAGATCTGTACTTCTCCAGAAAACCCTTGTTCCCTATATAACTGGTATGTGGGATTAAAGGGTCACAGAGAAGCTGTACTAGTATGTGAAGCATGTGGAAATGCCTTGCACGGCAGCACCGCAGCATCGGAATGAGCCAGGAGCTAATTAGCTTTCTGTGATAATGGTGGGGGAGGGAGAGGGCTGAAAACTCTTACATGCCTCTGGCAAATACAGGAAGCTGCCATCATAATATTCCTTAGGACAGTGATCCGTATTAACTTGTTAACTGTGGGACAAGAGAAGGGAAGTTGAAGATTAATTACCTGTCCGTGGGTGGTCAGGTTCAGGTTTTTTAGCAGTTAAATGTTCCAATGCTGATTGCTGTGTTGTTTAAACTGTTGGAAAGCCTGCCCACATCATTGATACGCGTATGTGGAATACGTCTATGTTCAGAAGATGTCAAACCCCACAGTCTACACTCAGATGGGATGTCTCTTAGCAGAATAAGATTCCATTGCAAGCAAATCAGTTCATTTTAGCAAAGGACATTTTAAAAAGTTGTATTTTGGTTTGTAGAACATGCGGCATTTCTTTGTATAAAAAACGTAATTTTTAAGTAGTTTAGGATTTTACAGTTACAGGAAAATGAAAGATAATTATGACTAATAATTAAAGCTTATATCAAGCTAGTATGTGATTTGCAAAGTTGTTATGTTGCAGATGAATTGAAATGCATGCAAAGGAAAGGGCAGTTAAGGATTGCCTTTGTTAGGGACATATACTGTGAATCAAAATATTCTATATTATCCTTTTTAGCGTTCCATTTCAAGAAGGAGATGCAAACATAGGTTATGTACTTCAGTTTGTTTGTTTGTTTGTTTCCCCCCCCCCCCAATAAATGTAGGACCTGGACAGAGCAAAATTTTTTTACTAAAAAGACATGTATTTTCTATTGTGTGCTAATAAAGGAGAGAGAGAAGTAATTCTTCTATGTCAGAAGATCTCCCCTGATATTGTACTTACTGCAGCCTTGAAGCACATTCTGTTTGTCCACTCTTTGATATCAGATAATGTTGAAAATGTAATTGAAACCAAAATAACAAAATCACAAATAGCAATGATTTCTCTAGTTGTTTATTTTGCTGCCTTTTTTTTTTTTCCCCTCCCGGATTCCTATTAAAATACTGCACAGGAGGCCTTCAAATCTAATAGTGTGTGATAGAGTATTGATACAACTGATATTACCTGACTGGCTTGAGGTGTAGATGAGAAATAGCTTTTTTTTTTTTTTTAGTGTTTGGAAGCTAGATTTTTCTTACATTTCGGAGCTTAGAACTTCTACAAAGTGACATCCTGCTGAGCATATCTTTATTTAAATGAAGTATGTCCTGAGCCAATGTGGTGATGTAAATTTGAGATACCTCACATACAGTTTATGCAATTGTAGACAAATGTATACACTTTAAACGTATATCTTGGGTTAAATGATCATTTAGTTATCAGAATCTCTAATGAAATGCTACCATGACTTATTTTCACTGGCATTTAAAAAAAATAATAATTTTTTTTCATTCATATCTGTCTGTCCAGTTACATTCATTCTGTGTGAGACAGCTTAAGTGTCTTATCGGGTGTGACAGAGGCTCTCTGAAACTTCTTGATTTTCTTTTGTCTGCCTTTTCCTCTCAAACTGCAATCATAATGATTTAAGGAGTGAGATTTCATTTTAGATGGCTTTTTTTTTTGTAACAGGTAGTGGTGTGGAGTTCGCAAATGTAGTCAGAGCAACTGTAAGGTGAACACTATGCCTTTAATCTTTATTATCTATGGTGGAGTTTGACTTGTGTGGTTAATATCAAAGACTTTAAAATCTTTTGCCTATGTGAAACAAAAGCTTTCAGGATTAGTGAATGTGTCAGAGCAACATTTGGAAATAAGAATATGGATCTATTTTTATCTCTGCTTTATTTGATATTCTTATACTGAGAAAAGAAAAACAACTTTGGTAACTGTTGTGTATTTTACAAACTGTTAAAATAGTGTCAGTAAATGCTACAGCCTGGAAGGACTTAAGAATTCTTTATTGTTCATAGAAACAACGTGGGACTTTGTAGATTGTTTTCTAATACACAAAGTCCTTGTTCTGGGACATACTTAGGACAATTTCTTCATCATGTTTAGAATAATACAAAACATCGATGCTTTGGAAAGATTCAGAGGGAGGAGGCTGCCATTGTCTCCACACCCTGTCCAGACCTCATTGTGTATCAATAATTTCTCTTAATTCCAATACTAAATTGGAAATGAATACAATTGCCTCCTTTTAAAGGATAAGGAGAAGATTCATTTGATGCTAAAGGGACAAACAAAGACCTGTGTAGTATGAAGTCAAAACACTGTTGAATTTGTAGATGTATTCTAAAACTATCACCAATAAAGTCTAATTTGTATTTTTCATTGAAAATGAATGAAATTCTTTAAGAGAATGTCAAAGTAAACACAATGGATAGACTGCAGATTCCTGTACTAAAGCAAAATGACATTGATATTTTTTCTTATATGCTGTTTTATTGACCTAGTAAGCAAAATATTGTGAAAGGGAAGATTCGAGTTTTTCTGCAAAGTAGGTTAAACAGCAATATAAGGTTAATTAATCGTTCCTGCTAATATCCAAATGTTGTATACTCATTTAAAAGTGCAATTAGTTCTCTTGGGAGTTTGCTCACAACTGTGGGATTTAGCTAAAAATAATAATTTTCTTGTTAGCATGCAATAAATTCTGAGAAGATTTAGTTTTGGTGTAGTAAGCATAAACAAAGATGAGAACAGTTTTAAACAATGCCTTTCATTATATAAACTGTTTGCAACTTTTCCTTTAACTCACTGTTCTCAGGGCTAAGCATCCTTTATAAATTACACTTGAGTGTAGGTTGCAGTTAATTAGTGAGCTTTGCATGTCGATGTTATTCCTTGTTAGCTCAAAGTATTCTCAGGGGGCTGTATGTTTTTATGGTTTTATATGTTTGGCTCTAGAGAAGCTGACATCTACTTTTTTTCTGAATTAGTCCCACTTTACTACAGTTTCTAGCAGTTCCACTTTACTATTGTGGTTTTGGAAGTCTAATGAATTATTTCAGCACTGTGTCTGCATATTGGAGTTGTTGCATTGACTGCCCATTTGTTCACCTCTAGCTTTAACCGTCTTCCTACTTTCAGGAAGTGGGGAGGTCAACTCACTTTGGATGCCTGAGAAGAGAACCTGAATTTCCAAAAAAATTGTCCCCTATAAAGAAGAAAACTCAAGGGTATCTAAACCAAAGTCACACTGGAATACTAGCTATAATCTCTGTAGATACAAATCAGGGAAGTTGGAATCTTTTCAGTTTGCCGGATTTTACATGTTTTTTTTAACCAATGCCACAACAACAAAATTTGAAAAGAGGAGAAATAAGTGTTCTTATGACCTAATACATGACTCCTACTACTAATTACATATAGATTTCATAATTTGTGTCTAATAGATAGAGACACTTAAAAACTGTGAAGCTTGCTGCCACTGCTTATAATGTGTCATTCACTGGGTAAATATTTACAAAATATGAAATGTGTAGGTATCTAACATAGTTAGAATCAATGCATAGTTAAAGAATAGAAACCAAACAATGAGGTAGGAAATAGAATGGATGGTTTCTCTTCATATAGCTCTTATTTTCAGTAAGCAGTTTTTTTGTTCATAACGATGCAGAAAAGAGGCAAACCAGCTGCAAGCCCTTCTCAAAACTGTGAATATTGTGGAAATGTGAGCACTAAGATGCCACGGTATTTTCAAAGTTTAATTGTGTGTTTCTTCCTAGGGCAACTATTTGCCTAGAAATCAAGGAGTTCAAACGATTCTTGAAAAGTTTGTTGAAGTTTGGTAATAACATGTTGTGATGCACATATTAAAAAATGAGTCAGAAGTGTGTCATACACTTCCAGGACAATTTAAGATCCAAAATGAAAGGAATTTAAATAAAGGTGGGGATAAATTTCTGAAAGAAATATATAATTCCTTAGCAATTTGCACAATTAAGAAACAGAAGAGAATTGAGCCTCAGTAGTAATTGGCTATTCAGCAAAGGTAGACTTGCTCACTTCACTCATCTGCAAATTATTCAGCCCTCATTAAATTAGTGCTGAGGCAGCAGTAGTGCCTGAAAAATGTGTCATGACTAGAAATGATCACATTCATTGTAGATCTCAAACCGACTTACTCTGACTTAAATTTTCTGAGTAAACAGTGGATTTAATATGAAGCATCAGGTCTCTAGTTAAGGTTACACTATTTTCCTTTCTAACATAGTTCCATAATTACTACTTAAAAGAAAATTAAAATGGGGTGGTTTAGAGTAAGAGAAGAGCATATTTTTTGCAGTTATTAGTGATCAGTGTTTAATAAATTCCTGTAACAGCTAAAAACTTGCCTTATGTTCAATTAAATAGGACTGTAGATGTGAGTACAGAATGATGTTCTATTGGTATGCATTGTATGATTGCAATTTTGCTCTTCTGTCAGATGAAAATAAAGCCCTGTCCAGCAATTTGTCTCAGAATTTAATGATTCCTAAATCTTTTCTAACTTAACGTGAAGGTAGATTTCTCACTTAAAAGGTTTTTTGGCAACTTGTTATCAGTGTTATAAAAGATTGTTCTATAAAAACAGATAAACCGTGACTAGCTGCATTTCAAGCACAAGGTTATGGCTTCTAAGATGGGCTGTGAGCTCTAAAAACTGGCCTAGAAAGAAACAGATGAGAGGAGAAACATATTCTAGAGAATGGTTCTAAATTTTACATCATGTAGTGGGATAAAGCTATGGAATGGGTCTCAAGATATGTTTGATTGCATTCTCCAGTGCAACATTAGTAAGGCCCATTACAAGCTTTCCCAAGGTGGATTTGGCCACCTGCTGTGTGCATTGCTTTGTTTCACAGCAAAAATTTTACTTTGATCAGTTCTAGCTGGTTTTCTCTCTCCTTTTTTTTTTTTTTTTTTTTTTTTTTAACAACTGATAACTTACCTAGAATGCTATTGAGTAAGCTTGGTTGTTGTTGATGTTGTTTTAAAATGAATTGTATATGATGTATAACGGGAGTTTTCATAGATGTACCTTGGAGCCTGATTTTTTTAAAAATTCTCCACTGAAACATTTGAAAGTATACATATTTTTATACAGTTGAGAATCTTGGTTAAGAGATTCAAAGTTCAGATTATGATTCAAAGCAAATGGTTAATCTCGGGTCTATGCAAGCCAGAAGCTTTTCCATTACTTATTAGTAATAGCAGTAGCAGGTAATAAGGCTGAAGTATTAGGGAAGTGAAGACAGCAAATAAAGAAGTATTTTGATAGCTAATGTCTAAAAATTTGAAGTGCTGTTATTTTAATGACTAAATTTTTCCAACTGTTAAGATATTTTCTTTTGGTTGATTAAAAAAAATACTTTATTAAAACAAACATGACAATTAACTTCTAGCTAGAAAATAATCTCAATTGAAATAATTTTAGGTTTTATAATGTCAACAAAGAAGCAGAAGATATTGCCTGTCTTATTGTTCCATATTCATGAAAAAGTTGTAGAGCTGAATATTAATAGAACATGAGTCATACATTTTCCTTGTGGCCTTTTCATATGCACTGTATCACTGAAAATTCACTGGTCTGTCTTTGTATGTTTGTTCATATGTGCATGTCACATCTGAAGGGACATCCCTTTTACACTACCTGTCTGTGAGACTGAAATCTATGAATGGCAATGTCTACTTCCACCCTGCTTGCCTGCTAGTGCAAGAGATGGGAGGGCAGAATGACCACAATTTTTACCAAGTTTCTAGGTACTAGCAGCTGTAAAATGGAGCTGTACCATTTGTTTGGCTTCTAAATGAGCAGAGGTAGATAAAGTGCCAAGTTGGACTAGATTGTCCGTTCTTTTCTTGAAAGCTAGAGCATCCCAGGGCATACTTTGCATTAAGGAATTCTTACACCTTCTCTAGAGACAGCAAATGCTCCCTTCCTTTTCTGTTTCAGAGGAATGAAGGAGGAGGTAGCTCTGATAAAATCTTTAGCTTCTAGCAAAAGATACCAGCCTTGCTGAAATTGGATTCTGCTAGGGGGTAAGAGCTGGAATGGGTCCTGCTGAACTCAGACAGTGAAGGTCTCCAGATCGCCTTGTTGCCTCCTTACTAATGCAAGACACGATGATCATGCATTTGGCATTAAAGGAAAATTCTAGTAATGGTAGGAGCCACGTGCTTTTGGAGTTCCTGTTCACTTCAGTCGCCAGTGGACTGGCCACTCCAGCAAGTGTGGACTACTGTAAAGCACCCAGGAAAATTGTGGCTTACATTAGATACTATAGTAGTCAGCTTGAAGAACTGAGATAGGCACAGCCAAATCACTTAGAAAAAGTTTCATTACATTTCCGCTCACCTGTTGGCTGGCTCCCTGTAGGAAGCTAAGCAGCAGGACAGCCCTGGTGTGGTGAGACAAAGGTGTCTTGAATAAGAATGATTTCCTGAACTAGGTCATGTCATTGTTTGCTGACAAGTTCTTGCATGTGTACATGTTCACATGTGTACTCATTCATATGTGTATTGGAGCTTTTCCTCCTTCCTCAAATAGAAAGGAACTGATTCTGATTGAGTTGCAGGTTCCTCTTCAACTCTGAACCTTATCATGTGCCAAATACAGTGAAGATAGGATGGGTTTCTCAGTTGTGGTTTTTGGATATCTTGAAAGTATACATTCATCAAGGCCTTGAGGAAGAAAGAACAAGTCTTCAGAACTCTCTAAGGAGTAACTTTCTTTCCACTTACATGGGGAGCATGATGGAGCAAAGATCGTTGGAGCTTCCAATAAAGAAGCTGGTATTCTTGAGAAGAATAACTTAGACGTATTTGGGGCTGATTCATGTTGGCAAGTGTTTTTCTGAAGTGTTGATTTGTACTGTACTTTTCACCCACCTGGTTTGATAATGTTTTTCAAGAGGTCTGGAAACTAGACTTTTACATCAGTGAGCTCTGGGTACAGAGAACAGGCAGTCTGGTTTCCTTCCTGTCTGGTCCTCTTCAGAAGCATCTTTGGCAAGATATTCGAAGCAAAGGAATCAGTTTCCTACATTAATTTTGCATTAAATGAAACAACCATAGAGTTCAAGTAAAGGGTGTTTAATTCTCATTATTTCAAGCCTGAAGGAGAAACTGGATTGGCTTTCTCATTCGGCACCTTTGAAGTCCCTCAGTTGCTTCAATTACTTTGAGACTCCCAGCTATTATGACTGAACCTTTCATCAGTTTGAGAGATAAGGACTAGATTTGTGCTTTTTTTTTGTGAAGAAATTAGTTTGATAGTCACAGCACGCTGGTGGCTGCAGGTGTCACAGGTGGAACTTCCTGAGTTCTCTATTCACTATTTGTTTTTTCCCGTTGGCTTTTGTGCAGTGCAGCAGCAGTCGTTTTTGCTGATAAGCTTTGGTGATATCAACATGCAGTCTCTGCTATTGCCAGCAGTCTTCAGCTGTAGTCCACCACATCATGGAATTAATGCCACATAATTGAATATGTGCTTTAAGCATGTCCGTGGAGCAGTTTAGTGGCCTACTTCTCAGCTATTTACCATATTTTAATCAGACATTAAAAAAAAGTTTTGGATAATATGTTTTTGGCATCCTAACAACATGCTCACGGCAGCATAAGTAAGCCTGCAAGGCAGTAGCTTTGATGGTGTGTATTTGATAGCATGCTAATCAGTGTTCAGGTCTGTATTTTGATGTGTTACACTAGTAAAGAGCCAAAGATGGTACATTTGGAATTTGAGATATGTGACACAATAAGTTGTCCAGATATTACAGCTATTAAGAATGATGATGACTGCGATATGTGTTGCTTTTGCTAGAAGTTTTTCATTTCAGGGGTGCTGCTTTTATCTCCTAAGGCTGCTCTGGCTTTCATGATCCTCCTTGGGACGTTATCATCATTAAAGCAGTTTTGAGACACTTTCCTACTCAAATAGAAAAAATTATCTCCAAATGTCACTGCTGCATTGTCAGTTTTCATTATGGACCTGACATGCTTTTCACTATAGCTGAAATAGGACCTCTGTTTTCTATCTACTGATGCTGAGGCCAAATTATTTGGCAGTGCAATCGAAACAGTCAGTAATATGTTGAAGGTTCTCTTGGCTAGAATTCCTCAGCCCCAAAGCAGGCATTTAGGGTTGTTTTAGGTCTGTGTTTGTCAGCAATTTATCCTGCCTAAGCCCCTGACATTTTTTATATGTACCTGGTGTGCATGCTTAGCATTCTACAGAAAGATGTCTAGAGACATGCATAAATATCTAAGGTTTTCTGATGCATGTGGACCACGTACATATGCAGCAATCTAGGCAACTAAAAAACAAATAAGACAACAGATGTATTATCTACCAGTTTCCAGATGCTTAAGTTCCACTTTTATGCTTGCATCATGTTCTTTCTGGTATCCAGAACGTGGGAGCTCCCACAGACACCTGCAAAGTTGGTCACCTGAGGTAGCAATGAAGTTACGAAGTAAGACGCAAGAGGGGATGGTGGCATTTTTGCTGGATGTTCTCGTTGCTGTTCAAGAGTCTCCTAGACTGCATCACTGCTTATGGAATGGAACATTTCTTAGTCATTTTCTGGCTTATTTAAGTCTGTTCTTGCATCTATAAGTCTGTTAGTTGCTGTAGCAATTTTTGTTTGATCATGCTCTCAACTGATAGGACAGAAGAAGAAGAAGAGAGCATAGGGAGTACATTTTAAGGGAGTTCAGGAATACTGATTATCTACCTACTGAATTTTTAAAAAAAGTAGTTACCACCTGTATTTCTGAAGCAAAATTAATAATCGTTCATATTACAGTTTTGTCTAATGAGGCAGGGGAAGAAGAGGAATGTTCTGATCAGGTGTAGATTTAAGAGCTCTGAAAGATTTTTTCAGCCATGGATTAAACCTGAGTAGCCAAAGAAAGTTGCAAGATCAAAGATGAAAGATCTCTCTGAGAGATGATGGTAGTGACTCCTGGTTCACTTGTAAAATACCACATAGATCTTGAACTGCGCCAGGTTCCATTTAGGTATACTATAGTGTTTTACGTACCTTGGCTTGTAAATCAAATCAGTTGAGAACCTAATTCACAATCAGATCAACATCTCTGCTTTGGAGCTGACATCTGTCCTTTGCCTGGTGCAGACAGCAGTGGTGTTTGGCGCTCTGGTATTCACCTACAACCACGTAGCTGTCACAGCCCATAGTCTCCCTACATCTCTGTTTCTTATGTTTAAACTGGGCTTAATGAAAACTGCCTGCACAGAGATTACATGAGGAAATGTTTGTTTTCGGTATCTTGAGATTTTTACAGTGATGGGAGCAAGAAATGTGTGTAGATTTATCCTGGAACTGGCAAAGGCCTTTATTCCTCAAAATCTGCTTTTTCTCCTGGTAGTTGTATAAAGATGAAATGATAAAAATGGGCAGAATTTGTGGGATGTAATTTTACTGATACATCCTAAATATTTTTTGAGAATTAATGCTTTTTATGTTTTCTAGACTAGTTTTTTATAGCTTATAAATCAATAATAGAAGCGTATACAACATGTATTTAATGGCATTGGAGTTGTGGATATGCCACTTTCATCTCTGTCTCTGAATTGCCTAAAGATGTTGATCAGTATCAGCAATACAGATTTTAGAGGATGGAATTTTATCCTGTTTTTTCCTGAACTTTGTTTTCTGTGAGTTGTTGTTAACTTATGTGTATTTTATAATCCACATTGGCCTAGCAATTAGTAATCAGTATAGTAGCCACTGGAGGGGGAAAAAAAAAAAATCATTATGACCATTTGGCCTGGTTTGTGACTCTGTATCAAATGATAATAATCAGAATTGACTTTGAACAGAACAAACACAGATTTTTAGTAGAATATAGTGGGTGGGGTTTTTGTTGGTTTTTTTTGGGCGGGGGCAGTTCAGCAAGGTAGAACAATTAAGGTAAAAACTGCATGGACAATGACTGAGATGTGAAATTGTTGCTGCTGAGCTATTCTTTGAACTGTTTTAACAAAAAAAAAAGAAACCCAACCAATGTTTTAACTAATTATCTCACATTTGTTTCATTCTGATTCATAGAAAATTTCACCCTGGGTAGGTTTACGCAAGATCAACATCTCCTACTGGGGATGGGATGACATGTCTCCTTTTACAAATACAACTCTGCAGTGGCTTCCTGGAGAGCCAAATGACTCTGGCTTCTGTGCATATCTAGAAAGAGCAGAGGTGGCAGGTCTGAAAGCGAATCCATGCACTGCAATGGCAGATGGTCTTGTGTGTGAAAAACCTGTTGGTAAGCAATCTTTTATACTCAGTTACTGTTACTGTCATGATTAGCAAGCTGTTTGGGTTTTCATTTGGCTAAGAGGGATTTTTGGACAATTTGGATTAAATAATTACCAAAAAAAATTACTTTTTTATTTTTTGAAAATAGGGAGCTTTAATCTAGAAAACAAACAATATTCCTAAAGCAGCAAATATTTATTTGTGAGTTAGTTTACATGACTTAGTTAGCATTATACCAAAAGTCGTATGTTGCCTCTAAATCAGTAGTAGTCAGCGACAACGGTAATTGTAGCATGAAAGAGTCTATGGAGGTGTTCAGCAAGGCTGATGTTTTCTTCCTGAATCTCACTGAACATCAATGAACATTTTAATGGTCTAAAAGACTGACAAAACCAAAATTCTTGTTTCCATCTTTTAGATTTGTTTGTGTGTAAAGATTACTGTGGCAACTAGTTCAAATTAGCATTTTCATGCTCTGATTGTCCTATGTTTCTCTTCATAGCTATGAGTTTGAGCACATGAAGTTCTTTAAATTTCCCCTTCAGATTTATGTTGTACAGTGTTCATGCAAAACTGGAAAATAGCTGGATTGTTGGTGTGTTGGGAGCACTGCCTATCAATCTTATGGTTTTGCTGTGAAATTGTCAGAGTTGTTGTCTTGCATAACCAAAGCGTGATCTTACCAATCCTTTATTTTCTTATACGCAATTCCAAATAGGAATGTAATTGCAAAGTATATATTGTACACTATATAAACTAAACCAGATGTTTCTCAGAATAGTAAAAGATATAGTTACAATGGAAGAGAGAATTCAAAATGTAAAGGATACCGTAGGTGGAACACAAATGATATTAAGATGCAGTATTTTACAATTAGATCAACATTATATGCATCTGCTACTGGTGTCTTGTTTTAGGGTTTTTTTTTGATCTTGAGGTGCTTCAAACACTATAGAAGTCAAAGTACTTCAGGCTTATGAGAATACTTTTATAGTTCAGCTGATTTTTTTATTTTATTTTTTTCTTTGTATTTTTTATTAATTGCAAACCACAGCTTGAATATATACATAGTAGGTCAAATCCAGGAACAGCCTTGGTTAAGTGATTTGGCATACTATATTAGCAGATGAGGAATAGCTTAAGAACTTGGCTTGTATTGAATGAGAGTCAATAATATACAAAAACATGGCAATACATAGAAGGGCTTAATCCCGATGTTTCACAAGGTGCTTCTGTATGGAAAATATAGCGCTGTCTATACTTTTGTGTTCCTACCTAAGAATTACTATACTCTTGTTCTTGTGCACTTTACAGTTTTATTTGAAATCAAAGCAAATCAGGAATTAGGGTATACAAGTTGTTTTTGTATGTTACAACTTTTTGAAATGACATTCACCACTAACCTAGTCAAAATGTGGTCTCTAGTAGAGAAAAGCAAATAAACCCCAAAGAAACAACAAAAAAACCCACCCAACCAAATCTGTTTTGCATTGAACAATGTTTCTTTTGTTACTTCCCCTTTGGATTCTAGTGACTTTCATATGTACACTATAAGGCAAAATTTTAGGGGATAAGTCAGAGGTAGAATATTTGTTGCTTATACAGTGTTACACTAATGAGAACAATAGACCCAGAACTCTACTAATAGAAGTTTGAGACTTACTTTATGTCATCTATGGGCAAGTAACTAAGCTGACATTACCAGGCAATGAATATTAAGTTTACTATTTCAGTATGTAGATAAAATTGCGCTGAAAATTTTTAAATGGACTCTTTTAGAGCTCTAGTATGACTCATGCTAAGTATTACTTAATAATTTTTATAAAATATTATTGTATTTATATACTGCACTGTAAGTTTGGACTAAATTATTTATAGCTAATTAAGGAAGCAACCACTTTCACTTTAACAAGGATTTTTCTAATGGAACATATGATTAAAGAAAAAGGAGATTGCACTTGTGTTCAAAATTGTAAATGTTTGTGGTTCTTTTCCAGTTAGTCCCAACCAGAATGCCAGACCCTGCAAAAAGCCATGCTCCCTGCGAACAACGTGTTCTAACTGCACGAGTAATGGTATGGAATGTATGTGGTGCAGCAGTACAAAACGATGCGTTGACTCAAACGCCTATATAATCTCCTTCCCGTATGGACAGTGTCTAGAATGGCAAACTGCCACATGCTCCCGTGAGTATCTTGATGAATCTTCATCCTATTAAATATACTGTTGTGGTTTTTTCCACTCAAAAGATCATCTATATGAATAGGATTCAGCACATTCACTAAAGATAAAAATAATTTCAGATGAATCATCTTATATAAATACTAATGTGAGCAGTCAGTACTGTGTATGTATCTTCTAGATACAGATAAAATATTGGTAATTCTTTTATGATGAAACATATTTAGTCTGTTAAAACAGATAGTAAAAAGTGTTTATTATTTTCAGATAAAGAAAAAAATACCATGGTTATTTTTGCGACCAGCATTAGTGTGTGAAATAATGGCCATGAGTTGGAAAAAAATACTTTTAAAATTAGAGAAATAATATGCAGACCTTAGACTTATACCACATCTAGTTATTAAAAAAAGGGAGATGAGTTGAATTCAGAGTTTTTAAGATTCTGATTTATTTTGTCAGTAGATTCAAAGTAGTACATTTTCCTAGCATGCAAAGTTAAAAACAAGGCAGGTGAGTTCTGTGTCAAGCAGCGAAGATACTCCCCAGATGTCCCCTTTGGAAGCACATTTCATCAGAAATTGATACAATGCCTCTCTAGGAGAATAAGAAACCTACTCAATGTACCTTTCACTATACCATTCAGCTAGAGCTACTTCCCAAGTCTGTAGTGACTGGACTTGTTAAATTCAGCACCATGCAGTTCCAGTGTATATCGGTGCCATAATTCATGCAGATGCTGGAGCAAACTGCCTGGTGCCTTAGATTCTTATCACAGTCATGGTTTATTTAGAAATATTCCTCAGTTGCCATCCTACAGAAGACTGGTTCTTAGTATTTTTACTGTCCTTCAAGTTTTGATTAAAATATTTCCTACCTTTAAAGGACTCCAATCCAAACTTAATATATAGGACTTCTGGAGTCTACCATTGAACTCTCATTATTGCTTTTCTCTGTGAGAGTGTTTTTCTAGTTACTTGCGACTTCCTTTCCCTCTCCAAAGGGTCTTTTGATATCAGCATCTCTGGAACATTTTATTTCTGGATATGTTGTAGCAGGATTGATGATGTCCAACAAGAAGCAACTTGCTTCGGGGTCATAATTAGATCATGATTCCATTTAACAGGTTATGGATGCAAATACAAAAGGTAGTTACTTGCTTTCACCTAAGCCTCAGGAAAATATTAAGTAAAATAAGGTCCTGCCATATCTGTAATAGGAACCATTGATATATTCTAACCTTAGGAGAGAAGAATGGCTATATGTACCAGGCCACTACACATATCTGGGTTAAAGGAAAATAAGGCATAGGAAAATGTTCTTTTTTCAGGTAAAACTGGCCAAGGATAGTGGAACCTGCAGAGCCTGTATTCCTAACTTAACAGAGATTCCTTCTTCATCCTTAGTAATCATAAAATATAACGAATCAGTACAATGTTGAATTCTTCTGGTAAATTTTTATGCGTAGTAAATTTCAGATATTAATTGAGGTTCTAGTGTCCGGGTTCAGTGTGGACTAGAAGTAGGGTTTGCATGTTCCTTGGGTCCTTATGTCCTCTAAACCCAGCCATCAGCCCATGTTTGGTCTAGGAACAAAGAAATAATAGGAACACTTACTCTCTTGTCCCATATATTTGGAATAATAATACTGTAATTATGTAAAAGTTTCTCTCTCATAACAGTTCACTAAACTTTTTTTCACTCCTATAAGGAGTCAATTTTGTAACTTATAGTGAGTTGTGGCAGAAGATAAGTAGATTGAAAATTTAGAGATAAAATAGACAGAATGCTGCATGAATGAGGCTTAGCTTTTTAAAATAGCATATATGATTTCAGCCTGAATTTTTAATTCTGTTTTGTTTTTCTTGTTGGTGGTTTTTTTTTTTTTTGGTAGTATTTGCACATCATGCAGGTTCAATTTGTTTGGGGAACACGAAAGATTGTTTTAAATTTAATTGTCATTTTTGTCAGTCTGAAAGTTTATATTAAATAAGGCAAACAGGATTTGCTAGATACCAGTTCATGAGTATGTAAAGGCAGTTTTGTATGAAAATGTATTTTCTATTCAACAAATTAAAGAAAAACAAGGTTTCATGTCCATAAGCAGGTTTGTTTTTTTTTTCCCAGAGTTTAAAGCATTAGATATTTTGCATTTAAACAAGAAAATGAATGTCCAAATGAAACACGGTTCAGACATTGTTTCAGTCTAAATGACTTGAAAAGTTTATTAAGTAGATACATCATTATTGCTGCAGAGGTAATGAAGTATTAAGTGGATTCCCTTATCAAGGGTTAGTGTTTCTACTTACTTGAAGAATGGAATGTAACTATATCTTTAAAAAAAAAATCCTCTTTATTTTATTTTATTTTTGTTCTGAATGACTGATTCCTGAGTTTTTAGATGTTGTGCTCTGAATGAAAAAAAAAAAAAAACAACCTTCACACAAGCATGTATGATTTATAAAAAAATATATATATAACAACTGAGAACTTCACATTTCTTTTCACAACTTGGAATTAAAATGAAGAACATTGTTTTATTGGTGACATTTTGTCATTTTAATACCTGCTTGCCAAAAAGTTGCATTCCACTCTTCCCCACATCTTCCATCCATTATGACTTTTGATTGAATAGCTGACAGTCGAACAATCTTGGACCACCTCTAGAATTTAAAAGAAAAAAAAATTCTGCTTGAATATCCCCTTCTTCCATAAACAATAACTTCTCAGTTAGCTCTTTGGTTTTGCAGCTGAATGCCACTACAGAGAATATCTGAGGATTTTCACTTTTGGTTGTGGTTTATCTTCCATGAAGATAGTGCAGATGACACTTCAGTGCTGTTTTTCTCCTAGCTTTATAAATAGCAGCATGAGAATTGTTTGGATCATTTACAGTGCATCTCTGAAAGTGCAAGCCAGCCAGTACAGAATGGTGGTCTTCATTTTTCTGCTGGTTTGCTAATGTATTCAGAAAACAAAATTTGTATCATTCAGCTTCAGATCTGATGAGGTTTGGTTTAAAACTGATTTGTGTCACATGATTGACATTGATTTCCAAGAACAGTTGAGCTTTTTTTTTTTTTCCTCTCCCCTTTTCCATATTTGGGAAACTTGAAACATTTCCTCCTATTTGGATTCTTCCAAGTCTAATAAGTAAAGCAAAAGCCATGCACACAAGCAAAGCAAACCAAGGAATTCATTCACTACTCCCCATGGGCAGGCGGGTGTTCAGCCATCCCCAGGAAAGCAGGGCTCCATCACGTGTAACGGTTACTTGGGAAGACAAAACACCATCCCTCCAAACATCCCCCCCCTTCCTTCTTCCCCCAGGTTTATATGCTGAGCATGATGCCATATGGTGTGCAATATCCCTTTGGTCAGTTGGGGTCAGCTGTCCCAGCTGTGTCCCCTCCCAGCTTCTTGTGCACCCCCAGCCTCCTCGCTGGTGGGGTGGGGTGAGAGGCAGAAAAGGCCTTGACTCTGTGTAAGCACTGCTCAGCAGTAACTAAAACATCCCTGTGTTATCAACACTGTTTCCAGCACAAATCCAAAACATAGCCCCATACTAGCTACTATGAAGAAAATTAACTCTACCCCAGCCAAAACCAGCACAAAGAGAAACAGAGACTATTTCTGGCTTCCTGGTAGGAAGTTAATGTGAGAAGAGACAGGGACCCATAGTGATCAATGTTCAAATGATTCTGATGTTAATTTGATTCAGTGTTACAGCGTTAATTTAAAAAATTTAAGATGTAGCAGAAAAAGCTGAAATAAACTTGTGAACTCTAATGGTGTTCCTGAAGATACTAAATTGTTAATTTGTTATTAATTAGAAATGTCAGTAGCTTCAGAATATGAATTTTATTTGGTTCTAAACAGATTTAAAATATGAGGAAGATAATTTTTATGAGAAATTAAATTATTTAAATAAAGAGTAGAGTATAAAAGAACTAGGAGGAGATTTGATTTTTAGTATGCAAATTAAAAAATGAAACCTGATTTACTCTAATAGACAAGACTCTTAAGATATAGTTCAATTAAATGGGATTGAATTATGATGTGTAGCTTAAGAATCCTTTATTTGGAAGGATGGATAGTATGCTAGCTTGTTTCAAAAGTTCTGTATAAGAAGTCTGAGTCATGTTTATAGATGAATACTCAGATGCAATCCTGGGATACTTCATACTCAAATTTTTGGTTTGAATTTGAATTATCACTATTTTTGGATTATTATCATCACTCTTATTCGGATTATTGACCTTGTCTTGAATTCTAGAGTTTTTGCTGGAAGGATTGTTTACGTCAGTAAAATTAATAATGTACACATCCAATAATACATATTAATAATAAGCACAGAATATATATTTTATCATGGGATTTAATGAAGATGTGTAATATTATTCTTCTGCCTCATTAGCTTTATTTATTTGAAATCTTTGTTGTTGCCTTGTGGTGTAACTTACTGTGTGTTTTGTGATCCCTAAAGAAGTACAACTTTTAAAGAAAGCAGAGATATTCTTCCTAATGCTACTAATTTTTTTTAATTTGCACAAGGAAATAGAAATGCAAAATTGTTTCTTCGTCAACTGTTGTAAAATCTTAGCATCTTATTAAAAAACAAAAAAAACACAACAAAAAAACCCAAAAACCAACAACCAAAACCCCAAACTAAAACCCAAAATGAAAAAACTCCTTGCATTAATATTGTATTCCATGTAATAAAGCTCAAAACTGCTCTGGACTGAGGACCTGCGGACAGTGTTTGGAACAGCCCGGGTGTGGATGGTGTAATGATCCCAGTAACACTGGAAAAGGGCAATGTTTGGAAGGATCATCAAGAGGCCCAATGAAGCCTGTTGGCATGCACTCTAATGAAATGGTGCTTGACGCTAGTCTTTGTCCAAAAGAGAAAAATTATGAGTGGTCTTTTATCCAGTGTCCAGGTAAGATCTGCTTCCAATCTTTCTTATATATGGAATAAGAGATGTTTTTCTGTTTAAGCATGCCAAATGAGCATAATTATTTTGAGTAACGCAAATAACATTTGCGTGAGAGATTTGTTTTTCTAAATATTTCCGAAATGTATAGTTTGTTAGTCTCTGTCTACTGAACACAAATGTGCTCACTGTCATGCAGGTTCACATATGAAATTTAATGCAAATAGTTTAACCAAAATTGCCATTTATTTGTAAATAAGTTTTCACCCATCCTATCCTGCTAGTTTTTCAAATCCGACTGTATGGATTTGCTTCAGCTTTTGCTTTCTCCTGGCTTCTGTATCCATCAAAGAGTACAGCTGGGGAGAAATTGTCTGTAGGCCACTGCTGATGGCCAGGAGCAGGAACTGTCTGCATCCCCCTGTTCGTTCAAAAGTCTGGCTGGCCGTGAGATTGGGTGACTGCCAAATAGCTGAGTTGTGCCTCCAGTCTACCTTTTAGACATTTCAAGTAAATAAAATGTATGCTTCTGTAATCTTAAAGAGAATCTCTGAAGTCTAAGTTTAAGTCATACCAATCCGATTATAGTATTTTAATTTTTAAGTTCATTGGAAAGGTAAGCAAGACATCAGGTGCTTTAAGACAGTGGAAGCTGAGCTGGTACAGCCTCCTGTACGGAAATACTCAAATCCTGAAAGCAGTGTCGTTGCAGCGGTGTAGTGTTGCAGGCAAACAAAAAGCACACTGGGGAGTTTGACAGACCTCCAGTGGTAATTTACAATAAATAATACATTTTAAAAGACAGCTTGATTTTTTAGAATAAATGGTGTAATTGTGCTAAAGTTGTTTTTCCAGCAAGTGTTCCTACTGCTGATAAATTTGGAAGCTGGAGCTTCTCTAGGATCAAAACTTTTATGGGTACCTGCAGCTATGATTTTTTGCTCTCCTGGGTACTTTTTTCATCAGCGTGTTCTCTGTGTGTGTCTCTGTGTGTGTATGCATATATATGTCTGTTTATATATATATATATTTTTATATGTAAGTGTGTGTATCACTGTATTATTTAGAAAGCAGAATCTCTGAAGAAAGTTTTATTTCAGTAACTTTTTTTTTTAAAAATACATAGGTAAAGATTAGATTTCTTTTTTTAAGTTTTAGAATAATGAAATGAAATGTAAAAGCAAGTGAATGCTGTCAAATGTTCTAAGTTAAAACCAAAAAACTCCAAACCATCTAATACCATTTCCTGAACAAGGAAGCCTCCAGTAAATTTCTGGAAACAATAGAATAACATTACATTGTATGGAAACTTTAGTACTTAGTCTGTATGTTAAAATACAGGTATGTTGATAATAAGTGCATTGTTAGACTTTCACTGAAATATGTAGTATCTACCACTGGTGAAACTGTAATGGATATATATATTGCTTGTCTAAAATGTTTGAGTTAGAAGATTTCATCACCTTATTTGTTTAATATTTGTTCTTCATGAATAAAATTTTGTATTCGTTGTATGTTCTGACCAAGAATTCACTGAAGTTCCACTTTAGTTTAACAACCCCCTAGTTTTAGGAGTTTAAGAGGCAAATCCTACAGAATTCATTGAGTTAAAATTTCAGTTGCTGTGAAAATTCATTTTGATTGCTATAGGCTGTAGGTTTTGTTCCCCAGCTTTTGTTTTCATTTTCTTAAAGTATTATCTGTAATGGATTATACTAACACAGTTTATTATTCTTAGCACAGCAATCATTTGAGATACTTGAAATAAGAGAGAATTGATACTAAATGTATATAACCTTACTGAACAGTTTGTTGAAAATAAAAATAAATCGGTTATAATGTACTTTGAAGGTTGTTCTGCCACACTGATGAATAGGTGGCTAAACCATTCATGTTCATTCATGTATGTACTTAGTTTTCCTTGTAGTTCATATCCATGCTCTTTATAGTGCCTCTGGGGAATTGTCTTGTTGATAAGTATTCTAATGCATTATCATTTTCTGTTTGTCCGAAATTTTAAAACTAGTATTCAACAGGTAGCGTAAAAAATTGTTTGGTTTTGTTACTGGTCATTTTGAAATCAACATTCCTCAAAGCAGCTGTCATAATATTTCTTTTGATATGAATACTTTTTTTCATCAGATTTGTATTTTAACTGAACTATTATTATAAATAAAATTGCAAATATCATATATATAAAAAAAAAGAACGATAAATAGTGTTAGGATTTCCTCTCACAAGAGGAGCAGTTTAGGTAGAATGCAAGCCCAAGTTTTTCTTTAAAGCCTAAATTTCTCCTCTGAGAAGTGGTGTGAATTTATTCTAACTAGTTTGTTTAAAACTGGTTGAAGTATCTTTACACTAGATCCAGGTTGTAATACAGACACACTTTTTATATATTTTTCCCAGTATTAAGTATTTCTTAAAACTAAAATTATCAACATTTGTCAGCATCACCAACCATTTCAACACAGAGGTCAAAAGCAAATTAGACGTATTAATTGCTTATCTCCAGGGCAGCCCCACTGAAGATTCAGCTAAATCACATTTGTATATGTGAGGAAGATTACTCTGTTGCTGCCGGTGATGTACATTAAAATCATTTAAGGAAAAAATGACTTTTTAAAATTTAACTTCTAGTTCTTATTTAAATGATCGTTAAAATATCATTATTTTATTTTTTTTAACTATTTAATACTGATGTCTCCAGTTTGATTGCAGTTGTCTGAATCACAGAAAGTTGTTGAATTGTGCAGTTCTTCTGGCTTTTCACTTTCCTCAATGAGATACATATTTTTAGGAAAACCAGCAAATTTATAATATCATTTTTAAATGGTGTCCCATGCAATTGTAGATTGTATTCATTCTTGTTGTATATATATTTTTTTGAATTTGATTTAACATCTCTTCCATTTTCTTTGCTTTAACAAAATGTAAGACTTAAGAGCTATTATATGTGACCAGATAATATTATGACCTGCAGCAAACTAAAATTCACAATAAAGATTGATGAAGGTTGCTTTCATTTATCCTTTAAATAACACCAAAATTAAGAAATAAAAAAACTAAGCATTAGGAAGAACAGAAAATTTATAAATCACCTAGTTAGAGAATATCAGAATGAAACATTGTCCCTACATTATGATACAGTCTTAATTAGGCAGTCTTACTTTACTTTAGCACCTATTTAATGTGCTATCGGTTTTTACTTTTGGTTTATTGGGCCACATTTTTTTTTTTAACGTTTGCTTTAAGTCATTTAATGTGTAAGACATACAAACAAAACCCAAAATGAAGCTGCAATTCATGCTGTTTTCATGTAGCTTTTTCTGAGAAAGGCAACAACAGTGCACAATGGCAAACCGCCTGGAGGAGGACACCACAAAGTTGTCTAAAAGTCAAATACTCTTAGGAAGAAGAAAACTTGTAATTTCTAAGGAGATTTATTCAAGATAGTGAGAAAACTTCTTGTCTAGTAGTACAGAAATGTTTGTTACTTGTTTACAAGATTCTGAGGCATAGCTACAGAAAAAGGAAGAGATTGTAAACTTGGGAGGTTTAATGGTTCATGAGCCAAGCCTGGCAATGACTGTAAATGTATTAAGTTACTAAATTCTTAAACAGCTCTAAAAACTTTTAAATCATGCAGTGAGAATCCCTTTTTTTTTCTTTTTTCTTTTTTTTTCCTAGCCAAGACACCAGTCACTGTGACATTTAGATTAAGAATGCAAATAAAAAAAGAAAAATAAATTAAACAGAATGATGTTACTGAGATAGCTGTCCTCTGCTGCGTCTTACTCACCCTTAGCCAGTAAGGGATCGACAGGTTTGACGTAGTCTGACATTTGACAAGCTGCGCAATTGACAAATTGCTAATAGGCTGAGCGCTGTGAGCTCTGAGGTCCCACTCTATAGAAAGGTCATCCTTCAAAACCTCTGGGTTGTTCAGCCGAGTCCTGGCAGCAGGATCAATGATTCTGGCACAATTCACATTGAGATTTTGCTGCACTAGTGATCAGTACTTTCTGAGTTTCTCCAAGACGTGAAGCACTGGAGAGGAGGTGTGGTACAAGAGCAGTGGTTTGTAGTGTTGTTGTTTGACAAAAAGGAATTTTATGCTTTTAGGGTCAGACGTAAAAAAATTATGTCAATAGGAGTCCAGTTTTTTTACTTTCACCAAAGTCAACCATAGTGGGAAGGGACTGGAGTTGTTTGATGTGGTCCTGATGTCCTTAAAACCCCTTAGTGTGCCAGAGCTAGTGGGGGGATCAGAACTGTTAAAAATAAGATGTTGTTATTATTTTTTTGTAAATTCTCCTTCCCCAGTAGATATAAGTTTGAGTGTGAGTTATTCATGTTGTCCATCACAGTAGCCTTTCAAATGCTTCACAGCAGGTTGTGTGTAGGTATGGAGGTTTTCATTTGGTCTCAGTTGGTGACTTACTGCCTCTTGACAGGTTTCTTAAGTGACCTGGGCAGCATTTTAAAGCTATGAGGACTGGAGTCAGTCACTCACAATGGCAAAAATGACTTTCTCACACACCTTAAACTCACTTGTCACTACATAGTCAACTTCTGTGGTCTTTTGTGTGAATTCATGTCTTGTCACAATGCTGTTTTAAAGAGGTTCTTGGTCAAAGTACAAATATATATGCTGGTCGGTAGTCAGGATTAAACTCCTCAGAATTACATTCTACTGCAATTTTGTAATCACATAGGAATGATTTTGTTCCCAAGAGCAATTTAGTAATGGCTTTTTAAATGTTATGTTCTAGCTTGCCAGTGTAATGGCCACAGCACCTGCATCAACAGTAATGTCTGTGATCAATGTAAAAACTTAACAACAGGAAAACAATGTGAAACGTGCATGCCAGGATATTATGGGGATCCCACAAACGGAGGACAGTGTACAGGTAAGTCATTCTGCTGGGACAAAAAAAAATTGAAATGGCATTTTATGTAATGTGAATTTAACTTTTTTTAATATAACATGAAATTAACTTTTCTTTAAAGGTTAAATGTTTATTCAGTAGTACAGATGAGTTGATCAGCCAAGTTAATGATTCAAAATCAGATTAATATTTTTAAGAGAAAACTTGCATTCAGAATCATCGTTTTGCAGTTGTCGTTTGATCTGGGTGCTCTAAGAACAAGATGGTAATTTAAAGATACTAACAGGCCAACAAGTCTTATTCATGTGTAGTTCACACAGAAAAGCCTGGTACATTGAGGATTGTAAGGTACCCTAACCTGTTCAATCTGTTTAGTTTTGTAATTGCTCCATTGGAGGATTCTCATTGAAGTGAAAGAGAAAATGAAGTCTAATACTCCAGATGGTTTTTGTATATTGCCGTAGGGCTGCTTTTTTACTTGCATGGGTGATTTTAAAGTTGACAGTAACTCCTTCCCTTGTAACTAAATGGGGGAGGGGGGATATATTCAATGTGAAAAGTCATTAAGGTAGTTGAGATTGGATCTAGGAGGGTGCTAGAAAGTTTTGTCCCATGACTTTTTCTTCTCTATTACTGGTGTTTCTTTAACCAGACCTTTGCTTCTCAAGGAATATTTATTCATTTAAAGGGTTCACTTGTTCCTCAGAACTTTAACATGCAGTAGTCAATGCATAAAGCGGCACATCTGGTAAACTCAAGCACAATATGTAGAAAGTGTGTTCAAGGGGATGGAAAGATTAATGTCTACCCCTATTGACAATTGCACATTCTGCTGGTGCTTTATGATGCTTTAAATAATTCTTAATAGTTCTCTTATTTCCTGAAGTTGACAAAATGTTCTTTTGCTGTCTATAGCACCTTTATGGCAAAATGATGTATTAATATAGCTTTTATTCTTCAGGGATACATTAGCTATCAACCAAATAAGCATTCCATCACCTTTAGTGAATTATGTGTAGTGCAATAACGGCTAAAATCAATTTATAAGACCAGTAAAATTATAAATTTTACGACATGTTTTTTCAACCCTAGTCTGTAAGAGTACATATTTTTATTAGTAGACACGATTTTAACAGGAGCTACTTAGACTAAAGAATGCTTTAAAAAATAAAGATGATAATTATTTTGAGGCTTTATCTGCATTGGTATATTATATTTTGTAGTATAAAGCCCATAAATCTGTTTAAATCTTTAAGACATTTTGATGAATGTAGTCATTATGAACTGTTAGATTTTCTTCAGTATCAGGATTTTTGTTCCTGTGATAGAGGTGCCCAAATTGTGGGCCAGGGATTCTGGAGGAAAAAAATACCAGTGATCCATAGATAAGTCAAATCAATTTTACTTGGGTTTAAGAGGATTTTGGAACGATAGTTGAGACCAGGCAGTGTGCAAATACAAAGCGAGAGAGAGATGGTTCTATTTTTAATTTTTTTTTTTTCCTTCATTCTGGTAATGCTTTTGGTAACACAGAAAAAAATTGAAAATAGCTGCAAATTAAAACTGTAATTAAAGTAGAAGCATAAGGAAAAAATATGAGTGGAAGAAAGGGCAACCTGGTCAGAAGCTGAACTTAAGTGTGACTGAAATAATTAGAAAATGAGACATGAAATGGTATGGAATAGCCAATCAAAGAAAAAAAATCATGAAGAACTGAAAATAACAGCCATCCTCATAGTCCTTTCTTGTGTAACTTTGCTGCTGTCAGCTGAGTTTCTGGCTGGACCCTACCAACGTTTCTTTTCTACTAAGACTCATCCTTCTGTACAAGGGTTGAGACTGCCTGAGCACGTGGCACGTACTTTCCTCAGAGCTCCTGAGTTATTACTTTGAGGATGCAGACTGAAAACTTTTTAAAGGAATGACATGATAATGACTATAACTCTTAAAGTACATCTGTAATACTCTAATATTCTTCATATAACAAGTTGCTATAGTTACAAGGGTGTAACTTGGTTATGGTTATGAATTGGAGAGCAGTTGAAGCTGGTCAAAGAGGTTGTGCTCATTTTTTACAGGTGAGAGGCAAAGTGGTGTACACTAGGAGAAAAACTAAGAATTATTCTCTTAACATACGCATGACGTATTACATAAAATATTTTTTTTTTCCCCAGAGTCCCGATAAAAGTACTTATGTATTCAGTACACATATTATGTATTCTGCTGTTGTGATATATATACTTATAGGCAAAATCTGACCCCCCAACATAGTTTGACTATTGGTAATATAGCTTAAAAGGATTTGCAAGAAAAACTTCCTTTTATTTTATAGGCTGGATTAGTCTTTGTTGTTCCTTAAATCCCTCATGATCTTGAAAGGAAGGAGAAGAAGGTGCATAGCAAGTCTTTCAGTCCTTGGAAAACTTTTTTTTCCTTAACTATGTCAATCCTTTCCAAAATCCTTGCTGTTTATACTTCTGGGAGGTCATTTAAAAAGCTCTGAAAGAAGCTGACTGGCCACCCCTAAGTGATCAATTCTGTTTTGACCTTTGTCCAGGGATGGAAAACTCTGTACAAATATAACTGTTTTCCTTATTCTACTCTGGGAATAATGATGCCTTTACAACTGTCATCAGACAACCGGTACATTCATAGTGGTATTGCATAGTGTTATGCTATCAAATTACTATGGGATGAGTAACAGTTATTATAGGAAAAAGATATAATTCATGTTTCAGAAGGCTTTGAATAGTTGTGATTAAAGAATGGATAAAAAAAATTTACTTTTCTGGATTTTCGCTCACTATAATTGCTGACATTTCAATAGCTTTAAAACAAATCTAAAGACTCCCTTTGCATGCTGATATGATGCAGGCTTAGTAGATATGACAACCTAAAAAGAAGGACAAAGAAAAGATGGAGACATAATAACAGACTTTCAATATGGGAAAGGAAGCTGAAAAGAGAGAATGATGATAAAGTGCCTTCCCCCATGCCCCTATTTTGGTTGAGGAAGAAGTAATGGGATTAGGTTGCAACAAGAAAGATTAAGGTGGAATACAAGGAAAACTTTCTACTGGTTAAACTGTGAAATAGACATTATGAAATCTGCATTATCACTTATGCTATATTTTTTAAATTTTCAAACTTCTCTAGCTTTGGAAAAGGTCAGTGGACTAGCTGATTCCACATATCCTTCTCCAGTCCTAATTTTCAAAAGATTCTTGGAGTCTGAGAACTAGAATGCAGGGAGGTATTGAGTAAAGATAAAGTATTCCCATTATATAAGAAGATGATCTATGTATAGCAAAATGACTATGGATATTTGCCATACTATGAGTGCTTAATAAAGATGTTCCTAAGTCTTACATATTACTTATTTTAGAATCTGTAGCATTTTTGTTATTGCGGTGTTAAAAAGCTTTCCATCTAACGCAGGTTTACTCTGTGATTGACCCTTGCTCTAGTTTGTTTTTGTGTTAGAAGTGTGGTATGTCGGTTGGTGATAGGCAGTAGTTTGACAATGATCATATATTTTTATAACTAATTATTATACTTTTTCTTCTTAAAAAACCCATGCCTAATACCAGTTATTCATTTAAATTCTGTCACTTGAAGTCTCTCTTCTATACAGGGAATGAGAGATAAGAGTTTGTATTCTTGGTGTATACGTGACCTTTATATTCAGTAGTCCTAACATGTGGCTTGCAGTAAAGATGTATGTACTCCTTCAATTCTTTATGACATTTCATTGTACAATTATGTAGTTTGAATTATTTTTATATTTGATTCGTTGCTGCATTCTATAAAAAAATCAGTAATAAATTGCAAAAACCTTTTATTTTACGTTAATGAAAGTTCCGTTACTGTAATTTATTACAGTTCTCTGTTCTTATCCTAATTAAAAATGGTTTCAGGTAGTTTTAATGTCAGTGATGTGAAACAGGTAGCCAAAATATAAAATGAAATTAATGTGTTACCTTACATTATGATATATTTTTAGTTACACAAAAAGATTTGCATTCTTTGTTGGAAATAAATGATACACAGTGCACAAATTAGTAAGTCCAGACCCTGTGCACGTGCTTAAGATTGGTAAGCTAAAGCCCCTGTATGGCAAAGAAAAGTGTAAAGTGATAGTACTGTCAAAATTACCACGTGAAGTTACAACACCATTTTTAAGAGTTGGCTCAATGTGCAAGAAAATAAGAGGGAAGCCAGAGGTGAATTCTGAGCAGGATGGAATAAAGTGCTCTAGCAAGGGACAGGTTTTGGGTTGCAGACCAAGGTCCAGTTCTGTTTACCCCTTTTGTCTGACTGATCTTGAGTGCAAATGCATGAGCAGCCCTTGGAGTGCTAAGTGCAGTGCTGTCAGTCTGTGCCAGAAACCTTTAAGGAATCAAGCCCTCTAGTGATTTGGCAAAATAAGGCACACTCACACTCTGTATCGTGGTGAAGCTTAGATGACAGAGATGCACAGCTCAGTTACCTTTGCTTCTGAGCAGGTAAAGCTATCCAGATGTAGAAAACCTAGGACGCCTTGTAGTCTGAAATGTTGAAGAGTTGGAGGATATTCCAAATCATTTTGACTCATTTTTTTTTAAATTCTGCTCAAGTCCCACTTGAGGTACAGTTTTGAAGGCATGAATATCAAAATTCGGTAAGAGGAAATTCATCATTAAATATTGATAGATTTTGGAAATAAAGCAGCTCTCACTGCAGAGGGGAACAGATACTGGCTTGCTGTCTTGGTGTTTTCTTTTAGTGTTACATATTTTTCAAGGTCTTGTTCTGTCTTGTACTGCATGTCTGGGAGATATGCAACCGTTTTGTAGAATTTCTACAAGAAACAGAGTAAGATGCGTACTACAGACTGCAGCGTAAACTACCAGGAGAAAACAGTATGGGAGATTGCTTGGAACAATTTTGCATCATCTTGGCAACATTTTTAGCATTATTTTCAAACTTATTAATCATCTACCTAGTTGTCAATGTTAAAAAAAAAAATACTCTAGCTGCGTATTATCTTGTCATTTTCTCTATGCATGGTATTTTTAAAAATTATTCTTAAAATATATGAGATGCCAGGAGAGAATTCTTTACAGTAACTTATGACACACTGTGAATGTATAATACATTTAATAATAAGATAACATAAGCACTTTGCTGTATTGCCATTTTTTTCACAAAGTGATAACATCCCAAACAGCATTCAGTTTTCCCATAATTGTACTACTATTGCTGTTGCTTTTGCAGTAGGAGTAAAACTGTGAGTACTAGCACAGCAGGAACATTGTGTTTTCACTTGCACCAGGGTCTCTCCGAACAGCCTTGAAAGGCACTGTGTTTAAGACACTGATGACCATTCTGTAAAAGCCTCCTGCCAGATAGGCTGTGAAGTTTTTTAAGAAGTCTGTAGCATTTGTATTGCCTTTATAGGTCTGTCCCCTTCTCTGCTATCATACAGTTGGGTATTTTCGATACTAAGGGCAACAGCTTCCCCCCACATTTGATTTGTAATAATTCTGTTTGAAAATGTGAATTGTTTACTGGAAACATTTTTTTACCAGATCTTCAAACTATTATAAAAGCAAACATCTTTCTAGTGAGTGTACACCATGTGCACATCAAGTCAGTAGCATCTGCTGCAGCAAGGTCAGAGGTCTGGGTGCCTTTTTTGTTCCTCCAGTACGTAGAGTGGGAAGGACAGAATAAATCTGAGCTTTTCTGCTGTTCTTATACAGCACCTGTCTCTGTAAGAGCATGCCTTGTGCAGTGTCTGCTTCTTTTGCACATTGTGTAACTCAATACTTTTCACCTGTATTTATATATGTGTATGTATGTGCATACATTTACACATACTACTCTCTGAATTCGTTCCACATGAATTTGGGCATCTACGCATTAGCCATGCAGCTTACATATATCTACAGTAAGTGCCTCAAGAGATTAAAAAAAAAGACAGGCATCAGTAAAAGATTAAGTTGTTAGACTAGCTTTAAGGTACCTTGATGTAGGTGATGTTGACCCCAGCAATAAAATAGTTGCCTAGATATATTTGTGATTATTTCTGTTGGTTAAAAGAAGAAAAAATAAAACTTATTAGTGACTTGTTGATACCTATGATACATCTTCAGTAACAGGAGGAAAATCCATGATGTTCAAATCTTGCTGCTCAAAGAATGTGGTTATTCTGCTGAGTAACTGACATCTGTGGGGGTTTTGAGAGAAGAGGCTGAGATGGCAGAAGTCATTACTTCTGGTGTCTATGAAAGAGAGACATGAGAAAGATGTTAAACTCATCATGGCAGCTAATTGAAAATGGTCTCCTTGGTTTTTAGGTTCTGTCTAACTTCGAAAGATGTCTGCTGGGTAGATTTACAGATTGTTTTTCTCTGGCACTCTTTCTAACATTTTTACCTATCCAGCAGTAGCAACCTTTGTAACACGTTTTCGTCATGACAGTCCATGGATGAACAGATACTGATTTCCTTCCTTCCTTGTCTCTCCAAAAGAAATACTGTTAAAAGCTACCATGGGCACCATCAAGAACAGAACCCTGTTCCTATAGTGCACAAAGGGAAATCAGTGTGTTAGATATTTAAAAAAAAGTTCAGTTTCATTTATAAGGAGCACATGTGCATTAGAGTGGTTTTTTTTGTAGGCAGCTGTCGTGGTTTAACCCCAGCCAGCAACTAAGCACCACGCAGCCGCTCGCTCACCCCCCCCACCGGCGGGATGGGGGAGAGGATCGGAAGGGCAAAAGGGGAAAACTCGTGGGTTGAGATAAAAACAGTTTAATAACTAAAGTAAAATAAAAAATAGAACAGTAGTAATACAAAGCAAGCGGTACACTGTACAATTGCTCACCACCCGCCGACCGATGCCCAGCACATCCCCCAAGCAGCGACCAAACCCCTCCCCGGCCAACTCCCCTGCTTATATACTGAGCATGATGTCACGTGGTATGGAATAGCCCCCGCCCAGTCTGAGTCAGCTGCCCCAGCTGTGCCCCCTCCCAGCCTCCCGTGCCCCTGGCAGAGCATGGGAAGCTGAAAAGTCCTTGACCAGTGTGAGCACCACTTAGCAAGTACTTAGCAAGAACCAAAACATCAGTGTATCATCGACATTGTTCTCAACCTAAACCCAGAACACAGCCCCATACCGGCTACCAGGAAGAAAACCAACTCCATCCCAGCCAAAACCAGGACAGCAGCACATCTAAGAAGCCCCACAATTGCTTTGAAGTAATCTGTAGTCCAATTTATTGGAACACAAACATCAACTTGAACAAGATTATCTATGGAAAAGTAGGGGAGGTGTACTAAAGAAAACCAATTGGAAACAGATCTACCTTTTGCTGCCAAATAATTTCAAGGTGGGTGTCCTTCTTTCCCCGTTTTTTTTCCAATCCAACAATTTCTTGCTGTGTCCAAGCTGAATCAGACTCCATACAATGCACACTAGATCTTAGGGAAGTCTCTTTTTTTCCTCTCCTCCAGTTTGTTTTGATTCTGCTCTTTGATATAGATAGGCCTCTTCCTTTCTGAAACATCTCCTAGTTTCTACTCCAGCTTCAGGTTTTCTGCTTCTTGTCATCTTCTCTCTCAACCCTGACTACTGCTCCCAATAGTTTTTGCAAAGCCTGTAATTTTCATTTGCATCCAACAAAGAAGCAGTTTCCTCTCCCACCTAGAGAGTACAAAGTAACCCATGGTGCCCAGGACAACGTAAACAGGCAGTCTTTCTGCTTCTTCCCCAGCCATACTCTTAGAATATATATACAGGCATGTGTGTGTGTGTGTGTGTGTGTGTGTATATACATACACAGTGTGCAGTATATGTATATTAAATTGTAATACAGCAAATTACACAATTTCACACGTTACAGAAAGCAACCTGTCTTTTCATAATGGAAAAAGTTGATAGTGTGACAAGTAAAACAATTTAATGTTCAGTTTCTTTTTTGAACTAAAATGTGCTGTTGTCTACTGAGTTGATAGAAAGGTACCTGGTAATTTCCCTTTAGACTTATTTTTCTAGGTTTCAAAAAGTTATACAAGCCATGAGGGAACTGAAAGCAGCAGTCTTAATTTTTCACTTCAATACTATCACTACCTAGCTTTTAAATTACCTGTAGTTTGGGATTGCATAGGGCAGGTGTAGAGAAGCATCAACCTAAATATTCTGAATATAAATATTTTATGACTGTATTTCTGGCAGTAAACTTAAAAGTGGAAAAAATTATTTCCCTAAGAATCATTTTGTTTAGTAAATATGATAGCACAATGACGTTATATTTGAGCTTTAGTCTCAAAACACTTGGAGACTAATATAGTATTAGGAACTGTATGATGCTACTTTAAACAGGCAGAACCTGAGAAATAGTTGGTCTGAGAAATAGTTTTTGGAAGGAGAAATAAAATTTTACATTTAAAACTTCATCAAGGGATTTTTTCAGTGACGTGAAATCATTTTGTTCTTTTGTGATTCAGAACTTTATGAACAGATTCTGCAGCAATCCTGGCCTTTGTAAATATTTTTGGCTAAAATGGGAATTGAAGATCCTGTCTGTCAGGAGAGTCCCACTGCTGACTGGTGTCTGAGAGACACGTTGGTTACTTTTCAGGGCTGTCACAAAATGGTTGTACAATTGAGGGATTTATTCTCCTTAACAACACACTTAAGTATTCTAGTCATTTCTGGTTGTTGGAGGTAGTTCATGACAGCAGTCTGAGCAGTAGGAAAGTGATAATTGTTCTGTTTTAGATGAAATATATAGTCTGCTTTTGAAAAGGCAATTTTAGTGTGCTATTTTTTTCCTTTTTTTTTTTTTTTTTTTTTTTTTTTTTACTGTGAGTGTGACTGAGCACTGGGGCAGATTGCCTAGAGAGGCTGTGGAGTCTCACTCCTTGGAGATACTCAAAAGCCTTCTGGATATGGTCCTGGGCAACCAGCTCTAGGTGGCCCTACCTGAGCAGGGGAGCTGGACAAGATGATCTCCAGGGGTGCCTTCCAACCTCAGCCATTCTGTGATATGAAAACAGTGCCACATACTGAGGCATTAAGACCAGGCTTTTCAAAACTACTATTCTTCATGTCCTTTTATTTTACAGAAATACACCATCTGTAATAGATTTGTGTAGTAGCTTTAGGCTCATTGCTTTTTGGTTCCATACACCAGTCCTAAGGGAGGATAATGCCCATCTGTGAAAACCTTGAAAGAATTCTTCAAATCTGTATTTAAGTTACCACTAAGCTCCTGTCTTGTCAAGTGTTTAAACAGTGATTTACAAGGGATCTCTCCATTGCCTTCATATTCAATGGCTGGTTGAAGGTCTTCAGTATGCAAAGTTGGAATAGTGTCTCATAACACCTTGATCTAGGCAAAATTTTTTTTTTACAGGGTTGATTATGAGTTGACCTTAGCTGGTATGAGTCTTCGTGCTTTTTTTTTCCTAGGTCTAACTTTTCTTTGACCCCTTTCACTATCATGATTTATGATTGTATCTATATTTCCTTAGAAATGCATGCAATAAATGCATTTGTTGTACGAGTGGCCTGGGGAGCTTCGTACAATAATTACTTCTCTGCTTCAGTGAGATGCTCTTTATGTTGTTTCATCCGCTTCTGTTTAATTATGTCTCCTTTGCAAAGTAGAATTAACACAGTTGGACAGGGAGGAGACATGCCGCTATCTGTGAGTGGCTCTGCAACTCCGTCAGCTTTGTCCTGACTTGTACTGTGGAAGGGATGATCCAGTGTTTGGATTCCCTGTACCTTTCTTGTTACACTACAGTTATCCATGCTTTTTACCTGGATTGTAGCATGAAGCACTTAGCGCTAAGGCCATTCAAAATCCAAATCTAATGCAAGTGCAGCCTCTCATTTACATGATGTGCTTCTAAGGAAGTTATTTCCACTGTTATTTTGAAGTCTGACAACCAGTGGATTTCTGTGTAGAGTTTAAGTTTCCTTCATCCTCTTTTCACTTGGAAGGTGCTTTTTTTTTTTTTCTTGTTTACTAGAAAAAACAACAAAAGCTTTACTCCCCTAAATACATTCAGTGGACTGAAAAGTTGTAAGTGCTAGATGGACTATCAACTAATAGCTGTTAGAGGATCACAGTATTAACTTCATACTGTAAGATCCAAAAGAGCATTTGATGACTGATGTGCAGCTCTGTCAAACGTTATGTGGCCAAACCAAAAAGACAAGAATAGCCAAAAAACCCCCACCAAAGCCCAAACAAAAAATAAAAAAAAAACCCTAAACCAACCCACAACAGAAAGCCCTTGCCTGATTGTTCATCACAATTCTCACTTAGCATAAATGCTTGTGCTAATTTTTATAGCCCTGTAATCTTTCTTTTGTGCCTCTGTTATAAGGCTTTATGGTTGTATCCCTGTTATCTTGCACGTGATTTGTATCTGACCTAAGTGAGCCAAATGCTCATTTTTGAATCAATGAGTAAATAAGCTTTTTCCAGAAGATTGAGACTTCTAGTCATTTTTACCAGCATGTATCTAGCTACCGTTCTTGCTGAACTAACCATCAAAGCACCTATTGCCTAAACTGATTTCGTACTCTGAAATGGGGCATTCTGTGCACATTGCTTGAATTCTGTGCATAGTATGCTTAGACTATCCATATATAAGGCCAGCACTAAGATCAGCTAAGAGCACGTGAACTACAGTTAATTCTGTTTAAAATCAAGGTGCTTGAAGGAGCATCCCTGTTTCACATAAGAATTTCATGATTAGTGTACCCAGGGTCGTTTCCATCCTGACAATCAGTTGGTTCAAAACTGCTCTTCCTTAGTCAATGTAGACTAAACCTTCAGTAGTCAGAACAGACTAAATCATTTGCTCTGTGGGGAATTTAGGTGTCAAACTTCCAAAGCTAAAGGCCTAATGCCTTAGTACTGAAATCTCATTTGGTAACCTGCCCTTGAAGCTTTCCCAGCCTCTGATATCTATCACTGGTATCACTTTCAACATCTGTTAATAGCAGTTCTCTGTGGGGAATGGTCATACAGACTGTCATTTTGATGAAAATATGTAGGAATTATTATAAGCTCTGATAACCAAGGAAACAAAAAATACCTGAGCTCCATAAAGCTACGTTACAGAGAATTAATTGATCATTTTTTATAACCCCTAGAAAATTATATGCTTGTAGTTGGAACAAAATTTAAAAAATAGAGCTAGTTTAACTAGTATATTCATTTCTTTATTTTATTTGCATTAACTTTTTCTGCTGCTGTGACCACAAAGTGGTGACATGTGTCCAGAAGCATGGTTTTAATAGCACAAAACCTGCTGTTCCTAGCTATTAATCTTCAGTGAGCAATGACCTGAAGTTTTGCTCATATCATGTATTATTTAGAATCAAAAGACAGATGTTCACAGTCCAAATTAATATAACATAATGCATTTCTATATAAAATGTTTATATGAAAAAGGTAGAAATCTAAGATAGAACATCTAAATTTTGGCTCTCAAGCAATCATAAATCTTTCCTCCCATTGAGCCTGGCAGTCATATAAAATTGCTTATTGAAGTCAGGTAAATTAAAAACAAGCTGAAGAACAACATTTGGGTTTGTAATAAATGGTGTATAGATTATTTCTAAGAGACTTTAAAAACCCACAGTTTTCTGCATTTTTTTAAATGACTCCTCTCTTGTATCTAAATTGTCAAAATGGGGAATGTGATGCGTTCAGCCACAGGAGTCCAGTTAGTACTAATAGAAGTCTCATAGGTTTTGATGAAGTTTCAGCTGTCTTGTAATCATTGATGTCTCTCATGCGTGTCAGCTGGTGGTGTTATCAGCAGCAATTTTTGCAGTAGATGGGTGTGTGCACACGTGTCCCTAGAACTCAGCACAGGCCCAAGAAGAAAATATCATACAGAAGTAGTAAAGGATATTCATTGTCAAGATAACACTAACAAGCCAAGGACACTTAGTTGCTAGTAGTTGGAAAACAGGACCCTGTAGCTTTCTTACACCTGGTATTTTTAGCACTTAGCGGAAGCTAACCTCCTCCTCTGGTGTCATGTGGATACGGGCTTGGTGCTGCACTTAGCACAAGCAGAGTACTGAGAGCTAGAAAGTTCTGGTGGGGGTCAACTCCACTACCCTTTCCACTCCTGTTTGCAATGATATTTTACTTTTCAAAATGTTCATTCCTGTACATTTCATCCTGACTCTGCCTGTGCTGCAATGCTTGGAGTTTGGATGCCTTTGTCCAGTGTTGTCCATAGAGGTCAGCACCCGCACTGTTGTGAAACTAATGAGAAGGGCAAAAAATAAGCTCTATCACTAGGTAGAGTTTAGTTTATTAGTTTTTAATAGAAATATTAGAGTGAAATTCAGTGTTTAACTTGATATCAGAAAAGAGGTAAGTAGGTGAATTCGGCTACTGTTGTAGGCAGCTGTAAATTTGGTCTTTTATCTTCTACAGGGGAATTGTGTTTTGAAAAGGCTTCTGGTCTGAAGTCTTACATTCAAGGGCCTCAGGTCCTACGTAAGGTAGGACTAAGGATGAGGACAAAGAGCTTTTAACTCTTTATCTGCAGGAAAAAACAACAGAAATGTAGAAAGCATAAAGGAACACAGTATCCTCGACTAGCAGTATAAACAGCAGCAAAAGCATTTTCTTCTGCGTCTTCCTAAAGTAGAATTAGGAGTGAACATGAACTGGTGAGAGTTTTGACTCTCTTAGAGAATGACATGGCAATTTGGGATGCAGAGTTTTTATACAGCTTTTCTGTTTAGCTGTTTTAATGTCTAGCATATAGAGAATTGCATTTATGGAATTCGCTAATGCGTTAAGGATCGTGGGTTTGGGCATTCTGTCATTAGATGTCTAAAATTTTAGAGGAAATTTTATGTTGGGTTAAATATTATGTTCTAAAAGCCTTCTTTTCACAGTGACTAAGTCTGTGTAGTTAAAATTCAAAAACATCTTTTAGTCCAGGCAGTTTGTGGTTATTCACATAAGTAACAGATGTTCAGTGGAGTGGACGCTTATGATACAGAACCCAGGAGTCTATGTGAATAAAGGCATTTTATATAAAAATGGATAAATGTTGGAGATCAGTGAAAAAAAAGAGTACGGTATGCTTCACACTGTCTTCAGGTACTAGAATATGGAACTAAATTTTAAAAGAAATCCACTTCCACTGTTTATTTTGTACCTTGGTTTCTAAGAAGCAGTGGGTCACAAGTTCATAGTAAAACTCTGATAAGAAGCTGTAATTTAAGATTATTCAGAAAAAGAAAAGTTCACATGTGGTGCTAAATTCCAACAGAAAACATGATTTTGTTTATCCTGTACAAACAAAATAACCAAAGGTTTTGACAAATGAGGGGGCCTGTCAAGAAATTCCATTTTGCAGTAGTGGTGGTGGGTTTTGGTTTTTGTTTTTTCTTTTTTTCTTTAAAGTGTTGAATGGAGATAATGACACCAATTGCTCATTTTTATACAATACCTTATTATAGAATAAAAAAAACTTAATATTAACTAAAATGCTGGAATTTGTTTTTAGTAGTAGGTAGAGAGCTGCTTAGCACATATGAAATATATAAAAAGAGGTCATAGCAGAATAAGGTATTCAAGGGAAGCTTCATATTGTTTTTTGCAGAGATATTGTTAGAATAAGCACTCTTTTTTTTAGGACGACCTTTTTCCCCAAAGGTGATTTGAAAATTTATTTTCCTTCCTTTAGTGAATGCTGTTTATTGAACGGTGTTCAAGATAGTCTAAATACTGAGTAAATAAAATGCCTGTACTTGGGCTTAGTTATGAACTTAAATTCACTCCAATCAGAATGTATTCCAAACAAGTCCCATACTACTAAAGCAGAAGAAAAGTGGATTGCCATAGGAAAAAGTTAGTTGAGGAACTTGGAAAAAGACATCTTTAAGAAAGTACTGTTCCAGTTACTTTTTGACTGCCAAGCAAAATGTGCTAAGCAAACTTTTCAGTATGCTATTAATTGTTGTGTATACATATCATTTTCTTTTTGCTTTGTTGCAGATTAGACCTGTATTATAAAGTATGATTTCTAGCATAATTAATTGTAAATTAAAAGCAAAAACTCAACTAAAACTAGGAGCCTTTTTATAGATATATTTGTATTCCATAACCTACTTATGCTCAGAATAATCCTAGGTGAAGGACCTGGAGTTATACTTCAAGGAAAGTGTCATTCTCAAGCTGTTTTTAGATGTTTATAATTTTACAGGAGAAAAAAAGAAGAAGAAACTGTTGAATGTAACATTCTTCGTGATTAACCTCCAGAGAGAGATTATTTGGGTGGCTGTGGGATTTCATAAGGTTTTGACAGGATGTCTGTTTGGCATATTTAATCTTTTTGATTATTTTCCTTGATTGCATACAGAAGACTTTTATAAACCTCCTTTCAAGCACAACTTTTTTAAGCTAATGCTTGATTCTCTAAATTTGATTTTACTTACTAAATCAGGATATGTGTGTTCATTGCAGAGTGGTCTGATTTTAGGAACAGCAAGCATGGGAAAGTACTGATTCAAGCATCAGCTTAGCATTGCTATTGAAAAAGTTGGTGTTTGTGCAGAACTCCTAACTGATGTGTTGACCCCAGCCAGCAGCTAAGCATCGCTCAGCCACTTGCTCACTCCCTGCCCTCCCACTGTAGGACAGGGAGAGAACAGGCAGAGCAAAAGCGAGAAAACTCATGGGCTGAGATAAAGACAGTTTTAACAAGTGAAGGAAAAAGGGGGAAAAAGGCAAACCAAGTGAAAGCAGTCACTCACCACCTTCCCACAAGTGGACTGATGCCCAGCCAGTCTCCAAGTGATGGCTATCTCCCAGACAGCCCCCACTCCCCAGTTTTCATCACTGAGCGTGATGTTATATGGCACGGCATATCCTTTTGGTCGATTTGGGTCAGCTGTCCAGGTGGCATACCCTCCCCTCCAAATTATACATTATTTTTTTTGATTAGCACCATAATCAGAAGATAATAAATTAAATTCAACCCAGGCTTGCAGTTCCTGACCATCAAAATTCCTTTTACGAGTCTTAAAGATGAATAAAATAAATTAGTTGAAGTTTCTTTTTGACTCCTTTGAAGCAGATATTTTCTTGTATAACAAAGTTTTCTTTCCACCCTGCACAAACACAATGTAATTCTGTAGCTCTGTGTCTAGTAACGGATTTTATTAACCCTAAATAGTTCTGTTCCTTAAGCCTGATTGCTATAGTATTTTGCTTTGTATAAATGTATAGCTTTCTTAAAAAGAGAAATAAAAGAAGGCAAACTTATTTCTGGAATTTTACTAATATATAATCAATACTGTGTATTTAATAAACTTAATCAAACTTTTTTTAGGTCTAGGATTCAATACAAATACCTGAAATAGTAAAAACAATAGCAACAACTTGTGCTGTCTTAATCTGTTTAAGTAGCAGGCATTTTGTGCTTATTCAGCATCTTAGCATGAGAACTAAGAATTCAGGCATCCTTTAATTGATCAACACTTATTACTTTTATAGATATTGAAGAGATACAGCAGTTTGATTTATGTTATATTCCTTTATCTCTGTGCTTGTTTTATCTTTTCACAAAGATTAATGACGATTCTGTTGCTTCCACTGATGTTGGTGATGAAGTCCTCCTGCATGTTATTGTGTAACATAGTTTTTGGCAATGATGAATGAGTTGCTGTGCCTTCTTATTTTTTGGTTTGGTTTTTTTTTTCAGGTTTATATGCTATAAACTTATTTATGGAATAAGGAATATTTATAGAATGTATTCCTGATGTGCTGTCTGAGCTGTGTATCAGTATGTTCACCTTCCTAATGAAATTTGTAAAATCGTTGGTTTCCAAAAGTTGTTCCCAGAGGAGATAGGCAGGGCATGATTTAGAAACTTTCAGCTGCCTAGAAATATAGTGATTTTGTCTGCCACTTATAAGCAAATATATTTTACCTTTTGTTGAAAGAGATGTCAAGAGCTCACATAGCTACTGTGTCTAGGCTGAGAAGATGCAAACCTCCGATGGAGGGTTGGCAACTGTAAGTTGAAGATGACATCTTCTTAAATCACTGTTACTTGATCCTCAAATAAACATTTGACTTACAGCTAGAGTCTTCTTTTCCCAAATACAATAGAAATAATAAAAAAGTAGGCATTTCATTTGTTTGTAATTTCTGAAACTACCTTTCTAGATGTTTCTAGGTGCTGAGAAGCTCTCATTCTCTCTCTTGTTACTGCAGCCGCTCACAGCTTCCCTATTATTCTCATAGTTTTAAATGCAAAGACATCTGCAGTCAGTCAGAAATTCCGGCATCTCTGTCTGTAATCCTTCCCCAGGAAAATCCCACAAATATGTCTCCTGACAGCTGGTCAGTCTGACATGTAACACGTGGCATGGTATCTTCCATCACTGACCGCAATTTTACAGCCTAAAAGAATTTAATTTCTTTTTTTATTTTAATTTGGTTATGTACCCATCGGTTTAAATTTGATCAGAGACTGCACATCAATCAGAGAGGTAAGAAAGAACCTCCCAGTGTAACAGGAGACCATGGAGCTACCTGTTTGAATCCCTAGACATGGATATTGCCACCAGAACAGAAGAGTCAAGAAGCAGTCATTTTGCATTGAAGTGGTCATCCCTCTCCCTAAGGGGTCTTGGAACCCCCCTACAGGCTGATGAGAAAATAGCTTTTGAGGCATCATGCAACTCATTTTCCAACGAGTAGAATGAAGATTCTCAAAAAACTCTTGTAATGGCATTTCTGTTTGATTGCAGTTGATTCCGCCTTCATTTTCTTAGTGGTAAATGCAATACATTAAAATGGCAGACCACATTAGTTATTTAAGGGAAAAAAAAGCTTCACTCACAGTTGAATGCATTAAACATCAGTCATATTTTGTACCTCCTAATGGCTAACACAGGGAAATGATTTGCTGACTTCTTTACATTTGGTGGCATTTTTGTCTGATAAATTGTGTAAGACATTTCTCTTCTTTGGGCTTTTACTCTGAGTGACCAAATACACACAAATAGTTGCAATCACCAGTTGTTGATTTCAGTTGTTTTTCACCTTACACTGGAATTTTTTTTTGACATTTAAAGCTGCTATGAATAACTACTGAGTGGTTTTAAATTGTTTTGCTTTTCATGCTGCCTTATAATAACCTCTGATTTATTTTTTTTTTTTCTGTTATAGTTTAGGAAGTTATACATTCTCTTTAGAGACAGGGGAAAAAATAGCAGTCTTTTGATGAAAGGAGGTTTTTGGCCAAATTTTTCAAAATAGCCACTAGAGAAGCTGCTGTCTTTTTCAAAATTTGAAAAGACACAATTTAAAAAAAAATGTACTAAGCTTTTGGTGTCCGAAAAAGTCGTCTTAAACACATCTTTTATTGGACATGCAAAGATGAAGGCATCCAAAATCATCAGTTTGTGTTTTTCCTTAAAAAAACCCAAAAAAACCCAAAAAACACAACAACAAAATCCACTGTTTTAAAAGTTTTTACTAAACTTAGTAAAATTTTTAGTCTGCCAGATTAGTAATTGCTTCTTTTTTTAAGCAATTCTAATTTTATCTTATGTTTTCATGTGAGAAGCCTCTTCACAAACAAGAAAACTAAAAGTAATTTAAGGAATAATATTGTTAATCTTATAGGCATGGGGAAGAAGCACCACTTTAAATGCTTGCATGCTTAAAGAACTGTACTACACGTCAGATATAGAGTTTAGTTTTTGACCTGAACTCACAAAATCTGCAGCTTAACCCACTGTAAAATTTGAATTTGAAGGCTATTTATTTCTTAATAACATATTATATATTAACATATAACATATTATATATGAATATATCTTACAACATATATATATATCTTATATATACACCTATATATCTTATATATCTTATAACGTATTATATATGAATATATATATGAAAATAGAATATTTTATTTAAAAATGAACAGAGTAAGTGGCAAGAATGAAAAGGAAACTATTAAGTAGGACATATGAAACTTATCTCCAAGTAAAGTGCTCTTAGTAGTGTTTTCACCTGGAATTTTTCAGTTTTACATGTTCAAAGTAAGCGTAAAAGTTTCAGTTCTTCACACAGATTAACATGGAGAAAATTAAATTGGTGAGACTTAGTTCATGAGTTCTCATGGAAATGTTTTGGTTTGGCACGTTTTTTCAGTAGAAAATGCTGTCCACATTATTCCTGAATGATCCCAAGAACACGCTTTAAAAATTCTGTACTATAGTTCAGTATTGGCATGGAAGAGTCAGGCACAGCAAGACTCTTGTTAATTGTTTAAGATTCTGTTCAGTTCATAACAAGAAAAAATATCCTGTCTTTCAGTGTTAGTCTTCTGTGTTGCATTTTCATTATCTACTTGTATAAAACAAAATTATGGTTTTCCAAGCTGTCTTTATAGCGTTAGTTGCTGATGATTAAAGACAGATTTAGTATGATTGCTTGGGAGGTATTTATTACATACAAACAAAAAAAAATCAGTTCTGTTTTCAGGATGAATACTTTAAACAGAAGAAATAATAAAATACAAACACTACAGAGCTATTTTGCCGAAGTGTAAAAACAGCTTAAGATTAAATACAAGCCTGTAAATGGAGAAGGTTGCCATAGGATTGTGTTGGTGTAACCAAACTAAATTTTGTTTTCTGCAACAGAAAATGAGCCTGTTTGTTGTTTCCCAGATTTGTTTAGGGTGTTTTAGAATGAATATCCTACTTCTGGAATGTATGTATTGGTCCAAAAAAGAAACTTCACTCACTATTTCCAGACTGTTTGACTGTGTGACACAGCATTGCTTTTCAGGAAAAAAGTAATTGCCTTACTAGTGGTCAAGTGATCTCAGTAGGCTTAGGTCACAGTCAGGTGAAATTGTCTGTGGTTTGCTGTGACTATGAATTCCAGAAAAAATCACATTCAGGTTTGGGTGAATTGCCCTTTTGGAATGGGACGTGGCTAAGGACAAGTAACCACTGTAACCACCGGGTGAGCCTCTAAATTGCCAAGGAAGAGCAGAGGGCAGGCTGCACCGCAGGCTGAGAGAACACATTGGGTGCCTATTGAAAAAAAAATTGTGATGTGGTGAGGAGTGTCTAATTTTACAAAAATGGCTGTCTGGGTGATTTGGCATATTTGCCTTTTCCAGAACAAATTTATATCCTGTATTTATCTGGTAAAACGATTATCTAATTTTTATGACTATTGGGAATAGCTGACCTTGCTTTAAATGATACATGTGATATGTATATGATTTGGGTGGTTGCAGAATTCCTGTATATCCTGCATATACAGATGCCATATCCTACCTATATAAATCCTAAAACTATATCTATTCCTTTTACCTTTTCTCTCTCAGGCAAGTATAGTGTCTCACAGTCCTTAGTACTGTGTCAATACACAGATATGTTTTTTGTCGTTTCTGTGCTGTTACTGTACTATAAAAATAAATGGGTTTGATACCAAAGAAAGATAAATCACAAGATAAACCAAGAAGGATGAAAATTAAATTAGTCATATATGTGCTAATTAGTCTAATAAGACTGACTTATCATGAAGGTTAATTGCGCCAGTATAGAATGACAGTTGCATGTGACCTGCTTGTACTTTTGGAGTGCTTGCTAGAAGACAGTAGTCCTTTCTGATACTAACTTTTTTATTTTTTTTAACGCTTCTTTTTATTGCTCATTGCTTCACAGAAGTTCTTTAGCTTAATTTTAACGCTACTCAATTAGTGATATTGCATAAGTGTTGTTGGGCACATCTGTTTGCTTTTACGTTGTCTGTCTCAAAGATCGAATGGATCTATTTCCTATAAAAGTAATTGTTGAATGCTAAAAGGGTATCAGGGGCTTCCAGTTGAATATACATTTCTAGAAAAAATGAGTGACTAGACAGTTTTGTAATATTACTAATGTAGAAAATTGACTCAGAAAGGCTGTTCTCATATGAGTAGACTAATGGATTACATTACATTTACAGTGAAACTGAGCATTACAATGTTATATCTAATATATGTTTATACTTGCTATTTCTTACTTAGCCTAGCTGCATGAGAAAGCCTGTATCTCCTTTTTTAAAAAAAATATAGAACATACATGTTTTTATACAACGTATATGTTTTGATGTGTATGGGGGTTTTTGATACATGTGTATTTTTTGATACGATGTGTATGTTTTTTTGATACAACACATTGCCTTGCACATTACCAAAATTAAAGTAGTGCACCTCAATATTTAATAGCATTGTCATCACTTTCCTTTTAAAAAGAAATCAGCAAGGTGTCTTAAAGAAATGATCTGTGTGCAGCTACTGGTTTAGTAATCTTTGAAGTAAGCAAACATATTAAGTTAAAGCAGCATTTGTAGTGAGCTCCATCTGAGAGAAAAATTGCTCTTGCAGCTACATGTTGGAGATGGGGACTAAGCAATAAATGTTTTTAAATTCAATTGTCTAAAATGCATACTTCATGGAAATAGTGATGGGTATTCTTTTGTTGTCAGCATCAGCAAGAACATTTATATGCTGAGCTAGCAACTCAGAATCAATCATACTGTGGATTTATTATTTAATAAATTCTATAGGGTTGTGATTTTACAGCATGGATTTACTCTACTGGATTATATTGTTTTCATATAATCTTTCTGTTCCACTTAGAATCTGCATGTTGTACAAAAGAGTAGTGTGAACTGCTGTTTCCCTAAAAGTAGAGTAGAAATTGCCAGGGTGGTGTTTTTGTTGTTGTTGTTAAAGCTCTAATGTCATCATTTCAGTTAATATGTAAAAATAACATGACAAAAATAGGTTAAAAATTCTATATTTTAAGCAGGTTTTTTATTGCAAGCCATAGGTTATTTATTTATTGACTTAAAATATATAATGATTGATAGAATGTTTGCATGGTGGTTAAGCATTTAAAATAACTTTTTAAACAAAAGTGTGTGTGCATAATGTACACCCAAGTTGGAGAGGAGTGCATACAGTAGTATGGAAAGACTCTCTTGAAGTTGGGCTGAACTCACTCTTTCTATCCTAAGGTGCAGCAGAGAGTACGTGTGCACCTGCTGCAGTGCAGTAGGTCGCCCTCACAGTAAGACAGTGTTTTCTTGTGTTTTGATGGAATTTCCTGGTTTTTAATTTGTGGCCATTGCCTCTTGTTCTGTCAGTGGGCACTATGAAGAGTCTGGTTCCCTCCCATCAGGTATTTATTTATACATAAGATCCCGCTGAGACTTACCTTCTCCAGGCTGAATCCCAGCTCTCTCAGGCTCTCCTAATATGAAAGATGCTTCAGTCCCTTAATCACCTTTGTAGTCCTGTGGCCATCTTCTGTTTTGATTTAATTCCTCTGAAATTGAGTTCATGGACATGGAGTATGATACAAACCAAAGCATGGTAGGAGGGGGATGACTGGGAGATTTGTTACAGAAGTCCACTCATTATCTGCGCTAAAATACTTGATATTAATGAGACATTCACTTTAAATCTTGCCAGTCAGTCTGGGGGATCATTTCTAGAACATAAAAATGATCAGAACTCATCATTAAAGCTCAACCTGGAGGAAGTTTATACATTTTTGTGCACTTAACTCGTGTTTCTCACTCATGATGGGGGTGAATGACTGGTTCCAAAATACTGCATCTAAAGTTTCCAGTCTTACTTGCAAGAAGAATTTTTGTAGCTGGTACAATTTTTTTAAATATACATATCACATAATTATTATAATTTTATAAATTTATAAAAGCTGATTTAAAGAATGTACACGTTTGGGCAGGAGTTTGCAACATGAAATAAAGTCTTCATCAGAGCTGTACCATATATTTTGAATTAAAATATATCTCTTTGTCTATATTCTGTACCTGAGTTTTTCACCCACAAAATTGTGACAATTCTAATTCCCATCTTTTCTTATATCTTTTAGTGAAATATGAGCATTGATAACAAGTTTTTCTGTGTTTCAGGTACTGCAATTTGTTTTGGAAGGTATAAGGCTAATGATAATTCTTGCCTGATAGAAGGTTCTGAAATCCAGCAGAAGCTGGCATTTATTTTGAGTCTTAAGCTTGTCCTTATAATTAAAAACTGTTAGCACTGTGTGAATTTTGAAATAGAGAATGACAGATGTACTTCTTTCCCGTGAGGGAAAAGGAGCCATGATATACTATCGATTTCTGTTGTGTCCTAGAGGTGTGATTATCTCATTGAAAATACATCGCCTGGAATTAACTTACTGTTATTATTTAAAGTCAGTAGTGTTTTGGGATGCAGATTTTTACTTTTTTTTTTTCTTTTTTTTAAAGAGAAGAAAATTTTGTATATTTCATTTTAACCAGTTAGTTTGCAGAGATTCAGTTCTGAATTTTGAATACTGAATATGAGTACTTAAATTAGGAGGAAATAGAGAATGTGAACACAATTTAATAAGACAGTTAGAATGTTATTGTATATTAAACTTGCTATAAAGTTAAAAAAGAATTTCAAGCTCTTCTCTGTGTTTATGACTGTCAGGGAAGATTTGAGAGAGGATTAGTGTCATTGTAACCTCCTGAAACTGTTTGAGTATGATGCTGATGTGAGTGCTGGAATATGTCATACAGCAGGAGAGTCTGAATCTGATGTACCCTGTAGATAATCGTGTCTCTTCTCTAACAGTCTTCTGCTGTTCATACGGCGGTACACAGCAAAAGGTATAATGGCATTGGTGAGGCTAGTTTTCTATGTTAGTGGTGTGGTTTTTTTGAGTTGACTCTAGATTTCTTTAAAAAAAGAGTGTATTTTAAATAAAGAAAAAAAAAATCCTATTTAGAGAACCTTTCCCTGCTGGGCTTGTAAGTGTTGTTACCTTTCTATTTGTTTCTGTCTTTCTGTTAGGGATGCAATATCCCTATCCAAAAGCATAAAGATTGTTTCTGCTTATATTTAATTTCTCTTAACCCTGCAAATCTGTGTAGGTATGCTTCATCCTCTAATTTTAAGCCCACTGTCAGTGTCCCAAATAAAATAATTCATATTAAGAATCAGACATAAAAGCATAATCATGATAGAGAATGTGTTATTGTCAACCTAGCATCAGTTGAGAGATGTGACAATGCAAAAGACTCCCACTGTGCCTAACTGGATGTGTGAAAGAACACTGGCTATCAAAAATCCACGCTGAAGGACATGGGAACTAAAGGGGGAAAAAGAAATCCGTTAAAAGATGCTGAAACTTGGTAAAATGCTGGAGTGTGGCAGAAACTGAGACTATCCTTATTGGCTGAGAATCTCAGTGGGATGGCGTAGCTCACTTCATACACAGCCACAGAAAATACGATGTTGTAGGAGAACACTAAGGCACAAAAATGGGATCTCAGAGATTTTCCTTGACAGTGTCTCAGATATGTTAATTAAGATGGGTCAGAGAGGCCCAGAAAATCAAAAGCGATAATGTGATGCTCCCACCATCTAGCATTAAGTAGTCTGAGGCTGGGATTTTCAGTCAGAAATTTCTGCTTACCACCATGCAGTTCTACTCAAACTTTTAAACCTTTTATTAAATGCACGGTGGGGGGAGAAAGAGAGAAGCATTTGAAATGTGAAGTATTAAGTACAGCTTTCATTTTAACTCTTAACTCTTATTTCCTTTTCCTTCAGCTTTAGGGAGTTCTTACAAAGAAAAATCATGTTAAGCATTTCTTTAGATCAACATTAAAGATGATAACTGTCCTTTTTCAGAAGAAAAAACCCCCTTACTTAATACAGGTTTTACCTGCAGCTGCTGTCCTTGAAAACAAATTCATGGGGGTGGAGAGGGGTGGGACCTCAAAAAGATATGGAAAATATAAATTGCATCTCTTCTGCTGACTTCTACCAGCTGAGAATGATTGGTACAAAATATGCTTTAAAAACTGATTCCAAGATTTGGCATATTTCTACTAGCATTAGACTGTGAAAGATACTACTGTAGCTACAGTCTTAACTGGTGACTTACAGTACTATCAGAAAAGACACCATTCACTGAGAATGGTTAAGAAGAGAAAAACAAGTAGAAAATATTAAAGCAAGTATGGAAAGAGGAGTAAGAAAATATTGATGTAACAGAAGAATGTAAATCTTCTGTTACTTTGAAATCAAATGTAGATTTAGGTTGCAGTTTATTAGTCAGTAAACATACTTCATATTCAAAGCTCATAATTTCTTTTGTATTATTCGGAAGTAGGCCAATGGAAAAAACCTGCAGTGAGGCACAAAGATAATGGCATCTAAAATTTTTTCCGCTGAATGTATTATAAGATTGTCCTGCTTCTGCTGTTGCATTTGTTTGATAACATATATTCAGTAACATCAGGGATGGTTTATATGTAGTTTGTTTTTTGAGTCATTCCCCACATAGATGTCCACAGATTGGTAGGAATCTATTTTTCATCACAGACTTGCAAGCCTGAGATTAACTAAGATATGCATTCACTGCTGTTAAATAAAATTTGTCCAGACGAGACTTTTAAAATAATATAAAAGTGATTAGCTCCTGATGTCCTTTTCCAAGATGTTATCCAGGGAACAGTTAAATTACTAGGAACTTGATCAATAAGAGTAATTTCTCTTCATCTTTTAATAGAAGAAAATTAGCTGCTGGGCTTGTCAGAACTAGCTTTTTCATTGACGAGGAATCCAGAATACAAGGTTCTGAGTCTTCTGAACTCCTCCTTTCTTCTCCTTTTCCAACCATACTGATCTTAGCACTATAAAAGCTTCATATGTGTCATGGAAATGCAGGTGAGGTAGAGCAGCCATGTTGGTGTTTTTGGCGAGAGAGACCAAACTATGAATATATCCTTTATTTGTGTGCACTATGAATACATACAGGTCAAAATTTAAACATGAGTCCATGGGAAAATAAATTCCGTCAGATGTTCATGTTATTTAATGATTCTCCAGTATAAATCCAGGAAACTCCAAAGACAGAGCGCAGTGACTAAAACATGATGCAGTTTAAATGGAGGGAGACACCTGGCTGTTTGGAGAGGAGTTCATCTGTGGATTGCTGTGTGAGTGAGCATGTAGTACACTGAAGTGCACTATGGAAGTGCTGATTTGATTTAGATGTCCCAGGGGATAAATGGTACTGAAAAGTTTGATTTATCAGTAATTCCATGGACTTGGGTATACAAGTCATGTCTGAGCTGCCAAAGCAAATGGTTTTGCCCTTCCACAAAATCTCATATGGCTACATCTGTTACTGTATAATCCATTTTATCCCCCCCCCCCCTTTTTTTTTTTCCAAGAAGGTGATAAAGATGCATAGTGTCGCAAAGTTTTTTATAACTTAGTGTTTAAATACTTTTACTAAATAAAAACTACTCAGGTAGAGGAAGTTCCACTTTCACATTTGTGATCTACTTCCTATTAAGTGAGCAATAACTATGGGAGTAATCAATTAAGGTCGGTTGGCCACAGCTTCTGTATTTGTCAATATATTGACAGCTTTTAGAATATGATTTGGAATTCAGCCTTTTAGCTCCTTCACTGTTAAGAACAGTTAACCGTAAGCAGAATAAGCTGTTAAGAATATATTTCTTTGTTTTTCACTGAAAATATAGCAAAGATTTACACAATTAAAATTAACTTTTGAGAAGAGGCTTTTCCAGCTTAAAGTGCCTAAATAACCATTCCACAAATATAGAGGGGACAACACGAATGGATTTAGGAAAGCATAACTGATTATATAGTAGCAGCACTTCAATGAACATTTATTGTAGAGTGTCAAGATCAGAGCAAAATGACAAAATTTAGCACTCTATGGTAACTGTAGGTGTTTTTCAGAAATGTTGTTACAAGCTATAGTATGAAGAACGTCACGCATCACTATATGCTGCATAGAAATTTCTGGTATGTGTTTCTTGCAGATAGTTTGAATCTCTAGTACCTTTTCAATAAGAATCGCTCCTTCAACTTCAGCTGGCTATTTAACAAGTTCTGAAGGCTGGACAAACCATAGAATTCCTGACATCATTGAAATATTCTGTCAATGATATCTTAGGTTTAATTGTGGTTCTAGTCTGGCTGTTATATTACCTTTTTCCCTATTTGTCTTAGGCTGGGGCAGAGAGGTTAGAGTGTGTATGGTATGGGACACTGTCACAGAAGTATTCATTGTGTGTTGTTCCTCATCAGTAGAATAGGAACGTTGAAACTCAATCCCTCTGATAGAAATTCAATATTAGGATTATAAAGTGGAAAATAAACTATTATTATATACAGGTCACCACTTAGTATCATATCTGTTCCCAAGCAGAAGCCCGCATATTAAACCTTTTGTATTAGTCGTAATTAAAACTTCAGTGAAAGCATAATATGATCATCAAGGTAGGCTCAGAGTTACTTTGTATTAAAGAAAGACTTTAAATGTAGTGTGAATATTAGCAGGTAATTATTCCAGTAGGATGTGGGAACTTATTGACACATTTACCAGAGGGAGGTTATTAAGTTTTGTATGCTTGGTTAGAAAAGAGGGAGGACTGCCTAAATAAGATAGTAATTTGTATAAACATGGGAAGGAAAATCAAAAAGAAGCTCTAGAATTGAGAACATGAAGGTTTGTTTTGAGATGAGAATCAATCAGGCAGAAAGAGTGGCAGTGGAGAGATTTACTTTAGCCTCTGAGTTCAAAAGGGAGTGGAATGATGATGATGATTCTGTAATTCTCCTCCAGTTCAAGTTTCAGGAGCTTTTAAAGGTGCCTGGTTTTTGCTTCTAGAACATTCTTGTTGAGGACCATAGTGGCAGTATTAACTCTACCTTTGTTCAAATGGTTTCAAAGCTTTCTTTTTGTTCACTTGTGTCGAAAGCAAGAGTTCCAATTATATTAGACATTTTACCAAACATCTGCAATAATACTTCCTTTAATTAGACATTTGAAACTAATGGAATTTTGCCATTGCTTTTGCCATTGGTCAGGATTTCAACTTTATAGAGAATATGTATGTTAATAATTTTCTGTATTGCGCATTGAAATGGTAGACTTTAATGGCTATTCTCAAACTGCTGTTATTGAAGGTGTGAAGGAGAGCCCCTAACACCATATGCATAGTTCTTAACTGTACAGAAAATAAACTAAATGATGTGCTAGAGAAATGTTCTTTGAAGAAGTTTATAATTGAAGTAGTAATATATTTTTTTATTAATACAGCTTGTAGGAAATGTGTTTAGGATGAAGTATCCATGAAAATTCCTTTAGTTATAAAGTAAAATATGGGCAAAGAAATCTCACTTTTTCCTTTTTGATTTTATAGCTTGCACGTGCAGCGGACATGCAAATATTTGTCACATGCAAACAGGAAAATGTTTCTGCACAACTAAGGGAATCAAAGGAGACCAATGTCAACTGTGAGTACAATTAAATGTAGCCCAAAGTTATTGTAATTCATGCCTAATGTATAATCACTTTTTTCCTTTTTTTTTGATTTTGTGATTGACCTGACAATGTTTTAGTGATGAATCTAGTGTTCCCTACATTTCTTAGGAAATTTCAATATTACTTAGTCTTGTTAAAGAATTACATCACAAATATTAGCAATATTTTGCAGACGCTACAGGTTTAGAAAATATCCTGTAAAAAGTAGTAACTGGAGAATTACCTGTAATTGTCTTTCTTTTTTTAAGATTTTTTAAAATTAATGTAAGTAAAAAATATCTGCAAAATTGGTAATTATATTTAGTACATTTGTCACATACCTTGATCAGAATCTACAGTGATTAGATTTTTAGAATTTTGGAAACATATTAAGGTGCACAATGTTTTAGACATTTTCCCGTATCACTAAATATAGAACAGAGGAATGTGTAGACCTGTCATGGAAAGTACAATTAGTGTATCTTGTTTTGTACTAGAACAGCTTATTGTGTTTGTTTAGAGGAAGAGCTTGCACCTTCAGATAGAGCATAACAAACGGAACTAAGAACAAGGAACGATTGAAGTGGAGTAACTTGTCAAGTATGAGAACAGGTTTGACTTGATGATCTCAGAGGTTCTTTCCAACCTTAACAATTCTATGGTTCTATGAAATAACACATTAAAGTTAAATATGAATAGCCTTATATTTAAAGATATTTCTTTCAGTTCATTCTATCCTGTACACTGCATTATCCAATAGCAACCTTATTCCTTTCACTATTATCGTTATTTTAAATAGTATCTGGCCCCAAAATTGTCTTAGCAATGTTGGTTGGAACTGGGGAAAAGGCATAAATACAGCTTATTCCTCTTCAGCAGGGAAAGATGCCAGAAGGTTATGTTCTGCCTGCCACAAGGCATATTCTTTCACTGGATTTGTGGATCTTTGATACGCTTAATGAACTGGCTTGAATCCTGCTCTTAACGCTTTTCTTGATAAATAGTCAAGAAACAAAAATATCTGTTGCAGAGGCGATGTGTGTATTCGTGAGAAAGAGCTGTGCTGGCAGGTTACTGCTTCAGTGGTACCTCTGGGATTTTTAGTCTAGCCAATTGTAGACTCTCAGGATGAGATAGGAAACCAAGATTAGGACTAAATGATGAATTTTTATCATGATGAAAGCTGAAGAGTGATAATATCTTTAAACTCTGAATTGTGTCTTCGCTGAGAAGTTATTTTTTCCTTTCTGTGTCCAAACACTTAATGAGTTGTAGATGTTAATGAGTGGTTTGATTGCCACTGTGCAGCATGGGCATATGTTGATGCCATTCTACCTATTTACAAAGAACCAAAAAAAAAAAAAAAGAAAATCTACTCCTCTGTACATCGTAACACTCAAACTACAGGAAACAGGTTCTTTGCTTGTAACTCCAATCCTCTACCAACTACCATTCAGCCTAAGGCGCTCTTTATAGACCTTTTCCCTGGTCTGTATTTCACATATCTATTTTGCTATTGCTTTCCCTTTTTCTTGTGTCCATTTCATCATCATTTTCTCCGCTCTGATTTGGAACTTTTGTCTCGTACAGTCAGTTGTGCTGCTCAGCTGTTATCAGTCTGCTGTCCTGAGTCTGTCATAAAAGGTTCTTTTATCTGATTTACTGAACTAGAAGAGAAGACGTGGTTCTGGTGGTGGATTTTCCTGTCCTTGTCAAGAGTTACAGCAATTCCACAAAATGGAGGAAACGGAGATTTGAATTTTGACTTTTCCAGAGTAAACATAAAATTGCAATTTCAAACTGAAAATCCCTGTTTTTTTCACATGTAATACATTCCCCTTCCTAGATTCTTACATAGACCAAAGACTTATCCAGGGCGAGCTGTGGTGTTAAAGTGTTTAGTATTCCAAATACTTTCTTTTGGATGAAATAAACTCTGCAGAGCAGCCATTTTCGAATTGTTTTTGGCTGTGATCACATTCAGATTGTGAGCTTCACATCTGTTGGGTTCATAGACACAAATATTAGCATAAAAATTGAATTTTTGCTCGCAAGTCCTTTCCTAACCCTGTTCTTTAAAAAAATAATTTTAAAAAAAAGGCTATGTAGACTATCTAGTTTATAACAGCACATGTAGAAAGAGACCAGTTCCAGTTATAGACACTTTGAGCGTATTAGGAGACTATCTAGGATAAAATTTCAGTACTAGAGACTCATCGTTAAGATCACTGGATATCCTGACGAAAGCCGATAACTACAGATTTAGAGTTTTAGTACATGTCATCAGATGATACACTTAGGATTTGTCATTTCACTCTGATGCTTGGTTTGGGAGAGTGATCCATGCATGTATGGAACTTTCAGTCCAATGTTGTTTTTTAATTCTTTCCCTTAGAACATCAGTAGATAAGAACATAAAAAATAGGTCACTCCTGAATCACTGAATCCAGTCCCGTACTGCCATCTAATTTGTAAACTTCGTATGAAGAACGTGAACTTGATCAGATTTGTAGTATGTTTAAAAACATAGAAAAGTATTTTCTCTGTAAAAATTATCCTTACACTCAAAACCTGTTTTGAAAGTATCAGATTATATTGTCAAAATACATACACGGTAGTTATCTAGAAGATAAGGATTATTTTAAATCAGCTGAATGCTTTAGTTGTATTTATTACTTTATTATATTCTGCATAAATCATCTGGAACTTGATTCAAAGTGTGAATACTGTTCTCCATAGCTCTGGATAAAAATTGTTTTTTCACCACTTGTTAGATAGGCTGTTGTGCAATCTCAGCAGCAAACCTATAACCCTGTGATTTCTAAAATAAGGGTTTCTGTGAAAATTCCAAACTCTTAACTGTTTGGTGTGAAAGTTAGATTTATATTCCTGTCAAGAATCCTATTGATTAGAAAGTCATAGCTGCAGGGTTGTATGTTATCTCTCCCTCTCCCTCCCTCTGTCTCTTCCTCCTTCCCTTTGATGCTTTTATATCTGCTCATCATGTGCAGTACACACCATGCCTTGGGGGCAGAGTTTTTAGGAAATCAAGGAAACTTTACAACACTTTTTTTTTTTTTTTTCCCCCCTCCCTAGTTTAAGAACAGCAAGTTATTTGTGTTTTTATGAAGGATCTTCTTTATTATTTTCTTCTTTTTTATCTATTTATATTTTTTTTAGCATACCCATCTCTCAGTTATATTAATTTCTGAATTGTGCTGTTGGATAGCAAGAAGCACAGTGGCAGTTTAAATAAAAATTAGTGTTCTAAAGCAGCTTTGAGCATACATTTACATTCTGTTTTACAATGTTTCTTTAATGACAAGATACCATTTTTTCCAAAAAGAAATATTTTTGCTACCTTTAAGTAGGTAGTTTCAGTTGGTAAAAACCTGTGATAGTCTCCTAATCAGGAGGAACTGATTAGAATGGTTTGATTATTCAAAGTAACTAGACTGTAAAACAATAAAAACAGATACAAATAAAAATACTTAGATTTCAGGAATAGGCCTATGGAAATGTAAGGAGTATGCTAAGGGGGTGTTTCAAAGTGCAAATTTTGATGTTAAATGACAAAACTTCTACTGGATGTAAGGAATAAAAATATGAAAATTATAGAATTAACTGAGTAGTTAAATCATTCTTTGAGAAGTTTCAGTATGTCTGAGCTCTTCCAAGAGACAGCCTTCACCTGGATATGTGTCCATAGCTTTTGTCATCCCTTGTAAATCTGTGTAAATCTGGACACATTATGAGCAGCTGGAAAGGTTACAGGGTTACAAGTGCTTGGTGGAAATAGGGTTTCATAGTGAATTTTTCAAATTGTCAGTTTTTACTGGATGTACTGTAACATTTATTGCACTGTACTTCCCAGTTACAGCCACTGCTGTAGTTTTGGGGAAAGGAAATCAATCTCTCTTGTTAAGTACTTGCCGCTGTGGCAGATTTTAGGCTATTGGACCTGTCCTGTTGGTATTGAAACTGTATCTTTGAATGATGGGCAGGTTAGACATCGTTGTAGCGTATCTAAGTTCCCAGATATAGATCAGAATAATAATTATTTTACCTAACTGGGAAACATTAAAATGTGGAGAATGTCTGCTGTGGTGTATAACAAAAGAACTACCAGAAAACTGTCTAAGAACTGGGCAAAAACTGGCCTTCAAGGTTTCTGTAGTGAAGAACTGCTAGGTGGAAATAAAATATTTGCAAAACCCCCCTTATTTTTAATATCATATTTCATAGTATCTTTTATGTAGTCATAAGAAGGATAAATTTAAGAGTATAAAATGTATAGATCCAGAGTATTCTGGAATGAAAAAGTAATATTTTGCTCATTTTAATTCTAATAAATATTCAGAGTATTAATTTCTTAGTCATACGGTTATGTCTTCTGAAGAGGTGAAAGAAATAGTATTTTATTTATAAAAATATAGCCTGTTTATTTGGTAAAATCTTCACTGTATGCAAGCTTTTAAAAGGTATTTAATAATGTAAGGATCTGTGTGTAAATAATAAGCACTTATTGATAGTCTGATTTACATAAGAATAAGATTTAAAAATATCCAGCTGTCCTCTTCTGGATGATTCCCCTTCACAGAATGGTATAATTCCTCTTACCAGATGGAAAGGCAGGTACAAATACACTGGGTTATGACTCAAATTCACCATTGTATTGATGTCACTGCAGATTTATTTGCTGATAGCAGAGTAAATCTGTTCCCCGTTGTTTCCTCTCAGAGCTCTGCTTTCTGCTTTCCAGTAGGGGAAAAATTGACAGCAATCATATAACAAATTCACTTTATTAGAACTTCCTTTATCAAAGACACACACTCTCTCTCTCTCTCTCTCTCCCCCCCCTCCCCCCCCCAAGCAATTAAAAACAACCCAGGGAGATTCTAGTTGCTGAAGTTTAATAAAAAAGCTTCTTCTATTAAAGAACTTACTTTTCCTGATAGAGGTTAGAATCCATTTAATACAAGTTACTATGGTGATCTGTGCTTTTTTAAACTGAAGTTAAAAGTATAATATTTAATGTTTTAAAATACTAGAGGAAACTGTATTTTAATTTTTTCTTTTTTTTTAAGATTTTTTCCCTTTTTTTGGTCATATTCCACCGTTAGTTTTACATATTTGGTTGTGTTTGACATCAGGTGTTTTCTCCTTGTTCATGCTGAGTCCAGTCCTTGAGTTTTCCATTTAACAGAAAACTTTGATGTACCTATGCACGTTACTCCATTAGCTATGGTGTTTCAAGGAGAATTCCAGCAAAATCTGGCATGTAGATCTAGGTGGATTTAGTGACTGCCTCTGTTCTTATCTAACTGCCTGAAAATTTTAGCTTGCTTCTGTAAGGATAGGTTCAAGCCCTCAGCTAGTTCTCCAAGAGCTAGGTTGCTAAGGAGAACAATAAAATAAAACTCCCACTTCAACGTTAAATATATGTTTTAAATGTACTAATTTTTTGCTCTACATGTACTAATTATTGCCAGATCTATCAAGGAATTGAGATACTTCTTTTTTTTCTTTAATTCATGTTTCTGGCATCAATCATTTTTGCTTAAATTGCAGCTTTCATTTAAACAATATGTCTAATATAAAAATTTCAGAACATGACCCAAATGCACTCTAATGGCTTAAACACTCAGAATGCAAATATCAGGAAGTTAAAACATTTGAGATTATTTTTCTTCAAATTTTAGATTAAAAACTAAGTTTGTGATTTGGAATGGGCCTTGTGCAGTATTTTTTTTTAAATGGGTTTTGGCAGTATTGTATGTCGCTATCAGCCTTTTTGTTGTGTGGTGTTTTTTTTTTTTTTGTGCTGCAGTAGGCTCACTTTCTCTTTTTGAACATATTCAGTATATGATAGGTAAAGTTCATGAGGCTGTCTGGGATCTTTCAGAGTTGCAGACTCTCTGTAAATGTGAAACAACACTTTTCCTAAGCATTGTTACATTGCAAATGTTACATTTTATTCAGGAAGTTGCCTGACTTGGTAAAAATAGAGAAGTAGTGGCATTTGAATGTCCTGTGTTGTTGCTGGAAGGCAGTGTTCTCAGTGAAGAAACGAGAAGATGCTAGTGGTTAAGGGAGCAGCTGCCAGCACTTAGCCAAGAGCTTTGTACATTGGTACTTCATTGTCGGTCAGTTGTGAATGTGTTAAATCTGGAGAACACTGCAATATTGATATTGCAATGTAAAACTAGTTGTTAGCAAGGTGTCTCTTGCCAAGAGCTGAATTAAAAATGGTACATGTAATTTTCTGAGGTGTTCTGTTCTGATGAAATATACCTTTTATCTTTCTGAGTTCAGTACTAATTGTCTGGAAAATGGGAACAGTTTGGGCATGAGGGTTTCTCTTTCATGAGAATAAAGTAATTTTGCTCTTAGCTTCTAAGTTATGCTCTTCCATAACTGACTGTATGCACATATATAAGTCCTTTGGTTTGGCAAGCTCAATGGAGCAGAATCTACTAACCACTGGGCTTCAGTTTTTCTCTAAGGTTTTTTATATTCATTATTTCCTCTCCAGTCTACGTCCAAAAATGCAAACTGCAAAACAGACTTTCTTTACAACTTTCCAGACACTCCTGGCTGTAAAATAGGCATGCAAGCAGTGCACCTGTCTCTTGTGCCCAACTGGTTTACGTTAGTATTCATGCTGGATATAGATTTAAGTAAGTAATATCTTTTCTTATTTCCCATTTGAAAAATATATGGTGCTGGATTTTCTTTCAAAATACCTTGTTTTTAAAAATTGTTCCTCCTGTGCCACGGCCATGCCATTCAGTGATTGGCATCTGAATAATCTGTTTTGCTTAGTGCGGGATATATCAGTGAAGCAGTGGAACAGGGCAGGCTGCCTAAGTCTTTCACAGATGACATGCCAGTGAGACCTGTTTTGAATTCCAGTCCTCAGGACACGTCTGTTATAAGGCAAACGCCTTTTATAAGAAGTGCTAGTAATTTTTAGTGCTAAGTGTTGCTATAGTCCCGATTGTCTAAGGATGTCTAGGTAAGGTAATGCTTCTACGTATTATCTTTATTATAATAGAGTAGCACAGATGACAAGAGTAGACAAATTTGCATGTTCTTTAGGTCTGAAATAGACCCATAAAGATTTAAAGCTAAATATAAGCTGAAGACAATTCTGCCTTTAGGTATGTATGGAGTCTGGACTGGGATGAATTTAGGAGGGGGAGCGATGCTAATGGTTACTCTCATACAGAAAAAAGATACAGGGATAGCCTGTGCCACATGGAAGAGTTACTGGGGAGAGGAGAGGAAGGGAGGTTATGACTGCCATGAAACTTCTTTATTATTGAGTCTGATTTTTTGTTATCCAGCAAAGTTGTGACCTTAGCTTCTGTGCTTGTTTTTAGAAAGCATTTGGGAGGTTTTGAGGCTGTTCCTGTACAGCTAAGGAGGGGGCGAAGGGCCTTGTGGCTTGGGCTGGCTTTACATCTTGCCTAGGGCTAACTTTAAAGCAGAATTGTGCATATCTGCATAGCACAAGGCTTCACCTTAATCTCAGACAGGGTCACAATAGGTTGCAAAGACTTACAGTTTTAGGTGTTTTTTTCCCTCAGTTCAAGCTGTTGAAAATTATGTTGGTGCTGTGCTGCATTGCATCCTTTAGGGTGTGCCATGAAGGCACCTGGGAATGCTTCTCTGTGGCCAGGACTAGAACTGCAGTTAAGAGCTAGCAAGGTCAAGACTTATGAAAAGTAACATAAGCCAAAAATCAGTATGAACAACTCTTCTTGTAAAGCAACCAGCCCAGTGGGAGAGGTGCATGGAGTTATACCATTTCTTGGCACTGCTTCTTTAAGAAGATGTAAAAGGAGACTGGAGCATTTCTTGTAAGACAGCCAACATAAAGCATGGTTCAGATTCCAGAAAAAACTTGTAGGACGTTGCTGACAGTGGATACCGGCTTCTTTTCAACATGCAATACTACCAGCCAGTTGTCTCTCCTAATCTGCATGAACCAAATACCCCCATAGTCTATTCTTTCTGTCCAAATAAGATGCTGGGGTCCCCACAAATCATAAATACATCCAGTCTGAGTATCATGGTCACTAACTCTGTTAACCATTAATACAATTATTCTGTTCTTTCCATGCTGCTGTGGTTGGTTTATAAACTGTCATTGTTCACAGGAGCCATAATAAATCTCACAGATCATAAATTGTCACGTATAGGGTACCAGCTGTGAATTACTCTAGTAGAGTACTTTTTACTGCTCCTTATTAATGAACTTCTGTGCCTCAGTAGAGCCAGACACTGTGTGCCTGACCTAACCTTTTTACGTCTTCAGTACTCGCTATTCACTATACCTGCTATCAGATTCCAGCTCTTTTTCAAATAGTAACAGCTTGCCCACCTGATGCCCTGCATGTCACACACCTGCCTGGTGAACATTCTGATCCAGCTATTTCTGTCCAGAGAAACTGTATACACGCCTAAGTCCAGTCAATGGTTTTGATCTGTAACTCTGTCATATGAAACACATCTAGGCGAGTAGGGTAGCTAAGAAACTCTCCAACTGTGTTGTCCCTAGGCGCCTAACTGCAACCTGTTTGCTGTGCAGGCAGTTATGGTAGTTTTTCTAGGTTTGGGAATTCTACTCGAGCAACTGGGCATCTAACAATTTGGTGGTGCGATAAGCAAGTGTTGCAGCACATATGTGTCTCTGTTGATTTGGGCTCCGATCCATTCAGTTTTGATGTTTTTTTTTTTTTGTTCCATTGCATCCATCTTAAGGAGACAGTGAAGTTGGGGTCTTCTCCCTAGGTAGTTGTCCCTCTTTGAAGCCTGTTAAATCTTTCTTTACAGACTTTATGCCATAAAATTAACTCCTGCAGATTGTTTTTTAAGAGTTAAAAAGATAGCTTATTTTTTTCTAAATCTCAAAGATGACAATGCTCAATCCTCCATCTCTTCCTAACCCAAAACTCCACTTCAATTTTCAAAAGTTAGAATATTTGCTGCAGGCAGGGGAGAAAAAATAACACAGATTTCCACTGGAGCATGAAGTTGTTTGGGCCTTCCTACTGCTTTGGTTAAAGATAAGGGGTTCTCTTTATAGAAGGAAAAGAAAGTAATTGATGGCTTTTCTGGCTATGCATCCTGCTGTCATCAGAAAAAAACCCTTCAGCTGAGTTGTGACTGACAAAACCAGATATTTGAGGGAGCTCTTTTTAAAAATTCTAGTATATACTGCCATATGGTAACTGATTAAATTCAGTGTATGCTATGTTACAGTAACAACCCTCTGCATCACTATTATTATTGCTGACTGCTGCTACCAGAGTCAGCTTTGGACAATTAACTATGGAGCAGAAGGGAGGAAAGTGATATTTCCTTTGTGGAAGTGGAATATTTAAGGAGATTTTTTTTCATAGATTTAAGAGTAAATACTCCTACAAAACTTTATGGAGGACAAAACATTTTCAAGGTGAGCATCTTCCAGAAAACAAATGTTGCTAGTAGAGTTTTTCATGGACCCTTTCTCTAGAACAAAGAATTTGACATACACAATTATTTTTGCCTTCATGAAACACAAACACTGGTCAGCTTTGGTATATTTATGCATTTGAGATACCAGTACTATCAGAGTGTTTTTAATACTTTGGTCTTCCTAAGGAGATCTTGGCTAGTATATGAGACAGAGATCAGCCTTAAAAATGGTTTATCAAAATTTTATGTATCATTATTGGTCAAAAGAGCCAAGGAGGAGAGCCAAAGAGTTTCCTGACATCCCCCCATCCTTGCTGTTGCTCATAGTCCATATCAGCATCTTAGACAAATGCAGTTTGTCAGCTGTGGGAAGAGGAGAGAAGAAGGGAAATAAGGCAAAAGAAGGGCTTACAGCAATATTGTCACCATAATCAAAACCGTATTTAAAAAAAACAAAAACAAAAACAAACAAAAAAACCCCAAAACCCAGTTTTGGATGTGTAAAGTCATCATCAGTTTTCGGGTGTTTCATAAAGAAGCAAGTTCTTTTTATTATTTTTCAATTTAGGGTAAAATAAATCAATCAAAATTTTCAAAATTGTGACTGAAGAAATGATACTGTGTCCTGGTTTCAGCTGGGATAGAGTTAATTTTCTTCCTAGTAGCTGGCATAGTGCTGTGTTTTGGATTTAGGATGAGAATAATGTTGATAACACACTGATGTTTTAGTTGTTGCTAAGTAGTTGCTAAGTAGTGCTTACACTAGTCAAGGACTTTCCAGCTTCCCATGCTCTGGCAGGTGCACAAGAAGCTGGGAGGGGGCACAGCCAGGCCAGCTGGCCCAGACTGGCCAAAGGGCTGTTCCATACCATATGGCGTCATGCCCAGTATATAAACTGGGGGAGTTGTCTGGGGGGCAGTGATCGCTGCCTGGGGACAGGCTAGGCATCGGTCGGCGGGTGGTGAGCAATTGTACAGTGTATCACTTGCTTTGTATATTATTATTGTATTATTATTATTATTTGGTTTTATTATTATTATTATTATTACTATTACTATTACTACTATTCTATTTTATTTTACTTCAATTATTAAACTGTTCTTATTTCAACCCAAGCGTTTTCTCCCTTTTACCCTTCCGATTCTCTTCCCCATCCCACTGGTGGGGGGGGAGTGAGTGAGTGGCTGTGTGGTGCTTAGTTGCTGGCTGGGGTTGAACCATGACACACTGGATGGTGACAATGATGACAGCAACAAGAAGAAGCCAATCAGGAGACAAGGCAGAATGTCCGTCATATTCTAGGAGCTGTACACACAGATATTCATGTGGCAAAGAGTCGTAAGCACATACTGCTTGCCTGACCAGGAGTGAAAGCTTTGTGACTATTTCCAAGAAACCTTCCCCCTCCCTTGGCTTCCCAGGAATCCCACTTCTCCATTGCGAGACGAGATGTTGTGCTGGGCATGCAGCTTGGTCCCAAGATGTCCTGCTGTTGTTGGCCTTGTTGGCTTGTTGCCCCCAGGCAAGCGCTTTGGATTAACCAGCTGCTTCTTGCCCCAGTGCAATGCAACTGCTCATTACTTACCAATGGGCACCAACAGGAGATGTGAAGTAGCAGATGCTGATAGACTATTTTGATTACTACAGCTGGAGATGCATTAATTGTTTATGATCGTCTTTGTACGGCTTCACTTTTCTCCTGTGGTTTCTACCAAGGATAAAATAGATACTTAACATTTTCTGGTAGAAGTGCTTAAAAATATTCTAGTAAAAAACCTTTACAAAATTCTTTCCCCTGAATCATGGTAGCACTGTATTGGGGAGCTAGCAAGATTTTTTTTTACAGTATTTTATTAGAGGAAAAGGAGAATTGATCCATTTTCATTAAATGTTTATCAACAGAAATGAGGTTTGGATGGCTGAATTTTAAAGAAAATAGAGTTATATTGTAAAAAGCATTATGATTTAAAGACAGGCATTGATTTCAATATGCAGAACTGGTATTTCATTATGTACTGTTAGACTTTAAATACTCTGTAACCAAACTCCAGTTGTGAGCAAAACAAATAAAAATTATTGTGGGTCACAGGTATATTGAACTTTGACAAAGATGACGTGGTTTCTTCTAATTTGAAACTGATCTATAAAAATGAGATGATTTCAAAAGAACCCCAGCTGTTTCTGCACATAGTTAATTTTGCATGTTCATGTAAATTCTGACTTCTTTTGGAGGCTTGTGACAGGGAAGATTCTACGGTGAGCTTATTAAATAGTATTGGATGTCCCCCAAAACACCTTTTGTGTTTTTTTTGGTTTGTTTTTTTTTTTTTTTTTTAATATGCTATTTCTTCCTGAAATGGCAACATTCACTGAGGCACAAAGCATCGATGCCCAGTAAATGATGAATAGCATTTATGTTTTTTAAATGACTGAAAATAGGTTGGTTTTTTTTTAATTTAAAGAAAAATCCTTTTAAATAGAAATGAGTAAGCAATTATTTGACCTGTTCTATACTTAGTATGTCTATATATTATTAATATCCATAATTTTCTATCTGAGATACTTGATTAAATGTAGTCTGAACTTTATGAAAATTGATTTAGTTCTAACTATAAAATAGCTTTGTAATTAAATCCAGTAGGAAGTATATATAGGAATTACTTCAGTAAACTTGTCTCTTGAACTATCAGACCTTTTTACAAATAAAATAAAAACATTAGGATATTGCCTGTTAAAATAACTATTTCACTTACTATTTCAGTATGTGGAAAGTTCAAAATATATACCTAATGGGAGGTGAGTTGGAATTTAACCATCACAACATGTATTTCTTCACTAAGCATAACTGATGTAACGCACACCTCTTATATGCTCCAGGTTTTCCTTTTTAAGCTGGGCAGAGAATGTGTTCAAGGAGCATTTACAATGAAAATAATATTTTTCAATAGAATCTGTATTAAGTTTGCCATTTTAAAAGAACATCAGGTTGAATGATTTGAAGGTGATACTGATTTTATTAACAGGTAACTGAAAATATTAGCTATTATAGAGTTGTTCTCTGTTGAAAACAGTTTTCTAATATTAGAGTAAGCATTTGGTAGCTTTAAAGTTGTTGTGTTGCTGATGCTGCTTAATCCAGCAAATTGATCTCATAATTTTGACTGGGTTTGGGCAAAGGCTCAAGGGACCGCCTTTGGTGTCTGTTGTCAGGGCTTGTGCTATCCAAGTCAATACATTGCAGTGGATATACTTCTATACCTAGTTCAATCATGATTCGCATGAATTAATTTGTATTGAATATAGAAATATTTAAAGCAGAAAGAATATATCGATGATAAATATTTGCTCAGGCCTACTGTTTTGTCTTTTGAAGTGAGAAGGGATCTGCATAAAAGTGTTTATTTCAAGGGAAAACAGTTTTCTAAGGTAGACCTATCCTGAACATCCATGTTTTCCTTATTTTCAATGTACAAGTTTAATGTGTATAGTAATCCAAACATTTGATTCTTTTTAATGAAATGAATTGTGAATTTAACAAAATAGATTCTGGGAATCTGAGTTTCTTCGTAATAGATCTACAGTGCTTGTGACTTTTCGAAGCTTTGAAAATTGCTTCAATATTCTCAATCTTAAACGTCAGATAAAATATTATCCATTGTGCAGTGTAGATCTGGGCTTATAATTTACATCTGATAAACCATTAGTATGGTAATTAGTAATTGGTACAAGAGTTAGAGTTGAAATAAACATCTGGTTTAATCAATTTGTCATTAAGCTAGTACAAGTATATAGGTAGCAGTGGGAACATACCAGTGTGATAGCTCATAGCTCTCTCTAAGCTATCAACTCATAGCCAAGTTTGAAATTAAAATAGTGCCTCTTTATGCTGCTTGATATGGATTGCTCAGTACTCGACTTGCACAAAATACCATGTCCTCTTTTTATTTTTAAATCTATTTTCAAAATCTTGTAAGTAAAATAGATGAAGCTACATTGTGATGAAAACCCTGTTGATATATCTGTCAGCTTTGACTTGTGATTATTTATTTATTTCATTCACTAAGAAAGGGGAAGAAAAAACAGGTTTTATACAGCAATAAGGAAATGCTAGGTCAGATGGGTACTGGTGACACTATTTGTTAGAAATCTCCTGGTGATGGAAAGATTGTTTTTCGTCTCCTCTTATGGTCTGTCATAGAAGTAATATGAATCTTCCTACTGCTGTTTTCATTTACTGTTTTCTCTTTGAGTCAATTGTATACCTTTACATATAGATGAAAATTTAGCTGCAATAGTTATATTTCTGGTTTTAAAGTTAAAACATTTTGTTTCACCTTGTTCCCAGTTATTAGTTTTAAATTGCTTCAATAGCTGTTGAGAGTGTTAAAAGACGTTTGCACATAAAGGATTAGAATTATGCATAGATAGAACTAAGAAATATATTTTGGTATTAAGACACGGGAGTGAGAAATGCATTACTTCTCATTTCTTTTTTCATGAAGCTGCTGAATATAGCCTAAGCACATCAATTACACAATGCTAAATCATGCTTAAAGAGTCCTCAATTTGGAGAGCCTTCCAGTTACAACAAACTTGCATTCTTCTGCAGTGTCATTCTTCAGACACCCAGAAGTCATGGCCGTTTTCCTACATGTTGTATCTTCTTTCCATCTCCACTCTATATCCGCAATTGTTGTGGAAGAGCCCATGTTCTTATGCTTCCCCTTGTCACAAGGACAGGCAGTGCTAGAAAAACTATGTTGCTTCAGAAATGGGGTTAAAGTTCTAGTCTATAGTTGATCGGTGAAATCTGATGTAATTACCTACATTGTTAATCTTCCTTGCTGCAGATTTGTCTGTTTAAGAGGAATATTTGTTTCCCTCCTGTTTAATAATCTGCAAATAGACTACCTGAGATAATGAATTCTGCAGGCTGACCATATGTAAGCACGTAGGCTTACATAAACATCCTTTTTTCCTTGCCTTTTCATTCTTCGCCTGGATTATCATGCGAATAACATAAAATAAACAAAATATGAAAAGGCAGTAAGCTAAACAGTATTACTGAAAAGTATTTGTAATATTTTACCTTTTATAATATAAACTAACAAAATTTGACACCAAAAGCAAGTTCTCCGTCATATGCAAGGTATTTTCAGGGAATGATAAACTGATAGGGCAACAACAAATAGCATAGGACCAATCCTATCTGTACTCACCAGCTGAAAGATAATAATGTCTTAATTTTAGAAATGCTGCCTTCTTCTCTTCTTCTTTTGTACTGAAGAATCACCTTTAGAAAGTATAAAATATAAATTAAGCTGCATAACCTTTGCATGCTTTGAGCTCTCTATTTTTTTTTGTGTGTGTGTGAATGTGTTGAAACGTAAGTGGTATTCTTTATCTAACTTACTAGATAATGGGGCTGGGGAGCTTGATTACAAAGGCATAAATCAATCCAAGAGCCCTGATGATATCCTAAACTTCAACAGTGAAGCCTGAGTGGTTTATTAGATTATCACTTCAGAAGGATTGATTTACAGCTTTAGTTCTCCATCTCCCATCTATTATTTTTGTATGACGAGAAAAGGAATTTTTCAGCCATTTAAAAAAAGAACAAAGTACTAGAAGTCAAAGTAAATACTTAGCTAGAAAAGCTGTTTTAAATAGCAAGAGGAGTCTGATTTAGAATCAAAGCAAACTTATAATCAGATCTGAAAATCTGACCTGCCACAACACTTTTCTTTCACTCACAGTTACACAGAGCAAATATAAATTTAGGGATACTAAATTAGAGCAGGAGGCCCAAGGGAGAGCAGTGAGATTGCCAAACTAACATAAGAAACGTGTCCAAAGTAGCACACTGTCCTGGAAGAAAAGTTGTTGGACTGCTCACGGAGAAGTGATAAGAACAGGGTAAAGGAACAGTCAGATATGCTAAAAGAGATTTAGTAAATCAGATTTCATAAAGAAGGTTTAACTTTAAAAAAAAAAAAAAATTGTCCTGGAAATGAGTTCTTACAAGATCCAGAAGGAGATGAGGGCAGCAATTACTTTTTAACAGATGCTTCAAAATTACTTTCTAATCCCGTTCGTGTTTGGGTCATTCTATCCTTTCTTACGTATAGTTTTGATTTAATCACAGATTTGGGCCCTGATTCAGATAAATATTTAAGTACACAATAACACCTTGTTACTTAACTTTAAGGGGGGATATTTCCCTGATTTGGTATGAATTGGGGAACATATGGTTGACTTTTACTTTCTCCTGCTCTTGGGAGGCTAATTGTAAATTGTCAGGTACAGAATAGCAGCAAGAGCTTTACAAAACTAGTTCACAAAGTTCTTCCCATCCACTCTTGATACTTTGCTTCTCTTCATTCATTCATTTTCCTTCTCTTTATTATTATTTGTTGTTTCCAGGACTTGGTAAAGGTTTTTTGAGGTAAAGTAACGTTGAAGGTGACAAATGATGATTGTAAGAAATGAAAAAATATATAAATCAATCCTTCATGTTGAACAAAAAGATTGCCTCCTCTATATTTATGAATAAAAGAAGAGGTAGCAGCGCATATAAACAGATGAACAACTTTACTGCTGTTCAATGCCATCCACATAAAAGTAAAATACCTCTAAGAGTCAGAAGTGGGAATTCTGTAAATCCATTCTTTGGGGAAGATTTGCATTATTGTTTTTCTTCTTTTTTTTAAAGAAAATACATTTATTGTTGAATTGTTATTAAGGATTTTTTTCAGCTTTTTCTCTTGTATTTAAACCACCCTGACATGTATAAAGTCAAATGCGTTTTCCAACCCTGCTTTTAGGGTAGAAAAAAGGATAAAACTTCATTATGTTTTTTTTCTTAATGCTCATGTCTTTTTGTCATTGACTTTCATGAAACCTTTCCTGTACCATTACTTTGTTGCTTTTGTTCTTTCTTTTTTGGAAAATAGTTGCTGTTTTGAAAAATAGTTAACTGCATGATTTAATAAATGATTTGACGTTTACCCTTCGGAAACTTTGATTAGAACTTTCTCTGTGCTCAGTTTTGTAGAATTGTATCTGCCTGTTTTTCATCATCTACTCAATGTTCTTGGGTATTTCTGTGCAGTTAAAGTTATGATAACATTGCAGGTTGTTTTGAGACGTAGTTGTTGTGCCACAGGATGTTGATTCTTTTAATTGAAATATTTGAACCCATGCATAATCTGTACCTGTCCTCGGCTTTTACCTTTGCCACTTAATTTCTGCAATCTAGAAATCTTGTCTCTTGTCTTTATCATGTTTGTATATGAAATTTTCTGCAACACAGATGTCATTTAAGTACTGACCTTAAAATAAATTACAGCGAATGTTTGGTAAACAGTAGTTCTTTCACTGGGGAAGAAAGAATGAAAGAAATGGTGACTAACGTAGCTTTGTTTTAAATGTGATAGAAGTTCAAATTAAATTATTCCAGTTAAATGCAGGCCTAGAAGCAGAAAGGAAGCATTGAATAGTACAACCCAAATATTAGTCTGATACATCTTCTGCCTCCATCATGGATATATTGAGCTATACACCAGATATATCCAGCTTCATGTGTTTCTAAATAGTATATTGTATCTAATTTTCTGCCTGCTCGTAATATAGTAGATTGTCGTGCATTCTGTTGACATACTGTAATGAAAATTACCAGGTAACATTTTGTGTGAGTATTTTCTTCTGCAAATTCCAGTCATAGCTAGAAGTCATGAATATTCCTTAATATTCCCACAGAAGACCATACTTCTTTCTTCCAGAATCCAAGCCCAATTACTAACATTTCCTTCTGTTATGGCAGTAGGTCCTATTGTGCACTCTTTTTCTTTTTTTCTTTTTTCTTTTTTTTTTTTTTTTCTCGTGGTGCATAGGTCTACTTATCAACTGGAGTTGACAGAAAGTAAGATTCTTCCTGGTTTTGGAAATCTTCCCCCTTGGAAATGACATGGAAACCATGTCTTTCCTGGGGAAAAAAAATCAGGAAGACCTGCACTTTCTGTATTTAAACCAGAATATTTCACTGTAGTTCTTGTATATTTCTTATGAGTAGTTTATGTGAAGCTGACATTTTGTCTTTTCATGTGTGCTTATTCTTCTTGATAGTAAATGAATAAACGAATCCAAGATTGCTTATGAAATATTCTGCCATTTCCAAAATGATATGGTGCTTAAGACAGTTCTCCAAAGCCACTTTTGAAGAACAACTTTGAAATCACAGGGTCATTTCAGTTCTATTTTCTTTAAAAATAAAAATCCAAAAGGGAACAAAAAAAAAAAAAAGAGTGAGAGAAAGAAGATGGAAATCTTAAAATTGTAGTACAGAAGATGCCATTTTTTTAAGCCTGTCTCATGATGGTCACTGGAGAATTTTAAAATTAAACCTTTAGATTTGATCCAGGAGTGAAATGTTTGCTATAATGCATTAGGATGCTCTGCAAACATAAAATAATCGTAGAGTGAATTCTTTGGATTTTTTCCACTCTGACCTTCCTGAAAGAGCATTCACCTCAGCGTGCATTTCTCTGCTGTGCTCTCAGTTGATTTCATGGAAATCTCTTATTCATGGAAAAATTTGACAAGTACTTTGTTTTTCTGTCATGATGACCATTTCAGTCACCAGAATTGTGTTTCAAGTGGTATTAAAATATTTTACATTTCTAATTTGTAGGTAATGTTACAAATTATAGCATTACTTTGGCATAAATTAGAAACTCGATCTGAAAACAAGTGACAAAAAAGACCTTAGGAACATGAGAACAATTGAGGATAGGATTGTATTTTAAATAATTTTAAAATCACTATCATAATGCAGAATATATAGAGATTTTACTGACGAATATTGTAACTGAATTTTTCCTCTTAACTACTAATTTTGAGATTATCTCTCAGTTAAAAAAAGAATCTGAATATTTCACAATATTAAAACCATTGGCTAAATTATTGGACTGAGGGAGTATATTATTCTTTGACTTAAGCAAAATGACTTGGGACAGATTTTCATGCTGGCACACAGAACGAATTTAATTCAAACTGAGATGAAAGGTGTTTAATGTAATTGTAGCCTATTATCCTATGCAGGCTTGAGTTAAGAAGCAAACCAACAGACAGTCAGAAAATGATGGATAGAAAATAGAAACGCTCATGGCTGGTGAAATAGAGAATTGTGAAGGGATTATGCTGTAACTGTTCCCACACAATCTCTGCATCAGTAATATCCCACCTCTACCATATGTTTGGATTACTAAACAGGATTTTTGTATGCCTCCTGGGTTCTCTTTACTTCTCTCTGATGTCAAAAAAAGGTCCTCGTTTAGTAAATTTCAGTACTCTGTAATCCTGATTTTTTTTTTCCCTTAATCTACCACTTTCATCAGTCCTAGTGATGCAGTAAAGCATTCTGTTACAGCACTTTTTTCTTTCTTTTTCTTTTTTTTTTTTTTTTTTTTTTTCCAATTTGCTATGACACAGAGGCAAGTGGTTGGTCACATAAATAGTCAGTCTTTGATCCTAAGCATGTCTGTGGGGCTCATTGCTAGCAAGAAACCATTACTTTTACTAGAGTATTTTGCTAAAAAATTGTGAATAATAATCAGCTCTCAGGTTTTTCAACTGTAAGAGTGGTTGTTTTGTTTAGCATGGCCCTTTGGAAGTAGCATGTTTCAGGTGATCAGGCGGGTTTTTTTAGGACTGCATTCTGAGAATTTACCTAACTTTTATTATACCATTTCATTTTTCAGTAGCTGGTATTTGATTTTTTTTTTTTGAATGTGTACAAATTTTGCACTGAAAGCTTTTAAAAATCAAAAACACATGTCTTAGTCTCCTCAGAATAGCTATAGAAAGGTGCTAAGTTTTGGAATACTTTGAAACATGTTAATTACAAAAATATTTGGACAGGTTTGTTACCCTTGGCATAGCCCAGGTAGCCAAGAAAGCACCTTCTTTCCTGTAAAATAACCCATCATACCTAGTGTAATACATACATCTCAGGTAATTCTAGCAATAACTAGTTCAAGCGTCTAGTGTGATGCTTACAAAATATAGGAGATCTGCTACTAATCAGAAGTCCAACTAAAGCTCCTGTCTTATAGCCTCTTTGTAAAGGGATTGAGGCTTTGAGGTACACAGACTGGGATGATAAAATGGCTTTTTGAAGAGTGTAGTCTTTAGCTTTCCTAGCCACTACCAGCTGGGATGCAAGAATTTTCTAATCTGTTGCAAGTTATATCGCCAGAGCTCTTATAGTAGCTAAGTCTTTTTATTTTTTTCTCATTCTGTCAT